>JAEOAD010001221.1:0-1287658 GCA_036365145.1 Orientallactaga sibirica
TATTTGGGGAAAGAAAGGAGACTAGCAGGATGAAGGACAGGGATGAGAAAAGGTAGTGGATGGAGCGACTATGAGCAAGGTGAATATGTATGAAAACGTCACAGTGAAATCCATTACTTGCACAACAAACAAAGTTGATTAAAATAAAATTTGAAAACAACTCCCACAATGAAATCTGAAATCCATAAGGCCTCATCAGTGATTTTTATAAACTTTAAAGAACATCTATTTTTTCTCAAGTCCTCCCAAAATAGAGAAGGGAATACTTGGGAATACTTCCCAACTCATTATATGAAGTCAGTTTTACTCTGATACAAAAGCCAAATAAAGACTCCATAAGAGGTCCAAATTAAAATTGACTACTAGACCTTATAAACCATATATATAGTTTTTAAGATATATTTTTTTCAAAAAAGTAGTAAGGGGCTGGGTGTAGTGGCGCACGCCTTTAGTCCCAGCTCTTGAGAGGCAGAGGTAGGAGGATCGCCATGAGTTCGTTCAAGGCCACCCTGAGACTACATAGTGAATTCCAGGTTTACCTAGGTTAGAGTGAGACCCTACCTCAAAAAAACAAAATAAATAAATAAATAAATAAATAAATGAATACAGATAATAAAAACAGATAGTAAGACTCTATTGCTGAAGACATCTCTTGCCTGAGAGGCAAGGTCACTGAGAAAGCAAGCTGGTGCTGAGCAGAAAACCTTCTCCCTGTAGACAAGCAGACTGAAAGCTGGAAAAAGCTGCACTGCATGCAGCGTATTGGAGACAGAAGTCATCAGCAGTGAAAACAGTGGATGCTGAATATTCAAGTTTGGCCAGACAGGCCCAATGACTGAACGGGTACAATAGTAGCATGTCTACTCTTGGGGTAACCAACTGTTCCATAATTGGACTGAAGGCCCTCTCTACGGGAGGGAATACATACCTGGTACTGAAAAACCTAAGCAAAAGTCTATGGCAGGTGAGGTCATGAGCCTCAGGGGTATAAAGCCTGCTCTTGTCTGACTAAATGTATATATTATTCCCACCAAGCTGCCCTGAAAGTACTACACTTAATGTTCATATTCACATATTAACGCTACTCTCACTTCTGGTTAGAGAAGCTTCTCTTTTCAGATGGCGATGACCACTGGGATGACTCAAAAGGCAACATAGTGCTGAGAAGAAGGGATGGAGGATTGCCCGGCACTGAAACACCTCTGTCACACCCTCCAAGGCTCAGGGACCATTGCGGAAGAGGGGACGGATAGAATGGAAGAGCCAAAGGACTTCTTACAATGCAACTGCCCAGACAGAAATTGGCCTCGATATCCATGACCTTGCAGTGCCTAGCAATACTTTCACAAGACCCTTAAAATAGAAGAAAAAGATGATGACATCACATTAAAAGAGAGACTAATGGAGAGAGAGAGGGCGTATGATGGAGATTGGTGTTCTAAAGTGGAATGGGGGAGGGGAGGGAAATATCATATGTTTTTTGTATGTAAGTATAGAAGGTGTCAATAAATAAAAGAAAGGTAATTTTAAAAAAACAATAAGTAAATAAATAAATAAATGAAATAAAAAGATTCTTTTGTTTATTTTGTGCTATTTCAGGAAAAAACTGTGCTTTGACTTTAGAAGTGCGATATTTTCCAGGCCTTTCTCTTGATGCTGAGCAAAAGCAATCAGCCACATCTCCCTGTCATCCATGCAATGATGAGGAGAAATAATTGATACACTACATTATACTAAGCTGATGAAGTAGGATGCTTGGTAGGGTAAGTGTATTAAATGCAGTTTTGATTTATAGTATTTTCAACTTTTTGTTTTATTTTATGAGACGGGGTCTCACTATGTAGCCCTGGTTGTCCTAGAACTCACTACATAGATCATAGTGCTCTGGAACTCTGTGTTATCCTTCCACCTCTGTCTCCCAAGTGCCGGGATCACAGGCATGCACCATTACTCCTAGCTATCATTTTCAATTTATATTGGGTTTGTTGTAATGCCATGCCCTTCTAAGTTGAGAAGTATCTTTGTTTCTGGTATGTATTACAGTCTTACTAAACACAACAATGCATGTGATTTTTTGCTTTGAGCAATTTTTGCATTTTAAATGAAGAAGAAAATTAAAAGGTAGAGACTTTTATTACTCACATACTTACAATTTCTTGCTTTTAATTCATACACATTTGATTTTGTATCTAGTATCATTTCTTGTAATCCTAAATGATTTCCTTTAGCTTATGTTATGTTGCATATGTACTGACCATGTACTTTGTTTTTGTTATCTCACTGTCTTTGTTTTGCTTTGACTTTTTTTTTATTTGGATTTTCAAGGTAGGGTCTCACTCTAGTACAGGCTGACCTGGAATTCACTCTGTAGACTCAGGGTGGCCTTGAACTCATAGCAATCCTTCTACCTCTGCCTCCCAAATGCTGGGATTAAAGGCGAGTGCTACCATGCACAGCTTGCTTTGACCATTTTTTGCCAGATAGATAGTTATGAATGGACAGTTATGACTTCACCTTTATCTCAAGTCTTTAAAGATGTTTTTCCACTCTCCTCTGGCCTCCATTGGTTCTTGTGAGATGTTAGTCACCATTTGAACTGTTACAATATCTCAGTGTCAAAAACTAGTTTTGGGCTGGAGAGATGGCTTAGCGGTTAAGGTACTTGCCTGCAAAGCCACAGGACCCAGGTTTGATTTCCCAGGACCCATGTAAGCCAGATGCATAAGGTGGTGCATGTATCTGGAGTTTGTTTGCAGTAGCAAGAAGCCCTGGTGTGCCCATTCTCTGTCTCTCTCTCTCTCTGCCTCTTTCCCTCTCATTCATAAACAAACAAACAAATAAATAAATAAATCTAGTGTTGCCTTTAAAAATATATTTTGTAACCATTTATTTAGATATAATTTTCAAACTACATGCTATACAACTATTTAAAGTGAAAAACACAAGATTTTAAATATATTCACATAAGAGGTAACCATCACCACATGATTAATATTAGAACATATTCATCACCAACAGGAGACTCCATTGCAGATCAGCTATCGCTCTCATACTCCCCTCCAGAACCAGCAACCACTCATGTATACTGTGTCTCTGCTCAGGACACTTCATGTCAATGGAATTTTATATTTAAAGGATCATTCATATTGTAGCATACATCAATACATTTTATGGCTGAATAATATTCTATTGTTCAGGTATACTGCATTTCATTTATACATTTGTCTATTGCTTGACATTTGTGGGTTTTCACCCTTGGGCTGTTATGAATAATGTTGAGTAAATATTTATATGTAATCTTTTGCTTAAACAGCTGTTTGTTTTCATCTCTCTGTATATATACCTAGGAATGGAATTATAGGCCATGTGCTCATTTTTAAATAAAGCAATAAAATTACCTGTGCAAAATTATAAGCTGAAAATAGAAAAATACCTCATGATTTCATTCATCTGTAAAATCTAAGTAAAGCTAATTTGTAAAAGTAGAATAGTGGTCACCAAAGGCTAGTGAAGGGAGGCAGTAGGGAATGATGAGGAGAGATTGATCAGTAGGTACAACATTAGAATTAGGAGGAATAAATTCTGAACTTCTATTGCAAAGAAAGGTGACTATAGTGTTATAGTGTACATTCCAAAATAATTAGAAGATTTTGAATATTTTCACAAGAAAGAAGTAAATGTTTGAATTGATGGATATGTTAAATATCATTGTTTGGTTATCAGAATGTATGTGTATTGAAATAGCCTGTACCCTATTACTATACATGATTATTATGTTATGTATCTACTAAAATGAAATCAACATTTTAAAATAGATTGGTAAATGCAAAAGTGCATGACACTGTGAAAAGTACTTAAATCTCTAAGTGCCTTCCATTCCTCAACTGAGGTGAAGATAATAATAACACCAATATTATCACATCCCTCTTAACCTTCATGTGAAAAATAAATGTTAGTACATGTGAAACTCTGTGAACAGTGCATGGATAGGAGTGGAACTACTTAGATTTAGGCTATTACTTTTTAAATATATTTTTATTTATTTTCAAACAGACAGAGACAGAGAGAAAATGGGCATGCCAGGGCCTCAAGCTTCTGCAAACAAACTCCAGACGCATGTGCCACTTTGTGCATCTGGCTTTACATGGGCACTGGGGAATCAAACTCTGGTCATTAGGCTTTTCAGGCAACCGCCTTAACTCCAGCCCCTATGCTATCATTTTTGTAGTAAATGTAAAGCACTATAGTACATTCCTAATTGGCTTTTATCACAATAAAAATTAAACAAAATGCATTTCTGGATGCAACTCTGTGTATATGTTCACATATATATTCACATATAATCTTGAAAGTATACAGAAAGCTTTGCACTGTGTATCTACATGGAATAATTTATTTATGTGACTCATTATATGTGGTGTATATGTATGTGTACAGTGTACACATACACATTTTCAGTTAAAAATACTCAAATTCACATTGACACAGAACTACCTTTTTAATTTTTATTTAAATTAAATAAAAAGAGAGAGAGGAAGAGAGAGAGAGAATGGGCACACCAGGGCCTCCAGCCACTGCAAACAAACTCCAGATGCATGTGCCACCTTGGGCTTATGTGGGTCTTGGAGAATAGAGCCTTGAACGGAGGTCCTTGGGCTTCACAAGCAAGCGCTAACTGCTAAGCAATCTCTCCAGCCCAGAACTTCCTTTTAAAAACTGTGGACGATGAGTAAACTTCCTAGCACAACGTTTAAAATGATTTAAGTATTTATAAGCTCTTTCTGAGTCACTTTATTTACCATATAAATTTCCAGAAAGTTCTCTCTGGGGGTAGGAGTAGAGTGATACTTTTCCAGAATTCCTGCAATTCTGGATGTGATCACTAGATGGTACTGAACTGCAATTTCTTGTTTTCTTCAATATTATTTCTAAAAATGAAAGCAGTGGCTAAAAAAAGCTACTTTTCTTTTAAAGTGATGTTTAATTTTTATTCAACAGTTTTCTTCCTTTATATAATTCCACGTATATAAATCACAGTAATAACATTGCTATGAAAACTGAAAGATTAAGGCCTCAGGCAAGAGCAAAGGGAGAATAGGTTCTGACACTTTTTACATTTGTCCTGTTAAGTTTGACACAGTTTTGGAGAGATGTCCAACTGCATGGCAGTGGATTTCCACAAAGAATTCCCCTAGGGATGAACCAGGTCAAAGAGCATTTCCTGCCTATTATATCTAGCTAAAATCTTAGCATAGCTTCTCCTTCAACTGTTCCTCTGGTTAACATATTCTTGTCCCTCAGGTCTCAAATGAAACATCACTTCCTGTGGGGAGTCTCTCCAGCATACTCTAATGACCTGATGAACTATAACTCCCTGATGACTCTACCAGCTTCAACATTTTAGATAAATGTTTTCATATGGAAGACATTCAATGAATGGATATTTATAATTTCTCATGGCTGTGGATTCACACATGGAAGTTTCTGAAACTTTAAAAAGTTTGTACTGGCCCCGGGATTTGCCTCTTCTACTTTTGAGGGGGATGCCTTAGACACGTATTATATGAGCAATGGAACTCCAGATTTATTCCAAAGAGAACAGCTAGGAATGTACATCAGATAAGCTGTTGAAAGTGATGAGGGCTCTTCTGCTCTCTGAAAGATTCTGTAAGAGACTGAAATGACAATTTTTTTCTGTGCAGCAGATAGAATTTGATATAACAAAACTTGTATAAACTTTCTAAGTGTAGAATTGCAGGTTTTAAAGTTTTAAACATTTTTTGTGAAATATCCTTTAAAATATATTTTTTAAATGTTTAAATGCATTTTAAAGACAGGAAAAATATTTTAAAATGAGAAAACATTCTTTAACTTCCCCTTACACACCATTTTGATATCCTTATTAACTATATGCACAATATAGCACTGAGCCACCTTTTCTTTAGAGAGAGTGAGAGAGAGGAAGAGAATTGGCACACCAGGGCCTCAGCCACTGCAATCAAACTCCAGACACTTGCACCACCTTGTGGGCATAAGCGACCTTGTGCTTGCCTCACTTTTGTATGCCTGGCTTACATGGGATCTGGAGAGTTTAACATGGGTCCTTAGGCTTCACAGGCAAGCGTCTAAACCACTAAGCAATCTCTCCAGGCCCTATCTTTGAAATTACATGACATTTAATGTCTTGAAAAGTCAGAAGTCATCATGGGTTTTCTGTCATGTATATATGTATGAGGGTTTTCTCATATATATATATATATATATATATATATATATATATATATATGTATATATCACATCACAAGCATGATTAATAAAACAGCTAAGTGACCTTCGTGACCTTTTGTATTTAATCAAATCCCAATAAGGACCATATGAGGGAGAAATTCGTGCTACTGAGATGAAGATCCAAATGTTCAAGTTGCTTAAGTGTCTCATACCGCCACCAGTCATGCTCCTAATCGTTGGTACAGCCTAGACTAAAACCCAGGAATTTCTTATTCCAGCGTTCTTAGTCTTCCCACTCTTCACTCACCCTTGCCTTGATTATGGAGTTCAAACTCAGTTTAAACAATATGGAAATGCCATCATAAATGGAATAGAAAATGAAAATAACCAGCAACACCACAATCCAATGAAAAACACAGTTAATTTTTGGGTTCCCTTTCTGGCACTTGAAAACTATTTGTGTGTGTATCTGTGTGTATCTTTCTTTTTTACGCTTATTATTATTATTACTAACAACATATTAAATATGGATACATCATGTGTTGTTACCCTCTTTTCCCTTGTCTTTGCCCCATTCTGTTGGGGATGCTCCTCAATGGGGCTGCAGGTATTCCCCATGGGGTTGTGGTTTATGGGTTGTGAGAGCAGTATTCAGTTATTTTGGGAGGAGGGAATGCCTCTGGCATGATGTCTCAACCTGCAGCTCTTACAATTTTTCCTCCCATAAAATTCCCTGAGCTGTGGAGTTACATACATCAAATTCTGTCTGTCTTTTTATTTCTCTTGTTTGTATGTTTGTTTCAAGGCAGGGTCTTACTCTAGCCTAAACTGGCCTCAAAATCTCTCTATAGTCCCAGGTGGCTCTAACTCATGGTATTCCTACCTCAGTCTTCTTCTTTTTTTTTTTTTTTTAAAAAAAAAGCTTTTTTATTGAAAATTCTATAATTATAGACAATAAACCATGATAATTCCCTCCCCTCTCCCACTTTCCCCTTCACAAATCCACTGTCCATCATATCCCCTCCCCCTCTCAATTAGTCTCTCTTTTATTTTGATGTCATCATTTTTCCTCCTAGTATGAGGAAGTCTTGTATAGGTAGTACCAAGCCCTGCAAGGTCATGGGTATCCAGGCCATTTTGTGCCTAGAAGCAGTCCTACCCTTCCTTTGGCTCTTACATTCTTTCCATCCCCTCTTCCACAATAAACCCTGAGCCATGGAGGGTGTGATAAGGATGTTTCAGTGCTGAATACTCTTCTGTCACTTCTTCTCAGCACTATGTTGCCTTTTGAGTCATCCCAGAGGTCACTGCCATCTGAAAAGAGAAGCTTCTCTAGCCCAAAAGTGAGAGTAGCATTAATATATGAGTATGAACATTAAGAAAAGTGCTTACAGGGCAGTTTGGTGAGCATAATTGGAAACTATTTTAAAACTCATTTCAACTTTGGGAACAACTATGCCTTTATCACTATAGTTGTAAATCAAATTTCATAGATATTTTTAATACAAAAGGTAAGCATATATCATTTGTCTTTTTGCATGTGTATGTGTGTGCACTGTGCGTATATGCATGTGGGTTCATGTGGGGGGGTTACATGTTTGTATGTGTGGAGGCCAGAGGTTGACATCAGGCGTCTCCCTCAGTCATTCTCTTTAATTTACTGAGTCAAGGTGTCTTATTTAAGCACAGAGCTAAAAAACTTCAGCTAATCTACCTAGTTAGCTTGTGCCAGGGAATCCCTGTCTCCACCTCAGTGTTTATGCTGGGATTAAAGAGGGCTGTGACCCTCATCCATCATCTGAACTATGTTTCTCATGTTTGCACATGCTTTTCCCACTGAGCCATCTCCCAAACTTCTCATTTAATCTTTAAAGTGATCTGTTGTAAGAATGTTAGTGGTAAACATGGGAAACCCATTTAAGGAACATATCTCCCTGCTTGCACATACGTGGTTATAGTCAAAGGAAATTCTAGGCTATGACACTCTCAAAACAAGCATGGCTTTGTACAACAAAATTGAGGTCAAACTTAATCAAACACAGTCATGTCAACGTGAAAAAAAGTTTTATGTGGTTAGTTTGGCTTATATCATTCATTATAACTTCAAACCAAACATGGATGGATCCAAAATATATTTTCATTAAGGAAAGCATTACTTTAAAATGCAGAAGGGTTGATAAGTATGTTAAATAATGTTTATGCTAATTATCTTGATTAAGCCACAGAACAGAATATACATATATCAATTATGTTGAACATATATACATATAATTTTGTAAATTAAAAATAACAATGGGGCTGGAATGATGATTCAGTGGTTAAGGCACTTTGCAAAATGTAACAACCAGGTTTGATGCCTCAGTACCCATGTAAAGCCAGATGCACAAAGTGGAGCATGCATCTGGAGTTTGTTTGCAGTGGCTGGAGACCCTGGTGTGCCCCCTCCTTTCTTGCAAAAAATAAATTTAAAAATTTAAAATAACAATGAAATGCAGAGATGAATGTAAGTCCTAAACTCTTAAAGTGTTAGAGGAAAACATACAGATAACAATTCAAACTATAGGCATGGACAAAGATTTTCTGAAAAGAACTCTAATACCTCAGTAAATAATACCATGGATTGAAAAATAAGATGACATGACATTAAAATTTTTCTGCATAATAAATAAAACAATTAACTAAGTGAAGAGACAGCCAAAGAATGAGTGAAAAATCTTCTCTAACAAAACATCTGATAGATTAATATCTAGAATATATAAAGAACTAAAAACCTAAATACCAATCCTCTCATGCAATCCAGTTAATGAATGGGCTAATGAAATGAGCAGACAGCTCACCAAGGTAAAGAATAAATTGTCAATAAATATATGAAAATAATTTAACAACTTTACCATTATGGAAATAGAAATCAAAACCACATTGAGATGCTATCTCATCACAGTCAAAATGGCAGTCATTAAGAAAACAAACAACAAAAATGTTGAAGAGGATGTGGATTATACCCTGCTGGTGGAAATATAAATTTAGTATAGCTACTACAGAAACCAGTGTGGAGGGTCCTCAAAAACTATAATACTAATGATGATGGTGATGATGCTGGGAGTTGTGGTACATGCCTTTAATCCAAGCACTCACAAGGCCAAAGTAAGAAGATTGCTGTGAGTTTGAGGCCAGCCTGAGACTACATAGTGAATTCCAGGTCAGCTTGGGCTAGAGTGAGACCCTACCTCAAAAACGACACCAACAAAAAAATAAAACTACCGTAAGATTCAGTTGTACCACTTCATAGTAACTCAGCATACTACAATGATGTCCGTATGTCTATGTTTATTGCACCACTATTCACAATAGCCAAGATATGGAATTAATGTAGGTCTCTGACAGCAGTTAATTGATAAAGTATCTGTGTTATTAAACAAAATGGAGTTTTAGTCCACCATAAAGAAAATGTGATTTGCAGGAAAATTAATGTAACTGGAGATCATCATATTGAGTGAAATAAGCCAAACTCAGAAAGGCAAATGTTACTTTTTGTCTCTTGTATGTGGATACTAGGATATATGCATATATATATATATATATATATATATTCATTTTATATGTGACATGAAAGTAGAAATGAGACTATATGGAGAAAGGAAGAGGATTAACAAGAAGGAAGGGAAGGAAGAAAAGGAAAGGAATGTGTAGAGGGTTTAATATCATCAAAGTACATGATATACTTGAATGAAAATTTCATTATGAAACCTATCAATATGTATGATGAGTACTCATTAAAAAAATAACAAACAAGGGCCAGGACAGATGGATTAGCAGTTAAGGTGCATGTCTGTGAAGCCAAAGGACCCAAGTTCAATTCCCCAGGTCCCACATAAGCCAGGTGCACAAGAGGCACATGCATCTGGAGTTCCTTTGTAGTGGCTAGAGGACCTGGCATGTCCATTTTCTCTCTGTCTGCCTCTCTTCTCTCTATCTCTGCTTGCAAATAAATAAATAACATTTTTTAAAAATAACAAAATTATTTTAGGAAGCATTTAGTAAATAAAATGAACATATGATAAAATAAAATTTTAATGATTATTGAAAATAATAGCAAAGTACTGTGTAATTTATAGAAGAATAGAATTAACAATAAGGATTTGAGGAGGGAAGAGTACTAAAATAATCTTTAAAAGGTAGAAAAATAGAAAAAGAAGAATCACAGAACAGGAAAATAAAAAGCACAAAACAAAATGGCAGAAAGAAATCTATGATGTCATAGTGGATGTCATTACATGAATACTATTGACCTTGTTAATATGTTGTTATGGATGATGGAGGAGACAAAGAAAAAAAAAGACATCAAAACAGAAGAGGGACTAGTTGGAAAGAAAGCAGGGTTCAGTGGGAGGAGAATAGGGAAGTGGGCAAAAGAAAGTCATGGGAATGGACTATGATCAAAATACATTATGTATGTGTATGAAAATTATAAATAAAAGAACTTTTTTTTTTGGTTTTGCAAGGTAGGGTCTCACTCTGATCCAGGCTGACCTGGAATTCATTATGTAGAAATAAAAGAACTTTTAAAAGGAATTCAAATACATAAGAAATCATAGTATGTATAAACTAATTCATCTAGCTTTTTTCAGCTAGTTTTTAAAAAGTACAATGTATGATTGACTTAAGTGAAAATACATGAAATTTATGAGACAGGTAAAGTTCAATGGCACAGAAAAGGAAAAAAATTACAAATATATGGAGTTAACAAGATTTTTTGCAACTGAAATATGACAGCATAGAACTAGTGAAAATAACAGGAAAGAAAAGTCATGCTGGGAAAATGCAGAGCAAAAGAAATCCAGTGTGACTATATTATTATCAGAAAAAAAATAGTCTTTAAGGCAAAAAAAAAAAAAAAACATTATTAAGGATAATGTAGGTCAGTGAACAATGATGAAAGGTATAATTCTCCAGAACAGTATCTCAGTTGTATGCCTTTATGCCTCCTAATAATGTAACTTCAAAATCCACAAAGCAAAAAAAAAAAAAAATCAACAGATTGCTAAAAGAAATTGACAAATCTACCATTACACTGACAGTTCTTAACATTCATCTTTCAGTAATTGATAGATCAAGCAGGTAAAAAAAATCAATAAAGATACAAAAGATTTGTCAAACAAAATGAACAAGCTTCATTTAATGGATATAGGTTTCTACACCAATTATGAGAGAAATGAAGTGCTTCTCAAGTATTTTGTAAATGAAATAGTTATAAAAATTGACATAACACTAGTTCCCAAGAGAAGTGTTAAAAAAAATTATAAGCTGATTATAAAGTGTGCAGTCATCCCTCTATATCTAAAGGTTCCACATTTACTAATTGAACCAACCATGGTTCAAAATATTGAAAATAAAATTGTATCTGTACTGAACATGTTTAGATTTTTGTCCTGTCATTATTCTCTTACCAATACAATATAACAACTATTTACAAAATACTTACATTATACTAAGTATTATAAATAATTTCATAATGATTTAACAATTTAAATTTAATATTAAGTATTATAAATAATTTAATAATAATTAAAGATGTTGGAAAGCAAACCATAACAAATCCCCCATAGATACCAAGAGACAATTGTGGTATGAATCAGATGTTCCTCATAAATTCATGTATTTTGAATGCTTGGTCCCCAGCTGATGGCAATTTGGGAAGTGGAGCTTTGCTGGAGGAGATGTATTGTTGGAGATGGGATTAGGGGTGCTATAGCCATCCACTCCTTGACAGAGCTCAGCTCACCCAGTTGCTATGGCAGAAGTAATGATCTGCCTCTGTTCATGGCATAAAATAAAACACAAACAAACAAACAAACAAAAAAATTTCCTCCTTTCAGATGCTTTTTGTTGGGGTTTTTATCCTGGCAAGGAGAACTTAACTGCAACAATTGTGCCACCTTGTATATCTGGCTTGTGTGGATTCTGGGGAATTGAACCTGGGTCCTTAGGCTTTGATGGCAAGCACCTTAACCAGTAAGCCATATCTCCAGCCCACTTATTCTTACAAATGTATTCACATTCTGAACCTCAGTTTCTTCATCTTCAAGTGTAGAGATAATACTGATTTCAACAATTACATATATTGCTATATGTGTATTGTATATGTATGTTCTATTTGTTACCATAATGCCATTATAGGTACATACTCCTCAGGTAACTATTTATATGTTCCCAGAAAGGAAAAGAAAGTGATGTTAAGTGATGACTGATGGATTTTAATAATCAATTATAATTCTTATTTTCTTCTGTTTAATTATTTTATATTTTAAATACTGCAAAGCTTTGGTCCTGCCACTCCACTGTGAGGAACTTATCTTGCAACAGAGCAGGTATCAAGAGTTTCCTCTTTGAAATTATGGTACAATTGTGGTGATTGTGTAAATATTTTTTGTAACCATAAGATTTTTTTATAGGGTAAATTCCTGAATGTGAAAAATTTTAGTCAAAACTTATGACACTACTAAATGCAGGCTTAAAATGATCAATACCAATTCATAATGGGTAAACTTTTCTCTTTCCCCACACTAAGCTTATCCCTTGAAAAATAGAATAACATCTTTCCTAGCAATTCTTCTTGCAAGAATTTGACCAGCAGGAAAATCTATACAGAAATAAAAAAGTGCAGGGCCTTGGGTTTAAAGTGTGTTGTGAACCAGAAGAATAAATAGTATAGCTGAGAAAGAATCAAAGGTGTACTTGACAATAAAGTATGATTTATTAATATGTATTTTGATATTTCCATCAAATGACTTTGAGAACCCTATAATGAAAATAATACATTACATTGTTCTTTTTATGAATAAAGAATAACAACTAAAAGAAGCTAAATATTTTACCTTTAGATCACTCTCTAGTACTAGAAAGAATTCAACCACAGGATAAGATGTGTATGACCCCAAAACCTTTCCCTTTTCAGCCCACATACTACTTTGTGTTTCCTAAATATGAAAGCATCTAGAAGCTTTGTTTCTGAGGGGGTGTTGGGAGCACTAAACTCATTAGTCAAGAGGAGGATTATGTTAATTTAGTTGCCACACACTCTTCACACATGTTAATTAAGTCAGGTCTCTTTCTCCCTTATCCTCTCAACTAGCCTAACCCCCTGAGGCACTCACATGCGATGTCATTTGGCCTGCGGGTGGTGTCTGGGATCGGGTCCCAGGCTGCCCAGGGGTCCCATGGGCTGCTTCTCGCAGTGGGTATCAACACAGAGAGAGACGTGGACTCTGCCTTTCTGAGTTGAGTGACAGATTTCTGAGCTTTTACTGGGGTTTTTAATACCCATTTTTCCTTAGTCATCCTGGCTGCTGATAGCCACCTTAGGGTTAGCTCATTTTCATATTAGCTTGCAGCTACAGGTTGCCATGGTGATCTTATTACTGCTGAGTGAGTGCCCCATTTCTACTCTGAACTATTGCTCCTAACAGGGGGGTCTGGTGAAAAGTTAAATATAATTAAGGACACATTAAAAAGGGTACATGGAAACTTACTGCTTTGTAAACTAATTAAAAATAAAAATAAAAAAATATGTTGAATATAAGTAGCTGTAGTAGACAGCTTCAGGTCACTGAGATGAACTTCCAGACCTGGAACAGTTATGGAAGGGATTTACTGAAGCTTACAGATCCAGGGGAAGTTCTATAATGACAGAAGAAACTTGCCTGCTTTTTACAGGTCCAAGCAGAGGAGAGGAAAAAAAAAAACCACACCACACAGCACACTTCTGGAACTCTAGGTGTAACTAGGCACTTTGCTTATCTTTAGATTAGAATTTCAAATCCAGCACCTCACCTTAGGGCTGGGCCCAAAGATCTGCCAAGTAACACCTCCTCCACCCAGGTAGCTGGAAATCTAAGAAGTTTAAATAAAAGTAAATCTACTGGGGGACATCCATTTAAACTACCACAGTACCCTACAAGCATGGAGAAAGCTTCTCCCAGAAACCAAGGGTTATTAATTGAAACTCCCAGTGCCAGCGATGAAATACCTCTCAATGAGTTGTTGCTCAGGGAGGCTACACAGGCCCACAAGACAATATAGGTTATTGCCATTGCTCTTGGCTGCCCACCAAAACTGAAGACTTCACATGCTTTAGTTGGAAGAAGTCTACTGGAATTGAGTTGGAAGCTTTCTCCCTGCTGATTTGCATGCCTAGTGCCCGATGGTGCTATGCATGATGCTGGGGGAGAAAAGTCACCAATGATCATAGCTATAGACCTTACATGCTATAATATTCACATGCCAGGTAAAGTGTGCTTATTGGTGTGATAGTGGCATGACTGTTACTAGGATGACTGACCACTTTCTGATTGAATTGGAGATCCAGTCCAAAGGAGGGAATTTATGCTTAGTACTGTAAACCTGGTCAAAAGCCCATAGCTAGGGAGGTCATAGGCCCTAGGAAAAGATATAATATTGTTTTTCGTACTAAATAAGTTGTCAAAGTATTATAAATATTTATGTTAATACTCATATGTTAGTGCTGCATTCACCTTTGGTCAAAGAAGCTTCTTTCTGCAGTGAGCAGAGATTAATGAAGAGGCACATACTGGTAAAAGTGCTGAGAATAAGTGAATATGGTATATTCAGCCATAAAAAGAACATCTATACCACAATCTCCAATGCTCAGGGACCATTGTGGAAGAAGGGGCAGAAAGAATGTGGAGATCCAGAGAACAGGGAGAAGTACTATGGAATGCTATCTTCTGGACACGACATGGACATTACATGAGCTCACAATAACTGTGGTTTCATGCACAAGATTGAGTCCATCAATATCCCATCATAGATGGAAGAAGAGCTCATGAGACTCTACTCTTCACATATTTACTATTGTCTAGGGGAGAGGGAGCCATGTTACTATGTAAAACACTGGTAAATTGCCTATATTCCAGTAAATAACTCCCCGTCCATGCCCATGCAAGCAACCAATTTTAATTTAGTGGGTTGCAAAAAATGACATAAAAGTAGGAAGGGAAATTAGTTGGGATGACAAGGGGGCTTATTTGGAGTGAGATGGAAATAACTGAGCGTAATTGGGGGTGTATATGATCAAAATATATAGATGCATAAAATTGCCAAAAATAAAAACTTAAAAAGACCACATTTTATTACATAAATCTTCATATTTTTACATTTATAAAATAAAAGTTGAAATAATTATAACTGTTTTAAGTTACTCAGATTTCATTTTCAGTTCTGAAAGCACCAGTAAAATATGCTTACAATTTCAATAATCTGTAGTGACTATAAATAGTTACATCCAAAAATTTGAAATTAAATTGAGTTTTAGTATACCCATAATAATAATACATACATAGACTGAAACTTTACAGTTAGTTATCTAATTTTTTTCTTTTTTGGTTTTTCGAGATAGGGTCTCACTCTGGCCCAGGCTGACCTGGAATTCACTATGTGGTCTCAGGGTGGCCTTGAACTGACAGTGATCTTCCTACCTCTGCCTCCCGAGTGCTGGGATTAAAGAAGTGCGCCACCATGCCCGTCTTTAAAAATTTTGACATTTTATTGTTTGATACTTTTAGGTTCTTAGCAATTATAGCCTAATACTTCTTATTCCTTAAAAAACTTTATAATTGGGGCTGGGAAGATGCTCAGCAATTATAAACACTTGCTGCACAAGTCTATCAGAGTTTGGATCCTTACAACTCATGTAAATCCAGATGTGGTAGTACACATTTCTGTAATCCCAAAGTGTCTACAACAATTCTAAACAGAGTCAGGGAGTTCCAACAAGATACCACGCCAGCTAGTCCAACATTTGCAGGTGCAAACAAGAGGCATATTGTCTAAAACAAGGCAAAGAGGATACCCCATAGGTGTCTTCTGACCTCCATATGTGTTCTGTGGCACACGTGTGCCAATATATACCTATATATCATACACACAAAAAATATTTGTGCTTTTCAATGCAAATTCATAGGGAAAAACTTCAGGAGATAATTATACACAAGATTTTTTTTTATAAAAAAACAAATGGCACAGGAAATAACCACAAGAATTGAAAGATGAGACTATATTAAACTAAAAAATCTTCTGCACAGCAAAAAAAAAAATATCAACAGAACAGAGTGAATACAAAAGAATGGAAGAAAAATTTTGCCAGCAATACTTCAAACAAGGAGCTAATAGCCAAAATATAAAAATTACTGTGAAAATTACACATAACAAACTAACTTCCAGTCAATAAATCGGCCAATGAACTGAAGAGACAGGTCTCATAGGAAGAAAGACAAATGTACAATAAATATTTTTAAAACTTTTCAAAATGCTTAGCCATCTAAGAAATGCAAATTAAAACCACTTTGAGACTTCACTCCCACCCTGCCAATCAAAATGGCTATCATCAAGAAAACAAAAATGCTGGCTAGGATGTGAAGAAAGAGAAACTGCTGGTGGAGCTAGTACATTTATAATAGAAATCAGTGTGGAGGTTTCTCAAAAAAAAAAAAAAAACAACTAGAAATAGAACTGCCATATGACCCAGCTATACCATTCCTGGGCATATACACAAAGGACTGTGCAACTTAAAGAGATAATTGCACATCTGTGTTTAGCGTTGCTCTTCTCACAATAACTAAGAAATATAACTACCTCAAATGTCCATCAACAAATAAATGGATAATAAAAATATAGCATATGGCCCAGCATGGTGGCCCACACCTTTAATCCCAGAACATGGGAGGCAGAGGTAGGAGGATTGTGGTGAGTTCAATGCCACTTTGAGACTATATAGTGAATTCCAGGGCAGTCTGGGCTAGAGTGAGACCCTACCTCACAAAACAAAACAAAAATGTGGCATATGTATATGAATTTTATTTAGTTGTAAAGAACAATGAAATTGTAGGAAAATAGATGGACCTGGAAAACATTATAATAAGTGAGATAAGCCAGAAACAGAAAGACAAATACACTATATTCCCTCTCATTCTCAGCTGCCAGGTTCTAACTGTTAAATATTTGTGTCTAAGTGGGAGTAAATGTGGGTAAAGCTGGAAAACTAGATATGGTCCCATTAATCTAGACAAAAAGAGGCTTTAAGGGAGGGGGATGAGGAAGACAGCAGAATATATCAGACATTAAAGCAGAAATGGGATACTGAAGCCAAAATTGTACAGCAGGGAAAGCAGGGACACAGAGATGGAGGGGGTGGAGAGAGGAATCAACAAAAACTATTTTTGTATAAAAATTCCACAAGGAAACCTGTTACTTTGTAAGCTAATGGAAAAATAAATAATAAAAACATTGAAAAAACTTTGTATTTTCTTATATATTTTTTCTATTGACCTATTAAGTCTAACTTGACACTTCACCCACTATATGAAATTTCATTGTCACAAATAAGAATAAAAGAAGATCTACATATGTTATCTGTATGGCACAATGCAGGTCTGGCCCTAGCCAGACAGCATGTCAGTAGAAACCAGGAAGTGGCTTCTGTGAACATGGCAATCTGTGCAGGCCTGGCGTGACAACAGCTACAGTCCCATGCTCGTGAGAAACCTGCTACTAGATGATCTGGCTGGAGACAGGCTTTCATTGGTCACAAGAAAGGGACCACCCCAAACAATGATTGGCCAGCCAAGCCCCTTAAAACCCCCTACACTTCTTGAATAAATGAGTTTACGGCTGCTCGCCCTCTGCTGCTTCCACCCAACTCCCGGAGTCTGTGTCGTGACTTTGCTCCTCTCATCCCCAACTCGGCAGAGACCCTGCCATCCCTCCTGGGCTGGCCCTAGGAGGGACCCCAAAAGTTATCTTCAAATAAAATAAAATTTTAGGACTGAGAAGATAGCTCAGCAGTTAAAGATGCTTGCTTGCACAACCTGCAGGCCTGGGAAAATTCCTTAGCATCCCTGTGCCTTTAGCACATATATCAGGTGATCCCAAGGCTCATACAACAGTGGGAGGTGGAGCAAGGAGAATCTGAAGCTCATAGGTCAGCTAGTCTGAAGTTCCTTTGCAGCATAAAGTTCTTTTGCAGCAGCAAGAGATTATGTCTCAAAGAATGTGGAACACAGAACCCTCAAAGTTGTACTATTACCTCCACACATGTGCGGTGGAACTTGTGCCCCACCACACACAAATAAATAAATAAATAAATAAATAAATAAATAAATAAATAATGTTAAAAAATAGGGCTGAGGAGATAACTAAGTGGTTAAAAGTCCTTGCTTGCAAAGCCTGCCAGCCTAGATTCAATTCCCTAGCACACACATAAAGCCAGAGTCTAGGGTTCATTTGAAGCAACAAGAGATCTGGAATACCAAGTAAATAAAAATTTTAAAAATAACAAAATAAAATAAAATTTTACTGAATGTTATACCACTGCTAAAGATATGAAACAGACATTTTTCAAAATATCATACTTAAAATAATTCACTGAATTACTTAAAATTCATACTTCTTGTTGTGTGTGATAGAAATCAAGTAAGAGACAAGCCTCTTCTGTGGGTCTTTGAGGATGTTTCCAGGAAGAACTAATGGAGGGGTAAAGTCCTTCCTTCAGAGTGGGGTGCCTTCTAGTGGGGAAGTAAATAAAAACAAGCTCCAATACGGCACAGTGTCTTGCCGGGTTGCCCAAGCTCCTTGCTGATATTTCCATCTACCCTGTTGGTACTATCCTTCAGGTACACTGAAACCCAGTTTCCTCTGCCTTTCGATGTGAACTGAAGACCAGTGCTCTCCAGGAATCCTCCAGGCCTTCATGTCAGATTGGCACTGCTGAGACATCCAGCTTTGTGGACTGAAAATCTCGTGGCTTCTCCAACTCTCCAGCCTGCAGATAGTCATTGTTGGGTTATCCAGCCCCTATACTGTAAGCTAGTAAATGTCCTATATAATACTTGTTCACTCCATTTGTTCTGTTCCTCTAGAGAACCCTGACTAATATATTGCGAGAGTAAGAATATTTTTAATTTTAAAGTAATTCATGGACTGTGGTGATGTCTCAGTATATAAAGTGCTTGCTGCACAAATGTGCCTGAGTTCAGATCCCCAGAACCCACATACAGTCAGACTCTGTAGGGGACATTTATAATCCCAGAAATCCAATGCTGGGATGGGAGATGAGACAGGAGAATCCCATTGGTAGCTTGCAGACCAGATAACTTGGTGAACTCAGTTCTTTATAATTGGAGACCCTGCCTCAAGCAAGGTGGATTGCAAGAACAAACCCAAGGTTGTCCTCTGACCTCCACACATGCACCACGGCATACACACACACACAAACAGAAAAACATATGTAAGTAATTCATGTCTGTGTAGGATAATAGACAAGTATTTTAAAAATGCAAGTAGTAGCCGGGCGTGGTGGCCCACGCCTTTAATCCCAGCACTTGGGAGGCAGAGGTAGGAGGATTGCCATGAGTTCAAGGCCACCCTGAGATTGCATAATTAATTCCAGGTCAGCCTGGGCCAGAGTGAGACCCTACCTCGAAAAAAAAATGCAAGTAGTGGGCTGGAGAGATAGCTTAGCGGTTAAGGAGTTTGCCTGCACAGCCAATGGATCCAGATTCAATTCCCCAGGACCCACGTTAGCCAGATACACAAGGGGGCATATGCATCTGGAGTTTGTTTGCAGTGGCTGGAGGCCCTGGTGTGCTCATTCTCTCTCTCTCTTTCTCTCTCCCATTCTCTCTCTCTCTCTCTCCCTCTTTTGCTTTCTTTCTCCCAAATAAATACATAAATAAATAAAATATTTTAAAATGCAAGTAGCCTCCAGTTACATTCATTGATAAGTAGTATTCACAGTTTGCTGCATACCCTGCAAACAAAAGCATCCATATGTATGGCTACATGCACTTTTCATGTAACTTAAACTTTATTGGATGTTCGTATGGTGTTGTATAAAATTATTGACATTCACATTATATTATAATGTATGAGGATAAGATTTCTCATGCTTTTGTTGGTGAACAGTTTGTAAATGACTCCAGATCAATTCTTTATCTGAATTCACACATAATAGCAAATGCTATATTTATGAAATACACAATGTTTCTATGCCCTTGGTTCTGCATTATTTTCAATTCTGCCCATTAATATGTTATGTCAGTTCTTACAGCAGCATTGCACTGTTTTGATACTGTATCTTCACAGAACCTTGTTATCTAAAGTTATTCACATCCTTCCCAGCCTTTTCTTCTACTTTTGTTTGAAAGTATTAACATTAAAGAAACGTTAAGTTAACATTATTGAGCTCTTTGTGTCAGATATTTTACTAAATAATTTTCTTGTCTTTTTCATTTAATTTTCAGTATAACCTAATTTCATTGTAACAGTCTTTTTATTAGTTACAGACCTACTCAGTATGTAAACAGCTCATGTTGGTGCCATCCTTACCCTTATCCCTGCCCCCCCAAAGGGACTCTCCTCATTGGGGATGCCAGTTTAACCCCATGGGGATTGTGTCGTGCATTTTGGGGGTAGCCATCAGTTATAGGGAAGAGGCACTGAAGATCACAGCAGTCTTTTGAAAGATTATGCAATGGAAAATAGTAGCAGCCAAGGCACAACTCCCCTAACCAGTTATACTGCTTGTGATGTAGTGTAAGAAGTGAATCAAACAAACAGGAGTGACACATCCAAGGTTCAATGGTCTGGTATGCTGGTTTTCCTGTTCTATCTTCTCTTTCTAGGGCTTAGTGAAAAATAGTTTTCTATAGGTATTAAATTAGAAAGTAGTGTAACAGAGATAGGAAATCATATGTGAGTAAAAGAAATAGTGTGATATTGTTTTCCCTTGCTCCAAATTTCTCAGATACCTCAACACACACCTCAAAGATAGCATCCAAATTAATAGACTATATAAAAATATGTGTTTCACTTCTTGCTCTCAGTTTCAATTCCATCTTTGATAGTTGTGATCTTTGTTTTATGTCAGACATTTTTATTTTTTATTTTTTATGAGAGAGAGAGAAAGAGGCAGAGAGAGAGAGAAAGAATGGGTGTGCCAGGGCCTTCAGCCATTGTGAACCAACTCCAGATGCATGGGCCCCCTTGTGGTGCATGCCCCATGGGACCTGGAGATTCGAACCTGAGTTCTTAGGCTTCACAGGCAAGCGACTTAACCGCTAAGCCATCTCTCCAGCCTTTATGTCACACTTTTTTGTAGTAGAGAAGAGTCGTGGTGGGCAGGAAAAGCATTTGTTGAGTCATACATTGTATGAAAAAAATCTGTTCCTGGGCTGGAGAGATGGCTTAGCAGTTAAGGCACATGCCTGCAAAGCCTAAGGACCCAGGTTCGGTTCTCCAGGACCCACGTCAGCCAGATGCACATGGTGGCGCATGCAACTGGAGTTCGTTTGCAGTAGCTAGAGGCCTTGGTGTGGCCATTCTCCCTCTTTCCCTCTCCCACTCTCTCCCTCTCTGTGTCTCTAATAAATAAATAAATAAAAATTAAGAAAAAAGAAAAAAATCTGTTCCTTATTTTCCCCACACAACTCTGTGGAAACAGGATAATTTTTTACCCAGTTTACAGTGGCCAAGCTCAGGCTCACAGATAAACAATTAGTTTTCCAGAGCCTTATATCTGATGCAAAACAGGAAGAGGGTCCTATTCCTCATTCTCCCTACAGGACACTGAGCAGCCACCACTTTGGAAGATGAGCCCCCAAACTTGAGACAGAACCTCTTTACACCTCCTTGATAATATTGCCCATGTATCAATAAACCTTCATGGTGAGGTTGATGGAAGAAGGAAGGAAATCCAACCCTTTGTGCCAGAATACCTGCATATAGGGTCACATGAAGTGGCTAATCCCTGAAGTGGTATGTAGGGTCAGAAAGCACATTTTTAAAGCTTGGGAAAGTGACCTGGAGATGGAAGTGATTATCAAAATCACTCTAAACATGAGATTTTTGTCTCTTCCCCATTAATCATGAAAACATTCAAGGAAGTAATTAAAAGTTTATTTTTAATCTAAAGTTTAAGCCAATAAAACGAGGTCACCAATATTGTGTAGTATATACAGGGTATATATACAAGGACTCTATGCCAGAAATTATTCTAAACTCAGGCATTTGCTACTGAATCCTGTGGTCTCTTGAGCTTTGAATGCTCTATGTCTGATCTCCCAAGAGACTGGCAATTACTAGACTGCAGTACATTCTTCAAGCATTTATAATTAATAATTAGTAACAGTTATTTAATAATAAAAATTCAATATAATTTTAGGGCATTTCCATTGGATGAATGATAAAAGGAAACATAAAATGCAAAAAAATGATCTCATATATTGCAGACATTGAATTAGTGTTCATAATACATGAAGAGTAACATATAGCCTGATATTCTTCCAAGTAGTATCTATTGTTAATAGTGTGCCTTTCACTCTCAAAAGTGTCAGAGCAGTCAGCTATATGATCATTTCTTATATAAATAATTATTTTTAAATAGTAAAAGATGGATAAAAGATAACTTTTAATTTTCATAAAAAGTAATTCTTTTCATTCTGGAGCACATCTATGAAATAATATCCTAAATACTATAACAAATGAAGTAAAATAAGCCAGGTGTGTTGGCGCATGCCTTCAATCCCAGCATTCAGGAGGCAAAGGTAGGAGGATTTTCGTGAGTTTGAGGCCATCGTGAGACTACATACTGTATTCCGTTTCAGCCTGGGCTAGAGTAAGACTCTATACCTTGCAAACCTAAAAAAAAAAAAAAAAAGTAAATAAAAATTTTAAGACTTCAAAAGTGAAAGAATGAAAGGAGAGGGTTCCTTTTATATATGTATTTAATAATTTACATCAAATAATCTACATGTACTTGTATTATTTGAGGATACATTTTAGAATACTGTATATTAGCACACCATTAAGAATTTCTATCTTGGGAGGGTAGCCAAAACAAGTCTTTTTCTGTTTATATACTGCTGCATTGCTTAATGTCTCTAAATAACAAATATACATTAATTTTGTAATCCAAACAATAACTAATATACAGTTTTCAAAGCACATGAAAAATTTTGTTACAATCCAATTCATATAACTGATGTTAGAAATATTCACTATTGAACCCTGGGTGGTTGCCTGGGAGGACAAGGCCAGAGAAAGAGAGGCTGGGAGCAGGGCTGTACCACATGCCATTAACCTGTTTTTCTTTTTCAGAAAGCTGCGAGGACCAAGGACAACCAAAATCTATCAACAAGCCAAGGATAGCTTACTGCCTGTCAGCCTGTGAACCGCCCCTAGTACAGCAGCTAGGGCCCAGGTGAAACCACAGAGGAGTTGGCAAGATGGACAACAGTGCTGCTTCACCAGCGAGCGTGCATCAGGGTGATGGAGACGGACGCTGAAGGTTCTCAAACAAAAAAGGTACACCAAAGCAGAAATCCAGAAGCTGCTGAGAGCTCAACACTAAAGTAGACTTAAAGCACACCCACCAAGGCTTAGGGAATTTTGCGGAAGAGGGAAAAGAAAGAATGTAAGAGCCACAGGGTGGAAGAGACCCCCCCACACACACATAATGACTGACTGCTGCTCTCATAACTCCGTAGTGAATATCAGCAGTCCCATTAAGGAGGGCCCTCAGTGGAGTGGGGGCAGGGAGGAGGGAAATGATGGTAGCAACATATGATGTGTCCATACAAAGTTTCCACTTCATAAAATTAAAAAAAATCACTATTAAGCATAAAAAGTAGATTACATACTGTATGTGCAATTGTCCTTTTTGTTGTTGATAATGCTCCCAGGTACGAACAAGTATATGTTATAACGCAAATGTGTTCAAAAGGCTTTGCCACAAATATAAACTAACTACACACACACACACACACACACACACACACACACACACACACACACTACGATGTTTTCTTTTCATCTGAGACAGGGGTAGAAATTCCTGCCAAAAGCTCTGAAAGCCAGTCAATTCAGCCATTGATTTTGCAGGAAAGCCTCTAGTGCCCTTCAAGCCTCCAGCAAGCCCTGTTTGGTGGTCCAGGCTAGGGCCCTTCCCTCCCTAAATCTTTCCAAAGCCATCCCTAGATATTCAGACATGTAATTCTACCACTGACCAGCAGGGGGCAAGTGATCTCAACAGTCTGACTTTATTGCAATAGAAAAGTGGAAAAAGAAAAGCAATTTCTGCAAAGAAAAACATGGGTTGTCTTTGTGACTTATATAACAGATTTTGAAACAGTGTGTACACTAGGGTACAAAATGTATTTGAAAATTTCATATGACTTAAATATAATTGTTGATATGTCTCCCACATCCGCATTCCCTTTGTTAAATGCATTCTTTCAAGAAGTATTGAGAGGATTACCTGTGTTACATTTCTATGCAAGACTGCCTGCCTCTCCCTTTCACTCTCTTCCCTCTCCTTCTTTCTCCTCCCCTCCATCTCCTCACTTATGAATTGCCCCTCTTTGTACCTCTAAAATGCATAAGGATACCTGTTAAGTTTTTATGAATAAACCTTGATGACACGTTTGATATGTGTCCAAATGAGTGCTTGTAAGTGTGTGTGTGTCCCTAGAACACTTAACTATATCTGTGTGTCCTCTATTCACAGATAGATATACTCTGTGTTCTCTTTATCCTTCAATAAATTTTCATTGGTAGTAAAGTCCAAAATTAGGCATTTAAGTTGATGAATTTTATTGTTTCCATACTCTTGTGCACAGCCTTAGCTATTTCCTTTGGGCGCATTTCAAGACATGGAATTGCTGCCTCAAATGGTATACACATGCTTAATTTAATTCCCCACCTGCTACCCAGAAAGGTTGTACCAATTTAAAGTCCATAAGCTGGAATTAAGTGGAAAAAAAGCCTCAAGGAAGTGAGAGCATGGATGTACTGTGTCCTGTTAGAAAGTGCAGCCCTTAGATTCCACTGATCAGTAGCACAGAGGCCACAACATCAGCAAATGCTCCTCAGAGTGGTCAGGAAGACTAAACCTAAACACACCATAAAGCAGCAGGGGAGTGATTGATGGCAGGACTACAGGACTTGGATTCAGCAGCCCTAAATTATAGCTATAATTTGACGAAGAACACATATAACTGATAGAAAATCCTTATATTATCATTATCATTATTATAAAATAAAGTGCACCACCAAACAAGCATCAAATTTATCTAAAGTTGTTCCAATTTCTCTCTGAGCCAATGTTATTCCAGGAAATACCAACTTTTCTCCTCCTAATCTCAGCAGAAGTATACTTTTCTGTTCACTGATCACAAGGGTCTTTTAAAAGGAGACTCCTATTCTCCTCATCTATGGTACTTTCTTTGCTAAGGACTTCTTGATAAAGAGAAAGATGCTTGAGCTATGCAAGATGATACATATGCCTATTCTGAATGTTGTGCACCTATCTTGAAATCTAAAGGTTATTACTCTTGTGTTTTTGTGTTCAAGAGGAAAAAAATAGCTTCCAGAAAATGGCTGCATAGAAATTGCTGATCCTGATGCTGCTCTTGGCCTAGCTTGGTCCTCGAGAGAAACCACTGAATGATACAAGGGATACAAGGCTTATGTAAGAACTGAGTGACTGAAACAGAAAGCAATTAAATGGTTCCAAACACTCTGTCTGCCTTATACCCTAGAAAGAGCCACTTATTTTCTTATTTGAGTGGAAGTTCGTCCTTTCTCTTTTTCAGCAGATACAGTTTGGCACAGCAAACTCCCTCTGAAAACAGAATGACTCAGCTAGTTGCTGCAGAAAGAAGCCTGGAAAAGCAGATTTGCTCCATTAAATTAGATGAGATTGTGCAAGGGGTACACATAGGCATTACATAATTTTGTTTGCTATGAAGGCTAGACTTTCACATTGTACATCAGATATTCCGAAAGTAACTAATTTTTTTGCAATTGCCATCAACAGTTTTCTTATTTTAGCTACTACTTTTTATAATTTTGAAATTAAAATGGTCAAAATATAAAATAAGAAGGGAAAGGAGAAAAGTATCATGATGAACTAGGTTTTGTATTAGATCTCACTAATAATTTTAAAGTAAAATTTTTAGTGTTCAAGAAAATATTTTGCTTTATATTGTTGGTTTTCATAACATATACACTGGGCCTTCTGTTATCTGCATTTATGGAATTCTGAATAAGTGAATTGTGGCCTGGCTATCTTTAGTAACTGAAAGATCATACAGTAACAAGTTATTTCTGTTCAAAGCCAGTGTCCTAATAGCAAAAGAGCACAGGCACAAAATATATAGGAAAGGTCACTAAGTCCATGTATCAGAGGAGAAAAAGGAAAAACTAGAGGCACCATGATGATTAATCAGTTTCTTTATTTTCATAGTTGATGAAACAGTACCTGTGAGTACAGTAATGAGTTGAATGGAGCTGATTTTTTAGATATTAAAAAAACTAGCATATTAGAATGGAAAATAGCACTTTTAATGAGTCTGAATAACAAACATGTTCGACCACTCTTGAAATAGACACCAAAGTTGCCTTTAATGTCCTGTCACCATAAATACATACTTGTACAATTCCCACCCCTTTCTTTTTGGTTTTTCAAAGTAGGGTCTCGCTCTACTCTAGGCTGACCCAGAATTCACTCTGTATTCTCAGGCTGGTCTCAAACTCACAGCGATCCCTCCTACCTTTGCCTCCCTAGTGCTGGGATTAAAGGCGTGTGCCACCATGCTGGGCTTCAATTTCCCTTTTTAAAGTTATATAAAAATGCCTCTGAATGGGCTGGAGAGATGGCTTAGCAGTTAAGGCGCCTGCCTCCTAAGCCTAAGAACGCTGGTTCCAATTTCCAGCCGTTCCAATCTCCAGTTCCCATGTTTAGCCAGATGCAAAGTGACGCAAGGGCGCAATCCTGCACTTGAACACAAGGGGGCGCACGAATCTGGATTTCATTTGCAGCAGCTGAGAGGCTGCTGGTGCTCCCATCTCTATCTGTCTTCCTCTACCTCTCTCTGTCTCTCTCCAAAAAAAAAATGCCTCTGAATTCTTGGCATGGTGGCACACACCTTTAATCCCAGCCCTTGGGAGGCAGAGGTAGGAGGATCACCCCGAGTTTGAGGCCACCCTGAGACTACAGATTGAATTCCAGGTCAGCCTGAACTAGAGCGAAACCCTACCTTGAAAAACAAAACAAAACAAAACAAAACAAAACAAAACAAAACAAAACAAAACAAAACAAAAGCCTCTGAGATCCTACAGTTTCCAGTGGATCATTGAACATGTTCACCCTGGATATGACTAAGCACTTCAATATGGCTCTCCAGAATGAGCTTCCATCATGCAAATCCTTATAAACCCCCAACAACATTTATCATTATCCTAGCATTTCAATTTTTTAAATATTTTATTTTTATTTATTCATTTATGAGAGAGAGAG
Source organism: Orientallactaga sibirica (assembly GCA_036365145.1). NCBI lineage: Eukaryota > Metazoa > Chordata > Mammalia > Rodentia > Dipodidae > Orientallactaga > Orientallactaga sibirica. Next base: position 27,599 of record JAEOAD010001221.1, read on the forward strand.
AGAGAGAGAGAGAGAGAGAGAGAACGGGACTGTCAGGGCCTCTAGCCACTGCAAATGAATTCATTATGCATGCACCACCACATGTATTTGGCTTACTTGGGTTCTGGGGAATGGATCCTGGGTCAATGGGCAAGCACCTTAAGTGGTAAGACATCTCTCCAGCTATAGCATTCCAATTTTTGCCTGTCCATGACAAAAGTGATATGTGACTATTGTTTAATTAGGAATTACTAAAAATGGTTGATAAATACTTAAATGCATATTGCTTAAGTTGATAATAGTAGAAGAATGGTAGCTTTTTCTTTTCTTCACTTCACATTTTTGAAAGTGAAAAAGGAACAAAATTTATGTTTTTAAATGCAGAAATGTACCAACTGAGCCCACACCATTTCCTGAAAAATCCATGTTACTTACTGATAAGAAATAACAAGTTTATCACCTTCTAAAACCTCCTTTGGATTGAGCTTTCATTCTGTTCCAGTAAACCATAAATCAGATTTTCTGCCAATCTTATCTTGTTTTAATATTGTTGCTTCATAAAACATTTCATTGCTGAAAATATGACTTTCCTCACACTCCTTTCAGAAAGCCAAGAATAATAGCAGCAATAATAAATGTACCTAACATTTATTGAGTGTCTGCTATGTATCTAACACTTTACTTACATGATCACATTTAGTCTTCAGTTATCCATAATGGTGCTTATACTATTCTTATCTCCACTGAAAAGATGAGAAGCTTTAGTTACAAAAGACTCAACAGGTTTGACATGGACTCTAACCTCAAACCTAGATCTTATCATACCACTTCATACTCCTAACTACTGTTACATGAAAAGTAGACTGTAATAAATAGTAAACATTGGGGCATTTTGACCAACAAAATTTAAAGTTTCTTATTCAATCTAACATAAAATATTTTATTTTGAATAAATGTGGCTAACTCAGGGGAAGACTTACACAGGAATTGGCAATGGGTCTGTTATCTGGTAACAGAGGTATTACTGTCATTTATTTCTCATCCTCAATAGAAAATTATTTCTCTGATGATCCACTGGAAGGTATTATTGGACATAGAAATTCATGAAAAAATACACCAAATTGTATATGATTATTTTCTCTTTTCCTATATTGACCACATTGAAGCTCCTAGAGAACTAAAATGTATTTACATTATACATGCTGCTAATATATTTTTAAATATTCTTTTTTTTTTGGTTTTGCAAGGTAGGGTCTCACTCTGGTCCAGGCTGACCTGGAATTAACTATGTAGTCTCAGGGTGGCCTCGAACTCTCAGCGATCCTCCCACCTCTGCCTCCCGAGTGCTGGGATTAAAGGCATGTGCCACCACGCCCGGCTTAAATATTCTTTATAATATTTTTGCTACTTTGATACATGAATTAAATTTGTTATAATGCCTTTGCTATTTGTACTAAAAGAATATCTCTCTATCTATCTATATATATTATGACATCACACTAGAATGGGACTATGAGGAGGAAGTAGTGATCTAAAGAGAGAAAGGAAGAAGGACAAGAGAGGTAGTGGGGAAGAAAGAGACAATACTACAAATTTTCTCTTATCTAGAATCTAGATTAAAATATATAAATGTGTATATGCAGAAATATAGGACATGAAAGTAGAAGAGATTATTTGTAGGAAGTAAGTGGATGGAGGAGGGATGAGAACAAATGTGAGCAAAAAAGAATGATGTGTATGTATGAAATGTCATAATAAATAAAAATTATATATTTGGTAATGAAAGTCAGTAAAATTAGATTGATTTTTTTTCAGTATAGTATGTGCTAGGTAATACTAATGATACTGCCAATTTTAGTATATAAAAGCTCTTGTAGCTACTGAAAATAATTTTTACTAGTTAAAAAGATACAATGTTCATGCTAGAGAGATGGCTCGGAGGTTAAGGCACTTGCCTGCTAAGCCTAAGGACCCAGGTTCCTCAGTACCCTCATAAAGCCAGATGCACAAAGTGGCACATGTGTCTGGAGTTGGTTTGCAGTGGCTAGAGGCCCTGGCATGCCTCTTCTCTCTCTCTCTCTCTTTTTCTCCTGCCTCTTTCTTTTTCTCTCTCTAAATAAAAAAAAAAATAACTTTATTTATTTATTTATTTATTTATTTGAGAGAGAAATAGAGAAAGAGGCTTATATAGAGAGAAAATGGGCCTCTAGCACTGCAAATGAACTCAAGATACATGCACCACCTTGTGCATCTGGCTTATGTGAGTATGGGGAGATTGAAACTGGATCCTTTGGCTTTGTCAGCAAGGGCCTTAACAGCTAAGCCATCTCTCTTTCCCTAAAAAAATATTTTTAAGAAGATATAATATTCTTTTATTTACAAAAAAGTAATTTATGAAATAATATTTACAGAATTATCTCAGTTCTTTTTATTTTATAACAGTCCCACTATGTACTCCCGGGTAGCCTAGAACTTACTCCATAGCCCAGAGGGGCCTTGACCTTGTGACTTTCTTGCCTCTGCTTCTGAGTGCTGGTATTACAGATATGCATCACCTTATCCAGTCTAATTCTGTTTTATAATATAATATGAGTGTAAAATGAAAGTTATTCATCAGCTTTATTAGATAATGAATATACATTTCTTCCTGTCCCATTAATGCTATACTTACTATACACCAAGTAAGTGTAAAGAATATCCATACTATATCATTCACCAGTAACATCAGCTTCCATGCTTCAGACTCTGTTATAAAACTACACGATGATGAATATGGAAATGTATGACCAGACAATTCATACTACATTCCTTGAGTCCTTAAAGCTTACAATGTAAATATTGTGTGGAAAGACAGAACCTGGAGTTTGGAAACAGGCACACATGGGTTAAAATTCCTGTTCTGCCACGTATTAAAGGTGTGTATATACTTGACAAATTTACTTAGCATCTCTAAGACTTAATTTCCTGTGATGTACAAGGAGATTGTAATCTAGTTTTCAAGCAGAAGACAATGAAGTATTGTGAATGTTCTTTTTTAAAAATATTTTATTTATTTATTTAAGAGAGAGGAGAGAAAGAAAGAGGGAATATTGGTTAGGGTTAAACTCTGCAAACAAACTCCAGAAATGTGCACCACCTTGTACATCTGGCTTTATATGGGCACTGGGGAAATGAACCTGGGTCCTTTGGCTTTTCTAGCAAGTGCCTTAACTGCTAACCCATCTCTCCAGCCCAGTACTGTGAATTTTCTGTTTGAAAATTTAGCACATGTTTTTTTTTTTTTTTTTTTTTTTACCTCTTCCATGTCTTCTCTTACTAAGCAAAAATTACTCTAACTCAATAGCATAGCTAGATCATGGAGAATAAAACAAAATTAAATATATGTCTGCATTATGAATGTAATTCAATGTAATTGGTTGGCAAAATTAATTGTAATTTAGCAAACCCATTTGGACCTTCTAGAATACTATAATTCACAAGCATTACATTGGAGATTCTAGTATTCCTTGAACCTTAACGTGTTAACACAAAGTTAATACATGATGATGGATCTGTATGAGAGACACAAGAGCCAGGGTGAGGAATTCTTCCAGGACCCTGTTTACAAGTAATCTCTAATAGAAGACAAAGCTGTCCCACATATTCAGAAATACTGGACAGAGGCCTGAGGAAATGGCTCAGTGACTAAACGGAATTGCTGCATAACACTGAGTACCAGAGTTCAGAACCCCAGAACCTACATAAAAGTGGGAAGCTATGGCTGGATTCTGTAATCCCAGTGTGCTTGCTGCAAGAAGGGAGGTGTAGACAGGAGAATTTTCTGGAATCTTGTGAAGGAGTGGGTAATAACAAAGAGAAACTCTGCCTCAAATAAATGTAGAAGACAAAGACTGATTCAAAATTGCCCTCTGACCTCCATGTGTGTGTCATCGCATGTGTACCTCACACACACATGAACATGTGTACACACACATGAACATATAAACACTAAATACATGAATTTTTTTTTGATTTTTTGAGGTAGGGTCTCACTCTCAATACATGAAATTTTAAAATTAAAATTAAAAAAATATTGACGACACAAAAGAACATCTCCCATTTCTATATGCATTCTGAGTTCTCAGAAAAGAAGACAGAGGCATGACGGTTTATACTTTTAATCCCAGCACTTGGGAGTTGAGGTAGAAGGATAGCCATGAGTTTGAGACCAGCCTGGGATACAGGGTGAGTTACAGGTCAGCCTGGGGTTGGGGGGGGGGACCCTGCCTCAAAAAAAAAAAGAACTAAGAAGCTCTGTAATATGCAAAGAATCAATTTTACAGGAATTGCCTATATGAAAAATATACTTCAAGAAAGCAATAATTTAAAATTTCTCCTATGGGGCTGGAGAATTGGCTCAGTGGCTAAATGTACTTGCTTGAAAATCTTGCCAAACCAAGTTCAATTCTGTAGCACCCACATAAAAACCAGATGCAAGCATGTCGCAAGCATCTGACAGCAAGAGACCTTGGTATGCACACACACACACACACACACACACACACACACAAAATAAATATACTAGCTTCAATCACCAGTATTAAAATAGTCCTTCTAATAATTTATATTTTTATTGCCCATGGAGTTTGATAAATTGGCAAAATTCAGAAGCCATCCCAAATCACATGGCTTTTGGTCACTAGGAAACAAGCTAACGGAACTCTCCCTGTGATGTCTTCACATGGTCAATGTATTTAATTATGTCAATAAGCCTCTGGGGTAGAGACTGTTCTGAAGGAGGGCTTAGTTAAAGACAGCAATGTTCTGTCCGTATAAATATGCATACACAAATACACATGAATTGTTTATCTATCTGCTTCTGTTTATAAGAATTTTCTTGCATGTCTTTCTATTATTTCATTGCTGTCCTTCTATTAGGACTCTCTTATTGAAGAATGTAAGCTTGGCTTTTAGGTGAATGTATAAAATTATACTTGAACTGAGGTGCCTGCCAATTCTGGTTGTGCTGACCCTGATGCTAAGGCTTTTGCTAACAGGGGAATGGATCTGCTAAATGTTAATGGATGTTATTGTGACTGTCTGGAACAAATGTACATTCCATTCCGGAGATGTAATCATGACAACAAGGTGTCCAAACAAGTGATATTCAGAGGCCTTACTCCCTATTAAAATTGCACAGTACATTTTCTTATTGTAAGGCTTCTTTCATTCCCACCTCCAGATCTGCTATTCTATAACAAATTTAATTGTGGAAATAGCTGAGTTACAAAGTTTTTTCATTGGATTTGATAGGTGAAGATCTACTGTGATTATGGAAAAAATGCACTATCCCTTGGGTGTTGATAAATTTCTACCTCTGAAATGAAAGTAGTCAGCTCAGGATATGACATAATCAAAGGAAAAGAGGCCATTTAATTCCTTATTTCTATTTCAAAATTAGTAATGCAATCTTTCTATCTTTCAAAGGAAAGTTAATGATATCATATTCAGACGTTAGGCTCTAGACTTATTTAACTATGTAGTAGCATCTCTGGGCAACACCCAGCCTTTTTTTAGAACTTGGAAATTGTATCTACAGCTGGTGTTCCTGCACCAGCATAGCTTTTGCATGGGGTGGGCAAAAGATTCAGGTTTCATCAGCTCTTGAGAACCTTCATAAAGAGTCTTTCCTATTGCCTACCAATGTTAGAATATGCATTCTTTGGTTATCTTCTGTCGCATATATAAACCACTCCAAACATGGAGGCTGAAAGCATCAACAATTTGAAATTATTATTTCTCACAACCCTGTTATTTACTGGGAGCTTGTTTTGCTTTAGGTGGCATCAGCTGAGGTAATGGTATGGTCAAAATATCAAAAAAGAGTCTTACTAACATGACCAGAGGGTGATGCAGTCTACTGATGAGGATTCTGCTCAGCTAAGGCTGACAGCAGGGAAACAAACTCATTTCTCCACATGGGCTCCTCTGCACAACTACTTGGTTAGGTTCCAAAAAAAGGTTTCAAGATGCACAAGACACAACTAAGACACAACCTTGGAAGCAGCACAACATCATTTCTGATGCATTTTATTGGCAACTCCCCCCACATGACCAACTGATAAGGTTCTAGGAAAGAGGAAATAAATTTATTTTCTTAATGAAATGGAAGTAAAATCACATTAAAAGAATATGTGAGGATGGGTGTGGTGGCACTCAGGAGGCAGAGGTAGGAGAATGGCTGTGAGTTTGAGGCCAGCCTGAGACTACATAGTGAATTCCAGGTCAGCCTGGGCTAGAGCAAGATCCTACCTCAAAAAAACAAACAAACAAAACACAAAAAGTTATTACTAGGGAGATCGCTCATGAGTTAAAGGCACTTGCTTACAAAGCCTGGTGGCTCAGAGTTTGATTCCCCTGTACCTATGAAAAGCTAGATGCATAAAGTGGTGCATATATCTGTAATTCATTTGCAGCAGCAGGAGACCCTGGAGCACTCATCCCCCCTCTCTGCTTTCAAATAAATCATATATATATATATATATATATATATATATATATATATATATATATGGTTTTTTTCGAGGTAGGGACTCACTCTGGTCCAGGCTGACCTGGAATTAGCTATGTTGTCTCAGGGTGGCCTCGAACTCATGGCGATCCTCCTACCTCTGCCTCTCGAGTGCTGGGATTAAAGGCGTGCGCCACCACGCCCAGCCTCAATAATATATTTTTTAAATGAATATGTGAGACATGTTGTTGTACAATCTACAGCAGGCATCAATTTAAGGCATCATATCTCCTAGAGACCTGTAAATTCTCCCCATCATATACTTCAAGATTCTGCAACCAAGACCCCACCTCTTCCCACCCTCACCCAAAAGAAATCAAGCTTTCCCTACTCCTATACATCTAGATTCCCTTGAGGGTTGTTTGAACATTACACTATTTACTTTATATAAAAGTCATCTCTATAATGGAAAAAAAGAAGCCATGTCAGCTTAAATAATAATAATGACATTCTTAAAAATCTTAGCTCCTATCAGGCATTTTCCATACATATCTTCATATTATCTTTGAAAAAAGTTCTCCAAGGAATGCACCATTATTCAGATTTTCAATTATCAATCATAGATTTACAAAGTGTGAAAATTTTTTCTAGGGATGAACACCTAAATAGTAGCAAGTAAATTCTAATGCTTTTTTCTCGCATTTCCTCTATTTGATGTTCTGATAGGATTCAGGGACTAATTTTTAAAAACCTAATGGCCATGTTGTCCATGTTATAAGAGGAAGGTGAAGATCATGATGATGACAATGATGACGTCAGTAAAATTTATAAATTTACATTTCTTGGTCTAATGATTAGAAGAACCACACAGGGCCAATTTTATTTTATATTCTTTAATAGTACCACAGGCTTATATTTATACCAGATAATCTAACATAATCAGGTTTTTCTCCTTAAGTAACCTGGTAGCTCCCCACTCCCTCATGACCAAGCTTTTAAAACTGGACTGACATTGAATGTACCACCCCTTACACAAATGCCTGCATTTACTTGTTTTTTCATAGTTCACTTTCAGTTGTATGCAATCAGAAGACTGGTGAATGCCCTTGTATTTTTTTCTAAATTTTATGTTGAATTTTGTACATCACAAAATTTTAATAATTTTTTTGTTTTTTTAAAGATTTTATTTTTATTTGTTTATTAGAGACAGAGAGAGAGAGGGAAGGAGAGAGAGGGAAAGGGAGAATGGGCACACCAGGGCCTCTAGCCACTTCAAACAAACTCCAGACTCATGTGCCCCCTTGTGCATCTGGCTTACATGGGAACTGGAGAATTGAACCGGGATCCTTAGGCTTCGCAGGCCAACACCTTAACTGCTAAACCATCTCTCCAGCCCAATTTTAATAATCTTATGTGACCTTATGTGGTAGTTTGAATATATGTCCCCCAATATATTCAATGTTTTATTACTCTATAGTTTGCATCTGCAATCACCTTGCTAGAGGCAAGGTCACTGGGGGCCCGGGTCTTAAGGTGTGGTGATGGTTTGAGAGTCCATTGTAAAGATATGCAAATGTGTCTAGCAGGAGTTCCTGAAGTCTGCTGTGTGACCTTTTGGCTGTAGTTTGTTTTGCTCTGTGTGGTGTGGTGGCTGGTTGGCTTTTGCTCTCTCTGCCTGGCCTTGTGAGAGCAGGCCGCGACTTCTGCCGTTATGGAACGTCCCCTGGATCTGTAAGCTTCAATAAATAATATCCCTTCCTCCATAACTGTGCCTGGTCTGGAAGTTCATCTCAGCGAACCTGAAGCTGTCTGCAACAGTAAAGTGGTACCGAGAGTGGGGTGAGATGAACCAGATCGTGTGGATGTTCGTCTTTTGGAACCTTTGTTTTGGAGGAATGGGCATGGACTTGGTGCTTGCAACTGAAGATGCCTTCTGGAATGGTAAGCCAAGTTTTATGGACTATTCTGATGAGAGTTTGAGAATGCTAAGTGCAGATAGTATTTCGAGGCTTTGAGCTTTCTAAGGGGAAGAAAAGACTGCAGAGGATTTTGTTGGAACTGGGCTACTGGCATAGGGATGGCTACGTTTCTGCTATCCAGGCCCAGAAAGTTTGATCAAGGTTAAATTTGTAATGGACTGATGTGCTTGGCTAAAGATATCGGACTGAGATTTTAAGATTTTAAGTTGGAAAACCTCAAGCAAGGTAAAAGCAGAGGCACTGAGACTGGTTTTAGGTTACTGGAGCTGCTATTGTCAACACATTAGCAATCTTAAGGAAGGTGGAAGGAAGGTGGCCTGACTTGATTTACATTAAAACAATGGAGAGGATGCCTGAGGAAAGACTGTTAAAAATGCAAACTCTTGGAAAGAGCTGACTGGAGAAGGAACCTGCTTTTCAAGGCTATGGTTTATTTTGTCCCTGGATTAAGAATATGGCTGTGTCCTGCACACCTGGTATTAGTTTTGGAAATATGAAAAATGCATAGAATGGTCATGAGTTGCACACGGTTCCAGGAGCCGCTGCTGAGATGCGGCATGAGGTAGGGCATGAAGACCCTCAGGAATGGGCTGGAAGAGCCTTTGGAAGATGGACTGTGGGTTGCATGGAGACCTGAAGATGTTTTGGATATACCAGGACTGTGCAAAAGGACTACCATGGAGTGCAGTGTTGAACTGGGATGAAAGTTTTCCTGGCGACTCTGCCCAGCTGAATTGGTAAACATGGAGACTGTTAGTCTCTGGTTATATTGAACTTGAACTGCAGAAGTTTGATGATGGCTGATGGTGATTGAGTTTGCATTGTTTTAGTCTCTCCTTGCTATTCCTTATACAGTTAAAATGTTTACTCTGTGCCTTTACATGTTGAAAGTATTTAACTTGTTTGATTGTACAGGACTCACTATCTTAAGTTGATCAAGACTGTGAGAACCTTTGAAATTGGACTGAGTACAATTTACAATGTGTGATAGTTATAAATCTATTGGGGACCAGGAGCTAAATATATTGGGGGCCAGGGGCGGAATGTGGTAGTTTGAATATATGTCCCCCAATATATTCAGTGTTTTATTAGTTTATAGTTTGCATCTGCAATCACCTTGCTAGAGGCAAGGTCACTGGGGGCCCGGTCTTAAGGTGTGGTGATGGGTTTGAGATTCCATTGTAAAGATATGCAAATGTGTCTAGCAGGAGTTCCTGAAGTCTGCTGTGTGACCTTTTGGCTGTAGTTTGTTTTGCTCTGTGTGGTGTGGTGGCTGGTTGGCTTTTGCTCTCTCTGCCTGGCCTTGTGAGAGCAGGCCGCGACTTCTGCCATTATGGAACGTCCCCTGGATCTGTAAGCTTCAATAAATAATATCCCTTCCTCCATAACTGTGCCTGGTCTGAAGTTCATCTGCTGATAAACCTCAGGGCCAGAACTGGGTTACCCCCCACAATAAACTGTTGGTTATATAGACCCATGTAGTCCTCAAAACAATGCAGGCCATTGCCAAACCACTTGGCTACCTACCAGACCCTATTGCTGAAGACACCACAACCCATGAGCACAGGACATCACGAGACCATGCTGGAACTGTCAGGAAAACCAGTTCCTTCCTGGCTAGCCCTCATAGTGCTGAAAAGTGCTATGGGATTTGCTGGGGGATACTGATCAGCAACAGTGTGAATAAGCAGGAGATCCTGCAAGCTAGGAAATCATCCAGCTGGGCAAGAAGTGCATAACTGTGCAATAGTGCCACACATCTCATGCAAGTAACCAACTGCTCTCAAATTGGACAGTGGGAGTGAACTCATACCTGGTATTAGGAACCAAGTCAGAGTCCTATGGATAGAAAACTCGTATGTTCCTCTGCTCTTTGGCTAAGAAGGGTGGGTATAAAAATCAAAACATCTCTCAAATAACTATGCCTACCTCCTTTAATCAAAACTGCTTTCACTCTTGATTGAAGCACCAGTTTTATTTCACAGACGACAGAGTACAGGGGAGATCCAAGATCCATCAATGCAACAAAAAAGATAGATGACTGCCTACTACAAGATGGGTCACCTCTACCACACTTGCTTGCTGGGGCCCAGGAGTCATTGAAGAGGAAGCTGCAACACAAGAATGCTCTCACTGCTAGCCTGACAATCACTATGTTCACTTAAGTCATCGCAGCAGAAATCCAGAGGCTACAGAGAACTCAACAGTAAATTGGACTTCTAACATACCTGCCAAGGCTCAGGGAACATTGTAGAAGAAGACCCATAGGGTCGGTGGGATTTGTCTGAGGCATACCCCTCCCCCATAGCGACTGACTGAGGCCTTTAGGACCCCACAGTGAATACAAATAACTCCACTGAGGAGGAAGTATGGGTTTCTGTCACATATCAGAGTCTTCTGAATATCCCTGGGGTCTCCAGGAATATTTTCTTTGCTAAATAGATTTCGTGAAAGAGCTCTCTGACAGATTAAGTTGTTAATCCTTTCCTCCCTTTCTCTTATCCTCTTTTGTCTGAGATGTTTGTTTCATTTCTTGTTCTGATGTTTTCAAGTTTTATCTAGTGAATAAATGTGTTACTTATAAAAATATGGTAGGCAAGAATTTTCAAGTTAGATATTTGAAGTCTTGTCTAAGCCTCAAACATATGGTCCACATAGCAATGCTGAAAATTCCCATTGTGACCACCAGGCTATAGACATTCTTGCTCAGCTAACTTTTGTGCTTTGCTAATAATGCAAGAAAATTGAGTTGAATTCCCCCAGCTCTGAGGGATGTAGGAAATTGAGTGCAGCTATCTCAGGCCTTCTAGGACCATCATATGAAATGAGGTCATGTTTACCATGTTTTACCCACATTAAGTTGATACACAAAATTCTTGCAATGCGCAGGTATTCAAAAGTGGGTAGTATCAGAATAAAATGAATGTGTGAAGGGGCAGCCAATACTTCAGGTAACATCTTTTGCTCAGTCCCATTTCCTATTTACTGTCTGCTTCCTGACTGCAATGTGACACTGGCTTCCTGCTCTTGCCACTATGCCCTTGCCCACCATGAATCCTCCCTTAGAAATTATAAGCCAAAAACAAATCCTTTCTTTCTGTAAGTTGCTTCTACTAAGGTTTTTATTTCCTCCAAAACAAAATATATATCTATGACTAGAGAAAGGATTCAACGTTAAAGGCCCTTGCTTGCAAAACCTGACAGCCCATATTTAATTCTCCAGTACCCATGTAAAGTCAGGTACACAAAGTGGCACATATGTCTGGAGTTCATTTGCAGTGGCAGAAGGCCCTGGCATGCCTATTCCTTTTCTCTCTTTCTCTCTCTGCTGGTGAATATGAATACCCTTTTAAAACTTTTTAATAAAATGTTTTTCTTCTGTAGTTGTCACAACCTTTAAAAAGGTAGCTTTGGGGCTGGAGAGATGGCTTAGCGGTTAAGGCGCCTGCCTCTTAAGCCTAAGAACTCTGGTTTCAATCTCCAGCGGTTCTAATCTCCAGGTCCCATTTTTAGCCAGATGCAAAGTGATGCAAGGGCGCAATGCTGCACTTGACCACAAGGGGGCACACGCATCTGGATTTCATTTGCAACAGCTGAGAGGCTTCTGGCGCGCCCATATCTATCTGTTTTCCTCTCCCTCTCTCTCCAAAAAAAAAAAAGGTAGCTTTGGTGCTGGAGAGATGGCTTAGCAATTAAGGCACTTGTCAGCAAAACCTAACAACCCAGGTTGATTGCCCATTACCCATGTAAAGCTAGATTCACAAAGTGACACGTGTCTGGAGTCTGTTTGCAGTGGTAAAAAGCCCTGGCATGCCCATTCTCTCTCTCTCTCTCTCTCTCTCTCTCTCTCTCTCTATCTCCCTCTCTCTCTCTCCTTGGAAAAAATAAAATATTTTTAAAACTTATTTTTAAGGGCTGGAGAGATGGCTAAGCAGTTAACACGCTTGCCTGCAAAGCCTAAGGACCCATGCTCAACTCTCCAGATCCCACGTAAGCCAGATGCACAAAGGTGAGGTAAGAGCAAGGTCACACATGCCCACTAGGTACAGCAAACGTCTGGAGTCTGATTGCAGTGGCTGAGGCCCTGGCACACCAATTCTCTATCTATCATCTATCTATCTATCTATCTATCTATCTATCTATCTATCTATCTATCTATCTATCTAATAAAAAATAAGTAAATTTTAAAAATTATTTTTTAAAAGGTAGATTTAAGTGGCTGGGGCAAGGCTCAGTGATTAAAGGCACTTGCTCGCAAAGCCTGCTGGCCCTGGCTCAATTCCATAGCCACCCATGTAAAAGCTGGATGGACATTTGTTTGCAGTAGCAAGAGACCCTGGGATGCACTTACACACACACACACACACACACACACACACACACACACACACACAAATGCATTTCAAAAATAAAATAAAATAGTTTTTTAAAGGTAGCATTAGAGTTGCCCTCCAAAATTTGTCTAGAAGCATAATTCCCATACTCAGATCATCAAGTGGGTGCCACCTTCCCTGGAATCTTATTTTGTTAGGTGGATTAAATTTGGTTAGTGAGTAGATTTTTCATCTCCCTCATTTAAGAGTAGGTTTTGTCCTCACAGGCCTGTTACCATACAAATCATTCTTATCAGCCCTACCCACCCAGCCTATGATTGAATGACACAATATAATCCTCTACCCCTGGGATTCAGATTCTAGCCTAAATTGATTTAGCTCATGTTGAACTGATCGAGCAAACACTAAGGTGTCTGAATTTACCTTCAATTGGCAAGATCAGATTTTCCACATCAGAAAGTTGCTCTATATAAAAGCAGAAAGTTGCTATATAAAGGCAGAAAGATTACAGGTGGAATTTGATATCCTGAAAATGTATACCCACCAAAATCAACAAAAGTTATTTTAAGAGATTGTAAAACAACTGTTTCTTCAGCATTATCTCAAATAATTTGAAAAATGAAAACTGAATATACATAGAAAAAGATAGGAAGGACACACTTTCAATTTTACTTATTAGTTACTTCCATCTTACATCTAATAATTCAGTCATTCAAAAATATCTATTGGGTATTTTAGGTGGCAAACACTAGAAATTCAATGCCAGAGCTTCATCCCATATCTCATTTTCTTAAAATGCACATTCATATAGAAAACTATTACCTACTACATATACTCATTTGAGAACAATAACTATCACCAACTAAGTTTCTATAAGCTCAAATGGAATATGCTCAAAAAAAGATAGACAAGGGCTGTAGAGATGGCTTAGCAGTTAAGTGCTTGCCTGTGAAGCCCAAGAACCCCGGTTCAAGGCTCAATTCCCCAGTCCCCATGTAAGCCAGATGCACAAGGTGTCGCATGCATCTGGAGTCCGTTTGCAGTGGCTGGAGGCCCTGGTGAGCCCATTATCTCTCCCTCTCTCTGCCTTTTTCTCTCTCTGTCTAAATGTCTCTCTCGAATAAAAAAAAAGATAAATAAATAAAAATGGTAGACAAAACTGGCTCTGAGTCCTGAACACTCACTTTGCACAAGGGAGGTGATATGGAAAAATGGCAGGAACTTTATCTGTTGAGTCAGACATATGGTTAGTACTTTAGCTCTTCATTTTATAAATTATATCTCTGAAAATATAATTGACTTCTCTAAGCTTCACAGAGTAGTAAAAAGATGAGGATTGAAAGGATATAAAGAAAAAAATTATAAAGTAACTAACAATTTCTGGCCAACACTAATAAAACAGCAAAAATTTCTTCTCATGCCTTCTTCTTTCTACTGTAGCAAAGGTAGTATCATAGTAACTGCCCAACTATACAATGGATGAACACAGAACTGCCATAAGAGATGCAAAACCAACCCACTGTCATATTATACTGGAAATACAATGCATTCGTGCTGTTTTGCCAAAGCATATAAAATTGGTATTTCAGTACCTTTTACCAAAAATGTAACAATTCCATGTAAATGTGTTAGAGTGATTTACATACTGAGTTTTTTAAAGAACAATCTTAATCATTTTATTTTTAACTATTTTATTATTTATGCACAAGCATAAATAGGGGGAGGAGAGAGAAATTGGTACACTGGGGCCTCCTGCCACTGCAACCAAATTTCACATCTATGTGCCATTCAGTTTATCCAGCTTTATATGGGCACTGGGGGCATGGAACTCAGGTTGTCATGCCTTGCAAGAAAGTGCCCTTAACTGCTGAACTATCTCTCCAGACCTTCATCCTTTCTTATTAACATTTTTTTTTCTTTTCACCTTTTAGACTTCAAGGTAAGCAAGCTAGCACAGAATATTTACATCTCTGCTATCCTTTTAACTACAAAGAGACTATGGAATCACCAAGCTACACTGACAAATTGGGTCTGGAAGCACAGGCCTGTAGTCCCAGCAACTCAGGAGGTTAAAACAGCATAATCACAAGTTCAAGGCCTACCTGTACTTACAATGTTAGTTGAAAGCCACTCTTAGTGAGAACTTGTCTCAAAATTTGTAATAGTAAAAAAAAAAAAAAAGGCAGGACATGGTGGCACATGCCTTTAATACAGAAATGGAAGGCAGAGGTAGGAAGATCACTGTGAGTTCAAGGCCAGTCTGAGACTATATCATATTGAGTTCCAGGTCAGCCTAGGCTAGACTGAGATCCTGCCTTGAAAAACCAAAAGAAAAAAAAAAAAGGCTGACGATATAGGTCAGTGGTTGTAGAGTGCTTGCCTAGCATGTGATAGGCCCTGTTTTCAACCTGATATATTTGCTAGGAAGGATAGTAAAGTCATGGTGAAGATTGTTTCCTTGGTCTCAGGACTAGAGATATTGCTGATTACAGGACTTTGGATGGGTCACTTCCTCTCTATTAACCTGAACTAATCACTGGGATGGAGTTGGAGAGCTGACCTCACTATTTAATGCATTGTGGGGATCTGTGAGATCCCAGCCAAGAAGATCTGTTAAGACCAAAATATTATTTGAAAATAAATTAATATGCACAAATAATAGAAGACTACACATTAGTTACCAAGTGACAATTATTTATGAAATTTCAAAAACTACTCGTAAAACACAAATGATAACCATATAGGCATAGATTCTGACCTCTACAGAACCAAGGGCACATATGTGATCTATAGCTCCTATGTGTTATGAGATTTTCATGTGCTGTCTCATTTAAAGCTTACAGAAAGCCTATGAAACAATATTTAATATTAAATTCTTTAGGTACAAACTCCCATTTCATTAATCAAATTTCACATGATATGGCCTTTGCATGTCACCAATCTATGCTATTTTCCACTCCAGTTAATTTCTAAGAAGCTAAAAAAAATCTACAGTGTTCCTCTGTAGTCCTCTTAGCCTAATGAAAGGCATGGTATGCCTGTTATGATAAAAAAAAAATCAAGCAACATTTTTAGGAAGGTGCTTGTAGAAATATAACACAGTATTGTCCAGTACAAGTAGAGGTTTCATTTAAGGGAATGCCTGGTTAGCTTGAGAATTGAAATGGGAATGCTGGAGCTGGAGACTCAGCAGAAAGGAGCCCTTTGATCTAGGATGATCCCATCATTCAAAAACCTAACTACATATCTCAGCCACCAGGACAGCACAACTGGACGACAAATGTGTCAATTTTATTTGAAGACTGGTGCTCTTCACTCAGTAGCACACGTATGAATCAGTTCTAAATAGAAGAGAAAATCTTAATAAAAATAGAGGGACTGGGAAGATGGCTCCGTGGATAAAGTGTTTGCCATACAACAGTGATGACCTGAGTTCATATCCCCAGAAACCCCATCTTTATGCACTAGAACATCGCAGATCCCAGTAGCACTATGGAATGATAGGATAGGCAGACAGGAGAGAGTCCTCTGGAAGCTCTTGGACTAGCTAGTCTTATGCAGTGGTGAAAAACAAGGGACCCTGTTGTATTTACTTCTAGTTGCTGGGACCAACACCTGACCAGAAGCAATTTACAGGACAAAACGGTTTATTTCAGGTTTATAGATTCTGAGGGAAGTGTCATGATGGAAGAAGAAGCTGGTTCATTTCACCTTACATCCACAGCATAGAGAGAAAAAGCTAGCCGGGCGTGGTGGCGCATGCCTTTAATCCCAGCACTCGGGAGGCAGAAGTAGGAGGATCGCCGAGAGTTCAAGGCCACCCTGAGACTACATAGTTAATTCCAGGTCAGCCTGGACCAGAGTGAGACCCTACCTTGCAAAACCAAAAATAAAAATAAAAAAAGAAAAAGCTAAAGCTCAATCTGGCTCTCAGCATACTTTAGGGCTGGACTCAAGATCCACCTCCAGTGACATACCTCCTTCAGCAGGGCTCTGCCTGCTGGAGATTAAGTAGGAAGCTTAATCAAAAATACCTGAGGCAACACATTCCCCATTGATGAGGGTCCCTTTGGAAGAGGGAGGACAGGGAGGAGGATAATGGAGTCACCATTATGAATGTAAAATTAGAATAATATAAATAAAAAATAAATTATAAAAAAATACCTGAGGCAAAACAAAAACAAAGCCAGTTGTGGTACATGCTTTTAATCCCAGCACTTGGGAAGGAGAGGTAGGAGGATTGCTGTGAGTTTGAGGCCAGTCTGAGACTACATAGTGAATTCCAGGTCAGCTTGGGCTAACCCTACCCCAAAAAACCAAAACCAAAAATACCTGAGGCTCTGGGGCTATTGACATTCAATCTACCACTGACCCTGACTCAAACATGGTGGAAGGTGATTACTGACAACCAGGGTTTTCTTCTGAACTACACACACACACACACACACACACACACACACACACACACACACACTTACCCATGTGTGCCTCCCATACACAAACAGAACTATGTATGAGCCATATATACTCCACTGGGAGTTTATATCCATATTAGTATCCTTTAGTTGAAATTTCAGGTTAAATTGCCAGTGAAACCCCAGCACAAAGTATTGTACAGTATATACTAACAGAGCTTGGAATAATATGCATGAACAGATAAATGAAAAAATTAACAGGACAAAGGATACCCCAAGTAATAAATACAAACACACAAACACCTCATTTTTTCTTAAATGGAGAGCTATAATTTAAATATTGGCTACCTGGGAGCCCTATGATTTTGGTTCTACTGCTTTCCATTTCATTTTTTAAATTTATGTGTCTAGAATTTTATATGTCATCTACTAATACCCTAGTATGTCATCATAATATCTCAGCATTCCATATGCCCACTCCTGAGTCAGGAAAGAGTAACATCAAAACCATTATTTGTATCTTGCTATCACTTTTTGCTTAAAAATAGAAGTAAAGGGGCTGGAGAGATGGCTTAGTAGTTAAAACACTTGACTGCAAAGCCCAAGAACTTATGTTTGAATCTCCAGGTCCCACATAAGCCAGCTGCACAGTGATACAAGTGCAAAATGTCACACATGTGCACAAGGGGGCACACACATCTGGAGTTCATTTGCAGCAGCTGAAGGCCCTGGCATAGCCATTCTCTCTGTCTCTTTCTCTACCTCTTTCTCTCTCTCAAATAAATAACAAAGTAAAGCATCCAAAATATTTAAAAGGGTCGCTGATAAAAAGAGGCCTTTTATTCCGTCATTTCTTTTCCAAACTCACTACTATAAACAAACTTGTCAGAACAATCCTGGCAGCCAGATACATCATATGCAGACACTAATCTCCAGACCCACCACTGGTCTCTACTGTGATTCATAGTATAAACAAAGGCCCTGTGTGTAGTCTGTTTCCTAGAACTTTAAAATATTACTCAAAGTTGATGTCTTTCCTTCTGAGAGGCCTCTGTGTGTGAAAAGCTCTTTCATGCAGTTTTCCAGAGAGTCCACGGTACAGGGGGATCATATTTTTCAATCTTGAGGATCTTTACCAACTTATGATTTTCTCCATATGTTTCAGGACAATCTAAAGCATCATTTCTCTCAGTTCCCTCCAAAATGGATGGGGTCAGGGAATTTAAGCTTCCGTTAGGGCATCTTCATATCTCGGACATTAATAACTGATTAAGTACTGCTTGACACAATGATAGACTACTCTTATTTAGTGGCTTTTCACTTGGGTTTGATGCTGTTTATTTTTGTTCAGTTGCTTTAAAAATATTCTTTAGTGAGAACTGGCTATATTTATCTCTCACACTTATTATCCTTAGGAAAACTATAACTCACTGAAAATAAAGATCTCCAGTCCTCTGCACTGTGTAAATCATTCTAGAAAAACAAAAAAAAATATGGGTTAAAAAAGACCTAACATAAAATTTGGCAGATTAACAAGGGAGTGGGCCTTTGGAAGAATTACATTAGGTTTCCATACCCATTTTGATCATCTGACCCAGCTATTGGCAAACTTATTTTCATTAAAGGTTTGGGTCTTTTGAGTTATGTAGTTTCTGTCTCAACTATTTAACTTTGTAGTTGTAGTAAAATGGCAGTGAGATAGAGATCATATATAAATGAGTGAGTGTGGGTATACTCTAGTAAAGTTTTATTTACAGAACGGATGAATCTGGAAAGAGTTATATTAAGCAAGGAGACCCAAAGTCAGAAAGTCTTAAAACCACATGATCTCCACATGTGGATCCTATCTTGTAGTATTTATATGTATCTATATAAGGGGGTGGCAAATGTGGATAAAGTATAAAAATCTAGAAAAGTGACCAAGAGACAGTAATAACAGATGACAAGAAAGGGGGTGGGAAAGGGCAAAGGGTACCTGTGACATATAAACAGAAAGAAGGGAGAAGATCCAGGGCAGCTAGAGGGACGGGGAAGATGAAGAGAGAGGAGAATCAACTAAAACAAATTGACTTGAAAATGGGATAATGATACACAAAACTCCATATGCTAATGTAAAATAAAAGAAAACAACAGACCATGAGCTGACTTTGGCACACAGGCCATATTATAAACCCTAAATCTAACAGGGTATATTCAATACAAAATATGCAACCATGAGTAAGGGCAGATCTTTGATGCTCATGTTCCTTTCTAGCTAGATAAGCAATATTTCACTAAGTGTTTGTCAAGATATGAGGTTTTTCTTCAATTTAGTGCTTCTCACTTGCTGATTGTTATTAAAATGAATATTTAACATTGATGTGGCTCAGAAGTTTTCACTAGAGTTAATGTTAAGATTCCATAGGTACCTACAAACTGCTATAATATCTCTTAGAAATTTGAATCATAAACTCTTCACAAAACCGAAAGGGTTCAGGGCACTAAATTGTAACAGGAAAAATGTTTTTCATTTTCTAATATTTGGCAAGACTCTTATAAACAACTCTTTGGATGGTAACAGAATGCAGAACAATATGACAGACCCTATTTCTATTGATTCTATAAAATGCAGGCATACATAATCTTAAGATTCATTCTTTGATAGTATTTTATTCTTCTTAATTACAGTGACAAATTGTTAGCCTTAATATAGAATCTTGAATTTTGAATATCAGTTAAAATAAAACTAACAGTAAATAATAATAATAATATTTTATTTTGCTTTCTTTCATATTCTTCAAGATTGACAATCGTGCTACTGCCATTTTACTCTCAAATTAGGTAATATCCTATGTTTGACACATAAGTCCACTTGCTGATACACACATGGACATATGGTGTGAATTTTACTTATTTACATACATTTTATTTCAAAGCTATTATGTACTAGTTTCCTTTAACAATCATGCAGAAGGAAGTTGTCCTACATTTTCCTCTTAAGCAAATATTATTTTGTTCTTAAATATCTACTGATTTATTTTCAGTGCGATACATTACTTATAATAGACCAGATGGATACATAGTTCCCTTTAATGACTTTGCCCTCATGTTTTTAGATATGGACATAAATTCTGGAATGAGGATTCTCATATAATATGCACATATTGCTAAGAGGTATCTTCTGGTCTCCTTAGGTCTCATCCATGAAACAGTCTGTGGAGACACTATATCATATCAATTGATTTGTCAACAGTCTATACCAGTGACTCCACTGGACACTGGAATCAATAATGCCAAATACACAGAATGTTAGGGCAAGGATCCACCTACTGTTTCTGTGCTAGGTTTCCTCAGATTACCTACTAGATTGTTTTTCAGCATTGGCCATTTATCCAAAAGAATATTGTGCAGTATGTTTCTTACTATGGCTGTTTTCCCTTGCAGCTATCATCTCCTCAGGCCAGATATCCAATATATCTGGATGACAGGCTTAGGTCATTTTATAGCTCATTTCCCTCTTCTTATATCTTTCTGAATTTCTGCCACTTTATGAGTCATACTTATGACATCTAGTCCTCAGTTTTCTTCCGAAAATATATTTTTGTGTTTTCCTTAAGACTTCTAACATCCATTTTTTTTTATCCCTAGGTTCCTAATGATTCTGGTGGACACAGCTTAGATTGGGCACAATAAATTAAACTGTCTTTCATCAATGCAACTGGAGTATTCCTGCTAGTCTTTCTTGGTTGGGGGAGCAGAGCATAGATCCTTCCCAATGCATGTAGGAATTACCTTCTTTAGTCCAACAATTGAATAATGAGCAACATTGCTAGTAGATTGCCATTCATTAATTGTTATGTTTTATTCTAATTTCAAAATTATTCTTGAGTCGGGCATGGTGGTACATGCCTTTAATCCCAGCACTAGGGAGGCAGAGGTAGGAGGATCTCGTGAGTTCAAGGCCACCCTGAGACTACATAGCGAATTCCAGGTCAGCCTGGGCCAGAGTGAGATCCTACCTCAAAAAACAAAAAACAAAAAAAAAAATTATTCTAGGTTTTGGAAAGCACCTCACTATAGCTTCTAAGAATTTTTTAAAAAGCAATAAGTGATGGCAATAATATAGACTGTTTCATTTAGCTGTTTAGGAAATGGTCATATTTTCCTAGACATTGGAGACAGCATTTGGGCAACTATGCTTTCCAGGTAAGTTTTCTTATTGTGGTTCTTTGTTCTTAACCAAGTCTTCTATTGCAGGCTTGTCATTCTGCATGCTATTTTTTTCCCTTGCATGGGCCCTTTCTCTCACAGGAAAGCAGGAAATTTTGACAAGACTGATTTAATGCAGCTGTTATGCAAAGGCTGCTCCAAAATGTCAGTGTTGAATGTCAGAAGACTGTTTTTTACTAGCAAGCTACGTATGTATCGGCCATCCCTGACCCTTTCTTCCAGAGAACAGACCAGCTTTTCTCTTAACATTTTCCATTTTCAATGTCTGCGGTCAGAAAGTCTCTGTGGGATCTAGGGCTATTTTTCAAGGACTCTTTATCCAGTCAGCTTCTCAATGGAAAATCTTATGTGAGATTTCCCCCACCATTCACAACTTGATGAGACTATGGGCATTGCTCCTAAATCTTATTTACATAGTCTGGTAGATTGGTACTTCTCTATTTATCATTTTATTTTCTAAAGCAATACGAAGTCTTTAAAGTGTCTTTGTGTACACGTTATACTGGCACCAGTGTATGGTGTTACACAGTATTTTTACGTTTAATTTCTGTGAAGGTATACTGTCATCTATATTGCTATATGCTGAGTGTGTTAGATATTATAAAGCCTAGGATTTTTATTGACAGATTATGATAATTTCTGATATAAATATATCATCACTCTTTAATTTTTTGTGGTATTGTGTGTGTTCACATGTGTGAGTGCATGTTTCATGTATCGGTGGGAGTACAGGCATGCCTATGCTATAGTGGATGTGTGGATGTCAATTAGAGAACAACTTTCAGGTCAGTCATTGCCTTTCCACCTCATTTGAAGCAGGGGTTCTTTGATTTTCACCCTACAGTTGAGATTTCACATCACAAATTTGAGGATGTTTATGTATGTCTCAATATGTATGTTTAACAAGAATTACAACTTTGTTGCAAAAACTTTCTCAATTCAATATAGTGCAGCTTCAAAATGAAGGAAGTTTCTTCATTTCTCTTTAAGTATGTGAGCTATTTCATTGTTTGAAAGCAATATATCTATATCTATATATATAGATATATAGATATATAGATATATATCCTCCCTTTCACAGATATAAATTTGATTATTTCTTGTTTTTCATAATTTTTTAAGGTTTCACTGTTCAAGTTTTTCAATGTTATATTTGTTGCTGAAATTAATTTTGTAATACATGTTTCTATTTTTGAAACATGATTTTTAGGATCAATTTCTAAAAGTACAGTTTCAGAATTAAATAGAATGAATATATTTTATTGTAGCGTATCATGTAAAGCATATCTTCTAGAAAAAATATGCAGCGATTTATGTGCCTTATACACAGCCAAAAATATTTATTTTGTCAGATACTGCATATAACTAGATGCTAATTATATTTTTATCTTTGTCAGCCTGATAGAGATAAAAAGTAATTTAATTTTCATATATAGTTTTTGGATTATTAATGCTACTGTAAAGCTCTTTATATTGATTTTTTTCTCTAAATCTTTTATTCAAAATGTGGTACATACACACAATGAGGTTTTATGCAGTCATAAAGAAAAATAAAATTGTGACATTTGCAGGAAAAGTAGATGTGACTAGAAATCATTATGTTAAGAGAAATAAGCCAGACCCCAAAAGACAAATACCACATTTTCTCTCATCTATATGAATTAATTTAAAAAATGTATCTGTGTATGTGTGTTGCTTATCTGTTTTTATAAATCACAAAACTAGAAAGGAAATCATTCATAGATGGGGAGATTCTAAGTGAGATGGGAAATACAGAGGGTAATGGAAGACATGTAATAGGAAAGCAGAAGCAGAACTAACAGGGAATGGAAAAGAAAAAGCTAGTGGGAATGAGAGGGTAACGGGAGGGAACCAATTTAAAGGCCCGGGAAAATAGCTCAGTCAGTAAAGTTCTTCTCTTGCAAGCATGAGGTCATGAGTTCAATCCCCTAAATCCACATAAAAGTGCTGATCATGGTGGCATAGGCTTGTAATCCCAATGCTGGAGAGGCAGAGATAAAGGAATTCCTAGGGCTTATTGGTCAACTAGACTAAATAGCTTGGCATGCTCCAGGCCAATGAAAAAGCCTGACTCAGAAAAAGGTGGATGGCATTCTTGAGGAACAACACCTGAGGTTGTCCTGTGGCTTACACACATATGTGCATGTGCACCCACATAAACACATACAGCTACACACACGATCAAGCACACATACACGAACAAGTGCAAATACATTCATAAAGATTAATGAAAATATAAATAAACCTTTTTCATATCTTGTTACTATCTCTGGTGGGAGATGTAAGCAATTTTTACATATTAAATATATTATGCTTCTGCCTATGATATATGATGCAAATGTCTTATTACTATTTTCATATATCTTTCAGTGGTGGTCTGAACAAAACTGAAAGCATGTTTTATTTATTTTCAGATTACAAAACATATCCCATTAAAATATATAACCAGGGCTGGAGAGATGGTTTAGTGGTTAAGGTGCCTGCCTGCTAAGCCTAAGAATGCTGGATCGATTCTCCAGGTCCCACATTTAGCCATACGCACTGACCCAAAGGTGCAATGCTGCACTTGCCCACAAGGGGGCACACACGTCTGGAGTTCATTCACAGCTGCTGAGAGGTTGCTGGCGTGCCCATTCTCTCTCTCTCTTTCTCTCTGACTCTGACTCTCTCAATATATATATATATATATATATATATATATATATATATATATATATATATCTCCATACACTGGCACATATAGACTTTGTAGTTTTCACAATCCCTATATAAAAGTGTAATTAGACTCAAACATTGTATCTAGAATGAGAAATGTTGAGGACTCAGGTAACTTTTTGATAATTTATGCAAAAATAGTCCATTGGCTTTCATAATCATATGGGATATTAATTTCCTATTCAGTCATTTCATAGCTGGGTGATCTATATCAAATGCTGTTGTATAAACTTTAGTGTCCCCATCAACAGATAATAGTGGCTAGCTCAAAAACTTGCTGTGATTAGGTAGCCAGACAGGAGAAAGGGCCCAAAGAGGGAACACCACACTTGACTGCTTCAGCAGAACATGAGTTCAACGTCTAATCCAAACTCATCCACTCAGCTCTCTCCCACCTCCTACTCAGGTATGCTGATCTGTCACTGAGCCCAGACCAATCATCTCTCTCTCTCTCTTAGACTCACCTGTGTTGGAAGGTAAAGCCCACCACAATAACATTATATAAACAGATGTTTACCAGGTGGGCAAGCCTCTTTTTAGGTTTTTCACCTCTCCTGAATTTTCAGGTCTTACTTTTACTCGGATTCTGTGATTCAGCTATTAATATATTCAAAAACATTCACTGAATGTATACTATGTACAAGGCACTAATATATATATATGGAATTAAAATATGAATTTCTTAACGGTATTGTCTAGATTCTAGGGTGGAGACATAAAGTGAAACACATTTAAATAACTTTGATGAACAGCAAAGTCTTCTCTAAGAGTAAGATTTAATTTAGCCCTGAATGATAAGTGAATATCTGGAAGAGTGAAAATAGATGGAAAAAGTACCCAAAGGATATAAGATGTGGGAAAAAGGGACACTTGAAGGCCCATGTATAGAGAGACTAAATGAAAGAAATACACCAAAATTGTAGTTATTAGTGCAGGAGGGGTGGAACTATTTCTTTTATATAAATTCTTATTTCAATTTGGGCATGGTTACTATAATTTCATTGATGAGCGTGGGTTACTTTCATAATTGTTAAAATCCATAGACTTATTAATAGGAAGAATATTTGGGAAATGTAATCTCAAAGAAAAAGCAAAAATTCTGAAGTTAGACCTAAGACCAACACCCGACAGTGTTTGAGCCTGTGTTTTACAAACTAAAGAATTGGGACAATCATTCTAATTTTGCATATTATAAGATGATAATAGTCTTTTGACCAGAATACTACTAATTCCCTTACCTACTAATCATGCGGTGAATTTCCCACCGCTGAATAATTGGTAGAAGGAGTTCGGTGAGTGAGAGAACAAGAGAAGAAAGGGGAGGGAGGGCCTAGTGTGATCCAAATACATTATATGTAAATTATGATATTTAAATTAAATCAATCAAAATGTTAGGAATTTGTGGTTTTGTTTAACAAGCAAGGTAACCAGAGCTAGTCTATTTTAAATATGTTACTGATTACAATTTTCAAGGAAACAAATTTATCGTCCCCTACAAGATTTGCTTTCTTCATTTATAAAACTGAATATCAGAAAGTTAACACAAGATTGTCAGAGAGGTCAAATGAGCTAATATATGTAAAATGACATCACAATACCTGGAAACACTGTAAATACACACTAAATGATAGACAAATTTGGTTATCTATAAGTGCCCTCATTATTCATGATTTTATATTTTCTTTAATCCTTGAAGTCTTACCAAAAGTTATGTATAACCACATGTGTCTGCTAAAATAAAAAATATTGTTTTAGAGCATTAATGTATTTTAATTCTATTTTCCCATGGAAGCTTACAAGTTACATGAATGTTTACCACAGTATTTTTTTTGTAAATGCAAACATTAGTAAATATCCATTATTATAGGAGAGTTCCATAAATTTCAGTAAAGCCTTGCCATGGTAAATAATAAATAGCATAAAAATGAAGAAGAAACATGTAGATTAACATGGTAAAGCAGTCTAAGGCATGCTGAGTAAAAACTAAGCTCTGGCCAGGCATGGTGGCGCACCCTTTAATCCCAGCACTTGGGAGGCAGAGGTAGGAGAATCGCCGTGAGTTCGAGGCCACCCTGAGAAAGTCCATAGTGAGTTCCAGGTAAGCCTGAGCTAGAGTGAGACCCTACTTCGAAAAACAAAAACAAAGTTCTAGCTGGGCGTGGTGACGCACGCCTTTAATCCCAGCACTTCCTTCATAATTGTGCCTGGTTTGAATGTTTATCTCAATGATCTGAAGCTGTCTGCTATACATGGATACTGGGGAGTCAAACCTGGGTCCTTTAGCTTTGCCAGCAAGCGCCTTAACCACTAAGCAATCTCTCCAGCCCAATGTTTATATTTTTTAAGCAAAGATATTAAGTTTCTCTTGTGAACAGAAAAATAAATATCATTTAGTAAGAAAACGACAGGGAGAAATCTTTTTTTTTTTTTTTTTTGGTTTTTCGAGGTAGGGTCTCACTCTGCCTCAGGCTGACCTGGAATTCACTATGTAGTCTCAGGGTGGCCTCGAACTCTCAGCTATCCTCCTACCTCTGCCTCCCAAGTGCTGGGGGAGAAATCTCTTAAATGTAAAGATTTGGTGTCACCATTTGATTCAGCACCAATTAGCTCATTCATGACCTTGGTGGAAACCATTTCAAAACAAAGTTAGTGATATAAAACCGATGGCCAGGAGTGGCAGGTGAGAAAGTAGAATTAGAGAATGTCCACTAGTCTTGCTAGTGGTTTCTCTAAAAAGAGCAGGAAGAAATAGAGCAATAGCCAGAGAAGGGTGCAGGGCAAATGAGCTTACTTCAGTGGGATTTTTGCCTTTTATGGAAGCAATCTGGTTATATTTCAGATATATTAGAAAGAACTAGAATAGAGGTTGACTCTACAGAAGAAACTAAGAATAATTGATGAAATAAGGTCCTAAAGGAGGCACAAGAGCAAATATCCAAATCAAAGATTAAAGGTTTATTCCTAACCAACACGGATGAAATGGTAGAGAAGGTCACAATTTTGAGAAGAGTAGACACATTTTGAGAATTCTTAGACAATCTGAAAATGGTCTCAGAGAAGATAGTGAAACATGGAAGAAAAACTTTGGTGCAAACAGATTTTGAGACCAAATCTTGAGGCTCTGTGATTTTAGGAGCATTCAGAAATAACAATGAAGGAGAAGGGAGGAAATTTGATGGTGGCAAAATGGCTCAGTGGTTAAAGCACTTGCTTGCAAAACCTAATGACCTGTGTTTGCTTCCCCAGTACCCATGTAAAGCCAGGTGCACAAAGTGGCACATGCATCAGGAGTTTGTTTGCAGTGGATGGAGGCATGCCCATTCTCTCTGTCTCTCTCTACCTCTGCCCCTCTTTGCCTCTGCTTGCAAATAAATAAATAATATTTTTTAAAAGTAGGACATTTTATTAATTTGTTAATGGGTAGTATTTTGACAGATGGTTTTGGATAAAGGCAAAGGGGCAAGTCAACTGAAGAAATTGGCTGGTCCAAGGAGAGTGATAACATTGAATAAAAGAGAGTATGGTACCTTTTAGACCTGAAAAATGCTCCAAGTTGGGACTGTAGTGATTGTAAAGTTCTTGCTTTGAGTGCTAGGGAAACAGAGACAGGAGGATACCTGGGGCTTACTGGCTAGCTAATTGAGCCTAACTAGTGAGTTCAAGGCCAGTGTGAGACCCTGTCTCAAAAAAAAAGTGACCAACATTATTGAGGAAACCTTGGATTGTTCTCTGGCCCACAAACACAAGCATGCACATTTAAAAAATGGCCCTCGTGCAACCTACAGAATGGGAGAAAAACCTTTGAAAACCATACCTCTGACAGGGGATTAATATCTAGAATCTATAACTGTTACAGTTTCTTTTTCTTTTCTTTCTTTTCTTTTTCTTTTTCTTTTTTCTTGTTTCTCTTTTTTCTTTTCTTTTTCTTTTTCTTTTTTTGTTTTTTGAGGTAGGGTCTCAGGCTGAGCAGGAATTCACTATGTAGTCTCAGAGGAGGCCTTGAACTCATGGCAATCCTCCTACCTCAGCCTACTGAGCGCTGGGATTAAAGGCGTGCGCCACCATGGCAGTTGAGTTTCTTGTTGCTGCAACAAACATCCAACTAGAAGCATCTTGTGGGACAGAAGTGTTTATTTCAGGCTTACAGAATCCAGGGGAAACACCTTCAATGGCAGGAGAAGCTGGCTCATTTCCATATATGCATAGCACAGAGACATCAGCAAACATCCAGCAAACACCCACAGCCAGAGCTCAAACTAGCTCTTTGAACACCTGATGGCTGGACTACAAGATTCATCCCCCAGTGAAA
The DNA here is from genome assembly GCA_036365145.1 of Orientallactaga sibirica. Taxonomy (NCBI): domain Eukaryota; kingdom Metazoa; phylum Chordata; class Mammalia; order Rodentia; family Dipodidae; genus Orientallactaga; species Orientallactaga sibirica. The sequence continues at coordinate 56,050 of JAEOAD010001221.1, forward strand.
CATCCTCCAGAAGGCTGCTGGAGACTTAAGTAGGAAGCTTAACCTTAATCAAATATCCATGAGACTATGTGTGACATACATTCACATTCAAACCCCATAGACTCCAAAAATTAAATACAAAATAAATCATGCAATTATTATATGGGCTGAATTAAATAGTTCTCAAAGGAAGAGACACAAATGGCCAATAAGTATTTGAGTGTCCTTAGCCATCAATACAATACAAATTAAAACTGCTTCGAGATTCTATTTTACAGGCTGGAGAGATGGCATAGCGGTTAAGGCACTTGCCTGCAAAGCCAAAGGACCCAAGTTCAATTCCCCAGGACCTACATAAGCCAGATGCACAGGGGGGTGCATGTCAGGCGTTTGCAGTGGCTAGAGGCTCTGGCTTATCCATTCTCATTCTCTCTCTCTCTCTCTCTCTCTTTCTCTCCCTCTTTCTCTCCCTCTCTCCCTCTTTTGCTCACTCTCAAATAAATAAAATAAAATGTTAAGAAAAAACAAAAGAAAAGAGATTCCATTTTATGCCAGTAAGAATAACTATCAAAAAAAAAGCAATGACGAGAAATGGTAGCGAGGATGTATGGAAAAAAGTAACTCTTTTTAAAAATTATTTTTTTAATTTGAGAGAGAGAGACAGAGAAATGGGCGCATCAAGGCCTCTCAGCCACTGTGAAGAAACTCCAGATATGTGTGCCCCCTTTGCACATGTGCAACATTGAACACTTGTGTCACTTTTGCATCTGGTTAAACATGGGACCTGGAGATTCAAAAGGGTGTTCTTAGGCTTCACAGGCAGGCAATTTAACCACTAAGCCATCTTTCCAGCCCAAGAGTAACTCTTTTTACACTGCTTGTAGGAATGTAAACTGGTGCAGGATCTTCAAAAAAACTAAAACTCTAGTACTGTCATATAATTCAGCTATATCACTTCTTGGTATATACCCCAAAGACTCTAAGTCAACATACCACAAAAAAATACCTGTACATCAATGTTTATTGCTGTGCTAGTCACAATAGCTATGAAATGGGACCAGGCTAGATCTATATTAACATGTAAATGTGTAAAGAAAAACATGTGTATAGGACATAAAAATAGAAAGGCAACTATGAGGAAGTGAAAGAACTCTAAGGGGAGAAGGTATGGAGGAGGAGCAGGGGAAGGATAATATAATATAATATAATATAATATAATATAATATAATATAATATAATATAATATAATATATGAAGACAGAAGGAGAAACTTTTTGGATGAAAGAAGGGAACCAGCAAGAGGGATGAAGGAGGACCAAGGGGAGAAAAATAAAACAAAATATGACATATATGCATGAAAACATCACAGTAAAACTAATCTCTTTGCATTAAAATCAAAAGTTCATTCAATTTTAAATAAAAAATTAAACCAAATAGGAGACACTGCTGTATTAAAGTAGCCAGCCAGACAAGAAGTACACACTCATGCAATAGTGGCATTCAGGCTCGATAGGTAACCAATAGCTCTTTGATTGGATAAGAGACCCACTCAGTGGAAAGAAACCCATAGCTGGTACTGGGAACCATGTCAGAATCCTATGGAGACTAGGATCATGGACTCCAAGGAGAAGCATCCACTAGTCTTGTCCAAAAGTGAGGCTACACCCATCAAAATCTCTCTTAACTAACTATGCTTATCCTATTTAACCTATTCTGAACTTACTCTCTGTTGGAGAATCTGTTTTTCTTTTACAGAAGGCAGTGTGAACAGAGGACAACCAAAATCTTCCAACAAGACAAGAAAACAGCTGACTCCATATCATGAGATAAGCCACCCGTCCCACATCAGCCAGGGCCCAGGTGAAATCACAGAGGAACTGGTGAGATGAGCAACAGTGCTGCTTCCACAGCGAGTCTGACAACCTGTACCAGTGTGATGGAGACAGACATTGAGGATACTCAAAATGCATAAAAGCAGAAATTCAGAATCTTCTGAGTGCTTAATAGTACACTTAAAACACACCCACCAAGAATCAGGGTACTTTGCAGAAGAGGGGGAGGAAAGATTGTAAGAGTCACAGGTTGGGATGTCATGCCCACAGGCATTCCCTCCCCCAATACCTGACTGCTGTTCCCACAAAACATAATACATAACCCCATGGGGAATGCCAGCATCTCACAGAGAAGGGCTCTCAGTGGAATGGGGCTAGGGAGGAGAGAAATGGTATCAACACATGATGCATCCATACAAAGTTTATACTTAATAAAAAATTTGAGCAAGAAAAGGGAAAATATTTTTAAAATACTGTATTTGTTTGAATCCTAAAATAATGGTCATGTGGCTAGCATGCAGACATAAAAACAATAATAACATATGAATAATTTCAAGAGATTGTTGTGAGTTAATAGCAGCGCATTGTATTCCTGGAAATTACCAAGAATGAATTTTAAACATTCTCACCACAAAAGGTAAGTTTGTGAGGAAATATATGTATGAAATAGCTTGACGTAGCCATTATGAAATATATACATATTTTCAAACATCATGTTCTTTATAAGTATATACAAATGTGTCCATTTAATAAATTAATCTTTTTTATTTTTATTTGAGGTAAGGTCTCACTCTAGCTCAGGATGACCTGGAATTCACTATGTAGTCTCAGGGTGGCCTCAAACTCTTAGCAATCCTCCTACCTATGCCTCCCAAGTGCTGGGATTAAAGGCATGTGCCACCACTCCCAGCCTCATTTAATCATTTTTTTAAGAAAAGTAATCTGAAGGTTAGAAAAAAGAAAATATGGGATCTTGCAAGCTGACACAAATAATTTTGATTTTTTGAAAGAATTAGAAATACTTTGAAATCCTTACAAACTATATATAATTTATCTATACTGGATATAATTTAAATCTTTAAAAGATTTCAGTAGGTTGAGAATGAACCAAAGGCAAGATAGAAAAACTTACTAAGATCTGGAGATGCCTGCCTTTAGCACATCCAGTCAATACTGTATTGATATTCCAGCCAATAATTAATAAAAGGTAGCCAAATTAGAAAAGAAGTAAAGCCATCATTATTTACAAATGGCATGGTTTTTATTTCATATTGAACATCTTGAAAAAAACCAAAATATAAAGTATTACAGTTAATTAAAAAGTTTTAGTAATGCTGCATGCTAAGAATTCATTATACACATGTCATTTATGCTTTAATGCACCAGTAATAAGTTATCAAAAATGAGACTTAGTAAACAATTCCATTTATAGTGTCATTAAAAAGAGCACTAAGGAACAAATTTAATCAAGGAAGCACAAGAATCATACACTAAAAACTAGAAAATATTGTAGTAAAGTTTTAAATCATAAATCGAAAGGCATCTGTGTTAATGTATTGGAATAGAGATTTGTAATGTAGAAGTGTCTCCCAGATTATACAACATGATCCCTATCAAAATTCCAGCTGTAGCTGGCTCAACATTACAAGTGCTTGCTTATAAAGCCTGCCTGCCCTAGGTTCAATTCCCAAACCACTCATGTAAAGCCAGATGCAAGAAAAATAAATTGTGACGCAAGAGGCCCTGGCATGCATGCACGTGTACACACACACACACACACACACAACTACTTTAAAATGCCAACTGACTTTTTTTTGAAGAAATGTACCTTCATCTGTATTCAGTAAGGATGTCAAGTGCCCTTTCAGTAATAGATAGTGTGCTGTCTAATGAAGTGTGATTGGGAAAAAAATCCTCACTCATTTCCTATGGAATCAGGATATTGGGATGATTTTCTCTTGCCATTAAGAAATGCACAGGAACAGAATTCTTGTTTTGTATTTGGATTTTTGGAATATTAACATAAAATATGGCCCCCAAACACAGTGGTATTCTGATGGACAAGGCATTGGAATGAAAATCAGGTGATATTACCAGGTCCTTGTGTCCTTGGTAATGTTGATATTATCTTACTGTGAAAAGTACTTCACATTGAATTCTTCCTATAATTCATTTTATTACATGCTCTTCACAATGCTCCTTCTTATAATTAAAAGGCACACATCTGGTGCTTAGAAGAATAAAATGAGTTACACCATATCACAGAAAATAAATTGCATCTATAAAAATGTCGATAAGACAAGGATTTCTAAGACCCAGGCAATAGCCTCCTTCTCAAGGATCACTTGTTAGTCATGTTAATGACTAGGTAACCATGACAACAATCAGGACTCTGACATCAACCCACTCTCCTCACCATTATGCTGCCTCTTAATGTCCATGTCTGAGAAGTCCCTACTGGCAGGATCTCCAGACAGAACTGGACAAACAGCCTGGAAGAAAAAAAAAAGGAAAATGCCTTCCTTTATAAAGCAGAAACACCAAGAGCCTTCAAATGCCTAAAGATACAAAAAGATAAAAGGATAACAACCTACCATCCTCTCCACTCCCTAGTAACACAGACATATGGTAAATACAAAACCACAGAATGGAGAGAAATAATTTTGCCCTTGGGATCATATGAAAAAGTCTTCCCTCTTTTCTACACTTTGTGATGAACATTTGGCCTTTGCTATCTTAGAACTTCATTTCCCCCCTGTTCTCTATGCAAAGTCTGGCTTCTTCCAGCAAGCTGATCCAACCTTGAGGGCCTCAAAGCTGACATCCCACATCTGAATCTCCCAATATAGACCTAGAAGTCTAATTCCAGATTCAAATGTTCAACAGGCCACAAGAGAGTTTCATTTGGATAACTCTTTAGCTCCTATAGCTCTACTTTGCCCAACCTGAACTATTTTTCCTCCTCCTTCTCCTTCTCTTTTTTTTTTTTGGGGTTTTTCAAGGTAGGGTCTCACTCTGGCTCAGGCTGACCTGGAATTCACTATATAGTCTCAGGGTGGCCTCAAACTCCTGGTGATCCTCCTACCTCTGCCTCCCAAGTGCTGGGATTAAAGGCGCGCGCCACCACGCCCGGCTTTCTCTCATTTTCTTTCTCACTTCTTCTTTCAAGTATTCTCATTCTCAGTGAATGGCACCAACAATATTCATTGCCCAAGCCAGATCCCTTCTCTTTTTCACTCCTATATCCCACCTTCTGTTGTCTGTTTGTGTCCCCCAGAATCCACATGTTTTAACCTTATATTCAATGTAACAGTATTAAGAGGTGAGGCCTTGAGGAAGTGATTAAGGCAGGAGAAAGGGATTAGTGTCCTTATTAAAGAGGCCTGAGGGAGCTTGCACTACTTCTTCCATGTCAGGATACAGAAGGTGCCACCTATGGATATGAGTCCTCACCAGGAGTTAAAGCTGCCAGTGTCGTGCTCTTGGACTTTAAGCCTTTACAGCCATCAACTAACTTCTGGGTATTTTTTTTTAATTTTAGAGAGAGCGGAGAGAGAGAGAGAGAGAAAGAGAGACACAGAAATGTAGAGAATTGGTGCCCCAGGGTTTCTGCCACTGTAATCCAATTCCAGATGCTTGTGCCACCTAGTGGGCTTGTGTGACCTTCTTTGTGCTTGCCTCAACTTTGTGCATCTGGCTTATGTGGGATCTGGAGAGTCAAACATGGGTCCTTAGGCTTCACAGGCAAGCTCCTTAACTGCTAAGCTATCTCTCCAGGCCAATTTCTTTTTTTTTTTTAATCACTCAGTATAAAGAACTTTGTTCTAGCAGTCCAAATGGATTGACAGGATCCAGTACTTGTTTAGCTTTCAGAGGGTAGCTTAATTAAAAAATGCTTTATGTGCTTATCTCAAAAAAAAAAAAAACTTGGTTTTAGGATGATTTAATAATTTCTTGCCAAAAAATGAATTGAACCCAGTGACTCTAGCCACACATTGCCTTTGTGATGTGGTGTGCATTTTCATTACTGGTCTTTATTAATAACCAAGAATTTCTGTGATTTTACTTTTCTTATAATAATTGCATAAGAGTTATAAGTTTGAACTCTCTAGTCAGACCACAAATGAATAAATTATGCTTCTGCTGTTTTTATATGTCATTTACTCTCTTTATAAATTTTCCTTACGTAAAAACTTAAGGTAACAAGCAGGGTGTGGTAGCCCACATCTTTAATCCCAGTACTCATGAGGCAGAGGTAGGAGGATTGCTGTGATTTTGAGGCCACCCTGAGACTACATAGTGAATTCCAGGTCAGCCTGAACTAGAGTGAGACCCTACCTCAAAAAACAAAGAAACAAACAAAAAAGCTTAAGGTAACAAGCCACATTTCTGATAAGGTAGTTGAGTTATAAAAATGATGCTTTCAGAAGTACTTAGCATAGAGTAAGTGTTCTGCAAATTTAACCAAAGTCACCATTCTGGATGCTGCTTTCCCTTGCATATACTTTTTCTTATACAGAACGGAACAGCTACTTCTTTTTAACAAATAAATAAGTTTATTTATTTTTATAAAAAGCTAACACAGAATGAGTCAAAGTGGGCCAAAACAAAGGATTACTCTTTAGAGTTCATAATCACAGGTCTCTTCCAACTATGTCTTTTCAAATGTACTCTAGTCTCTTAGCCTTATACTTCTTTATAAGCTACATGTTAACTCTATCCAAAATTATTGATTGTTAAATATATCCAAAGATTATTACAGCTTCAGAGACCTCATAGGAATTAAAGAGAACTAGTCAATGCTTAATTTAGAAAACACTAATTTGAAAACTAATTGTTCCTATGATTTTGGACATTATGAATCTAATGACTGGCTAGGGTAAGAGTGATAGAAATTCAGACTTCAAATCTAATTGATTATATGATATGCTTGGGCTTAATTTTGTTGAAATATAGTCATCTTTGCAGTGTCTAATAATAAAGTCTAAATACTTAAGAAAATCTCTCCTTACTACCACCACCACCATCATCATCATCTTACTGGCTGGCATTTTAAGGTTACAGCCAACCACAAGTAGGTTTTCTTTGTTATTTTCATTCTCTGCTATTTGAGTTAGACTAATCATTACTTAAGTAATAAGATATGCCATAGTGAGGGGCATTTGAAGCATGGGTATTTAAATCATTCCCCTTATTCTAAGCATATCAAGGCATCATTGTTCATGAAACCAGAAAGCCTTGTCTTCAGGACGTTTCTCAGTTAATCCAGTATATTGCTTCTCTCAGGTTTATGTCCATATCAAGGCCATATTCATCAAAATGAAATGAAACTAAAAAGAAGTAGAATGAGACATCAAGAGGCAGATCAAAAAGGAGAATTAAAATTATGCTGAATATTTTTATCCTTAAAATTTGGGCCTGTGTTTTATCATCATCTAATAAAATACTCAGATTACTTGCCAAGGTTTATGAATTGAAATATGGTTTTAAAACTCTAAATGATCTAGTAGCAGAATTTTAAAATAATAATGTTCCAGTAGAGTGTTTTGTGGCAAATCAGCCTGGACTGAGTGTTGAGGGAACACTGGGGAATCCTAAACTGGAAACTGTTTGACAAACATGGCCCTACAAGAGTGCAGCTCTCTTGGTGAACCTGACACCAGCACAAGGCTGAAGGAGATAGACACAGGAACACTCAACTCCTACTAAACCACATATCCAGAGACACAGAGGCTCCCAAGAGCTCATCACCGAAGTAGACCTAAAATGAACCCAACATGGCTCAGGGAAATTCACAGAAGAAGAGGGGGAAAGACTGTTAGAACCACAAGTTGGGTCATTATGCACAGAGACATTGCCTCTTCCCCATAACTGTTGGCTACCCCCACAATGTGTGACCCACATTCCCCAATAAGGAGGGTCCCTTCAGAGGGGGAGGACAAGGAAGAGACTATCAAAGGCACCGACATGAACTTAAAATTAAAATCAATTTTAAAAAACGTGGCCCTAAACTAGGAAGGATTGGTATTAGGGCCTCAGTAAGTGCTCAAATCTCCACTATCATCAGTGTCTGTGGAATGGGAATCGCTGAAACCAGCTGGGATACTGGGACAATTACTACCTCTTTCATTCTGAGCTATTCTGTCCTTTCTGAGTACCGCTACAGCCTTTAATGCCATATTCTTCACCTGCCTACTGAATGAGGACCAGTCTCATCCCTCAATCTTGTCTGCCATTCCCTGAGTATTTTATTATTCTCTAACAGTCTACCAACACACACTTCCAATGGTGAGACAACTGATTGTTATAGTCAATGGGATGTATGAGGGGAGAGAGTGTTAGAGAAGCCAGGAAAGAAATTGACTTCAATGTGGAAAAAATTTGATGAGTATGGTCATAAATTAAGAAATACAAATGTGTTTTCTTTCCTCCAAGCATTTAATACTCGATATTTGTCTAGCTATCATTGGGGGAGGGACTTCCTAAGCTGTTCCCATTCCTTCTTTTTCCATCTTTACATGCTGCTAGACTTTCTACTCACATGTAGATATATGGAGACAGAAAGTGTGTAGATAGAAACAGGTGCCATATAGTTCCCTTCAGATCAAGACCATAAAGAAAGAGTAGAAAAACACAACTTTGAATCAGTAATGGCACTGGAGGCACTGTTTTGTCTTCCCCCTGTGTTTATAGATGAACAACCATTGTATCTCTCTTCATACTTTCACCAAAACATCTGTAACTGATTCACCTTGTGCATAAGAACATAGAAGCAGGGACTTAGCTGATACCATGGTCCATGAATGCTCAAATCCTAATCTGAGATAGACTACAGAAGAAAGGGATGGGAAAGGGATTCACAGGGAAAGAAATATAGATGTTCTGGGGTCTGTCTTGGTGTCAGATTCTCTTTAGGTCCTTCCCATAAGGAGAATGATTGTCTTCATAACTTCAAGAAGATTCCTGGTTCACAGCTCCAGCTGTGCCCTTCATACTTTTCATCTAGGAGTACTGGGCTTGCTTTTCTGTATCTGACTCACTCTACCCTCTTGCATTAAGGAAAGTCTCAGTAATATGCTCCCAGACTTGCTTTTTCTTTCTGTTTGCCTGCTATTTTAGAGTTTTAAAATTCATTATCTCCCCATTTGCATAGATACCAGGCTCAATAATTCAATATACTGGCAAAGCTGTAGGATACTACTTTCTTAGTCCTTTTTGCACTGCTGTATTTTAAGTATCTGAAGCTGTGTACTGCACAAAGAAGTTTGACTCATGATCCTGGTGTCTGAAAGGTTGAAACAGCATGACATAGGCATCTTGAGGCCTCTCTTGGCTGCATCACAATATGGAAGAGAAAATGGGAAGGAAAATAAGTACAGGCCAATGAGACCAAGCAAATGGACTATTCCTATTTATTATAACCCATTCTTGAAATAACTCACTTCTGTGAGACCTAACTCACTCCACCAGGCAGCATTAACACATCCATGAGGGTGGAACCCTCATGAATTAATTCCTTTCTTTTCTTAGGGAGAGACTTACTTTAGTCCAGTGTGACCTAGAACTCACTCTGTAACCCAGGCTGGTCTTGACCTCAAATCAATCTTTGTACCTCAACTTCCCAGGTGCTGGGATGATTATAAGTGTGAGCCACTATGTTTTGCTACTAAATTACTTTCCACTAGTTTCTGTATTTTAAAGGTTCCATTAAATCAATACAATCATTCTTAGACAAAGCTTCAAGCACATGTACCTTTGGGAAACAAACCTTCTTCAAATTATAGCAGATAATAAGAGAGTTTAACAGGTATAAATAAATGTGAAGAGTAAGAAACCCATTTACAGGGCTGGAGAAGATGGCTTGGCAGTTAAGGCACTTGCCGGTTGGATTCCCAAGGACCCATGTAAGCCAGATGCACAAGGTGGCACATGCATTCTTTTGCAGTGGCTGGAGGCCCTGGCACACCCATTTCTCTCTCTCTCTCTCTCTCTTTCTCTCAAATAAATAAATAAATAAATAAATAAATAAATAAATAAATATTTTTTTAAAGAACCAAAACAAAAACAAAAAAATTTAAAAAGCAACCCATTCATTAGATTTCTTCAATCAATGGATCATTATACCTAGTTGAAGATACTCCTTAGAAATAATCTCAATTGCTCTTTTGTTGTATTTAAGTGTGTGTGTGTGTGTGTGTGTGTGTGTGTGTGTGTGTGTGTGTGGTGTCTGTGTATTGCTACTGTAAATGAATGCCAGATGCTTATGCCACTTTTTGTATCTGAATTTATGTGAGTTCTGAGGAATTGAACCTAGGCAGGCAGGCTTTTCTTGTGCAACTTTAACCACTGGACCATATCTCCAGACCCCCTCAACTACTCTTTAACTGTAAACTTCTCTAGCTTCTGGCCAAGAAGATAATAGATCAGTCATTATTTGTCACAGTGATGCATACATTTATGTTTGTGTTGTATTCGAACACTAATAAGAATCAAGAACTGTGTGTATGGAGATGGATGTTCAGGGCTAATCTTTTAGTGCTTCTGATTGCAGCTCAGAGACAGCCACTCTATTTTCAGGGACTGACATCAATGAGTTGCTAAGGAGGTGCTGATGTAAAGAGCACAATATTCCAGCCATGTTCTTACTAGTTCATTCACTCACGGGAACCAAGAAAGATTAGTGTGCCATCAGATACTTGCTGCAGATCCTACTGGGACCTCAGCTGAGAATTTAACTCCAATTTAAGAGAATGAAGTCAGAACTTTCCAAAAGAAGGAAATAACTTTTATTGAACCTCAGCTGAATGTCAGTTCATCACATCAGGACACATTATTGTGTCTTAACCCAAAGAAAATCACTTCTTTTTACATAATCAAGCAACAGGACTTTAGTGAGCATCTCAGAAAATGCAATAATAAAGCAAAACTTCCCTGCTCTTGTTTACAGCTGGGTTTTGGTCACAGAAAAATTATTATTATTATAATATAAATTAATCTTCTGACAACTTACTGAACTAAGCTGTAGTTTCTAGTGGCTTTCCAGTTCTTTTCTTGGGGTTTTCAGTTCAACTTTGTTTTTGTATCCATTTTATCTTTGTTTTTACCTGTTTTAAAAAGTATTTCCTTTATTTATTTGCAAGCAGAAAGAGAAGGTAGGAATAGGCATGCCATGGCCTCCTGCTACTGCAAACAAACTCCAGATGTATGTGCCATTTTGTACTTTACATGGGTACTAGGGAATTGAACCCATGCCATCAGGCTTTGTAAGCAAGCACCATTAACCATGGAACCATCTCTCCAGCACTTAACTTTGTTTGATTGAGATGGAATTTCACTAGGTATCCATGGCTAGTCTGGAACTACCTATGCAAACTAGCCTACCCTCAAACTTGTACCAATCCTCCTGCCTCTGTTTCTTGAGTGCTAGGATTTCAGGTGTGCACCACTGTGTCCTGATTTTAAAATGTTTTTCCAGGTGCTAAGTCATGTCATCTATACAGAAATGTATAATTTGGTTCCTCCTGACCAAGATTTATGCTTCTTATTCCCTTCTTATGTTTCATTTGCATTAAGTTAGTACTTTTAAAACCTTGATAAAAATAAAATGTCTATAGCACACCTACCTCATTCTTGATTTTGCTGAAAAAGCTTCTATAGTGATTCCTCATTAATGATGTTGACTTTGACTCAAGGTATACTTATCAGTATCATAAGAGCTTTTTATATGTCAAGAACAGACAATAAATATTGTTAAATTCTTTTTCTGTATCTGTAAAGATGACCATATGATTTTCTTCCTTTACCTCTTGTTTTGATTAATTATAGCAATATATTTCTCAATATTGCCACATGTTTACATTGCTGAAATTAAACTCAATAATGAATTATTTTAATTATAATATTGGATACTATTTGCTAATATTTAATGTGTCCAGTTTTTCAATACTTATTGAAAAACCATATTCATAACCTCTTTAATTACTATTTGCTTTATAAAAAGCAATTGGGAGGGTCTTGAGAGTTTGCTCAGTGGCTAATGTCCTTGCTACACAAGTCTGCCAACACAAGATCAATCCACAACACCCATGTCAAGCCAGATACAAAGTGACACAAAATCTGTAAATCCAACATGCCACAGCAATGGGAGGCAGACACAGGAGAATCTGGAAACTCCCTTGTCAGCTAGTCTGGCCTTCCTAAGAGCAAAACAAGAGAGACACATCTCAAACAAGGTGGAAGGAGAGAGCAAACACTCCAAGATTGTCTTTTAACAGCCACACATACACTGTGGCATGTACATACTCTCTCTCTTTCTCTCTCTCCATATATCACAAATAATAACAATAGTACATTTTTAAAATCAATCTGGAAGATTTATTATTTCTTTTTAAAAATATTTTATATATTTATTCATCTATTTGACAGAGAAAGAGGGAGAGAGAGAGAGAGAATGGGTGCCCCAGGGCCTCTAGCTACTGCAAACTAACTCCAGACACATGCACCCCCTTGTGCATCTGGCTAACGTGGGACCTGGGGAATCGAACCTGGGTCCTTTGGCTTTGCAGGCAAACACCTTAACTGCTAAGCCATTCATCCAGCCCTATTATTTCTTTATACTCTGAATAGTTTAAATAACATGGAAATTACATGTTTAAGAACTAGTTAGAGTTTTAGTCTGAGAGATTACATGATAAAAAATTCTAGTAATGACATACAGAGAAGACTGAAGACCAGAAAACAATCTGAAATTTCTTGTGGAATGAGTGAGATAAACAGCACCTAATATCAGGAGGAAGCAGTGGGAATGCTATAATTGAAAGAATTTTATATAAGTAAAAAATATTTCAATAAGAGGGAGATAATTTGGAAGCTGATGGACTGCCAGATAAAATAGAAGATGCTAAATATTGCATGGGATATATTTATACTAAAATTATTTGTTTTTTATCTAAAGTTCAAATCTAATTCTGTGTCTTATGCCTTTATTTGCTAAATCTGGGCACCATTTGAGTGACAGTGAGAAGTTATATGATCTCATATATATTTTCTTGGACAACACTGGTGATTGTGTAACTGAAAAAAAATTATCATTTTGAACAATTAAGAAAAAAAGCAGTGGTGGGAGAATAACCTTTGTTATTCACACATAATTTGTTTTATGAGGCTAGATGTTTGTCTAGCTTCTTTTAGAGCAGGCAGGAGAGAGAAGGACTTAAGGAGAGGAGATAGTACATGAGTAAGTAGAGGAGTGGAAATACTGGGGTTGGAATGGTCATAGAAAAGATATTTAAAAACTGGGTATGGTGGTGCACAGATTTAATCCCAGCACTCGGAGGCAGAGGTAGGAGTATTGGCATGAGTTCAAGACCACCCTGAGACTACAGAGTGAATTCTAGGACAGCCTGGGCTATAGCAATACCTTACATCAGAAAACAAAAAGGAGCTATTCAATTCTAAGATGCTTAAGGTATTTTTATAGTCATAGGATAAACTGATATCAATGACAAATTTTTACAAAGAATTTGATTTACATTGAATAGGGAAAATGCAAAATGTTCTGTATGACACAACTGTAAAATTCTAAAGGAAAATAATGTAGGTTTGTAAAAGGGAGTTAGAGGTATTTACTCATAACCTCTGACTGGGCCTTTATTTATTTGAACTTATTTTTCATTTCTATTCAATATAGAGATGTAAGTTTATAGAGACTAAAATAGATTTCTACTATTCAGTCTATGTTGAATATTTAGTCATAATTTTATATTTAATTGAGTCACTCAAACCCAGTGAGCTCAATTTCCATGTCCTTTATATTATCATCTCATGTTTTACCAAGAGAAGACTAAAATCAGTGCCTCTATACACTTAATTTGGAAATCAATTAAATTTATAATCCATTTAGAAAATAAAATCCTCTAGCATGTGGAAGGCACTGTTTTATATCTCAAGCTCTGTAAGAAAATAGAAAATAAAATCCTATATAACAAATACATAGAGATCATGACTTTCTATATAAAGAGAGAGAACAACACAGACCAAACGTGGTATTCCTCTTCATTAAAATACATGGATCATGCACTAAGATATACCAACTGCCTTTTTAGGCTGTCTACATTGTCCTATGATTAGTTCTGGTTGTTTCTTTTGTCTACTAACAGTGAGCATGGCATTATTTTTAAATTGTGTGTGTGTGTGTGTGTGTGTGTGTGTGTTTTACATAGGTTATAGTGTTGTATCCATCCCCTCACCCCTGGTCCCCATTTCTCTTTGGACCCTCCTCAGTAGGGTCCTTGGTGTTCAGTGTGGGGTAACTAGAGCCTCTGATAGTTTGGGTGTTGCTGTGCCTCACGTTATTTTTTAAGTAATCCCTAACCTCTTTCTTGTAAGCTTCTGGCTACTCTCTTTACTAAAAAGTCAATACCAAAGGTTTTACAAAGTAGAAGAGCTCTCCCGAATCAAGATGCAGCAGCCACCTGCTGTGTGTGCAGAATCGACCCTTTAGCAGAAAACTATCACTAAATGCTCTCAGCCTGTGATGGGTAAGAAAAGGTAAAATGTAGATCCATCATCTGGCCAGACTTTCTTTTCCCATCTAGCAGACTCCTACTACAGCCCAGAGGACTTCCCTCCATTGAAGCTCTGAATAGTCTTGAGAAGAAATACCTAGTTTTTCTCATTGGTTCAGGAGAATGAAAGATAATGGATAAAATTATTTTTGCCTTTCCAAGTACTCTGAACCTAGAAAAGAAAGTAATTTCCTATCCTATTAGAGAATGGAGTGTCATTTGATTCTCACATGAAAATACTTATTGCAGTGAAGATAATGACCTCAACTAGTAAAAAATGTATATTGCAGTTGGTACTATTGAAATATAACCAACTCACAGCTCTATCCTTGCATTTGCAGGAACAGAAGTATTAATCTTGTTTGCCGGAACTGTATTGACAGTGAAAATGTGGCATGTGATGTTGAAGCCAAGATCTCAACTTTCTTCTTGAACAAATATGAGAAATTAAAATACAAATAAGTACTGACCTTCAAAATGGGCATCTTTGAAAGAAGCCATGCACTGCTTTTGTCATGCTTTTTACAACATTGGGCATTGCTTTCAGAACTGGCTCTAAAGTCATACAAGCAATAGAAACAAAAAAGGCACAGCAATATAGATATATGTCTTGTAACAGTTATAAACATTTTTACTTGAATTTTCTATGTTAAGGGATGTTATTATAATCTCCACATTAAACAAACAAAAGGGAAAAGACCCTAGAAATTATTTTTTGAGGAATGTCCAGAGCCTGTCAACTTGTTATGCCTTTAATCTCTAATAAAGCCTAAAGAAATAAGCCACTGCTTTATATAACTGTTTCAATTGTATTAAATATTACTAAGGGGGCTGGGGAGATGGCTTAGTAGTTAAAGGTGCTTGATTGCAAAGCCTGCCAGCCAGGGTTCAAGTCCCTAGCCACCCACTTAAAGCCAGGCCACCATTCATTTGCAACAGCAAGAGAGCCTGGCACACACAGGTGCATGTGATATAAACATACACATGTGCGAATAAAAAATAACAAAAACATTAATAAGGGAAAGATTCTACCAAAAAAGTGATGCTCACAAACAGGTATGTAAGCCTTCCATAGACTCAAGTAGTATATAAATATTAGTTTTATTGTTTCTTTTGAGGATCTAGATACAGGGAATAGGGTAACAGCAAAACCAGGAGGAAGTCAGCCAGCTCTCCCTGGAGAGAGATCTTCCCTTTCAGATCTCTTAGCCTTATAAAGGCCCACCAAAGAAAAATTACATCCTCCTTCTATCATACCAAATGTGTGTCTGGAAGATCATACTCCCACCTGGAAACACATAGGAACTCAAGCATCCAAGAAAGCACTGCTTCCTTGCTTAGCTGTGGGCTTGTCCAGAAAGCACTCCTGGTGGAGGTGCCATTCTTCCTCCAGTGCTGCCTCCTGGAAGTTGCACCCTCCTCTGTCTTCAAAGGATTGTGATATGACTTCATTTCCTTGGTGCATCTGTAAAATAGTTCACCCAGCGAAGATTATTTCCAATGCTACCCTGTTTCTTCTGCTGTCTTACACTTGGAAGTGGTGATGTTAAAGGCTCATCTTATATTTTCTACCCATTGATCATTTCTCAATTTGACTCTGCTAATAGGAGGTTATATTTACAATCTTAGGCTCTTATGATGCAATGCATGTGATTTCACCTCTTGCACATGGATGAATTCTGCAACATGGGCAAGATCAGGTTGCAGATTTCTAAGACTGAATATCTTGTCCTGGATCATGGTAAACTCTCCAAAGCAAATAATGCCTAAGAGATGAACCTGCAGAAGCCAAGCATGGTTTTATTTTGGATATACATAATCCTTTCTGTATTAATATAAAATTTCACAAATCCTTCAAGGTTTAAATTAAAAATCTCATGAGCAAGTCAAGCATAGTGGCACATACTTGTAACCTCAGGCTGAGCTAGAAGGACTGAGGCCAGCTGGAGGTAAATCAAGAGGCCATGAAGAGGGGAGGGGAGGGGAAGGGTGAAGAGAGGAGAAGAGAAGAGAAGAATCTAGTGAACAAAATATATGTCTTCTAAATTAAACCTAATTTTTGTTTTGAACCTATCACTCACGTGGGGTGGTGAAAAACTGATTCTCATAAAATTCAGCTTCCTTCCCATCAGGAGGATACAAGTTTAGATACCAGTGCAAAAAGCAGGGTGTGAAGAAAAAATGGCTACAGGTGAACATCTGGTCCTAGAGTCAGTCAGGTCACACAAATCTGGGTCATTAGTCCATGGGATGACTGCTAAAAAGTCCCTCATACCTGTCTTGTGTGCCTCTTAGCTCCAAAACCTCTCTCAGTTGCTGTCTCTGAAGTCCAAGGCACAGGAGCTGCATAAGTTTGTTCAGGACATCATTTTCCTAGACAAGGCTTGCAATCATTTTCTCCCTGGACAGTGGGATCCTAACACTTTGTCTCTTTCTTTGCTCTTCACAGTTGGGAAGGAAAGCTTTTCTGTAATGTAGAAAACCCTTCTCCTTGTAATTCCTTTTGGCTCTTTTTTTCCCTTTGTTATGTTAGGGATTTGACCCAGGGACTGACATATGCTAGGTAAGTGCTCTATTACTTGTTTACATCCCCAGCCTCATTTCTTGTTATTCTTATTTGCTTCAAAGGCTTTGAGAATAATGGCCCTGGGTCTTTACAGAAACAGAAACAGAAAAAAAAAAAAAACTAGGACACACTGTGACAATTTTCATTGAGGCACTGAATGACAGGAAGGCAAATAGTGAGTTATTCAGAAAAATAATAGAACATAGGATAATATCTTTAAAAATATTATTTCACACCCAGCTATGGTAGAAGAAAGGATGTATACTTACACATATACTGTTAATATCAGTGAGTGGGTGTTTAATGTAGCTGCAGAATCGTCAGGCGAGGACTTGCAAATTATCACTCCAACATCATAGGAGGAAAGGGATTTTCATTTGGGAAATCTTGAGTGCCCTGTTTTCCATACACCACAGCACAGGAAGATAACTAGGCCAAGTCAAGAGGCTGCAGAGTGGGACTGAGAGCCAGCTGAGACTTGCACTTATGAATGTGTAAATGAACCTCTGAACACCATGTCACCAAGATTTTCTCCAGTGGCAGTAAAAGCAACAGCAGTAGAAGCTGGGAGCCCCTGGGTGCAGCACAGAAAACTGATGATTGCATTCTGAGGAGCAGCAAATGATGTGAATTAAAATAATGAGTTCAGGAAATTGAAGGTGCTTTTGAGAGAGACATTATCTACAGGTCAGACTGAGAGAAGATTAAGGCAAAATAGGAAATGCTCACCTGTTTGAGAGGGAATACAAGCTAGTTTCTTGGGAAGAATGCTGGGGGAAAGAAGGCATTGAGATTTAATAGGGAGATAGATTGAAGCATTCTTCCTTAAAGGGTAGTTGTGGCTGCTAAGACCTTTGGGTAATACAAATTGAGAAAGAGACCTTCTGCAAGCAAATTCTTTTAACTATCAGTATGTCATCCTTTCATGCTACAATAGTCAAATCAATTCTCAATGCAAGCTGCTTCAGAAAGGACTTATGATATTCTATTAGGCTTGTCTATTAGTTCCACTGACAGAATTCTACACACACTATAGCCACACAAATGATCAGGTGGGGTGAGGAGGGAAAAGTGAATAGAATATTACCAGGAGATCCCACATAATTTAGTGGTTACTACAACTTTTACCCTGTAAAGTTTGAGTCTTGAATTTGAATCATTTTTTGTACAGTGGATAACTTTCTTACACTTACCCATATGGCTTTAGGTTCCTCTGTGATATCTAAGTTAACAAATACTTTCTACATAATTGCTGTAATAGTTACTGCTTGCATCGGACTGGATTTGGGGCACTGTGTAAATGCTTTTCCTATGCTATCTCATGTAATCCATGCAATGACCCTCTATGCCACATATTACCATAACCCAACACGATTTTTTTGATGGAAAAAAACAACTAATGCACAGTGCTGCATAGATAGCTCAGGGGGTAAAAGAGAAATTTTCTTCCTCAAAGTTCACTGCCAAAACCATTTTAATATCAGTCTTCCACACAATAATATTCCACCCCAAATTATAACTCATCAAGTGTAAGAACATTCTTTAACCAAGATGTTAAAGATTTAGCCAGAGATGCTCTTAAGTGGTTAGGTTAGTGAGAACTGTGGTTCATCCAGACCATCTGTAAGTGAAGACCTGGACTGCTCTGTTTTGGGCAGGGTCATTTGCACTCAGAGAGGATGGGTAGTGCTTCAAGGCAGGGCATGAACCAGCTACTGCTTTATACAAAGTTGCCATGGATCTTGGAAAGCCTTGCCTTATTTTGGAAATTGTTTAGAACTCTTCAGGTCCATAAAGAAAAAGAGTAAGGAAAAGGAAGCATGCACACATTCAGCACCAAATTGGAACCCAAGAAGCGATGGAATAAAGAAATAAAAAACAAATAAATAAAAATAAAGTATTTTTAAGAGGGGGACTGGAGGGATGGCTTAGTGGTTAATGCATGTCAAGTAAATAAAAAATTATGAAAAAAGAAATAAAGAAGACCTTTTAATCCTAGCACTCAGGAGGCAGAAGTAGGAATGCTATGAGTTTGAGGTCAGCCTAGAGCTACAGTGAGTTCCATCCAAGTCAGCCTGGCCTAAAGACCCTACCTTGAAATAAAAAATAAATAAAAGAGATAAGAGAAAGGACAGAGGGGAAAGAAGAGAAGAAAGTTGCCTTTTGTATTACAAACTTCTGTACCATTTGATCTTTATCACAAGGATTACTTTTGTAATTGGACTTGATACTAAACTAAAAATTCAGTAATCAATGTTTTAAAGGACTTTTTATTTATTTGCAAGCAGAGAGAGAGAGAGATGGAAAAGGCAGAGACAGAGAGAGAGAGAGAGAGAGAGAGAATACATCAGGGCCTTTCACCACCGCAGAAGAAATCCAGATGCATTCATCACTGTGCATCTGGCTTTATGAGGACACTGAGGAATTGAACCTGGGTTTGTTAGGCTTTATAGGCAAGTGCCTTAACTGCTGAGCCATCTCTCCAGTCCTAGAAATTTTTTTAATGCAACAGAAAGATTGCCTATGTTTCTCTAGGATCAGCAAAGAAAGGCATGGAGATCAGAAAGAAATAAAAGTATCACTATTTTCAGATGACACATTTAATCCATATTAAACACTAAGAAATTGAGGCTAGGGAAATGGCTCAGCCATTAAAGGTGCTTCCTTACAAGGTCAGTTCCCCAGTATCCATATAAAGTCAGGCTCACAAAGTGGCACATGCATCTGGAGTTTGTTTGCAGGGGCAAGAGGCCCTGGTATATTCTCTCTCTCTCTCTCTCTCTCCCTCTCACACATATTAGATACTAATGAATTATGTTTTGCCACTGTAAATTTGCCAAAAGGTATATTTTAAATAATATATTGCTGAGGATATATTTCAATAGTAAAGCACTTACCTCACATTCACCATACCCTAGGTACAATTTCTAGCACCATAAAAAGTAAAAGAATCATGTCTTAAATAAAAATATGTAGCAATGTAAAGAATTTTGCTAATCTATACATGTGTTTCATCCAGCTACTTATGAAATGTTAAGAAGCTTTCCTGTCTTGACTCTGGCACAAGGCTACAGCCTCAAAGGAGTTCTGCTGAGTGGAAGAGAAACTGAGGTCACATGGAAATCTTTATTCGCCAAGTTGTGCATGCAGGACCATAGAAGACTGTGACATACTTTGTTTATCAGGGAACAACATCTTAGAGGTTAAAAACACATGCATGTTGGTCATTGTCTTCTCCCTCAAAATTAGCTGGTATGATAGACAAATTCCTTTGGCTTCCTCTTTGGTAAACCTAACCATGATAATGGTTAGGTTTGATAATGATAATGTAAGGATAATGATATCTCTTAGGCTGTGGTGACCAGTAAATGATGCACACAGAGCACTTAATCCCTGTCATATCTTAAGAAGAATTACATTAAAGTTCTTTTTAAAAATATGTTTATTGATTTATTTGCAAGCAGAGAGAGAGAGCCACTGGAAATGAACTTCAGATGCATGTGCCCCTTTGTGCATCTGGCTTTATATGAGTACTGTGGAATCAAACTTGGGTCATTAGGTTTTGCAGGCAAGCACCTTAACTGCTGAGCCATCTCTCCAGCCCTAAATTTTTTTTTTTTAAATGAGAAACTTTGGGCTGGATAGATGCTCAGTGGTTGTCACTTGCCTGCAAAGTTTATTGATTGGGGTTCAATTCCCCAGTACCCATATAAAGCCAGATGCACAGGGTGGTGCATGCATCTTGAGTTTGTTTGCAGTGGCAGGAGGCCCTGGTGCATTCATTCTCTCTCTCTGTCTCTGTCTCTCTCTTTCTCTTTCTACCTCTTTCTCTGTATCTCTCTTAAATAAATATGTAAATAAATGAGAAACTTTAGGTAATGGCAATAATATATATTGAGACAGATGAGGAAAAAATGATGTCTCTTTTTTTGTCTGTTTGTTTTCAAGTTGGGATCTCGCTCTAGCCCAAGCTCACCTGGAACTCACTCTGTAGTCCCAAGTTGGCCTCAAACTCACAGCAATGCACATTCCTCTGCATCTTGAGTGCTGGGATTAAAGGTGTCCACCACCACACATGGCCTAAAAATTGATCTATCTTCATGTATTCTGCTTTTATAGTAAATGCTATAGAGATCCATGGTTCTGAGAGCAAAACCAGAGCTAGGTGTTTACCAAAAAGAGATGATAAGGGAACACAGTGTTTTTTTCCTTTTTATTGCACATTTTTGTCTCTTTTTCTGAAAGTGCCATTGCACTTCAAAATCTTTCAACTTAAAGAGGCTGCATCTCTAGGAGTTGTCTGAAAATGTTCCAAAATTTGAAAGGTCATGCATGGCACTAATGTGATGAGGAACAGACAAAAAAATTAGATTCCACATGAGAGGGTATTTTACCAATTATCCATTGTGATGGATAGATTTTGCAGGCAGAGCAAGGTTTCTCTTTACTCTGCTAGCAAGCAGGAGGTTCATCATTTTGAAGTATTAGAAGGACAGAGACACAATTTTCCAGGTTATCCTCTCCTTTATCACTCAAAGTTTGCAGTGATAGATGACTTGCGCCAAAGGTTTAAAGGGGGTATGACAAAAGTTTAATATCTCTTGACCTTGTGACAAGATGCCTTCGTTGTTATGTGCCTATTTTATGTTATTTCCTCCAAAACCTGAAATATGACCGTAATATTCAAAACTACCCCTCAGAGTTTTGGCTTCTAGTTCAGCTTGCCTGCAAAGCCAAAAAGGATCCAGGTTCAATTCCCCAGGACCCATATAGGCCATATGTACATGGCACATGCATAGGAGTTAGTTTGCAGTGGCTGGATGCCCTGGCATGGCCGTTCTCCACCCCCCGCCTCCTCTTTTTCTCTCTCTCTGTTAAATAAATAAATAAATAATAAAACATTTTTTAAAATTCAAAGTACTTCATAGGAAATAAATAAGAAACAACAATTTTTAGTAACTTTGGAGGATAAGATGGGGAGTTCAAAGAAAGATTTAACTTCTATTAGTGAAGTGTCCAAAAATAACAGCAGATGATTGGCTGAATATATGTCATTTCTTCATCAGATGACAGTTTTAAATCTTCCCTGAAAATATTTTTCTCCCAGAAAGGGAAAAGACTGAAAGTCACAAAATAAAGATATATTTTATCAGTCAAATACGTAAATATTGTAATGCTTTGTCCTTCATGTAATTATGTTTGTGATTATACACAATTGTATTCAAATATTATATTTTTTTTTTTTTTTTTTTGGTTTTTCGAGGTAGGGTTTCACTCTGGTCCAGGCTGACCTGGAATTAACTATGTAGTCTCAGGGTGGCCTTGAACTCTCAGCCTCCCGAGTGCAGGGATTAAAGGCGTGCGCCACCACGCCCGGCTCAAATATTATATTTCATTACTAACTACATCAATAGTTTTTATTTTACAGCTCTTGTTCAATAAAAAGACCATTGAGGGGGATGAGGACTTGAGTTCAGATTTCTAGCTCCCACATAAAAGCCAGGCCAGTTGTTGCAGTCAGGTACACATTGCTGGCAGAAATCACCCAATCAAGAGCAGCTTGTGGGGAAAAAAAAAAGGTTAGTTTTGGCTTACAGGCTCGAGGGGAAGCTCCATGATGGCAGGGGAAAATGGTGGCATGAACAGAGGGTGGACATCTCCTCCTCACCAACATCAGGTGGACAACAGGGACAGGAGAGTGTGCCAAATACTGGCAAGAGGAAACTGGCTATAACACCCTAAGCCTTCCCCCCAACAATACACTGCCTCCAGGAGGCATTAATTCCCAAATCTCCATCAGCTGAGAACCTAGCATTCAGAACACCAAAGTTTATGGGGGACACCTGAAGCAAACCACCACATTCCGTCCCTGGCTCCCAAACACTGATAACCATACATGATATAAAATACAATGTATTCAGTCCAACGTTAAAAGTCCAAATAGTTTTTATCAATCTTAATGATGTTCAAACATCCCCATAGTACAAGATATTTAAACTGAGCCATAATAACAAAAAATCCATAATGACACCGAATAAACACTCACACTGCAAAAGATGGCATTGGGCATAGCAAAGAAATATTCAACCAATACAAGATTTAAAACAACTGGGGAAAACATGCAACTCTGTAGCTCCAACACCTCTAGCCAGCGACAAGTCTTCAAGTCCGATAATTCTAACCAGCAACAAGTCTCTGGAGTTCCAATTCTGCCCCTCTAGCTAGGCTACTCACAGTCCTAGAAAACTCCATCTGGGACCAGCAGCTTTCCTTAGCAACCATCTCATGGTCCCAGCATCTCCACTGGGTCTCCATTGCAATCCACAGTTCATCCTCACGGCTCCATCAGGTCTCCATGCAGGCATCCAGCAAACCTGCTTCACACTACCCATGGCTGTTTCCAAAACACAAGACCATGTTGCAAATTCAATGACGCTCTCTTTCCTGCATTTTTCATAGTCCACAATACCAGGTGGGGGGCAATTTGTTAACCCAGACTTTGAAGAACTGGACATTCCTTCAGCATTCAGACCCCTTCAAAAGACTACATTCTTTCTGTTAGCCCAATGCAGGTCAGCTGGCCCAAACTTTTTCTTTTCTTTTCTTTTTTTTTTTTTTTTTTTAGTTTTTCTTAATTGACAAAATCTATACTTACAGACAATAAACCGTGATAATTCCCTCGCTTCCCCCACTTTTCCCTTCACAACTCCACTCTCCATCATATCCCCTCCCTCTCTCCATTAGTCTCTCTTTTATTTTGATATCATATTTTTCTACTATTATGAGGGTCTTGTGAAGGTATTGCTAGGCACTGCAAGGTCATTTTCTGTCTGGACAGTTGCATTGTAAGGAGTGGTACCCTTTTTTGGCTCTTATACTCTTTCTGCCACCTCTTCCTCAATGTATCCTGAACCTTGGAGAGTGTGGTAGAGATGTTTCAGAGCTGGACACTCCTCTGTCACTTCTGCTCAGCACTATGTTGCCTGTTGGGTCACCTCATTAATATATGAATATGAACATTAAGTGTAGTGCTTTCAGGGTAATTTGGTGAGAATAATTATATGTATTTAGCCAGACAACAGATTTTCAGTACTAGGCATGTATTCCCTCCCATAGAACAGGCCTCCAGTCCAAATAGAGAGCAGTTGATTTCCCCCAGAGCAGACATGCCACTATTGCACCTGTTCAGTCATTTGGCCTATAGGGCCAAACTTGAGGCTTCCAGTGTCCACTGTTTTTACCACAGATGACTTCTATCTCCCATAGGCCTGCATACAGTGCAGCTTTTTCCAGCTTTCAGTTGGCTGGTCTACAGGGAGAAGGTTTTCAGCTCAGCACCAGCTTAATTTCTCAGTGACTTTGCCACCCAGGCATGTGAAGTCTTCAGCAATAGGGTCTTACCGTCTGTTACTTGTGGGAAACCAAGGAACTGGCCCAAGCTTAATGATGGTAATCTCTCAAACAATTGCAGCTTTACAGGCAGAAGTTTCAGCCCCAAAATTTATTTATGTGCCATATCCCTCTTCTCACACCAATCTATTTCTACACAAAGTCACTCTGCACAACTTCTCAGGACACAGGCATAAGAACAAGCCTCTCACACAAACTGCTTCTAGTCCAGTCCAGATAAAGCGCTTTCTCACCCTCACAAGCCAAACCTTATATTCCATAGTTTTTACTGCATTCAAGTCTTTCAACTCTGACCAGAATAGTCCATCAAGTTGTACTTATAAGCACTGCAAGGCATCTCTTAGGCCAAGGTTTCAAATCCTTCCACATTCCTCTTGAAAATCAGCTAAAAGGCCAAAGCCACACAGTCAGGTGTCTAGCAACAATCCCACTCTTCTGGTTCCAACTTTACTGTTGCAGTCTGGTTCACATTGCTTGCAGAAATCACCCGACCAAGAGAAGATTGTGGGGGGAAAGGGTTTATTTTGGCTTACAGGCTCGAGGGGAAGCTCCATGATGGCAGGGGAAACCGATGGCATGAGCAGAGGGTGGACATCAACTCTTCACCTACATCAGGTGGACAACAGGGACAAGAGAGTATGCTAAACACTGGCAAGGGGAAACTGGCTATAATATCCGTAAGTTGGACCCCCAACAATACACTGCCTCCAGGAGGCATTAATTCCCAAATCTCCATCAGCTGGGAACCTAGCATTCACAACACCAAAGTTTATGCAGGATACCTGAATCAAACCACCATACTGGTCATGTACTCCTGAAATCCTAGCACAGGGGAAGTAGAGACAGAAAGGATTTTGAGGCTTCCAGGTTAATGAATCTAGCTGAATTGATGAGCTTGAGGCTCAATAAGACACGCTGTTTCAAAAAAAATTGGGGGCTGGACAGATGGCTTAGCGGTTAAGGCATTTGCCTACAAAGCCAAAGGATCCCAGTTTGACTCTCCAGGTCCCACGTAAGCCAGATGCATAAGGGGGTACATACATCTGGAGTTCGTTTGCAATGGCTGGAGGCCTTGGCACACTCATTCTCTCCCTCTCCTCTCTCTCTCTCTCTCTCTCTCTCTCTCTCTCTCCCTCAAATAAATAAATAAATAAAATATTTAAAAAATAAAATAAAATATTGTAGGGCCATAGAGAAAAACACCCAACATCAGCTTCTAGCCTCCATGTTTATATGCATATAAACACACAGAAACACACATGTACAACACACATACACACAGAAAAGAATAATGATCAATGCTGGCACATTTTAAAATAAAACCATGTTAAATATTTCATTTTATTTATTTGAGAGAGAGAAAGAGAAAATAGGCAGAGAGAGAGAGAAAATGGGCACACCAGGGCCTCCAGCCACTGTAAACTAACTCCAGACACATGTGCCACCTTGCGCATCTGCCTTTGGGTACTGGAAAATCAAACCTGGGTCCCTAGGCTTCACAGACATGCACCTTAACTGTTAATCCATCTCTCCAGCCCCATGTAAAATATTTTTTTTTGGAAAGAGACAGAGAGAGAGGGAGAGGAAGACAGATAGAGAGGGGCGCGACAGCAGTCTCTCAGCTGCTGCTAACGAAATCTAGATGCATGCGCCCCCTTGTGGTCAAGTGCGGCATTACGCTCTTGTGTCACTTTGCATCTGGCTAAACGTGGGACCTGGAGATTGGAACCCCTGGAGATTGGAACCAGCGTTCTTAGGCTTAGGAGGCAGGCGCCTTAACCACTAAGCCATCTCTGCAGCCCCATGTAAAATATTTTTTAAAGTACACTAAGCATATCTTAAAAATACTCAACTTCACCAATAATTGTAAATGTAAATTAAAATAACGGGAACTGGTTCTTTATTTTATAAGCAAAGTAAATGGCAAAAATCAAGTAAATTATTTGGAACAAATGTGTCAGAGAAAGAGCAAATACATTTAGTATAACAAGAAACTTTACAAAAAAGAAAGGAGAACAATATCTAGTGGGCAATGGGCAATTCATTCACAGAAGCAAAAATTTGTATAACCAATAATGTAGGAAAAGATGCTGAACTTCATAAATAATCACCATCAAAGTAGTCCATTTGGTGAAAAAGCAGAATAGGTTTATGTGAAGAAATGTAGTTACAAGGTTCTTTATTGTAGCAGAATTTCAAATGATAGATAAAATTAAATATAACATACAAGACCAAAAAGAATAAAATGGATTATTCAAATAATACTGTACTGTTTAAAGTAACATGTTACTAATTTTAACTTATTCCTAATTGACAGATAAAAATTGTGTCTATTGGGGGATTTAATGTGTTTTTTTTATTTTTGAGTGAGAGACAGAAAGAGAAAGAGGGAGAGAGAGAATGGGCACACTAAGGCCTTTCAACCACTGTGAATACACTGTGAACCCCCTTGTGGCACATGTGTGATATTGCATGCTTGCATCACTGTACGTTTGGTTACATGGGACCTGGAGATTCGAACATGCTTAGGCTTTGCAGGCAAGCACCTTATATGCTAAGCCATCTCTCCAGTCCTGGTGTTTTGATATATGCATTCATTATGAAAAGATTCCATCCATCTAACTGCATTGTCCATCACCTCATTAACATGCCAGATTTTGTGCTGACAATGTGAAAGACCTACACACACATCAGTGTTTAAATATGCAATGCATTATTATTATCTTCATTCACAATGTAGCAAACTAATTTTCTTTCCTCCAATCCAACTGAAAATTTGTACCCTTTCATCAGCATCTTTCCTTTCTCATCTCTCCCCTCACTCCAAAGTCTCTAGTAACGACCTTTCTACTCATTTTTCTATGAGATCAACATTTTTAGATTCAGCTGTTAGAGATGCTTGCTTACAATGTCTGACAGCCTGGATTTAATTCCCACCCAATACCCCTCCATATAAAGCAGATGCAAAAAACATGGCACAGGCATCTGGAGTTTGCTTGAGGTATCATAAGGCCCTGAGTCACATGCATTCATGCATGCACATACACATACACACATGCATGTGTGCACACACACAATTTGTCCATCAGTGGACAGCTTGTATTGTTCCAGATTTTACATATTGTGAATAGTGCAATAAACGTGGGAGGAGATATATCTTTGACTTACTTGTTTCATCTCTTTGGGGTACATACCCAGTAGTAACTAGGATAGCTACAGCATGTTGTCATTCTAATTTTAGTTTTTTGAAGACTTCCATACTGCTTCCATAGTAGTTGTACTGGTTTATATTCCCAGCAACAGCATCCAAGGGTTTGCTTTCCTCCACATTCTCATCCACAGTTGTTATCATGTCTTTTTCATAATAGCCAACCTAACAGACACGAGATTACATCTCATTGTTTTAATTTCCGCGATTATAGAGGTGTTAAACACTTTTTTGTATATCTGTTGGCCATTTATTTGTATCTCTTCTTTTGATAAATGGCTATTCAGGCTTCATAGCTATTTTTAATTGGGTCATTTGTTTTCTTGCCAGTGAGTTGTTACCCATGATCAGATATACATTTTGCAAGTATTTTCTCCCACTACATGGTTGTGTCTTCACTCTATTTTCTTTGCTGTACAGAAGCTATTTCGTTTGATGCAATCTCATTAATCTATACAATATTATTTTCTTCTATATTATTGACAAGGAGGAAGCTAGGCAATTTATCTCAGATCATAGTCCTAAACATGACACAGCCCTCTGCTTCATATACAACTCCTCAGGTTAATAGCCATTTATATTACTACTACACTGACAAGACATCTTGTATTTAAAATCAATGAAAGATTCTGTACTTTTAATATAATTTCAGTTGATGAAAATATATGTGGCAGGAGAATAAGCTGAACTGCCAACTTATTATTTTGTGTTTTGTTCTCTTGAAATCTCTACTCCCAATTCCAAGATAATCATGTCCATTGTATTACTTTCCTCCTAGAGAAGTTGGTGCTATAGAGATGAAAATAGCAATCTGCCCCAAACCATCCTTCCTGGATTTTGTTTGATAAAAGCCTGAGTTGTAGGGAAGATTTACTTCAAGGTGAAGGGGAGAGGTGATCCAGAGACAAAGGCAAAACACACAAACAGAGAGGGTTTCCCAAGACTGGGAAAAACCATAGAAGTCTGCAGATTTGTTGGAATTTACAAGTAGTGCCCAAGTTCATATCAGGAGCTCAGAAGAAACCTTTCCTATTGTGCAATTAAAAGAATTAGAAACAAACTTACAAACTTCCAGCCTCAGCAAAGAATCTTGGAACTATTCTTGGCATAGAAGCAGTATAGCTGCAGGTACTCTGGGATGGAGAAAGCACATAGCAGTAGAAAATGAAGGATCCATTTTTCCAGAAACTCTTGAATTCTAATGAGAACTTAGGGAAGAAGAACATCATCTGAACTGCAACAACAACAACAACAAAAGGTCAGGTGAGACTGAATTTTCTACCAGTCAAGTGTGATAGAAGCTTTAAGTAAGATTTAATTTCATTGAAAATAACAATGTGACATTCCTTAGATTTCTCGGTTTGTGAAAGTAGGATTTGCATCAACTACATCTGTACATGAAAAGAAACAAGTCTGGAAAGTTAAACTTCAAAACATAATAATGACTGCCTCTTGATAATGGGATTATGGGTGTTTGCATTGTTTCCCATTTTGCTTATGCTTATTTTTTTAGCTCTCCTGAAATGGATAGGTAATTAAATGCCTTTACATTTGAAACTTGCATACAATTTATATTTAGTAAAATCAAGTTTACAATATTCTTTAATGTTTATATTTATATTATCTGATTTTCTCTGTGGTTTAGAACAGAAAACTAGATAAATTAGCTCAGATCAATGTGACACAACTCTAAATTTAACACAAAACTGTACAATTTGCTGCTGGTCTCAGATCTCATTTCCCAGAAACAAACCTGAGATAAGGATTCCTGTGTGAGTGATTTATTAAGGAAATGCTCCCAGGGGAAACCAGCAAGGGGAGTGGGAAAAGCAGGGCAGACAAAGAAGCCAAGTAAGCATGGTTTCACTGGAATAGGAATCCTCCCTGAATCTAAAAGGAATCCAGAAATGTAAATTGTGCCTTAAAGTTGGGCCAAAGAAGTGGGATTTTTTAAATCTCAAAAGTAGTTTGTTACTCCCTGTGAGGCCAGTTTGGGAACATAAACTCCCAGGATTTCTGGCTTTCTGCACAGGCAAGTTGAAAGCAACTCAAGCAGCTCAAGGAGGAAGGAGATATCACCCTCAGAAGTGTACAGCTGGGTGTGGTGGTACAAGCCTACCTCAGCATGTGGGAGATAGAGGCAGGAAGATCAGGAGTTCAAGGACATGTTCAGTTACATAGTGAGTTTGAGGTCTCCCTAAGCTACATGAAATTCTGTGTCAAAACAACAACAACAACAAAAGGTAGAATGTAAAGAACTTGAGTAAATGGATACCCAGAACCAACAGGGATGGGGAAGTTGAGACACTGGGGGATAGGAAAGATAATGTGCTCCACACTACCTACAGTTGTTGATTTTCCTGCCTGTTGCTTTCTCAATCTCTCTCCCTGATCAAATCTTTGAAGAAAAAAACACACTTTCAAAAAGTCTAACTACTCCTCTTACCATCTGTTTCTCAAGGGAAACCAAGGGCCTTGGGAATAGCCTGTAATGTTTTGGAGGCAACAGGGTCCTCCCTGGCCAACAACTCACTGGAAGTTATCCCATCCCAGGCACTGAAAATTTTCTAGTAACAATCTATAGCTTCTGGATGTGCCATTATTCAAAAAAGTAGGTTTACATAAGTCTTATTTAGAATATCTTGAATTTTGATTGACCCTCCCCCCACCTTTCTATTACACATTGTCTTTCCCTGGTCTCACTTAGGTCTTTCCCCTGCCTATAATCTGTTCTTCTATTTCATATATACAATAGCATCCCCTTAAGTCCTTCCCTTTCCTCCCTCCCTTATAGCCTTTTTCTAGCTGACTGGCCTCTGCTACCAATTTTTGGTTCCAGCTCACACACAAGTCTATACATTTGTAATTAGGATCCACATATGAGAGAGAACATGCAACGTTTGGCTTCCTGAGCCTGGGTTACCTCACTTAGTATAATCCTTTCCAGATCCCTTCGTTTCCCAGAAAATTTCATAATTTCAGTTTTCTTTACCACTGAATAGAATTCCATTATGTAAATGTACCACATCTTTATTATCCATTCATCTGTGGAGGGACATCTAGGCTGGTTCCATTTCCTAGCTATTGTGAATAGAGCAGCAATAAGCATGGTTGTGAAAGTATCTCTATTGCTGAAGACCTCCCTTGCCTGAGTGACAAGGTCACTGAGAAATCAAGCTGGTGCTGAGCAGAAAACCTTCTCCCTGTAGAGCAGACAACTGAAAGCTGGAAAAAGCTGCACTGCATGCAGCCCTATGGGAGACAGAAATCATCAGCAGTGAAAACAGTGGACATTGGAAAACTCAAGTTTGGCCAGACAGGTCAAATGACCGAACAGGTGCAATAGTGGCATGTCTGCTCTTGGAGAAACAAACTGCTCCCTAATTGGACTGAAGGCCCACTCTATGAGAGGGAATACATGCCTGGTACTGAAAACCTAATCAAAAGTCTATGGCAGGGGAGATCATGAGCCTTAGGGGTATAAAGCCTGCTCTTGTCTGGCTAAATGTATATATTATTCCCACCAAGCTTCCCTGAAAGCACCACACTTAATGTTCATATTCACATATTAATGCTACTCTCACTTATGGTTACAGAAGCTTCTCTTTTCAGATAGCAACATAGTGCTGAGAAGAAGGGTCCAGCACTGAAACATCTCTATCACACCCTCCAAGGCTCAGGGTCCATTGTGGAAGAGGGAGCAGAAAAAATGTAAGAGCCAAAGGAAGGGCATGACTCCTTACAATGCAACCGTCCAGACAGAAATGGGTCTCGATATCCATGACCTCGCAATGCTTAGCAATACCTTCAAAGACCCTCATAATAGGAGTAAAAGATGATGACATCAAATTAAAAGAGAGACTAATGGAGAGTGAGGGGATATGATGGAGAGTGGATTTCTGAAGAGGAATGGGGGAGGGGAGGGAAATATCATGGTTTATTGTCTGTAAGTATAGAAGTTGTCAATTTAAAAAAATCTAACTACTCCTTCCTCTTAAACTTACAATCCTTTGCTTGATCTTCCAGTCCATTTTAATATATTTCACTTTTATTTCATTGTTCTCACTTTCTATCATATCTACAGTGTACTTATTTATTATATTCACTGCATTATTCCTCCACTGGATGTAAGTGCTATGAAGGCATAAATTTCTGTCCTCTTGTTCCTGATGCAGTCTTAGCACCTATAGTAGTGTGGTGCCTAGGACATTCTAGACACTATGTATTTGTTGTATGAAATGGTAGATGGATCTGGGATCATTTTCTGCAGAAAAAAACATTGTCCAGAAAACAAAACACAGAGTATAGGCTGAAGAGATGGCTCAGTGGTCAAGGCACTTACTTGCAAAGCTTGCTGTTCTGTGTTCAATTCTCTGGTACCCATGTAAAGCCAGATGCACAAAGTGGCACATGCGTTTGGAATTTGTTTGCAGCGGATGGAGGCCCTGGTGCACTAATTCTCTCCCCCCTCTCTTTCTCCCACATTGCAAGTAAATAAGTAAATAAATAACTAAATAAATAACTAAATAAATAAATAAATACAGAATACCTGCAAGTCCATCTCTAAATGGACAGTTTGACATCTGTCAATATATATCAATCTGCCACTAACTCCTTATTTATTTTATTGTTTGGTTTTTTCTGAGGTAGGGTCTCAATCTAACTCAGGCTGATCTAGAACTCTCTCTGTAGTCCCAGGAAGGCCTAGAATTCATAGTGATTCTCCTGTCTCTGTCTCCCAAGTGCTAGCATTTAAGGCATGCATCACCACACCAGCTAACTCTTTATTTTCAATGGTAAAATATTCTATGCAGAATAGGTAATGGGTTCTAAAATAATATTAAAGTCATTTTGTTTTTACTCTCAGTTTTTGGAGACAAGTGCTTCCCTAAGTAGTCCAGGCTGACCTTGAACTCACTGCCCTCTTGCCTCACCTCCCCCAGTACTAGGAATACAGGTACATATAGCCACACTCAGATTTCACTTTCATTTGGGTCTGCTTGTACTGTCCACTAGGAAGTATACGAAAAATTTTCACTTTTGTTGTGAATTTGTCTATTTTTCATTATACTTATATTGTTTTACTTATACTTTTAAGAAATATTTTACTTGGTGGGGGGAAGAAGAGGGATGGTGAGGAAGGGAGAGGGAGAGAGAATAGGCATGCCAGGGCATTTTGCCACTGCAAACAAATTCCACATGCATGCCCCTCTTTGTGCATCTCGCTTTATGTGAGCACTGGGGAATTGAACCCGGGTCATTGGGCTTTGCAGGAAAGCACCTTAACTGCTGAGCCAACTTGTCGGCCCTGCTTGTACATTTTCAGGCAATGTAATTTGATAAAAAATGAACAAAAGTTGTTCATCAATCCAAGTGTATCTGCTGTGCTCCTGGTAAATTTGTTACATGTTAGGATGTTCTTCCCTCCAGTAATTTCTTAACTCCTTAAAGTATACCTTGCTCATAGTAGCATGAAGGTTTTTGGATATACAGTGCTATATATTGGGGTTGCAAATTTCATTATTGTACCACTAGAGTATTTAACATCTTAAGACCGCCCCCCTTGTGTTTTGTGCTAAAAGAAAACCTTCTCTGGAGTGGGAAAATTAATCTTTTTGGCATTACACCTCTCTCAGGAGATGTCTCCTTTGAGCTCCCCATAACCGGACACTGTCTGTACTTTGTCTTCTGTTCCTCATGCTTCATTAGCCCATCAGCATTTTAGTTAAAGCTCAATAGTTGATAAATACCCTCAGGGTATAAAAGAGTATCTTTGCTTTCCTAATGCATAGGATTTTTGCTTTTACTAAGATTTTTGATCTGACAAGTTCTTAAAATCTTGTGAATCCTTTTTAATGCTTTGAAGAAGCATTTTAAAACATCCTAACATTTTTCATTGTTTGCAATTTAAGCATGGTCTGAATAATCAGAAAGAGAACTCCACTGTTGATCTTCCTTTACCATGAACTTAAATTGATAGAATAGCAGAGAAAGAGCACAAGAGAAGCACAGCAATGAAATTGCAGAAAGAGTAGAAGGTTTTCTGAGCAGAAATTTGTTGTCTGTCATAATACCATCTGAGAAATGATAATAAAATTTGATGTGGAAATGCATGAAAATATATTTTAAGGGCTTCATTCTTGATGTTGAAGATTCTGAAGAGCAATACATGGTATGTAGTGTCTTAGGGTATAGGAAAGTGAATTTACTAGGGAAATGTGGTCAGATTGTCTACTTAAAATTCAAAAGACAGAACAGCTGGAAGAACTGAGTGCTTTTAATAAGTCAAAGAACAGACAATGGCCAGGCAGGGTGGCACACACCTTTAATCCCAGCAGTCATGAGGCAGAGGTAGGAGAATCACCATGAGTTCGAGGCCACCCTGAGACTACATAGTGAACTCCAGGTCAGCCTGGGCTACAGTGAGACCCTACCTCGAAAAACCAAAATAATAATAAGAAGAAGAACAGGCAAAGAGGTGCACAGTTGGGTGTGCTAAAGGTTGGCACCCCCCTCCCATACATAGGGAAAAGAAAAAGAAAGGAAAGGGACTTAGGAATGTATACACAGGCATGGTAATACAGTTGGACCATAGGAAAAAAAGCTGGGTATGGAGATGCTATAATTTGAATTTGTTCCTCTATATTCGTATAAACTTTCTCCCTAACACAGCAATGTTGAAAGGTGGAAATTTTAAGAAGTAATTCAAACATGAGAACACACTCTCATATATAGGTTAATACTGATTATAAATGAACTTCAGGCTACAAATTCAATATATTTCCCTACCCCCACTTTCTTAACACATGGTGCCATTTACTATGTTATGACTCACCTGATGAAGTCCCTCAATTGTGGACTTTCCAGCATCCAAAGCCATAGTCCAAGTAACTTCATTATAAGTTGCCAAGTCTGTGGTATTCAATTTTAGCAGCACAAAATGGTCTAAGGCAGGCAGGGAAATAATAGGAGGACAATCATTAACGGTGAAACATAGCAATAGGTTCAATGAATAAGATCCTAGTACAATTGGAGAATCACTGGGGCAAGGACATGTGGAAGTGACCAGGAAAAATAACTTTTTCATGCATTTTTGTGCATGTGTGTTCATGTTGATGCATGTGAATATGTGTATAGGTGTATGTGCCCATTTGTGTGCATGTGGATGTCAGAGGAAAATCCCAGGTATAGTTCTTTAGGTACAATCCACTTTTTAGAGACAGAGTCTCAGACTGGTCTGGAACTCACCAATTAGGCTAGACTGGATGGCCAGCAAGCCCAGTGATCCTCCTGTCTCTGCCTCCCTGGTGCTGGTATTACAGGCACATGTCTCCATTCTTGGTATTCTTGCATTTGTTGCAGAGATCTCATTCAGGTCCTCATGCTTGTAAGGCAAGCACTTTACCAACTGAGATATCTCTCTAAGCCCAAAGTAACTCTGAAAACCAGTATTTCAGAGATGGGAGCATTATTGTTAAAGATAGAGTGTGGCAAATAAAAGTAATTAGCCAATGTGAGATGTAGATGGGTTATTTACATGGTGCTGAATTCATTAAGAATGATGACAAGATAAATGAGGAAGAGAATTTAATGAACCAGATGCTAAAGTTTTCAGTGAATGAGGGGCAACACACAGGAAGATTACAGATGACTGCACAGTATAGTATCTGTGAACTGGTCTAACATTTTAGGAATGAAAGAAACAGTAATGTGTGAAAGATGAGAAGAGATATGATCAGAAAAATGGTAAGGAAGAACAAAGAAGAATGAAATACCATGCTTCAGGGCTGCAGGTGTAGCTCAGAGGTAGTGCTTCCTTACCATGTGAAAGGTCCTGAGTTCAAACCTCAGTACAACCACAACAAAACAACAGGCAAAAATAGATTGCTTCCAGGCCCATGAAAAGGAGAAAAATAGTGAGAAAAACTGCTATAACTTAGCCATTTCATGTATTCAATTTTTAAAAAATGTACTGAGAAGCTACTGATGATAAAGTTTGCCAGACCATGGAGGTGCTGAAGAGACAAAGACACGGTGATAATTTGGTAGTTATCATGCCTGACAGAAGCTAGCATTGATTCTCTTTTTGTGAACAAATAATTTGTTGTAGCTCACATGCTATCATGCCTGGTTAATTTGTCCATGGGCTTAAAATATTGCTATCTAGGGGTAAAAATTGGATTTAATAATTGTATAGTTATAAAGGAAAACATGTAAGTTTTCTTCATGAAGCATAGCTAACTGCAATTTTAAAATTTAAGTATGCAGTAATCAAAAGTGTGGGTTTGGTGTAAATATGGATGTATAGGTTGATGGAATAGAATCCAGAATCCAGAAGCAGACACAAAAGTACATGGTCAATTGATTTTTTAGAAAATAATTAAAGTTATCCCATGGTGGACAAGACACTTTTCAAAAGTGGTGCTAGAAAATGGAACACCCATATTGCCAATTATAAAAGCACCTCAACATTCATTTCACACCATATAAAAAATAAACTCATGATTTTATATATAAGTGACCCAAAAGACTCCACCAAAAAACTTCTAAAGTCATGAATTCTTTCAGTTAAGTGGCAGGAAACAAAATCAATGCACAAAAATCAGTAGCCTTCCTATATGATAAAGATAAACATCATGGAGAGAGAGATAAGTGACTCTATCCTATTTTCAAAAGCCACAAAAAATTAAATAACTTGGAATATCAATAACCAAGGAAGTAAAAGACCCGTACAATGAAAACATAAAAACACTGAGGAAAGAAATTAAGGATATGAGAAGATGGAAACACCTCCCATGCTCATGGATTGGAAGAATTAAAATTGTGAAATAGGCCATCCTACCCAAACTATTACATAGATTCAATGCAATTACAATAAAAATTCTAGCACTATTCTTCACAGAGCTAGTAAAAATAGTCTCAAAATTCATATGGAAGAACAGAAGGCCTTGGGTAGCCAAAAATATCCTCAACAAAAAAAATGCATCCATGGGTATCACCATACCTGATTTCAAGATATACTATAAAGCCATAATAACCAAAACAGCATGGTACTGGCACAAAAACAGACATACAGATCAATGGAATAGAAGAATCATCTCTAAATCCAAGCAAATACAGGTACCTCACCTTTGCCAAAGGGGACAAAACTACACACTACACAAAAGATAGCATCTTCAAAAAATGTTGTTGGAGAAATTGGATAAACACATGTCAAAGAATGAAATTAGAACCACTTCATTCACCCTGCACAAAAGTCAACTCTAAATGGATTAAGGACTTCAATTTAAGACCTGAAACTATAGAACAACTAGAACAAAAAAACAGGGAGTACACTCCACGATATAGGCCAAGGGAAAGATTTCCTGACTAAAATCCCAGTAGCACAGGAAATTAGATCAATACTCACCTACTGTGACCTCTTGATATTAAAAAGCTATTCTACAGACAAGCAAACCATCAACAGAGTCATAGACAACCCACAATGTGGGAGAAAATATTTACCAGCTGTATCTCTGACAAAGCTCTAATATCTATAATTTACAAAGAACTCAAAAAACTAAACAATAAAAAAATCAAACAAAACAATCAAAAAATGGGATAGAGAGGAACTGGAGAGATGGCTTAGCAGTTAAGGCACATGCCTGCAAAGTGTAAGGACCCCGGTTCGATTCTCCAAGTCCCACATAAGCCAGATGCAAAAGTGGGTGTATACAGGAGCTGCTTGCAGGGCCATTGGACTAAGCGGGGCCATCTGTACACTTTATTGTGGTACCTCAGACTAGCTGTCAGATCATCCCTTTTGTTGTAGCCTCTGTTGATGTTTTGCTGTGTTTGATCACGGATGATTCTGTGTTTTGTGATGTGGTCACAGCTTACCACAGATCACGTGGTGCCATTAGGGCTTCATGCACTGGAACTGGGACTGGGCACATGCCCAGGGCAGGTTGAGCTAGGTATTCAGGAGGTGGCAACGGATTCTTTCTACCCTTCCCACTGCCAAAAAAGGCTTCCCTGGGATTGTGGGCATTGACTCACTCTCTTGCATCCTCTTCCAAAGAGGAGTTTCTTAATGGTTTCTACTATAAGGGACGTCCAGGAGGGCAAAGGGGGACATGTGACACTGAGGATAAGACATCGCTGCTGGTTTTGGCAAATCACGAGCAGACCTCACAGGCCACTTAGTAAGGCCTGAGAAGGGGCCTCTCTGCTGCCTCTTGGACCTGCCCTCTCTGAGGTGAGAGTCCATGAGAGGAGTCAACCTTCATCTTGTATATACAGAGTGAGTCCATTTGTGCTCAGGAAAACCAACTCGCTTGCTGTTGCCCTTGTCTGTGACATTTTTGTACACTGGTTTGCTACTCATGGCACTAACAACCTCCCTCATGATAAACACAAAACAGAAGTACTTTAAAGCAGAAATGGTGTTTT
The DNA here is from genome assembly GCA_036365145.1 of Orientallactaga sibirica. Taxonomy (NCBI): domain Eukaryota; kingdom Metazoa; phylum Chordata; class Mammalia; order Rodentia; family Dipodidae; genus Orientallactaga; species Orientallactaga sibirica. Next base: position 94,042 of record JAEOAD010001221.1, read on the forward strand.
GGAAACTTGCTTTGTTGGTGTCCATGTGTTCGATTTTAAAGAACTCTTCATTTATATTTGTATCATTGTAGTGAAGACAATAGGATCAGCTGATGCATAATTATTTCTGCTAGGACATTGGTGAAATCCTTAGCTCTTTACCCTCCTCCATCCTTCCTCCTTCCTTAGCTAGAATTCTGTGCATGAGGCCTATCCCCTCATGTGGCCCCCTCCTCCGCCCAACATGCATAGGGTTCCCTTCAGAACCAATCTCTGTAATCTTTCCCTCTAGACAGTGCAGGGTGAGCCTCTTTATCAGGGCGCTTCTGGGGTGCTCTGTGCCCCCACCCCCAGTTTGCTTACCTCTTTGGGTGTTTTGTACTGTGTTTCCTCTGTTTTGTAAAAACCTTTTGATTGTACTGAAGTGCTTTCTGCAGTCACCTTTGGAAATAAACGGTCCTTAATTTGTGTACTTAGCGTTCCAAGTCTAAGTCTCAGGTGTTTCTGTTGAAGATGTGTGAATGAAAAGGAACCCTTACCGTGGGACTTATTGTTACAATCTTTTCTTCATATACTGTTATTAAAAGATTTATGAGAACCCAGAAAAAAAAAAAAAAAAAGTGGGTGTATATATCCCACACAAGGGGGCCCACGCATCTGGAGTTCATTCATAGTTGCTGAAAGGTCCTAATGCTCCCATTCCCTTTCTCTGTCTCTCTGTCTCTCTCTCTCTCCTGTTCTCTCTCTCTCTCAAAAATAAAAAAATGAAAAATGCAAGATATCAAAAGGATGGCAACCTCTCAACTCCCTCCAGAAACACAAACACTATGAACAAAACCACAGAAGAAAGGAGAGAATAATACTGTTCTTGGAGTGATACAGAAGTCTTCTTTTTTTTTTCCCCACACCATGTGATAAACAATTTCTCTCTGCTTTCTTAATTTCCAGGAATAGCCTGAGACACTGTTCTTCCCCACCCCACAGAGACTTACTGAGGCCTTTAGGACCAAACAATGAATACCAATAATACCCTTTAGGAAGACCCCCTGTAGAATGGGGGTAGGGCAGAGGGGGTATGGGAGTACACCCTTTTATAAAAAATAAATAAAAATAGCCATATATGTGATGGAGAGATGGATTAACAGTTAAGGCACTTGCCTGCAAAGCCTAAGGATCCAGGTCTGATTGCCCATTACCCACGTAAGCCAGATACACATGGTGGCACATGCATCTGGAGTTTGTCCACAGTGGCTACAGGCCCTGGTGGGCCCATTCTCTTTCTATCTCTCTATCTGCCTCTTTCTCTCTCTAATAAATAAATAAAAATATTTTTTAAAATAACTATATATGATCGACAGATCAACATCAACTTGGGTGACAGAATCATTTCATATTGTTTAATATTTATTTATTTGAGAGAGAGACAGACAGAGAGAGAGGGAGAATGGGCATACCAGGGCACCTAGCCAATGTGAACAAACACCAGAAACATGCACCAGCTTATCTGGCTTTATGTAGGTTCTGGGGAATCAAGCCTGGGTCTTTTGGCTTTGCTGGTGAGTACCTTAACTGCTAAGCCATCTCTCCAGCCCCATTTCATAATTTATTGCTAAAAGCAGATGTTAGGCCTTTGTCTTTTTTAATTTTCATATATTTATTAGACTGAATTTTAATGTCTGACTGTGTAATATATTTAATGTGTGATCTTTTCCATATTGAAGATATTAATCTTTTTTATTAACATTTTTTCTTTACTAGTTATGTACATACTCAGTATGTAAACAGCACATGTTGGTACCATCCTTACCCTCATCCCTGTCCCCTCCCTCCAAAGGGACCCTCCTCATTGGGGATGCCAGTTATCTCCATGGGGATTGTGGATCATGCATTGTGGGGGTAGCCATCAGTTATGGGGAAGATGCAATGTCTCTGTGCATAATGTCCCAACTTATGGCTCTAATATTCTTTCTGCCCCCTCTTCCATGAATTTCCCTGAGCCATGTTGGGTTCGTTCTAGGTCTACTTCAGTGATGAGGTCTTGGGAGCCTCTGTGTCTCTGGATATCTGGTTTAGTAGGAGTTGAGTGTTCTCTGTGTGTATCTCCTTCACCCTTGTGCTGATACCAGGTTCACCAAGAAAGCAGCACTCTTGCTCATTTCCCCAATTACTCTATGGTTTCAGCTGGGGCCCTGGTGAGGTGCAATGGGCTGATTCTCTCCTCAAGCTCTGCATCCATCTAAAAAAGAGAAGCAGATTCTCCAATGGAGAGTGAAGTCGGCACCAAATAAATGGGATAACCAATATTATTTTAGAGATGGTTTAATAGGTGTAGGCCCTCTTGTAGCCCAAGATTTGTGGGAGCTTGATATTGGGAAGTGAACTCATTATTTGGATATGATTCTGACTTGTTTCCCAGTTCCAGCTATGGGCCGTTCCCGAGCAGATCTGTTAGCCAATCCACTCACGATGGCTGTGTGCCTCTATTGCCCTTGTGTGAGCATCACGTCAGGTTGTTTGCTGCTGTCCACACTAGTTGCTTGGACAGATGTTGGCCATTTTCCCCCCAGTAGCTCATGTAGTATCTTCTGGCACTAGATGAGCTAACTGGAGACTGATTCTCTTCCAGATTCCAGCCAGGTCTCTAAATGTTCTGTACCAACAGCATATGGCGTCTTCAGCAGTAGAGTCTTACCATTACCTTTTAACTTTTGGTGGGTTATCAAGTGCTCTGACACAAATCTGTCTTCTTTTGAGAAACCTTGTAGGTCTCTCTGATCAATAGCTCATTGTGGATGTTAACTGCATCCTGGTACTGGGAGTTACAGGCCAGCGCCAAGGGAAAAGAAGTAAGAAAGAGATAGATAATATTAAAAAGAAAGAAAGAAGAGAGAGAGAGAAACAGGAGAAAATTAAGGTTAGTCTTAATCATACCCTTTCAGGGCCCTTTGATTCAGGTGTTCCCACTAAGGACCTGATGAAGGTTCAACCTGTTAGTCTGTCTTTCAAGATATATGATTTTATGGTACAAGTTCCATTTGGGTCCATTTTTGTGCCCCCTACATTTACCCTCCCCTCCAGCCCCACCATCCCTATTGTCCAGTCCTCAAGATGCCTATTAGATATGTCAGCATCTTGGTCTTATCCAGGTTATGAGCCACAGATAAGTGAGGCCATGCTATGATTGTCTTTCTGTGATTGGGTGAGTTTGCTGAGAATGATCTGTTCCAAGTTCGACCATTTTTTTTTTCAAATTTCATTGTGTCATTTTTTCTTATTGCTGTGTAGAATTCCATCATGTAGATATACCACATTTTGGTTATCCATTCATCTAATGATGGACATCTGGGTTGATTCCAGTTCTTAGCTATTATGAATTGAGCAGCTATAAACATGGTTGAGCAAATCTCTCTGAACTGAGGCTTGGAGCTTTTAAGGTAAATGTCCAGTAAGGGAAGAACTGGGTCTGTTGGTAACTCTATAGTTCACCTTTTCAGGAGTCTCCATATTGCTTTCCATAGCAGTTGTACCATCTTACATTCCTACCAACAGTGAATGAGGGTTCCTATTTCTCCACATCCTCACCAACATTTGTTTTCATTTGATTTTTAATGTTTGCTATCCTTACTGGGGTAAGGTGGAACCTCATAGTGGTTTTAATTTGCATTTCCCTGATGATTAGGGATGTTGAACATTTTCTTAAGTGTATGTTTGCCATTTGTATTTCTTCCTCTGAGAACTCCCTGTGCAGTTCTCTGTCACACTTTGTGAGTAGGTTGTTTGATTTTTTTATTGTTCAGGTTTTTGAGTTCTTTGTAGATTCTAGAAATTAGGCCTCTGTCAGTTGTATAGTTGGCAAAAATTTCCTCCCATTCTGTGGGTAATCTATTGGCTCTGCTTATTATATGTTTGTCTGTGAAAAAACTTTTCAGCTTCATGAGATCCTGATGGTTGAATGATTGTTTAAGTCCCTGAGCTACTAGGGTTTTGTTCAGGAAGTCTTTTCCCACTCCTATGTTGTGGAAAGTTCCTCCTATTTTTTTCTTCCAGTAGTAGCAGAGTTTCAGGTCTTATATTGAGGTCTTTGATCCATTTGGACTTGGGCCTTTGTCTTAATTGGAAGCCTTCCACAAGTTGTCTAGTATGCCTTCCTATATTACTGATAACCAGAGGTATGGCAGGATATAGTAATTCAAGCCTGCATTTTATCAACATTATCAGCTTGGATGCCACTTTTTCTAGCTAATATGACTTTTTTCAAGATTCCATGTTTACTCTTCTTTTTGCATTAATTATCTGTAGTTTTTGGTCTTTGAGGCACTTAATTTTTTTGTCTAAATACTCTTCCTTTTTGCTTTAAAATAGATTCTCAAGTAGAAATGTCTCTATGGCCTAGCTAGGTAGGTATTGCTGTTTATTAATCTGACTGTTTCTCTGAACCTGGAGTTCAAACTCAGCACCTTCTGCATGGTAACTGAGCACTCTTCTATTGAACTATACCCCAAATTTGATTTTCTAAGCATTGGAAATTCTGCTAGGTACAAATTCATCTTTATTTTTTTTTTATTTATTTTTTTTGGTTTTGCAAGGTAGGGTTTCACTCTGGCCCAGGCTGACCTGGAATTAACTATGTAGTCTCAGGGTGGCCTTGAACTCTTGGTGATCCTCCTACCTCTGCCTCCCGAGTGCTGGGATTAAAGGCGTGCGCCACCACGCCCGGCACAAATTCATCTTTATTTTTATGTCTTATATTTTATTGTACGCCAATTATATAATCCCCATTAACCTGGTTGTGGTGGTAAGTAATTAATCATCAAATTTCGAGTCCATAAGTGAACTAAAATATTGATGATGTCAGAGTCTTCATGAGCCAATCACTCCCCAAAGCCACATCAACTGACAACCAAGAGACATGAGCCTTTTGGAAGATAGTTCATACACAAACCATAACAATGGTGCTAAATGGAATACTTTTATTTTACAACTTAGTAAATCAGTGTTATTATGACTATAAGGACTTTCTTCTTCTGATTAAAGTGTATTCTTTAGTTATTGCTTATCCAAAATTTTAATATATATTTTCCCAATTCTCTGAATTTTACCTTTATTTTAATGTTGCTTTTATGAAATTCTCTTTATGTAGCCTAGGCTACCTTTGAAGTTGCCATGCTCCTATACACATCCCCAGTACTAGGATTACAGATATGTGCTGCCAAGCTCAACATTATGTGGCATTTTCTAAATGGATTAATGCCTATCCCTTATTCCCACTACTAGATAACTCTATGTACCTCTCCTATTTGGAACCAGGGTCTTTCAAGTATACATCTTATACAGATGTATAAGATTTTTAATTTTTTTCTATCATACCCTTTATTGAAATTAACTGTTTTGTTTAATCAGGTGCATAATATATTGTTATAACAAATATCTATTATTTTTAACAGATTAATATTTGGACATTGGCATGCATGCTACATTGGTATGCATGCTGTGCTTGCAATACAGATCCATTGAAATATTTTTGAAAGCTGCATGTGGTGGCACACACCTATAATCAAGAAGCAAAAGTAGGAGGATTTCTGAGTTTCAGGCCAACCTGAGACTACATAGTGAATTCCTCATCAGCCTTGGCTAGAGAAAGACCCTACCTCAGAGAACAAAACAGATGATGGCACATGCCTTTAATCCTAGCACTCGGGAGGCAGAGGTAGGAGGATTGCTGTGAATTTGAGGCCACCCTGATATTACATAGTTAATTCCAGGTCAGCCTGGGCCAGAGTGAGACCCTACCTCAAAGAGAGAGAGAGAGAGAGAGAGAGAAAGAAAACAAAACAAAAAAATTGAAAATCACTGATCTAGATTAACCAACACACTTAAGATATAGCAGTTTGGAGAACATTCAGGCACTGTGGAATGGAAGGCATTGATGTTTCTCTAGGTAAATTGCCTAATACATTAACCAAATGTTCCAATCCACCTTTCATTAATTCTGGAATAGGGACAGCCCAAAGCACACCATATCAAATTTTGTGTGGTGAGCTGCACACATAACTGTTTTAGCAGCATATAATATGTATCACAACCCTACATTATTAAATTTATAATAAAATTTTGCATTAATAATGACTCTATAGATTTAATAATAAAACTTGGTGTTGTGCTCATCTTCATGTTGCTAACAGAATGCACCTGACCAAAAGTAGCTTGTAGAGGAAAGGGTTTATTTTGGCTTATGGATTCAAGGGGAAATTCCATGATGGCAGGGGGAAACATGGCATGAGCAGAGGGTGGACATCACCTCCTGGCCAACATCAGGTGGACAACAGCAGCAGGAGAGTGTGCCAAACAATGGCAAGAGGAAGCTGGCTATAACACCCATAAGCCCACCTCCAACAATACACCACTACAGGAGTCTCCAATTACCAAATTATGACCAGCTAGGGACCTAGCATTTAGAACACATGAGTATATGGGAGACACCTAATTCAAACCACCACATTCCACCCTGGCCCCCATAAACTCACAACCATCAATGATGTTAAATGCAATGAATTCATTGAGTCCAACTTTAAAAGTCCCTATAGTTTTTATCAATCCCAATAATGTTCAAACATCCCAATAGTCCAAGGTCTCTTAACTGAGCTGTGACACCAAAAATAAAAAGAAAAACAACGTAATAATACAGAATAAACATTTACACTGCAAAAGATGACACTTGGTATAGCAAAAAAAAAAAAAAACGAAAGAAAGAAAGAAAAATATGGAAACAATGCAAGATTTAAAACAAACAGGGCAAATATAAAATTCTGTAATTCCAAGTCCAGCAACTCTAACCAGTGACAAGTCTTCAAGCCCAATAATTCTAACCAGTGCTGAGTCTCTGGAGTTCTAATTCCACCCCTCCAGCTGGACTCCTCACAGCCTGGGAACAATGCATCCCAAGCCAGCACCTCTCCTTGGCAACCATACCATAGTCCTACCCTCTCCATTGGGTCTCCACTGTGACCCACAGTTTATCCTCATGGCTCCATTGAGCTTCCATACAAATAATCCAACGAGCGTGCTTCACATTGCCCATGGACATTCGATAAAACAAAACCCTGTTACAAATCCAATGACCCTCTCTTTCATTCATTTGTTATACTCCATAGTACCAGGTGGGTCACCAACTTGTTAATCCAGGGAATAAATAAAGCCAACTTTGAAAAGCAGGACACTCTTTCAGCATTCAGGCCCCTTACTTTCAAAGGAGTCTATGTTCTTTCTGTGTCTCAATGCAGAACAGCTGGCCCAATCTCAATAGTTTTAATCTCTAAAAAGATTGGGGCTGGACCAAGCTGTTGATCTTAGCCCAAAGTTTTCATTTCTTTCTGCGCCATATCTATCTGCTCACACCAGCCCACTTCTATGCAATGCAACCCTGCACAAGTTCTCAGAACATGGAAGATGCAGTAAGCCTCTATCACAAACTGCTTCTAGCCCAGTCCCTACAGTTTTTCTTCTTACAAGCCAAACCTCACAGTTGACACACAGTTCTTACTAAATTCAGGTCTTTCAACTTTGACCGGAATCCATGAAGCTGTACTTAAAGTACTGCAATGTACTCTTAGGCCAAGGTTTCAAATTCTTCCACATTCCCCCTGCAAATCAGCTCCAAAAAGCCGAAAGTCACAGTCAGATTTCCATCAGTAACAGCCCCACTCCTCTGGTATCATTTTTTGTTGTAGTCAGCTTCATGTTGCTGGTAGAACACACCTGACCAAAAGTAGCTTGTAGAGTGAAACAGTTTATTTTAGCTTACAAACTCGAGGGGAAGTTCTATGATGGCAGGGATAACATGGCATGAGAAGAGGCTGGACATCACCTCCTGGCCAACATCAGGTGGACAGCAGCAGCAGGAGAGTGTGCCAAACATTGGCAAGGGGAAGCTGGCTATAATACCCATAAGCCCACCCCAAACAATACAGGACCTCCAGGAGGCTCCAATTGCCAAATTGCCACCAACTGTGACTTAGCATTCAGAACACATGAGTATAAGGGGGACACTTAATGCAAACCACCACACTTGGAATTAAATTTTTTCATTGGACTCTGTCAACATGTTTCTATGGGTCCCTAGGCTAGCTGTGTCACCAGTGGTGTGGGGTTAATTTCCCAGTTTCCCAGGTTCTCCCCTACTCTTCCATCCTGATGGTATAGGTGCCTAGCTGTAAGTATATTCCCAATCCCTCAGCACCCTTCTAACTACAAATGTGCCTAAGCTTTCCTCCTGCCAACCTGGGGAGTCAAGCTCCTGCACATGATTTCCCTATTCCTAGTATCCTCATCCTGCTGTGCCTATCCCAGTTGATCAATCATATACTACACCTCCCTTTTGACTGTGGGTGGGCCAATTCATGACATCTCACTTCTTGCAACCCCACCCAAAGGGGCTTAACCTCACCTATGTGCACACTTCAAGTGTAATCCCATCACCCTCCTCAGCTCGTAGGAGGAAGTACCCTGATGGAGTAGAAAATACTGTACCCTGAATCCATTGTGATGTAGTCAGTCCTGTGTTGCTATGATGAATATCCAAACCAGGCACAGTTTAGAGGGAGAAGGGATTTATTTCAAGCTTACAGATCCATGGGAAGTTCCATCAGTGGCAGAAGAAGCTGCTTCCATACATCTAAACAGAGAGAAAAACTGTTGCAAGCAAAACACCAGCACCAGCACACACACCAAAAAGCAGCAAGCACAATACCCGCAGCAAGCAGGACCCAAGTTCCAATTGCTCTCTTACATCTTTGGGCTAGAATTCCGATCTGCCCCCAGTTACACCTTAGGGCTGAACTCCAGGATCCACCCCCAGTGACATCTCCTCCAGCTAGACATCCAGAGATCCAAGTTACAAACTCAATAAAACACCCGAGTCTGTGGGGGACATACATTCAAACTACACACATAGGTTGTTACAGAAATATCCAAGTGCCAGGGATGAGACACATCCAATGAGTTGTTCAAGGAAGCTCATGAGCTCCCCCAAATATTTTTTATTTATTTTATTATTTATTTGAGAGACAGAAAGAGGCAGAGAGAGAGAGAGAGAGAAAGAAAGAATGGGCACACCAGGGCTTCCAGCCACTGCAAACGAACTCCAGATGCATGCACCTCCTTCTGCATCTGGCTTACATGGGTCCTGGAGAATCAAATGGGGATCCTTTGGCTTTGCAGGCAAGCACCTTAACCACTAAGCCATCTCTCCAGCCCAGCTCCCCAAAATAATACATGCTATACTGCTGCATGACAACTTTTTAAATCAATTACTTAATTTATTTATTTGCATTTCTTTTTCCGAAGAGTGTGTGTGTGTGTGTGTGTGTGTGTGCGTGTGCACACGCGCGTGCATGTGTTTGGGCACACCAGGATCTTTTGCTACTGCAAATGAATGCCAGATGTTTGTGCCACTTTTTTGTGCCCAGCTTTATGTGAACGACTTGGGGAAAGTACTCCTTCCCTTCCTCAGGCTCTTACATTATTTCCAATCCCTCTTTGGTGATGTTCACTGGGCTTTGGAGGGTGTGATAGAGATGTCTCATTTAGTTCTGAGCTCTCAATAGCCTCTTATTTTACGTACTTGGATGAGTTTGGATGAGTCCTGTCATTATTCATAGCCATCTCCCCAAAGGAGCTTTTCTAGTGAGGATTGGGAGAGCACTAACAGTCTTTCTGACACCTCCTCTACAATGTTCCCTGAGCTCTTGTAGGTGTGAGAAAGATATCTCATCTAGTGCTCAGCAATGAAATGTCACTTCTCATCACCTTGACAAATCTTGGGTCTACCCAGTTTTTAGCACATTTTTTAGAACATTCTGCAGAATGAAGCTTCTCTAACCAAAAGTAAGAAAAGCACTAATATATGGACATAAACATAAACATTTTGAGGGCAATTTGGTGGGCACCATGTATCCATTTAGCCAAAGAATAGTAGCATATGTTCTTCTAAGATTTTTTTACTTGGTTTTTAGTAGCAGAAATGAATTGTCTCCCATGGAGCTGTCCTCAAGCCCAATCAGAGAACAGTTGGTTATCTCCTAAGTGATATGCCACTATTACACCAATGGGCACATCTTTCCTGGCTGGGTGGAACCAGTGATGGCTATGATTGCTGAAGACTTTTCTCCACTTTGTATCCTGCATAACACTTTCTAGCACTATGACAGATAGTCAGCGTGACTTCTCAGTTTCCTGTGTCCTCAGCATGTGATGTCTTCAGCAATAGGATCCTACTATCTAGTTTAAGCTACCAAGAACATTGATAATAGCCTGTATTATTTGGGGTGCCTCAGAGTCATCCTTAACTAGCAATTCATTGGAAGGTATCCTACTTATGACACTGGGACTTTCCTATAATAACCTATAGCTTTTGGGTGCACTATCATTGGACAGTGTTGCAGTCAGGTTCACATTGCTGACAGAAATCACCCTACCAAGAGCAGCTTTTGGGAAAAAAGGGTTTATTTTGGCTTATAGACTAGATGGGAAGCTCCATGATGGCAGGGGAAAACGATGGCATGAGCAGAGGGTAAACATCACCCCTTGGCCAACATAAGGTGGACAATAGCAACAGGAGAGTGTGCCAAACACTGGCAAGGGGCAACTGGCTATAATACCCATAAGCCTGCCCCCAATAATACACTGCCTTCAAGAGGCATTAATTCCCAAATCTCATTCAGCTGGGAACCAAGCATTCAGAACACCAAAGTTTATGGGGACACCTCAATCAAACCACCATAGACAGGTACTTTAAAGTACACCACAATCTATTGGTGAAGAGTGTGTGTTTTTGAGACAGTTTAAACTCTGCCTCCTATAATTTTTGCCTGCATGCACATTGGTAAGTTGTTTAATGTTTCTGAATCAACTGTTTCCTCATCTCTAACTAATATTTATCCTCCAAGGAGGTTTTGTAAAAATTGAGAAAGATAAAACATAGAAAGATTTCATTACACTTACTAGCATTATCATCATTTTTATGTGTGTATGTAGTATGCATGTGTGTTCATATGCCTGTCATTGCATGTGGGGGTGCATTGTATATGAGCTCATGCATAAATAAGAATGTAGAAGCCAAAGGTCCATATGGTGGGTCTTCTCCAATCATTCTTCATCTTATTAATTAATCACAGTTTCTCACTGAACTAAGAGCTCAGTGATTCAGCTGGTTTAGCCAGGCAGCCCCAGTTATCCCCCTGCCTCCACCTCCCCAGTATTACATGGGATTACATGTGCATGCAACCACATCAGGCTCTTTTATATGGGTTTTGAGGATCCAAACTCAGGTCTTCACATTTGCATGGCAACTACTTTACCAACTGCAGCCCATTTTTATTATTTCTTCTCCAGGACAATCTGTAGACTTCAACCTTCAACCTGTAGACTTCAAAGGCTTTGGGGAGGAAGAATACCTGAGAAACATTCTGTGCCCATGATCAATAATTAACTTTTTATTTTCTAGATGAGGAGAAAAACACAAGGCTATTTTGAAACTGGTAATCAAGTTTTGGAGGTTAATTGTGGTAGACCAAATTAAGGGGTCCCTTGCTCAAGGATTACCTGATATATTACAACATAACATAACTCTTGCAGTCAAAGAGACTGATTTGGAATTCCAAAATCCTTTGTGGTGAGATTTTGATTACACATGGTCACCCAATGGACTAATTAAAATACTTGGAATATATTTTTCTAGATTTTTCAAACCCTTTGTGAGCCCTAGATCTACATAAATATAGCCAAGTCTGGGCTACCTCATGTTTCACAGGATTGACCTGTATGGCCTACTCTCCTATAATGTAGAATTTGCATTTTAGGAAAAACCCAATTTTTTGTTTTCAATTCTTTTCTTTTGGTTTTTTGAGGTAGGGTCTCATTCTAGCCCAGGCCAACCTGGAAATAATGATGTAGTCTCTGGGTGTTCTTGAACTCACAGCAGTCCTCCTACCTCTGCCTCCCAAGTGCTGGGATTAAAAGTGAGTGCCACTGCACCTGGGTGCCAATTTTTTGTTAAATACCCTCCTAAAATGTGTGCTTCAACAGGGAAAATAGAATTGTAATATCTATGTTATTTTTTGTTGCATAAATTTCAACAATGAAGGTTTTTTTTAGACCTGTAAGTGCAAAGCTACAAAATGTAGACCACAATGAACAAAATTAGGATTTCCTTACATGAAACATTTGGTCAGGGATAGTAGCTTTCCTTTTCCTTATCACAAACAGCTCTATCATTAGCACAAGACTTCCTACACATTCTTATAAACTTTTATCATGTTTATCACCGACCATTAGGTTAAACAAAAATTAAAAGTATTTCAACTATGAGGTGTAAAAACTTTATGTTTTAGTGGTTCTTGCATTTGATGGTATTTCTAGCCATTCTTTGAACACTTCAACTTAGGTTTCTTAATTGATCAATTGCATTGTATACCATTTTGAATCATGAAGATATGGTTGTGTAAGAATTACTGGTACTGAGGAGTTCCGGGTAAGATGGCGGCATAGGAGCCACGCCAAATGGGATCAGGCAGAGAATCAAGAAAAACTACACTCATCTGAGGAAGAGAGCAGAATATTAGGGAAATAGCGGAAAAGCAAAAGACAGCCAGAAACCCACTGTGGAGAGTGCGGCCCCCGGCAGCTCGCTCCCCAACGCCGCCGCGGACTCCCCAGCCGCGGGCTCCCCAGCCGCGGGCTCCCCAGCCGCGGGCTCCCCATCCGTGGGCTCCCAGCGGCTTCGCTCCACCCCAAGAGCACCCCAGCAACTTCACTTCACTCAGCCGGTTCCCCAACGGATCGGCACCAAGACTCCAACTCCTCCAACCAGGTCAGCTAAGCCCCGCTGAGCTTCCGCTGCAAACGCCGCCCGAACAAACAAACAAAAAAAAGGGACTTTTCAACCTCATCAGTGTCCTCACAGAGCCCAGAAATCAAAGAAAAATTCATGGAGCTACTGAAAGAGACACACACCGTGAGTTGCTGCAGGCTTCCTGAATTCGCCCATCCCCATTCATCAGCTCCCCAGGGAATTGGTAGAATCGAACAACAACCAGTGGCAAATTTGAACCACATCGTCAACACCGGCCCCAGCTGACCTGACCCAAGCTCCACAGCCCAGGTAACGAGGTGGGCACCCAGCATTGGTGAGTTTAAAAGCCACACCAAAAGATAACAAAGGCCTGCATTGGAAGTGCTAACCACTCTTTCCAGGTCAAGGCAGGGTATGTATTACATATTTGTGGGTGTCTTTACCATTTTCAAATAAGCTGAATGTGAGGGGTTGAATATTGCTATCTGTACTACTTATAGATTTAAAGGGCCTTTATCTTTTGCTTCAGTTATTATTGAGGACAGGGTCTGATTCCCAAGCTGACAGGACTAAGGGAGTGGACCATCACATGCCCTTAGGGATTTTAACCCTATAGGACTGGTTGTCTCAATTCTCACACTTGTATACTCTGTGTTCATGTCAATTGAATGTGTATTTTGCTCTGGTGAAGTTTAGAACTTGCATCGAAATTGTTCCACCAGTCTACTACAATAATTGCTTAACAAGCAAACTCAACAGGTAGGAGTACTTCTACTTAAGTACAAGTGCTACACTTGACACCTTAAACCCATATCCTAAAATAATATAAAGGTGGATCACAACACCTAAGAACACTGAAGATAAATAGGAAACCTAAGCATCAAAGCAATCCAGGATGCAAAAGTCACTACATTATAATACAAGAAACACAAAGAATCAAGACAATGCAATTCCACCAAAAATTGCAAATCCATCAGATAGGTCCAACAATGAGACTGTTTTAGATGAAATTCCTGACAAAGATTTCAAGGGAATGATGATATCTATGCTCAAAGAAATGAAAGAAGAAATGAAAGCAATCCGAGAAGAAAACAAAGGAATTAGAGAAGAAAACAAACTGTTGAAGGAGATTACAGAGAAACAGTTTAATGAAATAAAAAGGTCATTAGAGGACATGAACAAGGAAATAGAACTACTGAAGAAAAACCAGGCTGAAATCTTAACATTGAAGAACACAGTCAGTGAAATAAAAACTCTGTGGAAAGTCTCACTAGTAGAATGGATGAAGGAGAGGACAGAATATCCAAGCTAGAAGACGAGGTGGCAGATCTATCACAGTCCAACAAAGAGAAAGACAAGCTAATAGAAAGGTATGAATGGGAACTCCAAGACATGAGGGACACTATGAAAAGATCAAACATAAGAATTCAAGGTATAGCAGAAGGGGAAGAATTTCAATCCAGAGGCTTAGTAGGTGTTTTCCATAAAATCATAGAAGAAAATTTTCCCCAAATTGGGAAAGAAATGCCAATGCAGATACAAGAAGCATTTAGAACACCAAACAGACAAAACCTAGAAAGAACCTCTTCTCGCCATGTTATAATTAAACTACTAAATACACAAACCAAAGAAAGTATACTGAAAGCAGTTAGAGAGAAAAAGCAAATGACATTTAAGGGGAAACCCATCAGGGTCACAGCAGATTACTCAACACAAACCCTAAAAGCCAGGAGGGCCTGGAGTAATGTATTCCAAGTTCTGAAAGATAAAAACTGTCAACCAAGATTACTTTATCCTGCAAAGCTTTCTATCCAAATTGATGGAGAAATAAGGACATTCCACAACAAAGACAGGCTAAAGGAATTTATGACAACTAAGCCAGCTCTACAGAAAATACTTGCAGGAATCATTCATGCTGAAGAAAAAGCAAAACACACACAGCAGGAAATAGGAAAAAGAAATCATATTCAACAGTTAGAACAAGTGAGTAAAAGAAAACCAGGAAGAACTACAAAACAAGAAAAATGGACAGATCAAATACATATCTTTCAATAATAACTCTTAATATCAATGGCCTCAATGCCCCAATCAAAAGACATAGACTTGCAGACTGGATTAAAAAGCAGGATCCTACCATCTGTTGCCTTCAGGAAACTCACATCCGAATAAAAGATAGAAACATTCTTAGGGTGAAAGGCTGGAAAAAATATATATCAAGCAAATGGACCCAGAAAACAAGCAGGGGTTGCCATTCTAATTTCTGACAGGATAGACTTCAAACCAACATTAGTGAGGAAAGATAAAGCAGGTCACTTTATACTGATTAAAGGAACACTCCAACAGGAGGATATCACAATCCTAAACATTTATGCTCCCAACACGGGGCCCCCAATTACATCAAACAAACACTATCGGACTTAAGGTCAGAAATAACACCTAACACAACAGTAGTGGGTGACTTCAATACCCGCTCTCATCACTTGACAGGTCTACCCAACAAAAAATAAACAGAGAAACAACTGCATTAAATGATATCATGGAACAAATGGACCTAACAGATATATACAGAATATTCCATCCAAATACTGCAGAATATACATTCTTCTCAGCAGCACATGGGTCATTCTCTAAAATAGACCATATGATAGGACACAAATCAAATCTCAACAAATACAGGAAAATTGAAATAATCCCTTGTATGCTATCTGACCACAATGGGATTAAACTGCAAATCAACAACAAGAAAAACTACAGAGCATACAGAAATTCATGGAGACTAAACAGTACATTATTGAATGACGCATGGGTCATTGAAGAAATTAAGAAGGAAATCAAGAAATTCATAGAATCAAATGATGATGAGAATACAACATACCAAAACCTGTGGGACACAATGAAGGCAGTCCTACGAGGGAAATTTATAGCTCTAAGTGCCTATATTAAGAAACTAGAGAGTTCACAACTAAACAATTTAATGCTTCACCTTAAGGCCTTGGAAAGAGAAGAACAAGGCAAACCAAAAATCAGTAGACGGGAAGAAATAATAAAGGTTAGGGCAGAAATTAATGAAATGGAAACCAAAAAAACAATCAAAAAATCAATGAAACAAAGAGTTGGTTCTTTGAAAGGATTAACAAGATTGACAAACCCTTAGCAAATCTGACCAAAAGAAAGAGAGAAGAGACAAAAATTGATAAAATTAGAGATGAAAAAGGCAACATCACAACAGATACCAAAGAAATTCAGAAAATCATACGGACATACTTTAAGAATATATATGCCTCTAAGTTTGAAAACCTGAAAGAAATGGATGATTTCCTTGATTTATATGACCTACCAAAATTAAATCAAGATGAGATAAACCATTTAAATAGACCTATAACAACCACAGAGATCCAAGAAGTCATAAAAAGTCTCCCAATTAAAAAAGCCCAGGCCCAGATGGATTCACTACTGAATTTTACCAGACATTCCTGGAAGATCTAACACCAATGCTTCTCAAACTTTTCCATAAAATAGAAGAGGAAGGAATTCTACCAAAATCCTTCTATGAAGCCAGCATCACCCTGATACCCAAACCAGACAAAGACAGATCAAAAAAAGAAAACTATAGACCAATCTCCCTCATGAACATAGATGCAAAAATTCTCAACAAAATACTGGCAAACAGAATACAAGAATATATCAGAAAGATTATTCACCCTGACCAAGTAGGCTTTATCCCAGAGATGCAGGGATGGTTCAACATACGCAAATCCATAAATGTAATACACCATATAAATGGTCTGAAGGACAAAAATCACATGGTCATCTCAATAGATGCAGAAAAGGCATTTGACAAAATCCAACACCCCTTCATGGTGAAAGTACTACAGAAACTTGGAATAGAAGGTACATATCTCAACATAATAAAAGCTATTTATGACAAACCTACAGCCAACATAATACTTAATGGGGAAAAACTTGAAGCTTTTCCTCTAAATTCAGGAACAAGACAAGGGTGTCCACTTTCTCCACTATTATTTAATATAGTATTGGAAGTCTTAGCCATAGCAATAAGGCAAGAGGCACTCATAAAGGGGATACAAATCGGAAAGGAAGAGGTCAAATTATCATTATTTGCAGATGATATGATTCTATACATAACAGATCCTAAGGACTCTACCAGCAAATTATTAGAGCTGATAAACACTTTTAGCAATGTAGCAGGATACAAAATAAACACACAGAAATCAGTAGCTTTTCTATACACTAACAACAAACATGCAGAGGATGAAATCAGGGAATCTCTCCCATTCACAATTGCCTCAAAAAAATAAAATACCTTGGAATAAACTTAACCAAGGAAGTGAAGGATCTCTACAATGAGAACTATAAAAAAACTCGAGCGACAAATTGCAGAAGACACAAGGAAATGGAAAGACATTCCATGCTCCTGGATTGGAAGAATCAATATAGTGAAAATGTCAATCTTACCAAAAGCAATCTACACATTTAATGCGATCCCCATTAAAATCCCAATAGCATTCTTCACAGAAATAGAAAAAACAATACTAAAATTCATCTGGAAACACAAAAAACCTCGAATAGCCAAAACAATTTTGCATAACAAAAATCAGGCAGGTGGTATAACCATACCCGATTTTAAGTTATACTACAAAGCCATAGTAACAAAAACAGCATGGTACTGGCACAAGAACAGACAGGTAGATCAATGGAACAGAATAGAAGACCCAAATATTAATCCAGATAGCTACAGCTACCTGATTTTTGACAAAAACGCCAAAAATACTCATTGGAGAAAAGATAGTCTCTTTAACAAGTGGTGCTGGGAAAATTGGACATCTGTTTGTAAAAGGATAAACATAGATCCTTGTCTCTCTCCTTGCACAAGAATCAAGTCCAAATGGATCAGGGACCTTAATATCAGACCTGAAACTCTGAAAATGCTAGAGGAAAAAGTAGGGGAAACTCTTCAACATATGGGAATAGGCAAGGACTTTCTGAATATAACTCCAATTGCTCAGAGAATAAAAGCACTAATCAACCACTGGGACCTTATAAAATTACAAAGCTTTTGTACAGCAAAGGACACTGTGAATAGAGCAAAAGACAACCTACAGAATGGGAGAAAATCTTTGCCAGTTATTCAACTGACAGAGGATTAATATCCAGAATATACAAAGAACTCAAAAAACAGAATAACAAGAATTCAAACAACCCAGTTAAAAAATGGGCTACGGAACTAAATAGAGAATTCACGGAAGATGAAATACAGATGGCATATAAACATCTAAAAAAATGTTCTACATCCTTAGCCATCAGGGAAATGCAAATTAAAACCACTTTGAGATTCCATATCACTCCTGTCAGAATGGCTGCCATCAAGAAAACAAATGACAATAAGTGTTGGCGTGGATGCGGAAAAACAGGAACACTTCTACACTGTTGGTGGGAATGTAAGCTGGTCCAGCCACTGTGGAAATCAGTGTGGAGGTTCTTGAGACAGCTAGAAATAGATTTACCATATGATCCAGCTATAGCACTCCTAGGCATATATCCAGAGGACTCTTCTCACTTCCTTAGAGATACTTGCAAAACCATGTTTATTGCTGCTCTATTCACAATAGCTAAGAAATGGAAGCAGCCTAGATGTCCGTCCACAGATGAGTGGATAATAAAGTTGTGGTACATTTACACAATGGAGTTCTATTCAGCAGTAAAGAAAAATGAAATTATGAAATTTGCAGGGAAATGGATGGATCTGGAAAGGATTATACTTAGTGAGGTAACCCAGCTCAGAAAGCCAAACGTCACATGTTCTCTCTCATATGTGGATCCTAGCTACCAATGTATAGACTTGTGTATGAACTGGAACCAAAAAGAGGTACCAGAAACCAGTAAGCGGGTAAAAGGCTATAAGGGAGGGAAGAAAGGGAAGGACTTAAGTGTATGGTAATACACATATGTAAGTAGAAGAACTGAGTACAGGGAGGGGAATGGCCTAAGCGAGTCCATGGGAAGAGAATGCATACAAAAAGGGCAGGGGGAGGGACAATCTAAACTCAAGATATTATCAATAAGACATATGTAAAACTACTTTTTGATTAAGGTCACGTCTAGAAGATGTAGACTGTTACTAGAAAATTTTCAGTACCTGGGATGGAACTCCTTCCAGTGAGATGTTGGCCAAGGAGGTCCCGGTAGCCTCCAAAACATTAAGGCTTTTGCCAAAGCCCTTGGTTTCCCTAGAGAAATAGATAGTAAGACCCTATTGCTGAAGACATCTCATGCCTGAGAGGCAAGGACACTGAGAAAGCAAGCTGGTGCTGAGCAGAAAACCTTCTCCCTGTAGACCAGCCAACTGAAAGCTGGAAAAAGCTGCACTGCACGCAGCGTATGGGAGACAGAAGCCATCAACAGTGAAAATAGTGGATGCTGAATATTCAAGCTTGGCCAGACAGGCCCAATGACTGAACAGGTGCAATAGTGGCGTGTCTACTCTTGGGGTAACCAACTGCTCCATAATTGGACTGAAGGCCCTCTCTACGGGAGGGAATACATACCCGGTACTGAAAAACCTAAGTAAAAGTCTATGGTAGGTGAGGTCATGAGCCTTGGGGGTATAAGCCTGCTCATGTCTGACTAAATGTATATATTATTCCCACCAAACTGCCCTGGGGACACTACACTAAATGTTCATGTCCACATATTAACGCTATTCTCACTTCTGGCTAGAGAAGCTTCTCTTTTCAGATGGTGATGACCACTGGGATGACACAAAAGGCAACATAGTGCTGAGAAGAAGGGATGGAGGAGTGCCCAGCACTGAAACACCTCTGTCACATCCTCCAGTGGCTCAGGGACCATTGCGGAAGAGGGGCGGATAGAATGGAAGAGCCAAAGGAAGGATATGACCTCTTACTATGCAGCTGCCCAGACAGAAATTGGCCTCGATATCCATGATCTTGCAGTGCCTAGCAATACCT
Source organism: Orientallactaga sibirica (assembly GCA_036365145.1). NCBI lineage: Eukaryota > Metazoa > Chordata > Mammalia > Rodentia > Dipodidae > Orientallactaga > Orientallactaga sibirica. The sequence continues at coordinate 113,857 of JAEOAD010001221.1, forward strand.
TTGCAAGACCCTCAAAATAGAAGAGAAAGATGATGTCATCAAATTAGGAGAGAGACTAATGGAGAAAGGGAGGGGATATGATGGAGACTGGAGTTCTAAAGTGGAATGGGGGAGGGGAGGGAAATATCAGGTGGGGTTTTTTTGGTATGTAAGATTAAAAATCAATAAAAATTTAAAAAAAAAAAGAGAGACTAATGGAGAGAGGGAAGGGATTATGATGGAGAGTGGATTTATGAAGAGGAAAGGGGGGTAGAGAAATATCATGGTTTATTGTCTGTAAGAATAGAACTTATCAGTAAAAATAAATTAAATTAAAATTAAAAAAAAAAAAAAGAATTACTGGTACTAAAGTGAAATGGGCCATTTGCTAGGACATTGGAACCCTTGCTGTGTAGACATTTTATAGACTCTCATATTGTGTCCTATAATATGCTATGCTATTTAATTATTTCACATTAGAATGTATAACTTTTAATTAACAATGAAACTGGAAGGCCAGGCATGGTGGCATACACCTTTAATCCCAGCAGTTGGGAGGCAGAGGTAGGTGGATTGCTGTGAGTTCAAGACAACCCTGAGACTACATAGTGAATTCCAGGTCAGCCTGTGCTAGAGAGTGAGACCATACCTCGAAAAACAAAAAAGAAAAAAAAAAGAAACTAGTAGGACAGAAGATGAAATTAATTGAATTATACTAAAACTTCTCAAGATATAATCATTTTACTCTTTTTACTTTTTTTTACTTTTTACTTTTTTATCCTAATCTATGAAGTTAAGCAAAATAACTCATATTTCAAAAGACAGGTATTTCTTGATAGTCAAAATATTCCTCTGTTCTAGAAACATTAGTGAAGATACAGAAAGGGGACTAATGAACACGGAGATGCTTGTGCATCCAACAAATGTCTCAAATATCTTGCATATCTCAGACAGGACATCTAGAAGACTTATCAGGACGAATGCCCAACAATTGCAACTTTAACAAAACTCACTGCTCCCCTAGCCTACAGAAGAAGCTACAGAGTCATAAAGCCTTAAATGAGCTTGCAATCTGGGATGTTATGTCTCAGAAACAATCCATATGAAAAGACCTGCCTTCCCAGTGTTCTGGCTTGTGATTTTTGCCACATGGCAAGGGAGGGAACCACAGAAAGAAATGAAACTGACTTTTCTTCTATATTTTCAATATGTAGGGTCAAATTTAAATTCCTCTAAGACACTATCTTTCCCTCAAGAACTAAGGACTGTCACATAGATGTTAGATTAATGGCAAATTTGCATTGACATATTCCCATCTGCTTTTCTCACTGTGGATTGTATAGGTGAACAGAATTTTCCCTTCCTGTAAGCCACTTCTCCAGTAGCTTTGAGAAATTCAAGAAAAATTGTATCATCATCAGTTTTAGCATCTTCCAAAACTTGTTCTAAATATGTCAGAGCCATGTATTCTAAGCCTAATTTTCCCTCAACTTTTGTACTTGCCCTTAATCTCATTACATGCAAAAGACTTTCACTGGATGATAAATTGCATGGACAGTCTCCATTTGAAATTCATATGTGGACAGAGATTTGATTATCCATTAAAGAAAGAAAATACTTCCTAATCTTTGAAAGTGATTATTTCTGGGACATCTAGGGGACTAGTGGAGCTAAAAAAAAACTAACTCCATTTTCTCTTTTTTTAATAAAAATATCTTTATGTATTTACAAGCAGAGAGAGATAGAGGAGAGACAGAGAGAATTGGCATGCCAGGGCCTCCAGCCACTGCAAATGGGCTCCAGATACATGTGCCTCTTTGTGAATCTGGCTTTACTTGGGTACTGGGGAATCAAACTCTGGCCGTTAGGCTCTTCAGGCAAGAACCTTAACCACTTAGCCATCTCTCCAGCCCCCTTTTCTTTTTTGTTTGTGGAGAAATTGGCCATATCTTGATAGATGGCACACATGAAGACTCAAAGATACTAATGCTGGGCAGGTTTAGCCTCAAAAGCCAATGGACCCTGGTTCAATTCCCCAGGATCCACGTAAGCCAGATGCACAATGTGGAGCATGCATCTGGAGTTCATTTGCAGTGGCCCCTTTCTCTCTCTGTCTGTTGCTCTCAAATAAATTATTTAATTAATTAATTAAATTTTTTTAAGATAGTAATGCTGATATTTAGTTTTCTGGTGGGAAGACACATGGATGGGAAACTGATTTTCATACAAGTACAGATTAGTACAGATTAGTTAAGTGTAGTAGATGCAGTAGGTACTGCTGATGCTCTGTCCAGGTGCCAGTGCATCTGTTCCCTAGTTGCTATGAGTGCTGGCTATTAACAACTCATATTTGCACCTTTGTCAGAGCCACTTCATCCAGCATACCTTGAGACTCAAAACCTCTCCTCTCATTCCACGCACCCATATATTTTAATTCACAATCAGTGGATATCAAAATTTGGCTACCCTTATTTCAGAGTGTGTCAATTTTTTGGAGCCCTTCACATTTCAGGCTCAAGGTAGACTTTAGCTGAGTCATGTTTATGCTTAGCTTTCTGCTTTTTTATTGACAACTTCTATATTAACAGACAATAAACCATGATATTTCCCTCCCCTTCCCCCATTCCCCTTCAGAACTCCACTCTCCATCATATCCCCTCCCTCCCTCCATTAGTCTCTCTTTTAATTTGATGTCATCATTTTTTCTCCTATTATGAGTGTCTTGTGAAGGTATTACTAGGCACTGCAAGGTCATGGATATTGAGGACAATTTCTGTCTGGACAGTTGCATTGTAAGGAGTTGTACCCTTCCTTTGGCTTACATTCTTTCTGCCCCCTTTTTTGCAATAGACCCTGAGCCTTGGAGAGTGTGACAGAGGTGTTTCAGTGCTGGGCACTCCTCCGTCCCTTCTTCTCAGCACTGCGTTGCCTTTTGTGTCATCACAGTGGTCATCTCCACCTGAAAAGACAAGTTCTCTAACCAGAAGTGAGAGTAGCATTAATATGTGAATATGAACATTAAGTGTAGTGCTTTCAGGGCAGTTTGTGGGAATAATATATACATTTAGCCAAACAAGAGAAGGCTTTATACCTCTAAGGCTCATAACCTCCCCTGCCATAGACTTTTGATTAGGTTTCTCAGTACCAGGCATGTATTCCCTCCCATAGAGCAGGCCTTCAATCCAATTAGGGAGCAGCTGGTTTCCCCAAGAGCAGACATGCCACTATTGCACCCGTTTAGTCATTGGGCCTGTCTGGCCAAACTTGAGGTTTCCAATGTCTACTGTTTTCACCTCTGATGACTTCTGTCTCTCATACGGCTGCATGCAGTGCAACTTTTTTCCAGCTTTCAGTTGTCTGGTCTACAGGAGAAGGTTTTCTACTAAGCACCAGCTTGATTTCTCAGTGACCTTGCCACTCGGGCAAGTGAGGTCTTCAGCAATAGGGTCTTACCATCTGTTTCTCAAGGGAAAACAAGGGCCTTGGCAATAGCCTGTAATGTTTTAGAGGCAACAGGGCCCTCCCTGGCCAACAACTCACTGGAAGGTATCCCATCCCAGGCACTGAAAATTTTCTAGTAACAATATATAGCTTCTGGATGTGCCATTATTCAAAAACATAGGTTTACATAAGTCTTATTCAGAATATCTTGAATTTTGATTGACCTTTCCCTGCTCCCTTCTTTTAACCATTCTCTTCCCCTGGCCTCACTTAGGCATTTCCCCTGCCTATAATCTGTTCTTCTATTTCATATATACAATACCATCCCCTTAAGGTTCCAGCTCACACATAAGTCTACACATTTGTAACTAGGATCCACATATGAGAGAGCACATGTGATGTTTGGCTTTCTCTGTGCCTGTGGAAGCCATAGTTCAATACCAGGTTTCTTTCTCCAATTGCTCTCCACCTTACTCTTTCTCTTTGTTTTTATTTTAACAAACATACGTTCTCTTTATTATGGTAAAATATGATAGAACTATTTTCATTTAAGGAAAAAGTTTCAATATAATTTAAAGGTGTGTATCATAACCAATATTACTCAAGATATAACAGACCTGTTTTATACAGGTCACTCAAAGCAGTGTCTTCCATGTCTTGTTACCTGACAACACCCTGACTTAAGTAATCACTGACCTCACAGTTCTTGAGTGTGATAATATGCCATAGCCAGCTAGGCTTTATTTCTGGGATGTAATGGTGACTCAATGTTTGGAAGCCATTCATTCAATTTTTCATTTGCTCAACACATTTATTGAATACTATCTATGTGCCGTGCATTGTTCTCAATATTGTGGTTACAGCAATGAGTAAAGCAAACTTTTATCTCTAGTCCATAACCCTTAGTTTGAGTGAAAGAAAAAAGCAATTATCAAGATGATAGTGTACTTCTAATGATAATTACAAAAGAGAAAAAATAAAAAGTGGGAAAAGACAACATGAAGTCCAGATGTATTGAAATGTTAAAAAATATTGAACATGGGAAAGATTCACTAGAAATGTCATTTTGGCTGGGCGTGGTGGCGCACGCATTTAATCCCAGCACTCGGGAGGCAGAGGTAGGAGGATCGCCGAGAGTTCGAGGCCACCCTGAGACTACATAGTTAATTCCAGGTCAGCCTGGACCAGAGTGAGACCCTACCTCGCAAAACTAAAAAAAAAAAAAAAAAAAGAAATGTCATTTTGGAAAATGTGATATATATATGAATTTGATATGTTGATAGAACTTGGTCTTTGCAAAAAGTAGATAGAACTTGAGATCTTCATGTTAAGCAAAATAAGCCAATCTCAGAAACATAAGTATTGCATGTTTTCTCACAAATGTGTAATCTAGAAGAAAAGACATGAAAGTATAGGGGGGACTAGTAAGGAAGAGAGGAAAGACTTGGGAAGAAGGTAACAAGGGAGGGTAATGGAGGTATGGTTAAGGTACATTACATGCATGTATGAAAATGTCAGAATGAAACCAACTATTTTGTACAATTAATATACACTAACTATACAAACATATATATTTATATACATGTATATACATATATGGTTCATCTTTCTGTGGGGCCTAGGGATTGAACCCATGGACTTGCACATGTTAACTAACCAAGCATGCTATCACCGAGTTGAATTTTCAGCCCTCTAAAGTTTATCTTTGATTTTAAAAAAACTAATGGGATTTATATCTGAGGGATATGTGGTGCTCTCTAGGAGAAGAGTGTCCCAGGAAGAAACAGGCAAATGCAAAGATTCTGCAAAAGGAACATGCCCTGCATGATTCAAGAACATCAAAGAAGCCAGTATGACTCAAGAGAGAGAGAGAGAGAACAATTAAAGATGAGGCAGAAATGAAATAATGTTGAAAATGACAGAGCCTTCTCAGTTGTAGTAAGGCTATTTGTATTTACTTTAAACAATACCAGAAGGGATTAGAAAGTTTAAACAAGAAGTGCTGTGTCTTCATGTATTGAGAATAGACTATGGGATGACAAAAATGTCAGAGACTGATCTGAACATTTATTGCAATAGCAAATCGGTGAAAATAAAGAAACAATAAAGAATCAATGCACTTGATAAATTTAGTTAGCTATTTTTAATTTTAAAAACAATAAAATAGGGGCTGGAGGAATGGCTTAGCAGTTAAGACATTTGCCTGCAAATCTGAAGGATCCAGGTTTGATTCCCCAAGACCTACATAAGCCAGATGCACAAGGTAGCACATGCATCTGGAGTTTGTTTGCAGTGGCTGGAGGCCCTGACATGCCAATATTCATTCTCTCTCTCTCTCTCATTCTCTCAAATAAATAAATAAAAATAAAATATTAAAAAACAAAATAGGAATATAGGAAAATTAATTTATGTAACTTATAAGTTGTTGAAATTCATTGACAATATTTTTGAATACTATACTTGTATGATACTGGTAAACCTAAGTGAAAATAACCTGGAGAAATGACACAAATTATATCATAAACAGAAGAAATTTCATTAAGTGATAAAACAAAAGAGAACAAGATCAGTAGGCTTTCAGAGAGACTCTGGTCAAATGCAGCAAAGGAAACAGAAGGGGGCAAAAATATTAGAAAGAAGAATTTTTTTTTTAAGTTTGCAGAAAATTCCATAAAGAATATACCTGGACAAATCAAGTGTCATCTGAAAATTATTGAAACTGAAATACGATAGAATACAAAACTTAGAAATACAAAATATACACGCAATATAAAATACACATTTATCTTAAAGAGAATATTTCCTGTAAGAAATTGTAATTCTAAAAATAAATAACATTTCAGCCATAAGGCTGCTAAACACCTAGAAAAATTATTTAGCTGAAGAAACTTGTATAACCTGAGTAACAAACATAAAAATGAAATCAAGGCACCTAGGGAAATGAATCAGTAATTAAAAGCACTTGCTTGCAAAGCCTGGCAGCAAGGGTTCAAATCCCCAGCAGCCTATATAAAGCCAGATGCAAAGTCGTACATGCATCCGAGAGCACCTATGACAATGGGAGTTGGAGCCAGTATAATCCAAAACTTACAGGCTAGTTCCTTTGCAGTGGCAAGAGACTCTGTCTCAAAGAAGGTAGAGCACAGAAAACTTGAAGTTGTCCTCTGATCTCCACATCAGCACCGTGGTACACGTGCCCATACGCATACATACACAAACATAAATAATAAATACAAATATGAATGCCTAGTTCTTTTATTGTCATTGTTGCTCAATTTGGAACTTGAATAATAAGCATAAATTCACTTACTAAAATGTGTATAAAAAGAAATTTAGAAATTGTTAGCAATTATTGGGAATGGAAAGTCTAGAACAAAGTTCTTCCTCTGTATATACTTTACATATTTCCTTATTTTTTCCTGTGATACTAGGCAATTGAACTCAGTGTCTTGAACATGCCAAGAAATGTTTATCACTAGGAAATATACCATGATCATAATTATTTCCCACAACCCTCCCAATACCCCTCCCAAATCCTTCCTCCACTGAATCTCTTCCTTTCCAACTAGTCTCTCTTTTATTTTGATTTATTCATTTTTTCGCTCCTATTATGCAGGTCTACTTTAGCATGAAGTCTTGTGAAGTAATGATTACCATGACCACTTTGTGTCTGGAAGACAGTGTTGTAAGCACTCCTTTCCTTCCTTAGGCTCTTACATTCTTTATGCCACCTCTTCCACAATGGTTCCTGAGCCTTGAAGGGTGTGATAGAGATGTATCCCTTTGTGATTAACACTCCACTGTCATTTTTCCTCACTTTGAAGAATTTTGAGTCGCCCCAATGCTCACCATCATCTTTGAAGAGAAGCTTCTCTAACCAAAAAGACTAGCATTAAAAAAAAAGAGAGAAAAAACACATATTCTTGGGGCTGTACAGATGACTCGGTGGTTAAAGGTGATTGATTGAAAAGCCTGATGGCCCAGGTTCAATTCCTCAGTACCCATGTAAAGACAGATGCACAAAGTGGCCTATGTGTTTAGAGTTCATATTCAGTGGTAGGAGGCCCTGGCATGCCCATACTCACTCTTTCTGTCTCCTTCTTTCCCTCTGTCTATATCTCTTTGTCTCTCTCAAATAAATAAATAAATTAATTAATTATTTTGGAAAAAATTCTTAATTGTGACTATAATGTATAAAACAACCCCTTTAAGTAATAGTATTGACACTTAAAATTTAGAAAGTAGACCCCAGACCCCTTCAGAAACTGATGTAGTCAAGGACCTCTAACCCCACTCTTAAATTCTACTTAGCTACACATACAACCACAAACAAAACTTTGCAGGTGAATTCAATTTCAGGTAGTTCACAGAGGTGGCCAGGTAAGAATATCTGAGGAATCAGTGTGATCATGGGGAATTGTTGCTTATGTCTGGACCTACATCTGGCTAAGAGAGTACCAAAATAGATGTGAACTACCAGCGACCTTGCAGAAACCCTAAGATCTTTTGGGGTGCCTTGAGTTTAAGAAAGCTATATCAGGCTGGAGAGATGGCTTAGCAGTTAAGGCACATGCCTACAAAGCCCAAGGACCCCGGTTCAATTATCCAGGTCCCATGTAAGCCAGATGCACAAGGGGTGCATGCGTCTGGAGTTCATTTGCAGTGGCTACAGGCCCTGGCACGTCCATTCTCACTCCCTCTCTCTCTTTCCCTCTCTCTGTCTCTAATAAAATAAATAAAAATAAAATCTTTTTAAAACAGAAAGCTATCGTACGCCTTTAATCCCAGCACTAGGGAGGCAGAGGTGGGAGGATCACTGAGAGTTCGAGGCCACCCTGAGACTACATAGTTAATTCCAGGTCAGCCTGGACCAGAGTGAGACCCTACCTCGAAAAACCAAAAAAAAAAAAAAAAAAAAAGCTATATCTCTCATACCATGTGGTTATAAGACCCACTCACCATGACACTGTGCAAAGGGAAATATAGCAGGCAGGTGTGAGGGCTTTCCCCAGGAATCATTTCTGTCTTCATTAAAATCTTCAGCTGCAAGGACAGATGGAAATAATAATCTCTTCTATGCATAGCTGAGTTACCCCTAATCTGAGAAAGAATGGGTAAGGGTAAAGGCATTTACTCAGGTCACCACCTTGCTTTTTGGAATAAGCAACAAAGCCAGTTGTTTCAATGTAGGAAACAGGGCCCTGACATATAGGAGGGAGTAATCTAGCCACACCTTCCACCCTTCTATTTTTTAACATTTTATTTATTTATAAGAGAGAGAGAGAGAATGGGTGCACCAGGGACTCTAGTCACTGCAAATGAATTCCACATACATGCACTATCTTGTGTATCTGTCTTATGTGGGTATTGAACCTGGCTTCAATTGAACCTGCTTCACAGGCAAGTGCCTTAACAGCTAAGCTACCTCTCCAGCCCCATTCCACCCTTCCTAACAGGGTAAAGAGTACTTCATCACCCTGAACGTTTCACACACTTAGTTTCCCTGGCTTTGAAGCTCTTCCTTTTGTCTAGAGATTAATTACTATACTAGAATTCATTGTAAGGGCAAGTATTCAAACTGTCATGGTTATAACCATCAAATTACAGGAGATCCACACAGCAGTCAACAACAGTATGGAAATGTTAAATACATGTATTTTTCTAACAAATTTAAAAGCTGTCTCAGATGGTGATAGACATGAAGGGGACTCAAAACTTAACAAACTGAAAACAAGGCTGTTCAGAGTGTAACACTAAACAAGACATCTCTATCACACCCTCCAACGTTCAAGGAGGGGGTGGTAAGAATGTAAAAGCCACAGGGTGGGAAGGAGTATGTTTTTAAATTTTATTTATTTATTTGTTATTTATTTATTTATTTATTTATTTATTTATTTATTTATTTATTTATTTATTTGAGAGAGAGAGAGAATGGGTGTGCCAGTGCCTGCAGCCACTGCAAACGAACTCCAGATACATGTGCCCCCCTGTGTGTCTGGCTTACATGGGTCCTGGAAAGTTGAACCTGGATCCTTTGGCTTTGCAGGCAAACACCTTAACAGCTAAGCCAACTCTCCAGCCCAGGAAGGAGTATTTTGTGGCACTGTCATTGGACATGAACTGACTGGTGCATTGATGACCTCACAGAGGTTGTTGTCACTCCTGTAAGGCCTGCATGATTCCAAGCCTATTAACATTTAACAAAGAGGACAGAGCAGTACAAAAAAAGAGACATCAAAACAGAAAGACTACTTAGGAAAGTGGAGGGTGCTTAGTGGAATCTGGGTACAGGAGAGGCACAAAATAAAGTAATCAGAGGGGAATATGATCAAATTATGATATATTCATGAATTAAAACTCTCAGTAAAAATGTTTTCTAAAGGCTGTCTGGGTGTAGGGGTGAGAGAATTTGTTGTCTATGTGGTGAAAGTTAATCAAAATGATTGGAAAAAAGAAATCCTTCTTTAAACAGACTGACTATAGTTTTTGGTTGATGCTTCCCACACTTAATTCTTGCACTTAAAAAAAAAATCTTGTTAATGTGAACACAAAACATAGTGATAATTTTTAAACAAAACACAGGTATTCCAGAAGTACAGATCTTTCTCCCATTCCTAGCCTTTCTGACACTCTGGCCCTTAATTACACTGGAGCAAGCATTCAAGGGAGATGGTGAGAACTAGGTAGGTACTGGAAGATGGAGAGTTGGGGAAGTGGCCCAGGAATGGGTGAGAAATTTCTCCAACAAAAAAGGGGAAAAAGTTGGCAGGAGCTCTTCCAAAAGATGGAGCCCTCTACCCAATAAGCAACGAAAGGCAGATTCTTACAGACAGAAGGGGCTTCTTTAGGCCACTATTACAAAGACAAAAAAAAAAAAATGAGCGACAGGACCTGCTGTGATGGGGTGAGGCAGGAGTGGGGATAAAGGAAGGGGGTGGGCTGGTTTTCTTGGTGGGAGTGGAAATCTTCGAGCCAAGCTTACAGGCAATGCAGCTCTCACGTGACCAGCAGCTGACGTGGGCAAAGGTACTTAAAGCCCTGACTGCCATCTCCGCCATCCTCCTCCGGGTACCAATGCTACCGCGGTGCGCACTGCCAGGCGTTTAATCCAGGAGTGGAGAAGGAGAAAATTCCCTCATATCCTGGCAGGTGGGTGTGCGAGTGGACATGTCTGAGACCCCTGAATACAAATAGCCTAGGGATGAGGAAGAACAAGGAGACGGGAGCCTCAGCCTGGGTTCTTGGCTAGGGCGCTCAGGCATTCAGGCGCAGATGATATTTGGTGGGCGGGCGGGGGGGGGGAGACTTCGATAGAGAAATCGCTTATTTCCCTCCCAGTCGATTTTTTTAACTTTTGTTTTTGCCACTCAGGCCCCGCACCCCATACCCTGTACTGTTGTGAGAGGAGAGGAGAAGGGAAGGAGAAATAAACGTGGCAGCGCATTTAAGGCCAGCGGGGAGGTTGGGAACGGGTGGCCAGAGGGGCTTGCGATTCGGAAACCATCTGTACCTTTCATTCCCACCCTGATATTTCAGACCCCCTCCCCCATTAGCCCCCTACCCTGTGGGGGTGCGAGGAAATGGGTGTGCCAGCCTCTGTCGGGAGAGATGGCGGGTTTGGCGCTGGCTGGGCTTCGTGAGAGGGGGAACCGAGAGAATCTGAAATTAAACCACTGCGCTAACTCCCAGACTGCTTTCCAGATGCCGACGGCTCACACAGCCCTTCGCCCCAGTCTTTCCAGTCCAGGACAAGGAATTCGGGTATGCAGGAGAAAGAAATGGCGGTGATCGGGGGATTTGGGTGGGAGGCGGAGCCCAGAACAGAGAAACCATGAAAAATCGTGACCCCCAAAACTGAGAAGGCAGGCTTATGGGTCCTTATCCTGCAAGGCCAGTGCTAGGCCTGGAAGCTGGGGAGGGGAGCAACGGCTTGCCATAGGAGTGGGGCACCAGACTATTTGGCAAGAATCACCCGTGCAGCGCAGCGTCTCTTTCAGCTTTCGCAGCACTCGCCCCGCCCCCTCCCGCTTCGGTGCAGGAGAAGGGGTGTGGCGCTGTGTCTAGGAGAAATGGCTGCCAGAGGCGGGGCAAAGTGGAAAAAGAGAAGGATTTCCTGGGGAACAGGGGGGATTGCAGTGGGATGGTAGGAGTGAGCATTGAAGGAATTGGGAAGGAGAATCCTTTGACTTTCTGGTGTGCAAATACTAAAAGGCAATTACTGGCATTGTTTTCCTGGGTGCTGATCCATCCACTAGGCTCTCAGTCACCAATAATCTGCAGGCTGCATTTCTGCACTTCAGTCTGTCCTTAACATGAAGCTCTGACTGAACTGAAGAAAGAAGAAAGAGCTCTGAATTCTTAAGGTCAGTGTTTGGGGTGGGAATTTTGGGGACGACTGGTGTGGGTGTAACAGAAACAAGAGTAGAGTCGAAAACCAAAGGAACTTCCTCCTGTATCATTTCTTTAAGACACCTTTTCCCTGGTCAGTGTTTTTTGGTGCAGGAAAAGGGGCGTGACATCTGCCTGTTTAAGTAATTGTTGGAGGAGAAAAGGATTGGAAAGCACTGAGAGGGGGAAATGTTTGGCCCACCAGAATACAAATCAGAAAAGGAACTGGAATCTGTCCACCAAAGACTCAAAAACAGCTTTTATGTGATGATCTGTCCATAGGTGTGTCTGCCCTTTTAGGCTCTGTGCAATTGCAGACACAATGGAAAAAGAACCATCGGCTTCTCACCCCAGGAAGTGGGTATGTGTGTGGGCATCAGCTAAGGGCATTTGAGTGGGGATAGGGACATGATAGCTATACCTGAGATATTCCCCTCTCCGCCAGCTTTCCATACTACCTCTCCTCCTCCCATCAACGCAATTGTAGGTATTGGCATTTTGAGGGTGAGCTAGGGTTGACAATATGACCTGGTCTCTAAATCATCAAATGAAGGCCTTGGCACCTGTGGCTACATGCAAACCCATGCACTAAGCTTTGTGGCCTAGTGTCCCCAAACTCTCCTTGTTAGAATCTTCTACCTCTCACTTCTAACATTTATCCCTACTAGGTCCACCTCAGCTTGCAGCCTCAGCAGAACTTGTGATCCTGAGCTGAAGCCCCTGCCTTGACATGTGCACACATCCCAGTTGAACAAGCCAGTTCCACACCCTGGATCTGATAATCACTCCAGCCATACGATGAGCCGCGTTCGGGATGCTGGTTGCGTAGCTGCTGGGATAGTGATTGGGGCTGGTGCCTGGTACTGTGTCTATAAATATACCAAGGGAAGAGACCAAAAGAAGAAGAGACCGATTAAGCCCAAGAACCGGGCTGCAGCAGGGACTGGATCCAGGGCTAGAGCTGGGCTGAAGGCTGGATTCACAATTGACCTTGGGCCTGGCTTCAGTCCCCCAACTCCAGTCAGTGCTGAGGCAGTGAACAAGACCCAGGATGAAGCCTTGGTTCTTGACATAGCTGAAGCTGAGGCAGTGGTCTCAGCTGTATCCAGTGTTGAGGTTCAGAATGGGACAGGAAGACAGGCTCAGGAGGCAGATGGGGTTGAACCTGAAACTGAATTAGTAGTAAGGACTGCAGCTGCACCTGCAGTGGCAACACTTCCCACAATAGCAGAAGTTCCCTTGGCTTCAGAGGCCTCAGCAATGGCAGGGCCTCCCAAAGTGGTGGAGGATCCCAGCACAACAGAGATCCCTGGGGTAGCAGCACCTCCCGGGCCAACAGCACCCCCGGGGCCAGCAGGACCTCCTGGGCCAGTAGTACCTCCTGGGCCAGTATCACCTCCTATGACAGCAGCACCTCCTAAGGCAGCCCAGTCCCCAGGGATAGCAGCACCTCCCAGGGCAGCACAGTTTCCCAGTGCAGCAGTGCCTCCCAGGACAGGAGTGCCTCCAGGGGCAGCAACATCTTCCAGGGCACCAGCACCTCCCAGGGTAGCAGCGCTTCCTGGAGTGCCATTATTTCCTCAGAGAGTAGCAGCTACAGAGGTGATGGAGGTTCCTGGGGTGGCAGTGCCTACTGAGGCTGCAGAGATTCCTAGAACTACACTGAAGGCTGAGGCTCCTCTGCCCGTAATAGCTTCTGGGGCTGCAGAGGTTCCTGGAACGTCAGGGTCCCCTAGAACAGCAGCAGCTGCCAAGAAAGCAACCCCTGGGGCTCACACTGGAGCTATACCTAAGGCTGGGCCAGCCACTGGAGCTGTACCCAAAGGTGGGGCTAAGGGTGGAAACAGGTCCCGGGCTGGAGGCAAAGGCAAGAGCAAGAAAAGCAAAGTTGAAGTAGATGAATTGGGGCTGGGCTTCCGCCCTGGGGATGGAGCTGCAGCTGCTGCTGCAGCCTGTGCTAATGGGGGACAGGCTTTCCTAGCAGAAATTCCTGACTCTGAGGAGGGGGAGTCTGGGTGGACTGATACAGAGTCAGATTCAGACTCTGAACCTGAAATCCAGCACAGAGGGAGAGGGAAAAGACCTGTGCACATGCAGAAACGCCCCTTTCCTTATGAAATTGATGAGATTCTGGGTGTCAGAGATCTCAGGAAAGTCCTTGCCTTGCTTCAGAAGTCAGATGATCCCTTCATCCAACAGGTAGCCTTGCTTACCCTGAGCAACAATGCCAATTATTCATGCAATCAAGAAACAATACGCAAGTTGGGAGGCCTCCCAATTATTGCAAACATGATCAATAAAACTGATCCCCACATTAAGGAAAAAGCCTTAATGGCCATGAATAACTTAAGTGAGAATTATGAAAACCAGGGCCGGCTTCAAGTGTACATGAATAAAGTGATGGATGATATCATGGCCTCTAACCTGAACTCAGCAGTACAGGTAGTTGGACTAAAATTTTTAACAAACATGACTATCACTAATGACTACCAGCATCTGCTTGTCAATTCCATTGCAAACTTCTTCCGTTTGTTATCTCAAGGAGGTGGAAAAATCAAGGTTGAGATTCTGAAAATACTTTCCAATTTTGCAGAAAATCCAGATATGCTAAAAAAGCTTCTTGGTACCCAAGTGCCATCATCATTCAGTTCTCTCTATAATTCTTATGTGGAATCAGAAATTCTTATTAATGCTCTTACTCTGTTTGAGATTATCTATGACAATCTCAGAGCAGAAGTGTTCAACTACAGAGAATTCAACAAAGGTTCCCTCTTTTACCTGTGTACTACATCTGGTGTGTGTGTGAAGAAAATTCGAGCCTTAGCAAATCACCATGATCTCTTGGTGAAAGTGAAAGTTATAAAACTGGTGAACAAATTCTGATTGTTATGTGTTCTTAATACTTGAGATGTCTTGATTTGTGCAGTTTGGAAGCATTGAAAATAGGAACTGACTGCTTCTCTGCTGGCTCGGAAAGTAAAGGGATCATTTCAGATGCCAGTTTTGAATAATGTATCATCCAGAGTGATGTTATCTGTGACAGTCACCAGCTTTTAAGCTGAACCATTTCATGAATACCAAATAGTCCAGTAGTGCTGAAAACACATTTGTGACTTTAATTGTGCTGCTTAAATGGAATGTTTTTTCTGGGGTCCTCTATGTGAATTGATTGCAAACCTGTTCATAAATGGCCTACTCTGTTCTTATTTGTCTTGACTTGAATTTCATCACCAAAGACTTCATCTGTGTATCATCAATAAACTTGTGTGTTTCAAAAGACAAGAAATTAATCTCATGTTTGACTCCATAATATAGATGAAAAGATAAAGAACATAAAATACAATACTAGGCATATGCTTATTGTAAAATATATTCTATCTGGTTAACAGAAACAGCTTGCTGAGAAAGTTTCAATGAAGGGTTAACTTAGATTGGATCTGAAGGACAGCATGGAAGTGCAGTCCAGGAAGGAGGCATAGTATAAAGAAAGACCCTCATAATAGGAGAAAAAGATGACATCAAATTAAAAGAGAGACTAATGGAGAGAGGGAGGGGATATGATGGAGAGTGGAGTTCTGAATGGGAGTGGGGGAGGGGAGGGAAATATAGTTTATTGTCTGTAAGTATAGAAGTTGTCAATAAAAAAAATATTTAAAAAGAAAGGCATGGATGGGGAAATCTTTCTGTGACTGGGGGAAGCCAGTCTGCTGTGTACAGAAAAGGAAAAAAAAAGAGGCTATATAGAGGTGTGATGAGAGATAAAGATGATAATTTAGTGTGAGGACATTTTAAGAAAGGTCTTGAACTCCAAGCTGAGATACTGAGATATCCTTTCATTCTGGGAGTCACAAGACCTCTTTTTGATAAAAGGAAAAGTAGTCTGACATCAATGTGCAAGATGGATTGCAGCTGTCATGAATGGACTTAAGGGTAGAGATGAAATGAGAACATTTGCTAGAATGTTATAATAAACAGCTGAGGAGATGGGTCAGTGAATAAAGCACTAGCAATGCAAGCATGAAGACAGGAAGTCAGATCTCCAGAACCCACATAAATTCTGCTTAGGCATGGTGGCCTGCCCATGATGCCAGTGCTAGAGGGGCATTCCCAAAGCAAACTAACTAATTAGCCGAATCCATGAGCTCTGGGTCAGGTGAGAGACTCTGCCTCAATAACTAAAGTGGAGAGCAATTGAGGAAGACACCCAACCTCAAGCTCTGACCTTAGCATAGGTTTGTATCAGTCCAAATTAATCATATCTGAGACTCAACTATTGTTAAAACAATATGTTGACTAGCTCTAGACATAAGTAAAATTTTAAAAGTGATCACTGAAATAATAGAGGTAGCATGTATGTCTAAAACAGTAAAGGAAAAAAAATAAACCCCAAAATGAGTTTGGGCTGGAGAAAGGGCTCAGTGGTTAAGGTGCTTGCCTACAAAGCCTAATGGCCTGGTTTGATTCCCCTGAACCCGCATAAAGCCAGATGCACAAAGTGGCACATGCATCTGAAGTTCCTTTGCAGTGACTGGAGGCCCTGGTGTGCCAATTCTCTCTGTCTATCTCTGTTCTCTCCATCTCTCTCTGCTTGCAAATAAATAAAATGTTTAATCCAAAAAGAGGTGACAAATGAGAAAAATGAAAGCTTTGAAAAAGCAAGACAAAGTACACAGTTCAGATGCATTAGTAATCACAGGATGCGAAAATGGGCTACACTTCATAGGTTAAAATATACTGTCCAAGTTTGAAAATCTAGCTGCATGCTGGAGAATAGATATGGAGACACTTTGGAAGTAAAAGGATAGAAATAGTTATGCCAGGCAGTGCTAAACAAAAAAATAGCTGACATAGTCAAATGAACACAGAAAAAATAGATTTGCAGATAGAAAATATCATTAAGATAATAAGTGAATGATTAAGTAAATTGTCTTACGTCCAGACCATGGAATACTATGTGTCAGTGAAAAGGAATGGACTATCTATACAAAAAACAGCTTAAATGAGGGTGTGTGTGTGTGTGTGTGTGTGTGTGTGTGTTTGTATAAGGGCATTATACTAAGTCGGGGCTTTCAAAAAGTCACATACTTTATGTCTCCATTTTTAAAACATCCCCCAAATGCCAAAAATATAAAGCTATGAGGACTAGATATAAGTTTGCGGGGATTCTAAATGATAGAGAATATGTGTTACTATAAAGGGACAACATAAGGGAGATCTGTGCAGCAATGGACTCTATCAGTATTATGATTGCAGTGTTATGATAAAACAGCATAGTTATAAGTGCATTTTGTACTAACATCAAATTCCTAATTTTGATATTGTACTATAGTTCTGGATGATATAAACATTGTGCAGAATCTTTGAAAAGTGCAAAACTTCTTTCTGTACTTTTATTATAATTCCCTGGAACCACATAAACATTTCAAAATCAGTTTTTAAAATGATAGTGAAGTCAAAATATCTGAATGTGTTAGTATCCAATAAAATAACCTCAAAATATATGAAGGAAATTGTTGTCAATGTGATGGTACATGCCTGTATTCCTGGCATTTGGCAGGCAGAAATAGAAGGATCTAGAGTTCTAAGCCATCCTGAACAACTTAGGAAATCATTGTCACAACAAAGTAAAGAGAAACAGAAGGTATGAGGCCCCTGTTTCTCCCTGAGGAGTTACTGGCAATAAGGGTTGCTGGGGGAAAGGTATACATTTTCTGCCTTGTTGTAGACACTGGTAAGTTGCATGTGCTCTAGTAAATATTCCTCTATGCTCATGGAAGGAACACTAGTTAAACTCACACAAAACCTCATAGAAGATGGACAAGCTAGGAAGAAGGGGTTCAGTGGGCAAGGAGAGGAAAGAAGGTAATGGGAGGTGATTATGATCAAAATACATTCCAGCCAGGCATGCTGATACATGCCTTTAATCCCAGCACTTGGGAGGCAGAGGTAGGAGGATTGCTGTAAGTTTGAAGCAATCCTGAGACTGCATAGTGAATTCCAAGTCAGCCTGGGCTATAGCAAGACCCTACCTTGAAAAAAAATGCATTCTATACATGTATAAAATTTTCAAAAAGTAGATTTTAGAAATAAATTAAAATTTTATGGAACTATAAAAAATAAACAAATCAGCAATCACATGAATATATATAGATAGATAGACAGATAGATAGATAGAGAGAGAGAGAAAATTTGACTATTTATAGCCAAAATATCTAAAGATTTTTTTGGGGGGGTAGGGTCTTACTCTATCCCAGGCAGATCTGGAATTCACTGGGTAGTCTCAAGGTGGCCTTGAACTCATGGCGATCCTCCTACCTTTGCCTGCCAAGTGCTGGGATTAAAGGTGTGTGCCACCATGCCCAGCTAAGATTTTAAATAACAAAGAACAAAATACATAATAAAGTTATAAAAAATACTGAACACTGCAATCAACGTGCTGATTTAATAGATAAACTAAATAAAAGGAAAATACATTTCTTTTTCAAACAAACATTTATGATAATTGGTCATGAACTTGACCATAAGTAGTATCAGCAAGTTTCAAAGAAACTCATAAAGCTCAACTGAATGCAATTATCTCACTGAATGCATGCAATTCAGATAGAAATAAAACAAAATGACATTTGGTGGGTCATACCTGAAATCCCAGCACTTGGGGGCCTCAGCTACAGGGTGAGTTCAAGGCCAGTTACATGAGACCTTGTTTCAAAAAACAATGTATAAGTCAGCCATGGTAGCACATGAATATAATCCTAGCATTTGTGAGGCTAAGGCAAGTGGATCCAGTTCAAAGCCAGCCTAGATACATAGTGAGACTCAAACAACTACAACAGCAAAACTAAAGCCTGTGATTGGGAGCTTAAAATATACTTGTGGATATTTTGTGAATTATAAAAGGAAGCATTGCAGAAAGTTAAAAAAATTGAAAACGGAATTAACATAATAGTGGTGCCTTCCGTGGCTAGTGTAGGTGCATCTTTACTCTTGTGTGTTGGCAGTAGCATTATCTAGGTGGCTCCAATTTTTTTGTAAGCTGGAGAATGAGTAGCCGGTGGGCATGAGAGGCTGAGAACATTATGCTTTCTTAAAATCTGATGGCAATCACTCCCTTTTCTTTGAGCACAATAAGCACAAGAAGGCCTCACAGAAACAATTGTGGTAAAACAGACAAATACAGTCATGAACTTCAGATACCACTTTGACCTCCAAGATTTCCTCAGAAGCAGAACCCACCAAACTCATGAAAACTGCTAAATATAAAACTGGAAACAGCTGGGAATGTTTTTATTATTTTATTTATTTTGGGAGAGACACAGAGAGATACAGACAGAGAGGGAGAGGGAGACAGATAGAGATGGGCATGCCGGCAGTCCCTCAGCTGCTGTGAATGAAATCCAGATGCCTGCGTCCCCTTGTGGGCAAGTGCGGCATTGCGCCCTTGCGTCACTTTGCATCTGGCTAAACGTGGGACCTGGAGATTGGAACTGGGTTCTTAGGCTTAGCAAGAAGGCGCCTTAACTGCTAAACCATTTCTCCAGCCCTAGCTGGGAATTTTTAAGAGCCCATGGTCATCAACCTGACTCAAAATCACTTGTGATTGTTGAAGGAAGGAAGAAGGGCAAGGAACAATGCCAAAAGGCTGTACCAAGACCTCTCTGATAGCTGTTTAGTGGGCAGTGTTGATAAGGGAACTCTTTGGGAACAGAGATGGGTACAAGACTACCCACACTCTCCAAAGCATCAGGGAAGAGAGATCTATAAGTCTCGGGCCCTTGAGTACTGTCAGTTGTCCAGTTGGCATGGATGAATAAACTGAAATTGTACAGAATACTGTCTCATTGTTTCTCCAGAATATATGTACATCTTCTGTAGCCAGTACCTCTGTGATTCCCTTGTCTTGTTTTGTCCATGTGCCCGTAAGACTTGCCAACTTGTAGGAAAAAAAATCAACCATAAATGGTACCATTCAATTTATATATGAAGTGTTCAGAGATGTTCAGAAGAAACCAATTGACACACAAGGCAGCTCAAGTAGCCTCACTGCGTGGTATCTCCCTCTATTTTCTTGAGCTCAAAGACTGTTTCAAAACCAGCCATCTGGGCTGGAGAGATGGCTTAGTGGTTAAGGTGATTGTCTACAAAGCCAAAGGATCGAGGTTTAATTCCCAGGAACTACAGAAGCATGTGTCAGGAATTTATTTGCAGTGGCTGAAGGTCCTGGCATGTCCATCTCTGCCTCTTTCTCTTTCTTTCTCAAATAAATAAATGAAATTTTAAAACTTTAAGTGTTAAAAAAAAAAACTTTTAAAAAGGAAAAAAGCCAGCCCTCTGATATGTTAACTGCTCTTTTGTTTCCAAACACCTGAGATCCTTTATTGTCTCTAGTTTGATGTTATGGAGCTAGACCCAAGTTCTCCCAGACCAGCTCTACATCTCAGCTCCTCTGATTGGTCTTTTCCCAGAGTAAAAATCAGGAAATTCGAGTTGAGCATTGTGGCTCCCATCCCCTTATGGAGCCTACATGTTGGCCAAAATGTTTCCCCAACTCTTCTGATCACAGGCCCTTCCCAGGCATCTGCCTGTCAATCATTCTGCCCTTTAAAGTCAGAGATAACCTCTGATTCTGCCTGCACCTTATCATCGACAGGTAGTTTTCTGCAAATCAAGAGAACCTCTGCAGGGCAATCCAGTTTTCCTAAGAAAGTTCAATAAAACCCACTTTTCACCAATTCTTCAGAAATTCTGAAGATATAGCATGGCAAGTGTCCTCAAGGCTGAGTCTGGCCAATGAATCAGTGCCCACGCATCCCGTAACTGTCCTTAGGAACTCTATACATGCTCTATACATCCAAGACTAATAGGGCAGGCACATGTTTGGCTGTCTTCAGTTTTTTTTTTCTGATAAGATCTATCTTGTGTTTTCCACATCTCCTCTAGTACCCAGTTCCTCAGTTTTCTCTGCCTATGTCTAACCAGGCATAGATGCCAGGAGGTGATGGCAGTAATAACGGCCTTGTCAGCCACTCACTTCCATACTTTTCCCAAGTCACTGTTGCTTCCATTTCAGTGATGATGACTGACTAGACCTGTTGTTGCCTTGGCTTCTCACCACCCACTTCCAGTAGATATTTATTTTAGAATCCGCTCTTTGAGACCATTGGGCTTTGATCCTTTGGACTTTTAACTACTTTTTAAGTTGTGTTTGGCAAAGCACAGTTCCTCTCTATCCCCACAGATCCACATAATACCTCTATTCTTGACCACAGGTACATGGGAACTCAGGTGTTCTCAGAGACAATAGGGTAATCTAAAATGCCTCTGAGGGCACCAGACATAGGATGGCTAGTAGGAGTTCAGCCTGGAGTCCCAGCCTGTCTCCACCTCCACATGCTCCTTAGAAGGCTTCAGACCAAACCAAGATACAACACTGCAGAAAATGGATCCTTTTCCTCAGCAATCCTTATTGCCAGTAACTCCTCAGGGAAAACAGAGGCATAATAGCCTCTTTACTCTTTTTGAGACAATAATTTACCATGTTGCCCAGGCTGGCTTAGAACTCTAGATCCTCCTATTTATTTATTTTTTATTTATTTATTTATTTATTTATTTATTTGGGGAGAGAGAGAGAGCAAGTTCCAGGGCCTCCAGCCACAAATGAACAAAATGAACACTAGATGTATGCACCACCATATGCATCTGGTTTAAATGGGTTCTGGGAAGTTGAACATAGGTCCTAAGACTTCAAATGCAAGTGTCTTAACCACTGAGCAATCTCTATAGCCCTAGATCCTTCCATTTCTGCCTACCAACAAGAGCTTTTTTTGTGTGAAGCATATTCAAAGAGGGAGAGAGGAAACATGAAGTTATGTTAGCAATAACTGACCTTCAATTTACCCTTCAGAAGGATCAAAGAAACTGCAAAAAATTTACCCTACATGGATCTAAAGGACTGTCCCTCCTCTATGTGAAAAGAACATAGCTTTATTTTTCATTCTTAAAGTAAGTGTTTTGCTAAGTTTCATTTAGTTTGAATGAGATTAATAATTTACTACATGGACCAGGTGTGGTGGTGCACGCTTTTAATCTCAGCACTTGGGAGGCAGAGGTAAGAGAATCACCATGAGTTCCAGGCCAGCCTGAGACTACATAATGAATTCCAGGTCAGCCTGAGCTAGAGTGAGACCCTACCTCAAAAAACCAAGAAAAAGAATAAATAAATATATAAAATAACTTACCACATGGACTCAAAAAGGATAGGAACACCAACTCTCATTGTTGTGATGCGCAACATGTCGGCCCTCTGCTTGGATAGCATAGACATTGAGTTCCTCCAGGCCAGATGGGCATCCTCTTGTTATGTTCTAATGATAGCCAGACTACAGGAGCCAAGGTGATCATACAACCAGTTCACCAATAAATAGTGATGCTCATTTAAAACTTCTTTATGGCCAGGTGTGGTGGTGCATGCCTTTAGTCCCAGCACTTGGAAGACAGAGGTAGTAGGATTGCTATGAGTTGGAGGCCAGCTTGGGAATACAGAGTAAATTCCAGGTCAGCTTGGGCAAGAGTGAGACCCTATCTAGAAAAACCAAAACATTTTTTAAACTTCTTTATGTTTTCTTCTTAAAGACAACTTATGAGATTGCTCATAAAGGTTATACTACTTCATCCTAAATTAAATTGGGAAATGATTTATTTCTACTAACCAAAAACTGCAAAGCAGGGCAAGGTTGATATGAAAAAATGTGTTTCATTTTCTCAATGTCCATATTTTAACTCTATTATATTAAACCATGCTCATGGACATCAGTCTGCTTTGAACTCCTGGTGTTAAAGATATAGATAAAATAATTTTTAATTTGAAACAAATTGAGAATAGAAAATGATAATATTAAGATTTTAATTTTTATTTAATTTTAGTTTTAAAAACATTTATTGACAGCTTCTCTGAGTATAGACACTAAACCATGATCATTTCCACTCTCACCCCATCTCCCCGTCTCAAATCCACCCTCCATTAAATCCCTTCTTTCCAATTAGTCTCTCTTCTATTTTGATGCCTTTTAAAATGAAGTGTCCAGAAGAGGCAAGTATAAAGACTTAAGCACACAGGCTTCTTCACTTTCAGGGCTCTTCTGCCTCAGCACATGATCTTTTATACAGATCATTAACTACCATGGCCCAGAAGTCATCCACATGACCTTATAATATCTTGTCCAAAAAGTGGTCATATGGCCACAACCTAAGGCAAGTGAAGAAGGTAAGTACAATGATCATGTGGTAAGTAGTACCTGCCCTGCTATGCCACAGAAACAAAGATCATATGGAAAAGATAAATATGTACTTGGAAAGGCTTAGAGGCAGACTTAAATACAGAAACACTATGCTGTAAAATTGGCACCATATATCAAAGGAGGAAAGATGGACTATTGCATATATAGCACTGGCAACTCTGGGTCATTATTCACTTCTTCCTATTGCCAAATATAAACTTGACCTCTAGAGAATGAAAAAAAAAATCTAAAGATAAAAACAAAATATAAAGTTAATAGAAAATAATATAAAAATATATCTTTGTGTCTAGAAGTAGATAGCAATTTCTTAAACTCAGAAATAGTAGAGGTAGGTCTAGGAGTGATTCTTAGAGGCAGAGCACTTTCTTAGCATGTTTAAGGCCTTTTACTTGATCTCCAGCACACACACACACACACACACACACACTCACACTCACACACAAAATAAGAAGTAGATACCAGAAGACAAAAACTAATGCATTTGATTGCCTTATAGTTATAAAATGTACAAAATTACACTTTCAAAAAAGAAAACCAACTTTCTCCGAATAGATGAAGAGATGTTCAAGCTCATTATTATTCACATAATTGATAATTAAAATACAATTCATTTATGACTATTTGGTTGATAAAATTCGAAAACTTAGACATATCAATTGCTACTGAAGATGTAGACCCAGAGGAAAACAGCTGACTCAAGTTTAGCCTAGATCTGCTATTCCAAAAAGAAATCTTTCAGAACATGTATAATTATACATGTACCCTGTGGCCCAACAATCACATTTCTTTTTATTTTATTTTATTTATTTGAGAGAAAGAATGGGTGTGCTAAGGCCTCCAGCCACTGGAAAAAAAAAACTCAAGATACAGGCACCCCCTTGTGCATCTGGCTTACGTGGTTCCTGGGAAAATCGAACTGGTGTCCTTAGCCTTCACAGGCAAAGACCTTAATCACTAAGCCATTTCTCCAGCCCCACATTTCTTTTTAAATGTGTATACCTGAACACTTCACACATAGGTCCAAAAAGAGATATGCATAAGGGAACTCATCATAGTGTTGGAAGTAACAGGGAATTGGAAACACTCTAGATTACATTTCCAGGAAAATGAAAACATAATTAAGGTAGATAAATATTAGTATATTATTCAACAGTAGAAACCAGACTACATGTACACAGGTTAACATAGAAGAGTTTTTAAAAAGGTACTACCGAGTAAGAAAAAAAAAAAACAACAGAATGAGATCCACAGTACCATATTACTATCTAAATTCATGTAAGCAAAATAACATAATAACTCAAACAAAGAAATATATATACATGAAATGCATTAAACTGTTATGTCTGAAAGAAGAATTGAAATGAAGAATAGATATCATAAACAACAAAAAACAAAGTAGTAAAATGTCTTTTGAGAGAATAATGCTGGGGTTGACTTGCACATTGCTAGGCAAGTGCTCTACCACTGAGCTACAGCCCAAGCCCCTAAGTAGTAAATGAATAAATAAAGAACAGAGGAAATGATTTTGATTAAATCAATGAAGTCAGTATGCTATAAAAGGAAAGTTATTATTAATGTAATTCTATCATCTGAGTTCAATGACAGAAAAAAAAGAAGAAAGAAATTTGTTAACATTCTGGCACAAAGGTATAAACAGTTCTAACAAAAGACTCAAGAAGGTATGACTTTTAATGCCTTTAATCCCAGCACTCAGGAGGGAGAGGTAGGAGGATCGTGGTAAGTTCAAGGCTACCCTGAGACTACAGAGTGAATTCCAGGTCAGCCTGGACTAGAACGAGACCCTACCTTAAAAAACTAAAACTAAAAATAAAAAGACGAGTTTTCCTTCACAGCAAAGCATAATGTCCATGTTCCATGTCAGCAAGAACGTTTGCTTCACATGGCCATTCAGTGCCCCAGGGTAATTTCACCATGCAACTCCATCCTCACTGAGGTAATCACAGTTCTCTTCACTTAGCTGGTGGATTGCAAAATAAATTGCATGGGTTAGGCATAGGGAAGTTTTATAAGTGACCAGAACTCAGTCTCACAGCCTCATCCAATCATAAGGGACATTGAACACTCTTATCTACCTGGGTTCCCAGAAGAATGAAGAAAGCATGGATGTTGGGGAGAACTCACAGCCTCTGCCACAATGTGCAAGATCTTTGTGGAGAGAATTATTAAAAGTTATGAAAATATATCATCACTGATGATAGTTTTGGTGCTTGTTTATCCAGGCTGGACAATAGTTTTCATCTTCTTTGGCACCTTTCTCGGGGCTGTCTTGATTCCTGAGTTCCTGCTTACAGCATCAACATCCATGCTCAATAATAGCTTTCATTTCCCCTTTAATCTTTTGCCAATCAACCACAATGTAAATGGAGAAGGGCAGATATGGTGTTAGAGAACAGGCAGGATGTCATAGAAACAGGGAAGAAACATGAGAATTATACTTTCTCATATTTTCAAGTATTTTTGTAGCCTTAAAAAATGTGTCATGCCTGTGGAGATGGTTCAGTGGGTAAAGTGTTTGCTTGCTAGCATTGAGGACCTGAGTTTGATTACCGGTACCCATGTAAAATACTGGGTGTGGTAGCACATGCTAGTAATCCCAGTGCTGGTGAGGCAAAGATAGGAGGACCCTTTGGCTTTGGCTTGGCCAATCAGTCTAGCCTTTTTGGCGAGTTCCAGGACAG
Organism: Orientallactaga sibirica; assembly: GCA_036365145.1. Taxonomy (NCBI): domain Eukaryota; kingdom Metazoa; phylum Chordata; class Mammalia; order Rodentia; family Dipodidae; genus Orientallactaga; species Orientallactaga sibirica. Next base: position 139,658 of record JAEOAD010001221.1, read on the forward strand.
AGATAGATCTTGTATCAAAAATAGGTGGGCAGGGCTGGAGAGATGGCTTAGTGGTTAAGGTGCTTGCTGGCAAAGCCATAGGACCCAGGTTCGACTCCCAGGACTCACGTAAGCCAGATGCACAAGGGGGGGGGTGGTACTCATCTGGTGTTCGTTTGCAGTGGCTGGAGGCCCTGGCACCCCCATTCTCTCTCTCTTCCTCTACCTTCCTATTTCTGTATCTCTCTCACAAATAAATAAATAAAAATAAGTAGTTAAAAAAATAGGTGGGCAATGCTAAAGGAACAATACCCAACATTGTCCTCTGTCCTTCACACACATACATGCTTATGCTCACACAAAATAAACATCAGTTTGTGGGGTTTTTCTGGGGGGGAGTTCAAGGTAGGGTTTTACTCCAGCTCAGGCTAACCTGGAATTCGCTATGCAGTCTCAGGGTGGCCTCTAACTCGTGACGATCTTCCTACCTCTGCCTCCCAAGTAACAATGAAGATGTTTTCACTTCAAAAAATGACAAGACGTCTGGCAAGAGACAAGGAGGCTTACCTGTTAAGGCACTTTTCTGTGAAGCCTAAGGACTCAGGTTCAATTTCCCAGTACCCATGTAAGCCAGATGCACAAGGTGTCATACACATCTGGAGTTCATTTGCAATAGCTATAGGTCCTGGCATGCCCATTCTCTGTATCTCTCTGTGTCTCTTTCTCTCACACACACACAAAAAAAAAATAAAAATGAAATATTTGTAAATGACAAGGAATCAATTTTGGGCGAGTCTGTCATAAAAAATTCCAACTCAAGTAGGCCTTACTTCATGCAATTGCTTTAGTCTAGTTGATCTTTACAAATATTGTTTTCTTACACAAAAACTATAGGTATGAAGAGGTATTTGATCAGCTTTTACACTAAATCCTCTAAACAAAGAAATCCAACTCTGGGTAAAGAACTTTTTTCCAGTATTTTTATTTTATTTATTATTTATTTATTTATTTATTTATTTATTTATTTATTTATTTCAGAGAGAGGGAGAGAAACAGAGAGAGAAAGTGAGAATGGGTGTGCCATGGCCTCTAGCCACTGCAAACGAACTCCAGACTCATGTGCCACCATGTGCATCTGGCTAAGGTGGGAGCTGGAGAATTGAACTGGGGTCCTTAGGTTTCACAGGCATGTGTCTTAACCACTAAGCCATCTCTCCAGCCCAAAGTAAAGAACTTTTGATCAAGGAAACTGGGAGGGTATGGCATACAGAGATAATCTCATCCTCCCTTCTCTATCAAAAGGAGGAAAAGTGACTGCCCACTGCTCCATCTCATATTCCAGAGTATCACATCCTATGAAATCAGACATGTGACTCTTGTTCATTCCAAATATATACATAGATAAGTAACCAGGATGATGACCTGAATAAAAGACCTTCAGCCTAAACATCACTGCAGATATCACCAGAATAGAGGGGAAGATGAACATTCCATGGCACAGAAACCAAATGAGATCCCTTCTAAACCCCTGCATAAAGTTTGGAGAAGTGATTGCTTGAGATAGAGGACCCTAAAGATGTCTGCTCTCTGCTCTTATTCACAATGATTGTGTGAAAACCTCCTTATAACCCTGAATTTTGCCTCCTACCTAACTGGAGAGGTACAGTCTAATTGGAATTTTCACCCCCTTAATCTTAAGGGATCCTAGGAAGAATCTAGTCTAGCAGAAGAGCTGCTGCCTTCTTTTCTGGTGGACTCTCAGCCAGACTTAGATCAGTTTCCAGAAGCTCTCACCAACTGTCTTAACTAAATAACCTAGAGCAAGCGTCTTCAGACAAGTCTATAAATCCCTAGAAATTGAATACAACATTATGTGCTGAAAGTGAGAGCAGAGCACATGTGGGTTTTCAATGGGAGAGAGGCCATCACCAACATGTTCTTAATGGGAAGTGTAACTTTCCAAAATATTAATAATCACTGGCCCAGAAAGTCTATATTTGTGTTTGTTTTAAACAAGCTAATGTATATTTATCTTTTGTGTATATTAATTATAGTAATAAGCTTCATTTTGGTATTTAAACATACATATAGTGTACTTTGGCCATATTCACCCCCTCATATCCCTTTCCATATTCCTAATAGTTGTCCTTTCAGTTTTATGTCCCATTTTTTCTAACTTCCACATATGAGAGAAAATATACTATATTTGTCACAGCTGATGTATTTTGCTTAACCTATTGATGTCCAGTTCTATCCATTTTCCTGCAAATGACAACATTGTGTTATTTTTATGGTTGAATAAAACACTATTTTGCATGTATACACAATTGTGGTACATATATATGCACACAGCATGTCATATTTTCCTAACCCGTTAATTTGTTAAAAGACACTTTTACAGATATTTTTACTATATAGAGACTTCACTCAGAAGTGGTATAGGTGGATCATATGATAGTTCTATTTTCAATTTTTGGAAACCTCCATACTGATTTACATAGTGGCTGGGATAATTTACATTCACACCAGGAGTATATAAGGGTTTTTATCCTTCCTTCATTTTTTTGTTTTTTTTTTAATTTTTTTTATTATTTTATTTATTTTTGGAGAGAGACACAGAGAGAGATAGACAGAGAGGGAGAGGGAGACAGAGATAGGCGCGCCAGCAGTCTCAGCTGCTGTGAACGAAATCCAGATGTGTGCGCCCCCTTGTGGCCAAGTGCGGCATTGCGCCCTTGCGTCACTGCATCTGGCTAAACGTGGGACCTGGAGATTGGAACCGCTGGAGATTGGAACCAGCGTTCTTAGGCTTAGCAGGCAGGCGCCTTAACCGCTAAGCCATCTCTCCAGCCCTTTTTGTTTGTTTTGATATAGGGTCTCACTCTAGTCCAGGCTGACCTGGAATTCACTCTGTAGTCTCAGGGTGGCTTCGAACTCACAGTGATCCTCCTACCTCTGCCTCCAGAGTGCTGAGATTAAAGGTATGCACCACCACGCCTGGCCCCTTCCTTCACTTTTGCTAATGGCCCCTTCCTTCACTTTTGCTAATATTGTTTTGTCTTTAACTATTTTTTTTTGAGGTAGGGTCTCGCTCTAGCCCAAGCTGACCTGGAATTCACTATGTAGTCTCCAGGGGGCCTCAAACTCACTGTGATCCTCCTACCTCTGCTTCCCAAGTGCTGGGATTAAAGGTGTGCACCACCATGCCCTTTACCATGCTTCTTTAACATTTTTATTGACAATTTTTTGCACATGTACATAATGTATCTTTATCATAATACTCTCCCATTGTCTTCTTTTGTACCTGTTCCCAACCATTCAACCTAGATGAAATAGAATCATAATGCAGTTTTGATTTGTTCTTTTCCTAATGATTAAGTATATTGAACATCTTTTTTATGTATTTATGGCCATTTGTATGTATTTATTTGAAAAGTGACTATTTAATTTTCCTATTTATTAATTTGATTATTTTCTCCTTTACTTAGTTTTTCAGTTTATTTTCAATAATGAAATAAATATAGTTACTATTAAATTTCAAAATATATTAACTCATTCATTGTATAAGTATTGAGCAGTAACACAAGGCAGTGAGAATATAATTGTAGGGTGTGAAAGCCTATGGCAGGGACACAAAAATATTGTGCCTGTACTGAATGGAGTAGACAGAAATCAACAAGAACAGGAGCAACTGCCCTATCCCTGGGCAGGAAAGTGGGCTACAAGAGACAAAGAGTGTTCACTTCAGCACCACCAGAAATATGTTTCTCTGCTCATTTCTGCTCATCTCCTACCACAACTGCTTAAAAATAACCATTATTAAGCCGGGCATGGTGGCACATGCCTTTAATCCCAGCACTCCGGAGACAGAGGTAGGAGGATCACCTTGAGTTCAAGGCCACCCTGAGACTACATAGTTAATTCCAGGTCAGCCTGGGCCAGAGTGAGACGCTGCCTTGAAAAACCAAAAAAAAAAAAAAACTATTATTCTTTTATCACACATTTACAATTTTTTCCCTAGTTTAACAGGTGAATGAACAAAAAAAATGGTACAATACTGAAAAGATGTCTCAACAAGTAAGAGTGCTTGCCATGCAAGCATGAAGACCTGAGTTTGATCCCCAACATCCGTGTGAAAAGCTGGGCAAGGTCATACATGCCTGTAATCCTAACACTGGTGGAAAAGGGTAGATAGGAGGATCACTGAGACTCCCTGATCAGCCAATCTACTTGAAAAAGGGGGGAGCTCTAGATTCAGTGAGAGAGAGATTGTGCACATTTACACACATGCACACACACATGCATATACCACACATATATCACACATTACTACACCAAGAAAGAAAAGAAAATGAGGTTCCATAGACACAATGGTATTTAATGAATACATAAAAAATGGAATCATGATATTATCTGGAAAATGTATGCACCTGGAAATCATGTTAAACAAAAACCTCATATAAAACAAATAACATATGTTTTCTTCTTATATGTGGAGTCTAAATTTAAATTTATATTTGTGAAAAAATACAATTGTAGGAAATGCAGGCTAGGATTTTCCATTGTTTAAACCCACAAACTAGTGCGGTATGTGAATAATCAAATGATCTCACAAATGCATAAGTAATTATAAAGCCACATAAGTACAAAAAAAGAATAAGTGTATATAGCAGAGAATCAAGACAATACTCCGAGGGGTAGAGAGAGGATGTGGAAAACTCTATGAGGAAGTAAAGTTTGAGCTGAAACAAGGAAAGGTACAGTTAAGTAAGCAAAGAAAACAATATACATGTTTTATAATTACATATTCTCTAGAAACTTTCCATGACTAATATATTCTCGCACTTCCCTCCAACTGTTTTACTGTGCATATACAAGTATGTATATGCATATATGTGTAATTGGAATAAATATCAGCATAGAAACGTAAGTGTATAAGACATTCAACTTTTATTTTCTATACAATATTTATTTTCATAGGTCTTCTCATTCCAGAAGGAGTTGATGAACAAAATCAGTTTAAAATCTATTACTTTCCATATGGCATATCTATATTAAAATGCTTACAAATATATCTTACAAATATATCTTACAAAAATATCTAGAAGAAAGAAGTCCAAGAGGTTCTGATACCATTGTTATACATTATTCACCATGCTTATTCCTTATGACCCATCCAGGTATACTGGCTTTCACTGTGGTTCTATCATTCTTCAACAGTCAAGACTATCTCTGCTGATTACTTGTTATTGCCACTCTGGGAAGATTTGATAAAATCCTATCATATCTGTTTGGGAACAACATAAAGCATATCCAAGTTACTTTTTGTAGCACTGCAAATTGAACCTAGGGCTTCTTGCATGATAAGCACATGCTCTACCTCTGAGCTACATACCCAAAACATTTCTAGGTATTTCTAAAGCAGCACAACACGTTTCCTTAAAAAAAATACAGAGTCGGGCATGGTGGTGCACGCCTTTAATCCCAGCACTTGGGAGGCAGAGGTAGGAGGATTGCCGGGAGTTAGAGGCCACCCTGAGACTACATAGTGAATTCTAGGTCAGCCTGAGCCAGAGTGAGACCCTAACTCGAAAAACCAAAAAAAAAAAATGCTGTAAACATATATCTGAGGACTGTCCAGTCCACGGTAGACTAAACTAACTTGAAAAGTGTCCCTTTCCCCAATTTAAATGCACATGAATGACTGTATATTCACCCACTCTAAAAACAGTAGTATAGTCACAGTATTTTAGTATTTTCAACAACTGAAGCAGTACATGAATCCTCATAGTGAGCACATTTGTCTTGAGTGGGATAGAAAAAAGTACAAGCACAGCTGGATACATCTTAGTGTAGAGCAACAACTGCAGCTGGCATGGTGTTGTCAAATGCTTAGTACTTAGGAAATCAAAAGCTCCTCTATAAGCTTCTCCTAATGCAAAGAATGCAGAAAACGAAAAAATAAGACGTTTACACAGTATTTGGTAATATTTGCAAATATGTGTATATCTATAATATCTAGTACAATTTTAAGTTCCTTTTTTAAGAATCATTAAGAAATCATCTTTAAGAAAAGGAGGGAATGGCAGTCTCTTTTCAGGATTTCAGACAGAAAGTACATGACTATATGTTCTGTATAATATAATAATAGTATTCTGTATCTCCTAGTAATTCATGTGTGTTCTCTTCTTTCTAACTATTCAGAGGTATCCCTTAGGGATATAAACCGAATGAGCCCATTGGGAAATGGTATTAGCTGTTGGTCAAGCCAGTCTGTAGCCAATTTATTTGCTTGTTTCCTGCTTTCTCTTATACACTAAATTCTTTTAAGCTATAGCTATGGTAATGAAAATTTAACAATGTAGTAGTGGAACACGGTATAATGTGAAACACAGAGACTTGGAAGGGGTTGAGGAAATAGATCAAAAGAACAGAGAACAGATAAATCACAGACAACAGTCTAAAAATACTTTCTGAAAATCTTTATTTTGCTGCTTAGACCTTTCTGGGTATGTCTATGAAAACAGTGTGTGAAGCAAAATGTTGATATAGGGAAAAATAAACACAGAAACACAAAATTTATTTCAATCATATCTCAGCTCAGCCTAACTCCCAGGAGAGTTGGAGTTTTCCACTCACCAATTTTCTCTAGCCTCTAATATTTTTTTTCCACAAGTGAACACTCATATTCAGTGTTTGTATTCCAAAATTTATATTATCTTATAATGAGATAGGTCTATTGGAGGAATCAAAATTGGAGGAATATTGTTAGCAAAAAAGTAGTAATAACACTAAGAAGAAAGAATTTAAGCAAAATTAACAATTTGTGGGATTTAAAAATATGATTTTAAACTTTAAAAACTGCCATGTTAAATGAAGTGGGAAATGCCAGTGTTGAAAAATGAATAAGCTGCCAAGAAATTAAGTGAGCTGGCATGCATGAGTTCCTGGGTGTGATCTCTAGCACTGGGTGTGGTGATACACACTTGTAATCCTAGCAACAGAGAGGTAGAGAAAGGTGGATCAAGCGTGTAAGATAACCTTTGCCTACATAGAGAATATGAGGCCAGCCTGAGCTACATGAGTACCTGTTTCAAAAAGAAAAAAAAAAGTAATGATCAAGAAAACCAGTTGTACAAGGCATAAATAAAAAGCTGGTTCATTGAAAAGACCAATGTTGCAGTTACCTTCACATTGTCAGACAAACATCTGACCAGAATTAGGTTAAGGGAGGAAAGGGTATATTTCAGGCTTGCAGAATCCAGGGGAAACATCATCATGGGCTCACTTCCATAGATCCAAGCAGAGAGACATCACCAAACAGCCAGCAAACATCATCAGCCAGAGCTCCACTTGCTTTGAACACACCCTAGGGCTGGACTACAAGATCCAACCCCCGCCCCCAGGTGACAAATTCCTCCTGAAGGCTACTGGAATCTTAAGTTGCAAGCTTAATCAAAAATACTTCAGGCTAAGAGGGACATACATTCACATTCAAACCACCACAACCAAACAAATAGACTACATGTAAAAACAAAGATATAAACCTAAGGCCACAAATTATAAATAGTAGAGGGTGAAACCACATAAGTTGATATTGTTAAAATAAACATGATTTTGCATACAAAACCTATGCTAACAAATTTGAAATTTTAAAGGTAATATATAACTTCCTAATATGTCCAAAGTTAGCAACATTAACCCAACAAAGAGGAAAACTAACTAGATCAATTATGATAGATAAGATTAAAAATGTGATTATAGATCTACCATTTAAGATGGACTTAGGAACAAATGATTTTCAAGTTTACTTAATCTAACCTTTAAAAATAGCAAAATAATTCAAAGCTTATTATTAAATCAAATGAAGTCAACAAGCCTAAAACCAAAATCCATTAAAGACAGTTCATTTAAAAAGATAAGCATGGGCTGGAGAGATGGCTTAGCAGTTAAGATGTTTTCCTGCAAAGCCTAAAAACTCATGTTCAAATCTCCAGGTTCTATGTAGGCAGATACAATGACCAAGTGTGCAATGTCACACATGCACACATGGGGGCATATGCATCTGGAATTCATTCACAGCAGGCTGAAGGTCCTGGCACACCCACTCTCTCTTTGCCTCTTTCTCTCTCTCTAAAAATAAAAATAAATAAATAAATAAAAAGATAAGAATATGTCCTATTTGAGGGGAAGAAAATGGATCAACAAAAGGTGAGGACCATGGATGACAGAGTGCTGGTGCTACAAATAGAACAAGGTACAATATCATGAAATCCATTACATGTATATTAACTTAAAAATTAATTTAAAAGTTAGGCTGGAGAGGTGCCTTAGGGTTAAGGCACTTGACTGCGAAGCCTAAGGACCCAAGTTCAATTCTCCAGGTCCCATATAAGCCAGATGCATAGGGTGGTTCATGCATCTGGAGTTCATTTGCAGTGGCTAGAGGCCCTGGAATGCCCAATATCTATCTCCCTTTCTGTATTTCTCTCTCTCTCTCTCTCTCTCTCTGTGTGTGTCTCAAATTTAAAAAATTAAAAAGTAAATAAATTAATAAAATTTAAAGAAATAATCAAAAATAAAAGTGGCAAGTGGCATGAATATAAAATGGTATAATCTGAGACTGGAGAGATGGCTCAGTGGTTAAAGGTGCTTTCATGCAAAGCTTGGCAGCTCAGGTTCAATATGCCAGTGTCCACATAAAGCCAGATGCACAAAGTGTCACATGCATCTAGAGTTCATTTGCAGTGGCAGGAAGCCATGGTGTCCCAATCCTTCTATATCTCTCTCTCTCTCTCCCTCTATCTCCTCTTTCTACTCAATAACTAAAATAATAATAATAATAATAATAATAATAATAATAAAATGGTATAATCATTCTATTACTTAAAAATGCAAACAAAAGCCAAAAGTACTCTTAAATTATTAAAGATATTATCACAAATACAATTAATGGTAGGGCTGGAGAAAAGGATCAGCTTTTAAGGCACTTGCCTGTAAAACCTAACAATCTAGGTTTGATTCCCCAGTACCCACATAAAGCCAGATGCACAGAGTGGTACATGCATCTGGAATTCATTTGCAATGGCTAAAGGTGTATCCATGCTTTTCTCTCTCTCTCCCTCTCTCTCTCTTTCTGTTTGCAAATAAATAAATAAATAGAAAGTTGGATTGGGGAGATGGCTCAGTGATTAAAGGTGCTTGCTTGCAAAGCCATCCAGCCAGGGTTCAATTCCCCCTACCCACGTAAAGCTAGATGCACAAAGTGGTCCATGTGTCTGGAGTTTGTTTTCAGCAGCAAGAGACCCTAGTGTGCCCACCCTCATTCTCTCTATATAGTTCTGTTTCTCTCTGCTCAGAAATAAAATAATTAAAAAATTAGAAGGTTAACAAATTATAAGTGGTGGTACATAATATAAGCACACAAAAAATAAATCAATAGCTTTTTGTCTATTCTGGCAAATTTTGGATAGAAGCACACTGAGAGCTCCTGAGCTAACATTTATACTCACTTCTCCCTAAAAATACAAAAGTTATTGGTGCATGGGATATGAAGAGAGCCCATAGATGCAAGGCATGGTTGAGCACACTATCAGTTCCAGCACTTGGGAGGGTGAGGTAGCAGGACTGTCATGAATTCAAGGCCAGCCTGGGGCTTCAGAGTAAGTTCCTGATCAACTTGGACTAGAGTGAGAACCTGCCCCAAACACACACACACACACACACACACACACACACACTCACTCACAGAGAGAGAGAAGTACAGAAAATAATTTCATTAGTTTCATATTCAATCAATTATCTCAGTATCAATGTCTCTTTGGTAATGACTTGAACTTTTCATTATACTAATTTCTCTATTTGTGTATGAACCCAAAGGGATTTGTACATTTAAATCTCTATCTTACCCACTGATCTGATCAAAGTTTTACTTTATCTGATTATTGTGCACGAAAATATCCTGAGAGTTTGTTTGCAGGTTCTAGAAGGGGAGTACAGTTACTTGTATATCCGTGACTAAAAAGAAGTTCTCCTCTATTCAGAGAAGGTTATCATCTTCTTTGACCATCTGAGCATGCAGCTTTGGAAGGGACACACATGGAGCAATGAGGAATGGAGGGGACACCTGCCTAGCCAACCAGATCAGCCGAATCAACCTTGGCAATCAATGTGGTGACAGATGTCACAGCCAAATCGCCATCACACAAAATGTATTAATCCATAGTGTTCAACCTTTCTAGACCTGACAGTTTATTCCATGCATCAAAAGAGAAGTTCTTTATCTCTAGTTCCAAGGTACACTTGACAATATGTAGTAGCTCTCCTGCTTGGAAGCCTCAATTAGCCAGCAGACTCTCAAACTCTCACAAATACTAATTAGATTATTGTCATATATCCAAATAAAGTGTTAAGATTGATTTCAATGAAATGTCATACTCCCATTAGACTACCTCCTAGACCACCTTTTACAAATCATGCTATGTTCATAGTCAAAAGTGTGTTTTATTTATCCTCTAGCTTTTAAATGCTTTCATAGTAGACCCATAGAAGCAATGAATTACACAAATCACCCACAACACAATGCTGTTAATTTCATCTTTTATAATTTAGTAATACAGAACCAAGCCAACAGAGTGCAGTGCATTAGAACTCTGTAACAAACAGAACTATAATAATGCCATTTACAAAGAACATTTTTAGAAATCACCTATGAGTACTACATGAAAAAACCTGCCAAGAAGTAAAGAAGAAAAAAAAGGCACAGTCAATGTTTGGAGCTACAACAAAGAAGTAAAATTGTATCTCTAATTAATATGATGCACAAATATATATATCAGAAGAATGAGAGAAAGAGAGAAACTTTTAAAAGTTTAAAGAAACATTTTATAATTCTTTTTAACTGTTAAGTGGGAAATGCTTGCCTAAGAATGATAATTCTAGAAACCACAATGGGAAATGGGAGTGATATAACTAACTGAAATTATCAGCAATCTATAGAGAAAGACATCATGAACAAAGTTAAGTAAGAAATGTTAAGATAGAAAAGTCATAAAACTCACCCACCATGGCTCAGGGAATTTTGGGGAAGAAGGCGTGGAAAGATTGTTAAGAGCCATAGGTTGAGTCATCATGCCCAGAGGCATTCCCACCCCTCAAAAAGAACTGACTACTGCTCCCACAACGCATAAACCACAACCCCATAAGGAATACCTGCAACTACACTGAGGAAGATCCCCAGCACAATGGGGGCAGGGATGAGTGAAAAGAGGGTACCAACACATGAGGTATCCATACAAAATATGTTGTTAATCATAATAACACAAAAAATTATCGAGAAATCATTTTGCATCACTCTACAGTCTACCTATCATGTATGATAAGAAAATATGTATTTGAGGAGCTCACAAATCAATGAATTCATTGTTTATCAGATCTCATGAATGGAAACCTTCAGATAAATGGACTAATAAACACCAACTTTCATTTTAAAAAGATAGAAAAGTCTGATGTATTCATGTGGGGAAAAGTCTCAAAACAGAACAATACACAGACTATATGTCCATTTTCTGTTTAAAAATATAAGTGTTGAACTTCCAGATAAGACTGCAGAATAGAAACTATCTCCGTGTGACCCTGTGTAGAAGAGTCAGTAAATAAATAATAGACTATCCCAAAGAAAGAAAGAAAAACTTTGGAAATTTACAAAGGTAGTGATAGAACAGCTGAAAGAGAAAAGATGAAGGCAGTGAGCATGATGGTGAATGTTTGCAATCTTATCACTTAGGATGATTCAGGAAGATTAGGAGTTAAAGGCTAGCCTGAGCTACATAGTGAATTCTAGGCCAGCCTAAGCTACATAAGACTATGCTTTCAAAATAACAAAAAAAGGAAAGAAAAGAAAAAAAAAAAGATAATTGGGCACCAAAAAAGAAGTAAGCCAAGCCAAACATAACTCCTGTAGCATGGACTGTATTGGTGGAAATGGGAAGCAGAAGGCTCCTTCTAAAGGTAAGTCATGTAGCTCTGAAGAAAACAGACTGTCACATCTACCTTCAGGACAAGCCCACAGTCCTCATATATCTCAAATCCAGATTAAGGTTTTCATGGGACAGTAACTCTAGCAGACAGATCAGCACTGGAGAAGAATCAAATCACATTTTGTCACTCTACATGGCTTTGGAGAGTAATGGTTGGGTACCTTCTTGAGCGGGAATATATTGTTTAAAATTTAGCTACTCTGAAACCAGGGGACAAGAAAAACCTACACATTAACGAGTTTGAATTTAACCTGCCACAATCCCATAGGAACAGCCTGGAAGGCAGTTGTGGAGAGAAGGTGGGAATGACGCTGCCAAGCTGAGAAGAGCAGGATGCAGAGGCTCACCTGAAACCAGGAAGTGCATAACCCTCTTGTTTTTTTTCTCTTCCCATGAACAACATTCTTCTCCATAACTCTTCTTTTTTTGTCTTTCTTTTATTTAGCCACATTTCCATTTTCCACTTTCCTTGCCACCTTTCTTTTTCCTATTCATATTTTTCCATATTTGTTGTAAATAAGTGCTTACTTCATAAAATATTCTATATTATTTTTGCCATTTTCTGTTCTATGGTACTTGGTAAATTATCAGTGAGATTTAATCAATTTTAAGTGCTTCTATGTCTTTTAAAGTTTGATATCGTTACTATGACATTAGGTTGTTTTCTCCTTTCTGGCTGACACTGGGGATTGAGCCCTCAAGAGTGACTTTTCAAGCTGAGCATCGTGACTGACACCTTTAGCCTCAACACTTCGGGAGGCTGAGGTAAAAGGATCACTGTGAATTCAAGGCAACCCTGGACTACAGAGTGTGTTCCATGTCAGCCTAGACTAGAGTGAGATCCTGCCCCAAAGGAAAAAAAAATAAGGAGTAATCAGCTCAAAAAAATACTAAAATAAAACTGGAGGAGATACCCAAATCAATAGATGGGCAAACTGCAACACAGACACACAAGAAACATAAAAAGACAAGGCAACACTGCTCCTCTAAAAGATCGTAACTCCTTAAATACTGAATTTAAATCAACTGAAATGGTAAATATCAGGGGAATATTTTTGAAGTTTATGAGTAAAATTATCAATGACCTCAAAGAGGATACAAAGAAGCAGATAAATTAAATCCAGGATCTGGAGAGGAAAGTCACCAACACAGAGGTAAATGTTAGCAAAATAAATGATGAAATCAGAAATTAGGATGAAAAAGTCATTAACATGGGAGAGTAATTCAACAAGGAAAATGCAATTTTGAAAAAAATTGAAATATAAATTAAAAGTCAATGAAGGAAATAAAAACAGAGTAGAAAGCATCACCAGGAGATGCAACAAGCAGACAGAAGAATATTAAGGATGGAGAACAATGTTGGAAAAATCCTTCATTCAAACATTAATGGAGAATGAATGATCATGATTACAACATCCAAGAACTCTGGAATATTATCATGAAACTAAACTTGGAATACACAGAATGGAATAAGGAGCTGAGGAAAAACACTAAAGACATAGAAAGATATGTTCAATGAAATTATGGTAGAATTTTTTTTTAAATATAGAGAAAGAAATGAATGTTGAAACTCAAGAGACATTTCATCAGCAGTGAAAACAGTGGACACTGAAAATTCAAGTTTGACCATACAGGCCCAATGACTGAACGGGTGTAATAGTGGCATGTCTGCTCTTGGGGTGACCAACTGCTCCATAATTGGACTGAAGGCCCTCTCTATGGGAGGGAATATATACCTGGTACTGAAAAACCTAAACACAAGTCTATGGCAGGGGAGGTCATGAGCCTTAGGAGTATAAAGTCTGTGCTTGTCTGGCTAAATGTATATATTATTCCCACCAACCTACCATGAAAGCACTACGCTTAATGTTCATATTTACATATTAATGCTACTCTCACTTCCGGTTAGAGAAGCTTCTCTTTTCAGATGGCAATGACCACTGGGATGACCCAAAAGGCAACATAGTGCTGAGAAGAAGGGATGGAGGAGTGCCCAGCACTGAAACACCTCTGTCACACCCTCCAAGGCTCAGGGACCATTGCAGAAGAGGGGGCAGATAGAATGGAAGAGCCAAAGGAAGGGTATGACTTCTTACAATGCAACTGCCAAGACAGAAATTGGCCTCGATATCCATGACCTTGCAGTGCCTAGCAATACCTTCGCAAGACCCTCAAAATAGAAGAAAAAGATGAGATCAAATTAAAAGAGAGACTAATGGAGAGAGGGAGGGAATATGATGGAGACTGGAGTTCTAAAGTGGAATGGGGGAGGGGAGGAAAATATCATGTGTTTTTGTATGTAAGTATAGAAGTTGTCAATAAAAAATAACAATTTTTTAAAAAAGAAACTCAAGAGACACTTAAATCCTCAAATACCAATGGCCAAATAAACACGTTGCCAAGACATTACAGTCAAAATGTCAAAAATGCAAAGAAAGGATAAAATATTAACAGCTGTAAGGGGAAAACCTAGCTCACCTACAAAGGCAAACACAACAGAATAACATCAGCTCTCTCATAAATGTAATCTAGGAGCCAGAACAACATGGGACAATATATTTTAGGCCCTGAAAGTAAATAACTTCCAAGTAAGATTGCTATAACCATCAAAGATATCTTTTGAAATTGATGGAAAAGTTACTATATTTCAAGATAAGCACAAACTAACGCAGTTTATGACCACCAAGTCAATACTGCAGAAGATGCTTAAATGCAAAATACACTTAGAGAAGGAAGGATGATAGTCTCAATCATGAAAGCACAAGAAAAAATAAATTTCATGAGAGGAATAGTTGAACAGAGGAGAGCTATGAAAGAATTCATTATGTCCAACAAAATAAACCAGCAAACCTCAAATAGCAATATAGGAAAAAGGGACAAACAATAAATCCCATCAACTACAAAAAAAAAAAAAAAAACCACAGAATTACAGGTTTCAGTAAGCATCTATCAGTAATAACCTTAAATATAAATGACTTCAACTCACTTATAGAGAGCAGATTAAATAATAGCATTCAACTATCTGTTGTCTCCAATAAGCATACCTCATTAGCAGAGACCTAAAGAATGAGAGTCAAAGAATGGAAGCCAATCACTCAAGAGAAAGAAAGCTTAAAACAAGCTGTCATAGCCCTTCTCTGATAAAGTAGACTTCAAATGAATATTAATAATAAAATGAAGAAGGCCACTGACTCTTAATAAATGGAACACTTCATCAAGAAGATATAGAAATTATTAATATATGCTCCAAATTATGGGGCTCCTTATTTCATAAAACAATCACTAATAGTCATGAAAAGACAGATGGGTTCTAATGCAATAATAATGGATTACTTCAGTGCCACACTCTGTTATTTGGATAGGTCATCCAGTGTAAAAGTTCATACAGAAAATTCAGAGTTAAGCCATGCCATGAATCAAATGAATTAACAGATATGTGCAGAATATTCCATCCAAACAAATATGGACTGTATATTCTTCTCAGTTGTATATGGAACTTTCTATTAAATCAAACCATACACTAGGCCACAAAGCAAGTCTAACATTTTTGCATTTTACCATATTATAATAGAATAAAACTAGAAATTAATAAAAAATATAGAAAGTATATACATACATGGAGACTGAACAGGGATCAGGACTGAAGAAATCAGGGAGGAAATTTTAAATATGACTAGAGCCAAATGAAAATGAAGTCACAATTTACCAGAACCTTTGGAATACAGCTAAAGCAGTTGTAAGAGTTTATATCTGTAAGCATTTAGTTTTTAAAAATCAGAGATCTCAAAAAATAACCTAATGATGCAACTCAAGGTGTCAAAAAACAATAACTCATTAAAGTCATATGGAGTAGGCAACAAGAAATAATAATGATATAGGCAGACAAGGGAAGGAGGACTATTAAATCTCATTATCACTAAGAGACAAATGTGAGAAGAAAAAAATATCAAGGCATTTTAAAGGCTGGAGATTGGGGTGCATTTAAAATCTTGAGTATAAGAATACTGAGAAACCACCTAGAAAATGAGGGAGTATTTCAGTCATATTGTTTAGATGGAAGTAGACTAAGGTGGAGAAACTACAGGTGGAATTCAGCAAACTTCTGGGCCAGTTTCTTCCCTTCCCTTGAGTTTGTTAAACTTCAAATACAGGCAGATCCAAGCTCAGGCCACTAGGGCTCTCCTGAACCAGACAGGAGCATTCTTTCCCCAGCCCAGCTGGAGACATTTAATCTGAGAGGCTTCTGGGATTGCAGGGGTCCTTTGTCACATCCTCAGGTCTCATGGGTTTTCTCCTGAAATCCCAGTGCCACATGTCTTGCTGTAATGGTAGCCCATTTCCTTGAATTCTGTCCCCAGTGGAAAGAACCACTTGCTGCAAGTCAACCTCCAAAGAATAAATGCCTTCAGAGATTAAAGAAAAGAGAGAGCAAGAGGCAAAAAGTAATGAAAACGAAACCAAAAATAAATCAATAACAGAATCAGTCAAACAAAAAGTTAGTTCAGAGCTGGAGAGATGGCTTAGCGGTTAAGGCGCCTGCCTCCTAAGCCTAAGAACACTGGTTCCAATCACCAGCAGTTCCAATCTCCAGGTCCCACGTTTAGCCAGATGCAAAGTGATGCAAGGGCACAATGCTGCACTTGACCACAAGGGGGCTCATGCATCTGGATTTCGTTCACAGCAGCTGAGAGGCTGCTGGCACACCCATCTCTGTCTTCCTCTCCCTCTCTCTCTCCCCACCCCCAAAAAATTAGTTCATTGGAAAAACATGATTGACAGCCCCTAACCAAACACATTAAAAGGAAATACCTAAATTAGTAAAATTAGAGGTAAAAGTGGGAATGTTACAACAAAGTTCAATAAAATCCAGAGGGCCATTAGGAAATATTTTGAAACCTTATATTTCAAAACAAAATCCTGGAAAATCTAGAAGAAATGAATACATTCTTAGACACATACCACAATTAAATCATGAAGATATAAAGAATTTAAACTGATCCATAGCAAGCAATGAGATGGAAGTACTGACAGAATCTCCCACGGAGAAAAGTCCAAAGCCAGAATGGTTCATTACCAAATTGTACCAAACCTCAAAGAAAAAAAAAAACTAACATCGATATTCCTCATATTGTTCCACAACATAGAATGGAAATGAACACTATCAAATTCATTCTATGAAGTAAACATTAACTTGGTACCAAAATCAGGGGAGGGCACAACAAAAAAAAATAAAGAATAGTGTCGAACAATTTTCCACATGAACATAGATATAAAAATTCTCAATAAGATACTTGTATATCAAATTCAAGAACACACTAAGCTAGTATGGTGGCACAGTCTGTATTCCAAGCATTTGGCAAGTTAAATTTTATATTATATATTATATATTCATTATTTTTATATTTTAATAAGCATGTAACTTTTAGTATGTAGGACAACAAAATAAATACTAAAGTACTGTTCACTGTGAAAAAATAACCTCTCGGGGTGCTAGTGACTTCTGTCAGAGTGGATGGATAAAGCAAATTTCTGTCCTCCAATGCAAAAACTATAATATGGTCTTTCCCAGATCCTAATTTTTCCTTCTCTAAGGCGAAGCAAATAAAAGTAAGAGTTCTATCAGTAGACAAAAATCAGCTAAAAATAATTCCTGGGCCTTACCAATCCAGCTGTATTTATCCAGTTTATCACATTAGCTATCTAAACGAAAGTGATTACTAAAATTTGGCACATATTCATAAACATTCACAAGTTATGACAGTAATAGTGAAAAGTTTTAGCATTGTAGCAGAAGAAAAGAAGCCAGAATTGATTTGAATTTACATATCTGACATGATCCAATTTAACACTTCCAATATTTGACTATACATTTTATGGATCAATTTAACAAGAGGTGATAATTGATGAAAAACAATAACTGATTGTAAAACTTACTCTCTGAAAAAGTTTGAGTGAACTGAAGAGCTATAAAACACTTTAAATGTTTATATTATGCCATTTTTTCTGTATTCAATTTCTAATTGTAAAATAATGTAAAATTAGTACTTATTTTAATGCCTCTGTTTAATTCAGTCTGGATTTTGTTACATACAGCTTAATGAAAGAAACACAAAAATTGGTGTAGACATACTTAAAATCACAGGAATAAAATGGGAAAAATCACTGAAGATACAATAGTTTTGCTAAGATTTCAAAAAAATATATAGTAAGGCAGTATTTGCCAACAAAAAAAAATCCAGAGAAAGGATATACTAATACCAACGTGTGGGCGAAGAATGCATTGCAAATCACATTTATGGTTATGCTGTAAAACCATGCAGCACTAGTTACCAAGATATGGAAATAACCTAAGTGCCCATTAACAAATAAATGGATAAAGAAAAAGTGTTACATATTCACCATGGAATATTCAAAATAATTCTGTCAGTTATGACTGCCATGGATAATCTAGATGACATTTATGCTAAATGAAATAAGCCAGGCAACAGAAAAAAATAATTTCAGCATCTCACTTACATATGGACTTTGGAAATGTCAAATTCATATACACTACAATGGTGGTTACCAGAACAGAGAGTTAGGGAGCTTTACAGGAGAAAGGGACATATTAATCACAGGGCACAAATGTTCAGTTAGACAATTTAGTATTATATTGTATTGTATGGTGACCATAGCTAATATGATGTGTTTTATATTACATATTGCTTAAGACTGAATATTCTTTCAACAAAATAAGAATGGGAAGTGGTATGCATGCTAATTGGCTTGTTTCAATCATTCTGAAACATATATGTCAAAACATTGCATTGAACTCATAAATAAATGATAATATTACTTCTCAATCAAAATTTAAATTATTTTTAAGCATTTTTAATTTTTATGTATTTATTTGAAGCAGAGAGAGAATGGGCACACCAGGACCTCTTGTCATCACAAACAAGCTCCAGATATATGACACCACTTTGTGCCTCTGGCTTTATGTGAGTACTAGGGATTTGAATCTGGGCTATCAGGCTTGGCAAGCAAGTGCCTTAACCATTTAGCCATCTCTACAGCCCAAATTATTTTTAAAATGATGAATCTCATTGCAAAAAAATAGAATACATAATATATCTCTCAATCTCTAGCAGTCCATTTGGCCATATATTTTAACTCCTAAAACTATGACCTACTGATGCTTTCCTTTTACCAAAGGAGCATCTAAGCTGACAAAACTTATAATTATGTCCAGGGAGAATTGTGCTTCAGCTCTTGAATAAAAGTCCTGTATTTTAGGATTAGGGATGGATTCACTGGGCTCTCTTGCTCTGACAGCACCAACATCTATCTAAATTGGCTATGTTCCCTGGGTACTAAACAAACAAATTTCTGCGATAATTTCAATTGCAATCTAAATCTGATTGATCTTAGGGAGAGAATGTTCTGAGTAGAAAACACTAAAAAACTGATCTCTTCAATTCCGTTTCTCAGTGACATACATTATCATTCTTGGTTTTATTTTCTAAAGGAAGTCCTGCTCTGTTTGTTAACATGTTATGTTCTCTGTAGGCTTACAAATGTTCAATCAAGGAGGAGGCTCTATGCCCACACAAAGCTACTTATATTTTGCCTCCTCATTCACCTCCTAGCATGTTAATGGTCAACAGAGCCAGAGTGATTTAGACCTCTCTTAATAGAAGATCAAATTACACTTGTATTAACTTGTCAGTACAAAAGGTACTCCTCCACAGTAGGGCTTTCATCCTTCTTCTCCTTTCCCCGTTCCTTTCCATAAGCACAAACATTGTCCAAGCCCTCAACACAGGGACAGGGGCTCCAGTAGGGAGAGTGAAGCATGAAGAAATAACACAGTGCATTGTAGATAGCCCTATTCCTGTCCCTATCATGCCCTTGGGCAGAGCATACTGAGGACCCAACAATAATCCTGACAGAGCTCTGTCTTAAAGGCAAAAAGCCACAGCTTAAACAGGCAAACCTTCAGACTGGGATGTGAGATAATCTTAATGTAAGAGCTAGCACTGAAAACAGGCCTATGTTATCAGTATATTAAAAACTATTCTCAAAGGAACCTAGCAAAATCAGAGAGCCATGAACATCAAATTTACCTGAACCACATTAATAAATTTGTCTAATCTTCATGGGAGTCTCTTTTGAAACAAGGTGATAAAATATGAATCAAAGAAAAAGAAACTGTTTTCTGAGCCTTGAAATGTTATGCATTTCATTATGACCAAATGAAATCCATTATTAGGAAGTTATCTTTGAGCACATTTGGATTGGCATAGACCCCCCCCCAAACTGTTACTTGAGAACAACATCAAAATAGCAGGATATTCTGAGTTTATAACATCATCTCTAAAAGAGAAAAGTACCTTCTCTACAACCTGCAGTCATGGTCCTAGAACTCTGCCCATCCTGAAACATGAGAATATATCCTATGAGAAAATTAGGGCATAAGGACATCACCAAATGTATCCCACACCTTCTCACTTTCCCAAAGAACATGTTACTCTATCTAAATAATACAAGACATGCGACATCAAAAAGATGTGCAGAGCACACAGAACAGCACGAAGCTAAGACTATTTCCTTCTGCCTCTGCTCTGATCAACAAGGGTTCCAAAATATCTAGGCATTAAGTCATACCTAGAGTCACTTTATGACCATAGTAATGACAATTATCTTTCTATGTATAATGCCTACAGGTGTATAGTATAGTACGAGAATTAAACAGTCACACCCTAAAAGACACAGAAGCATAGACAGAGTACCACAAACTATCTTACAGGAAGAAATAAAGACAGAAGTGTGAGGGAGGGAAAGGAAATAACTTAAAGGAACAAGGGAGGAGAAAAGGAGCAGATGGATGAAATTTAGGTCTATGCCTAACTGTGGCTTGCTGTCACTTCATGTAACCTCCTTTTCATCCCAGGAATAAAAGTCACTCAGTGCCTCAAGCTTAGCATGGCTTAGTCTGATAACTGGTTTAGGGAACAACTTTATACTCATGGCCACTATTCTTTCAAGCATCTCCAAAGAACATTTATTTTAGTTTTTAATTAAAAAAATTAAAATCAGGCTTTAAAAATTTATCTACATTATGATCCATACTGATACAAAGAATATTTGCATATTTGGAAAGTAAAAGTTTCTAAAAGAGTATCCATTGCTTCAGTCCTGTGCTTCTCTCCCCAGTTGTTATAGTCCTACCACCTAAATCTTTTTGCAACCCTCCATTCTGTTTAACTTGTCTTTGGGGATCACATTAACCCCACCTCCATGCCTCTCTTCACTTATCATCTAACCTGATAGCTCTCAAATTCTTGTTTGCAACCAAGTTTTCTTCTTTGAAAGATAAGTCAATTCATTCAAATGACAATAGGGTACCTTCCTCTGAATATAGCACAAGTACCTCAGATTCCATTTATTTAAAATGGATCCAACCTCCCCACCATCACCACAATCTTTCTCTCACTTAATAGTAGGGGCAAAAATATGGTGATTTCATTTACTCTCATCCAATCCTTAAAAGTGGTATGGAATGAGTTGCCTTATGTGTTAACTTAGTAGGGTTACCATATCTAACAACTTGCAACCAACCATTCCCTGTTCTTTGTCTATTAGAGATAGTAGAATATATATGTGAAAACCTGGAGCTAAAACTAGATCATAACTAGATTGAAGGTTGTGCCCTTTCCTGGTTTGATATACAAACCAGGATAGCATCCCTAAACCAAGGAGGAATATAATGTGGAGGCTAGAGAGGTGATGACTGAGGGGACACTTTCAGTCCTTGGATGAGAGAAAATATTCCTTTGAGAAATTATTCCACCAGTTGCCTTGCAGGAATGACAGAACTCTACACAGGAATCACTTAATAAATGTTAACCTTTATTATTTATTATTATTATTACTTATTGACACTGAAACATGGCAGAATGCCCCAGCAAAACAAAGGTCAACCAAAAAATATCAACCCTACATTCTAGATAATTAAAAGTACTCACTTTTCTTAATTGACTGCTATATGCCAAAATATTGTAGGTAATTCGTATATATGCTCTTATTTAATCCTCACAATAAACTTTATCTTCACCTCTCATCTATCATTCTGAAGAAGAAACTTCAAACCATCTCATTTTAGGCCTAAATATTTTTTCCTCTCATTACATGCTTGAATTAATCACCTGCTTCATTCTTTTGTCAACAATTTCCTAAAAATTAATATTAATTTTAGATAAGAAACCATAGATGAATAAAAAGTAAAAAAGGTAAAGATCAGTCATTATCTTTAGTCCAAATATAACTGTTATTACTATTGGGTATATATAATTATATAAATTTTAGTGTCTTTTACAACATGATTTAAGACCCCCCAAATGAATAATAAACTGAATGCTTCTATCTAACTTACCTTACTCACTTAACAATGCATGATGAATATTATTCTGACAATATTGATTTCCATCAGCATATGTATAACACCCTACTAGATGAACATTCCTTAATTCATTGAGCCAATCCAATGTGCTGGACACTGAAGTTGTTCCCCATTTGTACTACCTTAAGACAGTGCTGACATGAACAGCCCTGCGCATATAATCTTTGGCCAGTTATTCAGTTTCTTCCCTAGTTAGGACAAAGGGTTTACATATTTTAAGGCTTAACGATATGTATTACCAAATGCCCACCACCAGAGTTTGACAGGATCCATTTTACTACACCATCCTTGACATTGCACAGGAAAGAGGGGACACTTATATTAATCCCAGCTATTTTATAGTAAAACATATGCTCAAATAGCTCTCCACACTGAGTTCACTTAGCTTTCCGGGATCATTTAATCCCACACTGTCCACTCTAAGAAGGTTGCTCTCCTGACTGCCATAGAAGGGTTCCTACCTTAATGCTTTTCTCACATCATTCCCCTTTGGCTCCTGTCTCATGGAATGCACTAACTTCCTTACCCCATTCAAGGATGATTTTCAGTGGCTGTGTCCTCCCTGAAGCTTGATCTGACTCATGTAGGCCACAGAAGCCTTTGCCTCCTCTGTGCTCTAAGAGCACACATCTGAGTGTATGCTCCATATATTCTGATTTATTTTAGGGTGTGTGTGTGTGTGTGTATGTGTGTGTGTGTGTGTGTGTGTGTTTAAATCTCTACAACTGGATTCTAAACCAAAGGACAAGGATGGTTTCTTTCTTCCTTTTTTTTTTCTTTCCAGTATTAACACACAACTTTATTGAGATGCACAAATGAAGTCAATGTAAATGACAAGAAGGGAGCTTACTTATGATGTATTGTTCACTGTCACTTATGCAGAAGAAATAATAAAAATATTTCAATCTAGGCAGCAAGATAAAAAAGCAACAAACATGTTTGCACAACAAGTAGTGATATTCATTCATCCATCTTAAACCTGAAGACAAACTTGGTTAAATATCAGCATCAATGATACAATATGATAGTCATTATTCAAAATTGGCAGCTGAGAGAATTCCTTTGCCATATAAAGAAGGTGGAGAAAAGGAATAGTTTACAATGTGTGTTGCTTCTATACTACAAAGTCAAGGAGTTATTCCTGGCTCTTTGGAAACATATGCTCAGTTAGTTTGGCCATGAATTTTCCAACTTTTACTTTCACCAAAAAATCATGGTGACTTTCTATTCCCAGAACCTTATCAGCACACACTTGAAATTCTTTTAAAAAGAAAAAAAGCGAACCATCACTAAATTGATTCTGAACAGGTTCATTCTCCTCCCATTTAAAATTTTCATTTATGTTCTCAAAAATGATCAGAAGTTTAAGAATAACCTCTTTGTTCTCCTTCTTAATAAAGAGGGAGCCCAGTGAAGATGGTACTTGGGCCCTGAGAAGGTCTCTGGTCATGGCTGGATTTTCAGCCAAATTCAATAGGAGTTTTAAAACCTGAAGTTTAGTTTCTTCATTTCCTGCTGAAAATAAACGAAAGAAGTCTGAAATGGAATTAGCAAGTATGTGCTGATACTCATTAGTGACAGTCATGTTCGTAAGCAATCTGAGCCCAGCCAGCTGCACAGATGAGTTCAAGCGAGAAGTGATTGTATCATCACACACCTGATTCATGTAGATCTTAAGCCTGCGCTGATTTTCAGCATTCACACTCAAATTATTTAGGACGATTAAAGCCTTTTCTTTAACAATGGGATCTCGAGTATTGAGAATCTTTGCAACAATTGGGAGACCACCCAAATCACGAATAATATCTCTGTTAAATGCATAAGCAGCATTATTACCCAGAGCAATTAAAGCTGCTTCAAGAATATAAGGCTTTTCAGACATCTCAACCAAACACAGTACTTTCTGTAGCTCCTGGGGGGATAAAACAGTATCATCTGAATTAGGGGAAGCTCTTTTCTGGACAGCCCTGCGTGCCCGGGTAGCTCTGGCCCTTGCCCTGGCTCTGGCTCTGGTCCCAGCCTCAGTTCCAATCCGGGCCCAAGGTGGATACCATACAATACTCTTGTTGTCATTACTGTCATCATCATCATCAGACCAGTCATTATACCTGGCCCCAGAACAGTCTCCAGCATCATCCACCTCCCCAGAGCCACCCTCAGCCATTTTCTCCTTGTTCTGTTTTCTTCCCCGGGTCAATCTATAAATGCAATAGCAGGCTCCAGCTCCAATCACCAGGCCTGCTGTCACCCAGCCTACTTTCCTGACGTAGCCCATGCAATCGTCCCTGACAACAGCAGGGACCAAGGAATGGAGTATTCACTCAGGGTATGGAAAAAGGGCTGTGGGCCTGAGTGCAGGCCTGTGGAGAGTCTTCTTCAGTCACTTCAAGTCCAACTAGCTGGTTCTGGATGGAGACCTAGAAGTGGAGAAAGGAAATCAGCTTTCACTTTAGCTTCTCTTGTGTTGCCCCACGTAGACAGTTGCACAGAGGGACAGGAAAACAGCAATTGAATACTGAGTAGGAAATAAAAATGGTCGATAAAATCTCTATCCCCTTCATGTCATTCTGTCCCTACCCTCACCCCCAACACAGCCCATCCTCACCCTAAGCAAATATAAAGGCAATGGAGTCCACAGATTCTGCTGGGGGCTCACTCACCACAACCTCTGATGTCCCCATGTAATAGCAGCCTTACACACTAACCTCCTTGAGACAGGCAGTTTGTCCCTTCTTCGCTTCCTGGAGGTATGCCACGCCCAACAATCTTTTTGATCTGCAGCGAGACAGGAGTCAGTGAGAAGTGAGGACTTGATGGATTGACTGTGTATTCGTCGCTTTCCTGATTCACAATCCAGGTTGTCTGATATTTTTATAAGCCTTACTGTGCCGTCCAAAACATGCACACTGTCCCCTCCGTAGGCTAAAATTTCAGGAGGTAAGGATATAAAGTAGGCTGGAGTGAGCCTGTCTAAACCGCGGAGGTTTCTAACCCCTCCCCCATTCCAGGCAGCCCCCACGCCCACACCGACCTCTAACGATCGGAGAAACTTCCTCTCTTGCTTCTAGCGGTGCCACCTGCTACTGCAGACCTGCAGGATGACAGATCGAAAACATGGGCACTAAGTGCTGTTGAGAGAGGAGGATTATGAACAAACTGTCTGATAGGTTTTCTCCTCTCATCCCGCCCCCACCCCCGAAGCAAGCAAGCAAGCAAGCAAGCGCACACACACACACCCGCACGCCATTTCTCCACGGTCCTGGGAGTGTGAGAAATACCTTCAAACTCGGACTTAAACCTAGCTCACGGACTCTTGTTTTTCCCTCACTCCCACCCACGCAGCTCCCAGGGTCCCCAAAAGGTCTTACCCTCAAATCGACCTTCACCGAACGGGTTAATTTCCTTCCTTCCCTCCTCCCTGGCGTTGTGCCGCAACCTACGGAAAGACTGGCCACCCAGGAGAGGCTTGGACCCACTAGACACAGAGCCATGGTCAGGAAGAAACGGCCACCGGCAGAAAGACGGGAAACACTACTGAATGCTTGGTGGACGGACCAGTCCCCAGAGAACCAAACTCTTTCCTAATTCTGAGGCCTGGTTGTCAAAGGTTTACCCACCCTTGTCACCCCTCTCAGAGCTCAACCCACACATCACATTGCACCAAACCACCCCCGCCCCCCAGGTCCAGCCCTTCCCCACCGGCTTCGTCCGTCCTGGTGGAACAGTGGCCAACACCCAGGCCACAGCTCCCTTCCGGATCGTGGGCCTCGGCTCACAGGAGATTCCCATCTCCCGATTTCTGGGCGCTTGCCCAAACACCCCCCACTCACCGTTTCGCAGCATCGAAATGGGCTGCGGGCGGGACATATGTCTTGGAAAGCCGGCGGCACTTAAGTACAAGAGACGACGGAGAAACCTCCGGACCTGCGACGGTCTCCGCCCAACGCCCTCCACCACCCCCCACTTTTATGGAATCTCCCAGGCACTGACCTGCAGGGATCCGGGACAATTTCCTTTTCCTCCTTCTTTCCTTTGCGACAGGCCCGCCCGCCCTCAGGGAAATAGGGAGCTGGTACTCAGACGGGAACAACGACCAGGACTAGAAGGACTTCTGCACACGTCAGCTCTTGGTCACGTGAGATCTACGTCATCCACCAACTCGGATCCCCAATTTCCCCTCCCACCAGCAGTGCGGCAGAAGAGGGCCCGCCCCCCCTCAATTCCTTCCCCCATACTAGGCCTTGTTACTCTTTCTTCTTCGCTAATACCATCTTCCTCTAGTTGTGTTCCCCTTCGTTCATCTACCAGTACAGGACAGCATCTTTCCCCGGAGCTACAGGGGCCACTTGTACTTTTCTTTTTTTTTTTTTTTTTTTTTTGCAAAATTGACTCTTCCTTCCCTAGGTTCCTGGGGACAGCAGTTTCTCCCTTTACCTTCCCTCCTTCCAGCTATGGATATCTTCTATTTCCTCTGAAATCTAGTGCTAGTTCTGAAATGAGCAAACCATCGGAAAAGGAAACCTGGAATGAAAGTATAGTTATTACTTTCTTAATACTTTTTTGGTATTTTTCACCCTGCCCTCCCCTGCTCCAGCCTACACTCTACTTAGGAGGAAAAAATATTATGAAGGTGTTTTCATTTTAGAAATAAGAGTGGAGATGAGAGATCAATGTTGAGTGGTGACCTCCAAAAGTTCCACACTTCTCACTTGTTGGAAAGTGCTACCCACTTCAATCAAAATATTCTTAATGTCTTCTGGGGCCTACCACATAAAGCACTCCTGAATGAACTAATCAGGCTGTCTGAAAATATGTAAATCTTCTGATTAGGCCACCAATTTTCACATGCATAAGTTAGCAAGGAGGAGACTGTGCTCTCAGAAGACAGTAACAGAAAAGGTTGAGTAAAAATCATGTCTGTAAGATAAAAAGGCATGCACACTGACGAGTGATATACAAAGAACATTGCCAAATATGCTTGGCTACAAATACAGGACATTACCTGCAAATGAAACATGTATTAGAGGAACATGAACAAATTTGGCTGAACTTGGCATCTAGCAATTAGTGTGAAACCATTTCACTAATTGGCTTGATGAGCTCAATCATTCACCTACAATTTTAACTTTTGAAAAGTAGGAAAAGGAATAAATTAATTACTTTCCCTCACTGTTTAAGTTAACAAGGTTTGGTTTCAGTTGTTTGCTGACAAACAGGCTTAACTAAGACATACTACAAAAACAAATAACATTATACAAAAAGCAATACAGATCGTCTAGCTTTCCCACTCATGAGATCTTCAAGGAGACATATCCTAATAATTTAAATACAAGGTTATTCACTGAGGAAAAACTTTAAAAATTCACAAATAACTCTGGAGCAAATCACAAGACTGGGGAGTTTGGGAACAGGCAAACCTCCAGGAAAATTTGTATCAATGTAACTTCTGGAAAAGAGTCTTGAGACATGATTTTGTATTGAGCAAACATAATACAAATCAACTATATGGCTCTGTGTTTAGAGAAAGAGCATGTTCAGCAAAGAGGTTTATTCAAGCACAGCAATAAGGAGAAAAACACATCAGAGGAAAGTGTTGGTAATTCCTACCCAAGAACTGTCTGGGGAAAAGTACTGGTTAACATGAAGGAAACATTTAGCCTTGCTTACCAGAACCATGCCCAAAATGTATAAGAGCACTTCAAGCTTCCAGAGCTGAAAACCACATCTTAAGGTGAATGAATGTCCTTGCTCTGATTATAGGTTCATCAAGGAACCTTCTGAGGTCGTGGCTTTCCAAGTAGAGGCTTGTCTGCAGGTAGAGAATGGACAGGTAAGACTGACAGAAACCCCTACAACCACTGACAGTTGTATTTCTAAAGGTAAATTATTCAGTTGCCATGCCTGTTGAAAATTATCTTCCCTGGTGGCCTACTGAACAACAAGAGAATACAGAGATTTGTGCATTTGAACATTCAGATCTACATGTATATGTGTCTGTTAATGAGAGTTTTCCTTAACATAAGCATCTGCTCTCAGTTTATAGGCAAAATCAAAGGTAGATCATACAACCCTCAGGACAGCATCCCAAACTGTAGTGGAATCCTATGGAATTTTGTCAAGGGTGCCAGCTGCCCTTGGCTCAAAAGGCAACCTTGTGCATTGCCATTTCATAGTATACATTTATAATTTTCAGGTGATGTTGAAATTACAACTGAGGGATACTGTAGAAGTTCTCCAGTATATCAGTCACAGCTAGACAAACAGTTAAATATACCAGCTAGTTTAAGGACCTTATAAATCAATTAAAGGGAGTATATTTTACATACTCCCTATTTCTCTAGGGGAAAAAAGGTGGATATTTTGTCCACAAAAGACTAATCAGAAGCTCTCTTACTAAAATTTGAATCTTGAGCAGAGAGAGAGGGAGAGAGATTAAAACCTGAAAATGGGTGGACTTATGGAATCTAATGTAATCATCATATCCATTTTCCTACCTAGACCTCGGAGACCTGATCTTGGTCTTCAGTATTCCTTCCTTGTGCTAAGCAGGTCTACTACTTGAGGCAACAAAACTTTAATCAATGTACAATACAAAAACAAATAGCATGATGTAAAAAGTACTATAGCTTTTCAAGATACCAGTCCTCTATAATTTTGTTTACCCTGCACAATTCCATTTGTTACCTTCTGTCCACTGACACTTGTTTTCAGAAACTTTTTAAGGCATGTATCACATGTGGCCACATAATGATTTAAACCAAAAGACATTTTTTCCCTACCTAGGAAAACAAAAAAAAAAATGGCAAATGGTAAATGAGTCTGGACTATGAAAGTGTGAGGAAGGCTAGAAAGTAGTGACACATTCATGATTTCTCATATTTACCAGGGAGGCATTATGTACTCCCTGGCTCACCTCCTGAAAGGGCCTCCTCCACACAGGGGCCCTACACAAGGAGGGCCTCCAGCTGGGGTGTCATATTTCCACATTCTAAGAAAGAGGCTGTCTGCAGGGTCTATATTTAGAGCATGACTGCCAGAGAGGACAGGTGTGTGCCTGGGGACTAACTTCTACATATTTGGTTCCTGAGTTCTGGGATTATTCGGAGGGGCTTGTCTGGGGGGTGCAGTGAAGTGAAAGGGGAGGCAGGGAGAGAAAAACCCCTCTTTCTCCTGCAGACTGCTTGGGGTCCTGTGCTTTGTTCTTCCATTGGTGAGGGAAAATGACACTGATGTTTATGGTGTTGCAGCAATCCAGTCCTCCAAAGACTCTCATCCCCATTGTCACTGGAAGATGCTGAGCACTCACCACTGTTGTGCTGACAGATAGCACACGAGTACAAGAAAGCAGGGAGACCTCACCAGTGTCCACCTGTTAAGTCTTTTTCATTAATGGGATAACAGAGAATTCTCTAATTGGGGGATGATGTATGCACTGCATTAAAAGCCCTTTGAATTAAAAGCAGGTTATCTGTTACTAATTTGTTAAAATTACTAAGGTTTGTAAAATTCACCTGAAGTTGACTCCAAATTCTGCATAAAGTCCATCTTTTGGAGTGAGAGTAAAATCCATTGTTCAATCTTCTACAAGACTTCTGTCATCTGACACCTAATACCATGAGTTCAACAAGAATAAAAAGACAGTGTTTTCCTCATCTAAAATAGTCATAACTAGAACACTGACCTTCTCACTACACATTCATTTATCCATAGATTTATCAAACACATTAAAAGTACACTGGTTTTGTTTATAAGGATATCATTTTAAGCTGTAATGTGCTATTTTAAAGCTGCTATTTAGAAGACAATATATTCAATGTGATACAAATTAATTTTGCCAAATCAATGAAGTTTCACTATCAACTAGAAATCTTGTTTATTTACATGCACTTGAAAATAAGATTGGGGGCTGGAGAGTTGGCTTAGCTGTTAAGGTGCTTGCCAGCAAAGCCAAAGGATACAGGGTTGATTCCCCATGACCCACATGTAAGTCAGATGCACAAGGTGGTGCATGTGTCTGGAGTTCCTTTGCAGTGGCTAGAGGCCTTGGCCCACTCATTTTTTCTATATCTACCTCTCTCTTTCTCTCTCAAATAAATAAAAATAAATAACATTTTAAAAAATAGAATTTGGGGCTGGAGAAATGGCTCAGCAGTTAAGGTGCTTGCCTACAAAGCCTAACATGTTCCATTTCCCAGTACCCACATAAAGCCAGATGCACCTGGTGGCATATAGACCTGGAGTTCCTTTGCAGTGGCTAGAGGCCCTGGCACACCCGTATTTTCTCATTTTTTCTCTCTCTCTCCTCTTTCCTCTCTCTGCCTATCTATGTTTGCAAATACATAAATAAACTTTTAAAAAGCTTTAAAAATAAGATTGGAATTCATTTTTTCTCCAGGTGGAAATAGACTCATTTTATTTTATAATTACAAAATAGGGTACTGTGAGCCAATCAAAAAGGAGAAATGAAACAGAAAAGAAATAGAGTAAAAGGATTAATAAAAGTCTCCTACCTGGGTTTCCTTTTCGGCTCCTCTACCCTAGTTTTGGTGTAGAAACTAAACAGAGAGAGGGATAGAAATTAAAGAAAGCGATGCAGAAGTTTCAAAGCCAAGGACAGAATGAGGCAATTCTCCAAGAAGAAAGTATAAGTGCAGGGCAGACTGAGGAAGAGATTGTGCCCCTTCCTGTAATTAGAACAAGTCAAATTCAAACACCAGAGTGATACAGGCGTTTCTATTTTCTGGTATCTTTACAGAGGAAACCACTGACAGGGCCCCAAGTGATGGGAGGAGGTACAGAGCTGCCTGGCGCCTGCAGCACTGCTTGTGGGAGTGGAAATTGGGGGCCAGTGCTCACTGGTGACGTGGCCTTCACGTGACCAAGAGCCGCTTAGAGCCCAAGTCCAGATAGTCGCCTGCGACTGGGTACCAGCCCCCTATTACTCTGCAGGCGTGTGAAGGAAGAAGGAAACTAACTGGGAGCGTGCAGGTCGGTGCGAGGACGGGCACTGCTTGAAAGGCGATGGGGGTGGGAGAGAGCCAAAGGCACCGGGAATCCAAGTTCGAGCTGATAGGGTTCTGTAACCCTCTCTCACCTACTTTTTAAATGCCTTCCCCATCCCACCCCGGGTTCATTTTACTAGGAAGAAGTGGCAGGCTTCAGGTAGGGGTGACGGGAGTGAACGGCGGTTACAGAGAATCCAAGCACAGGTTCCACAATCCGGGCACCGTGTCCCGAGTGCTGGTCCGTCCACCAAGCACTCCATCCCTTCGGTCCGCTGTGTGTTTGCAGGTCTGTAGGTCGCGACGCAAACCTTGGCTAGAGGAGCAAATTGCTTTGGTTGGAACCTTACAGTGGGATTTGATGGTGGGATCGGGTCCTGGACCTGAGGTAGAGGTGGTAGAGGAGGGGGGCTGGGATCTATGTGGGCCAGGTCCCAGTCGCCCTCTCCTGGCCCCTTCTTTCTCCACACCCCCTCCCATTTCAGCGCAGGGAAAGGGGTGTGGCGGCCTTTGCTGGGGAAATGGCGGCCAATGAGGGGGGCGGGGAAGCCCGCAGTACCAAAGTCGGGAGGGGGTTGAGAAATAATTTTAACTCAACAGCCTAAAATTTAGAAAAGCAGATATTGGGATCTGTGTGATCTATGTAGAGCCGTCCAACTACACTTTCAGTGCTCTGTTGCTACATCTGTCTCTTTTCAATTGTCCTTCTGCCAGACTTTATCTATCGATAACTGTGAAAGGAACACTTACAGAAGAAAACAAGGGGCAGGGAAAAAGCGAATTCACCTGACTGGTAGTAGTTGGTTAGAAAATATGCTTATAAAAATTTCTGGTGGAGGGTGGCAAAGGAGGAGGGTTAGCTGAGGGTTAACTGTCCCCGTCACTGTTCAGGTTATCACAGCACAATATCATCTCCTGTTCTTTTCTAACGGTCCTGAAAGATGAAAAGGTGGATAAGAAAAGACAGAAAAGAACATAGAATTAGGTCCCTAATGATTCAACTTTCTTGACATGAATTCAAACTCTGTCTGCTAGGTCAGGTACACATCAAGGCATGAAGCAAAGAACTAATACTCTCTCTCATCCTCAGATTCATCATAAGCCTAGGGGAGGCTGAAGATTACTACACTGCACCATTACTCACCCTGGCCCTAAGAGTCCTCTTCTATCAGGTGGAGCAAGGCCTTTCCTATCTGGTCCTAAGGCTCAGAAGGACATAAGCATGGGCCGGGCCAGGGAAGTGGGTTGGATGGCAGCAGGACTGATGATTGGGGCTGGGGCCTGCTATTGTGTTTACAGACTGACCATAGGAAGAGATGATGATGACAACTTGGACGATGAGGAGGAAGATGAATGGGATGACGATCTGGACCTGGATGAGGAAGAATCAGAGATTTGGTTTGATTTCACAACAATGGCCCGGCCTTGGAGCGAGGATGGGGATTGGAATGAACCTGGGGCCCCAGGTGGCACTGAACATAGGCCCTCAGGGGGAGGCAAAGCCAACAGAGCACACCCAATAAAACAGCGGCCATTTCCCTATGAACATAAAAATACATGGAACTCTCAAAGTTATAAAACTTTCACTTGTGTTCTTGACCTCACCAAGTGTCCTTTCATTCGGGGAAAAATGTTGTTTGATGAGCCCCAGGATGCTGGCTTTTCACTTAGCCACAATGTCAATAGTCATTTGGCCAGCCTCTCAATGGCTGGAAACACGATCCCCACCCCCAGGCCTGCTGTGAGGGCGAAGGTTTCCTGTGCCCCAGAAAACCTGAATGTCAGTATTGAAAACCAGGGCCAGATTAAGATGTACATCGATGAACTGTGTCAGGAGACAGTGTCACGTTCCTGCAACTCATTTCTGCAGCAGGCTGGATTAAATTTGTTAATAAGCATGACAGTTATTAATAACATGCTTGCCAAGTCCGTTTCAGACCTTAAGTTTCCTTTGATAGCTGAGGGAAGTGAATGTACTAAGGTTCAAGTACTGGAACCATTGATGGGTTTGTCTGGAAAGGAAGTGTTGGTGGGGGATTTGCTGGGAGCCCATATGCTATTCTCCTTCATGTCCCTCTTTGTCAGCATTAGAAACAGAGAGATTCTCCTGGAAGCCCTTGTCCCTTAAGTGGCTGATTCAGACAGAATAAGAATGAATTCACCCAAATCCTCTTGGTTTACAGACATGAAAGAATGAGCAGTGGGTGCTACTGCAGCTCCAGCCTTAGCCACTCACCACATCCACAGAGAAAGTTCCTGCCTGAAAATTAAGAACTGCATTCTAATTGTCCAGGCAGAGGCTCCCACAGAGATTTGGGGAACTTCTTGGTTTTGTGGTCTGCAGGTAAAGTATATTGCTCCCTTGCAGACCTTCTTGAACTGGTAAAGGAATCACTGTGGCTGCCAGCTGCAGATAACGGACATAAAATCACATCATCACGAGTACTGTTACTAGTATCTGTGGTGGGCTTCCTGTCTCAGCAAGACATTTTGCAGAGATCCCACCCATATGGGAGCTTGTGCTGAAAACTCCTTTGTCTCTGCTAAGGTTGAAGTATTTTTCCTTTAGTCTTTTCCCTACACCAGCTGATGGATGGTCAGCCTGTTCCTCAAAGAAATGCACTCCCCTTCTGTCCATTGTACCTATTTGCCCTCCTCCACCCAAGTCCACACCTGTGTGTATCATCAATAAACGCGTGTGCTTTAATTGGCAAACAAGAGGCATGGTCCTTGTCCTTGAGTTTACACCCTGCACAAAGAGAAAGGCAAAAGTGCAAGATAGACACCAGTTGACTAGGGCTTCTCCTGCCTGACAGATGCACTTATCAGTGCTCATGGGAGGCAAGGGCAGAAAGGGCCTGCTGTGCTCAGATTCAGCTGCAAGAGAGGGGTTCTGGGTAGGGGTGACAGGTGAGTGTGGAATTTGCATGAAATGTTGAGAGAACTGGAGATGACAGTCCTCTTGAAACAGGGACCACAGAGCCTGGTGTAGAGGAGGCCCTTCATAATGGAAGGTGTCTCCTCGACAGACCATCTTGGGAGGAAGGTTAGTGTCCTTGGAATTACTCTGTGCAGACCTATCTTAGTGACTGTGGTGAAGGGGGCATGGGTGACTATCACACATCTATGCACAACCAATGCCTCATTATGACAATAAAGTTTGCCTGATTTCTATGCTTCCCTCTCTCTTCCTGAGATGCTGTCACAGCTATGTCCACACTGCCCTCATTCCTTTCTCGGAATCCCAGGCATTGTTTTGGGATGGCAGCTGCTTCATTTCAAATGTCTCCTTTCTTCTCTATCTCCTTGACTTAGGTACAATTCAGGAACAGGACAAAGATGCCCTCCATGAACTCTGCCATGAGGATGGATGGGAGAATTTCAGGGTGCTTAAGTATGACTGGCTTCAACCAGTCCATCTAACTGGAGGCTCCATAATCTTCTTCTGAGGTCCTTAAACCCTGAAAGGGAGTGTCCCTGTGTGCTGAACCATGCATGATTAGAACTGGCCAACTCATTGTGTCATCCTCACATTCTCTTTCCATACCTCTTCCAATCACCCTTAGCTCCTGCCCTGGCAGAGCCAGATTCCTTGCATACTTGTGATGGGTTAAGCCTCAGAACCCTTCCTATAGCCATGACAAAGCAATCCACATGTGCCGCATTTAGAGATTTCTGCTTTTTCACCATGTGCGTTCTGTTGGTGGCTGTCCCTGGGATGCTGCTGTGGATCAGGGTGCCCTGTGAAGAAATGATCTGTATGCATGATAATCTACTTTCTGCCGGGAGTGGTGACGCATGCCTTTAATCCCAGCACTCAGGAGGCAGAGGTAGGAGGATCACCATGAGTTCGAGGCCACCCTGAGAATACAGAGTGAGTTCCAGGTAAGCCTGGGCTAGAGCGAGACCCTACCTCGAAAAACCAAAAATAACAATAATAATAATAGAGCCGGATGTGGTGGCGCACACCTTTAATCTCAGCACTCTGGAGGCAGAGGTAGGAGGATTGCCATGAGTTCAAGGCCACCCTGAAACTACATAGTGAATTCCAGGTCAGCCTGAGCTAGAGTGAGACCCTACCTCGAAAAACCAAAAGAGAAATAATAATAATAATAATAATAATAATAATAATCTACTTTCTCTCTATCCCCCCAAACACACCATATATTTCATTTGCCCTTCTCCCTCCTTCACCATTTGGATACCATGAGGATTCCAGCTCTTCTGCTTGTACCACGTGCTCCATACTCCATCATAACCAGTGGACTAGCTCTTGGAAGTCCTCCTACTGGGAGTAGAATGATCCCCTCATCCCAGGGTTGGGGGGTGGGCTTATATGGACAGAAAGTGACATTCGGTCACTGTCACATCATACCACCATGGTGACTCATGCTTCAGGGACCTCTTTGGCTGGCTAGGGGACCAAGACTTGTTCCCCAACAGCTGCTGATGGGACTCTGCTATTTTGCCCTGGTGATCCACAGTTGTCTGGGTGATCTCTTTTGAAGGAGGATTTCCAGGCTGACTGTTCTTGTATCCTCTTGTCTTAGTCCAATCTGCCTTACCAACCCTGCCTTCAGTGACACCTCATTGCTCAGTCTCCTTAAACTCATCACAGAGACAACTTAGAAACCGTTCTCCTTCCTCCTAGCTTGTGACCCAAATTAACCTGTTTCTCCATACTCCTCTGCACACTAAGGATGTCCAAATCCCTTGTTGCACATAGTGAGCCAGCATCTCCAGGACACTTGATGCTGAAAGCCTGCAGCTGATTCCTCACTCAGAGAAGGCTCAGAGGCTTTCTACCCAACCGCTGGTCAGCTTTGCCACAGAGAAGCTACTTGGAATTAAGTGTCTCTACCACATGGCCTTGGCCTAAGTCAAAACCTTCTTGCATACTTGCTGGCTGTGCCTTCCTGAAAACACTCCTTATGTGGATGCTTCCTCTCTCATCTGCCTCCTCATCCCCAAGTGGGTGTGGTTGGGGGACATGGGGAACCCAGTTCCTTGTGAGTTCGTCCTCTTCTGATGGCATGTGGAGGGAGCAGGGAGCATGCCACCAACCAAGGCTTGATCAAGACACTGAGAGGCTGTTGGTTCTGGCAACACCACTGGTGTGTCCATGCCACAGGTCATAGGGAATACAAGATCAAAACAGCCCTGAACCACCGATCACCAAGCATACTGCTTGCTCCAAGTACATGACAATCTTTCTGGGCTGTTTCCATGCAAACATTGTACTAGGTTTACCATGCTGACCTTGCCACCTCAGTTCTGTGGGGAAGTGCCCGGCCTGAGCTGGAACTCCTGCCACTGACTGTCTTCTAGCTCCAGAAGGGGGCCTGGTTTGCTCTCTTATTCTTCTTCATTAATATCTTTACATCTGATTCCTGAAGGAACTGGCTTCCACTCTAACTGGTGTGCCCTCCTCAGCCATCCGCTCTCTATGGGGATCCTATATTTGAAGCTCCTCCACTCCTCCCTCTACAAATGCATGCAAGCCTTCACACATGCAGCTTCCCCTGCAGGCCTGTCCACTTTAAAGCCCACATCCCCACTGATTCCCTGTATGTCACAGCCATAGCAGTTTCCACCTCAATCCACTAACTTTTAAGTGCCACACATGAGATAGCACTGGACTCATAAAGTCCATCCAGGTCCTTTTGACCACTGAGCTAACAGGTACTAGTAGGCTTCAAAGTGGGCAGCTATGTGTGGCATTTGCTCCTGCGATTTATGGGCTCTGTTGACTCCTGCCTCCCTTGTTGGTATGTGTACTTTTGCTGAGGTTTCCTTTTGTGCTAGTGAACAGGCCTCTGCCCTAGGTACCCTCTCAGGACTCATTGTAGCCTGTGAGAAGCACTGGAATCTTCACTCTGCTGACATTAGTACTATGGGAAATTGCCTTGGAAAATCTTAGATGTAGAAGGACACTACACCAGGGCCTAGCACTGCCCTGTGGGTGGTGACCCTTTTTTGCCTATTGCCATTGTGCCATGCCCCCTTCCCAGTCTGACCCTCTCCTCCTTTTATTCACTGTTTCCTGGAGTTTCATCTTCCTGTTGGGATCTGCTTTTGTTTTTGTTTGTTTGTTTGTTTGTTTTGTTTTGTTTTGGTAATTTAATATGGTTTTCCCCACTCTTTGATAGTGGAAAATGAATCCTTTTTGCTTTTGCCATTTATTTTGTGTCTTCCTATTTTAAGTTTTGATTTCTGAATCTGCTAGGAGTGCATTTTGAGCAAAGCGGGAGATAACAATGTGATTAGCATTCTTCTCCTGGATGAAAAACCAATGAGCCCAACAGTGCTTGTTGAGTGCACCATGCTTGGGCTAGTTTGGCATCCTCATGAACGTAGCCCAGCTTTCCCTCTGTGGTTTCCTTTTATTGATTTTCTCCTAAGGCATTCCCCTTTCTCCTAGGAACCTCTAATTAGCTTGGGGAATCCTCAGTTCCGTGAGTGGCCCAAGGCCGGTGGTATGGGTGTTGTTGCCAAGGGTTCTTTTTGTGCTTGTGAACAGGCCTCTGATGTAGCTACCCAGTCAGGCTAACTCCCTCCTATAGGAAGATGAGGAACCTTCACTGTGCTGTATTTATCACCATGGGGTATTGGACACTGGTCTCTTTCTTCTTTCAAATTACTGCTCCTAAAGGACAATACAAAGATGCAGAATAGTATATTTTGGTACCATCATCAACATTTATGCTGTAATGTCATATGTGATTATACATTTTCTTTTTTAAAAATATTTTATTTATTATTTATTTATCTATTTATTTGAGAGAGAAAGAGAGAGAGGAAGAGGCAGAGAGAAAGAGAGAATGGATGTGCCAGGGTCTCCAGCCACTGCAAATGAATTCCATATGCACGTGCCCCCTTGTGCATCTGGCTTACGTGGGTCCTGGATAATTGAACCAGGGTCCTTAGGCTTTGCAGGCAAACACCTTAACTGCTAAGCCATTTCCCCAGCCCAACATTTTCTAATACAATGTCAAATGTCTTTGTAATGATTCACAAAAAGCAACATAGAACTTATTTTTCATGTTTTCAGATATATTGCAATTACAAAGGAAATTCTTATTAAGACTTCTGTCTCTTGTGCATTTTAAATTTTGCATTCCTTTTCCATTAAAAATAAATTTACTAAGAAACAATTATTCCTGGTTTATAAAAGGTATTTATAAAACATTGTTATTCTGAGCCAGGCTTTTTTGGTGAACTATCTTATTATTTTTACTATTTTGCCTCTTTATTCTCTCTGACTTCTTATGTAGATAAACATAGTTTACAAATGATGACACATTTATCTCTTGCAATACAGTAGTTCATAGTTCATTTCTTTTAGTTATCTTTGCACTGTCAAGGACCTCCAGAAGCACAGCATGGATGACACTGTGCACATTTGTCTTCTCTCTGATTTTAATGGCCTATGTTTCAGTGTAAGGTTGATGTCTGCTAGAGG
This sequence comes from Orientallactaga sibirica, assembly GCA_036365145.1. NCBI lineage: Eukaryota > Metazoa > Chordata > Mammalia > Rodentia > Dipodidae > Orientallactaga > Orientallactaga sibirica. Next base: position 178,580 of record JAEOAD010001221.1, read on the forward strand.
TTTGTGAATAAATAATATGTCATATATTTATATCATCGAATTTGTAAAAATGAGTGCACAAGATCCCCACACATCAGTCTAGACAATTTGCAGGAACCAAATGTTGAGTGAAATAATAAATTTGCAGAATATACAGTGTAATGCCATTTTCATAATTTTATGTAGCTGAAACAATACTACATATTATTTTGGATGCCTGCATTTCTAGTGAAATTAAAAATGAGTATTGAGAGGTATGCAACAATTTTTAATTTATTTTTTATTTAATTAATTAATTTATTTATTTATGTTTGCATTTTGAAGGTAGGGTCTTACTCTGGCCTAGGCTGACCTGGAATTCATTATGTAGTTTCAGGGTGGCCTTGAACTCATGGTGATCCTCTTACCTCTGTCTCCTGAGTGCTGGGATTAAAGGTGTACACCACCACGCCCAGCTGTATGCATCAATTTTGCAACATAATTCACCTCTGAAAGAAAAAGTTACTCTATTTATATAGTTAAATTTTATATGCTATTCTTAGGGATCATAAACAAGTGAAACAATGTATTAATATTTGTTGTTAATTATGTTTTATGTATACATATATCATCACATTTTTCTCTGTATTTCTCTATTAATTAATTAAAGACTTAAAGCTAATAATAAATGTATTGATATCCACAAAAAATATTATAAACAAGAATTGTAATGCCAATTTTATTTGTAGGTGACTTTCTTCCTTTATAGGGAGGCTTTCAGAGTCATGTCTCAATGCTTAACTTTTTAAAAATTTTTTTAAATTATTTTTTATTTATTTTTGGAGAGAGAGACAGAGAGAGAGAGATAGAGAGGGAGACAGAGATGGGCGCGCCAGCAGTCTCTCAGCTGCTGTGAACGAAATGCATATGCCTGCGCCCCCTTGTGGGCAAGTGCCGCATTGCGCCCTTGCCTCACTGCATCTGGCTAAACGTGGGACCTGGAGATTGGAACCGCTGGAGATTGGAACCAGCGTTCTTAGGCTTAGCAGGCAGGTGCTGTAGCCGCTAAGCCATCTCTCCAGCCCAGTGCTTAACTTTTTATAAAATTTCTTGAAGATTTATTTAAGTGTGTGGGCTTTTGTTGGTAGTATAGGCACTCATAGAGTTCATGTCTTGAAGAGTTTCTCTTAGGAAATATTTGAATATGTACGCTGATGAAATGAGGCATTAATCAAAGTCTAAGATAAATAGACACTCCAGGAAATATCTATCCCAATCTGGGAAAGCAATAAAGATTACTTTTAAAATGAGCAAACACCTGACCCTGACTAAGCAGACCAGAGGGGAGCAGGATGATGGGAGATTTGGAGTGAAGGGTGAAGGTGTAAACACCAGAAAACTTGATAAAATGTGTTTAGAAATTAAGAAAAGATTGGCAGATTAGAAAAACTAATAGATGTGATAAAGGCAAATAAGGGAAGGAAAACAACTAGAACCTCTAAGAACATATTACAATAACCTCCTCCAATGAAACATGCCTCCATATTTTGTACCCTCCCACATGGACTGAAGGATGTTTGATTAGCTTTGACCAGCTTAAACCTTAGAAAACATGACCCAAGAAGAGGCTTGAGCCATGATTTTTTTAAATTATTTTTTATTTATTTTTGGAGAAAGAGACAGAGAGAGATAGAGAGGGAGAGGGAGACAGAGATGGGCACACCAGCAGTCTCTCAGCTGCTGTGAACGAAATCCAGATGTGTGCGCCCCCTTGTGGGCAAGTGCGGCATTGCGCCCTTGCGTCACATTGCATCTGGCTAAACTTGGGATCTGGAGATTGGAACCGCTGGACATTGGAACCAGCGTTCTTAGGCTTAGCAGGCAGGCGCCTTAGCAGCTAAGCCATCTCTCCAGCCCTTGAGCCATGAATTTTTAGTGAGGCTTACTCTTCCTGCTCTGAAACTACCATGTGAGAGTCTACCCAGGGTAGTCTGTGAAAGATGAGGCAATATTTAACACAGATGAACTGTTCCAACTGAGGATGCCCAGAAAGACTTGATAGATAAAACATGGGACTTCCGTTAAATTAAAATTTCAGTTGAATATCCAATAAAGTTTACTGTATATATGTTATAAAAATATAGACTATGTTTATATTTAAAATGTTAATTGTTCCTCTGGAAGTGAAATTTAACTGTGCATCTTGTATTTTTTTTCCCCGGAGATAGGGTCTCACTCTAGCCCACACTGACATGAAACTCACTCTGTAGTCCCAGGCTCGTCTTGAGCTCACAGTGATACTCCTACCTCTGCTTCCCTAGTGCTGGGATTAAAGGTGTGCACCACCATTCCCAGATAAAATATTTTTATTTATTTATTTGAGAGACAGAGACAAAGAGGGAGACAGAGTGGGTATGGATGTACCAGGGTGTCCTGCTACTGCTGCAAATGAACTCCAGACACGGAGCCACTTTATTCATGCGGCTTTATGTGGGTACTGGAGAACTGAACCCCCGCCACCAGGCTTTCAAAGCAAGTGCCATTAACCACTGAACAATCTCTCTAGCCTGACATCTTGTATTTTTAATTGATAGCTCTGCCAACCCTAGCTACAGGAAAACCAGGCCCTGTCTGATCTGCAAGCTGACTCTAGCCATGTAAATGATTTCAAGATTTCAGGCAAGAGTAGCATAAGAAGTCACAAAGCAAACCTAGTACAGTTTACTGATTCATAAACTAGAAAGTAATTAAGAAGATTGTCTAAAGTCACTGGGTTTTGGAGTGGTTTTTCTGTAGCAATAGATAGCATATATAAAACAAAACTGTGCTTGCTCTAAAGGGTAAAGAATGAGTTCACAGTATTTGTTGGAATATAAAGAAAATCTATTGAATCTTGGATCTGAGAACAGTTTACCTGAAATATCACAACCTTGACCTTGGGTCTTAGAAAATTTCTAAGCAACTATAGTGTGCTGGACTAAAATAGAAAGTAATTGCAGGTGTCCCTAGGATCTGACCATGTGGCATAGGGTGGTGCTGGCTTGAACGAGTTCACAAGTTTCTAGGGCAAATATCTCTAGGATAACATACATTTATAATTTGATCTATATATTGCACCTCATTTCTCCACAACAGAACACATTAGATAAATAAATCATGGCTACATGTCTACCAGGTCAGTTTGAAGTACCTGAATGGATATAAAAGCAATCCCAGCACAACCCCCCAAAAAGCCGTGGATACTATATTATTAAACTGAAATTATAATAATAGCAGATGGTGTCTGTGTCAAAGTGATATCTCTATGGGTCTTAAAATCAAGTAGATCTTGCAGAAAATGAATGGAGCTTTCTGCTTTTTATATTCATCAGCAGGCAGCTATGTTCCAGTTTATTTTGACATTCTGATTGGTAAGAAACAAGCTTTCTGATTTCAACTCTAGACATTGGAATTCAGTAGTGATAATCATGAACTTTATCATGATGTATATGACTATATATACATATATATATATATATAATTGCTAAGCCATATATTATCCTAGAACTTGAAACATCTTATATGGTTTTCAAAAAGAATTTTCAGATCACCTGTGGTGATGACATTTCCAGTAAGCATGAGAATTGATAAAAGGATACAAAACGTGGGATAGAGAAAATAATAAATGTCAAAAGGAGTAATAGCAAAATGTTTATCCTTATTTAATAAAGTACAAGATGAGCTGGTGTATATTCATGAAATAAAGTACAATTTATGTATATTATTTTAAAAAGAAATACTGGGCTGGAGAGATTGCTCAATGGTTAAGGTGCTTGCCTGCAATGCCCAAGAACCTGAGTTCAATTCCCCAGTACCCACATAAAGCCAGATGCCCAGTTCCTTTTCAGTGGCTAGAGGCCCTGGGGAACCCAATCTCTTTCTCTCTTTCTCCCTCCCTCTCCTCTCTCTCTCTCTCTCTCTCTCTCTCTCCTTCCCTTGCAAATATATGAATAAAATATAAATAAAACTATAAAAAAATTTAAAAAGTAAAAAAGAAACACCAACTGTATGATTAAACTAAAATAATACTACTATAAACATTAAGAACAGGAGACAGGGAGGGATGATGATTATACAAATGAGAGAAAACTATATTTTACACATTAGAACATCATTACTGATGAAATAAATTTTTTATTGTTTAAAAGATAACTTCTCAACTCTAAAACTGTTAATATTTTGAATCAGTGTCTGTCTTATGCATCATAGTATTCCTAGTTTATACCCACAAGAAGCCAGTAGCACCATTTTCCTCATTTGTGATAATCAAATGTACACCCAGATTCTGGCACATGTTCTCCCCTGGGTGGGGGGAGGACAAAATTACCCCCAGCTGAGAACCATTGCATCTGAAGGAGCTGAAATAACAAATATTGAGAGTAGACACTCCAGAAACTGAAACCAAGCCAGGTCCAATTGTAAATACTGCCTAAAAATAATGCACATTTGTATAAGCTTATTAAAAATATGTATGGAAGCACAAACTCCTGTCCCATATCAAAATTGCAGATTGAATGCTGAACAGTGAAACTGGAAAAAAAAAATAGGCTGTTAGATGTGCCAGACAAATGGATGGTGATTCAATAGTATGCAAAACAGGCACTATTCTTTTACAAAAATGTTTTATTTATTATGTATTTGCTAGGGGAGAGAGACAGAGAGAGAGTGGGAAAAATTGAAAATGGGTGTGCACTAGGGCCTCAAGGCACTGCAAACAAATTACAGATGCATGCACCACTTTATACATCGAGCTTTACGTGGGTAATGGGGAATCGAAGCCTGGCAGACAGACTTTGCAAACAAGTGCCTTTAGCCCCTTAGCCACTTCTCCAGCCCCCAAACAGGCACTATACTTATGTTCACAGGGCTTAACACCTAGCAGATAATACAGTCAAGAGAAATATAATGCAGTATGAGTGCTATGAAAAGGAAAGCCACTTCAAATAAAGAGCCAGTGGAGTAGGATTTAAATATTTTTGATATCATCTCTTTTTCTTTTCTTGGCATGATCTCAGTTGTAAGTAAGTGCAGGAAGAAATTGTTGTGACTACATCTGTTTGTATCCCATGCAGTAAGAAAGCTCAGGAAGACTGGCAGGGAATATGGAGATGTTTGCTTTGCTGGGCCTAAGTAGAAGTTCTGTCCAAAGGAGGCCTTTTCAGTGTGCTGGACTCTTATTATGTCACAGGAAGTGTCTGTATGAGTTTATAAATTGATATTACACTTGAGTCAGCCATTAGACAATAACCAATACCAGAAAAGGGGGAAGCTGTTCCTACATTTATTAACAATAAGAAGCATACACAAAGCTGACCTCAGAAGTCTTAATAGACCCTGTTACGTTATAAAAAGCAGAAGGTGGTCAAAGGCTAAAGAAAACATCACCGAGACAGATCATAAGTGCAGAAAGTAATCTGTCCCCTTGGTAGCTAGCAGGACAGAGAAGACCATACTTTCAAGAGCTCCACAGCTACCTCACAAAACTACTTGGTATCAAGGAAACCAACCCTGGTCCTTGTCATAGATGAACCTTGTTCATGCAACTAATTTAAGCAAACCTAGTATTCTTAAAAGTATGGAATCAAAACTGGAATTCATATGAAGTAAATAGAGATATCGCAGGAACAAAGGATAAAGAGGGCACAAAAATGGATGTCAGCTGAAGAAAATTTATCTGAAAAATGGTTAGAATAAGTAGGTGAAAATTGTCACCAAATGGATCACATAAACTTGAAAGTTGTAATGAGGTAAATAAGCCAGATCAAAAGAAAGAGATGGCAAGATAAGATTTAATGAAATTTGCACTGTCATGTCTCAGGGAAGAATGTGGAAAGGGAAATTTAATAATCACAAAAAATGGCAGGAATACAGGGAAGAAACTACAGCAAAAGTATACCAATAAGTGTTAAGTTTTTGTAAATTTAGAGCTAAGACCAAAACAAATATTATGATGATGGCGATAGAGTAGATGTAATAGTGATAAGATAAGATGTAAGGGGGAGAAGATGGGAAGAAGAAACGGTTCAGCAAGTGTGGGAGGAAAATAAGAGGGGGGCTGGGCATGGTGGTACATGCCTTTAATCCCAGCAGACTCTGGAGGCAGAGGCAGGAGGATCGTCGTGAGTTCAAGGCCACCCTGAGACTACATAGTGAAGTCCAGGTCAGCCTAGGCTAGAGTGAGACCCTACCTTGAAAAAAAATAAGAGAGGATAATTGGGGTTGAGTATGATAAAGATACATTGTACAAATGTATGAAATTATCTAAAGATAAAAAAAATTAAAAGAAATAAAATTATGTAACTGGCAACAATTGATAGAGGAAAGAAAAAGGTGGGAGGAAATATTAATTTCCTTATCTAATAATGGAGGTCAAGATACTATATACAGCATGCAAACATAGCAACAGAGATATGGGTATACTGAATATTACAAAGATAAAGGCTAAGAAATATAATTTATTACAAAGATACACATCAAGAAATATAATCAGGGCTGGAGAGATGCTCAGTGGTTAAGGCACTTGCCTGCAAAGCCTAATGGCCTGGGTTCAATTCCTCAGTACCAATGTAAAGCCAGATGCACAAAGTGGCACATGCATCTGGAATTCATTTGCAGTGGTTAGAGGTTCTGGTGTGCCCATTCTTATTCAATCTTTCTCTCTCCTCCTCCTCCTCTCTCTCTTCCCTTGCAAATAAATAAATAAAAGTGTTTTTTTAAAGAAGGAACCATTGATGGAAGCTGTAGCCTTGAGTTTGAAAAAAAAAGAAATATAATCAACTAAAAGTGGATGAATTAAAGAAGAAAGAAAAGAAGGAAATGAAGCATGCAAAGTTAATCATTATTTATAATAGCAAGAAATATGAACATCCATAAATAATGGGCTCACTAAATAAGATATATTCATGCATTTAAATACCATTCAACTATAAAAATCAAGATGTTTATGTTATGACATCTGAGGACAGGTATTATTCACATACTGTTGTATGTGTGTGTGTTTGTGGGTATACAATATGTGTGTATATACACAGAGTATTTCTGGAAAAATGGACAAGAAACTGGTAACATTGTCTCTAGTGGGGAAGAATCGAGAATTTGGTGAGAGATGAAGAGAAAAGGGAGATTTTTAATGTGGAACCATTCTTATCTTTGGAATTTTGAACCACTAGGATGTGTTATCTGTATGTAAAAACAAATGTAAATTGAAGGTGAAATATAAAGAACTGCTTGACCTGATATTACCTAACCTCATCTATGTCATGTTATGTGAGATACCTGATATATAATATTGTTTGCTCCATGTACATCTCTCTTTGTTCTGTTCCCCTGAGGACTGAGGCAAACATACAGAGCAATATCCTGGTTGCCAACTTGACCTGCTATGCCCCTGCTCCTTCTCATTAGTCATCATCAAGTTTAATTAATTAGAATAATAATCTCACATATAAAGAGAAGCAAGAGACCTGGGAAATAGTTCAGTACGTAAGAGTGCTTAACATACACGCCTGAAGGCCTGAGTTTAATCTCAAGCACCCATGTAAAGAAAAAGCTGAGGATGTCCACAAAAACCTGTAAGTCCAGCCCTGTTGGGGGTGCAAACTGGAGAAATGCTGGAGCTTGCTGGTCAGCCAGTCTAACAGCAAATAGCAGCTTCACTTTCAGTGAGAGACTCTATCTTAAGGAGACAAAGTAGAACAGCAAAAGACAAGGACACATAATACCCAACATTCTCCTCTGACCTCCATACATGTGCACATGGGGTGCAGGGATCTGCACATATACACCTATGCATACACTATACGTACACACACTGCATATACTACATCCATATACATGTCAAAAACAAAAAGAGAAGCAAGATACTACTTGTATCTTACTCAAGAATGCTTGAATTCTGAAAAAAAAAGAAATTTTAAAATTTATCAGCCATCCATTTAGAATTTTTCTAACTTACAAACCCCGTCAATGCATAACAGGAACCAGCCCTGAGCCTCTCTGACCATAGACCATTACTCCATTTCATAGATAGTGAGAACTCAAGAACTAAAAAAATGTGCATTAGAGAAGAACTATATTAACAAGAGAGAAAGGAAAAGAAGGAAAAACAGACAACCTCATATCTTCTGCCTCAAATTGATTCCCAGATTGAAACCTTAGAGCAGAGTGAGTATCACATATGTCCATATACATTTCTGGAAAATTAAAGAGCATCATGGTAATTTTTTCTGTGTTTCTATATACAAACTTCAAAAGTACCAGGTCAGCCTGGAGAGATGGCTTAGTGGTTAAGGAGGTTACCTATGAAGCCAAAGGACCTAGGTTCAATTCCCTAGGATCCACGTAAGCCAGATGCACAAGGTGGTACATGCGTCTGGAGTTCATTTGCAGTGGCTGAAGCCCCTGGAATGCTCTCTCTCTCTCTCTCTCTCTCAATCTCTGTGTGTGTGCGTGTGTGTGTGTCTCACTCTCTCTCTCTCTCTCTTGCTTTCTCAAATAAATAAATGAATTAATTGAATATTAAAAAATAAATAGCCTGGCATGGTGGCACATGCCTTTATTCTTAGCACTCGGGAGGCAGAGGTAGGAGGAACTCCGTGAGTTTGAGGCCACCCTGAGATTATATAGTGAATTCCAGGTTAGCCCAGGCTAGAGTGAGACCCTACCTCAAAAAACAAAAATAAATAAATAAATAAATAAATAAATAAATAAATAAATAAATAAATAAATAAAAGTACCAGGTCTAACATGGGACAGTTCAGGCTGAGATAGAAAAGCTAATGATTACACCTTCCCTCCCTGCAGTTACCTCTATTACCCCTCCCAGTTGAGAAAACAACTAGCTTTCATTTACTATCCAAATTAAAGGCCAAGATAATGAAAAATATTGGACTCTGGATATAACTCTACAAGGTGACAATTGGTCATTATGAAATACAAATGTTTATACAGAGAAACATTGTGTGACATGGTTATTTTGAGTATTTACTTGTGGTAACAAGCTGTCAAATTTCCTTTTTTCCCCTTCACAATCATCTCATATCCAGATATATAAGAACAAAGAACAAAAAAATATTGAGGGATATGCTAATGAAATCCTTGCCAGTGATTTTAAAATGATGATTGAATAAACCAGAAAGACTAGTTTGTGCTACTCCACTGCCAGGAAATTTGAATGGGGAGAAAATGTATAAGTAAAATGAAAGAGGGCAAAGGGTTTTTAGGGAGAATTGCATGCAAAGAATTCTTGTGGAAATGCCTTTTCCTTTAATTCTTCCCTTCTGTTTGAGAGTTGCAATGCTGAGTCACTTGACGATCTACCTTTTAAAAATGTTATTCCCAACAATAATAGCATAGAAACCACAGATGTGCCTAGTGTGTTAACAAGTGGAATAAGTACAAAGACAAAGCAATATACCATTTTAGGATGAGCTAAAGGACATCTCCACACACAGAAATGCCGAATGAGTTACAAATAACTCCAAAAGACATGCAAAAGAACTTTATCCAAAAAAAAATGACAGGAAAAATATTTAAATAATTATATGAGACGATTATAAAAATGACAATCTTGTCAAATCAATCTGCAATGGTAATGCAATTTCAATCAAAACATAAAGTGTGGGTTCTAATAAACATAAATAAAACATTATTATAATTAATTATATACTTCTAGAACACTATGGTAGAGAACATATGGCAAATGATATATGTGGGCGCACACACACACACACTGCTAGTAGGTTAACAAAGAAGATAACTCTAAACTCAATTTGTACTTTTAAGAAAATTAAGTCGCCAGGCATGGTGTCGCATGTCTTTAATCCCAGCACTTGGGAATCTGAGGCAGGAGGATCCCTGTGAGTCTGAGGCCAGCCTAAGACTACATAGTGTGTTTCAGGTTAGCCTGTGCTAGAGTGACACCCTACCTCATATAAAAAGAAAATAAAAGAAAAATAAAAGTTTATTTCATATAATCTTGGATATAAATGATGACAGTTTATAGAAAACTATAAATGAAAGAGAAAAAACATCTGTAGTCATGGCCAAACATTTAAGGCTATGTACTAGAAAAAGAAAAGTCTATATTATATAAATACTTATGTAAAAACATATATAAATACAAATATTAATACAAATAGAACATTTAAATTTCCTGAGTATCAAAAGTAACAGAAATTTTTTTATTGAATGAATGAAACTATGTGCAACATATATGTTCAACATTTAACATAGCCCATTCATCAATTGTGGTAATGGTGAGAATCTAGGACAATGTAATATGTCTATACAGTGATTTTGACATAGTCATGTAGATAAAGTAATAGACCAGTGCTAATTTGCCATGGTGTTAAGATCAGCAGAGTGATGATTCCTAAGCTTCCCAGAGGCTAGCATGTATTGTGAGAGAGTACCTAGGAAAGAGGTCTGTTCACCACCTTGGCACATGCACACATACCACCAAGAGAGACAGGACCCATTCGGTGGGAGTAGGAGAAAAATGCCACCAATAACTTCCCATCTTTGAGCCTGCAAATAGTTCTTAGCCAAGTGCTGGTAATGGACTTGATGAAATGACTTAATGAGGGCAGCACTGTCTCACGTGTGGCACTTGCAGGTGAATGGACTGAGGTGGAAACTGCTCTGGCTGAGACACACAGGGGCTCAGTGGGGATGTGGGCTTTAAAGTGGACAGGCCTGCGGGGAGGCTGCATGTCTGAAACCTTGCAGGCATTTGTAGAGAGAGAAGTGGAGGAGCTTCAAACATAAGGGAGTGCCCTGAGACTAAACAGTGAATTCCCCATCAGCCTGGGCTAGAGCAAGACCCTACTTGGCAAAACAAACAAATGAAGACAAAAAAGAAGGACTGGAAGGAGAACAGCATTTGGGCCCCTAGTAAATCCCCCACCAACACTGGCTTTTCAAACACACCAGTAGTTCCAGTACTTGAACCTTAGCATATCTACTTCCCTCAGCTATAAAAGCCTGAAATGGACTTCCAAGCATGCTATTAATAAATACCATGCTTATTAATATATCTAATTCCATTTGTTGCAGAAATAAGGTGCAGCAACATGATACACTCTCTGGACCCACTTCATTGAGGTACTTCTTAATCTGGCCCTGATTTTCAGTAGTGGCATTCAAATTTGTCGAAGGTCACAAAGCCTTCTCTTTCATAGTGGCTGGTGGATGGGAATCATGTTTCCATCCATTGAGAAGTGGGCCAAGTGACTATTGATGTTGTTGCTAAGTGAAAAACCAGTATCCATGGGCTCATCAAATGGTTTTCTCTGAATGGAAGTTCACTTGGAGAGGCCATGAACACATCTGAAAATGTTTACATCTTCAGCCACCCCAAATCATCAACTTTTGGGGAGCAGAAGTGAGATTTTTATGTATTAAGATGTTGCTGAGCATGGTGGCTCACGCCTTTAATCCCCGCACTGGGGAGGCAGAGGTAGGAGGATCACCATGAGTTCGAGGCCAGTCTGAGACTACATAGTGAATTCCAGGTCAGCCTGAGCTACAGTGAGACCCTACCTAAAAAAAAAAAAAAAAAAAAAAAAAAACTCAAAAAGAAAAAGATGTTATTCTCTTTGTGAGCCCCTGAGTCCCTATTGTACATCATTCACATGAACCTCATTTCTTGCATTTTGATTTTCTTTAACCCTTCACTTGAGACTAGAGCTCTTAACTGCTTTCACCCCTACCTCTAGCAACCCATTCTTCTGCTCTTTTTAACTGACTTAACCTTCTTCACAATGATGAATGAGCACTCTAACAATTTTTATACCAGATCTGCACATCTATTTTCAGTCCTTCATCAATCTAAACATATCTCATATCATGAAAAATCATTGCTGGGTCTTACTATTGAAGAATTTCTCTACTGGAAGAATTCTAGGAGTCCTACTAGCAGGCATATTATTCCTGGGCTGAAAATACCTTAATGCTCATCTTAGGGAACAATATAAGTACATGCAACTTTGCTATGATTCTTTCCAGAGGGACACGCTAACACATACTAAACAGGGGATTCTTGGCTCTCTTTCTTGATTCAGAGTTTGAATTTTCAGATGTTCCTCTGCTGAAATTTATCTCCTTCATGCTCCTTTCCACAATTTCCTCTGTAATATAGCACCCGCTTTTTTTCTGGCACCAAAGTAGAATAGGAAGAACAGAAAACCTGAGAGAAGGAGAAACTGAGTTATCTCTGGATCATGTATTGAATCATCCCATCCAATTTCCACACTTTACCCAGGCTATCACACTATATTAGACTCTAGAGGAACTTCCTTCCTCCTTTTCCTATGTTATCTACAGGATGTCAGACAAGGGAGAATCCAGTCTGGTACTTGGTACAGAAGTATCAGGTGCATCCCCTCTAGAGTATGGAGTCTAGCTTTTAAAGGCTTCCTTTAACCCAAGCCCCTTACATACTTGCATCAAGATGTCACAATGAAACCCACTATTTTACACTACTGGCACCCATTAATAAAAAGTGAAAGGGCCGGGCGTGGTGGCGCACGTCTTTAATCCCAGCACTCGGGAGACAGAGGTAGGAGGATCACTGTGAGATCAAGGCCGCCCTGAAACTACATGGTGAATTCCAGGTCAGCCTGGGCTAGAGTGAGATCTTACCTTGAAAAACCAAAAAAAAAAAAAGGAATGGGGGCAAATATGAGCACAGTTCAATGACATATGCATGAAAGTGCCATAATGAAACTTGTACAAAAGATTTTGGAAAATAGATAGAAATATTGTCTACTATTTAGGTTTCCATCACATCATCCACCTTTCTTCCTGCCACTTTATCCTGTCCCTCCTTCACATGTGCCTGTTTTTGTTGTTTGTTTTTTCACTTTTCTTTTTTTCTCTACAGTCACCCATGCCCCTTTCTACCTTATAGGTGCTGACAATGCTTTCATAGAGCAAAAAGGACGAGGATTGACAGCTTTCTGAGGGTAAGAGAAGAATCGGAGAGTAGGTTCTGTTTTGAAGATTACTTGCATTTCCCCTTTCTAAGTGTATCAGGCCTCAAATTTCCTTAAAAGAATACATGTTTAAGCCGAGCGTGGTGGCGCACACCTTTAATCCCAGCACTTGGGAGGCAGAGGTAGGAGCATCGCCGTGAATTCGAGGCCACCCTGAGACTGCATAGTGATTTCCAGGTCAGCCTGGGCTAAAGTGAGACCCTACCTTGCAAAACCAAAACAAAAACAAAAAAAAAAGAATACATGTTTCATAAATTCAGAAGTTGCTATCAAATGTACTGGTCTGTCTTCTTCTTCCATCTTTTGGGTTGTGCTGCCCTCTACAGATAGACAAATGAACCAACATCTAGCATTAAAGTTGGTCACTAGTTCTGGGTAATAGTCTACAGATGCTACCTTTTGCTAATTTAGGACTCTGTCTGAACATTTTCCACATCTCAATCCCAAATCCCCAAGACCAGATCCCCAAGACCTACCTCATGCATCACTTAGAGAATTAAAATGAGAGTGTTTGATCAGAGGTATAGGAAGTGCTGACTTCCTCAGCTGTAATCCTTAAACTTCTCAGGCAATCTTCAATCTCCCCCTAACCTGCACATAAGAAAAGCAATTTCTTTCTTCTTCATGTGGCTGTAAATACATCTCTCTGAATTCATCAGGAGCTGACAACTGGATCAGAAAGGCTTCATTTCTCCACAGTTCTGCATCATTGGAGATATCATGGTCACCAGTAGGCCATGGCCCCCAATTTCCTCTCCTACAGAGGAAGGATATATTCTTCTCTCTTCCTTCCCTCAGCACACAAAACCTGTCATTCGTTTTTTTTTGTTTGTTTGTTTGTTTTTCGCGGTAGGGTCTCGCTCAGCCCAGGCTGATCCGGAATTCACTATATAGTCTCAGGCTCACCTCAAACTCATGGCAATCCTCCTTCTTCTTCCTCCTGAGTGCTGGGATTAAAGGTGTGCACCACCACACCTGGCTGTCATTGATATATACATGTTAGAAGCCAAAGAAAGGGCATTTAGATTTCATTGTAATTTAGTTGTCTCTGATGTCCAGGAAGAAAATATATCTTTTTCTGGCAGACCTGTCTACTTCTTTATCTTTGTGTAATACATAGCAACCTCTTTCTACTTCTCTTTCCATCAGTCATTAATATTTATCATCTTGCTTGTACTCATGAAAAATATTTCATGAAATAAGGCTTAGTGATGTAGACATTTTCATAATTGATTTCTTGACTGCTCATGCCTATGGAAAAACTGTTTTTATAAAATTATCTCTTTATGTTTTGTATGCATACGGCATTATTTTGCTTTTATTTTGTTTTTTTGAGGCAAGCCCAACAGACTAGCCTTTTTTATGTGAGAAAGCAAGAGACAAAGAGAGAATGGCACAGATGTCTGAAGTGCAGGAATTTTTCCTTGAAGAAATACAGAAGTTTAGTCAAGAAAAATGTTAGACCCCATGTTACAGTCAGTTTTGCATTGCTGGCAAAACACACCTGACCAAGAGCAGCTTTGGGGGAAAAAACGATTTATTTTGGCTTACAGACTCAAGGTGAGGCTTCATAATGGCAGGGGAAAATGATGGCATGAGCAGAAGGTGAAGGCCACTTCCTAGCCAACATCAGGTGGACAACAGCAACAGGACAGTGTGCCAAACACTGGCTATAATACCCATAAGCCCACCCTCAGCAATACACTTCCTCTAGGAGGAATTAAGTAAGTAAGTAAATAATTCCCAAATCTCCATCAGCTGGGAACTAGCTAGAATTCAGGACACCTAAATTTATGGGGGACAACTGAATCAAATCACCACAACCCCCATGCTCATATATGCAAACCTGATAACTCACTGAGTCACAGAAAAAAGACATGAAAATAGGAGAAGACTTGTTGCTAAGAAGTCTGCAAGAGTGGAAGGGGAATAAAAGAGAGTAAAAAGGGTAAGTATGATAAAAATATTATATGCATGTATAAAATTGTCAAAAAGTAAATATTTAATGTTAAAAAGAGAATGTTAGAACAAAACAGCAAGGTAAGGGGCTCCAAATATCCCATCCTTGTAGAAGAGGAGTGGAAAACTAGTGATATTGCCAAAATCAACTTTAGCAGAACTGTAGAACCCAATCAAAAGTGTAGACCAACCAGACAGAACCAAAGAGAATGAAGAGCTGCATTTCAGTAAGATAATTTGTGACATTTTATCTTACCACTGGCCCACCTCAGTGGTAGCCTTGAATAAAACTGCCCACATTCCCTGAACAGGTTCCTAACACCAGGAGAAGAATGGACTCTATTCTTAAAGATCTGTGATTATTGATTTTCACCATTCTAGTGACTCCCTGAAGAACCACTCCAAGGGCTTGCATTTATTTCACATAACTCAGAACACTTCCATGATGAAATGACTGCTTTGGAGACATTTGTTGAAAATATTTAAAGGCAAAATATTATCCATTCGTGCCTGGAGTATGGAGCTTCATCTAAGATGGAAAATAGACTCTCTAAAAAAATTGTCATGAAAGCCTGGAGAATAAGACACTTTGAGGAATAAGAACTTTGTAAAGGAGCCAGGTGTGGTGGTGCACGCCTTTAATCCCAGCACTCGGGAGGCAGAGGTAGGAGGATTGCCATGAGTTCGAGGCCACCCTGAGACTACAGAGTGAATTCCAGGTCAGCCTGGACCAGAGTGAGACCCTACTTTGAAAACCCCCCCCCAAAAAAAAAGAACTTTGTAAAGCTCCAACATAGTTCTGGAAATTTAGGAGATCACATTGCATGCACAGATCTTAGAAACAGGCCTCAAAAGGACCAAGATGGTTCTAAGTTCACATTTCTGACTGATCCTTAGATGCTGAGTAGTCACAAGTGAAAGCCAAGGAAAGTTGTCAATTACCCATCTGAGTCTTTTTTAAAATTTATTTTTAAATTTTTATTTATTTACTTACAAAGAGAGGGTGGGGATGGAGAGAGAATGGGCATGCCAGGACATCTTGTCTGTAAACACTCCAGATGCACGCACCACTTTGTGCATCTGGCTTTACATGGGCACTGAGGAATCAAACCCAGGCCATCAGGCTTTGCAAGCAAGTGCCTTAAGTGCTGAACCATCTCTCCAGCTCATTCCCATCTGAGTCTTTATGGTGTGTCCTCAACACAAACACACAATCCATCTGAAAAAGTCTGGGGAATTTTGTTTTGGTTGGTTATGTTTTGCTTCGAGTGTTTAAGGACAACTCTGTCAACTCAGTAGCTGACTACTAAATCATGAAACACACATTAAAGAAGCCACAGAAAAAAAGAATATAGCATTTACAAAACTACTTCTAAAAATTCTAAGTAGCAAAACAGAATCACATGGAGGAAGCAGAGTTGCCATAATATTCACAATGTCTAATTCTTAAAAATTATGTTGCAAGGCATGAAGAAATGAGAAAGTCTGAGCAATGCAAGGGTAAGATAAACGAATGCAAACATTCCTGAGGAAGCCTATAAAAATAGGCTCATTATACAAAGACTGTAAATCCACTAATTTAATATATTCAAAGGAGTGAGAGAAGGCATGCAGCAAGAACACATAAGTCACAAGAATATCTCACCAAGACTAGAAAACAGAAGATATAGAATTGAAAAAAGAGGAGGAAAGAAATTATTTTTGGAGATAAAAACTTCATCTCTAGAGGGGCTTAAGAGCGCATCTGAGCAAGCAGAAAAGAGAATCAGTGGACATAAAGATGGGAAATTTTAAGCTATGTTTTCCCATTTTCTCTGGGTGCTGGGAATTGAACTTAGGACCTCATGCCCACTAGGCAAGTGCTCTACCACTGAGCTATATCCTCAGCCCTTGAAAATTGAAATCATGTATTCTGAGGAGCAAAAAGCAAAGAACAAACAAGAAAGTGAACAATGCCTAAATAAAATTGGAACACCATCAAACAGACAAACATAATTGCTGGCAAGAGGGCTCAGTGGCTAATGTGCTTGTCTCATGAGAACTGAAGATTAGATCTCTAGCACCCATAGAATGCCAGTGAACATGGGAGCAGGGCAAGCTAGCTAGCTAGACTACCTGAGATACCCTGCCTCAGTAAATAGAGAGCAATGGAAGCAGAGACCCATCAACAACCTCTGGCTTACACGTGTGAATGTGTATGCGCTCAGGCATACACACACACGTGCATGCACACCAACACACATGGGCACCCACACACATGCACAACACACACACACTCATGCAATAAAACATCACATACATGTGGGAGACCTAGAAGAAAGAGAGAAAAAGAAGCCTGTAGCCTCAGCTACTCATGAGGCTGAGGCAGGAGAATCACAAATTCCAGGCCTGTTTGGCCTATAGAGTGAATTTAAGGATATTTTGGGCAACTTAATGAGACTCTTTCACATGCACAAGGCCTTAGGTTCAATCCCTAGTATAATAAATAATAAATAAGTCCCACATTATTTAGAAGTGTGATTTGCAAAACCATGGATGTTAAAATCCAAAACTATGAAACATTTTAAGAGCAATTAAAGAAGATAAAAATAAAATAAGTACAACAGTAGACCATGTTAATGGACTGAGAAGTAATATTGTAAACATGGTACTTCTCATTACATTGATCTGGAGATTCAGTGCAATCCCAATCAAAGTCCATAGGGGTGTGTGTGTGTGTGTGTGTGTGTGTGTGTGTGTGTTATTCTGTGGTGTTTTAAAACTCTTCATAATGAAGTCATAGCACAGTTACCTTTTTTTCTACTCAAGTTTTGTACCACCCATTTAACTCCACCCCCAATCCTGGGCCCTAGTTAAACTGCCTTATTTTCTTTCCAGAGGAAATAGCAAAGGTTCACCCTGTGTGTGCATTCATAGAGCCTAAGTCACTACCACCATGGTTGCAGCATCAGTGTGAGGAGTCACCTAAGTGTCACCTGACAAAGAGAGACTAGTTAAGGCACAAACCAACAAGCTCTCACCATAGAAGTACACATGAGTGAATGTTTTGTGAGGTAGGTTTGACCAATGAAAGATGAGCTGTCATGAAAGGTAACAGAAGGCTGGGAATTTGACTCAGTGGTAGAGTGCTTGCCTAGCATATGTGAGTGCTTGGATTTGATCGCCAGCACCACACCACACACACACACACACACACACACAGAGAGAGCTATTTTTTTCTAGTCCTTCCACTTAGCCTATTCTTAGAAGCAACATTTTTTCAACTGTTTGCTATCCATGCACCTAGTGTTTATTACAGTCCAATTGTTAACAACAATGTGGAGAAAGGAGGCAGACCAAAGAGGGTGGAACAAGGACCAGACCTTAGACAGCTCCAATAATATTTATATCCTTATTAAAGACATTGTCTACAATAATAAGTTGTGTTTGTATGTAATGTTTTTTATTGTGTGTATGGGTGCACCAAGGTCTCTTGCCATTATAAAATGAATGCCCATCTGGTTTTACAATGGTTGGCTGGGGAATTGAAGCTTGGCCAACAGTTTTTGCAAACAAGTACCTTTAACAGTTGAACCATCTCCTGAGTCCTCTTTTGTGTGTTTTTCAAAGTATTATTTATTTATTTATTTGACAGACAGTAAAAAGCAGAGAAAGAGAGAGAGAGCAAATGGGCATGTCAGGGCCTCCAGGCACTGCAAATGAAATCCAGATGCATGTGCCACCTTGTGCATCTGGTTTACATGGGGAATTGAACCTGGGTCCTTTGGCTTTGTAGGCACATGCCCCAAACACTAAGCCATCCTTCCAGCCCACTTCTGTTTGTTTCTTTTAAAATGTTTTTATTTATTTATTTGCAAGCAGAGGGAGAGATAGGAGAGAAAGGGAGGGAGAGAATGGGTGTGCCATGGCCTCCAGCCACTGCAAATGAACTCCAGATACATATACCACTGCATCTAGCTTAACATGGGTACTGGGGAATCAAACCCAGGTCATTAGGCTTTGCAGGCAAGAGCCTTAACCTCTAAGCCATCTCTCTAGCCCTCTTTTGTGTTTTTTTTTTTTGTTGAAAAAGTTATGGATAACTCACCCCTTGTGTTTATTTTGCGTATTTCCCTGCTTTACTTCCCTTTTCTCTTCACTCCTGTTTCTACGTGTTGCACATCCATCTAAACTAGGAATAACCAGCTAATCTTTTTCTCCAGCTCTATTTCTAGTCACGAGCTACAAAAGCCACCCAGACTACTACTAATTTTTAATGAAATAAGCTCTGTAATAAAGATAGAAGTTCAGTGCACCATGCCTCAAAATTAGCAAACATAAAATATTTCTATTCACCTAAAGAATAACATGTCATAAATAACCAAAGCCTGAAGGAACATAAATGTCCCTCCATAAAGTATGCTCTTTAGGAAAACGTGTTGAGAATAGATGTCTACTCAGTAACATACATGACTGGATATAAGAGATTTTAAATGAAAACATTAAAATGTGTTTACAAAAACAAAATGAATTTGTTTTTATAACCCAGAGGTTATTCAGCATGACCAAAAACCTAGAAGCCACAAAGGAAAAATAAACCAGCTTCAATCACTAGTACTAATCACTTACAAAAGGGGGGGGGAAGCATGAACAAAGCTAAGTGAATTAAATATCAACCAGAGCCGCCTACTCTGACAGCACCATCATCTATCTAAATTGGCTAAGTTCCCTGAGTACTAAACAAACAAATTGTGATGATAATTTCAATTGCAATCTAGATCTGATTGATCTTAAGGAGAGAATGTTCTGAGCAGGAAACACTATGAATGTGATCTGTTTAATTCTGTGTCTCACATAAATTATCATCCTGGGTTTTATTTTCAAAAGAAGTCCCATTTTGTTTGATAACATGTTATGTTCTCTGTAGGATTACAGATGCTCAAGTAAAGGAGGAGGCTCTATGTCCACAAAAAGCTGCTTATAGCCAGGTGTGGTGTCACATGCCTTTAATCTCAGCACTCGGGAAGCAGCAGTAGGAGGATCTCCATGAGTTCAAGGCCACCCTGAGACAACTTCGTGAATCCCAGGTCAGCCTTGGCTTGAGTGAAACCCTACGTCAAAAAATAAATAAATAAATAAATAAAAGAAAACAGGCAGGCAAGCTGGCAGTGGTAGCTCCTACCTGTAATCCCAGCATTTGGAAAACTGAGATAAGAGGATTCCAGTGAATTTGAGGCCATATTTGGGCTACAGAGTAAGCTCCAGATCAGCCTGGGCTAGAGTGAGATCCTTCCTCAACAATAAGTAAGTAAGTAAATACATGGCTTTTCTGAGTCTTAAAGTGCTATGCATTGGAAGGGGTTCATTTTATAACCAACTGAAATCCATCATTAGAAAATTATCTTTGAGCACATTTGGACTGGCATAGACCCTCAAACTGTTACTTGAGAACAAAACCAAGCTAGCAGGATAGGGCTGGAGAGACAGACTAGTGGTAAGGCACTTGCCTGCAGAGCCAAAGGACCCAGGTTCGATTCCTCAGGACCTATGTAAGCCAGATGCACAAGGGGGCACAGAGTGGCTGAAGGCCCTGGTGTATCCATTCTCTCTCTATCTGCCTCTTTTACTTTCTCTCTCTCTCAAATAATAAAACAAAAATAAATAAAAATTTTAAAATACACAAAATAACAGGATATCCTGTGTTTCTAATATCATCTCTAAAGGGAGGAAACTACCTTCTCTGTGACCCACAGTCATAGCTACAATCCTAAAACTCTGTCCTTCCTGAAATATTGAGAGTGATAACATTGGGCCATAAAGACATTGCTAGGCCATGTCCCACACAGTATCACCTAGCACTTCCCCCAAATCCACTTTATTCTGTTGTTATCCTAAATAATAAAAAAATCAGCAAGATATTATGCAAGAATAATGGCACTTATTAACCAGTAGAAAGGTAGTACTATTGCAATACACATGCCATAATAAACTGTGGGCATAGTCAAAGGAACTGAGGCAAGGAGGAATTTGTAAACACAAAAAGGAAGAGGATTAGCCAGGTGTGTTGGTGCACACCTTTAATTCCAGCACTCGGGAGGCAGAGGTAGGAGGATCGCCATGAGTTCAAGGCCACCCTGAGAATACAGAGTGATTTCCAGGTCAGCCTGAGCTAGAGTGAGACCCTACCTCGAAAAAAAAAAAGGAAGAGGATTGCATCTTATATTTTAAAATCCTTAGCCACAATGATTAATAAGAGTGCCATCAGTCCAAGGCTGCACAGTTTACTGGGCAGATATCCATGTTTTGTGTCAGGTTTCAGTAGAATCTATGCAAGCTTGTGGTTCTGGAAGGCTTTTGTGGTAATTACATCAGCCAATCATGCACAAAAAAACTTCCTTTAATAATCTCTCAATTTTCTTTATTTTTTGTGAATTTTGATGTAAGAAATTCCTTTTTAATTCTAACAATTTTTTTCCTTCCTACATGTTCTCCAGATGGGCCTGCCTGTTCTCTGAAGTTAGATTCCCATCTCCATGCCTTTCTTCCTCCTAACTTCCCTCCTGAAATGGCTGTCTGACCTTTAGTATCTTATACTTCGAGTTCAACTTACTTAAATGCCCCCTTCTCTGTAAAACAATCCTTGGGCACTAGTGCAGGCAACAGTTTCTGCTACCTCCAAGGACTGGTGGAAAGCATCCCTCCAGGTTTGTTATTAATTTATAATATGTGTGTGTAGTCTTTCCAAACAGATCATAAACCCAACATAATGTCTTTTTTGCTTCTTAAACACAACTTTATTGATAAAACACAAGTTTTAGATTAACAAGTGTAAATCAAAAATCAATACAAAAGTATAGTTTATCCATGATGTATAATTACTTCACTCTCTTAGGTAAAGAATAAAAATATTTCAATCTATGTAGCAAATCAAATTAATAAATGCTTTCTTTGTATAAGCTCTAATATGTATTTAGCATCTTTAACAATGGCCCATTTTAGCCAACATCGACCAATGCTGATAATCTGTGGCATTCATTATGGTTAAATAGCAGCTGAGTAGATTTCTTTGCCACATAAGCACAGTGAAAACAAAACAATTTACAAAACACATTGTTCCCATGTGCAAAGTATGAAACATGACTTCAGTGTTGTTTAGACAAGATCACCAATTACAGTTTGGTTAAGACTTTGAGGACTTTGACTTTCACAACCAGATCATTGTGGTTTGCCAATGCTCTGATTTTCTTAACACATACACCAGATTCTTTGAATAAGAAAAATAGTGAACTTCTGCTGAATTCTTTCCTGGAAGATGCAAGCCCTTCACTTTTTATGTTGTCATTTATATTTTCAAAAAGGGTAAGGATATTAAGAAGAATCTCTCTATCCCATTCTTTATTAAACAGGGAAATCAATTCGGATGGTACTTTACAACTGACCAGCTCTCTTGTCATGGCTGGATTTTCAGTAAAGTTTATAATTAGTTTCATAATCTGTATCTTGGTGAAGTGATTTCCCAGGAATAACAAAGCAAAAAAGTCTGGAAAAGAATAGGAAAGCAAATGCTGGTAATGATTAGTCACAGTCATGTTGGTTAACAATCTTAGTCCAGCCATCTGTACAGCTGAATCCAAGCGACAGACCATGGTATCATCACACACTTGGCTGATATAGGTCTTAATCTTGCCCTGATTTTCAGCATTAACACTCAAGTTATTGAGTGCATTGTAAGTCTTTTCCCTAATAATGGGGTCTCTCGTTTTTATCAGCTTTGCAATGATTGGGACACCACCCAATTCACGTATGGCATTTTGGTTAAATGAATATGCGGCATTGTTACCCAGTGTGACCAATGCTACTTCTTGAATAAAAGGATCATTTGTTCTCTCCAGGATGTTAAGGACCTTTTGAAGGTCAGGAGCACTCAGAATATCATCAATTTTATAGGGAAAGTTGAATTTGCCCCTACGTACAGGCCATGTTGTAGCTGGAGCCTTGGTGCTCTTACTTCGGTTCTTTCCCTTGGATTTCCCACTTGTCTTGCTCCCAGACCTAGATCCACTCCTTGTGGGGTGGCAGCCTCCACCCCTGCCTCCTGGGCAGGGCAAACTCGGTGCCAGTGTCCTGTTCCCAGAGATGTTACCAACCCTGATCCCTCTGCCTGCCTTTGCACTTGCCTGTTCCTTCAGGATGCTGAAAAGGGCCTTAGCTTTAGCCTCCAAACCACCTCCACTCTGGGGTTCTGGGCAGGCTTCCTTCTTTACACTTGAACCACTTTCAACTCCCAAGTTCACTTCAGCCTTGGCCTTCAAGTCACCTTGAGGTTTGCCTCCGGCCCCCACCCCAATATTAGTAGTAGCTCCTCTCTCAGTCTCGCCCCCAATTTCTGAGGTGTCACTACAAGACTCTTCCTCCTCCTCTTCCTCTTCTTCCTCCTCATCTTCTTCATCATCCCACATTTTCTCATTTTCATCTTTCCCCCAGGTCAGTCTGTACACACAATAACAAGCACCAGCCCCGATGACCATGCCGGCTGCCACACAGCCAGCTTCCCTAGTGCGGCCCATGGTAGAATCCCTTAACCTGGGCTGGCTCAGGTCCAGAGAGACTCCCAGGTGAGGGCAGAGTCTTCTGCTGCAAGAGGCAGACGCTGCTGCCACAGTTACAGTGAGACCTAGGGGGGGAAAAAAGGAAGATGTCCGTCTTTGGACTTCTCTGTGTCTTTGAAAACGTGTAAGCAGGCTGAACCACTTGATCATAAATATGCAAACGTTCTCGTGTATCAGTGGGCACCCCGGCTTGGTATTGATCACTGATTGCTTTCCTCCATCAGGAAACAGTTTTGGAAAATTCCCACACACATTCAGACTCTCCAACCTCACATTCCACCACCCTGCCCAAGAATGTTAAATTGGACGTATTTATAAATTCCCCCAAACCTCTACCCTTCTAGACGTCCTGGGACAGTTGTCCCCTCCTACACACTCAGAAATCCAGGCAGCTCCTTCCTCCTCTTTCTAGGCTCCTGTAGACCTGTAGGCAAGAGAATAGGAAAGCCAGAGCTGAAAATTCAGGAGACAGAAGGACTTCAATCCAGAACAGAACTCCCCATGTTCTAAGTCCCCCTACTACTGTTCTTCATTCCACTGTTGTTTCTCACCTTCCTGGCTTCACAAAGCTGTTGCTTTAAAATTCATTATCTCCATCCTCCTCTTCTTCCTAGGTCTCCTTCCTCCTCTTTCAATGATCCTCTACTCCCAACTCTGCCTCCCTTGCGCTAACAGGCACACACTGCCCAATCAGTCACTTCTTCCAAAGGTGACGCTACACTTGCTCATCCTGGTAACATGAAGGAGAGTGGTGGATAAAGAGTACCAGCCAATAGGTGCGAAATGCATAAAGATTCAAGTTCCACCCCTTCTCTGCCATCCCCACCACCTTAAAGATTCCAAGGCCAATTATATCAATTTCGTCTGCTCAAGAGTAATTTCTTTCCTCCCTCATCTTGGTTTCTGCCTTCACTAAACGCAAGGGCTGACAAGCAGGGTGCTCGGTGAACAGACCAACACCAAGGACACTGTACCAAACAGTATATTATAACGACCTCCCCATGTCCACTCCAGCACTCTCTTGACAACTATCTTTTCCAAGCCACTTCTTTCCTAGTTTCTCATCTGCAGAGCACTTTTCTTTTTGGAAGCTTGAAATCACCCCGTGTAAGGAGGGAAAGGGAGATAGATGCTGCAGAAGGCCACGGGTCCACTCGTGTTAGCAATATTTATCTACTCCAGGGCACCCTAAACAGCGCCATCACTTTCCCTCTGACATACTTGGCTCTGGAATGTTTTCCTCTCCTCTCTGTTCTAGGACTGGTTTTCAGGCGCAAGATCCAGACACTGGCGACGCAGCGAAGAGAGATGGCTCAGCATACAGACTGCACTTTAGACCTCCCAATGACAATTTTTCCAAATTCAGGGTCCTGCTTGTCAGACGGATTTCATCTACCCCCACTTCTCCGCAGACACCAACACTTCAGCTACACAGCATCCCTCCCCCCGCCCGCCCCCGCCCCCGCCCCCGCCCCCGCCCCCGCCTCCAGAGGTCGGCCATTTTCCCAGCAAAACCACACCCCTTTGGGAGCGCAGGAAAGAAGACAGGGAGGCGGGTCCAGGGAGTAAGCAAAACTGGAGCTGCGAAAAATTAAAAGATCTCTCTGTCCTCCTCCCCAATCGAACCCATTCTACGATGATAACCGTTTTCCCTGTGGATATCCTTTATCCCACAGAAATAATAAGGCACGATTGCTGCAGAGTCGTTAACAGTTCCAGAATTATTGCAAGATCCTAAACCATCACCATCCTTTCTAGAGCCCGCAGAGCAATCTCAGCTTTACACTCACCTGCAGGAATTCGGTGTAGATTAGTCCTTTTCTGCGAAAGGTACAGCACTCTATGAATGACAAGGGAACAACAAAGTAGCACTGCCTCAAGATTCTGGCTTGGTAGATGGGCACATACGCATCAGTCTGAACACCGGCCCTGCCAAATTCAAGGTCCTGGCATGCCAAAGACTTCCCCTTCTCCTAGTCTGGGATCTACCCTGGAATCCATTTTTTTGTTCTAATAAGGACCAGAGACAGTGCAAGTTTGTGGAAAAGCAGTCTATCTATGTCCCTGGCATCTCAGCCCTCCGCTACTCGCGAGGCAGAGATCCTGAGGCAGTGCCCATCCACACACAGACCTGCCTGCCGGGACCTAGGCAATTACCTTCTCTCCTCCTTCCTTCCGGAGCAAGCCAATTTCTGTCTCCTATCACTTGCACGCTCTGCAAATCGGAGAGAGAAGGCAAACAGACCAGACGCAGACCAGGATTAGAAGGACGTCTGCACACGTCGGCTGTGGCTCACGTGAGGGCCACGTCACTCGAGAGATCAGGACCCCAGTTACCACTCCTACAAGCACTGCGACAGAAGATAGCCCGCCCCCTTCCTTCCCTGCCACATCAGGTTCTGCCATTCATTTTCCGCTTTACCAAACCTATTGTGGTTAGAATTTGTCTTTCTTTGATTAACACAAAGAGGCTGCATCTGCCTTGTACATTGATCTTTTCTTCCTCTTCCAATTATAAATTTGTATTTTCTTTATTCCTACTCCAACTTCTTTACACACACACACACACACACACACACACACACACACACACCCCTCTTGCAGCCAGAAAGGGCCAACATTTGCTCAGCACTCCTAAATGGGGAGCAGGATTTCATAAAAGAAGATAGAGGAATGGTCTTACTTTTTAAAATGTTTCTATTTTTTTTTTTAATCAGTAGTGCTTTACTTTTACACCATGGTTATAAAATTGTGCTATTTTCATTTGTGTGAAAAAAAGTGGAAGTCAAAGGGGAAAATACAGCAGGTAATATTAATTTCATTTTCTTGTTTCACACAAAAAGATTTCTACTGGTTACAGGCAAATAGCAACTTTCAAAGTTTTCACTGGTAAATTGAATGTGCTCTGGTAAATAATCCCACATGCAAGCAGCCCTAATTAAATTCAGTGTGACACACACACACACACACACACACACACACAGGAGACAAAGTAGGAGAGGGATTAGTTGGGAAGGAGGGATTAGTTGGGAAAAAGAGATTCAGTGGGAGGGGAAAGGGAAAAGAAGGTAATATGTGATTATGATCAAAATACTTGACATATATAGAATTGTCAAATAAAATAAAAATAAGTTTTCTCTTAAAATTGAAAACTAGGGGACTGGAGAGATGGCTTAGTGGTGAATGTGCTTGCCTGCAAAGCCAAATAACCCAGTTTTTTTTAATTTTATTTATTTATTTGCAAGCAGAGATAGAGAAATAGAAGAGAGACAGACACAGAGAGAATGGGCATGCCAGGGCTTCTAGCCACTGCAAATGAACTCCAGATACATGTGCCCCTTGTGCATCTGGCTTACGTGGGTCCTGGGGAATCGAACCTGGGTCCTTTGGCTTCACAGGCAAATGCCTTAACCACTAAGCCATTTCTCCAGCCCAATAACCCAAGTTTTATTCCCCAGTACCCACTTAAGCCAGATGCACAAGGTGGCACATGCATCTGGAATTTGTTTGCGTGGCTAGAGCCCCTGGCATGCCTTTCTCTCTCTCTCTCTCTCTCTCTCTCTCTCTCTCTCTCTCTCTCTCTCTCTCCATCTGCCTCTTTGTCTCTCTCCCTCTCTTAAATAAATTAAATTAAATAATTGAAAACTGGAATTTTTATATGACCTATTAAATAGTCCACAAAGAAAAGATTAGTTGTGTAATTTTGGCCATTTTATAGATATTTCCTTTTTCTCCTTTTGGTTCAATTTGCAATTTGACAAAAAAGGCTATATAACCAATCCTGACTTGATTAACTGCTCAAAGTCTTGGCTGCTTGCTCCATGAAAGTCTTGTGATTGACAGTTGCTCTGAACCTGCTCATAGTTTAGATTCCACTATACTAACATGTGTGTGTGCCTTTGTGGCATACCATGGGCTTGTCTATGGTGGGGGGGTGCTCATCTGCTGTGGCCAGAACAGAACATCAGGTGTGCAGTTCCATTGCTCTTGTGCCCATTCTTTTTAAGCTTTTGATTGACAAGTTCCATAAATATAAACAATATGCCATGATCATGACCCCCTCCCAACATTCCCCTTTCTCCCCTCACAAATCTCCCCCTCCACTGAATCCCTTCCTCTTTCCAACTAGTCTCTCTATTTTAATATGATCAGTTTTTCCTCTTATTATGCAGGTGTTATGTATGTAGTGTCAGCCTCTACTTCGTCATGAATATCAAGGCCACCTTGTATCTGGAAGACAGCATTGTAAGAAGTTCTCTCCCTCCTTTGGGTCTTATATTCTTTCTGTCACCTATTCTGCAATGGTCCTGGAGTCTTGGACAGTGTGATAGGGATGTTTCAATGCTGAACATTCTACTGTCATTTCTTAGCACTTTGGCGAGTTTTGAATCACCCCTTTGGTGACTGAAATCTGAAAACAGAAGCTTCTCTAACCAAAATGAGAGTAGCAATAATATATGGGCATAAACATAAATGTTTAGAGGGCAGTTTGGTGGGCATAATACATCAATTTAGTGAGACAACAATAGTAATTTTCCCCTAGGGCTTATGATCTCCCAAGCCATAGGCTTTTCATTAGGTTTTCAGTACCAGGTATGAATTCCCTCCCATGAAGTAGGCCTCAAATCCAATCAGAGAGCAGCTGTTTTCTCCCATAACAGATATGCCACCTTTGCACCAGTTGGTACATTTAGCCTGCCATGGCCAGTTATGACCATGGCTAGTTAAGAACTTTGATGGCTTCTCCTCTCAAAGACTGTGCACTGCATAGCTCTTTCCAGCATCCTAACAGCTATTCAACAGGGAGGAAGCTTCCTACACAGCTCCAGCTTGATTTCTCAGTGACCTGAAGCTTAAGCATGTAGAATCTTCAGCAAATGGGTTTTACCATCTAGTTCTAGTGGTAAACCAAGATCTTTGCAATATTCTGTAATGTTTGGGGACATGATGGGCCTCCTGGATCAACAACTTACTGGAAAATATCTTACTCCTAGTACTGAATTTTTTCTAACAACAATCTATGGCTTCTGGGCACAGCATTATCTAATCCCACAGGGTACTGCTGCCCAAACTCTCTCTTTTTTAAACATATATATCATTTAGTTGGCAAATAAATAGGTTTCCATATGGCTTATTCGCAACATATTAAATTTTGATTAATCCTCCTCCTACCCCCTCCTCCCATCCATTCTCTCACCCCCAGTGTTCTGCCCCTCTACTTACATATCTACTATACCCTCACCTTAAGCCCTCCCCTCTTCTTGCTCCTTTCTAGCTTCTTGACCTCTACTACTAGCTTTTATGCCAACTCACACACAAATCTATACATTTGAAGCTTGGATTCACATAAGAGAAAGAACCTGCAGCATTTAACTTTCTGGGCTTGTGTTACCTCATGTAGTATAGTCTTTTCTAGATCCATCCATTGACCTGAAAATTTCATAAGTTTATTTTTCTTCACAGATGAATAAATCTCCATTGTATAAATATACCACATCTTTATTTTCCATTCATCAGTTGAAGTACATCTAGGTTGGCCCCATTGCCTAGCTACTGTGAATCAGAGCATCAATAAACATGGATGAACAAGTATGTCTATGGTTATGAGTAGAGTCCTTAGGGTATATTCCAAGAAGTGGCATAGCTGGATCATATGATAAATCTATTTTTAGTTTGAGGCCAGCCTGGGCTACACATTTTGCCAGTTCCACAACCAGTTCACGAATGCTGGTAGGAAGTTGCTGAAGAGGTGGGAGTTCTGCCCATTGTTATCTGAGTCTTTTACTCATACTGGAGCTTGCTGTTTTTGGGTGTCTGGGGGATTCTCAGGTCTCTGTTTCCCTTTGTAGGTCTGAGTTAGAGGCATGTGTGGTCATGTCTAGCTGTTTATGTGGATTCTGGAAATTCAAACTCAGGAAGTTTCTGGCCACTTGAGCCCTCAGACTTGTGCAGGAAGCACACTTACTTGCTAAAACAACTGTGTAGCCCCATTATTTATTTTAAACACATTCACTTTCTCTGCACTTCTTTTTTATATTATTTATTGATTTTTTTTTTTTTTTTGAGGTTTTTAAATAAAAGTCTCAGGGTCTCGGCGATCCTCCTTAGTGCTGGGATTAAAGGCGTGCGCCACCAGGCCCGGCTTTTATTTATTGATGGCCAGGCATGATGGTGCACCTTTAATCCCAGCACTCGGGAGGCAGAGGTAGGAGGATCGCTGTGAGTTCAAGGTCACCCTGAGAATACAGAGTGAATTCCAGGTCAGCCTGAGCTAGAATGAGACTCTACCTCGAAAAACAACAACAAAAAAGTCTGTACCTTATATCCCCTCTCCCTCACCCCATTCCACTGAGGGTTATCCTCAGTGGAGTTATTGGTATTCATTTTGGGGTCCTAAAGGCCTCAGTCATTCTCTGTGGGAAGATCATACCTCAGGCTAATCCCAACCACCATGAGGCTTTTACAGTCTTTCTGCCCTTCTTCCAAAATGTTTCCTGAGCCTGGCTGGGCATGTTAGAAATCTGATTTAGTGTTGAATTCTCTGTAGCCTCTGTATCTCTGTTTTTGGTTAGGTTTGAATGACCACAGTGTCTGTTCCCATCTCCCTGGAACTGGTTTTTAGGCTAGCAGTGAGAGGAATACACATGTCACCCCTTCCTCCGCAATCACTACTGGCCCAGGTAGATATAGTGTAGGTGACCCCTCTCATGGTGGACATTTGACTATCTTTAGTACTGATGTATCCTGGATCTTCCCAGTATTTTCCATCATCTGTAAGATAAAATAGATTGTCCAACCAAAAGTAAAAGCCACTTGGCTTACGGGGAATAAGCATAGTTATTTGAGAGACATTGATGTGTATGCCCACTCTTCTTAGCCAAAGAGAAGTGTAAGTTCTTTCTGGAGTATATTGGAATCTGGCTTGATTTCCAGTGTCAGGTATGAGTTTCCCCCATTGAGTGGGTCTCATGTCCAATCTTAGACCAGTTAGTTCCACACTTCTTAATTTCTTTTAGATACATGCAATCAGAGCAAACAATGTGTACAGAATAATATGGAAGTGTTGCACAATGCCTCTTCTACCATCAACCACTTTCAGTAATTTCTTTCTTCATAGCAGCATAAATAGTAAAAGCTGACATTTAGTGCAATACTTTGAGTAAACCTGTACTTTCATTTGAGACCTGAGATCTTTAAAATTAAAACTTTTTAGCCAGGTATAGTGGTTCATGCCTATAATACTAACACTCAGGAGGCTGGGGTATGAGGATGGCAGTGAGTTCAAGGTCCATTTGGGCTGCAGAGTGAGTTCCAGGTCTAGCCTAGGCTAGAGTGAGATCCTCCCTCATACAAACCACAGAAAAATAAAAATAAAAAAATAAAATGGAGTCTTTCTACAAGGATTAATATCAAGACTACAAAAGGAACTCAATTCACCAGAGGGGAAAAGGAAAACAGATAATACAATTTCTTAAATAAGCAAAGAATCTGAATAGACATTTTCCCTAAAGATATAAAAATAGCCAACAGATAACATGAAAATGCTCAGCATTACTAATAATTAGGTAAATATAAATTAAAACCACAATGAAATACCACCTCATTCTAGTAAGAATGGCTATTATATAAAAAAGACAAAAGTAATAAGTATTTGTGAAGATGTTGAGAACCTGAAACCCTGGTAGAATACACTGTTGGAAGAATATAAAAATAGTGTACCTATTATGGAAATCAATATGGAGGTTTCTCCAAAAATTGACATAGAACTTCACATGATCCAATGATCACACAGAGAGAGAGAGAGAGAGAGTGCGCATTCAAAGAGATCATTCACAATAACCACGACATAGTAACAGCCAATAGAAGAATGAAAAAAGAAAATGTAGTTGTCAGTTCTTCAGCCTTAAAGAAGGAAACCCTGTTATGTATGATAATATGTGTGAAACTGAGAACTATAAGGCAAAATAGAAAAAAACTAATCACAGGACAAATAATGGGCAATTTCACTTGTAGGAGGCATCTAAAATTGTCAAACTCACAGAAACAGAGAGGAGAAGAGTGGTTTCCAGGGACTCAGTGGAAGTGACAATTAAAAATTGATGTTCAATGGGAAGAACCTTCTACTTATGAAAGATGTCTAAGCTTTAGTGATCTGCTAAACTACATTGGCCTAAATAGTAAAACGGAAAATCATACATAATAAATCATAGAAAATCAAGAAAATTGAGAAATCAATCAGAAGACTTTTACACAAAGTAAACTTGCTGGTCCTATTTCAAAAGCAGCCAAATTAATATGAATTTTATATGTGCTGAGTTAAACAAAATGCCTAATATGAATTTTATAATTTTCTCCTATGTCTCAATTGTTTTCAATGCTAAGGTACTATTCCAATTTTCATGGGGTAATAGGGTATCTGCTGCATTTCAGATTATTATTTATACATTACAATGTTACATTTGATGGTTTCTTAAATGTTCTTGTTGAAGAATAATATTTATAAATATAAAATAACATGATTTGTTTCATTTAATACATTTTGCTTTAAACTTATATTATCCAATATCAATCTTAACAATCTTATCTAAATTTCTCTCTCTCTCTCTCTCTCTTTCTCTCTTTTGGTCAGGGTCTCATTTTAGCCCAAATTGACCTAGAATTCATTATGTAGTCCAGGCTGACCTTAAACTCACAGCTATCCTCCTCCTTCCTCAGACCCCTGAGTGCTGGAATTATAGACATGGGCCATTGCTCCAGGATTTTTATTTATTTATTTATTTATTTATTTATTTATTTATTTATTTATTTAGAGAGAGAGAGAAAGAGAGAGAGAGAGAATTGGTGTGCCAGGGCCTTAGCCACTGCAATAGAACTCCAGACACTTGTGCCACCTAGTGGGCATCTGTGACATTGTGCTTGCCTCACCTTTTGTGTGTCTGGCTTATGTGGGATCTGGAAAGAGATCAAATGTTGGACCTTAGGCTTTGCAGGTAAGTGCCTTAACTGCTAAGCCATCTGTGGTAGTTTGAATATATGGCCCCCAATATATTCAGTGTTTTATTAGTTTATAGTTTGCATCTTCAGTCACCTTGCTGGAGGCAATGTCACTGGGCATTAAGGTGTGATGGTGGGTTTGAGATTCCATTGTAAAGATAAGCAAAGTGTGCCTAGTGAGAGTTCCTGAAGTGTGCTGTGGCTTTTGGCTGTAGCTTTGATCGCTGTGTACTGTGTGCCTGGTTGGCTTTTTCTTTCTCTGCTTGGTCCTGTGAGAGCAGGCCGTTTCTTCTGCCATTATGGAACTTCCCCTGGATCTGTAAGCTTCAATAAATAATATCCCTTCCTCCATAACTGTGCCTGGTCTGGAAGTTCATCTCAGCGAACCTGAAGCTGTCTGCTACACCATCTCACCAGCCCATTCTAGGATTTTAAAATTCTTTTGTAACTGGTATCTTTTTCCATTTATTTTCCGGCTTTCCATGTCTATTTTTTGTGCTTTTTAATTCTTTATTTATTTAAGAGAGAAAGGTAAAGAGAACAAGATATATATAGAGAGAATGGGCTCACCAGGGCCTCTTGCCACTGCACACAAACTCTATGTGCATGCATCACCCTATGCATTTGGCTTACCTGGGTACTGGGAAATCAAACCTAG
This sequence comes from Orientallactaga sibirica, assembly GCA_036365145.1. Taxonomy (NCBI): domain Eukaryota; kingdom Metazoa; phylum Chordata; class Mammalia; order Rodentia; family Dipodidae; genus Orientallactaga; species Orientallactaga sibirica. The sequence continues at coordinate 211,771 of JAEOAD010001221.1, forward strand.
GTCCTTAGGTTTTGCAATCCTTAACCACTAAGTGATCTCTCCAGCCCTCTGTGTCTATTGTTGATATTTGTCATGCAGACATCATATTGTTTGACTTTTTATAAAGCCAACTTGAAAGTATTTGTATTTCAATAGAGAAATTCAACCACTCATATTCATTGTGACTGTTTCTTTATGATCTTATTTAATGCTTCACACATCATCTATTTTATTATTCATGATTTCTTTTTATGTTTTTTACATGATTATTATTATTAGCAAGATATTTTGTATGGATACATCATGTGTTGGTACCCTCTTTTCCCTTGTCCATGCCCCTAATCCAGAAGCTCCTTTTTTCAAAGTAGAGTATTACTGTAGCCCAGGTTGACCTGGAATTCACTATGTAGTCTCAGGGTGGCATCAAACTCACAGCAATTCTCTTACCTCCGCCTCCTAAGTACTGGGATTAAAGGCATGTGCCACCACACCTGGCTTATTCATGATTTATTACTGCATTTTGTGGGGTTTTCCAGACATATATTCCCTTTTGCCACTTGAAAATTCTACATTGTAATGAAAGTCCACTAGTGGATACAATTAAAAATTTCATCAAACATTTATAAACATTTTCTCCTGAGGTCACAATTTAACCACTATATAACTGTCCCTAACCTCAAATAAAATATGGCTTTTAATGTGCTGTTAATTCTTTCTAAACTTCATTACCAGATGTGATCATACCTCTGTGTATTTCAGTTCTATTACTATATTATTACTTGTGACAATATTACAAATTCTTTATGAACAATCACATTAAACTTCATAAACCATTTCACACTAAATATGATTCATTAGCCATGTTCAGAACTGTGGGTTCATGATCTTTTTAGGATTTTAAGAGACATTGATTCACAACATTCCAGCATATTTTTTTCAGGTAATATATCCAGCTATATTCTAATGTTCCCCCTATTCAAAAGTTGCCTTGGGGCTAGAGAGATGACTCAGTGGTAAAGGCATTTTCCTGCAAAGCCTAATGACCCAAGTTTGATTTCTCAATACCAACATAAAGCCAGATATACAAAGTGGAGCAGCAGGCATCTGGAGTTCATTTGCAGTGGCTGGAGGCCCTGGCACGCCCGTTCTCTCTAATTGACTCTCTTCTCTCCATCTCTCTCTGCTTGCAAATAATAAATAAATAATATTTTTTTAAGTTGCCTTTTTCCTCCTTCTGGGATCTTGTAAGGTTTTACAATTTTGTGCACCTAAAAAAATTCACTAGATGTGTATAGCCTTTTTATGTGTAATTTCAAATTTTTCTTACTCAAAATCTGATGGGTGATTTAGATTTAGAAGTTCAAGACTAATTTTCCCATTATTTCTTTAACTTATTACAAGCCTTGGATGTATTGAATTACTTAGGTTTAAGCCTTATGCCACTCAATTTTTTTTTATTTATTTATTTGCAAGCAGAGAGAGAGAGAAGAGAGGCAGACACAGAGAGAATGGGTGCACCAGGGCCTCTAGCCCCTGCAAACGAACTCCAGATGCATGTGCCCCTTGTGCATCTGGCTTACGTGGGTCCTGGAGAATCGAACCGGGATCTTTTGGCTTCGCAGGCAAATGCCTTAACCGCTAAGCCATTCTCCAGCCCCCACTCAATTTTTATAATTTACATCTCTGTAATTTAGGAATAATTCTAAGATTAAATCTCCCTAGTAACCTGTTTTATTTTTATACATGTACATTGGGCTTGTTAGCCCTTCTAGTAAAGTTTTTATCAAATCATATTTTAAATAGACAAGAACACATTTTAGCTGTCCACTTTCTCTTTTTTGGAATAGTTTGTCCTTGTTTATATTTTAGGGTGTTCTCTCAAGTTTCTCTGGAACACAAATTAGACATTTCTTAAAATTCTCTTACATTTTCTGTGAACTTTGAATAATTGAAATGATGTTACTTATTCTTCTTAGGGCTGGTGTTTTATGCTATTAAGTTAACTCTAATGTGTAGGGATTTTTGTTTTTGTTTGTGTTTATAATCCAAACTCTGTATTAGTTGGAATTCGTGTTTAGTGTGGTCTTTCACAATAGTTATGAAATATAATCTTCCTCTTGAAGTCTACATCTTCAGATATGACAGATGACATTAAGACTCACTACAAAGTTTCACCTCTACATTGAGCTATTGGCTAGGGAGACCCATGAAGTCCCCAAAACTATTCAGGACTTTGCCATAACACTTGATTACCTGCCAGAGCTGCAAGGTTATTGCTGAAGATACCATAGGCTGTGGGCACAGGTCACTAAAATACCATGCTGGAACTGAGAGGTAAACTAGTTCCCTCCTGGATAAACCTCATAGTGCCTGAAAGCCTTATGGAAGTTGCTCAGGGATGATGGTCACTAACCATATGAACAAGCAGGAGACCCTGCAAGCTATGAAATCAACCAGCTGGACAAGATGTATATACTTGTGCAATAGTGGCACACAGCCAATGGAAGGTAAACAACTGTTCTCCAATTTGTCATGATGCCCGCTCAGTAGAAGAGAACTCATATCTGGTACTGGAAACCAAGTCAGAAGCCCATGGCCAGGAAACTCATAGACTCCAGAGAGAAGCCCCCACTGCTATCTGAATAAGAAGGGTGAGCACACACTCGAAAATCTCTCAAATAACTATACATATCCCCTGTTATCCAAGCTGCTCTCGCTCTTGGTTGGAGAATCTGTTTTATTTACAAGATAACAGAGCCGAGTGTGGTGGTTCACGCCTTTAATCCCAGCACTTGGGAGGCCAAGGTAGGAGGATTGCTGTGAGTTCAAAGTCACCCTGAGACTACATAGTGAATTCCAGGTCAGCGTGGGCTAGAGTGAGATCCTACCTCAAAAAAAACCAAAACAAAACAAAACAAAAAGATAACAGAGAAAACTCAGGAGATCCCAGATCCATCAATATGACAAAAGAAAGCCAACTGCTTACCATAAGACATGCCACCTCTATTGCATTTGCTGGAGCCCACAAGAAATTGCAGAGAAAGTGGCAACACAAGTGTAGTGCCCTCTGCTATCCTGACAACCAGCTTCAGGGGAAAGGTGACAGACACTATCAATCAAAACACATTGAACCAGAAACATAGAGGCTACAGAGAACTCAGCACTAAACCAGAATGTTAACAGACCCACTAAGGCTCAGGGACCATCATGGAAAATGGGGCAGGAAGATTATAAGAGCCACAGGGCGGGCAGAAATATACTGAAGCACAGCTCTTCCCCCAACAACTCCAATGAGGAGACCCCTTGGGAAAATGGGACCTGGGAGAGGACATATAGGACTATAACCTTTGTAAAACAATAAAAATAATAAAAAGTGGGGGCTGGAGAGATGGCTCAGCCGTTAAGGTGCTTGTTTCCAAAGCTTGATTCCCTGGGTTCAATTCCCCAGTTTCCACATAAAGCCAGACACACAAAGTTGCAGATACAACCAGAGTTCCTTTCCACTGGCTAAAGACTCTGGCACACTCTTTCTCTATGTCTCTCTCTCTCTCTCTCTCTCTCTCTCTCTCTCTCTCTCTCTCTCTCTCTCTCTCTCTCTCTCTCTCTCTCTGTCCCTTCTTCTCAACCCCCTTTCTCTATGTGTTTCTTTCTGCTTGCAAATAAGTGAATAAATATTTTTTAAAGTTTAAAATCTAGCTGAGATGAATATTTGAAAATGTATTCGTACTGGAATACAGCCTTAATCTCAGACAACTCCCTAAGAGAACCAGTATCCCAAATACCAAAGTATGGAGAGAGTTGTATGAAGCATTGTATACTTTAAGTCTACTCTTCACTCTACTGTAGCATGAGTCTTCTATACTTTCCCTCCCTCTAGCATGCAAAATGTATCATTTTCTTTGTATTCCAGTCCCTTCATAAGAATACATGAAAAAAATGGAAATAGAAAAATGTTTGACTTTTTACTTTCTTCTTAATATTTTTCTGAATGGTTAGAAAATTAGAAATGGGAAGTCACGATAGGGAGGAAGATATTTTTAAGGGAGATAGGAAAAAGAGAGGCTAATGGAGTGTATGTGATTTAAAAAATCAGCAGGAGGTTCTGGCTTGGGGACAGAAGGTAACTAGTCAGAGGGAGATGGTAGGGGACATTAGAAAAGTGGGGGAGAGGGTAACAAATGAAAACAAACTGCATCACACATGTGTAAAAATGCCATGATGAGATCCATTACTTTGCATACTAGACTAAAATTTAATTAAAATAAAGCAAAAGGACACAATTTTGTATTTAAAATCCGCAAATGTTTATCATTCCTTATTTAGCACATATGACTGCCAGTCATATTTAAATCATCAAATAATGTGAATGAAAAGAGGGGAAAATGTTATTATTTCTTTACAACAAGCTTGAAGAAAAATAGAAGTCACTTCCTTGTTAGAGCCCATAAAAGAATGGGATGAAACACTTGCTTGAGCAGGTGGGGATGGGAGATAAACAGGATGTTCTGCTGGTCTGAATAGCATTTCCCTGGACCTACATTGTTATGCAAACTCCTTAAGGGCAGATAAACATGGCAGATAAGCAGGACACTTGGAGACGCTTGGTCACAGGTCTACTTAACACCCCCCCTCAGGCACTTCTGTAACTGACTAACAGAACTATTCACAAGTTTGTTTAATCCTCTAGAATGGAATGCCCCTGCCATAATGCAAATTCCCCTTTATGTTTTAAAGATTACTTTTATGACTGAAACTGCAACCTGTGAATTGTGATTTATGGTTTAACTCCCATCCTGTTTTTGCAATATAAATTTTGTATTTTTTCCCAATAAAAGCTGATACTTGAAGCAAGCAAGGGCTGCCCTCAGAGATCTCTCCCAGCATGTGTTGGTTCACACCCAGCACCTTGTGAGTCAGTGGTCTTACTTGTGCAACATCGGACCCTATAACAGTGAATAGTAAATAATTTCATAAAGATATAAACTCCAAAAATGTATATTTGGAATGAACATACTCAGCCACAAGCAGGATGTCATATTGGTTTGTAGAATGAGGGATACTATGGCAGGAAAGGACAAGTGTTACTAGAACTGCCTCTGTCTAAGAAAAGAGGAAACCAAATCAATATCCCATTGCTAGAGGGGTTAGGGAGATTAGTGCTACCATTAAGAACTTGATGGATGGTGCTACTTCCCAACACATCCCCATTCAACTTGCCAAAATAACAGTGGATTGTTATAAATTTGACCAGGTAATGACTGTAATTACAGCTGCTTTTTCAGATGTGCTGTCATTGCTTGAGTAAATTGACACATCCCTGAAAACTGGTATGCAGTATTGACCTAGAAAGGGCTATTTTTTTTTCAATCATTGTTTGGAAAGCTACCAGAAACAGTATTCCCTCAAATACCAAGAACAGCACTATACCATAAGTATCCTACTTCAGGGGTATTCAACTCCAGATTTATGTCATAATTTCATATACTGGAACCTTGAGCTCCTTTCCCTTGCAAACCTTATCACACTGCTCCATTATGTTGGTGATATTATGCTAATTAGTTAAAGTGAGGAAGAAATAGCAACTACTTTAGACTTATTGAGAAGGCATTCACGTGTGGGATGACTAAAAATGAATTCAAGGATCTTCTACCTCTGCAAAATTTTTAGTGGTCCAGTATTATGTAGAGATATCTCTTTTAAGGCAAATTATAAATTGATACATCTGGCTACTCCTACTACCTAAAAAGAGGCACAATATCCAGCAGATTTCCTTTGATTTTATGGGCAACATATTTCTTATTTGGGTGTGTCACTCTGTCACATTTACTGAGTAACCTTAAAAAGCTGTGAATTTTAGGCTGGACATGGTAGGATGATTGCCATGAATTTGAATACAGAGTGAATTCCAGGTCAACCTGGGTTACTGTCAGACACAGGCAAGGCCCCAGGTGAAAGCAGGCCTAAGCTATCAGACATGACTAGGGCCCCGAGGCTACAGAAAGGTCACAGCAGCCTGGACCCCAGGTGAATCTCAGGTCCAGGATCCGGCAGGAGTAAGGCCCCTCTCCCCTCCCAGGGATCTTGATAAGCCTGGCCCCCCCAGACGAATCTTGGGCCCCAAAACCAGCAGGAAGAGATCCTCTCCCTCCCCCCAGCCCAGAGCGCCTGAACATCCTGAAAAGACTTAGGCTTCACTCATATCCCTGTGACCTTTGGCCAGTTACCTAGGACACTCCTTACACGGTATCAGCCAACAACCTTTACACAGCCCCATTCCCCTATGACTCATACCCTATACCTCTTCCTGCCACTACATAGATCACCTGACCCTCTCCCTACATGCTGGGGTGAATGTCCCTATATGACAACTAGGCATCGGCAAACAACCTTTGAACCCACCAATCCCCTTGGGACCCTCTCCCACCCTCTATCTTAACTGCTTATAAAAACCCAGTTCCTTGTTGAATAAATGACAGCTGTTCTCTGAAGCTGTCTCCCAGGTGTTTCTTCCAATCACACTCACAGCCACTCAAGACCCTGCTCTGCTGTTGCCTGGATGCCCCTGTGACACTGAGGCACCACGTCCCCAGGACAACCAGAAACCACACACTACAGCCAGACCCTACCTTGAAAAACCAAATTTTTAAAAAGCTGTGAATTTTTTTAAATCTGTTCATTTTGATTGGGCCACACAAAAGAAAGGCCCATAACAGGCCCAGACTGCCATGCAAGCTGCTTTACTACTTGGATTTATTATGTAGTAATACCTAAAATGTCATTGGCAAATATACCATGCAACAAGACATTGGAGCAGATCCCTGTCATCTGCCCTTAATAAATATATTTTGACTTATTATTGGGCCTTAGTGATAATCATGGACCACCAACTTACCATGCAACTAAAAGTGTCTATTATGAATAGGGTGTTGTCTACAACAACGTTTAAAAATATTTATTTATTTATTTATTTATTTATATTTATTTATTTATTTGCAAGGAGAGAGAGGGTGTGTAAGTGCGAGCATGAGTGCACCAGGGCTTCTAGCCACTGCAAACAAACTTCTGATGCATGGGCCACTTTGTGCATCTGGCTTAGGTGTGTTTTGGGGGATCAAACCCAGATCCTTCAGCCTTACAGGCAAAAGCTTAACCACTAAGCCATCTCTGTACCCTTGCATCAAAATTTAAAGCATAGAAATCAGAACTCCCATCATCAAATGGAAGTGATATATAAATACATGATTGGATTCTAGCAGAACCTGAAGACACAAGTTATGAGAAGAGGTTGTTCAAATACTCATGGTCCTCACTTCTAATACATAAGCTAAGGTCTGAAGATACTTGTGCCCCATATGAACACAGCAAATGGTGGACTCATTACAGGAAGATTTAAATTGTCAAGTGGATAGTCTCACCTACTCTATGGTTTCTAATCAGCCTTTTTTCCACAGCTACTCCACACACTTCATAATGGGCTTATATACAAAGTTACCATTGTTTTAAGATGGACTCAGAAACAGGGATCTCCATTCACAAAGGTTGACCCGACTATAGTCACTGCTCAGTGCACAATCTGCCAGCATTACCTACCAACAATGACTTCTAAATATCATTCCATTTCTCAGAATAATAAGCTAACTACCAAGTGGTAGGTTGATTACATTGGACTGCTTCCTCCATCTTGAAAAGACATAATTTTATTTTTACTGGAATAGTCATTTATTCTGCATATGAATTTACCTTCCCTGGTTGTAATGCTTCTGCCCAAACTGTCACCCATGGACTTGCAGAATACCTTATGCACCATCATTGTTAGGTAAACCTTTGCTAAGGAGATGAACAAATACCTACTCATCTCAGATATGGCACCAATGATAGGAACAAAGAAATGATCCCATTCAAGGGTAGCTTGGTGAATAAATAAGTTTAATTTGGGTACTGACAAGAACATAGTTGAGGGGTTATTCACAGGAGCATAAGAGTTTTGACAAGCAGCTACACTACTGAAGAAAACATCTCTCTCTCTCCCCAGCAACTGTTCATTACTTATAAATCCTCAGCAGGGTAAGTCTTCATGAGCCCTTCCCCCTAGCAACAACTAAATGCCTATAAACACTCAAGAAGGAATTGGGTATCATACACTCCAAGGCTCAGGGAACATAGAGGAAGTGGTGGCAGAAAGATTTTAAGAACCAAAGGAAGGGGAGGACTTCTTACAATGCTGTCATCTATACAAAAGGTGGCTTTGATATTCATGACCTCATAGTGGCTGATACTATTATGCACAACCTGCATAATATGAATTTAAGATGGATATATCAAAATAGAAGGGTCCAGGACTGGATAGATGGATTAGCATTTAAAGCACTTTCCTGTGAAGCCTAAGGATCCAGGTTTGATTCCCCAGTGCCCACATAATTCAGATGCACAGGGTGGCACATATGTCTGGAGTTCATTTTCAGTGGCTAGAGGCCCTGAAGTGCCTGTTTTCTCCCTCACAATCTCTCTCTCTCTCTCTTTATCTTCTGCCTCTTTCTCCTGCATATATATAATTTATTTATAAAATAGAAGAGTTTAGTTGGAAAGAAGAAGGAATTCATTGGAGGGAGAATTTGGAGGAGTAAAAAGGGAGCATTGTGATGGGATTATGATCATGGTATATTGTCTATATTTATTTTTTAAATATTTTATTTTTACTTATTTATTTATTTGACAGAGAAAGAGAGAGAGAATGGGTGCACCAGGGCCTCCAGCCACTGCAAATGAACTCCAGACGCGTGCACCCCCGTGTGCATCTGGGTAACGTGGGGCCTGGGGAATCAAACCTGGGTCCTTTGGCTTGGCAAGCAAACACCTTAACCACTAAACCATCCCTCCAGCCCCTATTGTCTGTATTTATGAAGATATCAATAAAAGGTTTTAAAAAAAAAGGAATTGGGGCTTGACTAACCCCTCTTCCATTCCCTATGACAGAATGTTAATGGACTTAATCTTATGCAGGTAATCACAGCTTCTGAGAATCGAAGCAATGCTATGCCCTGAGAACAGCATTCTATAGCAATCACAGTATCCAACAGCACATTTCTTATTAATAGTGAACTCACTTCACAGCAAATAAAGTGCAGCAACAGTCCTGTGCTTACAGAACTCACTGGTCTTGCGTCATGTTCCCTATTAGTCTATGGCAGGTGGCTTGGTAGGATAGTAGAATGGATGTTTTGTTTGTTTGTTTTCCCAGATAGTATCTCGCTCTAGCCCAGGCTAACTGGGAATTCACTCTGTATTCTCAGGGTGGCCTAGAACTCATGGTGATCCTCCTACCTCTCCTTCCAGAGTTCTGGGATTAAAGGCATGTGCCACCACGCACAGCTGTAGAATTGATTTTTAAAGGCTCAGTTATACTGCCGAGTGGCTTTCTTCACAGGTAATTCCATATAAGGGTAATATTATCCAAGAGGCATCATGGACTCTAAATCCATATCATATTATTTGTTCTATTTTTCCAATAACCAGGAACAACATGTCGCAGAATCAAAGGGTAGAAATGAGAGTGGTGGGCTGGAGAGATGGCTCAGAGGTTAAAGGCACTTGTTTGCAAAGCCTGATGGCTCACGTTCAATTCCCCAGTACCCGCGTAAAACCAGATGCACAAAGTGGTGTATGCACCTGTAGTTTGTTCACAGTGGCAACAGGGCCTGGCATGCCCATTCAAATTCTTTCTCTCTGTCTCTCCTTACAAATGAATAAAATATTTTTAAAAGAAGAAATAAATGAGAGTAATCCAGTCATACAATTTTTACTTTTTATGGCCAGGATCATGTGCTCTGCTGGTCTAGAAGTTCTAGTCACAAAGTGGGGAATATTTTCAGCAACGAACTTCACAGTGACTCAATTGAACTAGAAATTATGACTGCTACCCACTACTTTGGGCTCTCATGACTCTGAATCAACAGGTGATGAATGGTTAATAACAAGCTTAACTGAAAACTATAAGGAATTCAATGCACATAGGACTAATAAATGCAAAGACCTTTCAAGAATGAAGAATTAGGTCACTTGACCTAGCAAAGTCTCATTCCCAGTTAAGGTATTTGTGGAGGGCAGAATGGGTAGTAAGAGTCATTACAAAACCCAGCAATAACCACAACCAGCTGCAGTAATAAGAACTGTGATTGATATATATATGTAGTAGTTTGAATATAAAATATCCCACATTATGCTGGAGAGATGGCTCAGAGGTTAAAGGTGCTTGCTTGCAAAGCCTGATGGCCCGGATCCAATTTCCCAGTACCCACATAAAGCCAGATGCATGAAGTGGCACACACTTTTGGAGTTCATTTGTAGTGCCAGGAGGCCCTGGCATGCCCATTCTCTCTCTCTCTCTCTCTCTCTCTCTCTCTCTCCTCTATCTCAAATAAATAAAGTTAAATAATTAAATATTTTAAAATGTCCCACATAGCCTAATGTGTTTTTGGTTAAACCTCATACATAGTCCCCAGCTGGTGAAGCCTTTGGAAGGTGCAGCCATGCTGGAGTAGGTGTGTCACTGGGGACAGGCCTTGGGGTATTATAGCTTAGCCCTGCTTATTACACTTATCTCACTCTACTTCCTTCCTGCTTCTGTGAAGATATGACACAATGCTATTTGCACTTTCCATGCTTTCCTCACCACAGTAAAACCTCCTCCCAAAACTGAAAGCCAGAAATAAGTTCATTCCTTCCATAAGCTGCTTCTGGTCAGAGGTTTTGTCCCAAGAGTGGGACAGAAACTACTACAGTATGTTCCTTCCTTATTTATTATGACCATGTATGTATAGCAAATATCTTTGATTTTTCTCTTCCATTATTCCTTATCATAAAAAAGATTTATTAGCTATATATCATAGCATTTGAGTTACAGGTTATCAAAGGGAAGTGTAAAACTCATACAAGGACTTTGTATCCTCTGGAGGAAGGATCGGTACATTTTAACTTGTACATAGGATGTTTATATAATCTTAGACAAATGTTTTACTTAGTTAATATCCTTAATTAGAAATTAAGTACAGTTTAAGGAGATGTGTATGGGTGCCAAGTTGACCAGGAGATAGATTATGATAGTTGATTTCACATGTCAACTTGGCTAGGTTATGATGCCTAGTAGTTTGGTTAAATGCTAGTTTAGATGTTGCTATGAAATTGTTTTGTAAATGTTATTAACGTTCATAATCTGCTAATGTTAAGTAGATGACCTAACCTCCACTGTGTGGCTTCGTCTAATCATCTGGAGACCTTAAGAGAAAAACCTGAATCTTTCTAGAGAAGTGATTGTGCGCACATAGAAATAGTACTTAACTTTCTAGTATGATGAATACTCCCATATATTTCTGAGTCAAGGCTGTAATCATTACCTTACCCGACTTTGTAACTTCTCCTAAAACTCCAGACTTGTGGACTGGAGAGATGGCCCATCAGGTAAGGCATTTGCTTGTAAAGCCTAAGGACCCGAGTTTGCTTCCCCAGTATCTAGTACCTACATAAAGCCAGATGCACAAGGTAGAATATGTGTCTGGAATTTGTTTGCAGTGGCAAGAGGCTCTGGTGCACCAATTCTGTCTCTTACTCCATCTGCCTGTTTCTCACTCCCTCTAATAAATAAATAAATAAATAAATAAATAAATAAATAAATAAATAAATAAATAATATTTTTAATCCAGACTTGCCAGCACCAAAACATGAGGCAGTTCTTGAAAATCTTTCTTGTCTTCCTCCCTTCCTTCCCTCCCTCTCCCCTTCTCTCTCCCTGTCTCTCTCTCTCTCTCTCTCTCTCTCTACACACACACACACACACACACACACACACACACACACACACGGCTCTCAATAAAGACTAATGCACTTATCTCAAGACCATCTTTAGATCCCATTAAAGTATCAGTACAACAATAAGAAGGAGCTGGATAGATGACTCAGTGGTTAAGATACTTTCCTGCAAAGCTTAGCGACCTGGGTTTGATTCCCCACCTAAAGGCAGATGCACAGATTGGTATATGCATCTGGAGTTTGTTTGCAGTGGCTGGATGCCCTGGTGTGCCCATTCTGTCTGCTTGTCTCTCTTATCTCTATCACTCTCTGCTTGCAAATAAATAAATAAAATATTTTAAAAATAAGAAATATAGCTGGGTGTGGTGGCACAAGCCTTTAATCCCAGCACTTGGGAGGCAGAGGTAGGAGGATCACCGTGAGTTCAAGGTTACCCTGAGACTACATAGTTAATTCCAGGTCAGCCTAAACCAGAGTGAAACCCTACCTCGAAAAAAAAAAAAAAAAAAAAAAAAAAGAAAAAAGAAAGAAAGAAAGAAAGAAAGAAAGAAAGAAAGAAATATAAGTAAAATGGAGACTACATGATAGTAAATAGGATATATGACCAAACTTTTGTAAAAATGGATAGGAAAGCACTGAAGACCTAAAAAAAATAACAAAAACTGAACCTCAGCAGAGGTAGGGGGATCACTGTGGATTTGAGGCGAGCCTGGAACTGCAGACTGATTTCCAGGTCAGCCTAAGCTAGAGTGATACCCTATCTCTAAAAAGAAGATTCGAACCTTATCAGCTATTGACAATGAAGATAAGAATCTAGGGGTGTGTAATTCACTTGACAGACCTAAGGAATTTGAGACACCAGTAACCTATGAAGGTCTGTGTTTGGAATAAGAACAGGATAATTTATTGAAATTTGTAATGAGGCAGTTAGAACCTCCCCCCCCAAAAAAAAACCCTCCCCTTCTTTTTGGACACAGATTTTTTTTTTAACTTTCTAGAGAACTTATACCAGAGTTCTAAACTCACAAGTACAGCTGACTGCTGGTATGAATAATACATTCCACAATGCACGACCTAATTTCCCCAATGAGGAGTGTCCCTTCAGAGTGGAGAGGAGAGGGAAGAGGCTAATTACGGTACCAACATGAATGTATTCACATTATGTACATAGCTAATAAAAAAAATTAACCAAAGGTTGGAGGGATGGCTTTGTGGTTAAGGCGTTTGCCTGCAAAGCCAAAGCACCCAGGTTTGATTCCCCAAATCCATGTTAGCCATATGCACACAGGGGCTCTGGCGTCTGGAGTTCGTTTGCAATGGCTGGAGGCCCTGGCATGCCCATTATCTCCCTTTCCCTTCCTCTCTCTCTCTTTGTCTCTCTCTCCCCTTCCCTCCCTCTAAAAAAATAAAAAGAAAAAAAATAACCAGAAAAAAAGAAAATAGAAAAATTAAGTGAAACTTTACATATTAAATAAAGAAATATTCTCTCAAGTGGAGTTCCCAAATTTTGTGTTGATTTGGAAAGCTTGTCCGAACCTATTATTAAGTAAAATAAGCAAGCAAAACATATAGAAGCAAGGTGCCAGATAATAAGTATGCAAATATATATAGTAAAATAAGAATGTTAATATTTATATTTGCTTATATATGTAAGAAGAAATCCTGGAATGATAAAGAAGAAACTAGTAACGTGTTTTGAAAAGGGAGGTACTGAATAGAAAAGCAGTGGCAGGGAAAGACGTTTTGCTGCATTTTTATTAGGAATTTAAGCCATGTAAAATGTATTACATACTGAAAACATAAATATATTTTAAAATGAACAGGGCTGGAGAGATGGCTTAGTGGCTAAGGTGCTTGCCTGTGAAGCCTACGGACCCAGGTTCGACTCCCCAGAACCCACATAAGCCAGACATAGAAGGTGTCACGTGCACACAAGGTCATGCATGCACACAAGGTGGCACACACATCTGGAGTTCAATTGCAGTGGATAGATGCCCTGGCATGCCAATTCTATCTCTGTGTCTCTCTTTCTCTCTCTCATAAAAAAGAAATAGAGTGGTACTTGACTTCTCAACAGCCATACTGAAAGCTGAAAGACAATTGATAATTTCCAATTCAAAATCCCACTCTTTTAACTAAGCTATCAATCAAATGTTGGAGTAGAACAATAGTACTTTTAGACTTGAGAGGTTGCAAAAGTTCACTTTTCATTCTTGACTTTTTTTCCAGGAAACTACTGGAAGATATGTACTGCCACAAGACAACATAAATCAAGAAAAAAAAAAGAGATATGCCAGGCATAGTGGCACACACCTTTAATCCCAGCACTTGGGAAGCAGAGATAAGAGGATCACCATGACTTCAAGGCCACCTTGAAACTTCATAGTGAATTGCACTCAGCCTGGGCTACAGTGATACTCTACCTTGAATAAAGAGAAGGAGGAGGAGGAGGAGAAGGAGGAGGACGAAGAAGGAAAGAAAAATAGAGACGTGAGAGAGGAAACAGAAAACCCAACACAATGTTGAGTAGAGAATCACTAAGACTCTTGTGAAAATAGATCTTCAAATAAACATTGCTTTGTATGTCTATAGTGCAAGTAGTTTGGAGCAGGTCCGAAGATTACCAAAAAAAGAAAATTATGGTAATAGAATATGTAATTTCTTTTAACATAATGAGAGCTTATTTGCATATTTGGGAATATATTGGTGATAAATACATAGAAGGAGAGCAATTAAATCTAGAAGAAACCAAAATTTGTTCAGGATAAGAAAAGTAATCTTAATATGCTATATAATTTAGCTGTGTATAGCACAGACATAGTCAAAACAATGCTGCCAATTTGACCACTAAAGGAAATCACAATTGTGAAGTCAGGGAATAAAAAAATGGAATCATGTGACAAGAGTAAGCAGGAGTAGGTACAGAAGAAAAAGCTAAGTTCTAATACCCCACAGTAGGAAATTTATAACTAAACTCAAAAATCAAGAAAAACAATATAAGCAATTATTTAGATATCATTAGTTTGACAATTAAACATCTACTGTCAAAGATATAATCAGGAATTAAGTAAAATATATGCTTCTTGAGTAAGTGTGTGAAGGCATTTCCAGGAAGGATTTAATGATCAGGGAAGACCTTCACTAAGTGGATGAGAGAGCAGCCATTCCAGTGACAACCTGTTGCATATGAAGAGGTCCCAGGAAGATGCAGTATCTTTTGCCTGGTTTCCCTTGCTACCTGCTCATGAGTGCATCTACCCTGTTGCTGTTGTCATTCATGGACACAGGAACCCAGCTTCTTCAGCCTTCTAATGTGCACTGAAGACAAGTATCTCTCCGGGAATACTCCAGGCCTTCAGGATCAGATTGCGACTGCTGAGGCATCTGGTCTTGTGGAATGAGCAGCTACAGGGTTCTCAGACTCTCCAGCCTGGACATAACACTTGTTTGATGGCCCAGATCATATTGTGAAAGCTAATCTAATTTTTAAAAAACACTTTATAATATAGATATTCATTCTATTGGTTCTGTTCCTGTAGAGCGCCCTGATTAATTCAAATTGCACCAAAACACTTTCTTTCAGATACAAAAATATTGTCATGTTCATGCTAGTTCCTATGAATTGAATTATTTCCTCCCAAATCTATGTGCTGTCTAGGTATGATAAAACATACTGCAATCCTTGCACTTGAGAGGCAGAGGCGGGACTCTTGAAAGTTCAAGACCAGCCTGTGCTACATAGTAAGCACTTGTTTCAAGAAACCCAAACAAACAAAAATAAACACACTATAAAAAACCCTGGATAATTCCAAGAAAAACAAAAGTTTATAATAGGAATAACAATAAAATATATGCCAATTACTATATACTAAGTACTATTCTGAGAGTTTATTATTTTAATCATAAGAAGAATCCTATAAAATATGTGTAATTATTATTATTCTTTTTTTGTGTTTTTTTTCAAGGTAAAGTCTCTTTCTAGCCCAGGCTGACCTGGAATTCACTCTGTAGTCTCAGGGTGGCCTCTAATTCAAGGCAATCCTGTTACTTCTGCCTCTCAAGTACTGGGATTAAAAGCATGCACTACCATGCCTGGCTAAAATACATGTAATTATTAATCACATTTTAAATAAGAAGAAAATCAAGCATAGAATACTGAAGATTTTGTTTAAGGTCACACAGCTATTAATCACACAACCAGGATTTGAAATCAGGTTTGTTCAGTGACAGTCTATACACTTAACTTCCTCTCCTAACATCTTAGCTGTGAAAATATATTTATGTAGGCAGAATACACTGAATGTTGATTTAACATAGTACAATGATGCCATGGTAATATATGTGGAGATTGTGGAAGAAATGAAGCTATGTAGAGCATGGGAGGCAAAAGACAACTTAATCCTTCCACTGTAGAAAGTCAGGTGATGTATAATTTGTTTGATCAAAAGGGGGAATGGGGAGAGGAGGGAAATAGCATGGTTTATTAACTATAAATATAGAAGTTGTCAATAAAAATATTTTTTAGGGCTGGGGAAATGGCTTAGTGGTTAAGGCATTTCCCTGTGAAGTCTAAGGACCCCATTTCGATTCCCCAGGACCCATGTAAGCCAGATGCACAAGGGGGTGCATGTGTCTGGAGTTCGTTTGCAGATGCTGGAGGCCCTGGCACACCCATTCTCTCTTTCTCTGTGCCTCTTCCTCTCTCTCTCAAATGAATAAATAAATAAAATGTTATTTATTTATTTATAAATAAGGAGGTGATGCCAAAAGAAATAGTTCAAATATCTGAAACTTTTATTTTTGTACACCAGAGATATTGGGTTGGGGAAAGATAAAGGTAGGTTCTGCTGAATTTTTTTATTATTATTATAATATTATAACATACAACATATAATATGATAATATGAAGCTTATATTGTTATAAGCCTCATGATACTCTATAGCTAAAAAATTTGCACTTTAAATGCCAAATTCTGAAATTAGACAACAGAGAAGGGCCCAAATATGGACTGAATATATGTTTTCCCTCAAAACTCATATGTTGAAATTCTGAACCTTGGTGTTGCTGCACTTGGAGATTGGAATTAATCAATGAATAAGGTCGATTGTGCTTAGGTCATTTACAAATAACCATAGCTGGTGTGATTTCATGAGTGCAATGGCCATGGTATATACAGAAAACAGTGTTTCTCAGCACTACACTCCATCCTCTAGTTCTTATTCTTTCTGCCTGCTCTTCTGTAATGCTCTTGACCCTGGAGCTATGGGTAGTTAATGGTTGCCAGAGAAAAGGGAATCATTGTCTTCAGTGGCATAGCCACTAGTAAGTTGTCCATGCTCCATGCTGATAAAACAACCTTTATTAAACTCAGAGGGTCACAAAAAAGAGGATATAAAAGTAGGAGGGGCTAGTTGAGAAGAAGAAGGGGTTCAATAAGAGTTGGAAAGGGATAAGAGAGAGTATTGGGGGGGTCAATATGATCAAAGTACATATAAATGTGTGAAATTGTCAAAAAACAGAAAGAAAAAGAGAGAAAGAAAGAAAGAAAGAAAGAAAGAAAGAAAGAAAGAAAGAAAGAAAGAGAGAGAAAAAGAGCAGGTTATAAGTGATAGAATCCCTGTTCAGATACGATTAGAATTCTTTTTAAAATTTTTGTTTATGTATTTATTTATTTATTTATGAGAGAGAGAAAGGGAGAGAGAGAGGGAGAGAGATTTGGCACTTCAGGGCCTCCAGCCACTGCAAACGAACTTCAGACGCATGTGCCACCTTGTGCATCTGATTTACATGGGTCCTTTGGCCTTGCAGGCAAGCGCCTTAAACAGTAAGCCATCTCTCCAGCCCAGTATTCTTTGTTTGAGTTTGCAGTATTTCATAGATAAGAAACATGAATTCAAGTTATACTATGTTAAAATGAAGTCATGAAAACATATAAATGTTTCCCGAGTAGATATTTTTACTGTAACTAGATGCTGACAACTGCACCAACAGAATCAATACCTTAATGAGTCATTTTTAAAAAGTCTTTACAAAAGTCTTGGGACACAGGCTGACCTGGAACTCACTCAGTTCCTGATCACTCTGATCCTCCTACCTCCTACCTCTGCCCCCCACGTGCTAGGATTAAAGGCATACACCACCATGCCCAGCAATCTCTTGCGTTTGATTGTATTTCTCTCCCTCTCTCTATCATATATATATATATATATATATATATATATATATATATATATATATATATGCATACATACATATAGATAGATGATAGATAGATAGATAGATAGATAGATAGATAGATAGATAGATAGATAGATATAGATAGATAGATAGGTAGAAAGGTGTCACTCTAGCCCAGTCTGACTTGGAACTTCCTCTGTAGTCCCAGGCTGGCCTTGAACTCACAGCAATCTTCCTACCACCTTTGGCTCCTGAGTGCTGGGATTAAAAATGTGCTTTACCACACCTGATCCCCAGCATTTTAAATTTTAAACTTTTTGAGACAGTTGCTCAGGTTGGCCTTGAATTTTTGTAGCTCAGGCAAGTAGATCTTCCTGCCTCAGCCTCCTGTGTAGCTGGGATTACAGGCCTGTTCCATGAGCTCCTCTAACAAAACAAGCTCTGATGTAGTCAGTTGGATAGATGCATAAGTCACAACCTGCAGCTTCTAATAGGCATAGCACCTTCTAGAACTACAAAACCTAGCTAACAGGGGAAAGCTTCTAGCTTATTTCTATATTGACTTCTTCATGTCCTGAAATTTAAGCATGTGGTCCCTTCAGCAACAGATATGATCTAATTGTGCTGGGAAATCAAGACCACTGGCAATGGCCTATATTGTTTCAGGTGTCTCTGTAGCCTCCCTTACCAACAAGTTGTTTGGAGGTATCTCATCCCTGTCACTGTGATTTTTTGATTACTAACCTATGGCATCTGAGAGCAGCTTTATCTAGCCATAAATGGTGTCTTCATTCAGACTCTTTTTTTTAATTTTTATTTTAATTAGCATACAAAGTTAGTGAACTTCCATATGGTTTTTTCATGGTAACCTTACCCTACGCCCTCTTCTCCCTCATTCCCCACTCCATCTGTGCTTAACCTTTACCTCCTACTATTCAATTCTTCTCTATTTTCATATCACATGTGTTTTACTATTGCTCTGAAACCTCTTTATGCCTCCCCCATGGCCCATCCTTAGCTTTCTATCCTCTATAGGCATTCACTCTGACTTACACAAATCTGGAAATCTGAAGTAGGATTCACATATGAGAGAGAGCATGTGGTACTAACCAGGTCCAACTCTGCTCAGCTTTCAAGACCAGACAAGATCTGGTGTGTACAGGGTGGTACAGGTATAGATGTAATGTTTGTCTTTCTGAGAATAATATATTCCACCTCCATCCATTTTCCTACAAATTTCATAATTTCATTTTTATAGCTGAATAAAACATCATTGTGTATATGCACCACATCTTCATTATCCATTCTTCCTTTGATGGGGCACCTAGGCTGATTCCATTTCCTTGTTATTGTGAAGAGCAGCAAAAAGCATGACTAAGAAAGTATCTTTGAAGTAGAGTGTGTAGTTCATAGGGTATATGCCTAGGAGTGGTATAGTTGGATTATACAGTAGATCTATTTTTAACTTTTTGAGATATCTCCATATTGATTTCTATAGTGGAAGGACCAGTTTGCACTCAGCTAACAGTGAATAAGGGTTCCTCTTTCCCCACATCCTTGTCAGCATTTGTTGTCATTTGATTTTTTTCTGATGATAGTCATTCTAACCTGAATGAGATAGAATCTCAAAGTAGTTTTAATTTGCATTCCCCTGATGGCTAAAGATGTTGAATTTTTTTTAGGAGGGGGGTTTCAAGGTAGGGTCTCACTCTAGCCCAGGCTAACCTAGATTTCACTATCAGTCTCAGGTGGCTTTGAACTCATGACAATACTCCTACCACTGCCTCCCAAGTGCTGGTATTAAAGGGATGTGATACCATGCCCAGATTGATGTTGAATATTTTTTCAAAATGTATTTATTGGCTATTGTCATTACCTTTCCATGTTCTTGGGACAAAACATCCAACCTGTTGCTGTCAGGTTTGCATTGCTGACAGAAATCACCCGACCAAGAGCAGCTTTTGGGAAAAAAGAGTTTATTTTGGTTTACAGACTCAAGGGGAAGCTCGATCATTGCAGGGGAAAACGATGGCATGAGCAGAGAGTGGACATCACCCCCTGGCCAACATAAGGTGGACAATAGCAACAGGAGTGTGTTCCAAACACTGGCAAAGGGAAACTGGTTGTAATGTCCATAGCCTGCCCCCAACAATACACTGCCTCCAGGAGGCATTAATTCCCAAATCTCCATCAGCTGGGAACCTAGCATTCAGTACACCTAAATTTATGGGAGACATCTGTTTCAAACCACCATATTCCACCCCTGGCCCCCATAAACTAAAAACCATCCATGATGTAAAATACAATGCATTCAGTCCAATTTTAAAAGTCCTCATTTTTTTAAATCAATCCTAATGATGTTCAAACATACCCATAATCCAAGGTCTTTTAACTTAGCCATAGTACCAAAAAAAAAATCTCCAAAAATCCCATAATGGCACAGGATAAACATTCATACTGCAAAAGATGGCACTGGGCACAACAAAGAAATATTCAACCAATACAAGATTTAAACAGGGCAAATATTAAACTCTAGTTCCAGATCCAACAACTCTAGTCAGTGAAAAGTCTCCAAGTCTGATCATTCTAACCAGCAACAAGTCTCTGGAGTTCCAATTCCAGCTAGGCTACTCACAGTCCTGGAAAACTTCATCTGGGACTGGCAACTGTCCTCGGCAGCCATCTCATGGTCCTAGCATCTCCACCAGGTCTCTACTGCAACCCACAGTTCATCCTCAGGCCCCATGGGGGTCTCCATGCAGGCATCCAGCAAACCTGCTTCACACTGCCCATGGCCATTTCCAAAACACAAGACTGCGTTGCAAACTCAATGACCCTCTCTTCCATACATTTCTTATAATACTCCACAATACTAGGTAGGGTGCAAATTCATTAATTCAGGGGGTAATAAAGCAGACTTTGAAGAACAGGACACTCCTTGAGCACTCAGGCCCCTTCAGACTACATTTTTCCTGTTGCCCTAGTGCAGGTCAGCTGGCCCAATCTCAAAGGTTGTAATCTCTCAATTACAGCTGAATGGGCAGAAATTTCACCCAAAGATTTCATTTTTTCTGTGCCATATTCCTCTGATCACACCAGTCTATTTCTATGCAAAGCAACCCTGCACAACTTCTCAGGACACGGGCATAACAGCAAGCCTCTCACACAAACTGCTTCTAGCCAAGTCCAGGCAAAGCTCTTTCTCACCCTCATAAGCCAAACCTCACAGTCCATAGTTCTTACTGCATTCAGGTCTTTCAATTCTGACCAGAATAGTCTATCAAGCTGTACTTACAGCACTTCAAGGTGTCTCTTAGGCCAAGGTTTCAAATCCTTCCACATTCCTCTTGAAAATCATCTCCAAAAGGCCAAAGCCACACAGTCAGGTGTCTAGCAGCAATCCTACTCCTCTGTACCAACTATACTGTTGTATTCAGGTACTCATTGCTGACAGAAATCACCTGAACAAGAACAGCTCTTGGGAAAAAAGGGTTTATTTTGGCTTAAAGACTCAAGGGGAAGCTCCATGATGGCAGAGAAAAATGATGGCATGCACAGAGGGTGGACAACATCCCTTGGTCAACATAAGGTGGACAACAGCAACAGGAGAGTGTGCCCAACACTGGCAAGGAGAAACTGGCTATAACACCCATAAGTCCACCCCCAACAATACACTGTCTCCAGGAGGCATTAATTCCCAAATCTCCATCAGCTGGGAACCTAACATTCAGAACACCTAAGTTTATAGGGGACACCTGAATCAAACCACCACACAATCCTAAGCAGATAATGGGAGAAAAGAGTTTATTTTGGCTTACAATCTCTAGGGTAAGCTTCACCATGGCAGGAATAGGATTATATAGCAAAGGCTGGGCATCACATCTGACCATAGTAGCTGGCAGGAAGCAGCAAGAGTAAGCTGAGGTCTAGCAAGTGGGAAGCTGGCCTATAACATCCTAAAGCCTGCCCCCAACAACATACTTCCTCCAGCAAGACTCCACCTCACAAATTGCCACCGGCTGGGGACAAAGTGTTCAAAATAATAAGGGAATAGGAGAAATCTCATTCAAACTATCATGTTGACCCTTTGTATTACTTTTTTTGAGAACTCTCTACTCCATTCCTGGTCCTCCTTTTTAAATTGTGTTGTTTGAATTTTTGTTGGTTAAGTTTTTGAGTTCTTTCTATTCTCTAGATATTAATCTAGAGATTATAAGAGATATAGCTGGTGTAATTTTTCTCCCATTCTGTAGATTGTCTCCTGACTCAGTTGACAGTTTCTTTAACTGTACAATAATTTTTTTTAGTTTCATAAGATCCATCTGTTGATGGCTTACCTTATTCCCTGGGCCACCAGTGCCCTATTCAGAAGGTCCTTTTCTATGCATATATCTGGTAGTTTATTCCTTAATTTTTCTTTACCAGTTTAAGGTCATACATTGAGGTCTTTCCATTTGGATTTTTTTTTTTTTAAATCTATTTCCAAAGAGAGAGAGAGAAAGTATGGGTGTGTCAGGGCTCTAACCACTGCAAACAAACTCCCAATGCAGGTACTGCTTTGTATATCTGGCTTTATGTGGGTACTGGGGAATTGAACCTAGATTGTTAGGTTGTGTAGGCAAGAGCCTTAACTGCTGAGCTATCTCTCCAGCCCTGGAATTGATTTTTGAGCAGTTTTTCCACTATCATTTATTGATGTTGAATCTTTTTAATTGTTTATTTTTGGCATCTTTATAAAAAAATCAGGTGGCTATAATTGCATGGACTGATAATCTGGGTCCTCTATTCTATTTCATTGATCTAAGTGTCTTGTTTTGTGCCAGTGCTCTGCTGTTTGCTGTTTTTATTCTTGTGGCTCTGCAGTATGACTTGAAATTAAGTATAGTGATTCCTTCATCAATATTCTTTGTGTTCATGATTGCTTTGCCTATCTGGGATCTTTTCTGCTTTAATGTGAATTTTAGGGTTGCTTTTATTCTACCTCTCCGAAAAATTATGGTAGAATTTATTGGGATTGCATTGAATCTGTACATTACTTTTCACAATATTAATTATGTTTTTAATTTTTTATTATTGACAACTTCCATAATTATATACAACAAATCATAATTCCCTCCCCCCTCACTTTCTCCTTCACAACCCTGCTCTCCATCATATCTGCTCCCCCTCTCCACCAGTCTTTTTTTTTCCAGGTAGGGTCTCGCTCTAGCTCAGGCTGACCTGGAATTCACTATGTAGTCTCAGGGTGGCCTTGAACTGGGCAATCCTCCTACCTCTGCTGGGATTAAAGGTGTGCACCACCATGCCCATTGCAATCAGTCTCTCTTTTATTTTAATATCATCATCTTTTCCTCCTATTATACTGGTCTTGTGTAGATAGTGTCAAGCACTGTGAAGTCATGGATATCCAGGCCATTTTGTGTCTGGAAGAGTGCATTGCAAGCAGTCCTCTCCTTCCTTTGGCTCTTACATTCTTTCTGCCACCTCTTCTGCAATGGACCCTGAGCCTTAGAAGGTGTGAAAGAAATGTTTCAGTGCTGAGCACTACTCTGTCACTTCCTCTCAGCACTATGGTGCCTTTTGAGTCATCCCAGAGGTCACCACCATCTGAAAAGAGAAGCTTCTCTAACCAAAAGTGAGAATAGCATTAATATAGGGGTATGAACATTAAGAAAAGTGCTTACCGAGCAGTTTGGTAAGCATAATTTATGCATTTAGCCAGACACATGCAAGCATTACACCCCTAGGGCTGATGACTTTCCCCATCATAGGTTTTCAATATCAGGCATGTATTCCCTGCTGTGGAGCAGGCCTCCCGTCCAATTAGAGAGTTGTTTGTTTCCCCCATAACAAACATGCCACTACTTCACCCATTGACTCATTTTAGCCTGGCTGGCTCAACTTAAGGCTTGCAGTGTCCACTGTTGTTTATCTCCACTGATGACTTCTCTCTCTCCGATGGAGCTATCTGCAGTGTAGCTTTTTCCAGCTTTCTGTCAGCTGGTCTTCATGAATGAGGTTTTCAGCTCAGTTCCAGTAAGATTTCTCTGTGACCTTGCAGCCCAAGCATGTGGAGTCTTCAGCAATAGGGTCCTACCATCTACTCCTGGTGGGAAACTAAGAGCCTTGGCAATGGCCTGTAATGTTTTAGGGGCATCAGAGACCTTCCTGGCCAACAACTGACTGAAGATATCCCATCCCTGGCACTGAAAATATTCTAGTAACAATCTATGGCTTCTGGATGCACCATTGTCCAAAAAGGTAAGATTCCATATGACTTATTCATTCCCTCTTAGGTTTAGATTAACCCCCCCTCCCAACCTTTCCTTTATTCAATCTCTTCCCCTGACCTTTCCACCTTGAGTAATCTGTTTTTCTACTTACATATTACTTTTCACAATAATGTTTTTTTTTTTTTTGATCCATGGACATGGGAGGTCTTTTTCATCTTCTGCTGCTTTCCTTAATTTCTTTCTGCAGTGTTATAAACTATTCATTGTAGAGGTGTTTCACTTCCTTGATTAGATTCATCTTAAGACATTTTACTTTTCTGAGACTATCATGAATGAAATTTCTTAATTTCCTTAATTTCTTGCTCAGTAGGTTTGTTATTGATATATAAGAAAGCTACTGATTTTTCTGTGTTAATTTTATATAGTGCCACTTTGCTGAAAGTCTTATTAGTTCTAGGAATTTTCTAGTGGAGTTGTTAGGATCTCATTAATAGAATCATGGCATCTGCAAATAAGGATACTTTAACTTCATCCTTTCCTATTTGCAACCTTTTATTTCCTTCTCTTGTCATGTTATTCTAGCAAAAACTTTAAGGACTGTGTCAACTAAGAAAGGAAAGAGTGGACACCCTTGTCATGTTTCTGATCTTAGTGGAAATACTTCAAGTTTTTCTCCATTTAGCATGATGTTGGCTACATGTTAGCTTTTATTATGCTGATATACATTCCTTCTATCCCTAATCTCTCCAGGACTTTTATTATTAGGGATGTTTATTTTGTCAAAGACTTTTTTGCATCAATTGAGATGGCCATGATATTTCTGTCCTTGAGTCTATTTATGTGATAAATTACATTTGTTGATTTGTATATGGTTAACCATCCCTGCATCTGTAGAATGAAGCCCACTTTATTATGGTGAATGATTGTATTGATGTGTTTTTGAATTTGGTTAGCAAGTGTTTTATTGAGAATTTTTTCATCTTTGTACATCAGGGAGATTACAATTTTCTTTTTTATTATGTCTTTGTCTAGTTTGGTATCAGAGTAATAATGGGTTCATGAAAAGGGTTTAGAAGCATTTCTTCCATTTCTATTTTATAGAATACTTTGAGAATCACTGGTTTTAGTTCTTTAAAGGTCTTGTAGAATTCTACAATGAGTGCAATTGGACCTGGGCTATTTTTAGTTGAAAGATTTTTTTTTACTGACAACTTCTGTACAATAAACCATGATATTTCCCTCCCCTCCCCCTTTCTTCTTCAGAACTCCACTCTCCATTATATCCCCTCCCTCTCTCCATTAGTCTCTCTTTTATTTTGATGTCATCATCTTTTTCTCCTATTATGAGGGTCTTAGGCACTGCAAGGACATGGACATTGAGGCCAATTTCTGTCTAGACAGTTGCATTGTAAGGAGTCGTACTCTTCCTTTGGCTCTTACATTCTTTCCACCACCTCTTCCACAATGGACCCTGAGCCTTGGAGGGTGTGATAGAGGTGTTTCAGTGCTGGACACTCCTCCATCCCTTCTTCTCCATACTATATTGCCTTTTGGGTCATCCCAGTGGTCATCACCATCTGAAAAGAGAAGCTTCTCTAATCAAAAGTGAGAGTAGCATTAATATATGAATAAGAACATTAAGTATAGTGCTTTCAGGGCAGTTTGGTGATTTTGTTTTGTTTTTGAAGCAAGATCTCACTCTGTCCCAGGCTGGCCTCAAATTCATGGCAATCCTCCTACCTAAGCCTTCAGGGTTAGGATAAGGGCATGAACTACCATAAGGGAATATTGGTAGATTTCTTTAGTTACTGTTTCAGTTGGTTTTCTTGTTATAGATCTGTTTAAATTATTAATGTAGGTCATCTACATTAAGAAATTAATCCATTTCTTTTAGATTATCTGATTTGGTGGAAATTAGATTTTTTTTTTTGAGAGAGAGAGACAGAGAGAAAGAGGGAGACAGATAGAGAATGGGCTCACCAGCAGTCTCTCAGCTGCTGAGAACGAAATCCAGATGCATGCGCCCCCTTGCATCTGGCTAAACATGGGACCTGGAGATTGGAACTGGGTTCTTAGGCTTAGCAGGCAGGCACTTTAACTGCTAAGCCGTCTCTCCAGCCCTGGAAATTAGATTTTTAAAGTGTGTTCTTATGATTTTCTGAATTTATATTTTTTAAATTTTATTTTTATCGTTTTTATTTAGTTACTTGATAGAGTATAGTCACACTGGGACCTCTTGCCTCTGCAAACAAACCCCAGATATATGTACCACATTGTGCATCTGTCTTTATGTGGGTGCTGGGGAATCAAACCCAGACCAGTGGGCTTTGTAAGCAAGCATCTTTAACTGCTGAGCTGTACCCCTAGCCTGATTTTCTAAATTTCATCAGTAACTATTGTAATATCTCCCTTTTCATGGGTAATCTTATAAATTTAAGCCTTCTTTCTTTTTTTTTTGTTAGTTCACTAGGGGATTACCAATTTTATCTTTAAAGAAAACTAACTCTTTGTTTCATTGAGTCTTTGTATTGTGTGTGTGTGTGTGTGTGTGTGTGTGTGTGTGTGTGTGTGTTTATATTTCACTAATTTCTACCCTGATCTTATTTTTTTACATCTATTGTTTTGGGGTTTGTTTTTTAATATTTTTATTTATTTATTTGAGAGAGAGAGAATATGAACTTGGGTGTACCAAGGCCTCTAGCCACTGCAAATGAACTCCAGATGCATGTGACACCTTGTGCACCTGGCTTACATGGGTCCTAGAGAATTGAACATGGGTCCTTTGGCTTTGCAGGCAAATGCCTTATCCCCTAAGCCATCTCTCCAGCCTGGGTTTTGGTCTTGTGTCTTAATTTTCCAAGGCCATAAGGTACATCATTAATTTATTTATTTGAGATTTCCCTGGCTTTTTAATGTAGACACTTATCATTATAAACTTCCTTCTAAAAATGCTTTCATTTTATACCATATGTGCCAAACTTATTCTTTATTAACTTTTTAGATGAGCATACATGGTAATGATTGTCATTGTGGTATTTTCATATATATGTGTCATACTTTGTTTCCATTCATCCCCCTTCCTATTGCTACCCTCATACTCCTCCTTCCAGGATTAGCATTCTGCTAAGAGGAGACACCTGAAGAGCTCCTTTCTCCTCTTCCACCCTCCTCTTTTATCCCTTGCTCCTCCCCAGTGCATCAAGGCAAGTTCATGTGAAGAAACAGTGAGCAGGTAGATAGGAAGAGAGCATTCACTAGAAACTGCTGACATCTTGATTTCAGACTTCTCAATCTCCAGAAACCAACTTCTGTTGTTTAAACCACCAATCCATAGTATTTTGTTTTAGTGCCCTGAGCAGATAAATGAAAAACAAAAGTACACTAAGTGAAATAAATCAATTCCAGAAAGACAAATAATATATGACTCCACTTATATAAGGGTCCTAAAATAAGTAAAATGGTGGTTGTTGGGGCTAGAGGAAAGAAGAATGGGGAGTTATTATTTATAGGCATGAGACTTAGTTTAGGAAAGGGGGAAATTGTGGAGATTAATGGTGGTAATGCTTGTATAATACTGAAAATGAATTTACTATCACTCTCGTAATGTACCTAAAAATGTTGAAGAGGGTTATGATGGTTAGTATTGTCAACTTGATAGGATTTATAATCACCATAAGAGATTTTTTTTTAGATCAGGTTAATTAATGTAGGAGAAGTCATCCTAATCATGAGCAACACCATTCCATGGGCTGAGGTTCTAAACTGAATAAAAAAGGTAAAGTGAGCTGCTATGATTCTTGGTTTAGCAGTTACCATTCTTTTGTTTACATAGCATTATGGTTTTATTTGTTGTTTTGCTCTGTATTGGAAACAAATAAAGTTTTTTACATCATTTTAAAAAAAGGTAAAGTGAGCTGGGAACCAGCATTTATATTTCTCTGCTTTCTGACTGTAGATGAAATATGACCGGATGCTTCAAGCTCCTGCTACCATGACTGCTCCTCCATGATGGACAGTACCCTCAAAGTGTGAGCCAAAATAAGCCTATCTTTAATTAAGTTGTTCTTGTCAGGTATTTTGTCAAAGTAATGAGAAAAGTAATTAACATAGAAAAATGCTATCAAGAAATGAAACTCTAGCTGGGTGTGGTGGCACACGCCTTTAATCCCAGAACTTGGGAGGCAAAGGTAGGAGGATTGCCATGAGTTCAAGGCCACTCTGAGACTACATAGTGAATTCCAGGTCAGCCTGGGCCAGAGTGAGACCCTACCTCGAAAAACCAAAAATTAAAAAAAAAAGAAAGAAAGAAATGAAGCTCTGATAAACCAGACCTTGTGATTCATAGGCCTCTGGAATTAGTTTGGGGAAAAAAATGGAAGACATTTTGGAAGTTTGGACAAGAAAATTTCTAGAATGCTATAGTATAATATGTAAAATATAATATAATTAATATAATATAATGATGCTAGAGCTTAATGGACCATTCTAGTGGGAGTTTGGAAGACCATAATAGGGGTGGAAAATGGCTCAGCAGTTAAAGGCACTTACTTGGAAGACCATAATTCTGAGAAAAATGTAGAAAGTGCAGACCCAGCTCATGAGATTTTATCAGAGAACAAAGACTTTAGCAGAAAAAGGGATAGAAGCCATTCTTGTTATGACTGTAAATATGGCTGTAATTCTGCCATACCCTGAGAACCTGAGTGTGATGTTAAATTCAAAAGCAACTGACTAATCTGTTTGGCAAAAGACATCTCAACATAGTATAGTATTCAAGCTGTGTTATACTTACTTCTCACTGCTCTTATCCAGGCCCACAGTGAGAAAGAGTCAGAAGTGGAGCAAAAAGATATGAAAAAAATATACCAGTTGGCTGGCAAAGTAGGAAGTTTAAAGTGGGTACTGAGAAAGAGATTGGCACCATGAAAGAGAAACCTGCATTCAATTGGGACAATAGGAAAGGTACCCTGAGGACCAGACACCACCTGTGTAAAGCTCCATTTGTAAAAGTCTGAGACAGCTTAACTGAGAATGTCATTATAGGGATTCCCTGCTGGAAAACAACCACCTTGGGAAATGTTTCTCCAGCATCAGTCTGTAAAGCGATAAGAGGCCAATTCAACTGTGATACAAAGGGTCTGCCTCTTGGGCTGGTAACAAAACTTGGTATCATTATCCATGTGGTATTGATTTTAAAGGCATGATAAATGTAAAAGTGAGAGATGCATGAAAATTTGTGTCAAGGTTTCAGAAGGTCCCTGAGGCTAAGTAATATGTGGCCAGATTGGATTACTTAGGAGGCCCCAAGAGGCCATTGGATGAAGCTGTGAAGGCAAAGCCTGAGTTTTAATGTAGACCATAGTGTGTTGGATATTCCAGAATCATGCAATGTTGGCATCAGAGCTGTAGGAATGAGGTTAAAACCCCTACAGAGTCCCTGATGACTCACTTGAAGCTACAGCATTTAGTGCTTGTCCTGTTGGATTTCAGTGTTGCTTTGTCCCAGTCTTTTCTTGCTATTTTCCCATTTCTTCCTCTTGGAATGGGAATTCTTATTCTGTGCTATTGTACATTGTAAATATTATAATTTTTATTTTATAGGGGATCACAGCTAAGATGTTGCCTTGTGTTTGGACTATTAAATTCTATGGAGACTTATATTTGGCTCAAATTCATTTAGCATTATGAAGTTGTTGAATAAAAAGGAGAAAGTGAGTTATTTCTCTTTGCTTTTTTTTTGTTGTTTGTTTTTGTTTTTGTTTTTGTTTTTGAGGTAGGGTTTTACTATAGTCCAGGCTGACCTGGAATTCACTATGTAGTCTCAGGGTGGCCTCAAACTCACAGTGATCCTCCTACCTCTGCCTCCAGAGTGCTAGGATTAAAGGCATGCACTACCACGCCCAACTCTCTTTGCTTTTTGACTATGCATTTTGTCACAGCAATGAAAAATGTTAAGACAATGGTAAATGTTATGTATATTGCACTACACACTTTAATATATATTAAATACATATACAAAAATAATATAAATATAAACATTAATGGTAATCTGTACCCTCAGTTTGTATTCTGAATTATTCTGTCATAGCTCTAACCCTAATCAGTCATCTAGTGCTCTATCCTATTTGTCTATCTGTCCTCTTCACTGGGGTTTGTGAATCACTCCTTAATTTCAGTCATTATCTATGACATATATCTTTAGCCCAGACCTTTCTTCTGAGCTCTAGACCCATACCTTTAAAACAAACGAAGTTCCACAGATACTTCAAACTCAAAGAGTCTAAATCAGGGTTCATTGTCTTCTGCTTTCAGACCTGCTCCTTCAGTTTTGAAAAATAGAAAAGAAAAATAAGTGTTAATGTACTCTCCCTTTATTATTGACTCCAGATTATATACTTTCCCAATGCTATAATGTTAAGGGCAAATAGTTCATATTATTCACATAAGTGGACAATTTTGCTCAGAAAGGAGTACTGCATTTTCAGCTTCATAAGTGATGTTGAATGTTTCCTCATATGTCTATGACCTAATAATGTCACTACACTCAAACTTTAAACTACTACCCAAGTCTGTTACTGTAACAACACTGCAGTAAGAATGTAGGGACCTAAGGTCAGAGTCAGACAGTGAAAAGACTAAAAGACCACTGAACTTCCATGGAATGTTGTCCACTAATATCCTAGCCCCAATATTGCTCTTAGAACTGGTCATGAGAGTCCTACTAAATCTCACACTTTAGGGGGTTCTCTTATCGTCCCATCTCTCTTATTAAAGAACACATGATTGTCTACTACATGGACTCTGGTGATCATTGCTGGCATAGTTCAACTTGTAACCTTACACTTTGACACACTGTTCAGACTCTAGGAAAATGCCTTTCTACATCTAAACAAAATGTAACTGTGTTCAAGTGTCATAAAGAATTGTGGCTCATCATGCTATAGAGATGGCTGAGCGATTAAGGTGCTTACCTGCAAAGCCAAAGGACCCAGGTTCAATTCCCCAGTACCTATGTAAAGCCAGATACACAAAGTGGCACTCATATCTGGAGTTCATTTGCAGTGGCTAGAAGCTTTGGTATGCCCATTCTCTATCTCTAATAAATAAATACATAATTAAATGAATAAATAAATAATTTTTAAAAATTGTGGATTATGATATAACTTTCAAAAAAGGCAAGTATTATTTTATACTGCAGGAGAGGAATATTCAAAGAGTGGAATATTTAGGGGGAAAAGGAAAGTTAACTTGTCAAAGCCTTTTCAAATTTACTAATGCAATATGTTTTTGCTTAGTAAGTTACATTATCCAATAATACCAATGTTCATTTTCTTGCTTATCTGAATTTTTCAGTTTACAGTAGCAAAGATGAAAATTGGTGTAATATTTGCAATAGTTTCATATAGAGACTAAAGAACATTTTGCAAATGTTGAACAACTCATTTTATTGATTTTAGGGTGGCGAGAGAGAAGGGGGAGAGAAAATCATGGGTAAAAGCATTGTCAGATTGCATTCCTTAGATAGAAGATTCTGAAATGTGTTTATTAGGGAATACTCCTGAGATCAATACTTATGGAAAGAAAGCAGGAATAAACAGAGAGAGAACTCAAATTTCAGTGCACTGTCAATGGAAATTCTCAGCATATCCTGTGAGGAATTCTGAATACTATGAAACTTCAAGGAGGACCCAAATTGGAGCAAGAAATCTGGGCTTTAGAAGTATTAGTGAGTTGCTGGATGTGA
This sequence comes from Orientallactaga sibirica, assembly GCA_036365145.1. Taxonomy (NCBI): domain Eukaryota; kingdom Metazoa; phylum Chordata; class Mammalia; order Rodentia; family Dipodidae; genus Orientallactaga; species Orientallactaga sibirica. The sequence goes on from JAEOAD010001221.1 coordinate 243,707, forward strand.
CCCACCCTGAGAATAGGATCTGATCTTGAGTAGGGAGGCTCTCTTCAGCTGAGGCACTCCCTGAAGAGAGCTTGCAACCAAGGGTTCTCTGTTGGCAACATCCCTGATAACTGAATTAATAAGTCCTTTACTGATGAAAGGAATTCTAAACAGGACTACATTTCTCTGCTCATAATTCTAAATCTACTTCATGTAACTTCTGGGATCAGCTACTTCAGGAATGTGGTAAGCCTCTGTTCCTGGGGGAAACTTATGACAAACTAAGAGCCCAGTGACAGCCAGTATTAGTGCTGCATATAATCACCTCCCTCTTCCACTACAAATTATAGATCCATATCACTCTTTGAGTCTTGATTATGTGACTAGATTCTCACTCCTGGATGCATGGCCTTCTCAGGCTAGAGGTGTTACTTTTTCTGATACCTATATACTAAAGAATGTTTGTTTTCCCTTCTCAGTCAGCATGTCAAAAGGGATCCCAGGGGCTGGAGATATTGCTAAGTAGTTAAGGTCGTCACTTGCAAAGCCTAATTGCCCCTGGTTCAGTTCTCTAGAACCCACATAAAGCCACATGACCAAAGTAGTGCATGCATCTGGAGTTCATTTGCAGAGGCAGAAGGCCCTGGTGTGCTCATTTCCTCTGTCTCTGTCTCTACTTGCAACTAAATAAATAAAAATACTTTTTTAAAAACTGCATTCCACAGTCCCCAGTTAGCCCTTCTAGTGCTGGAAAACACTACCTGAGCTACTGGGGGAAAGTGATCAACAATGGTCTGAGCAGCCAGAGGTCTTAGCTACTCAGAAGCAAACACCCTGACAGGATGTACACACCACTGCAATAGTGGCACTCAGCCTCGGTGGGTAACCAATAGCTTTCTGATTGGCCAAGAGATCCTGCTCATTGTTAAGTAACCCATATCTGGAATTGGGAACCAGATCAGAATCCTGTGGAGACAGATTATGCTCTCCAGTGTCAAGCTCTCACTAGTCTTTGGATAAAAGAGGGGTTATGTACATCAAATTCTCCCTAAATTAATAATGCTTATCCCATTTAAACTATGCTGACTTCACTCTCTGTTGGAGAATCTGTTCTTCTTTTTCAGAAGGTAACGAGACTGGAGGAGATAAACTATCCCTCGCACTTCAGTCAAGCCACAGCTGAATCCACAGAGGAATTGGGGAGATGAGAAAGAATGCTGCTTCCATGCTGTTCCTGATAATCAGTGCCAGGGTGTAGGAGACAGACCCTGAGAATACTCAACACCTACCAAAGTAGAGATCCAGAGGCTCCTAAGAGCTCATCACTGAAGAAGACTTAAAACTCACTCACTATGGCTCAAGGAATTTTGCGGAAGAGGGGGCAGAAAGATTGTAAGAGCCACAGGTTGAGACATCATACCCAGAGGGATTCCCTCCCCCCAAAATAACTGACTGCTGCCCCCACAATGCATAAACCACAACCCCATGGGGAATACCTTCAACCCTACTGAGGAGTGTCCCCAGTGGAATCGGGGCAGGGACAAGGGAAAAGAGGGTACCAACACATGATGTATCCATACGAAACATGTTGATGATGATAATAATAATAATAATAATGATAATAATAATAAGGCATTACAATTAGGCCATAGGTAACAAGATGAGGGGAAGGTAGTATGACAACAATGGTAGATTTTACAGATCTCCTCCACCATGTCTGTGCTAAGATTGTCCCAAGTATTGCTAATGCTCCATATCGTTTCTTGGCCTGTTCAATGTTTTACTTTGATGGAACTGACACTTAGCTGATTTTCTCAGGAAGTCTTGCTGAAATCTCTATATTGTATCTTTTTTGATTTGGGTCAAATATCAAGGCTGCTAGAAACTGCATCTGGGATTACAGAACTTTCTGCTGTAGGCACTGACTAATGCTGGAAGTATTTGTTTCACACAGAATATGGACTGAAGCAATAACTTCTGGTGTGAAATGTATTACTTCCAGAATACAAAGGTGCCTATAAAGTACTTAGCTTCCTTCTTCATGAAGAAAGCTATCAGTGTCTTAACTGGTCCTTTATTTAGAAATGTCCATCTGGCTTTTCCCCAGGTTATTTTATATATATATATATGTATGTATGTATGTATGTATGTATGTATTTATACTTACTGTGACCAGCCCTTGGATCTTTGTAGAGTTTATTTCCCATTCTCTGGAGTGCATGTATCCATACAAAGGTACCCAATAGCCCTGACCTGGGATGCCTGCATGGACAGTATGCATGTGGGGGTGGCAGTCTGGAGTGAGTAGGCCAGACCCCTGTTTCCAGGCTCCTCCCACCTACCCCATCTGGGTTGCCTGTGCAGACAGTATGAAGGCCAGATCCCTGTTTCCTGGATCCTTCCACTTCCCTGGTCTGGGTTCCCTGCCAGGACAGTGTGTCAGCAGGCCTGGCAGTGTGGAGTGAGTTGGCCAGACCCCTCCTTCCTGGCTCCTCCAAGTCTCCTGGTCCTGGTAGGTCCCATTGTGACTTGCTTGGGGAGGCCCTGTTTCTTGTGTGAGCTGTGGAATCAGGCCTTTTGCTCTGGTACCCTGACTGGCCACTGGGTACCAACATTCCTGTTCACCTGAGTCAGAGGGTACATGAGCCGAAGGACAAAAACTTGCTTCCTCCTCAATAAAATAGTCTTCCTAAAATGGGTAGACAACAATGCAAAAAAGCCAATGAAAGTCAGAAAACTGAGAGATCTTCCCCAAGGATGCCTAGTCCTACAATGGAAGTCTCCAATGAAATTATAGAGAAATCAATAGAAATTCATTCCCAAAATGAAAACATAACAACCAATGAGGCCCTGATCAAAAACATCGCCGAACTGGGAGCAAACCATCAAAGAACCAACAATCTTATCAATGAAATTGAACAGAATCATCTCCTAGAGCATTCAGCTTTTGACAGCAGGCTTAACATGATTGAAGAAAATGTTAGAAACCTCCAAAGAAATATGAATGACTTGAAGGTAAGTCAAGAAATGGAAGATCTCAACAACCAGTTGATTAAGCTTAATGAAGACTTGATCAATCAAATGCAAGAATTAACTACAGGAAGCATCAAGAAAATCAGAACTTGAAATCATACCTCAAAAAAGAGATGGTCACAGTGCAAAATAACACAACAGAAAACAAAAATCAAATAGAAATTATAAAAACCTCTCTAGAGCCCCTTACCAACAGAGTTATTCATGTGGAAGACAGAACCTCTGACCTAGAAGTAAAGACAGAAGAAATTGATCAAGAGCCCAAAAACTTTGCTAAGTTCAAAAAAATCATGTGAACAGAATATGAGGTAACTATTGGACACCCTAAAACAACTGAACATCTAGATAATGAGTATACCAGAAGGAGAGGAAATCCAGGCCAGAGGCATAAAGATCATATTCAACAAAATTATTGCAAAAAAATTTCCGAATCTCTCAAAAGAGAGACCCATCCAGATACAAGAAGCCCACAAAACACCAAACATACAGGACCAAAGAAGAAACTCTCCAAGACACATCGTAGTTAAAACTCTTAACAATGAAAACAAAGAGAGAGTGTTAAAAAGAGCAAGAGAAAAACAATTCACAACATACTAAGGCAATCCTATCAGAATTACATGAGATTTCTCAATGGAAACACTGAAAGCCAGAAAGGCCTGGAATGGAACACTTCAAAGTCTGAAAAACTATGGCTTCCAACTCAAGCTATTATACCCAACAAAAGTACCCTCATCATAGATGGTGAAAGAAAAACTTTCCATGAAAACAGTCAACTCTATGATTATATGAACACCAATGTAGCCAGAGAATACTTGAGGGAATACTCCACACAGAACAGTCAAACAACCAATCTCAAGAGCCAACAGGATCACAATAACCATAATAGCCCAGGCTCAAAACAGTATACAACACAAGAAAGCACCAAACCCCATAAAACACCTCATCATGGCAGGGATTTATTCAAACCTCACAGTAATAACTTTAAATATTAATGGTATTAACTCACCCACCAAAAGTCACAGATTATCAGGATGGATCAAAAAACTGGACCCTTATATCTGCTGTCTTCAAGAAACCCATTTCACCAATAAAGATAGACACCTCCTCAGTGCAAAATGTTGGAAAATGATATTCTAAGCAAATTGAAATTAAAAAATAAGTGGATGTTGCTATATTAATATCTGATAAAATAGACTACAATCCAAAAGTAATCAAAAAGGACAAAGCAGGCCATTTCTTACTCATCAAGGGAATGATCCAACAGGAGCACATCACAATCATAAATATATATGCACCAAATATAGGTATACCACAGCTCATAAAACAAAATCTACTCAACAATAAAACTGAAATAGAGCTGGGTTTGGCAGCACACACCTTTAATCCCAGGACTTGGGAGGCAGAGATAGGAAGATCACTGTGAGTTTGAGGTCACTATCTCAAAAAACAACAACAAAAAAAGCCAGAAATAAACACCAACACCATCATAGACAGAGACTTAATACTCCACTATCATCAATAGACAGGTCATCCAAGCAGGAAATCAACAGGGAAATAATAGAACTCAACAACATCACAGCTCAAGTAGACCTAATGGATATCTACAGAACTTTCCACAACAACTCTACAGAATACACATTCTTCTCAGCAGCCCACAGAACTGTCTCCACAATTGACCATATATAAGGCCATAAAGCATGCCTTCATAAAATGAGGAAAATTGAAGTAATTTCCTGCAACATGTCAGATCACAAGGCTTTAAAGCTAGAAATTAACAACAAGAGAAACATCAAGAACTCCACCAGCTCCTGGAGACTAAATAACACACTTTTAAACAATGAATGGATGATGGAAGAAATCAAAAAAGAAATTGTAAAATTCCTAGAATTGAATTATAATGAAAACACAACATGCCAAAACGTATGGGGCACAATGAAGGCAGTCATAAGGGAAAAATTCATAGCCCTAAATGCCTTAATTACAAAGACAGATGCCAAATTAATAACCTGACTGTCCACCTGAAGGCACTGGAAAAACAGGAAGAATCCATCCCAAAGAGCTCCAGATGGAAGGAAATAATAACGATTAGAGCAGAAATTAATGAATTAGAAACTAAGAAAACAATTTTTTTAATTGATGAAATGAAGAGCTGGTTCTTGGAAAAAATAAACAAGATTGATAGGGCTGGAGAAATGGCTTAGTGGTTAAGGTGCATGCTTGAGAAGCCTAAGGACCCTGGTTTGATTCTCCAGGTCCCATGTAAGCCAGATGCACATGGTGGTGCATGTGTCTGGAGTTTGTTTGCAGTGACTAGAGGCCCTGGCTTGCTCATTCTCACTCTTTCTCTCTCCCTCTCTAACAAATAAATAAATAAAAATGAAATCTTTGCTGGTCATGGTGGCGCACGCCTTTAATCCCAGCATTCGGGAGGCAAAGGTAGGAGGATCACCATGAGTTCAAGGCCACCCTGAGATTACATAGTGAATTCCAGGTCAGCCTGGGCTAGAGTGAGATCCTACCTTGAAAAAACCGAAAAATGAAAAAACCAAAAAAAAAAAAAAGAAATCTTTTTTAAAGGATTGACAAACCCCTGGTGAAATTGATCAAGCACAAAAAAAGAGAAGTCTCAAATTAACAAAATCAGGAATGAAAAAGGAGAGATCACAACAGACATCAATGAAACTGTAGAAACATCAGGCATACTTCCAAAACCTCTACTCTACAAAATTAAATAATCTGGAAGAAATGGATGAATTCATAGACACATACCACCTACCAAAACTAAACCCAGAGCAGATTTATCTCTTAAACAAACCTATCACATCCATGGAGATTGAAAAGGTAATCAAAAACCTCCTCCAAAAGAAAAGACCAGAAGGCTGGGCATGGTGGCACACGCCTTTAATCCCAGCAGTCAGGAAGCAGAGGTTGGAGGATCGCCATGAGTTTGAGGCCACCCTGAGACTACATAGTTAATTCCAGGTTAGCCTGGGCCAGAGTGAGACCCTACCTCAAAAAAAAAAAAAATACCAGGACTGGATGGCTTCTCAGCTGAATTCTATCAAACCTTCAATGAAGAACTGAAACCAATTTTTCTCAAACTGTTCAGCATAATCAGAGACAAGGGAATCCTCCCCAACTCCTTTTATGAAGCTAGCATCACCCTAATACCAAAACCAAACAGAGATACAGCAAGGAAAGAAAACTATAGGTCTATAACCCTAATGAACTTAGCTGCAAAGATCCTGAACAAAATCCTTGCAAACTGAATTTAACAACACATCAAAAGCATTATCCCCCTTGATCAAGTAGGCTTCATCCCAGGGATGCAGGGATGGTTTAACATACGGAAATCTGTCAACATAATACACCATATAAATACACATAACCATTACAACCACATGATCATCTCAGTTGATGCAAACAAGGCCTTTGGCAAAATACAACACCACTTCATGATCAAAACACTGAAAAGAATAGGCATGGAAGCTTTATATTTCAACACAATAATGGCTATATATAAAGCTCCTAAAGCCCAAATAATACTTAATGGGAAAAAACTCAAGGAATTCCACTGAGATCAGGAACAAGATAGGGGTGCCCACTCTCACCACTGCTTTTCAACATAGTACTAGAAATGCTAGCTCAAGCAGTAAGACAGGAGAAAGAAATAAAAGGGATTCAAATTGGAATGGAAGAAGTCGAGTTATGCCTATTTGCAGATGACATGATCCTATATATAAGTGACCCAAAAGTCTCCATCTCAAAACTTCTAAAGGTGATAAATTCAGCAAAGTGGCAGGATACAAAATCAATGCACAAAAATCAGTAGCTTTTCTAAATGCCAAGGACAAATATACAGAGAAAGAAATCAGTGAGGCTATCCCATTTTAAATAGCAACAAAAAAAAAAATACCTTGGAATAACACTAACCAAGGATTTGAAAGACCTATATAATGAATATATAAAAACACTCAAGAAAGAAATAGAGGAGGACTTCAGAAGATGGAAAGTCCTTCCATGCTCCTGGATGGGTAGAATTAATATCCTACCAAAAGAAATATACAGATTCAATGTAATACCAATAAAAATACCAGCACCATTTTTCACAGAGGTTGAAAAAATGATCTCAAAATTCATCTGGAATGGCAGAAGTCCTCGGATATCCAAACATATCCTAAGGGGGAAAAAACACGTCTGGTGGTATCACCATACCCAATCTAAAACTATATTACAAAGCCATAGTGACAAAAACAGCATGTTACTGGAATAAAAACAGAAACATAGACCATTTTAAGACCCAAACCTTAGGTCAAGTAACTACAGCTTCTTGATCTTTGACAAAGGTGCCAGTACTCTAGACTTGAGAAAAGACAGCATCTTCAACAAATGGTGTTGGACAAATTGGACTACCATATGTAGAAAAATGAAATTAGACCCACTCATTTTGCCATACACAAATATCAAATCCAAATGGATTAAAGACCTCAATATAAGACCCGAAACTCTTCAAGTACTGGAAGAAAATACAGGAGGCACTCTGCATGATATAGGACTGGGAAAAGACCTCCTGAACAAAACCCCAGTAGCCCAGGAAATTAAACAAACACTCAACCAATGGGATCTTATGAAGCTAAAATGCTTTTGCACAGACAAACATACCATAAGCAGAGCCAATAGATTACCCACTGAGTGGGAGAGAATCTTTGCCAGCTATACCACTGACAGAAGCCTAATATCTAGAATCTACAAAGAATTCAAAAAACTAAACAATAAAAAAATCAAACAACCCACTCCAAAAGTGGGGCAGAGAACTAAATAGGGAGTTCTCAGATGAAGAATTACAAATGGCTAACACACACTTAAGAAAATGTTCAACATCCCTAACCTTTAGGAAAATGCAAATTAAAACAACTATGAGATTCCACCTTACCCCAATAAGGATAGCAAACATAAAAAAAAATGAACGAAATCAAATGTTGGTGAGGATGTGGAGAAATAGGAACACTCATTTACTGTTGGTGGGAATGTAAGATGCTATAACCACTATGGAAATCATTGTGGAAACTCCTGAAAAGAATGAATATGGAGTTAACAACAGACCCTGTTATTCCCTTATTGGGCATTTACCCTAAAGGTTCCACATCTCAGTTCAGAGATTCTTGCTCAACCATGTTTATAGCTGCTCAATTCATAATAGCTAAAAACTGGAATCAACCCAGGTCCCATCATTGCATGAATGGATAACCAAGGTATGGTATATCTACACAATGGAATTCTACTTAGCAGTAAGAAAAAAATTACACATTGAAATTTGCAGAAAAATGATCGAACTTGGAACAGATCATTCTAACTGAACACAATCACAGAAAGACAACAATTGCATGGTCTCACTCATCTGCAGTTTCTAACCTGTATCAGTCCAAGTTGCTGGCATACCTGAATAGCATCTCGAGCTTGGACAATAGAGAGGGTAGGGCTTGGAGGAAGGGAAAGTGTGAAGGGGGACATAAAACTGAACCAAAATTGAACTAGTACCATAGAATCCTATATCCTATAAGTCAAACTAAAAGGTGGAACCCTCAAGTGGACATTAGGGGGAACATCTGGATTGAAGGGCCCTGGTGAGGGTAAGATGAAACCTAACCTTAAATTTCTCCTGTTTCTCGGCCTGGAGAGATGGCTTAGCAGTTATGGCATTTGCCTGCAAAGCCTAAGGATCCCGATTCAATTCTCCAGGTCCCACATAAGCCAGATGCACAAGGGGGCGCACAAGTCTGGAGTTCATTTGCAGTGGCTAGAGGCCCTGGGGCACCCATTCTCCCTCTCCCTCTCTCTCTTTCCCTCTGTCTTAAATAAATAAATAAATAAATAAATATTTAAAAATCTTTAAAAAAATTTTTCTCCTGTTTCTCTTTCTTCTCTGAATTTTTCTTTTCTTTTTTATCGTTTCCCTTGGCACTGGCCTATAACTCCCTGTAACAGGATGTAGTTTACATCCACAATGAGCTGTTGATCCGACAGACCTACTAGATCTCCCAAAACAAACAAGACAGACTTCTGTCAGATCACTTGATTACCCACCAGAGGTTAATGGTAAGACCCTACTGCTGAAGACACCACACGTAGTCAGCATGGACCATAGAAAGACCTGGTTGGAATCTGGAGGAGAGCCAGTCCCCCGACAATTAGCCCATCTAGTGCTGGAATGCACTACACGAGCTACTGGAGGAAAGTGGCCAACATCTGTCCAAGCAACCCAAAGTCTAAGTGACTCGGAAGCAAACAACCTGACATGATGCTCACACAAGTGCAATAGTGGCACACAGTCATGGTGGGTAACCAACTGTTCATGGATTGGCTAACAGATCCACTCAATGGAAAGGAAACCATATCTGGAACTGGAAAACAAGTCAAAATCATATCCAGATAATTATTCTGCTTTCCATTGTCAAGCTCCCACTAACCTTGGGCTATAAGAGGATCTACACCCTTTTTAATTCTCTCTAAATTAATAATGGTTATCCCACTTAACCAGTACTGACTTCATTCTCCATTGGAGAATCTGTTTCTCTTTATCAGATGGGAGATAGACCTGAGGAGATAAACGACCCAGTGCACTCCATCCCAGTCAGCTGAAACCACAGAGGAATTGGGGAAATAAGCAAGAGTGCTACTTTCTTAGTGAATCTGGTATCAACACAAGGGTGAAGGAGAGAGACACTGAAGACACTCAACATCTACCAAACCAGAGATCCAGAAGCTCCTCAGTGCTCATCACTGAAGTAGACTTAAAATGCTCCCAGCATGGCTCAGGAAATTTTGCAGAAGAGGGGGCAGAAAGATTGTTAGAGCCACAAGTTTGGACATTTTACACAGAGACATTGCCTCTACCCCCATAATGCATAACACACAATTCACATGGGGTGGACCTGCATCCCCAATGAGGAAGGCCTCTTCAGAAAAGGGGTAGGGAGGAGTGAAAGGATGGTACCAACATGTGTTGTGTACATACTAAATATGTCCATATTTAATTAAAAATGAAAATAAAAATTAATTTTAAAAGTTTTTTAAAAGGTATCCAATGTGCTACCCCTTCTGAATGATGGTGCATACCTCTCAAACTATAACAGAAGCTATGAGAGAATATTAGAGCCTTGAGGAAAAACTAAATGCACAACCTTGTCTATTCTTGTGAACTTCTTGATGTTCAGTTTTGATAAGGATAGAAAAACAAACACATTCATACTAGTTACCCAAGGCTAAGTTAATCAGCTCTACCAATGATATTGTAACTGGCATGGTGTTGAAATTGTCTTGCTATTTGGGTGAGTTTTTAATATCTTACTAGCACTGAAATATCTCTATCATACCTTTCAAGACTCAGGTTCCATTGCAGAAGAGGTGGCAGAAAGAATGCAAGAGCCAAAGGAAGGGTAGGACTGCTTGCAATGCTCTCTTCCAGACACAAAATGGCCTGGATATCCATGACCTCACTGTGCCTGGCACTACCTACACAAGACCCTTATAATAGGAGGAAAAGATGATGACATCAAAATAAAAGAGAGACTGATTGGGAGGGGGGATATGATGGAGAGTGGATTTGTGAAGGGGAAAGAGGGGGGAGGGAGGGAATTATTATGGTTTATTTTCTATAACTATAGAAGTTGTCAATAAAAAAGTTTAATTAAAAATATAATGCAGCACTTCCTCCTGTAGAAACAGGAGAAATTTTAATCCTAAAACCATGGGATTAGGGTGGTAAATCCCAAGGCCAAAATGGGCTGCCCCACACAGTGAGCTCTTGATCAGGGAGACCCATAAGGTCCCCAAAACAATGCAGGCCATTGCAACGTATGTGATTTTACCCACAAAAGTTAAAAAGTAAGATCCTATTGCTTGAAGATACCACAAGCTGTGGTCATAGGACACTGAAAGACCATACTAAAATTGAGAAGGAAGCTAGTTCCCTTTTGACTAGACTCCATAGCACTGAAAAATGCTATGGGAGATGCCGGGGAATAATGGTTACCAACAGCATGAACAAACATGGGATCCTTCAAACTACAAAATCAACCAGCCAGGTAAGATGTACACACTTGTGCAATAAGGTATGAGGGTAATCAACTGCTTTCTGATTGGATATGAAGCCCAATTAGTGGGAGATTCATACCTGATACTAAGAACCAAGTCAGAAGCTTATAGCTTGGAAGTTCATAGTATCTGGATGGAAGCTCCCACTGTTCTTTGGCTAAAATGAGAGGGTATGCCAGTCAAATGTCTTCTAAATGTTTACACTTATTCTCTTTTAGCCATGCTCCTCTCACTCTTAGTTAGAGAATCTGATTTTTGCAAGAGGCAGTAAATACTGGGGAGACCCAAGATCCATTGGTATGACAAGAAAAGAAAGCTGGCTGCCTAGCTTAAGATGAGTCACCTCTATCACATCTTCCAGGGCCCAAAAGACATTAGAGAAGTGCTGCTTTCATGGCTAACATGAGAACCTCCTCCAGGTAGATGGGAATAGATACTGAGGAGACTCAAAACTCATCAAAGCAGAAAATCAGAGGCTGCAGAGAGCTCAACACCAAATCAGACTTCTCACCTGCCAAGGCTCAGGGGACATTGCGGAAGAGGGCATGAAAAGATTGTAAGAGCCACAGAGTGGGTAGGAATAACCTGAGGCAGCCCTCCCCACAAAAACTGACTGAGGCCTTCATGACCCCACAGTGAATACCAATAACCCAAGTGGATCCTAAGTGGAATGGGAATGGAGGAGAAAGTATATAAGAGTATATTTTAAAAATTAATTTAAAGATAAATCAATAAATAAAAAGAATGTAGCACTTCCAAATATTTAAAGAATACAGGAAAATCAGGAGTAACATGTTTTTTAGCTACACCAAGGAAGAAGTTCCTAGCCTATGTGTCAAAGTCTCATTTCTTCCTAACCATGGTCATCTATGATCTGGGCATAGAAGATTTGTCTTAGTTAGGATTTTAACCTTCTTTGAAGTTTTTTTCAGTAAATCCTAGTCCTGTGCCCCACATTTTTCTCTATCTCCAGGAAAGAGAAGAAAGCATGTTTATATGCTATGAATGGAGCTCAGTAGTTGTCATGTGTAGCTTTCAACCTGTGATCAATTTAATTTACCTTTTCCTTATTTTTTCTAGAGGTCAATCAACACACACACACACACACACACACACACACACAATTACTTTCTTCTTTCTTTGAGAAACATGTTTCTCAAATTTTTGACACATGGCATCAAGCAATGTATTTCCTGTCACCAGTATGCCATTCTGGTTTACCACCATCAAAAGCTGTAACAGCTCCTCTACCACTACATTCCAGTAGCCTATCTACTCCACCTACCACCAGTGATGGAGTTCTTGTTACCAGCTGGCAGGCAGGCGATCCACCTTGAAAACTTCATCCCAATATTTTCTTTCTGTATCAGCTTCTTATACCAATTCTTGGAGATTGGCTTCCCAGGAGGCAGACTCATAAATAGGGTTCTGCGTGAAGGGTTTTTATTAGGGAATACCCTTGGGGTGAATACCTGCGGAAGGAAAAGAAGGAAGCCGGATTGGACAGAGGGAGAAATTAAACTGTTCCAAGCCATGTTCATCAGTCATTAGCTGTGACATGCCTCCAAGAAAAAGGTATTGACCTTGAGGGAGGTGGCTGTCTTCATTTGAGGTAATTCCTGAAGAAAGATGACAGCTGTCTATTGTCATCACTCCTACCAAATGAAATAAGTTCTTTATTTCTGAACAGGAACCAGGGTAGCACATGTAGAATCCACTACAACAAAGTATCATTTCTTTACAAAAACAAAGTTAGTGGCTAACAAACACTAGACTTGAGAATATCAAGGTTTTTGTTTTGTTTTGTTTTGTTTTTCGAGGTAGGGTCTCAGTCTAGCTCAGGCTGACCTAGAATTCACTATGTAGTCTCAGGGTGGCCTCGAACTCATGGCAATCCTCCTACCTCTGCCTCCCAAGTTCTAGGATTAAAGGCGTGCGCCACCACACACGGCATAAGGTTTTTTGTTTTGTGTTGTGTTATTTTTATACGTTTTTATACATCAAATATATGTCAATGGGCTTCATATCTGTAACTATGATTCCATGCTAGGTGAGAATTGAACGGGGCCCTGGAAGGACAGAAATATTCCTAATTCTAAAGAGAGAGGTGTGTACAAAAGGAGGCTATTTGCTGAGAACAGAGACAATGGAGCCAACCTGAGGTCTAGTTCCCTTCCACCCCAGTAAAGAACTGGTTAAAAGTGTTTCACGGCTGAGAACAGAGACAATGGAGCCAACCTGAGGTCTAGTTCCCTTCCACCCCAGTAAAGAACTGGTTAAAAGTGTTTCACGGCTAAATTTACATACCTTCTGGATTGGCTTCATGGTTTTCTATAGTTGTAAGAGTCCTATAGACAAACTTTAGAGGAAATTAGGTTCTTTCTGCACACCCTACATTTGGGCAAGCTATAAATAAATCTATTTTCCTTTAGTAATATCTGTTTCCTTTTTTAAAATATTTATCTTTAAATTAGCTTACAAAGTAACAGGTTCTCTTATAGAATTTTCATACATACTTTGTTTTGGCTGATTTTCCTTCTCACTACCCCCATCTCCCTATCCTCTTTCACAACTATATCCTTTTACCCTATTTCCTAATTTTTTTTTTTAGAATACAGGGGAACTCAAGCTTCAGATAAAGAATGAAGTGTCCCTTTGTATGCTCCCAGCAGCACAGTTCTCCTCCCCTTTCCCCACGCATACTCACCCTTGTCAACACTATGGGCTGGGAGACAAGTGGCTCTTCTCTCCTGTGGATCCCACCATCACTCTTGATGGTTCTGTGAAATCCCCATTCCAACCAACCTTACAAACAACAGAAATCTTGATACTTTGTACATAATAAAATATCCTTCCTCCAACTATATTTATATTTCAAAATGGTAATTGTCTTATTCACTTCTATAGACACTAGAGTTGGCCATGAAACAGAACATATTTCCAATGACCTCACAACCCTAAAATAAAATTTTAGATCCTCTTTGTATATCCCCAGAACAGGGTGGGACATCTATTCATTCAAAGGTTTTCGGTCCTCAGGCATATGGCCTAAGGATATAATCTCAGCACTTAGGCAGCTGAGGTAGGATGATTACCATGAGTTCAAGGACAGCCTGGTATACATAGTAAGTTCATGGACTATATAGCAAGATCTTGTATCAAAAAAAGAAAACAAAGAAAAAAATGGCTTCTTACTTCCATTCTGTACTTACCATTCTCATAGCCACCAGTGAAATGTCATGATGGTAATTTTCTAACCACTTTTCCAATCCCTAGTCACAACTCCTGCCCTCACCCCAACTTGGTCTTATCCACTATACAAATCAACTGTTTTGTTTTCCTTTCATACTGTCCTCCCTCCAGTCGTGAATGTCCTCGCACTCACTTAGGATTAGATATAATATTTAGGCACTCCAGAATAGCAATTGAGGTGCTCCTCAGAGTTCATGCTAACTTTTCCACTCTATCTCCTTTCAGACCACTTCTGAAACTTTCCACTTCTGGCTGGCCAACTACCTCTTTAGACCTGGATTCCCACATCCATGTCTTTCTTCTACCACTCCACTCTCCTTAAATGGCCTTCTGGTGTTTTGTATCTTAACTCTCAAACTCAGCTTATTTAAATGTCCCCCTTCTCTATGAAAAAATTCCCTGAACACTGTTGCATGCAGCTGTTTCTACTACCCCTAAGCACTGATAGGAAGCATCTGCCCATGAATGAAGACTCCTGATTATGTTTTCATATATCTTTACTTTCCAAACAGATCATAAACCCAAGGATGAAGACAATGTCTCTTTTTTGCTCCTTAAAACACACAACTTTATTGATGACATAAAAATAAAGTCTCAAATGTATAAACATAAGTCCACACAAAGGACCAAAGATTCCCTTATTATGAAGAATCAGCTCGATTTCTGCTCATGAAGCATACTAAAAATATCTCAATCCAGACAAGATAAAAATTGACACATGTATTTCCAGAACAATTTTGAATTCATCTGGTATTCATAAAGTTGTCCAGCTACAGACCATCACAAGTAACATCAGATTCAAAGTTATAATGCAGTTTACAATGTGCATCACTTCCAGGCTAAAAAACCAAAACATTACTCAAGTTCGTTTGGGAACCTACAGCCAATCAGAGTTTATTTATTAGTATCTCAACTCTTTCTTTCACCTCTGGGTCACTGCATTCTGCTGCTAAGGCTCGAAGTTTCTTGGCACAGGCTTTAGGTCGTTGAAATAAAAAATAAAGTGAATTTTTACTGAACTTGTCCTGGGGAAATGCTTTTGATCTTTTTTTAAAATGGTAATTTATATTTTCAAATAGTGAAAGAGCATTAAGAATATTCTCTTTTGTCTCTTTCTTACTAAAAATATTAATCAGTGCTGTTGGTGCATTGGCAATGAGCAAGTCTTTTGTCATGGATGGATTTTTAGAGAAATTCACAAGCATTCCCAAAACATGGTCTTTAGTTTCTCCACTTCCCACAGTTAACAAACGAAGAAATTCTGAAATATAATTAGTAACCATATGCTGGTACTCACTAGTAATAGTCAGGTGTCTTATCAATCTTAGTCCAGCCAGCTGCACATTCGAATTCAAGGGATAGGTGACAGTATCCTCACATACTTGGTTCAAGTATGTTTTAACCTTTCTGTGGTTTTCAGCAGCCACTGAGATATTATTCAATGCATTTAAAGCCTTCTGTCTAACACTGGGGTAGGGATTACTCAATAGGCCTTCAATAACTGAGATTCCACCTACATTCCGAACAATTTCATGGGGATAAGGATAATCAGCACTGTTATATAGAGCATTATTGGCTATTTCATGAACAGAGGGATCTTCCGTCATCTCAATCATGCAAATGAGTTTCTCAAGATCTTGTGGATCCATATTAGCTTCACGTTTACAGCGGCAGAACCAGGGCCGAACTTTTTCCCCAGCCTTGACCTGCTTTCTGAAGTCATCTTCAGCTAGAAAACAGGCCTCATTTTGGTGCAGAAGCCTTGTTTCTGAACACATAATGGCTCCATCCAATAACCCCATTCCTGCCCCAGGGACCATGGATGGATAGGTGCCTTTTGATTCAGTTGACTTTTTGGTTTTAGCCTCCGCTGTAGATTTGTCCTCGCTTCTATTTTCATTACCAGTACAAAACCAACACCTTATGTCAAATCCATCAGCAGCATCAAATTTATCTTTAGTGCTACCCTTATCCCCATTCCCAGACTCAAAATTGAAATCTTTTTCACTCTTGGATTCATTACTGTTCTCACTCTCAGCCCAAAACAAGGACCTTAAACTGATCTCCTCAATATCAGGGCTAGATGTTCTACTTAGCTCATCATCATCTACATCTGTAGACAAAGTCCAAGACCCTATACCAGCCTCTTCCTCAAGCCCAAGCCTGGACCCGTTAGTGGTTACACTTCCACCCCAGAACCAAGCCCCTACCCTGGCCTCAGCCCCAGCCTCAGCTCCAGCCTCAGCCACAACCACAGCCACAGCTCCAGCCTCAGCCCCAGCCTCAGCTCCAGCCTCAGCCCCAGCCTCAGCTCCAGCCTCCAGCCTCAGCCTCGGCCTCAGCCTCGGCCTCAGCCTCGGCCTTCAGCCTCAGCCTCAGCCCCAGCCCCAGCCCCAGCCCCAGCCCCAGCCATGGCCTCAGGCTCAGGCTCAGCCTCAGCCTCAGCGCCAGCCCCGGCCTCAGCCCCAGTCTCAGCACTAGCCTCAGCCCCGGCTTCAGCCTCAGCCTCAGCCTCAGCCCTGGCCTCAGCCCCAGTCTCAGCACCAGCCTCAGCTGTAGTCTCAGCCACAAACTCAGCTCCAGTCTCAGCTCCAGACTCAGTCCCGGTCTCAGTTTCAGCCCCAGCCTTCACTTCAGTCTCAGCTCCAGCCTTAGTCACAGCCCCAGCCCCAGCCTCAGCTTCTGCCTCAGCCCCCACACAGGTACCTATATAAACTACCTCCTCAGATCTGATCCAAGATCCAATGCTGGTCTTATTTTCATCCCCCAACCTAGAACTAATGATTGTGTCTTCCGTAGTCCCTGATGTGGATCCAATACTGGCCTCATTCTTAACGTTAGACATGGGCAAAATAGTAGCCCCTTCTCCTGTCCAGCACCAAGACCCTATAAAGGCCTCACTGCCAGGTCCAAACCAGAATCCTTCATTGGCCTCCACCTCAGCACTGACAAGGAATCTTCCACTGGTCTGGTCCTCAGATCTAGCCCAAGACCCTCCACTGGCCTGATCCTCAGGACCAAGCCTAGATCCTCCACTGGCCTCATTCCCAGGCCTAGATACAGCCCAGGATTCTCCACTAGTCTGGTCCCCAGCACTAGCCCAGGAGCCTCCTCCACATGCTTGATCTTCAAATAAATGTTTAGAGCAGCCACTGGCCTGATCCCCAGACCCACCCCAGGACCCTCCGCTGACCTGACTTCCAATGCCAGCCCAGGACACACCACTGGACTGGTCTGTAGGACATGGTGTAGACCCTCCAATGGCATGACCACCAGGCCCACCCCAGGAAACTACTCCACTGGGCTGATCTTCAGGCATTGGCCTGGACACTCCACTGGTCTGGTTCCCAGCACTAGCCCAGAACCCTCCTACAATGGCCTGATCCTCAAATCCAGATTTAGAACAGCCACCGACATGATCACTAGTCCAGGACCCTCCACTGACCTGACTGTCAGTGCCAACCCAGGATATAACACTAGACTGGTTCATGGGCACTGGCTTGGACCCTCTAACATCCTGACCACCAGCTCCACCCCAAGACCCTCCTCCATTGGTCTGACTTCCAGTGTAAGCACAAAACCATCCACTGGCCTGATCCCCAGTACTGAGCCAGGGATCTCCATTGGACTGGTCCCTGGTACCCAGTCTAGATTCTCCACCAGTCTGGCCCCCAGAACCAGCCCAACATCCTCCTCCACTGGTCTGATCTTCAAATACTGGCTTTACCTCACCAGCAACCAGGTCCCTAGACCCAGCCTGGGATTCTCCATTGGCCTGGTCCACAGTCCCAACCAAGAATCCTCCACTGATTTGGTCCCCAGAATCTGCCCAAGATCTTGCAGTGGACTGATCCTCAGGTACCAACTTGGACCCTCCACTAGCCTGGCCTATAGCCCCAGCCCAAGATCTTTCATCATTGGTCTGGTTCTCAAAACCAGGCTTGGATCTACCATCAGACTGATCACCAGTCCCAGTCCAGGACCCTCCCCCAACCAGGTTTGTAGTGCTAACCCAGGTTCCTCCACTAGATTGGTCTACAGACCCTGGTGTAGATCCTCCACCAGCCTGGTCCCCAGTGCCAGCCCAGGATGCACCACTAGACTGGTCTACTGTGCCAAGCCTGGACCCTGCACTGGCTTGGTCTGTAGGGTCAACCCAAGACCTTCCACTGGACTGATCCTCAGGTACCAACCTGGACTCTCCACTTGCCTGGCCACCAGCCCCCACCCAGGACCCTTTTTCAGTGGCCTGATCCTCATATCTAGGCTTGGCATCCCCACCAGACTGATCACCAGTCCCTGCCCAGGACACTGCACTGGTCTGGTCTACTGCTCCAGTCCAGTACCCAATACTAACTATATTTCCAGCTCCAGTCCAAGACACAGCACTAGCCTGGTTTTCAGCCACAGTCCAGGACCCAGTAGCTTGGTCCACAACCCAGGATACTCCAGTGGCCTGGACCCCCGGCCATGACCCATCACTGACCTGACTCACAGCCCAGGGCCCTCCAATGGCTTGGTTTCCAGCAACAACCCAGGAACCCCCACTGGCCTGATTTTCAGCTGCAGACCAGCAACCTCCACTGGCCTTGTCCCCAGCCCAGGCCCCGTCACTAGCCTGAGCTCCAGCCCAGAGCCCTCCACTGGCCTGGTCAGTAGCCCCCACCCAAGACCCAAGAGCAACCTCATTCTCAACCCTAGCCCCAGGCCAGGACTTAATGCTGGTCTCATCACAAGCCACAGCCCAGGAACTAACAATACCAGCCTTATCATTAGCCCCACTCCAGGATGCAATACTGGCTTCATTCTCATCAGCCCAGGACACACTATTCTCCCAGTCTCCATCCATGGCCTGAAACCTAAATTTGATCCACCTCTCAGCAGCAATCCAATCCTCAACACCAATCCCATTCCAGTAGTAATCATGAATGTTAGGCTGAGTCCTTTCACTAGCATGAGCACCTGCCCCACTCTCGGGCTCAGAAGTGGGCAAAACCTCTGCCTCAGACTTTGTGTAACTCTCATCTGCTGTCATTTCTACCTCAGAACAGGACATACCCTTGTCCCTTGCCCCAAACAAAGCTTCATTCTGAGAATTGACTATAGCCTGGGGCTTAGTAGAACCCCTTGTACCTGTTCTGCCCCCTGATTTAGGCACAGCATTGGAATTGGACCTGACTTTATTTCTGGCACCAAGCAAGGCCTCATTCTGGGAACTGACCAAAGCTTGAGACTGGGCAGAGCCCCTTGTACTAGCCCCAGCCTCTGCTTTAATCACAGCATTGGAATTGCCCTTGACTTTATGTCTGGCACCAAGCAAGGTCTCAGCTTGGGACATGGCCACAGCCTGGAGCTGGGCAGAGCCCATTGTACCTGCCCCAGCCTCTGCCTTAGGCACAGCAGTAGAATTTCCCCTGACTTTATTCCTGGCACCAAGCAAGGTCTCAGCCTGGGGACTGGTCAAAGCTTGGGGCTGAGAAGAGTCTATTGTACCTGCCCCAGCCTCCGCCTTAGGATTGCCCTTGGCCTTATTCTTGGTACCAGGTAAAGTCTCTGCCTTAGGCACAACACTGTGATTACTCTTAGCCTTATTCTTGGCACCAGTTAAGGCCTCATTCTGGGAATTTGCTACAGTCTGGGACTGGGCAGAACCTGTTGTATCTGGCCCAGCCCCTGCTTTAGGCACAACATTACGACTACCCCTGACCTTATTCTTGGCACCAGGCATGGTCTCACATGGGGAACTGGCCACAACGTGGGTCTGGGAAGAGCCTGTTGTAGCTGTCCCAGCCTCTGCCTTAGGCACAGCATTGGTATTGCCCTTAACCTTATTCTTGGTACCAGGCAAGGCATCATTCTGGCAGGTGGCCCCAGCCTGGGGCTGACCACAGGCTCTCTGGTCTGCCTTAGCCCCTGCTCTAGAAATGGCATTAGAATCACCCCTGCCATCAACCTTAGAATCAGACAAGGCTTCTGCTTGGGTCTGTGCACAGGTTTTCATGTCTGTCCCAACCCCTGCCTTACACTTGGCTTTGGCTTTGCCTCTAGCCTTACCTTTAGTATTAGGTAAGGCTTCAGCCTGGCTCTGGACCATTGCCTGAGCTCCTTCTTTAGACATGGTGTTGGCATTGTCCTTAGCCTTGATTCTGCCATCAGGCAAGGAGTCACCCTGGACACTGGACACAGGCTGAGGCTGGGTAAAGGACAACATGTCTACCTTGGCCTCTGCATTAGCCATGACATTGGGATTGCTGTTGATCTTATCCCTGATATCAGGGAAGGCCTCAGTCTGCAAATTGGTCCTCATGTTTGCCTTGGCCCCTACTTTAGCCGTGGCACCGGGATTGCCTCTACCCTTAACCCTGGCATCAGGTATGGCCTCAACCTGTACACTGGTTACAGCTTGAACCTGGGTAGCAATAATGTCAGCACCAGTCATCGCCTTACATATGATACTGGCATTTCCCCTGCCATCAACTCTGACACCATATGTTGCCTCAGTTTGTTGCTTGTCCATAGTCTGAAGTTGTATTATATAAGTTCTCATATCTGCTTCTGCCCCTGCCTCACACATGATATTGGTATTATCCCCAGCATCAACCCTTGCCCCAGGCATGTTCTCGGCCTGAGTGTTAGCAACAATTTGAGGCTGAGCAAAAGCCCTTTCATCTATCCCAGACTCTGCATCAGACATGGTTTGGAAATTCCTCTTGTCCTCAACCCCAGCACCAGGTATGCTATCATCTTGTATCCCTAGCCACAGCCTGAGACTGTGCATAGGACTTCATGTCTATTCCAGCCACTACTCTGGACATGCCATTGGGATGTTCCTTAGCATCAACTGTGGTGCCAGGCCTAGCCTCTGACTGAGTCCTATCCACACTCACAGTCTCATCCAGGGTCCTAATCTTGGTTTCAGCCACAATTCCAGTCATGTTCATGGTACCAATCTTCACCACTTCCTTGGTCACTGCCAAGACCTCACTTTGTGTCACTGTTACTCTGTTAATCTCGGTCTCTTTTTCAGCCACTGTACCAGCTTCAGCTTTGGTCTGGGTCATCGCTTCTTTCTTGACATCTCCCCTGGCAGCCAGTGCCAAAGCTTTAGCTTTGGTCTGTGTCACTGCCTCTTTCTTGTCTAATCCCTCAGCCTCGGCATCAGTTTGCGTCACTGCCTCTTTCATAGCCACTTTCTTGGCTTTGCCCTTGGCCTCAGTCAAAGTTGCTGCCTCTGTCATGAGCACTGTTCCTGCCACTGAGTTGGTCTCATATTGAGTCTCTGTCTCTTTCTTGGCCATTGCCTCGGCCTGAGAGTTGGTTTTGGGTTTGGCTTGAACAGTGATATTGGTCTCTACTTCAGCCACAGGCTCACCTCTTCCTCCAGTTTCTGCTTCAGTTTGGGCCTCGGCTCTAGTCTCCATCTCTGTCCCAGCCATGGCTTGACTCGTGGCCAAGGTCTGGTTCTGTACCCCAACCACTGTCTCCATCTTGACTCTGGACCCATTTCTAGAAGGTCTACTCACACTCTGAGCTCTTCCCTTGGTTAATCTGTAAATGTAGTAGCAAGTGCCAGCCCAGATCACCAGTCCTGCAGTTGCCCAGCCTACTTCCTGAACACGGCCCATGTAATCACTCTTTCTGAAGGCACAAACAATGTATGGAAGGGCTCACATGGGCTAGGGAAAGAAGGTGTTAGGTCTGAGTGCTGGTCTTTAACCACTCAAAAGTCAATACAGCTGCCACTTGAGGTAGACCTAGAAGTGGAAGAAAAAAAAAGAACTTTAATATCTCTTCTAATTCTACTGCATCATATAGATAGATACTCAGAACAGGAAAGGGTAGAAATTATGTGCTTTGGTGGGAGAAGAGGATGATCGGAAAACTTTTCATTCCTTATTTCATTTTCTCCTCATCTTTCCCAATGCCCACTCGTTTCCCATATGCCTAATAAATGATGTCAAGGATGGTGGAAGGAATGATGATGAATGGAAGAGGCAGAGAAACTCCCAGAACTTGATTTTTATGGGATCCATTCTGGTCACCATTCCCACAGTTCCCCACTCTCATACTAACCTGTAATTATCCAAGGAAGTTCCTTCTTCTTCCCTTCTCTTGCTTGGTGGTACACCCTAAAGTAGATATACAGATTCATGAGCTCGAGCTCTTTGTACCTAGAGAAAGGCAGACAAAGGGAGGGATAGATAGGAGTGGACAGTCTGTTCTTGATGGGATAGACATAGTAATAGTTAACTACCTTTTTAACCCCTCAGTTTACCCTGCTTCCTCAGGTGTTGTTACACTCTTTTCCACATAGCAGAATTGAGATGAAGGTTTGAGGATCAAAAGTAGTGAGAAAAGTATATAGAAAGGGGAGAGTCATAGAAATGTCCATTTCTGTGAATTTACACTAGTCTCCACGAACACACTCTAGAGGTATACCCAGGCAATCCCCATGATCTTACCAGTCTGCACTGACAAGAGACAATTTCCTCCTTGTTTCTTTGCTTCCAGTAATCTCAAACTCTGAAGCAGACATGTAGGTAGGTCTATGGACACATAAACAGGCAGTAATTGAGACTGTGTATTTTGTTTAAAAAAAAAAAAAAAAAGACCAGCATCCAAATTCCTGACCTTGTGCCTTCCTTGCCCGGACCCAGGTCTAGGTTAACAACGTGTCCCATCTTGAGATCCACCTCACATCTTCACCCATCAAAACCTAGTTCGCCTTCCCCCAAATAGTCCTAGCATTTACTGCGCTGAAATGAATAGGTAGTATGGCAACACTGTGGAAAGCAGCCACATGAAGAAGACACAGAAGTGCCATCCACTGAAACCCTGCCCAGCCTATCCACCCTCTTAGCCCACCCTCTCTTGTCATGCCCAGGCACTACCCACCTTCACACCAACGTCCATAATTTCAAGACAGTCTCCCCCTCTTTCCCTTGCTTCCAGTAGTAAAAGCTGCACTACTGCACGTCTACGATAAGACCTAGAACGGGACAAAGAAAAGGGAGAGGATGAATACTGAGTGCTTGTAACATCCTAGCATCTAATATATGAGTCTCTCAGACTTGTCTTTCTGGGTTTAGAGACTCATTGCCTAGCAGACATAACCTAGGGCTTCCCCATTACTGAAATAGATAAAATAGAAAAGGAAGAAAAAAAATGGAAAAGGGGAGAAATGGAAAAATACTTTAAGACCACCTGTAGGGTTCTCCCCAAAGTTTACCATTTCTGTCATCCAGATGATAAAATAGCTGGGCATGGTGGTGCAGACCTTTAATCCCAGCACTTGGAAGGCAAAGGTAGGATTTCCATGAGTTAGAGGCCTCCCTGAGACTACATAGTGAATTCCAGCTCAGCCTGGGCTACAGTGAAACCCTACCTCGAACCCCCACCCCCCCAAAAAAAGATCAAATAGGCATGAATATCTGGAAAACTGGAGGGCAGCAGAAGAAATAGAAGCCCCCAGAATCCGTGAGTGCAGAATCATATACTGTCATCTCCTTCCCCTGAAACCTATTTCTAGGAGTCTCCAGAAAAAAAAAATACAATGCATGGAAGAAGGCTTTTCCTTCAGCAAAATTATTGTCCTTTTCCCTGATGTCTATCTCAAAAAATAGCAGCATACTTTGATACAATAATTTTTTATATTCTTAATATTATCTAACAACAAATAAAAAAGCTGGTGGCTGGGAAGATGGCTCAGCCTTTAAAGTCACTAGCTTACAAATAAAAGAAAAATCTATTTAAAAAGTTTTCTGTCTTTATTAGTCTTTAATACATAATTTAAGTGAAAAGTCCAAAGCTTGTTGAGGAAACAGGTTGAGGTAAAGTTCTCAGGCTAGCCCCACCCCACATTCAAATCACATGTATATATACATGCACACATATATGAATAATCAACGTGTAAGCGGCTGTCATAGAATTCATACAGAGCTTTAACAGTTCACAGGCAGTGCCAGTACTCACACCAACCTCCACAGATCCTGTGCAGTTTTCTTGTCTCTGTCTTCCCCGGCCTCACCACAACCAGTGCCACACCGAACTATTGTCAGAAAGGAGTAAAGGCACTGAGTGCTTAGGCCAACACCAAGGCCACAAATCCCAACACTGGCCTTTCTGGAATCTAATTGTCAAATGGCCCTCCTCTCGTTCGTAGACACCACCCTTACTAATCCCACCGACCAGGCATTAAGGCCCACCATTTTCTCTGCAAATGCCACGGTGGCGCGTCCCTTCCTCTGAAAGGAGCAGGAAGCCAGTGGACATGTGCGGCCAGTGATTCGAGTTGGAAAGGATGGACATCTCAATCTACATTTCCCTCTGGAGATGCTCTCCCCACCAGCCGGCCTGTCAAAACCCAAGGTTCCCATACACAGATTTATCGTAGTGGGGGTGGTGCAGAGGGGACTGGGGAGAATCAAAGGGCAGCCTCCTTGAACTTGAACCAGCATAGACACCCCCACCCCCAATCCGTCTCTGTAGCGCCGCCCGGTTGATTAGCACACTGCTGCGGGCCTGGGTGCGGCGCGCGGGCGTCGGGGGCCCTTACCTGCTCCGCTCTCCCCGGGCCCGATGCCAGCCCGCCGTGCGCAGGGCAGCGGGGAGCTGGTAGCCAGACGCGAGTGACGACTGCACCCAAGGCTGCGTCGCTCTGCAGCTCCGGGTCACGTGAGGGCCGCGCGTCATCGCTCGCCCTCCTCCTCACAACCCTCCACTGGTCGGAAGGCAGTCATCAAGACCCCCTTCAGCATGCACAGACTCCCCCCTCCGAGCATCTGTGCTCGGTGCCCCAGCGCGCCCCGCCCCGTCACTCATCTCGATCCTCTCCAATCTGAGGGCCCACAAGTGGCATCACCATCTAGCGGTTGGACTTTACCGGCCTCTGGTTACCAGGGAGGGTCTGTACCCCCTCCCACTCCCAGGCTTTTTCTGCATCTTTGAGGAATCCTTTCTTTTCCTTTAGGCTACAATACCAAGGCTCCCCACCGGCTCTCTATGCAATCTGCTTTTCTTAGTACAATTCCACCACCAAATTGGCTAGAGAAAGAGGTGTAGGCAACAGAAACAGTGCAATTAGAGCCTTAACTTTCTTTATTCTGTTTTTCTGTTAATATCATTGTAAAGCATCTTTGTAAAGGTTTTGTGTGTGTGTGTGTGTGTGTGTGTGTGTGTGTTAATGGGAAAATGCACTAAAGCATTTTCATTCCACATAAACATACCCAGGTTGTAAAAAGAACAAAAGACATTCATTTATTTACAAAATTTCATGGCACTTAAAAAATATTTTCTATTGCTATAAACTGTACCATAGCTTTCACAACAGACATAATTATTGACATTTAAAATAAAAAATTTTCTTAAGCAATGCCAGCACATTTTTCAATGGAATCAACAAATTAATCTTTGGAAAAACACTTAGGTTTCTATACTTGGTAGTTTTACAAAAATAATTTAAAACTTAAAGTTCTGGTTGTACTTACCATCTCTTGTCAAGTGCCTGAATATTTCTTCAGAGATGACCTTGGATGATTTAATGAAAACAAAACTCCTCATGAACACAGTGCCTTATAAACTAGTGCCTTCATAGATTAGCCTGTTTTCCATGCAAGGATGGGCTTTATTGGGATTTTATATCAGTCTCACCACACCCATAAAAGACCAGCTGCTATCACATGGATGGAAATGAGACTTAACAGGTGGACTTTTCATTCCATCGTGACACTGGTCAGGTCTCCCTGCTTTCTTGTACTCGTGTGCTATCTGTCAGCACAACAGTGGTGAGTGCTCAGCATCTTCCAGTGACAATGGGGATGAGAGTCTGTGGAGGACTGGATTGCTGCAACACCATAAACATCAGTGTCATTTTCCCTCACCAATGGAAGAACAAAGCACAGGACCCCAAGCAGTCTGCAGGAGAAAGAGGGGTTTTTCTCTCCCTGCCTCCCCTTTCACTTCACTGCAGCCCCCAGACAAGCCCCTCCGAATAATCCCAGAACTCAGGAACAAAATATGTAGAAGTGAGTCCCCAGGCACACACCTGTCCTCTCTGGCAGTCATGCTCTAAATATAGACCCTGCGGACAGCCTCTTTCTTAGAATGTGGAAATATGACACCCCAGCTGGAGGCCCTCCTTGTGTAGGGCCCCTGTGTGGAGGAGGCCCTTTCAGGAGGTGAGCCAGGGAGTACATAATGCCTCACAATGGATTTTCAGAACTCAGATTTACTTTCCTTACCAAAGAAAAAGATTGATCGATTAATTACATACAAATTTAAATCATTATAAATATTTTTAAAAGAAACCACAAGAATTGGATGCCAAAGGGCTGCTTTGTAATTTATAAGTTCTTACAAAACATTGATAAAAAATAACACAAAAGTACAATGTGCCAGTCATGAACAGATTTTTTTTTTTTTGGTGTTTTGAGATAGGGTCTCACTCTAGCTCAGGCTGACCTATGAACAGATTGTTTTTTTCATGTAGAAGAAATGTAAATGATCCAACTCACCAATAGCCATATAAGACAAATGCTGGACTTTAAAGACATGCAAATCAAATCAGCTGTGTCTGTGTTTCAGTTATGAGCTTGTCAAAGTTTAGAAATTTAATGATATTGTTGACAAGTTTGTGGGGAAATGGAGATTTCCTCACTGTTGGAAACAGATATTCTGATTCAACCTTTTTATGGAGAGCTGCTTGTAAAAATCTCTAAATGATAAAAATAATATCCCACAAATTTTTGACACAGCAATTCTATTCCTCAGTATTTAGCTAATCTGTGTGCTATTTTCTTGCAGTGCTTGTAAAGGTTGAAAACCATAGAAGCAGCTTCTCTTTTCAAATGGCATTGCTGATCTCAAAACTCATCCATTGAGACATCTCTATCACACCCTCCAAGGCTCAGAGACCATTGTGGAAAAGGTGGCAGAAAAAAATGGCAGGTATGACTCCTTACAATGCAACTGTCCAGACAGAAATTGGCCTTGATATACATGACCTTGCAGTGCCTAGCAATACCTTCTCAAGACCCTCATAATAGAATTTGATGACATCAAATTAAAAGACAGACTAATGGAGAGAGGGAGGGGATATGATGGAGATTGGAGTTCTAAAGGGAAATGAGGGGAGGGGAGGGAAATATCATGCGTTTTTTTTTTTTGTATGTAAGTATAGAAGTTGTCAATAAAAAATTTTTTTAAAAAAAATGTAAGATCCAAAGGAAGGGGAGGGGTGCTTTGGAATACTGTCTTCCAGATACAAAGTGGCCTTGATATTCACAATGGCTGACACTATCTGCACAAAGCCTACATAATATGAGGAAAAAATGATGACATTGCAATAGAAGAGAGACTACTTGGAAAGAAGATGGGATTCAGTGGAAGGAAGGCTCAGTAGGGGGAAAAGGAAGGGTGGTAGAAGAGGAATATGATTATGGTATATTGTCAAAAATAAGTTAAAGGAGGGCTGGAGAGATGGTTTAGTGGTTAAACGCTTGCCTGTGAAGCCTAAGGACCCCGGTTCGAGGCTCAATTCTCCAGGACCCACGTAAGCCAGATGCACAAGGGGGTGCATGCATCTGGAGTTTGTTTGCAGTGGCTGAAGGCCCTGGCACTCCCATTAGCTCTCTCTTTCTGCCTGCCTATTTCTGTATCTCTCTCTCTCTCTCAAACAAATAATAAAATATTTTTTTTAAAAAAAAAGAAGTTAAAGGAAGAGTTAAATCTATGTATACTGAGGACAATTGGAATTTTTTATATTTACTGTTTGCTTTCTGTAATTACTTAAAAATAAGTGATTATACTACTTTGTGCTTTGTTTTGTTTTGAAACAGGATCTCATTCTGTAGTTCAGGCTGTCTTGGAACTTACTATGTAGTCCAGGCTAGTCTCAAACACGCGGTGTTCCTCTTGCCTCAACCTTTCAAGGGCTGATATTACAGGGATGCATTACCACACTTGGATTTATTTTTTGCTTTTTGAGACAGCCTCACTATGTAGCTCAGGCTGGCCTTGAAATCATGATCTTCCTGCCTCAACCTCCTGAGTGCTGAGATTATGGGCATGTGCTACAACAGCTGGCTAAACTCACATTTTCCTAAGTATCTATTATCTCAACCATTTTATATACTTATTGAACATGTTCCTTCTCTAAAATGTTACTCATATCTATTGAGTACTTTTCTGTTGAACCATATTTCCTCATTGATTTTAGTTCTTATACATATTTGTATATTAGTCACTTCTCTGTTATATTGGTCAAACATATATTCTCTCAATCTGTCAGTAGCATATCAATTTTATAGTACTTTTGATATTTGATAGTCAAGTCCATGAAGCTGACACTATCTGCACAAAGCCTACATAATATGAGGAAAAAATGATGACATTGCAATAGAAGAGAGACTACTTGGAAAGAAGATGGGATTCAGTGGAAGGAAGGCTCAGTAGGGGGAAAAGGAAGGGTGGTAGAAGAGGAATATGATTATGGTATATTGTCAAAAATAAGTTAAAGGAGGGCTGGAGAGATGGTTTAGTGGTTAAACGCTTGCCTGTGAAGCCTAAGGACCCCGGTTCGAGGCTCAATTCTCCAGGACCCACGTAAGCCAGATGCACAAGGGGGTGCATGCATCTGGAGTTTGTTTGCAGTGGCTGAAGGCCCTGGCACTCCCATTAGCTCTCTCTTTCTGCCTGCCTATTTCTGTATCTCTCTCTCTCTCTCAAACAAATAATAAAATATTTTTTTTAAAAAAAAAGAAGTTAAAGGAAGAGTTAAATCTATGTATACTGAGGACAATTGGAATTTTTTATATTTACTGTTTGCTTTCTGTAATTACTTAAAAATAAGTGATTATACTACTTTGTGCTTTGTTTTGTTTTGAAACAGGATCTCATTCTGTAGTTCAGGCTGTCTTGGAACTTACTATGTAGTCCAGGCTAGTCTCAAACACGCGGTGTTCCTCTTGCCTCAACCTTTCAAGGGCTGATATTACAGGGATGCATTACCACACTTGGATTTATTTTTTGCTTTTTGAGACAGCCTCACTATGTAGCTCAGGCTGGCCTTGAAATCATGATCTTCCTGCCTCAACCTCCTGAGTGCTGAGATTATGGGCATGTGCTACAACAGCTGGCTAAACTCACATTTTCCTAAGTATCTATTATCTCAACCATTTTATATACTTATTGAACATGTTCCTTCTCTAAAATGTTACTCATATCTATTGAGTACTTTTCTGTTGAACCATATTTCCTCATTGATTTTAGTTCTTATACATATTTGTATATTAGTCACTTCTCTGTTATATTGGTCAAACATATATTCTCTCAATCTGTCAGTAGCATATCAATTTTATAGTACTTTTGATATTTGATAGTCAAGTCCATGAACCTTTTTTCTGGTTTGGCTTCTGGAGCTATATATATACATAGCCACATGTCAGTACCATTCATATAACAGTCCATTACCCAATTACTCCCCAGCTAACTTAAAAAGATGATGTAGGGCTGGAGAGATGGCTTAGCGGTTAAGGCGCCTGCCTGCTAAGCCTAAGAACGCTGGTTCCAATCTCCAGCGGTTCCAATCTTCAGGTCCCACGTTTAGCCAGATGCAAAGTGACGCAAGGGCGCAATGCCGCACTTGGCCACAAGGGGGCGCACACATCTGGATTTCGTTCACAGCAGCTGAGACTGCTGGCGTGCCCATTTCTGTCTCCCTTTCCCTCTCTATCTCTCTCTCTCTCTGTATCTCTCTCCAAAAATAAATAAAATAATAAAAAATTTTTAAAAAATGATGTACAATATGTTAAATTCTTGTTTGTACTCATATCTATTTCATTGACTTTTCTGTTCCACTGATATGTGTATGTGTCTTATAATGTTAATATCAAGCTTACAATTGCATCTTTGTAGCATGTTTTGATATCAGAAAGGACAAACTTTTTACTACTCTGCTTTTTCAAACTATAATTGAATATGCCTGGGCATTTCAAGTGTTTTCCAAGTTTCATTGTCTTTTACATTTCAAAGCATTTTTATTTCTCATTTTATCTTATCAACACATAATTGTGCATTTTTATGGGGCACAATGTGATTTTTGATACATATATACATTATGTGCTGATCAAATTAGGGTAATTGGTATATTAATCACCTTAAACATTTATCATTTCTTTGATATGAGAACATTTAAAACCCTACTATTTTATCTATTTAAATATACCATGCATTATTCTTAGCTATAATCACTGTACTGCATAAGCATCCCAGATATTATTTCTCCTGTCCCATGTATTCCATTCTCTCAATTTCTATGACATTAATATTTTTTTTTGAGGTAGAGTCTCACTCTGGCCCAGGCTGACCTGGAATTCTCTATGTAGTCTCAGGGTGGCCTCGAACTCACGGCAATCCTCCTACCTCTGCCTCCCAAGTGCTGGGATTAAAGGCGTGCGCCACCACACCCGGCTGACATTAATATTTTTAAGTTCCACATATGAATGATGTCATGCCGTATTTGTCTTTCTGTGTCTGGCCTATTTCACTTAACATACTGTTCTCCAGATTCATCTATGTCATCACAAATGACAAAATAGTGTATGGTGTATATTTACCATGTTTTATTCATCCACTTATCCATTGCTAGACATTAGCTTGATCCCATATTCACTACTATGAATATTTCTCTGTTTACACTGTCCAGCGGTGTTTGGATTAACAAGAAATGAACATACAGCACACAAAATATGATTTAAAGGAGGGCCAGGGGGTTCTCTGGAGAGAAAACCCTGTACTGACTGCACTCACAGCTTTTATTTAAGATTCATCAATAGAAAACAATGGGGAGCTAGAGCCAAATTAAAAGACTGTAAGTACCGATGTATGACTAATCACGAGTTGATTGACTCATGTATGTCCTCATAGACCAAGAGTTTTCTTGATTTGTGCTTATCAGTTCAGATCACATTTATGTTTTGTTTATGGTCAATTCATCAGGAAATCTTTTGGAGAAGCTGTGAGCTCCTGCTTTCAAGATACTACACCCAAAGTGTACAGCCTTCCATGTCCTCAGGCTTAGCTTGTGCAAAAATGATCCTGTTGTGAATCAGCTTGATGTCCACATCTCCCTGATTTAGCTTGATATTCACTTTTCTTCAATGAGCATGAGTAGCCACTTTAATATACTTATATAATTACTTTGGAGAATATGGCCAGTATTTACATTGTTGAAATATACGTAATTTTATTTTTAATGTTTTGAGTGAATTCCCTATATACTGTTTTCATAATAATGTATGATTTGTACTCCCACCAACATTGGATAAGAATTTTCTTTCCTCCCCCTCATTTCTATCATTTTTTAAAATATTTTTAAATTTTTGCTTTATTTATTTTTGAGAGAGAGAAATAGGTAGGTAGAGAGAGAATGGGTATGCCAAGGACTCTAGCCACTGCAAACAAACTCCAGATGCAGGTGCCCCCTTGTGCATCTGGCTTACATGGGTCCTCGGGAATCAAACCTGGGTCCTTTGGCTTTGCAGGCCTTAACCACTAAGCCATCTCTCCAGCCCTTTTTTATCTTTTTAAATATATTCATCTATTTATTTGCAAGCAGATAGAGACAGAAAGAGAGAGAATGGATATGCCAGGGCCTCCAGCTGCTGCAAACGAACACTAGATGCATGCACCATTTTGTGGATCTGGCTTTACATGGGTACCGGGGAATCAAACCCAGGGAGTTAGACTTTGCAGTTAAGTGCCTTAACCACTGAGCAATCTCTCCAGCCCCTTTTTATATCTTTAATAGCAGTCATTCTAACTGGAAGGAGGTGACATTTAATTGTGGCTGTTTTTTTATTTGCATTTCTCTGATGGTTAGTGGTGTTAAGTAGTTTTTATCTGCTGGCCATCTGTATGTCATCTCAAGAAAAACTCTATTCCAGTCTTTTGCCCACTGAGACCACAAAAGAACCTAAATAGCCAAAGCAATTGTGAGTAAGAACAAAGCTGGAGATATCACACTGACTACTACAGAGTTGCAGTTATCAAAATAGCATGAAATAAGTAATTAAATAAACACAAAGTCCAATATAACAGACTAAGAAACTGTATTTACAGCCAACTGATTTACAACAAAAGTGCCAAGGTCACACATCAACGAAAAGAAAGTCTGAAGCCGGGTGTGGTGGCACATGCCTTTAATCCCAGCACTCGGGAGTCAGAGGTAGGAGGATCATAGTGAGTTCGAGAATACATAGTGGATTCCAGGTCAGCCTGGGCTATAGTGAGACCCTACCTTGAAAAACCAAAAAGAAAAGAAAAGAAAAGAAAAGAGAAGAGAAGAGAAGAGAAGAGAAGGGAAGAGAAGAGAAGAAGTCTGTTTAATAAATGTTAGTGGGAAAATCGGACATACACATAAGGAATAATAAAATTAAACTGTTATTTTTCACTATTTTAAAAGGCCAACACAAGGGATGGAGAGATGGCTTACCAGTTAAGGCTCTTTCCTACAAAGCCAAAGGACCCAGGTTCTATTCCCCAGGGCCTACATAAGCCAGATGCACAAGGTGACACATGCATCTAGAATTCACTTGCAGGGATTAGAAGTCCTGGCATGCTTGCTCTCACTCTCTCTCTCTCACTCTCAAATAAATAAATAAAATATATAAAATATTTTTAAAAGGCCAACACAAAATGGTTTAAAGAATGAAATGTGGGGATAGAGAGATGGTTCAGCAGTTAAAGGGATGCCTGCAAGCCTAACAACCTGAGTTCTATTCCCCAGTACCCATGTAAAGCCAGATGCAAAAACTGGTGCATGTGGCAGGAGGCCCTGGTGACCCATTCTCTCCCTCTCTCTCTCACTCTCTCTCTCTCTCTCCTTGCAAATGAATAAATAAAAATATTTAACCTTTTTATTTTTATTTTTGACAAAGAGACAGAGAGAATTTGCACTCCAGGGACTCAGCCATTGCAACCAAATTCCACATGCTTGTGTTACCTAGTGGGCATGTGTGACCTTGTGCTTGCCTCACTTTTGTGTGTCTGGCTTACGTGGGATATGGAGAGTCAAACATGGGTCCTTAGGCTTCATAGGCAAGGGCCTTAACCGCTAAACCAAAGGACCCAGGTTCAAGTCCCACATAAAGGCAGATGCACAAAGTGGTGCATGTGTCTGGAGTTCATTTGCAGTGGCTAGAGGCCCTGGCATGCCAATTCTCTCTGTTTCTCTATCCCCCTCTTTCTCTTTTAAATAAACGAATAAATAAAATATTTTCTAAAAAAGATTAAATGTGACTCTTGACATTATGAAACTACTTGAAGAAAAGAGAGGGAAATGCTACATGGCACCAGTCGGGGTAAAGGCTTTACAGACAAGACCTCAAAATCACAAGCAGCAAAAGCTCAAGGAAACAAATGGCTGCCCATCAAACTAAAATATTCTGCACAACAATGAAAATATTCAACATAGTGAAGAGAAAACTTACATTGATGAGAGAAAATATTTGTGAAGTATACATCTGAAAAGGGTTAATATTCAGAATTTATATAGAACTTCAATAACTCAGTAGCAAAAAAGTAATTTTATTATTATTTTCAATCCTGTTGGATGTTTAATTCAGATTTAGTTGAATTTGCAGATTAACTTGGGGAATAGTCATCCAAGTTAATGTAATATTTCTAAAATTTGTTCATGGCATTAGAAATGTGTCTCAGCAATCAAGTATTTACTTAAAACTGATTTGAATTCTCTGTGTGCCCTTCAGAAAATTATATGGCTTTCTTCACATAGATTTAACACATTGACTTTTAGCTATATTTCCAGATATTTCATAGTTTTGTTAATATTGTGAAATGCAATTGGCCAGTTTGCTCAATTGATTAGAATGTGGTGCTAATATTATGAAATGTGGCTTTTTGTACAAAATATTCTTCCTTCATAGTGTGTATGTGTAACATATCCTTTTTAAATTGAAACATTTCATTCTTTTTAAATGATATAGATATATATTCATCACTCCATATGCAAGGGTTCCATGTGGGAATGATTACTGGGAGTGGAAAGGCCTAAGTGAGGTCAGGGAAAGAGATTGAGTAATGGAAGGGTGGAGGGAAGGTATGAATAAGTCATATGGAATCCTACTTTTTTGGACAATGGTGCATCCAGAAGCCATAGATTGTTACTAGAAAATTTTCAGTGCCAGGGATGGGATACCTTCCAGTGAGTCATTGGCTAGGGAGTTCTCTGACGCCTCCAAAACATTACAGGCCATTGCCAAGGCTCTTGGTTTCCCACCAAGAATAGATGGTAGGACCCTACTGCTGAAGACTCCACATGCTTGGGCTGCAAAGTCACTAAGAAATCTTGCTGGAGCTGAGCTGAAAACCTCTGTGTAGAGTAGCTGACAGAAAGCTAGAAAAAGCTGCATGCAGCTCCATGGGAGAGAGATTTAATCATCAGTGAAGATAACAGTGGACACTGCAAGCCTTAATTAGGCCAGCCAGGTCAAATGAGTCAATGGGTACAATAGTGGCATGTCTGCTCTGGGAGAAACCAACCACTCTCTAACTGGACGGGAAGCCCACTCCATGGTAGGGAATACATGCCTGATACTGAAAACCTATGACAAGGGAAGTCATAAGACCTAGGGGTGTAACATCTGCTGGTGTCTGGCTAAATGCATAAATTATGCTCACTAAACTGCCTGGTAAGCACTTTTCTTAATGTTCATGCCCATATATTAATGCTTCTCTCACTTTTGGTTAGAGAAACTTCTCTGTTCAGATGGCAGTGTTGCACTCAGGTTCACATTGCTGGCAGAGAGCATCCAACCAAGAGCATCCTGGGAAAAAAGGTTTATTTTGCCTTATGGACTCAAGGGGAAGTTCCATGATGGCAGGGGAAAACAATGGCATGAACAGAGACTGGGCATCACCTCCTGGCCAACATTTTAGATGGACAACAGTAACAGCAGAGTGTGCCAAACACTGGCAAAAGGAAGTTGGCTATAACACCCATTAGCCCACCCCCAACAATACACTTCCTCCAGGAGGCATTACTTCCCAAATCTCCATTAGCTGGGAACCTAGCATTCAGAACACCTAAGTTTATGGGGGACACCTGAATCAAACCGCCACAGGCGGTGACCTCTGGGATGACTCAAAAGGTACCATAGTGCTGAGAAGAAGTGACACAGCAGTGCTCAGCACTGAAACATCTCTATCACATCTTCCAAGGCTCATGGTCCATTGCAGAAGAGGTAGCAGAAAGAATGTAAGAGCCAAAGGAAGAGTAGGACTGCTTACAATGCAGTCTTCCAGACATGAATTGGCCTGGATATCCATGACCTCACAGTGCCTGGTACTACCTTCACAAGACTAGTATAATAGGAGGAAAAGATGATATCATCAAAATAAAAGAGACACTGATTGAGAGGGGGAGGGGATGTGATGGAAAGTAGACTTGTGAAGGTGAAAGTGTGGGGGGAGGGAATGATCATAGTTTATTGTCTACAATTATGGAAGTTGTCAATAATAAAAAAGAAAAATTAAGGGCTGGAGAGATGGCTTAGCAGTTAAAGCACTTGCCTGCAAAGCCTAAAGACCTATGTTCAACTCTCCAGATCCCACATAAACCAGAAGCACAAAGGTGAGGCAAGCACGTGGTCACACATGCCCAATACATGGCACAAGCATCTGGAGTTTGATTATAGTGGCTAAGGCCCTGGAGTGCCAATTCTCTCTCTCTCTCTCTCTCTCTCTCTCTCTCTAAAATAATAAAAATAAATAAAAATTTAAAAAATAAATAAGGAGCTAGACAAGGTGGCACACGCCCTTAATCTCAGCACTTGGAAGGCAGAGGTAGGAGGATTGCCATGAGTTTGAGGCTACCCTGAGAGTACGTAGTGAATTCCAGATCAGCCTGGACTAGAGTGAGACTCTACGTTGATAAAAACCAAAAATAAATAAATAAATAAATAAATAAATAAATAAATAAAGGCTGCAGAGATGGCTTAGTGGTTGAGGCTCTTGCCTACAGAACCAAAAGACACAGGTTCGATTCTCCAGGACCCATGTAAGCTAGATGCACAAGGTGGGTCATGTGTCTGGAGTTCATTTATAGTGGTTGGTGTGCCCATTCTCTCTCTTACTCTCTCTGTATCTATCTGCCTCTCTCTCTCTCAAATATATGTATATATACATATATAGGTTAATATATGTAAATAATAATGATTTATAAATAAATATATTAACATATATATTAAAATTTATAAAAGAAATGTTGACCATTGAAAACAATAGACATTAGAAATGAATTGCCCACAGAAATGTTGCAAGCAAAAAGTGGGTTTAGATTGATAGCATCAGTGAGCAGTGTATGTGTGTGTATTCTGGATCAGCAAAGTTTTCTACCAGTCCTGCCCCTACATTCCTTCCATTAAACAAATTTTTAAAGAATTTAATAGAGTCAAAGTTTCATGTTCCTCACTCATGTATAGCTGTTCATGCTGTTCAGGAAAAGCACCAATGAGTGCCTGTCAGTAGAAGCAGCAGCTGCAGGAACAGAAAAAGCTGTGGGTTCACTCTTGATTAAATTAATCTAAGAATTCGTTTTCTTTTCTTTGTTTTTCAGGCTCTGCTCTAAGAAGCAGCAGGCCAACTCTTAGGTAAATAAATCCAAGACGCTGTTGCAACTGGGAGTTCCACATCTATGGATTCAATCAAACTTGTATAGAAAATACTGAATAAAAATTATATCTATGCAGAGAAATCAATGGGACTGGAAACGATTATACTAAGTGAGGTAATCCAGGCCCAGAAAGTCAAACATTGCCTCTTCACTTTCATATGTAGATCCTAGCTTTAACTTTTTAGATTTGTTTATGACTTGGAATAAATGCCAGTAGTAGAAGCCAGGAAGCTATAAAGGGACTAAGAGGGAGGGAGGAGAAGGCAGGGCTTAAGGGGAGGACATAGTGGATATATAAGTTAAGAAGCAGAATACTGGGGGTGGAATGGTCTAAATGGGGTCAGGGTAGGGAGTGGAGAAGAGGAGGGGTGGGAGGAGAGTTAATTAAAATTTTAAATGTGGAATGGAGAGATGGTTTAGCAGTTAAGGTGCTTGCCTGCAAAGCCAAGGGATCCAGGCTCAATTACCCAGGACACACATAAGCCAGATGCACAAGGTGGAGCATGTGTCTGGAGTTGGTTCGTACTAGCTGGAAGTCCTGGTGCACCCATTCTCTCTCTTCTTCTTCTTCTTCTTCTTCTTCTTCTTCTTCTTCTTCTTCTTCTTCTCTCTCTCTCTCTCTCTCTCTCTCTCTCTCTCTCTCCTCTTTCTCTCTCTCAAATAAATAAATAGAAATAAAATATTAACACATTTTTAAGATGTTATAAACAAGCCATATGGAAACTTACTTTTTCACTTGCTAATAATATGTATGTTAAAAAAAAACAGAGAGTTTTAGCTGGACACATTGCCCAGTGGCTAAAAGTGCTTGCTTGCAGAGCCATGTGGCCTGGGTTTGAGTCCCCAGTAGCCATGTAAAGCCAGATGCACAAAGTGGGACATGCATCTGGAGTTTCTTTGCTGTGGCTAGAGGCCCTGGTGTGCCCACTTTCTCTCTCTCTCTCTCTCTCTCTCTCTCTCTCTCTCTCTCTCTACAAAAAGAAAAATAATTTTTTTATATAAAAGCAGAGACTTTGGGCAGAATACCCTGTTGGAGTAGATAATGTGCCCAGAAGCCATAGACTGTTATTAGAAAAATTTCAGTGCCAGGATTGGGATAACTTCCAGCAAATTATTGACCAAGGAGGACCCTGATGCCCCCAAAACATTACAGGTTATTGCCAAGATTCTTGGTTGCCCACCAGAACTAGATGGTAAGACCCTATTGTGGGCTACAGATCACTGAGAAATCAAACTGGAACTGAGCCAGAAGTCTCTCCTTATTGAGTAGCTGTCAGGATTCTCATATTTGGTTAGAGAAGCTTCTATTTTCAGATGGCAGTGACCACTGGAGTGATTCAAAACTTTAGGGAGAAGTATCACCTGGTACAATGGTGGCATGTCTGTTATCAGGGAAACAAGCTGATCTCTGATGAGGCCCACTCCACAGGAGGGAATTCATGCCTGGTACTGAAAACCTAGTCAAAAGCCTATGGCTTGGAAGATCATAAGCACTAGTGGGGAAACTACTATTGTTGTCTGGCTAAATGTACATATTAGGGTCACCAAACTGCCCTTGAAATTCATGTTTATGCCCATATATTAATGCTACTCTCACTTTTGGTTGATAGAAGCTTCTAGTTTCAGATGGTGGTGACCACTGGGGTGACTCAAAATTCATTATAGTCCTGAGAAGAAGTGGCAGCGGAGTGTTCAGCAGTAAGTGAGTAATCTCTATCACACTCTCCAAGGCTCAGGGACAATTGCAGAAGAGATGGTGGTGAGAATGTAAGAGCCAAAGGAAGGGAAGGAGCGCTTACAGTAGTACCTTCCAGATACAAAGTGGCTATGGTATTCACAACCTCACAGTGGCTGACACTACCTACACAAGACTGGCATAATAATGGAGAAAAAATGATGACATCAAAATAAAAGAGAAACTAGTTGGAAAGAAGGGATTCAGTAAAGGGGAGATTTGAGAAGGGGAAGAGAATAGTATGAAGGCATTATGATTGTGTTATAGTGTCCATATTTGTCAATAAAAGTTGTAAAAATTGTGTCTATACATTGTATCTATCCAGTACACACAGAGACATTTTTCTTGTCATTATTATCAAATCATGCAGTTTAATAATTATTTCCATGGCATTTACATTATATTTTGTATTATAAATAATCTAGAGATGCTATAAAGAAGATGGGGGAAATAGAACAACTTGAATAGTAAAATAACTAACTGTAATAATGGGATGTAACTCATTTAATAAAATAAGAATCCATACATGAATTCATAGTGATAATTAACAGATAAAAGACTGGGGAAATAACTCAGGAGGTAGACTACTTGCCTTGCCAGCGTGATGATCTGAGTTTGATTCCCAGAACCTACATAAAAAATCTGAGAATGATGAAACATGCT
Source organism: Orientallactaga sibirica (assembly GCA_036365145.1). Lineage (NCBI taxonomy): Eukaryota > Metazoa > Chordata > Mammalia > Rodentia > Dipodidae > Orientallactaga > Orientallactaga sibirica. Next base: position 283,153 of record JAEOAD010001221.1, read on the forward strand.
TATAATTCTAGAACTCATGGAGCTGAAATAGGAGGGTCCCTGGGGCTTACTGGCCAACAAATCTAACTTAACCAGTCAACTTTAGGCCAATAAGAGATCCTGTCACAGAAAAATAGTAGATGGTATTCCTAAGGAATAACACCTGAGGTTGTCCTATGGCCTCCATACACACATACACAAATGTGCACATGTACCCATACACACATGCATCCTCACACACCTGAACATGTACACACACACACACAAATATATATATAATGAAAATAAATAAGAATGAATATGCATAGGATATGTGCAAATACTGTGTCATTTTGTGTAAGGGACACAAGCATTCACAAATTTGAATATTGTTAAGGGTCCTGGAACTAATTAGAAGATGAATTATATGAACTTAACTGTGTGTTTCATAAGAGGCTAAGAGGGAGGAAGGAGAGGCTAGGGCTTAAGGGGAGGTTATAGTGGTAGATATAAAAGTAAAGGAGCAGGATATATATATATATAAAACATTGTTTCATTTAATCTTTTTCACATCTAGGCAGTGTTTATCACAAGCTTTTCCTCTGAGAAAAAAAATAATTTTAGTCCCACTTTTATTTTATGTTATTTGTAAGTTACTGCTTTTAGAGCTTTTCTCCCCTTTTAATCGGGCTAGCAAATGTATTCCATCTATAATGATGTTTTCCCCTTTAAGTTGGTTCTTTTGCTTACATTCTTCCTTTTATCTAATTCTGCTGTTTTAACACCTTATTTTTGATCTCCTATTGCTATACAGTATTTTTTAGAAATTTCTATTTATTCTTTGGGTTTTTGCCTTCTTGATTTAATTATTTGCCTTTTACCTGTTGAATCTAATATAAAGCTACAGAGAGGTGACAGTAAGGTTAAGAATCTGGCCACAGGTGAGGAGGTGGTGGGGAGAGGTTTACTCAAAACTAAAGACATAAAAAAGCCATATGGAAACCTACTTCTTTGTTAGCTGATTAATAATAAACATTAAAAGAAAAGAGTTTGAGAAGAAGTACCCCATGTGAGTAATTAATGCTGCTCCCAGAAAACAGGAGTTGTTATAGGAAAATCCCAGTGTCAGGGGTGGGATACCTGCCAGTGAGTTGTTTGTCAGGGAGGCCCTTGAAGTCCCCAAAACAATGCAGGCAATTGCCAAGACACTTTGTTGTCTGCCAGAACTAGATGGTAAGACCTTATTGTTGAAGACATACATATTTCAGTTGCAGGACACTGAGAAATCAAGCTAGAATTCAGCTGGAAGCTTTCTCTCTGCTGGACAGCTGTCATAGTGCTGGGAAGTGATATGCAGGCTGTTGGGAGAGAAAAGTTATCAACAGTCTTGCCCAGCAGTGGACCCTGTAAGCTATGCAACTGACTACCCAGGTAAGATGTGTCCACTGGTACAATAGTGGCATGACTGTTATGGAGATAGCCAACCACTCTCTGGTTGAATTTGAAGCCTGAACCACAGGAGGGAATTCATGCCTGGTACTAAAAACCCAATAATGTAGTCTCTCTCTCTCTCTTATTGCAAATAAATAAATAAATAATATTTTTTGAAAAGTATAACATCCATGCTTGAGAGATGGCTTAGTGGTTAAGGCACTTGCCTGCAAATCCTAAGGACCCAAGTTCAACTCTTCAGATCCCATGTAAGCCAGAAGCACAAGGTGATACAAGTGAGCACATGCACACAAGGTGACACATGCCTCTGGAGTTCGTTTACAGTGGCTAGAAGGCCTGGCATGCCAATTCTCTCTCTCTCTCTCTCTCTCTCTCTCTCTCTCACTCTTACTCTCTTGCATTAAAAAAAGGCCAATCTGTTGGTCTTGCCTCCAAAAAAAAAAGGTATAACATTCACTTACTATATAACCCCACATTTTCATTTCTGAGTGTTATTTATTCCAGAAAAGTGAAAATGTGTTCATACAGGCTTCTTCATGAACGTATATATCAGAGTTGTACATAATAGGCTAATACTGAAAACAATATACTAAATAAACAAATCATTGTACATATATAAATAAGAATATTGCTCAGAAGTAAAAAGTAATGAAGTATTGATACATGAAACAGGGATAAATCTCAAAATCAGTATGCTGAGTGATAAAAGCTAAATATAAAGTAGTATTGCAGACCTGCATTTATATGAAACTCAAAAACAAATTAAACTAGTCAATACAGATTCAAAAATCAAAAAGTGATACTTTACGTACCTTATGAAAACTATAGTCAATATATCCAAATTCCCTCTCCAAAGAGAAGCACATTGATATTCATATTAGACTTTTTGAATGAATGTTATGCACATACATGTACCCATAGAAGTATCAATAGAGTGCATATTATAATACATGTTTTAGAACTAACTTTTTTGTTGTTGTTTGTTTTTGTTTTTTTGAGGTAGGGTCTCACTCTGGCTCAGGCTGACCTGGAATTCACTATGTAGTCTCAGGGTGGCCTCCCCCTGCCTCCTGAGTGCTGGGATTAAAGGCGTGTGCCACCACGCCCGGCTCTAACTTTGTTTTCATTCAACAACATATCTTGACATTCTATGTCAATTGCTGTAAATCTTTCAAACTGTTGAATTATATTCCACAGTGTGGCTATAATATGATTTATTTAGCCAATTTTTCTCCTAATGGGCATTTAGGTTTCCTTTAATTTTTTGCAGCACCAATACTCCAAAAATTAGCTTTGCAAGTTTTGTGATTTTTTTTTACTGTTAAGCAGTAAAGTTGTATATTGGTCACTTACAGCTCTGTAAATTCCCTGTTTACATTTTCTTGTTGTATAAAGATAATACACTATTATTTTCACAGAAGGGTTGTATTTAGTGAAAATAGTACTTATTTTTCTGGGTTTTTTTTTTGTTTTTTTTTTTTAATTTATTTGAGAGAGAGAGAGAGAATGGGTGTGCCAGGGCCTCCAGCCACTGCAAACGAACTCCAGATGCATGCACCCCCTTGTGCATCTGGCTTATGTGGGTCCTGGAGAATTGAGCCTCGAACCAGGGTCCTTAGGCTTCATAGGCAAGTGTTTAACCACTAAGCCATCTCTCCAGCCCATTTTTCTGTTTTGTATGTTATAAATAGTTCCTTCTAATGTGTCGTTTGTTTTAATAATATTTATGTTGTCATTACATATTTTGAAGTACTTTCATTTTCATGTAGTTACGTATATCTTTCTTTTTTATTTATGACTTTTTCCTCCTCAATTGTTTTATGTAAAACGGTCTTGTGTTGCAAAATTACAGTAATATTATAAGTGTTAAATTGAACAGAATAAAACAGACTGAAAAAAACGAAAGCAGTATACTCTCAGGGACAATCAGATCCATTAAAGTAAAGCAATTAGGTAGTTGCCTGTTTTGCCAATATATTTCATGTAACCAAAAATCCCAGTAAGTGAGAGGAAAGGATTTATTTTGGCTTACAGTCTCAAAGGAAAGTTTCATGATGGCAGGCAAAGCATGGCCGAAGCAGAGGCTGGACATCACTGCATTGCCACAGCATGTGGAAATAATAGCAGAATATTGAGCTGGGCTTGGACAAAGGGTCGGGCTGGCTATAACACCTCAAAGCTTTCACCTGACAACATGTCTCCTCCAGCGAGGCTCCACCTCCAAAGTTGCTATCAGCTGGGGACCAAGCATTCAAAACTCAAGAGTTTATCTTTTATTTATTTATTTATTTATTTATTTATTTATTTATTTATTTAGGTTTTTGGTTTTTCAAGGTAGGGTCTCCCTGTAGCCCAGGCTGGCCTGGAATTCACTCTATAGTCTCAGGGTGGCCTCGAACTCATGGCAATCCTCCTACCTCTGCCTCCCAAGTGCTGGGATTAAAGGCGTGTGTCACCACACCTGGCTAAAACTCAAGAGTTTATGAGGAACATCTGTTTCAATCCACCACAGCTGGTTTCTTTTCTTCTAACTTCTTATGATAGATACTTTGAAGTTTGTTTCAAGCTTTTCTTTAATTTGCATCTGTTAGCTTGTTTTCAAATTGGGCTTATTAAGGTATAATTTACAAGCTATAAATTTAGTTTTTATTTATTTGTGCATTTGAGAGAGAGAGTGAAAAAGAGAAAGAGGTAGATAGAGAGAGGGGGATGCATGTACCAGCCCATAATTCAGTTTTTTAAAAAGTGTCAAGATCACGCTGGAGAGAATGCTTAGTGGTTAAGATGCTTGCCTGAAAAGCCGAAGGACTGAAGTTCAATTCCCCAGTACCCATATAAAGCCAGATGCACAAGGTGTTCATTTGCAGTGGCTGGAGGCCCTGGTGCTCCCATTCTCTCTCTCTCTCTCTCTCTCTCTCTCTCTTCCTCTCTAAAATAAATAAATAAAATATTTTTTAATGTGTCAAGTTCTGGGCTGTGGAAGTAGCTCAATTGGTAGAATGCTTGCCTACTATCCAGGTTTGATCTCCAGTACTGCATAAAACTAGGTGTGGCCGGGCGTGGTGGCACACGCCTTTAATCCCAGCACTTGGGAGGCAGAGGTAGGAGGATCGCTGTGAGTTCAAGGCCACCCTGAGAAGACAGAGGGAATTCCAGGTCAGCCTGGACTAGAGTGAAACCCTACCTCAAAAAAAAACCAAAAAAAAAAATTGGTGTGATATTCATACTTGTAATCCCAGTATTCAGGAGGTTGAGGCAGGAGGGTCAGAAGTTCAAGGTCATCCTGGGCTACTTTAGTGAGTTTGGGGCCAGCCTGGGCTACATGAGACCCTACTTAAAAATAAATTATAGGCTGGGCGTGGTGGTGCACGCCTTTAATCACAGCACTCAGGAGGCAGAGGTAGGAGGATTGCCATGAGTTTGAGGCCACCCAGAGACAACACAGTGAATTCCAGGTCAGCCTGAGCTAGCATAAGACCTTGTCTGGAAAAAATTATAAATATGTATGAGATTTTCAAACATCTCCTTAAAGGAAGACCCTATCTGGAAAAAATTATAAATATGTATGAGATTTTCAAACATCTCCTTAAAGATATTTTGTTATGATACCTGATTTTGGATTTTTGTTTGTTGTTTGTTTGTTTTTTTTTTTTTTTTTTGGAGAGAGACACAGAGAGAGACAGAGGGAGAGGAAGACAGATAGAGATGGGTGTGCCAGCAGCCTCTCAGCTGCTGCGAACGGAATCCAGATGCGTGCACCCCCTTGTGGTCAAGTGTGGCATTGCGCCCTTGCGTCACTTTGCATCTGGCTAAACATGGGACCTGGAGATTGGAACTGGCGTTCTTTTAAGGCAGGCGCCTTAACCGCTAAGCCATCTCTCCAGCCCTGTTTGTTTGTTTTTAATATTTTATTCATTTATTTAAGAGAGAGAGAATGAGAGGCATATAGAGAATGTGTGTGCCTGGGTCTCTAGCCACTGCAAACAAACTCCAGATGCATGCGCCACCTTGTGCATCATGTTTTACGTGGGTACTAGGGAATCGAACCTGGGTCCTTAGGTTTTGCAGGCAAGTGCCTTAACCACTAAGCCATCTTTCCAGCCCAGATTTTGTTTCTGAGGCAGGATTTCACCATGTAGCCTAGCATGACCTCAGTCTCATAATCTTCCTATTATAGCCTTCTGAGTGCTAGAATTACAGGTGTGCACCACCATTCTTGTTTAAGTTCTGTGAATTTTGACACCTGCATGCAGTAATGTAATTACTACCACAATCATAAAAATTTTTCCATGCCACAAAGTTCCCATACAATCACCCTTCTCCTCTACTTACATGATTTTGTCCATTTGGTTTTGTTTTTTTTTTTTTAATGCCCTATAAATTATGCTAGTTTTTTATAATATGAGTTGCATTTACTATAATCCTTGTAAGTTTCATCCATGCTGTTGCTTGTTTGAATAGATTGGGTTTTACTGTGTATGAATATATAACACTATTAACTTATTCATTCACCAGTTGATTTGGATTTTTCCATGTTGAGCCAATTACCAACAAAAAATACTCTAAATATTTGCATGCAAATCTTTGTGTTGACTTATGTTGGATCATATGAAAAAGACATGTTTAGGGCTGGAGAGATGGCTTAGCGGTTAAACGCTTGCCTATGAAGCCTAAGGACCCCGGTTCGAGGCTCAATTCCCCAGGACCCACGTAAGCCAGATGCACAAGGGGGCCACACGCATCTGGAGTTCGTTTGCAGTGGCTGGAGGCCCTGGCATTCCCATTCCCTCTCTCTCTATCTGCCTCTTTCTCTCTCAGTCTGTCTGTCACTCTCAAATAAATAAATAAAAATAAAAATAAAAATAAAAAGACATGTTTAACTTTGTAAAAAAAAAAAATACAAGAAAAAACTTCCCCAAGGGCTGGGAAGATGACTCAGCAAATAGTGCAATTTATTATTTATTTATTTATTTATTTTAGAGAGAAAGAGAGAGAGAGGGAGGGAGAATGGGTGTGCCAGGGCCTATAGCTACTGCAAACTAACTCCAGACCCATGTGCCACCTTCTGCATCTGACTTACATGGGTCCTGGGGAAGCAAACTGAGGTCTTTTGGTTTTGCAGGCAAGCGCCTTAGTCACTTAAGCCATCTCTCCAGTCCAAGAGTGCTTTTCTACAAGCATGAGAGCCTGATTATCCCTGAGTTAGATTCCCTAGCACCCACATCAATAGCTAGACATGGTCACACATGCCTGTAGAAGCTTGCTGGTCAGCCAGTCTGACTGAAAACATCAGCTTCAAGTTGAGAGACCTCCCCTCAAGGAAGCACATGAATAAATGATAGAGGACAGTGGATGTTCTCCACTGGTCTTACTGCATGTGCACATAGGGTACATGCATCTACACACACACATACCATACACACATACATGCAAAAAAAAAACCTGTTTTCCAAAGTGTCTATACCATTTTACATTCCAATCAGTATTTTTTTCTAAGCTTCTGTACTTTCTTTTCTTTTTTTTTTCTTTTTTTTTTTTTTTTGGAGAGAGACAGAGAGAGGGGGAGAGGAAGACAGAGATGGGCGCGCCAGCAGTGTCTCAGCTGCTGTGAACGAAATGTGTGCGCCCCCTTGTGGTCAAGTGCGGCATTGCGCCCTTGCATCACTTTGCATCTGGCTAAACGTGGGACCTGGAGATTGGAACCGCTGGAGATTGGAACCAGTGTTCTTAGGCTTAGGAGGCAGGCGCCTTAACCGCTAAGCCATCTCTCCAGCCCTTTGTTTTCATTTTTAAGCCATTCTAATAGATATGAATGTGTTAATCCCTTGCTTGTGTCTTTAATTCAGTTGCTTTCTTACTGTTGAATTGCACAAGTTATTTATATTCTGGACATAGTCCTTTATTAGGTTTGTTGATTAACAAATATCTAACCTCCTCAGCCTACCGTTTGCTTTTCATTTTCTTAATAGCATACAGTAGAGACAGCAATAGATTTTAAGTTTTTAGGATAGCTAAGTTATGTATTTACTTTTTTCATTCATGGAGCATATAATTATAGAACTTTGGAGACCATTCTATAGAAACTACTTCTATTGACCAAAGCTCATGCAACTTATCAGTGACTACACCACTGAAGAAAAATGTCTCTCCTTCCCCAGCAACAATTAACTCCAAAAACTCAGGGATGGATAGGACCCTAATGCCCTCCTTCACCATTCATGATGGAATGTTGATGGGCCCAGTATTGTGCAGGTCTTGTGCATGTAACCATAGTTGCTATGGGACCATGAATGCAAGAGCCTTGTTTTGTCTGCTGGAAGACAGCATTCTACAACATTCCTCCCAATCTTACATTCTTTCCACACACCCTCTTTTACAATATTCCCTAAGGCCCCTCCCCAGCTCCCATGCTTATCCATGCTTAAGCTCAGTGGGACACACACACACACACACACACACTAAAGTTGAAGAGAGCTTACAAGGGAAGGAGGATTCTGTTGGAGGAGTAGGAAAAAAAGAGAAGGAAATGGGTGGTAATTTTGATCAAAATATATTATATACATGTATAAAATTATCAATAAAATTTTAAAAAGAAAATTTATTGAAACCTGTGGTAACTTCTAGTTCCCACATCTAATCCACATTTTCAGAACTCTGAAACTGTATGCTATCTGACTTCTATGACAATGCTCCTTTCTCTTCTGCTCCTGTGACCGAATTTTATACCTCTTAAAAAATTATTTCTGGAAATCCATCTGTGGTTCTCTTTTCTCTGCATTCAGTGGATGATCTCAGCCATACAAAAACAGCAGTTCATACAAGGTTGCACCACTTCTCTCCAGATAGTGTTCTATACCCTTCACATCCACTTATTTAGTCTTCACAATGGCCCTGGGAGGTAAGGACTGTGCTTATCCCTTTGTTACAGATGGAGAAGCAGCAGCAGAGAGAGGTTAAGTCACTTGTCCTTGGTCACACAGTAGTCCATGACAAAGATGGGATTCACAATCAGAGGACTTACTTATAGGCATTCTTGTGTATGGTTTGTGTATGCCTCCCATCTCTGCCTTAAACCTTGGCCTCTTTTGTGAACTCCAGATTTACATATCAGTGGCTGAGTGTACAAGCTCCACCTTGTAGTCATTGTTTCCAAGACAGAATTATTTCTTCCATTCATGTAGTTCTCCCCTTTATCCATATCCTTATAGGCTCCTTTAAACTCTTATCAACCTTCTAATTCGTATTAGTTTTATCTATTAAATTTAAATATGAAACTTATATTCATTTCCAAGTTTGTAGACTGTTTCCCAATTTGGATTGCTATTTTTATAGTTAGTCATTCTATCAGTTTAATTGTCCTCCTGTGGTAATTTGAATATATGTCCCCCAATATATTCAATGTTTTATTACTTTATAGTTTGCATCTGCAATCACCTTGCTAGAGGCAATGTCACTGGGGGCTGGTCTTAAGATGTTAATGGTGGGTTTGAGATTCCATTGTAAAGATATGCAAATGTGCCTAGCAGGAGTTCCTGAAGTGTGCTGTGTGACCTTTGGGCAGTAGTTTTGCTGTGTGTGCTGTGGTGGCTGGTTGGCTTTTGCTCTCTCTGCTTGGCCCTGTGAAGGCCGATTGCTTCTCCTGCCATTATGGAACTTCCCCTGGATCTGTAAGCTTCAATAAATAATATCCCTTCCTCCATAACTGTGCCTGGTCTGGAAGTTCATCTCAGCGAACCTGAAGCTGTCTGCTACACCTCCCTCCTGTTATGTCTTCCATACTGCTGCCAGAAATCTACTTGGCTACTGCTAAACTTAAAATTCTTCACCTCAGTTTACCCAACTGATAAAACTCAAACTCTAATCTATGGTACGTAAAATTCTTCATGAACAAACTTCTGCCCAGCTTCACTTTCTGTCGTTCGTGCTAGAGAGATTGAACAGTGGTTAAAGGCACTGACTGGTAAAGCCTGATGGCTTGGATGCAATTTCCCAGTACCCACGTAAAGCCAGACACACTTTCTGTCATTTCCCCAGAACATTTTATTGACAATTTCATACATGTACACAATGCATTTTGATCAAAAGTCCTTTCTCTTTTCCTCCTCCCTGTCACCTTTCCACTAAATACCTTCTTCTGTCCAACTAGTCCCTTCTCTGTTGTTTTTATCACAAATCACCTCCCATTACTTTCTCTTGCCTCCTCTTTTCACTGAACCCCTTCTTCTTTCCAACTAGCACCTCTTCTATTTTGATTTCATTTTTTCCCATCATCTGTGATGACATGTTGATGGGCCCAATATTTTGCAGGTCTTTTGCAGGTAATGATACCATTGTGAGGTTCTGAATGCAATGCCCACTTCATGTCCAGAAGACAGCATTCCAAAGTCCATTCTTGAGCTCTTACATTCTTTCTGATCTCTCTTCTGCAATATTCCCTGGGCCTTGTAGGGTTTAATAGAGATTTTACATTTAGTGCTGAGCTCTCAACTGCCATTTGTTCTCACTTTTATGAGTTTTAAATCTCCTCAGTAGTCACCACCATCTGCAAAAAGAAGCTTCTCTGACAAAAAAGAAAGAAAGTAGCACTAATTTATAGGCAAAAACATAAATATTTATGCTGGGCTTGATGATGCATGCCTTTAATCCCAGCACTCAGAAGGCCAAGGTAGGAGGATTGCCATTAAGTGTGAATCCAGCCTGAGAGTACATAATGAATTCCAGGTCAGCCTGAACTAGAGTGAGACCCTACCTCAAAAAAATCCATAAATATTTAGAGGGCAACTTGATGGGCACAACATATTCCTTTATCCAAGCAACAGTAGTGGCTCCCCGCTTGGGGCTTATAACCTATGCAGCCACAGATTTTGACTTGATTTTCAGTACCAGGCTTGAATTCTCTCCAGTGAAGTGCACCTCAAAGCTAATCAAAGAGCAGTTGCTTACCTCCATAAGTCATGCGAGTATTGCATATGTTGAAGCTCATCTTGCCTGGTTGTCTGGTTGTTTAGCTCGCAAGGGTCCACTACTGATTAAGTCTATTGATGACTTTTCTCCCCCTACTGCCTTAATAGCACTTTCCAGCCCTATGACAGCTAGCTAGCAAGGAAGTATGTTTGCTTCCAGACATTTCATCATTTAAATTCTTACATTTAGGTTGATGACACATTGAGTTAATTTTTATAAGATATAAGTCAAGTTCATTCCTCTCCATATGGGTTTCTAAATGTTCCAGCATGATTTGCTGAAAAGATTTTTCTACCTCCACTGAGTTATCTTGAAATGATTTCACCAAGTGTGTATGCCTATTTGTGGACTCTATTCTGTTTCATTGATTTATATGTTTATTCTTCAAAAACAAGTTTTTTATTTGTGTGCTTTACAGTAAGTATCAAAATCAGTTAGAGTATATCGAATTTTGTCCTTTTTAAAAATTCTTTTGGCTCTTTCAGCCTTTTTTTTCCACTTAACCTTTTACATTTTTATTTTTTAATTGTTTTATAAAAGAAGCTGGATGTGGTGGCTCACTCCTTTAATCCCAGCACTCAGGAGGCAGAGGTAGGAGTATCTCTGTGAGTTCAAGGTCAGCCTGAGACTACATAGTGAATTCCAGGTCAGCCTGGGCTAGACAGAGACCCTACCTCAAAAACCCAAAGTAATTAAATAAATAAAAGATAAAATTCTGTATCCTCTCACCCTTGCTTTCCTTTCCCTCAAAGTTCCCCTCAGTGGGGTTCTTGGTATTCACCGTGGGGTCATGAAGGCCTCAGTCATTCTCTGCAGGGGGATTGTGATTCCGGATAATCCTATCCACTCTGTAACTCTTACAATCTTTCCATTCCCTCTTCCAAAACAGTTCCCTGAGCCATGATGGGCCTATTAGCAATCTGATTTAGTGTTGAGTACTCTGTGGCTTCTGGTTTGCTGCTTTTATGAGGTTTGATTAGCCACATTGTTCCAGACTACTTTAAATCTTTTTAAATATTATTATTTATTTATTTGAGAGCAAGAGAGAGAGAGAATGCACACTAGGACCTCTGTCACTGTAAACAAACTCCAGATGCATATGCTACTTTGTATGTCTGGCTTTATGTGGGTACTGGGGTATCAAACTGAAGCTGTCAGGCTTTGCTAGCAAGCGTCTTTAACCACTTAGCCATCTGCCCATTCCCCTAAACTACTTTTTTTTTGTTTTTTTGAGGTAGGGTTTCATAATCAACTTGTTAGTTAATTCGTGCCTCACAAAAAAAGGCCAGTTTGGATTTCATATCGCAATGATTTTCATATTTCATAATTTCATTCAATTCACAATATTTTCCAGTGTACATTTCATTTCTTCTTTGAGCCATAGTTACGTAGATGTATACTTCTTAATCTCAAGACATATATGATTTCCATTTTTTTGATTAATTTCTATTTTAATTTCATAATGATCAGAGAATATACTATCTTGTTTTCAATCTATGCAGTTTGTTGAGGCTTCCTTTATATCCTTTGTGTAGTCAAAATTTTTAATTTTTCATGTCTAAAAAGAAAGTATTCTGTAGTTTTAGAGTGGAGACTTATTTGCAAATTCTGTTAATATGATGAATTATGTCTTTCAAGTATTTTATATCCTCAATAATTATTAGTTTATAATTTTAGAAATATACAATAAAACTCTATATAACAACAATAATGAATAAGTTACATTCACATGCAACCAGATGGGTGATTAATGGATGGATAATATTGAACAAAAAAGACAGGCCCAAAGGAGTACTTGGTGAATGATTTCATTTAGATAAAACTCAAAAGCAGACAAAACTAATCTGTGTTATAGAAAGTCCAAATAGGCCTGGAAAGATGACTTAGCAGTTAAGGCACTTGCCTGTGAAGCCTAAGGAGCCATGTTCGACTCTCCAGATCCCACATAAGCCAGATGCATAAAGATGAGCAAAGTGCAAGGTTGCACATGTGCACTAGGTGGTGCCAGCATCTGGAGTTCAATTGCAGTGGGTCAGGCCCTGGCATGCCAATTCTCTCTCTCTCTCTTGCTCTTGCTCTCTCTGAAAAAAAAGTCCAAATGATGGCTACATTTGGCAGGGAAAGAATATAACCACATGGTTTCTAGGGTCCTGGTAATGTTTTCTTTCCAATATGGGTTCAAGTCATATAAATGCATTTATTTTGTAAAAAAAAAAATCAAGGTATATACTTATGAATTGTCTAATTTTCTGTCTCTTGTAATTCCAGTGGCTTATTTTATTTATATATATATAGTGAAGTCAAGCATGATAGCACTTGACTGCAATCCCAGAACTTGGAGGTTGAGGTAGGAGCACAGGTTCTAGTACATTCTGGAATAAATAATGAGAACCTAACTAAAAAAAATTAGTCAGGCTTGCTGGGCGTGGTGGCACACGCCTTTAATCCAGCACTCAGGAGGCAGAGGTAAGAGGATCGTCATGAGTTCGAGACCACCCTGAAACTACATAGTGAATTCCAGGTCAGCCTGAGCTAGAGTGAGACTCTACCTCCAAAAATAAATTAGTCAGGCTCACTAGTGATTGAGAATCTACATTTTGGGGCTGGAGAGATGGCTTAGCAGTTAAGGTGTTTGCCTGCAAAGCCAAAGGATCCCAGTTTGATTCTCCAGGACCCACATAAGCCAGATGCACAATGGGACACATGTGTTGGGGATTTGTTTGCAGTGGCTGGAGGCTCTGGCACACCCATTCTCTCTCTCCCTCTTTATCTCTCTCAAATAAATAAATATGTATATTTTTTAAAAAAGAGCTGGGCGTGGTGGCACATGCCTTTAATCCCAGCACTCTGGAGGCAGAGGTAGGAGGATCACTCTGAGTTCGAGGCCACCCTGAGACTACATAATGAATTCCAGGTCAGCCTGAGCTAGAGTGAGACAGTATCTCACCCCCCCCCAAAAAAAAAGAATCTACATTTCATAGATAGCTCAGTGGTTAAAGGTGCTTGTTTGAGCCAGGCGTGGTGGCACACGCCTTTCATCCCAGCACTTGGGAGCAGAGGTAGGAGGATCGCCATGAGTTCGAGGCCACTCTGAGAGCACAGAGTGAATTCCAGGTCAGCCTGGGCTAGAGTGAGACCCTACCTCAAAAAACCAAAAAAAAAAAAAAAAAAAAAAAAAAAAAAAAGGTGCTTGTTTGCAAAGCCTACCAACATGGGTTTGATTCCCCAGGTCACACATAAAGCCAGATACAAAAAGTGTTGCATGCATCTAGCATTCAATTGCAGTGGCAATAAACCCTGCCTCACCCATGCACACATACATATACATGTGCAAATAAGTAAATAAATTTGAAAAAGAATGTACATATCAAGTGACACTTAAATAGTTTATATTCTCAAAAGAAGTATAATTCTCTGTGTAGAGGTAGAAAAATGTGATGTCCTTCCAAAGTGGTCCTGTACTTTTAAGAAAAATATGAAAATATATTAAATACTTTTAAACTATGTATACCTTTAGATTCTAAAATTCAGTTTCTCAGAAACATTCCCTGGCTATTGTAAAACAAACACAAAAACATGTATCTTCAAAGATTTTCATTGAAATGTTGCTTTAGAGTGCTATAATTCTAAATGACCTAATATTTATTACTAAAGAGGTTGAAGAAATGATACTTTCTTATAGTGGACTAAAATTCATACTTTAAAAAAAATAGAAAGTAGCCAGGTGTGGTGGCACATGCCTTTAACTCCAGCACTTGGTAGGCAGAGGTAGGAGGATCATTGTGAGTTCGAGGCCAGCCTGAGACTGCATAATAAATTCCAGGTCAGCCTGGGCTAGTGCAAGAACCTACCTTGAAAAACCAACCTGCACACATGCAGCAAGGCAGGGAGATCTGAGGAGATAAACCACCCCTCAAATATCATCCAGGGCCCAGGTCAAACCACAGAGGAATTGGCAAGATGAGTAAGAGTGCTGCTTCAATGGTGAGCCGGAAAACAAGCTCCAGGGTAATGGAAACAGACACTAAGAATACACAAAATGGGCCAAAGCAGAATTCCAGAAGCTGCTAAGAGCACAACACTAGACTTAAAGCACACCCACCAAGGCCCAGGGAATTTTGTGGAAGAGGGGATGGAAAGAGTGTAAGAGCCACAGAGTAGAAGGGAATATCCAGAGGCATTCTCCTCTCCCTTACAATGACTGACTGTTATTCTCATCTCTCATAACCCATGACTCCAGGGGGAATACCAACAATCCCACTGAGGAATGCCCTCAGCAGAATGGGGACAGGGAGGAGGGAAATCATGGTACCAACCCAAGATGTGTTCATAAAAAGTTTCTACTTGAGCCGGGCGTGGTGGCGCACGCCTTTAATCCCAGCACTTGGGAGGCAGAGGTACGAGGATCACCGAGAGTTCGAGGCCACCCTGAGACTACAGAGTGAATTCCAGGTCAGCCTGGACCAGACTGAGACCCTGCCTTGCAAAACCAAAAAAAAAAAAAAAAAAAAAAAAAAAAAAGTTTCTACTTAATAAAAAAGAAAGGGTGTGGTAACCTTTAATCCCAGCACTGAGTTTGAGACTGAATATGAGGTCACCCTAAGACTACAGAGTGAATTGCAAGTCAGCCTACATTAGGGTGAGACCCTATCTCGAGAAAGAAAAGTAACTAACCCTACTAGCTTAATTACTTGGTAGACTAGACAAGACAACCAAAATTCAAAGCCTACGTTGACTACAGAGTAAATTCAAGGCTAGCCAGAATAATTTAGTGAAACACTGTCTGTCTTAAAATTAAAAAGTTAAAAGAAGCCGGGCGTGGTGGCGCATGCCTTTAATCCCAGCACTTGGGAGGCAGAGGTAGGAGGATCACGGAGAGTTCGAGGCCACCCTGAGACTACATAGTGAATTCCAGGTCAGCCTGGACCAGAGTGAGACCCTACCTTGCAAAACCAAAAAAAAAAAAAAAAATGTTTCTACTTAATAAAAAAGAAAGGGTGTGGTAACCTTTAATCCCAGCACTGAGTTTGAGACTGAGTCTGAGGTCACCCTAAGACTACAGAGTGAATTTCAAGTCAGCCTACATTAGGGTGAGACCCTATCTCGAGAAAGAAAAGTAACTAACCCTACTAGCTTAATTACTTGGTAGACTAGACAAGACAATCAAAAGTTCAAAGCCTACGTGGACTACAGAGTAAATTCAAGGCTAGCCAGAATAATTTAGTGAAACACTGTCTGTCTTAAAATTAAAAAGTTAAAAGAAGCCAGGCGTGGTGGCGCACGCCTTTAATCCCAGCACTTGGGAGGCAGAGGTAGGAGGATCACAGAGAGTTCGAGGCCACCCTGAGACTACAGAGTGAATTCCAGGTCAGCCTGGACCAGAGTGAGACCCTACCTCGAAAAACCAAAAAAAAAAAAAAAAAAGTTAAAAGACGTCTGAGAATATAGCTCAATAGTAGAGTGCTTGTCTAGTAGGTAGAAGGCCCTGGGTTCAAGCCACAGGACTACAAACAAAAAAATTTAAAAACTAAAAAATTCTAACAGAGCTGGAGAGATGACTTAGTGGTTAAGGCATTTGCCTGTGAAGCTTAAGGACCCATGTTCGACTCTCAAGATCCCAGATAAGCCAGACGTACAAAGGTGAGGCAAGTGCAAGGTCACACATGCCCATTAGGTGGTGCAAGCATCTGGAGTTTGGTTACAGTGGCTGTGACCTTGGTGTGCCAACTCTCTCTCTCTCTCTCTATCTCTCTCTCTCTCTCTCTTACAGTCAGGTTCACATTACTGGCAGAAAACACCCGACCAAGAGTAGCTTGTGGGAAAAAAGGGTTTATTTTGGCGTAGAGACTTGAGGGGAAGCTCCATGGTGGCAGGGGAAAACAATGGCATAAGTACAGGGTGGATATCAACTCCTGGCCAATATCAGATGGACAACGGCATCAGGAGAGTGTGCCAATCACTGGCAAGAGGAAGCTGGCTATAACACCCATAAGCCTGCCCCTAACAATACACTGCCTCCAGGAGGTGTTAATTGCCAAATCACCTTCAGCTGGGAACCTAGCATTCAGAACACATAAGTTTATGGGGAAACACCTGAATCAAACTATCACCCTCTCGCTCCCTCTAAAAAATAAAAATAAAATCTAAAAAAATATAACAAACCCAAATATTTATCATACACATATTTTCAAGTAAACACATAACAAGATTGTATACATAACTGGGATTTATTTTTATTTAAATACATATGCTGTTGTAGTCAGCTTCACATTGCTGGGATGAACATCCAAACCACACATAGCTTATGGGAGGAGAGGGTTTATTTCAGACTTATAGATCCAGGGGAAAGTTCCATCAGTGGCAGAAGATTCTTACATACATGCAAGCAGAGATAAACAACCAAACAGCATGAGAAAACCAAAAGCAAAAAGCAGGAATGGGCAAGCAAGCAGAGGGACAAGGCAGAGCTCAGACTGTTCTGCATGCCTTTAGGCTGGAAATCAGATCTGCCCCCAAACACACCTTAGGGCTAGACTCCAGGATCCAACCCCATTGACACCTCCTCCAGCTTGGTGGCTGGAGATCCAAGTTACAAGCTTAATAACACACCAGAGTCAAGCCAGACATGGTGACACATGCCTTTAATCCCAGGACTTGGGAGGCAGAGGTAGGAGGATTGATATGATTTTGAGGCCAGACTGAAACTACATAGTGAATTCTAGGTTAGCCTGGACTAGAGCAAGACCCCCTACCTCAAAAAAAAAAAAAAGGAAAGAAAGAAAGAGAAAGAAAAAGAAAAAGTAAAACATCTGAGTCTATGAGGGACATACATTCAAACTACTATATATATTTGAAATTCTACAGTTATTTTATCCTCTAGGTAAATTGGCACTATCATTAGGAAATATCCCTTTTGTTTTTACTATGGCTTCTTGCTTTAAAGTCTACTTAATCTGATATTGATATAGATAGATAAACTTTTGTTAATATTGCAAAGAATATCTTCAGTTCTTTAACTTTCAACCCTCTTTGGGGCTTTATATTAAAATAAATCCCTTCTAAGCAACATATAGAATGTTTTGTAACTCAAAGAAGTTTTATCTTTTAATTGGAATACTTAAGCCATTTACCTATAATATAATTGCTGATATATCTGGGTTGAAATTCACTATTTTTTTTCTGTCTTGTGTTGCTTTTTTTTCTTTTTTCTCTTGACTGTATTTGGATTACTTAAATTGTTTTTTTATAATTCCATGTTCTTTATCACCTTGTTAATTATACATCCTATTACTGTTCATGTAAAGGTTATCTTACAGACTACAAAAGTTGTCCTAGACACTGTCAAGCCTAACATAAGTAATTTTAGGGCAGGAGAGATGTCTTAGCGATTAAGGTGCTTGCCTGCAAAGCCTAAGGACCCATGTTTGACTCTCCAAATCCCATGTAAGCAAGATGCACAAGGTGACACAAGCACAAGGTCACACATGTGCATTAGGTGGCTCATGTGCCTGAGTTCAATTGCAGTGGCTGGAGGCCCTGGTATGCTAATTCTTTCTCTCTCACTCTCTCATTAAAAGCCTAAAATTAGAGTTGAGCATGGAGGCACACGCCTTTAACCCCAGCACTTGGGAGGCAGAGGTAGGAGGATCGTAGTGAGTTCAAGGCCACCCTGAGACTACATAGTTAATTCCAGGTCAGCCTGGGCCACAGTGAGACCCTACCTCGAAAAAAATCAAACCAAAAAACCCTTAAAATTAGGGCTGGAGGGATGGTTTAGGGGTTAAGGCACTTGCCTGTGGAGCCTAAGGATCTAGGTTCAGTTCACCAGGAGCCATGTAAGCTGGATGCACAGGGTGGCACATGTGTATGGAGTTCATTTGTAGTGGCTAGAGGCCCTGGTGAACCCATTCTCTCATTCTCTCATTCTCTCTCTCTCTCTCCATATATATATATATATCCTTTATCTCTCAAATAAATAAATAAAATATTTTTAAATTAAAATTAAAAGTAATTTTACTACATTGTGGGTTTATAGAATGTTTCTAAATAAATATTAAATCCTTACCTAAATTCTGACTCCCATCTATGATCCAAAAGCCTATGATTTTTCTTCTATATACCACTGCCCTAAAGACCAAGTGGTGTTAGTCCTTATGCCTGTATCTTCAGAATAAAGAGATGGATTTTAACCAGGCGTGGTGGCGCACGCCTTTAATCCCAGCACTCGGGAGGCAGAGGTATGAGGATCTCCATGAGTTTGAGGTCACCCTGAGACTACATAGTGAATTCCAGGTCAGCCTGAGCTAAAGTGAGACCCTACCTAGAAAAAACAAAAAACAAAACACAAACAAAAAAAGAACAGAAATGGATTTTATTTTTATAAGAGAAGTTGATGAACTGGTCCTTATATGCATATGTCGTTTCATAATATATGTGCACCACTCCAAACAAATGTAACACACCATATCCAGATCCTAATAAGTCCAATATCTAAAAGAAAATGTGTGAAAATTGGAAAACTGTGTCTATTGAAGTCAGAGAAAGATGGAGCCTGGAGATGTTTTTACCCATCTTGACCTATCTTCTTTATTTATCTACCACTAGATGTCAGTAAGTTCCAGAAAGGGTTGGGCTATTCTTGTTGTGGGGTTATGGGAATTTATTCCTATTATCTTTCTGTTTATGTATTTTCCTAATGTTCTATGAAGAAGATGTATCATTTAAATGCCAGGGCAAATAAAATATTACTACATGTAGTAAGAGAGCTCTCTATCCAAGTTGTTACCAGATCTCTTCTATAACCTTTTGTTTTCCCCAAAGACAAAAATGGTTCTTACCTTCCCAAGCCTCAGTTTCCGTATCTAAAAAAATTATGGTAACAATCTTCCCTTAAAGAGTTCATCAAATATGTAATGGCACCTTATAAAGTCTGGACATTTGGTCCCTGGTCTGCTAAAGTGGCACACAATGCCCACAAAGGACCCTTAAGAAAGTAGGCCACAGTGCAGTTTTCCAAGAGTACAGAAAAGCTGGGAAAGAGACTATCAATGTAATCTAGATCCAAGGGCTAGAGATCCTTGAGTGCTAGCTGGGGAACGTGTTGCAATTCCTTTCTTACGTAATAGATTTCCTCTGAGGGAGTTTGTGTAATGATATCTGAGCTGGCTTCGGAGAAACTGCTCTGGGGAACAATGAGTTGGGAAGCCTTATAAGGATATGGTACTTGGAGGAGTGGGAGGCCTTGTGTGGGTCCTCACTATTCCGAGGGGTCGTTGGCCACTGATGTCCCAGGTGCAGGAGGAGTTGGGGGGAATCAGAGTCCTGGAGCAGATGAGTGCAGCAGGCAATGAACCACCCGGGAGGCAGTCTGATGGATAGCACGCTCTCATTTATTCAAAAGGGGAGTGGGTTTACAAACACTTGAGAAAGGTTGAGAAGGCACATGCAGACTATAAGGAGATTGGATACATAGGTTTATGGGTTGCTATCTAATTGGCTGGTGTTGGAAGGCAGAAGTCACAGGGGAAAACTGCAAGGGAGATAACAGAAGTGGCGGGAAAAGCTATGTGACTCCAGCCACATATTCAATGGTTACAACTGCAAAGAGACTGTTTACAAGCTACCGTGACTTCAGCCACATAATGGATGGCTACAGCTGCAGGGAAACTGCTTATAAGGGTCTTTTGAGCAGCTAGTCACAAGGTCAGGAACTGTGGGGCAAGGGCAAAGCCTGACTATGGAATGGTCAGGTGCTTTTGGAATGGGGGTGGGCCCGCCGGTTCTGCCCACTCTGGGCAAAGATAGGGCACACTACAACCTTGAGAGCAGAGAGGGCCAGCTCTGTCTCCAGAGTGGGTTCCCAACGATAAGGCCAGCTTCAACTCCCACAGCCCAAGGACCCCGTCCATGTTCAACAGCCCAGGCCAGCTTCCTCACAGCCCCAGCCCATGTTTAGCAGTGCCCAACAGCCTTGAACTTCACATTCTTTACAAACAGTTATCTGTACAGTGTGTACAGATCAGTTAGGTGACAGAAGAGAAGGAGTGGGAGGGAGAAGGGGAAGAATAGGAAGTGGGAAAGGGATTCAGAGTTAAGTCAAACCTTTGAAACTAAGAGTTCTCTGAAAGATTTATTGAACTATACAGATGCTAACCAAAAGGTGAAGGTCAGGTCCTGGAACAAATTTCTTAAGCTACCAGAGCATGGCCAGTTAGCAACTGAAAAAAAACTGTCCACTGGAAGGACCTAAGGGGCTTTAGTGTTTTACAATAAAATTTAGGGCAGAAAGCACATAAACATGTACAGTGAATCTGCATAGACCTATCTAGAAAGAAGGGCATAATAATGGGAAGCTGGCAAAATTCTGGGATAGGAGGTTAGTCAATAAAGAAGTTTTGTTACTTATTGGTTGGTTAGTTCCAAAAGCATAATGTTGCATGGCTGTGATTGGTAATCTTCAGCACCCAGGAAATGAATGTAGAGCAGTTATTTTCTTTGATAATCTAGCTTTGAGCTGTGAGTTAAGTGACTTCCATCCACTCTCAGTCCTGTAACTTAAGTTTGAGCATTGCAGAATTCTGCTCTTATCAAAAGGCAAAATAGGCTGGGTGTGGTGGCACATACCTTTAATCCCAGCACTCGGGAGGCAGAGGTAGGAGGATTGCCATGAGTTCAAGGCCACCCTGAGAATACATAGTGAATTCCAGATCAGCCTGGGCTAGAGTGAGACCCTACCTCGGAAAACCAAAAAAAAAAAAGGGCAAAATAGGCTGAGCATGGTGGTGCATGCCTTTAATCCCAGTACTCGGGGAGAAGAGGTAGGAGAATCACTGTGAGTTTGAGGCCATCCTGAGACTACATAGTGAATTCCAGGTCAGCCTGGGCTACAGCAAGACCCTACCTTGGGGTGGGGAGGCAAAATAGAGAAAGAGGCTCATCAAGCCTAATCCCTTCCTGAGGAGCTATTGGCAGTTAATGGCTGCTAGGGGCAAGGGACACATGTTCTTCAGTGGCATAGCCAATGCTAAGTTGCCCATGCTTTGGTAAATAACTCCCCCCACCTCCCATTTAATTAAGGCAAGCAACCCTAATTAAACTCAGTGTGTCACAAAAAAAGATGGCTCTGGGGCTGGAGAGATGGCTTAGCGGTTAAGGCACCTGCCTCGTAAGCCTAAGAACGCTGGTTCCAATCTCCAGAGGTTCCAATCTCCAGGTCCCACGTTTATCCAGATGCAAAGGGGGCGCAATGTCGCACTTGACCACAAGGGGGCAAACGCATCTGGATTTCATTCACAGCAGCTGAGAGGCTGCTGGAGCACCCATCTCTATCTGTCTTCCTGTCCCTCTCTCTCTGTCTCTCTCTGTGTCTCTCTCCAAAAAAAAAAAAAAAAGATGACTCTGCAGTTAAAGGCACATGCTTGCTAGCCTGCTGGCCAGGGTTCAATTCCCAAGCCAGCCACATAAGCCAGACACAAAAAGTGGACCAACATATATCCTCAAGACTCTATTTACTACAGAGACACTTGATCAACCATAGTCAATGCTCCTCTATTTACAATAGCTAGAAATCAAAATCAGCCCAGGTGGCCATCAACAGATGGTTAATGAAGATGTGGCATACATACACAATGGAATTTTACTCCGTGACAAGGAAAAACAAAATAATGAAATTAGCAGGAAATGGATGGAGTTGGGGAAAATCATACTAAGCAAAATCACACAGGCTCAGAAAGACAAACACTGTATATTCTCTCTCATATGCGGTTCCTAACCTGGAACAGCTTGAGTAGATTGTAAGTGGTAGAAAGCATCAGGAGTACCGACATGGAGCTAAAATGAAGCTAGGAGAAAGTGGAAATAGGGAGGAACGGGAGGAGGGGCTACTTGACAAACACCATGAGAGTAAAAAACAAAAAGAAAGCAAGAAAGCTGGGTTTGGTGGTACATACCTTTAATTCCAGCATTTGGGAGGCAGAGGTAGGAGGATTGCCAAGAGCTCAAGGCAAGCCTGGGACTACAGAAAATTCCAGGTCAGCCTGGACTACAGTGAGACTCTGCCTCGAAAAACAAAAAAAAAAAAAAAAGAGAGCTGGAGAGATGGCTTAGCTGTTAAGGCACTTGCCTGAAAAGCCTAAAGACCTAGGTGCAACTGCCCAGAAGCCATGTATGCCAGATGCACATGGCACATGTGTCTGGAGTTCATTTGAACTGGCTAGAGGCCCTGCTGCACCCATTGTCATGTTTTATCTCTCTCTCCCTCTCATAAATAAATTAACACAAAAAAGAAGAGACTTGTGGTGGCACACACCTTTAATCCCAGCACTTGGGAGGCAGAGGTAAGAGGATCGCCATGAGTTTGAGGCCACCCTGAGACTACATAGTGGATTCCAGGTCAGCCTGGGCTAGAGTGAGTCCCTACCTTGAAAAACAGGATAAAAAGAAGGCAGGCAGGCAAGGGTGGAAGGGCCTTTGAGATGGATGGGAGAAAGGGGAGAAGAATTACACAAAATTAATGTCAAAATGAATCAGTACCATTGAACCTTCCTCCTGGATAGCTTTCTGCAAGGTATAACCCCCAATAAAGAGGAAGGGAGACTGTCTGGACAGAAGTGCCCCAAAGAAAATGGAGACAGCTTAACCCTAAAACCATGGGCTTCTTTGGCTGGTAAATCCTAGGGCCAGGATTGGGTTGCCCCCCAATGTGAGATGTTGGTCAGGGAGATGCATGAGGTCCCCAAAACAATGCAAGCCATTGCCAAAGCACTTGGTTACCTGCCAGAGCTAAAATGGTAAGAAGACCCTATTGCTGAAGACACCACATCCTGCAGCCACAGTCCTGCAGCTCTGGTCTGCAAGCTCCTTGGTGGGATTCTGGCTGATTTCCTCCTTTCTGATCGATTTTAGTGTCTCCTGCTTCTCCGCTGTGTCAGAAAAAAAAATACCTATACACCTTCACTTTACAGACCAAAGAGTATCTTGCTGTGGTTTTGCTCAAATCTCTCTCTAGGCTGGATTAGTGTGACTCATGTGCAACCATCTTACCTGGAAGTCCTCTCCAAAATCTCCACCCCCTCTTAAATAAATAAGATAAAATATTTTAAAAGTAGCCTAAACATTTGGCATTTCTTTGCAATGGCAAGAGGCTCTGGTGCTCACACACCAACAAATTTTAAAATAAAAAAAATGGGAATAGGAAAAGAGACTAGCTGAGAAGAGAGATTCAGGGTACAGTGGAAATGATATGGGGGCAAGAGAGGGTAATAGGGGTGAATATGATCAAAAAGGCATTATATACATGAATGAAATTGTCAAATAAGTTTCAAAGGAAAAGGGGGCAAAATAAAGTTTGAGAAGCCATTACTGGGATGGCTTGAACTATATGTTCATTCCTAGGAGCCTTCTCTATAGAGCAAATAGCTCTGCCAATCTTAACAAAGAGCAAAGAAAAGAGGGAGATGAGGTTAAGAGAGTGTAAGCATTCAGAAGGCAGGGGCAGGAGCAATAGAGGAGATATAGCAAGACTCTGTCTCAAAATAATTAACCACTGTATGTGGCTGCAAATATATGTCAGAGGTAGAGAGCTGGTATAGCATATGAAGCATTTCCAGCATCTCAAAAAGAGAAAAGCAAGCCGGGCGTGGTGGCACACGCCTTTAATCCCAGCACTTGGGAGGCAGAGGTAGGAGGATCACCATGAGTTCGAGACCACTGTGAGACTACATAATGAATTCCAGCTCAGCCTGGGCTAGAGTGAGACCCTATTTTGAAAAACCAAAAAAAAAAATGCCTATAATCCCATCACTAGGGAGGCGGAGATAGTTAATCCTAGAGGCATACTGGCTAGCTAGTCTAGCTAAATTATTTTCCCAAAGAATAAGGTGGAGCGGGCTTGAGGAAGACATCCAATGTCCACATCTATCCTGTAAACATGTGCACTCACACTTGCATGTGCACCTGTACACACAGGGAAACCCATGAGGTCCCCAAAACAATGTAGCCCATTGTCAAAACATTTGCCAGAGCTAAAACAAAAGGACCTATTGCTGAAGATCCACATGCTGTAGTCACAGGACATGAGGATACCATGCTGGAACTGAAATGGAAACTAACTCCCACCTGGCTAGCCCCCCTAGTGCTAGAGGACAATGGTCATCAGGAGCATGAATAATCAGGGGACCCTGCAGCCTATGAAATCAACCACCAGACAAGAATTACACACTTGTGCAATAGAGGCACACAGCGGTGACACAAAGCCCATTCAGTGGGATTGAATTCATAACTGGTACTGGAAACCAAGTCAGAATTCCATGGTAAGGAAACTCACAGACTTCAGAGAGAAGGCCCTACTGCTCTCTGGAGAACAAGAGTGGGCTTGCATACCAAAAAAGCCCCTCAAATAATTTTCCATACTCTCTTTAACACAAGTTGTTCTCACTCTTGGTTGGAAAATCTGTTTTATTTTACAGATAACAGAGAAAATGGAGGAGGGCCAAGATTCATTGATAAAACAAAAAGATAATTGACTGCCCACCAGGAGACTTCCCACCTCTATCGCATCTGCCAGGGCGCAGGAGAAATTGCAGAGGAAGAGGCCACAGGAATACTGCACTTACTGCTAGCCCAACAAACAGCTCCTGAGCAATGGTGACAGACAAGGTGATCAATCAAAACCTATCCAACGGCAGTGACCACTGGGATGACCCAAAAGGCACCATAGTGCTGAGAATCAGCAGAGGAGTGTTCAGCACTGAAACATGTCTATCACACCTTCCAAGACTCAGGGTCCATTGCAGAAGAGGTGGCAGAAAGAATGTAAGAACCAAAGGAAAGGTAGGACTGCTTACAATGCAATTGTTCAGACACAAATTGGCCTTGATATCCATGACCTCACAGTGCCTAGTACTACCTTCACATGACCCTCATAATAGGAGGGAAAAATGATGACATCAAAATAAAAGAGAGACTAATTGAGAGAGGGAGGGGATATGTGAAGGGGAAAGTGGGGGAAGGGAGAGAATTATCATCGTTTATTGTCTATAAACATGGAAGTTGTCAATAAAAAAAAGTTTAAATTTTTTTTAAGTTTAAAAATTAAATAAATAAATAAAATAAAACCCATCTAAGCGTAAATCCAACAGTTATGGAGAACTCAACAGTATATCAGACTGACAACAGGCCTGTCATTTCTCAGGGAACATTATGGAAGAGGGGGCAAAAAGATTGTAAGAGCCACAGAGTGAGTAGGAATATCCTGAGGCATGGTCCCCCAACTACCCGCCAGGGACTGACTGAGGCCTTCATGACCCCACGGTGAATACCATAACCCCACTGAGGAGGGTTCCCAGGGAAACAGGAGCATAAATAAGTGTATAACCTTTTATAATATATATTAAAAGTTAAAATTTTTAAATATGTGGTGTGCGTGAGCACGCGTGTGTGTGTGTGTGTGTGTGTGTGTGTGTGTGTATTAGAGAAAGGCAATGCCACTTGGTGATCAGAGTAAAGACTGCAATTCTGAAAGTCTCAGGCCCTAGGCTTGTCACAGGGAAGATAGGAGAAGGAGGAGTGTGGACCTCTGGCATCAGCCAGATTTTTCTAGAATTTACAACTCACTGGCAGCAAACCTCTAAATATAGAATTTTCTGAGGTCTCTAAGCCCAAAACAAGATATCCACTTCCTGTCTCAACCGAAGAGACAGCTGCAGTTGTGAGGGTGTGATTATTTAGGAAGAAGTTGGAGACATAGGAACAGACATGCTCAGTGGTACACTACCAAAACAATTGCATTAATCTAGTTTTCCCAATGAATCAGTATATTGTGCGTATATTTCCAAACCATATATGTGTACATACTTTTTTGTCAGTTGGGTTAATCATTTTCTTTTAGTTTTTGCTGTGAAACAAAGTCTCAAGCTGTCCTTGAACTCACTACGTAGGTGAGGATGAGCTTGAACTTCTGATCCTCCTGTCTCCACCTTCTGAGTGCTGAGATTATAGGCATGCACTGTCAAGCCTAGTATATTCAATACTGGGGATCAAACCCAAGGCGTCCTGCATGGTAGGCAAGCACTCTACCAACTGAGCTATTCTCTCAGGCCAAGTTA
Organism: Orientallactaga sibirica; assembly: GCA_036365145.1. Taxonomy (NCBI): domain Eukaryota; kingdom Metazoa; phylum Chordata; class Mammalia; order Rodentia; family Dipodidae; genus Orientallactaga; species Orientallactaga sibirica. The sequence continues at coordinate 309,630 of JAEOAD010001221.1, forward strand.
CATGATTTTTTCAGCAAGTTTTATCTCAATATATTTTCATAATAAAAATTTCAAACAAGACAAAAAAGGTGCATGTGTAAGTTGAACCCTTTCTATCCATTGTCTGATCCTCACTCCACAAGAAATTTACTGAAAATAGATGCATGTTCTCCACATATATTTCTCTGAATATAAAGAAAAATATTTAGGGGCTGGAAAGATGGCTTATTGGTTAAGCACTTGCCTGTGAAGCCTAAGGACTCTGGATCGAGGCTCGATTCCCCAGGACCCATGTAAGCCAGATGCATAAAGTGACGCATGCATCTGGAGTTTGTTTGCAGTGGCTGGAGGTCCTGGCACACCCATTCTCTCTCTGTCTATCTGCCTCTTTCTCTCTCTGTCTCTCTCAAATAAATAAATAAGTAAAAAAAAAAAAAACATTTATCTAAGACTTAGTATTCAAATTTGTAATCATTACATATATTCTTTTGCAATTTGTCTGTTCACTTACTATAATTCGGGCTTTCACCAATATTTAATTAACTGATGGGGTATTAGTCAGGGTTCTGTAGAGGAACAGAATGGACAGAATGAATCGTATTAAAAGGGGATTTATTGGATTAGCTTACACAGTCCAGCAATAGCAGGTTGCATGTCCGAGAGTCAAGAAACCCGGTAGCTGCTCAGTCCACGAGGCTGGAGGCCTCAGCAGGCCCAATCCGGCACTGAAGGCCTGGAGGCTTCCTGGAGAGACGCTGCTCTTCAGTCCACCCTGGTCTTCAGTCCACATTGGAGAGCAGCAACACCAAGCAGCAGGTACCAAGCAGAAAACACCAAGCAGCAAGTACCCAGTGGCAAGCAGCTAGCAGCACTGGCAGCCAGGTGGGAGAGAGAGAGCCTTTCTTCCCAGAGCTCCTTTTTATCAACCAGCCCCCTCCTCCAAGAGGGGCCGCCCACTCTGGGCCGCCCACTCTGGGGGAAGGGCTTACCCCTGGGGGAAGGATTCTTCCTTTAGTTAATCCTTCCTAGAGGCAGCCTCAGAAACACACTTATGAGGAATGTCTGTGGATTCCTAAACAAATCAAGTTGACACAAACTTAACCATCACAAGTCCACCCCTTGTCAACTTGACACCAAACCATATATCTTTACATTCTACTTAATTTCCAAATGAAGACAGTAACAAGGTCATAATTCCGCCTAACATGATATAACTATCCCTCATACAACCGGAAACACACAATCATCCCCACACACACACAAAGCAAGTTCCTTGAGGAAGGCTTAGTCTCATATAATAAGTCAAATATAAATTCAACAGTGGTTAACTAGCAATATGATCTTAATCAGTATTAATTACCTAATAGAGAAATAGAGGAAGAACAAAACATCTTAATATTGGTGTAGATATGTACAAACACTCTTAACAAGGTAAGACAGGAACACTCATGGCAATTACAGACCACGTTTTTGTAACTGGTCCCGTGGCCTTAGCTGGTATTTGTTACTGCCTTCTTCTACTACCCATTCAGTATTTCCTCCACCTTCAGCAAGCACCTCAGCAGGTCTTGGTTCTTTACCTGGAGGGGTGACCCATACCTTCATTCCTGAAGGATCTGGGCCATTTATCACATGGCCTTGATTGGGTTGTTGCAGTTGTCCATTGACTTTGATAACAGGGCATGGTAACACCAAGAGACGCCCTAGAGAATCTCCAGCACTCCAGACATACTCTTCCTTACCTCCATTGTGGAGGAGCAGTCCAATTTCCCGCTGGTAGTGTGGATCAATCACCCCTGCTAACACTGTAACTCCTTTCTCAGCCTGTGCACTCAAGGGCATCAGGAGCCCGAAGTGGCCAGGGGGAAGTCTTAGCTTCCAGTTCAATGGAATGTTCTTTGTGCCTCCTGGCAAAAGCACTCCACCCTCTGGAACCAAGACCTCTAGGCCAGCAGAGCGTAAGGTTGTGGGTACAGGAAGCAAAAATTTGGCTAATGGGTCACTTGGGATGATGGTAAGTGGTACCATTCCCATTTCCACCCCTTGATTCCTGGACCCGTGAATCCGGGCTATAGGAGAAACAGCACCATATATAGGACGCTGATTCAGAGCATATACAGCCTGCTGGAGGGCACACCCCCAGCCCTCCAAGCTATTGCCACCTAGTTGGCACTGCAGCTGTTTCTTTAAAAGGCCATTCCACTGCTCTATCAAGCCAGCTGCTTCAGGGTGGTGGGGCACATGGTAAGACCAGTGAATTCCATGATCATGAGCCCACTGCTGTACTTCCTTGGCTGTGAAGTGAGTTCCTTGGTCAGAAGCAATGCTGTGTGGAATTCCATGACGGTGGATAAGGAATTCTGTAAGCCCACGGATAGTAGTTTTGGCAGAAGCATTACGTGCAGGAAAAGCAAATGCATACCCAGAATAAGTGTCTATTCCAGTAAGGACAAAACGCTGCCCTTTCCATGATGGAAGAGGTCCAATATAGTCGACTTGCCACCAAGTTGCTGGCTGGTCACCCCGTGGAATACTACCATATCGGGGGCTCAGAGTTGGTCTCTGCTGCTGGCAGATTTGGCACTCAGCAGCAGCCGTAGCCAGGTCAGCCTTAGTTAGTGGAAGTCTGTGTTGTTGGGCCCATGCATAACCTTCATCCCTGCCACCATGGCCACTTTGTTCATGGGCCCATTGGGCAATGACAGGGGTGGCTGAGGAAAGAGGTTGACCACTGTCCACAGAACGTGTCAGCTTATCTACTTGATTATTAAAGTCCTCATCTGATGAGGTCACCTTCTGATGAGCATTAACATGGGACACAAGTATCTTTATATCCTTTGCCCATTCAGAGAGCTCTATCCACATACATCTTCCCCAAATGTCCTTTTCACCAATTTTCCAATCATGCTCCTTCCATGTCCCGGACCATCCTGCCAAACCATTGGCCATAGCCCATGAATCAGTTTATAAATGCACATCTGGCCATTTTTCTTTCCAAGCAAAATGCACAACCATGTGTACTGCCCGTAGTTCTGCCCATTGTGAAGACTTCCCTTCACCACAGTCCTTCAGAGTTGTCCCAGAAAGGGGCTGTAATGCTGCAGCTGTCCACTTCTGGGACGTGCCCGCATAGCGTGCTGAACCATCTGTAAACCATGCCCTGGTCTTCTCCTCTTCAGTCAACTGACCATAGGGCACACCCCATGATGCCATAGGTGCATGCTTGGGGACAGAAGGCATTGAAACAGGAGTAGCAACCATAGGCATTTGGGCAACCTCCTCATGTAACTTTCTCGTGCCTTCAGGGCCTGCTTGAGCCCGATCACGGATATACCACTTCCAATTGATGATGGACTGCTGCTGTGCACGTCCAACTTTACGGCCTGGTGGGTCAGATAACACCCAGCTCATAATGGGCAGTTCAGGTCGCATAGTAACTTGATGGCCCATTGTCAAGCGTTCAGTTTCTATTAAGGCCCAATAGCAAGCCAAGAGCTATTTCTCAAAGGGAGAATAATTGTCTGCAGATGATGGCAGGGCCTTGCTCCAGAATCCCAAGGGCCTCCGGTGTGATTCACCTATGGGGGCCTGCCAAAGGCTCCAAACAGCATCCCTATCTGCCACTGACACCTCAAGTATCATTGGATCTGCTGGATCATATGGCCCAAGTGGCAGAGCCGCCTGCACAGCAGCCTGGACCTGTTGAAGAGCCTTCTCTTGTTCTGGGCCCCACTGAAAACTAGTAGCTTTCCGAGTCACTTGGTATATGGGACGGAGTAACACACCCAAGTGAGGAATGTGCTGTCTCCAAAATCCAAATAGGCCCACTAGACGTTGTGCTTCCTTCTTAGTGGTAGGAGGGGCCAGGTGCAACAACTTATCCTTCACCTTAGAAGGAATGTCCCTGCATGCCCCACACCACTGAACTCCTAGAAATTTCACGGAGGTGAAAGGTCCTTGAATTTTGGGTGGATTTATTTCCCATCCCCTGATGAGCATATGCTGTACCAGCAACTCCAGAGTGGCTGCCACCTCCTGCTCATTCAATCCAATCAGCATAATGTCATCAATATAATGAACCAATGTGACACCTTGTGGAAGGCACAGGTGATCAAGATCCCTGAGAACTAAGCTATGACACAGGGCTGGAGAGTTAATATAACCTTGAGGTAATACAGTAAATGTGTACTGCTGACATTGCCAGCTGAAGGCAAATTGCTTCTGGTGGTCCTTATGGACAGGTATGGAGAAGAAGGCATTCGCAAGATCAATAGCTGCATACCAGGTACCAGGAGATGTGTTAATCTGCTCAAGTAAAGAAACCACATCTGGTACAGCAGCTGCAATTGGAGTCACCACCTGATTAAGTTTCCGATAATCCACTGTCATTCTCCAAGATCCGTCTGTCTTCTGAACAGGCCAAATAGGGGAGTTAAAGGGGGATGTGGTGGGAACCACCACCCCTGCGTCCTTCAAGTCCTTTATAGTGGCATTAATCTCTGCAATTCCTCCAGAGATGCGATACTGTTTCTGGTTCACTATTTTCCTTGGTAGAGGGAGCTCCAATGGCTTCCATTTGGCCTTTCCAACCATAATGGCCCTCACCCCACAAGTCAAAGAACCAATGTGGGGGTTTTGCCAGCTCCTAAGTATATCTATCACAATTATGCATTCTGGGACTGGGAAAATAACCACAGGATGAGTTCGGGGACCCACTGGACCTACTGTCAGTCTAACATTCACCAAAACTCCATTGATCACCTGACCTCCATAAGCACCTACTTTAACTGGAGGGCCACAATGGGGTCTCCTGGAATCAACATCAATTCAGAGCCAGTGTCCAGTAAGCCCCGAAAAGTCTGATTATTTCCTTTTCCCTAGTGTACAGTCACCCTAGCAAAAGGCCGCAGGTCCCTCTGAGGAAGGATAGGACTAAGCTTAATATTGAAACTTTTGGGGATTATGGGAGGGTCCTTCCTCAAAGGGACCCAGCCACCCCTTCAATCAAGGGGCTCAGGATCTGTAAACTGGCTCAAGTCTGGAAACTGGTTAAGAGGCCTTGATTCTCTGTTGCTATAATTCAAAGTGGCCTTTGGGTTCTTTGCTCTGGAACTTTTCTGCTTATACAGATCAAGCAGGAACTTAGTAGGCTTTTTATCTATTTCACTTCTGGGAACACCATGATTAAGCAGCCAGTACCAAAGGTCTACAGGAGTCATACTGTTACGAGCATTGTTTTGCCTGCGCTGTCCATTACGGTAAACACGCTCACCTTGCCTTTGGCGATTCAGTGCTGATACTTGGCCCTTGTTACCCCGAAAGCCAGTTAGACCCATTGCATCTAAGTCACCTAATGCAGCAACTGCAGCTCCCACTGTGATGTCTTCTTTACATAAAAGACCAATGATTGGGGACTTTAAGTGTGCTGGTGCTCCCCTCACAAATCTGTTTCTTATAGTCTTAGTGAAGGGCACATCTTCTGCACGCTCCCATTGTGGGCTTAAAGATGAGTTTACACGGTAAATCCACTCCAGCCTTCCAAGTTCTCTGAGCCTTTTAATCCCTTCATCAACATTAAGCCAAGGGATATCAGGCAGCTCAAGCTCATTCACAGTAGGCCATCTTTGGATCCATACTTCAGCCAACCAATCAAATAAACTCTTGGCACCTCTTCCAACTGCATGAGCTGCAGTGTTAAATCTAAAATCTCTGGTTAGTGGGCCCATTTCAATAAATTCAGCCTGATCTAATCTTATATTCCTTCCTCCATCATCCCACACTCTTAAAATCTATTCCCACATATATTCCCCATGCTTCTGCCTGTACAAGTTAGAAAGTTCCTGAAGTTCTTTAGAGGTGTATCTCACTTCCTCTTGAGTCACGCTTGCTAACTCCCTTTTAGGGGTATGCCTAGCCTTACGCCTAGTTATAGGCCTCGAGGCAAAGATGGGTGGGCTCTGAGAAGCATCAGCACATCCTGCAGGGAGGGTCATTACTGCTTCCTCAGACAAAGAAGGAGTGATTCCCTCAGGGGGTGGGGGTGGGGATGCACCTGCAGCTAAAGGAGGGGAAGCCACATTCTCATGCAAAACAACTTATTCAGAATCTGAGAGTTCAGTGTCCCCAGATTCTTCAGGGTCTTCCCATACATCCCCATCCCAAGTCATGGGATCCCACTCTTTTCCAACCAATGCCCTCACTTTAACTTCTGATAGTTTGTGAGGCTGGGAATTGAGCTTACGCTGCAAGTTAGATAATCTTACAATGAGAGCTTGAGTTTGGTTTTCTGCAATTCGAGCCCTGTTCTGACTAGACAGGAGATTTTCCTCCAGGGCACCCTTAGAAACCTTCAGATCATGTACGTGGGTCTTAAGCTTGGAATTTTCCTTTTGGAGCTTCTGCTTTTCTCTCAACAGTTTATCTAGAGATGCCAGAAGAAACCATCCAGCATCATCATTCGTCTTACTTTTCCACAAATATTCAAAAGTTCTAGATACAGAGTCACTAAATTTCTTGCTCCTCACAAGATATGACTCAGAATCACTAAATACATCTATCTCACGGAGTTCGTTAAATAGTTCACACCATGGATTATTAGTGCCCTCCTTATTACCACTTAAAGTGCACTCCTTATTACCAGCAGAGCCTTTAGTGGCACTGAAGTTGGAGAACCAACTCCACAGAGCACCAAGCCTACTAGGGAAATCCATCCTTACAATTCTGTTTCTCTAGAACCACTCCTGGTACCACAATCTGTATTAGTCAGGGTTCTCTAGAGGAACAGAATGGACAGAATGAATCATATTAAATGGGGATTTATTGGATTAGCTTACACAGTCCAGCAATAGCAGGTTGCAGGTCCGAGAGTCAAGAAACCCGGTAGCTGCTCAGTCCATGAGGCTGGAGGCCTCAGCAGTCCCAATCCAGCACTGAAGGCCTGGAGGCTTCCTGGAGAGACGCTGCTCTTCAGTCCACCCTGGTCTTCAGTCCACATTGGAGAGCAGCAACACCAAGCAGCAGGTACCAAGCAGAAAACACCAAGCAGCAAGTACCCAGTGGCAAGCAGCTAACAGCACCGGCAGCCAGGTGGGAGAGAGAGAGCCTTTCTTCCCAGAGCTCCTTTTTATCAACCAGCCCCCTCCTCCAAGAGGGGCTGCCCACTCTGGGACGCCCACTCTGGGGGAAGGGCTTACCCCTGGGGGAAGGATTCTTCCTTTAGTTAATCCTTCCTAGAGGCAGCCTCAGAAACACACTTATGAAGAATGTCTGTGGATTCCTAAACAAATCAAGTTGACACAAACTTAACCATCACAGATGGGTAAAGATATTGCTCTTTTTGGATAGGATCTCATGTAGCCCCAGCTGGCCTCAAACTTGCTATGTACACTTATTTCTATCAGGAACTCAGTAGTCAAATTCATACATACATAAATTAGAACAGGGACTGGAGAGATGGCTCAGCATTTAAGACATTTGAGTGCAAAGCCTAATGACCTGGGTTCAATTCCCCAGTACATAATGCCAGATGCATAAAGTGGTACATATCTGGAAGTCATTTGCAGTGGTGAGAGGCCCTGGTGCTCCCATTCTCTCTCTCTCTCTCTCTCTCTCTCTCTCTCTCTCTCTCTCTGTGTGTGTGTGTGTGTGTGTGTGTGTATGTGTGTGTGCTTGCAAGTAAATAAATAAAATATTTAAAAAGAAAGTAGAGGGCTGGAGAAATGGCTTAGCGGTTAAGGCGTTTGCCTGCCAAGCCACAGGATCCCGGTTCGATTCTCCAGGACCCACGTAAGCCAGATGCACAAGGGGCACATGCATCTGGAGTTCGTTTGCAGTGGCTGGAGGCCTTGGTGTGCCCAGTCTCTCTGTGTCTGCCTCTCTCTCTCTCTCTCTCTCTCTCTCTCTCTCTGCTTGCAAAAAAAATGAATAAAATATATTTTTAAAAAAGATGAAATGAATGTTAAAAAAAAAAGAAAGTAGAATGGTTTGAGGGAGGGGAAATGGGAAGTTATTAATTAATAGATATATTGTTCCAGCTATACTAGATAAAGTGTCTGAAGAAATAATAGTGGCCATGATTGTTCAAAAATGTGAATATACTTTTTTGAAGTACTAAGAATTGAATCCAGGACCTTGTACATTGTAGACATGTCTTTTGCTACTATGAATGTATTTAATGCCATTGTACTTTGCACTTGACAATGATTTAAATGGTCACATCTATTGTATTTATATTTTATAAATAAATAAATATTGTACATTGGGGCTGGAGAGATGGCTTAGCAGTTAAGGAGTTTGCCTGCAAAGCCAAAGGATCCCTGTTCAACTCTCCAGGCCCCAAGTAAGCCAGATGCACAAAGTGGCGCATACATCTGGAGTTCGTTTGCAGTGGCTGGAGGCCCTGGCATGCCCATTCTCTCCCTCTCTCTCTCTCTCTCTCTCTCACACACACACACGCACTCTTTCTCTCTGCCTGTTTCAAATAAATAAATGAATTAAAAATGTTGTACATTATAACAGAAATTGTGCATTCCCCTGGGAACATCCCATGCCAACACCCAGGACATGAAGGAAAACTTTAGGATTATGCTAGCTTTAACTATTATTACACATAGCCTGTTATTACTCCCAATCTATGCACAAGATGGGAATTACATAAGGTAATGAACAATAGAAGATAGTCTTAGAGGTTGTTTGTTTACCTATCCCATTTTCTTACCTCTGTATATTGGTTATGAAGAATGCATCACTAATCATGAGAATTAGCCACATATAATTCTCAAATATTTGCTGTACTTATCTGAAATTTTACTGATATTTTTGCCACACACTATGCCTGGATTTGGGCTTGTTTCATTTTCTTTTTTAATTTATTTATTTGAGAGCGAGAGACAGATAAGAGAAAGAGAATGGGCATGCCAGGGCCTCTAGCTGCTGCAAGCAAACTCCAGACACATGTACCATCTTGTGCATCTGACTTTAAGTGGGTCCTGGGGAATCGAACCTGGGTCCTTTGGCATTACAGGCAACTGCCTTAACTGCTAAACCATATGTCCAGCCCTCATTTTCTTGAGACAGAGATTCATGTAGACTAGACACATTAGATAACCAACACAGACTTAGCCTCTGATCCTCCAGCTTCCACCTCCTGGGTGCTGAGAATACAGGCATGCACTACCACATCTAGTTTTAATTTTTTTCACTGATATTTAAAAGTAGTATAGGTACTTTAAACCAATAAAGAATAGCCTTGCCTGCATTAGTTTTCTTGTGAAAATGGAGCCAGAAGATCTCTGGTAACTTCCAGACAAAAGTGGAAAAGCTTTAGGGTATTTCCAGGTTTCACCACTAAGCAAGCTTTTTACAGGGCAGTTTCCTTGACGTCCTTAAACCTGACGATCAGATAGCCTATATTAAGAATTTACTAATACAACTACATGCAGCCAGAAAGAGGCTGCTTTATGATGAATGATAACAAATTCCATTATCTACTAATTCACCTGTTTTATTAATATACTCTATAATTTTTGCTGCTGAAGTTTTTCAAAGAAAAAGGGCTGCATGCTTAACATATAATAAGAAGAAATTGAAAAGCCAGATATCTTACCCAAACCCTCCATCAATTTGTCTTTTCTGGCTTCATTTTCTTTTGTCTCAAATGGAAAGTGATGCTTATCTCCTTTGTTTCCCTCAAGAAAATCAATAAAGATAACTGGTTCAGAAGGACACTAGATCTCATGTAATCCCGGCTGGCCTTGAACTTGCTATGTAGCTGAAGATGACCTTGAACTTTTGATTCTCCTGCCTCCACTTCCCTAGTGCTGGGATTATAGGCACCAGGCTCAGCTCAAAAACTATAACATACCAAGTAGCTCACAGTCCAAGGGAAAGAAAAGGCAATTGGAGACACCTGGACTCAACCTGCATCTTCACTAAACACAAGTGCAGCCTAGATCAGCCAAGTTCAGCCATCTCCAACTGTGGAAAGCCAATGGGAAGGAAAAATGATTGATGACTGCTCTAAGACACCAAGTGTTGCCACTGATTTTTATGCATTACTGCAGCAGTAGAAAAGGTATGTATTCTAAAGCTGCTTTTGAAAATCAAGGTTCTACTGTACCAAAAACCTGATATATACAGCATTGGCCTTGAGATCAGATGGTCAGTGACAAGGAAACTCCTGGAAAAACAAGGATCCATTTTGTGTAGCAGTAAAATATTTGGTAAGAAATGTCTGTGATTTCTAGAGACAGAGAATATACTTGGAATTCTGCTAGGAGCACTCTTTAATAAACAGACAATCTCAGCTAAGAACTGACTGGTTTATGAACAGAATCAAAAAGCATTCCATGAGCCCAGAAATGTTGGCTTCGTAGAGACCCAAACCAAAGTGTTTATCATGAAAATGTCATCAAATTAAGGTACAATATAAGGACAAAAATCAAGCTACATATTTATGAAAATAGGTATCATACTAGGAAGCATTTAATCAATATAAGATCTTAAAGCAAGGCCAGGTGTGGTGGCGCACACCTTTAATCCCAGCACTCATGAGGCAGACGTAGGAGAATTACCATGAGTTTGAGGCCGCCGTGAGACTACATAGTGAATAGCAGGTCAGCCTGGGCTACAATGAAACTGTACCTCAAATAGCCAAAAAAAAAAAAAAAACTTAAAGCAGGTCTGATATAATGCAGTGGGAGAGTCAAGAACAATTAAATTAAAAAGTAACATCTTAAAAATAGCAACATGCAAAAATTAAAAGATGATTGCTCAGCAATAAGACTACAAAAGGAATTCTGAATCATGATGATAGTATTTAAACTTTAAAAATGTATATGTTCTTTATAGATACCTGCACAAGCACGCATGAGTGTTGAGACATCAAGTCTAGGATAGTAGTTAACAGTAACAAGAAAATGAAAAGAAGGAATGAAATACTTTAATGTGTTATTTATTCCTTTACAAAAATGTTCTCTCAAAAATTATGGCAAGAGGGCTGGAGAGATGGCTTAGTGGTTAAGGCGCCTGCCTGCTAAGATTAAAAACCCAGTTCCAATCTCCAGGTCCCACGTTTAGCCAGATGCAACGTGACACAAGGGTGCAATGCTGCACTTGACCATACGGGGTCGTGCACATCTGGATTTCATTCATAGCAGCTGAGAGACTGCTGGCGCGCCCATCTCTATCTGTCTCCCTCTCCCTCTCTGTCTGTCTCTCTCTGTATCTCTCTCCAAAAATAAATAAAATAATAATAATTTTTTTTTAAATGGCAAGATATTAATGTCATTAAATTCAGGTAATGAGCATATGCTCTTTTAAGCGAGTTCGTTTTACTCGGTTCTGTAATATTTTATAATTAAAACAATAATATTTTGCAGAAAGAAACAAAAAACAAGGTTTTAACACACAGCAACACTGGGCTGGGGAGATGGTTCAGCAGTTAAAGTGCTCACCTGCAAAGCCTAATGACCTGGGTTTGATTACCCAGTACCTATATAAAACCAGATACACAAAGTAGCTCATGTATCTGGAGTTTGTTTGCAGTGGCAAGAGGTCCTGGTGTTTCTCTCTCTCTCTCTCTCTCTCTCCTCTCTGTCTCTGCTTGCAAATAAATAAATAAATAAATAAATAAATAAAAATAAATAAATAAACAAACAATGCACAGTAACAGATCTGTTCGTCATAGGTGAAAATAATAAAATAATATTTGTATAGAAAATGATGTCCTTTTACAATGGAACACTCAGAAGCCATAGATTGTTACTAGAAAATTTTAAGTGCCAGGGATGGGATACCTTCCAGTGAGTTGTTGGCCAGGGAAGTCACAGATACCCCCAAAACATTATAGGTCATTGCCGAGGCCCTTGGTTTCCCACCAGGAATAGATGGTAAGACCCTATTGCTGAAGACTCCACATACTTAGGTGGCAAGTTCACTGAGAAATCCTGCTGGAGCTGAGCTGAAAGCCTCCTCCATGAGGACCAGCTGACAGAAAGGTGGAAAAAGCTACACTGCATGCAGGTCAATGGTAGAGAGAAAACACCAGTGAAGGTACTCAACAGTGGACACCATAAGCTTTAAATTTGGCCAGCCAGGCCAAATGAGCCAATGGGTGCAATAGTGGCATGTCTGTTATGGGGGAAACCAACTGCTCTCTAATTGGACTGGAGGCCTGTTCCATGGGAGGGAATATATCCCTGATACTGAAAACGTATGACAGGGGTACTCATGAGCCCTAAGGGTGTAATGTCTGCTGGAGTCTTGCTAAATGTATATACTATGCTCACCAAACTGCCCAGTAAGCACTTCTCTTAATGTCGACACTCATAGATTAATGCTACTCTCATTTTTGGTTAGAGAAGCTTCTCTTTTCAGATGGTGGCAACCTTGGGATGATTCAGAAGGCATCATGGTGCTGAGAAGTGACAGAGGAGTGCTCAGCACTGAAACATCTCAAACACACCTTCCAAGGCTCAGGGACAATTGCAGAAGAGGGGGCGGAAAGAATGTAAGAGCCAAAGGAAGAGTAGGACTCCTTACAACGTGCTCCTCCAGACATAAAATGTCCTGGGTATCCATGACCTCACAGTGCCTGACACTACCTACATAAGACCATCATAATAGGAGGAAAAGATCATGACATCAAACTGAAAAGAGAGATTGATTGAGAGGGGGAGGGGATATGATGGAGAGTGAAGTTTCAAAGGGGAAAGTGGGGGGAGGGAGGGAAATAACATGGGATATTGTCTACAATTAAAGAAGATGTCAATAAAAATAATTTAAAAAGAAAATTATGTCCTTTTATACTTGGACCATCTTGCAGCACATTGATCTTAAAGGTATTTGTTATGTGGAAAATAATGAAAGAGAATTCAACTTATCCATATAGTTACCTAACTACTAAAGAAGAAATATAGGTGGGGCATGGTGGCACATACCTTCAATCCCAGCACTCTGGAGGCCAAGGTAGGAGGATCGCTGTGAGTTGGAGGCCAGCCTGAGACTACATAAGGAATTCCAGTTCAGCTGGGCTAGAGTAGGACCCTACCTTGAAAAACCAAAAAAAAGAAAGAAAGAAAGAAAGAAAGAAAGAAAGAAAGAAAGAAAGAAAGAAGATAAAGAAAGAAAGAAGGACGAGAATAATAAAACCCTTAAAAAGAATAGTAATAGCTATTAAGATCTTGAGAGCCAAAAGTTTAATCCTTCACCCACAGAGCTTTTCAGAATAGGAGACATCAATAGAGCACTGGTAGTCATATGGGCTACTCTAACGTCCATTGACTGGTCCCCTCACACTTCAGGGGAGTGACATGGTGTTACCCACCACCTGAGTATGTGACCCAGGTCATGAGCCTGAGAATAGTATAAACCATGACCCCTTTGCTTTGACCCCAGTCCATGTATTTGCACCAGCCCTCTCAGTTCCACGTACTCCTCCAGGAGCTATATAAAGTTTAAGGTGTGGGTCTAGAGAGATGGCTGAGTGGTAAACACACTAGATTGCAATGCCTCTCTCTCTTTGTCTGTCATTCTATGCTTGTAAATAAATAAATAAAACATTTTTTAAAAGTTTAAGCAAATGAAGGCCTGGAGAGATGGCTTAGTGGTTCATTTGCTTTTAATTACTTGTTTTTAGTTGACTTGAAAAATCACTAATTCTGAAGGTCATGCAGCTGAGGTTATATATTATTAATCTCCCACTAGCTTTACTGTTGATAACACCTTTGATATGTGGGTGATGTTAATAACAGTTGCCTACTTTACTTTTTTGAGACTTGAAGGCCACTTTGATGAAAACCAATGATGCTTTACTTGGACCTAAGTAAGTGTTAAATGGGTTACGATTTGGCAACAGAAAGCCAAAAACTCCACCCTCAGATCATGCTAGCATAGCAATTTTCTGAACAAGAATCCCCTGAAGCACCACAAAGACTGATTACACATGCTCAGATCACTGAACTTCCAAGTTCCTTTCCCCACATCTCAAATCAGTTTGATTCTTTTTAAAATAATTTATCTATAATTAGCATATAAAGTATTAGGTATCATTGTGGCATTTTAAAACACTATCTTGGGGCTGGAGAGATGGCTTAGCAGTTAAGGCACTTGTCTGAGAAGCCTAAGAACCCAAGTTGAATTCCCCAATACCCACGTAAGTCAGATGCACACGGTGATAAATGCATCTGGATGGAGTTCCGTTGCAGTGGATGGAGGGGCCCTGGCGCACCCATTCTCTTTATCTGCTCTTCTTTCTTTCTCTCTCTGTCTCTCTCCTTTCTCAAATAAATAAATAAATAAAATATTTTGTTTTCATTTTTTTGTTTGTTTTTCGAAGTAGGGTCTCACTCTGGCCAAGGTTGACCTGGAATTAACTATGTAGCCTCAGAGTGGACTCGAACTCACAGTGATCCTCCTACCTCTGCCTCCCGAGTGCTGGGATTAAAGGCGTGCGCCACCACGCCCAGCAAAATAAATAAAATATTTAAAACACTATCTTGGTTTTTTCCTTTTCTCCTTCATCTTTATCCCATAAGTCTATCCAAAGTCTATCCTTAGGAAAGCAGATTTTAGAAATATGAGTCTCCCCTTCCACACTTGGTTATATTGTGAATAAGCTCTGTTTTGAAAAACTTATCTTAATGATTGTCATAGTGTGTGACAGGCAAAACAGGCCTGTTTCAGTAACAGTGTAAGGAATAAACAGGAAATCTTGTGCAGATGGTATCTGCTTCTACTTCAGTATTAGAAGATTAATTACTTCTGGGCTTGAGAAAAGAATAGAAAATCTTTATTTGATTTCCTGTTTTTTAAATATGCTTGCTTGTCCCCCTTTATCTTCTAGGTGACTCTGAGAGTAAACATAATGAGAAATTCTACAGAGAATGTCTGGCACACAATGGGACTTCAATAAAAGACGATGCCTACCCTGCTTTATTTCTGACATGAAAGACATGACTTTCATATAAACTGCATATAGTAGCTATCATAGCTAGCTTCTGGAAATATAGACAAGAAATAAAATATACACATATTTGCATAACATAAAACTTTGATGTGTTGTCTTCATTGAAGATGAGTCCTGAGGGGAGAAAATACTAAAATTTCATGTAATTCCAGGTGCCTACTTCAACATCTTAGCTTTGTTTAACATTGAACAGCAAACATTTCTGCTTCTACACTGTGGCTAGAGGTTTCTCAGCCCGGTCTCTGGTGAGGCAAAGCAGTTTCAGCCAGGCTGAGCCTCTAGGCTAATAACGCCAGTATTGCCATGCACCCAGAATACTGTCTGGAATTGACCAGTTGATGTGGGAAAGGAGCTATCCCTCCAACCTCTGCTCTGATTTAACTGGGCAAACTGCATGGATGTCTGCACTCACCCATTTTTGACTCCTGAGTACTGGTCCCATGACAGGGTGGAAGCAAAGGGACCCTCCCAGGTAATAATTGGAGTGTGAGCAGGGTGCTTGGAACTCCCTTTGCCACTGCACTCCACCACATTTTTGAAAGCTGCTTGGTAGGCGCCAGGGTGTCAAGGAAAATGGAGCAACTGTAAGAGATCATTTTTCAAAAAATATTTATTTATTTATATTCACAAATGAGAAAGATGCGAGAGAGAATGGGCGTGCTAGGGCTTCCTGCCACTGCAAATTAACTCCAAACATATGTGCCTCTTTGTATATCTGGCTTTGTGTGGGTACTGGGGAATTGAATCCTGGACATCAGGCCTCCCAAGCAAGCACCTTTAAACACTGACCTATCTCTCCAGCCCCTGGAGAGAACTTTTGAAATTTGGTGGGTTCACTGGCTTTTCTGATTAGTCCTCATGATTTCACCTTATTTGCATGCACCAATCAGAACTTGCTTGTGTCTGTATAAGCCTCTACACTCAGTTAACAGATCCACCAACTCTACAAAGAAGAGGTTTGAAGATTAAAGACCTTCCCTGTGATGCAAGGGCTGCCAGACTCTAAGACCTTAGGGCTTAGACCTGTACTGCTAGACCCTAGACACCTGGAGCTGGTTGTGCTGCAGCTCCTGCCTCTCAGAGCCCCAGAGCTGCATGAGCAGTGGGCTAGAGAGATGGCTTAGTGGTTAAAATGCTTCTCTGCAAAGCCTAAGGATCCATGTTTGATTCCCCAGTACCCACATAAGCCAGATGCACAAGGTGGTACATGAGTCTGGAGTTCTTTTGCAATGGCTAGAGGGCCTGGCCTGCCCATTCTCATTCTCTCTCTCTCTCTCTCAAATAAATAAATAAATAACACTTTTAAAAAAATTTATAGCTGTAACACTTTAATGTCCTGTTGGCTGGTAAATCCACTACCACTCAGAGGTAGAGCTGTAGTTCCCTGCCTTTTCAGTTGACAAAAGGGCTCTTGTGACATTTTCAACCTATTGTCAGGCACAACAAATGGAATATCACTCCATCATCAGCTATATATTATTATTTTTTTGGTTTTTCAAGGTCCCCTCTTGCCCAGGCTGACCTATAATTCACTACGTAGTCTCGGGGTAGCCTCAAACTCACAGTGATCTTCCTACCTCTGTCTCCTAAGTGCTGGGATTAAAGGTGTGCACCACCACACCTGGCTCAGATATTTAGTTTAAGGATAATCATGGACAATGCAAGAGCTATAGGGTGAGAAGGTGTACTGGGAGGTGTTGCCCCCCAAACAGAGACTGAATGGTACATTCAGGACCCCACAGGGACTATCTTATACCCTCACTCAAGAAGGCCCTCTGTGGAATGGGGGTTGGGGAGAAGAGATGTAAGAAGAGAACCTTGTGGGAATTTGACAAATTTGCAATATGCTCATAGATTAAAGTTCCCAATAAAAACTTAATTAAAAAAAAATAGAAGAACAATTAAATTAAATTAAAAATATCAGAAAAAGAAAATTCTCACCGGGAGTGGTGGCACATGCCTTTAATCCCAGCACTTGGGAGGCAGAGGTAGGAGGATTGCCATGAGTTCAAGGCCACCCTGAGACTGCAGAGTGAATTGCAGGTCAGCCTGAGCTAGAGTGAGACCCTACCTCGAAAAACCAAAAAAAGAAAAAAGAAAATTCTCCCCAAGGAAAAAGGAGTTTGATTCTAACAAAAAAAAAAAAAATTCTGGAAATGTCCCAAATTTGAATGCAAGGATTTGAAGAAGTATGGGGAGAAATAAAACTAGCTCATAACTTAACAGAAGCAGAGATACAGATTAAACCAACAATACTGTTTATTGTTGAATTTATGACATAAATTCCATTGCAGCCGGCCACTATACCCTGAAACTTTTCAGACTATTAAACCTAGCCATTCCAGGATCAACAAGTAATACTTATGAGCTACCCTCTTATCTTAATGCTCCTCACTTTAGCTATAATCATTATATGTCCAATGTAAAAAATGTTTTTCCTTCTCTACGTTTATCAAAATACTCCTAGCTGTAGGTCAGGTAGACAGCAGAGCTTTGCTTCTGATAGTTTGTGGAAACTGTTCCTTATCCTTTTTCTAGCTAAAATCTATAGTGGCTCAATAAACCTTTTTATTTCAGAAATCCCCTAGTCTCATGAGTTTTTGTTTTAACTATTTATAAATTAATTTTAAAATTTTAAAATTAATTTTACTGGAGTCAAAGATACACTATGCTTACACATAGTGCAATTTGCATTGTGAGATGGTCATGAGTCTATGGGGGCCAAAGACTGAATGGGGTGGTTTGAATGTGAATGTATATCCTGCATAGCTTGAGGGATTTTTCATTAAGTTTAAGCTTCCTACTTAAGTCTGTAGTAAGTGGAGCCTGGTAGAGGTGTGTCACTGGGGGCATATCTTCAGTCTAGCCCTAAGGTGTGTTCAGAGACAGTTTGAGCTCTGGATGTCAGTGCTTATTGATGTTGGATATTGGTTTTTTTCCTCTCTCTCTCTGTTATGCTGATGCACAGTGGAGTGAGCTAGCTTCTCCTACCATTGATGGAACTTCCCCTGGAATCTGTAAGCCTGAAATTGGCCTATTGCTCCCATAAACTGCTTCTGTGTTTGCCCCAGCAATGAGATGGTAACTGCAACAGTTCTGAAATATTTTCTGAATTGGTTTCAAATGTTCTAGGCCTAACTTGGTGTATGTCTGTTGTGGTGGTTTGATTCAGGTGCCCCAATAAACTTAGGAGTTCTGAATGCTTAATCCTCAGCTGATGGCAATTTAGGAACTGGCTCCTTAGTGGAGGAGGTGTGTTGTTGGGGGTGGGTTTATGGGTGTTAAAGCCCAGAGTTTGGTACACTCACCTGCTGCTATTGTCCACCTAATGTTAGGCAAGAGGTGATGTCCAACCTCTGCTCATGCCATAGTTCCCCCTGCCATCATAGAGCTTCTCCTTGAGTCTGTAAGCCACAAGAAACAAGTTTCCTCCTGTCACCTGCTTTTGGTAGGGTGTGTTCGGCCAGAAACATGAAGGTAACTGCAATAATTATGATGGTTTGAATGTAAAATGTCTCCCATAAATTTGAACACTTAATCTCCTGTTGGCTCTGTAAAGGAAGAGTTTGGAACCTTTATGATGTGGAGACTTCCTGGAGTAAGTATGTCACTGGGGATAGTCTTTGAAGTTCTATAGTCCAACCCCTGTTGACATTCATTTTTCTCTACTTTCTTCCTGCTGAAGTGATCATGTGACACCAGCTTCCTGCTTCTGCCATTCTTTCCTTGCCATGATTGACTTCGCATTGAAACTGTAAACAAAAAATCAACCCTTTACCTACTTAAATGTCTTCTAGAGGTTTTTTGGTCCTATCAACAAGAAAGTAACTGATAATGTGCAAAAACAAGTGGGTTTTGCAGAAGAACAATTGTTTTGGTATTGTGATTAACCACAATTTCTAACATCTGTCCTGTTTTATTCATTCCATCTATATTTCTTCACATTAGTTAATTTCTCAGGCAATAATAAAAATACTTGACATTTATAGAGCACATTCCATGTGTCAATCACTGAGGAATTTTCTTATTTAATTGCAGCAATCTTAGAAAGTGGTAGTCTTGCAGGGTATAGCAGACAGCTTCAGGTTCACTGAGGTGAACTTGCAGACCAGGCACAGTTATGGAGAAAGGGATTTTTATTGAAGCTTACAGATCTAGGGGAAGTTCCATAATGGCAGAAGAAGCTGGCCTGCTCTTATAGGACCAGGCACAGAGAGAGAAAGCCAAAAACCAAAAGCCACACAGCACAGCATACTTCAGGAACTCCAGCAAGGTACATTTTGCATTATCTTTATATTGAAATCTCAAACCCATCACCACACCTTAAGATCTGCCCAGTGACACTGCCTCCAGCCAGGTGGCTGCAGATGCAAACTACAAACTAATAAAACACTGAATATATTGGGGGACATCTATTCAAACTAGCATGGTGGTGCATGCCTTTAATCCCAGCACTTGGGAGGCAGAGGTAGGAGGATCACCATGAGTTTGAGGCCACCCTGAGACAACAAAGTGAATTCCAGGTATATGACACCTGAAGAAACTCAAGGATCAGAGATATTAAACACATTTCCTAAAATGATTTTCAAGGCCTTAGTTTTGCACATGACGATATCGTGAAGGAAGGGAGCACCTCTTCAGTTTGATCTGCTCTAGAGGCAGAAAACAAAGGTCATAATGGGTTTCAAGGCTAAGGAGCTTTTGAGTGGGCCTGCATGTGGCCATAAGTGGGAAAATGTTTATAACACTTTTAACTCAAATAAGAAAATACACACATTATAATACCTGTTTTTTTTTTCTTTCTTTCGGGTTTTTCAAGTCAGAGTCTCACTCTAGCCCAGGTTGACCTGGAACACACTCTGTAGTCCCAAGCTGGCCTTGAACTCATGGCAATCCTCCTGCCTCTGCCTCCTGAGTCCTGGGATTAAAGCTGTATGCCACTATGCCTGGGTTGTTTTTTAAATATTTTTATTGTTTTATCTGCAGCAAGGAGAACAAAAGAGAGTGAGTGTATGGACATGCCAGGGCTTCTTGCAGTGTCTGGCTTTACATGGGTACTGGGAAATCAAACCCAGGCTGTCAGGCTTTGCAAGCAAGCGCCTTTAACCATTGAGCCAACTCCCTATCCCTAATAACACTAATTTCTATTTATTTATTTGAAAGGTAATACACCTATATCTCCTCTCTCCCATCCATATTACTCTGAGGGCCCTCCTCAATGGAGTCATTGGTATTCACCATGGGGTTATGAAGGCCTCAGTCAGTCTCTGTGTGGGGGGGAACCATACCTCAGGATATTCCTACCCACCCTGTGGCTCTTACAATCTTTCTATTCCCTGTTCCCCAATGTTTCTTGAGTCTTAGTGGATGTGTTAGATGTCTGACACTGTTAGAAGTGTCAAGCTCTCTGCAGCCTCTGGATTTCTACTTTCGTGAATTTTGAGTGACAATAGTGTCTGTTGCCATCTCCCTGGAGCTGGCTGTCAGCTAGTAGTGAGAGCAGCACTTGCACTAAAATCTCTACTTTCTCTGCAATGTTTCCTGGACCCTAGCAGATATGGTAGAGGTAACACGTCCCATGGTAGGTAGTCAGCTATCTTTTCTTGTCCTATTGATGGATCTTGGTTCTCCCTGGTATTATTTGCCATCTGTCAAAAAAATCA
Organism: Orientallactaga sibirica; assembly: GCA_036365145.1. NCBI lineage: Eukaryota > Metazoa > Chordata > Mammalia > Rodentia > Dipodidae > Orientallactaga > Orientallactaga sibirica. Next base: position 330,237 of record JAEOAD010001221.1, read on the forward strand.
TATTCTCAACCAAGAGAGAAACTTGTATTAAAGGGGATAAGCATAGTTATTTTAGAGGTGTTTTGATGTGTATACCCATTCTTATTGACCAAAGAGCAGTAGGAACTTCTCTCTGGTGTCTATGCATTTCCTGTCCATAGAATTTTGACTTGTTTCCCAATACCAGGTATCAGTTCTGTCCCACAGAATGGGCCTCATAGCCAATCTAAAAACAGCTGGTAACCCACATGTGCCACTATTGCACAGGTGTGTATGTCTTGCCAGACTGGTTGACTTTGTAGCTTTCAGGATTTCCTGCTTATTCACACTTCTGGTGACTCCAGTGGCTCCCATAGGGCTTTCTAGCACTATGAGGGCTTGCCAGAAAGGAGCTGGCTTCCCTTTAAGTTCCATAATGCCGATTTCTTTTTTAGGCAAGCCCAACATACTGTCCTTTATTTTTTAGGCAAGAGAGCAACAGGGAGAGGGAGGGACAAAGACAGAGAAAGAGAGAGAGAGAGATAATTGGCATGCCAGGGCCTACAACCACTGTAATCCAATTCCAGATGCATGTGCAACCTTCTGTGCATGTGCAACCTTGCACACTTGTATCAGCTTGTGCATCTGCCTTATATAGGACCTGGAGAGTTGAACATGGGTCTTTAGGCTTCACAGGCAAGCGCCTTAACTGCTAAGCCATCTCTCTAGCCCCATAATACCAATTTTTAAAAGAGAAAATCAAGATTACTTACTCAAAAGTTGGGCTTTTTAACCCCTAACCCTATTTGGAGGAAAATCTGCCCAAATGTCAACAGTGATTTCCTCTAGCTTATATATATTTCTGTGCTTTCATAAATTACTACAGAACACACTGTTACCAAAAGATCAAAAAGTTTAACCTATTACTACAATAAGGAGAAAAAAAGTAATCACTGTATTTGCCTTAAAGGAATTGGGTATGTAAACTTAATCTAAGTCCAAATATGGACAATTCCTTAATTGCTTATCAGTGATTTGGGAAACACTGTGAACTTCGGGGAAGTATAAAGTGTAATGGAGCAAAAAACCTGATGATCAAGACTGGATGCATAAAACACATTATCATAAGCAAGCCTGTGTTTGGCACAGTTAATCTTTAATCTGAACCTAGGTCATAGTGCCAGGTATTTCTACTTGCTTCACTTTCCCTTGTCCTGGGAAAGGAACCCCAAACCATACATCCTCCTAAATAAATTTTGTATCTTGATAGATCCTCTGAGCTGGCAAGATGTTCCATTTTCAAGTCTGACCATGATAAATAAAAAAGATATCCATATAGCATGGAGGAAGGGACTAAACATATGCTAAAAAGCAGCCTTGAAAAAAATTAAAAAATAAAAGTCAGCCTTGGATACAGACACCACCATGACCAGCAGGGACAAGGAGTCAAGAGACGGAGAAACAGGAACTGAAAAAGACACAGGTGGGCCTCCATCTTTTCAGAGCCTCACCACCAGGGAAATGCCTAAGATGATGCTTCCTCCAGCTGAGAGTCAGAAATTCTCTTGGCAGTTAATGAGCTTCCCAGGATTTTAGGCTATGACACAATATATGTTAAATAATTGTTTCTTTTCCTTCTGAAACTATCCTCACTTCTTACCCTAGCCACAAAGCTGCTTACTTCTAACACAGGATTCTAAAAGGGGTATGCTTCATTTTATGGAAGATGAATGGCTGCACACTGGGGTGAACAGAAACACCTCACATGACACAATGTCTAGCACTTGGTCCAAGTACTGAATAATCTTTGCAACATGAATGAACAAATAGACATGTGAGTAGATGGATGTTGGGTCAAAGACATTAGGAACCACTAGTGTTTTATTGCTTTTATGGATAAACTGGATGGTTTTAGTTTCCCAAAAAACACCAAAGTTAATGGTGGCTACAATGTGGCTGAGACACAGAAAGAATTGACTATTTTCATACATTATTTATTGAATGCAAATCAAAAAGAAGTAAAATGGGATGAAGAGATTGCTTAGTGGATAAAGCACTTGCTACATAACTCTGAATACCTGAGCCTCAATCCCAGAATCCACCCCACATAAAAAGCCAGAAGCTGAGGCAGGCTTCTACAATCCCAGTGTATATATGGTGAGAAGGGATCCAGACAGGAGAATTTCCAGAAAGCTCCTTAACAGAGCAGTGAAGAAGAGACCCTGCCTCAAACTGAGGTAGAAGGCAAGGACCAACCTGAAAGTTTTTCTCTGACCTCCACATCCTAAATTGCCATCAGCTAAAGATAAGCATTCAAGCATTTAGAACACATGAATTTATGGGGGACACCTAATTCAAACCACCACAAAAACAAAGAAAGAAAGAAAGAAAGAAAGAAAGAAAGAAAGAAAGAAAGAAAGAAAGAAAGAAAGAAGAAAGAAAGAAAAAAAAGATGACAAAGAAGAGGAAGGAAGAAGAGGGAAAGGAAGGAAGGAAAGAAGGAAGGAAGGAAGGAAGGAAGGAAGGAAGGAAGGAAGGAAGGAAGGAAGGAAGGTCTATATAGCACCAGATGTGGTTGTCACCTGTTCAGTTTTGAGATCAAGGGAACTTTTCTGGACTCTGGATGGGCTTTATCATAGGGGTTAGACCAGACACTCAATGGTCATATTGGTAGTATGAATCAGATTTCCCCCATAAACTCATGTATTCTGAATGCTTGATCCCCAGCTGGTGGCAATTTGGAAGGTGGAGCCTTGCTGAAGGAGGTGTGTTGTTGTGGGCAGGCTTAGGATGTTATTTCCAGCTCCTCGTTGCTAGATTGTCCTGCTGCTGTTTTCCACCCATCATGGCAGAGATGATGTCCAGCCTCTGTTCATGCCATGCTTTCCCTTGCCATCATGGAGTTTCCTCTGGAGACTGTAAGCCAACACACACACACACACACACACACACACACACACACACACACTCCTCCCATCAGCTGCTTTTGGTTGGGTGCTTGATTCCAGCAATGAGAAGGTCACTATAATAGTAACTAAAACTCCCAAATCCAATGGCTCTGGAGTTCCTCTCTTGTAACCTGCACAGGGGAAGGTTAAAGAAGAGCTTATTCAAAGGTAAAGCAGAAAGTGTAAGTAAAGCAGAGCTCCTGAGCTAGGAGGGATCTCCAGCAGTAGGCAGCTATGACTCAGATCAGGGTTTTTATCTTTATTTTTTGGTTTTTCTGGTTTTCTTTTTGTTTGTTTGTTTTGGTTTTTCCACGTAGGGTCTCAATCTGGCCCAGAATGACCTGGAATTCACTATGTAGTCTTGGTGGCCTCAAACTCACAGCTATCCTCCTACCTTGCCTCCCGAGTGTGGGGATTAAAGGTGTGCACCACCACACCCGGCTTATTGTTTGGTTTTTCAAGATAGGGTCTCCTTCTAGCCCAAGCTGACCTCGCATTCACTATGTAGTCACAGGCTGACCTCAAACTCACAGCCATCCTCCTACTTCTGCCTCCTAAGTGCTGGGATTAAAGGTGTGTAACACCACACCCACCAGATCAAGGGTTTTGTATGCTTGGGGATGTAAGTGAAGTATCAAGTAGAGATGGATTGGATTGGTTACCTTGAAATTTATGTGGGAGCTTCTGATAGGCTTGTTGTTAAACAGAGGATTGGTTACTTTAGAGGTTATGCAGAGGCTTCTGATAGCCTGGGATGTAAATTAGGCATCAAATCTGGGTGGATTGTATTGATTATTTTGATAGGCTGGTGAGTTAGACATAGGAATGGTTGTTTTGGATATATATATATATGGATATATGGGGGCTTCTGATAGGCTGATGAGTTCAACAGATGATTGGTTACTTTGATTAGTCCTGCCAACATCCTGGGAATTTAGTGAGTCAGAACTTTTGACAAGTAAGGGCTTCTTTGGATTTGGGTTCCCAGACTCTAGTTTCTGAATGTGTTATAGAAACTATGTGCTCATTGGCTCTGTCAGGCCACACAGATACGTGTTTATTCTTTTGGGACCTGTAAACCTTAACTTGCTACCTACAAAATGTGGGCTGCCTTACTATTAATCCCTTTCATGGTGACACAAGCACGTGATCCCAGCACTTGCAGGTGAAATCAGGAGGATCAAGATTTCAAGGTGTGGGCTGTAGAGATACCTCAGTGGTTAATTGCTTGCTTACAAAGATTGACAGCTTGAGTTCATTTCCCCACCCCCATGTAAAGCCAGATGCACAAAGTGGCACATATTTCTGGTGTTTTTTGCAGGGGCAAGAGGTCCTGGTGTGTTCATTCATTCTCTCTCTCTCTTTCTCTCCTTGCAAATAAATAAATAATTTACAAGGTAGGGTCTTGCTCTAGCCCAAACTGACCTGGAAATCACTATGTAGTCTCAGGGTGGCCATGAACTCATAGCAACCATTTTACCTCTGCCTCCCCAGTGCTGGATTAAAGGTATGCACCACCATGCCTGATTAATAAATATTTTAATATTTTAAAAAGAGTTCAGGGGCTGGAGAGATGGCTTAGCGGTTAAGGCGCCTGCCTCCTAAGCCTAAGAATGGTGGTTCCAATCTCCAGCAGTTCCAATCTCCAGGTCCCACGTTTTCCCACATTTAGCCAGATGCAGTGATGCAAGGGCGCAATGCCACGCTTGGCCACAAGGGGGCACACACATCTGGCTTTCGTTTGCAGCAGCTGAGAGGCTGCTGGAGCGCCCATCTCTGTCTTCTTCTTCCTCTCCCTCTCTCGCTCTCTCTCTGTCTCTCTCTGTGTCTCTCTCCAAAAAAAAAGAGTTCAGGGCTAGGGAAATGTCTTAGTGGTTAAAGCACTTGTATTTGAAGCCTAAGGACCCACGTTCAATTCCCCAGTACCCACATAAGCCAGATGCACAAGGTGACACATGTGTCTAGAGTTCATTTGCAGTGGCTGGAGGCCCTTGCACATCCATTCTCTCTCTATCTGCCTCTCTCTTAAGTAAATAAATAAATAATATATTTTTAAAAAGAGTTCAAGTGTCAGGCATGGTGGCGGACACCTTTAATCCCAGCACTTGGGAAGCGGAGGTGGGAGGATCACAGAGAGTTCAAGGCCTCCCTGAGACTACAGAGTGAATTCCAAGTCAGCCTTTGCTAGAGTGAAACCCTATCTCGAAAAAAAAAAAAAAGAGAGAGAGAGAGAGTTTATCCTTGCCTATATAGGACTCTAAGCCAGCCTGAGATACATGAAACCTTGCATCAAAAAGAGGGGGCTGGGCAGGGCGTGGTGGCACATGCCTTTAATCCCAGCACTCGGGAGGCAGAGGTAGGAGGATCACTGTGAGTTCAAGGCCATCCTGAGACTACTAGTGAATTCCAGGTCAGCCTGGGCTACAGTGAGACTCTACCTCGAAAAAAAAAATGAGGGGGCTGGAAAGATGGCTCAGTGGTTAAAGGGGCTTACTAGCAAATTCTTGACTTCCCAGGTTCAATTCCCCAGGACCTACATAAATCCAGATACACAAGGTGGCACATATGTCTGGAGTTTGTTTATAGTGGCAAAAGGCCCTGGTGTGTCCATCATCTCTCTCTCTCTCTCTCTCTCTCTCTCTCTCTCTCTCTCTCTCTTTCTCTCTCTGTGTGTGCCCCTCTCTATGTGTCTCAAATAAATAAAATATTTTTTAAAAAAGCAGCTGGGCTTGGTAGCACATGCCTTTAATCCCAGCACTTGGAAGGCAGAAGTAGGAAGATCACCATGAGTTTGAAGCCAGCCTGAAATACAGAGTGAGTTCCAGGTCAGCCTGGGCTACAGTGAGATCCTACCTTGAAAAAAAAAAGGTAAAAGCTATGAGATCCCAATGATAGTTTAAAGAGTCATAATGTTAGTATAATTCTTCTGCATTATAGTTAGTATGATTATAAATTGTTATTTAACGTCCAATGGAGTGGCCAGATGTCACCATAGGTTTTAATTTCTCAAGCCCCTAAAGAAATAAAAGTGCTATCCAAAATTACTTTCTTGACTTCCAGGTAAGATGGCTGCATAGGAGTCATGCCAAACCAGCCTAGGGAAGGATTTAAGCAAAACTGCAGCAAAATACACTTTTCTTCCAAAAAGTGAAGGTGTATTGGTTTTTATCGGCCACAGCAGAGAAGCAGGAGAGACCATGATCTACCAGAAAGGAGGAAACTGGGCAGAATCCTGCCGAGGAGCTTCCGGCCCCAATCTGTGTGCCCACCTGGCCCCGCACCAAGCTGGAGCAGCAGAGACCAAACAAGGGGATTTTCCAACCTCATCAGCTTCCTTGCAAAGTCAAGAAACGTGAAGAGGACACAGCAGAGACCAGCTGAGCTATTGAATGATGAAGGGGTCATTGAATAAATCAAAACTGAAATCAATAAGTTCATAGAGTCAAATGATGATGAGACTATAACATATCAAAAGCTTTGAGAAACAATGAAGACAGTCCTAAGAGGGAAAGTTATTTATTTATTTTGCATAGCAAGTCAGGAGGTAGTTTATTACCACTTTTTCTATTCCTCCATCTTCTGTTCTGTTTTTTTTCTTTTTTTATTGAAAACTTCTTTTATTATAGACAATATCCCATGGTACTTCCCTCCCTCCCCCCACTTTCCCCTTTGAAACTTCACATATCCCCTTCCCTTCTCAATCACTCTCTCTTTTCAGTTTGATGTCATGATCTTTTTCTCCTATTATGATGGTCTTGTGTAGGTAGTATCAGGCACTGTGAGGTCATGGATATTCAGGCCATTTTGTGTCTGGAGGAGCACTTTGTAAGGAGTCCTACTCTTCCTTTGGCTCTTACATTCTTTTCACCCCATCTAAGAGGGAAATTTATAGATCAAAGTGTCTATATTAAGAAATTAGAGGGGGGCTGGAGAGCTGATTTAGTGGTTAAGGCACTTGCCTTCAAAACCAAAGGACCCAGGTTTGATTCCCCAGGACCCACATAAAGCCAGATGCACAAGGTGGTGCATGCGCCTGGAGTTTGATTGCAGTGGTTGGAAGCTCTGGTGCACCCATTATCTGTATATCTGACTCTTTCTATCTCTCTTACTGTCTCTAAAATAAATGAATAAATAACAAAAATATTTTTAAAAAATTAAAAGAAAAAGAAAAAGAAGAAAAGAAAAAAAGAAGAAATTAGAGGGCTGGAGAGATGGCTTAGAGGTTAAGGCATTTGCCTGCAAAGCTAAAGGATCCCAGTTCGATTCTCCAGGACACATGTAAGCCAGATGCACCAGAGGGTGCATGCATCTGAGTTTGTTTGCAGTGGCTGGAAGCCCTGGTGCACCCATTCTCCTCTCTCTGCCTCTTTCTCTCTCTCAAAAATAAATAAATAAAATATATTTTTTAAAAAGAAATTAGAGAGGACTGGAACGATGGCTTATTGGTTAAGGCATTTGCCTGCAAAGTCAAAGGACCGGGTTCTATTCCCAGGACCCACATTAGCCAGATGTACAAGGGCGCACACGTCTGAAGTTTGCAGCCCTGGCATGCCCATTCTCTCTCTCTCTCTCTCTCTCTCTCTCTCTCTCTCTCTCCTCTCTCCCTCTCTCCCTCTCTCCCTCTCCCTCTTTCTCTGTCAAATAAATAAATATTTTTAAAAAAAAGAAATTAGAGAGTTCACATGTAAACAATGGAATGGAATAGATGACCCAGATTTTAATCCAGGCAGCTACAGCCATCTGATTTTTGACAAAAATGCCAAAAATATTCATTGGAGAAAAGACAGCCTCTTCAATAAGTGGTGCTGTGAAAACTGGATAAACTGTAGAAGGATAAAATAGATCCTTGTCTTTCTCCATGCACAAGAATCAAGGCCAAATGGATCAGGGACCTTAATATTAGACCTGAAATTCTGAAACTGCTTGAGGAAAAAGTAGGGGAAACCCTTCAACATATTGACATAGGCAATGACTTTCTGAATATAACCTCAATTGCTCAGGTAATAAAACCACTAATCAACCACTGGGATCTCATGAAATTACAAAGCCTTTGTACAGCAAAGGATACTGTCAATAGAGCAAAGAGACAACCCATAGAATGGGAGAACATCTTTGCCAGCTATACATCTGGCAAAGGATTAATAGACAGAAAGAAACAAAGAACTCAAAAAACAAAACAAGCTTGGTGTGGTGGTGCATGCCTTTAATCCCAGCACTTGGGAGGCAGAGGTAGGAGGATCACTGTGAGTTCAAGGCCACTGAAAGTACATAATTAATTCCAGGTCAGCCTGGACCAGAGTGAGACCCTACCTCTAAAAAAGAGAGAGAGAGTTTATCCTTGCCTACATAGGACTCTAAGCCAGCCTGAGATACATGAAACCTTGCATCAAAAGAGGGGGCTGGGCAGGGCGTGGTGGCACATGCCTTTAATCCCAGCACTCGGGAGGCAGAGGTAGGAGGATCACTGTGAGTTCAAGGCCATCCTGAGACTACTAGTGAATTCCAGGTCAGCCTGGGCTACAGTGAGACTCTACCTCGAAAAAAAAATGAGGGGGCTGGAAAGATGGCTCAGTGGTTAAAGGGGCTTACTAGCAAATTCTTGACTTCCCAGGTTCAATTCCCCAGGACCTACATAAATCCAGATACACAAGGTGGCACATATGTCTGGAGTTTGTTTATAGTGGCAAAAGGCCCTGGTGTGTCCATCATATCTCTCTCTCTCTCTCTCTCTCTCTCTCTCTCTCTCTTTCTCTCTCTGTGTGTGCCCCTCTCTATGTGTCTCAAATAAATAAAATATTTTTTAAAAAAGCAGCTGGGCTTGGTAGCACATGCCTTTAATCCCAGCACTTGGAAGGCAGAAGTAGGAAGATCACCATGAGTTTGAAGCCAGCCTGAAATACAGAGTGAGTTCCAGGTCAGCCTGGGCTACAGTGAGATCCTACCTTGAAAAAAAAAAGGTAAAAGCTATGAGATCCCAATGATAGTTTAAAGAGTCATAATGTTAGTATAATTCTTCTGCATTATAGTTAGTATGATTATAAATGGTTATTTAACGTCCAATGGAGTGGCCAGATGTCACCATAGGTTTTAATTTCTCAAGCCCCTAAAGAAATAAAAGTGCTATCCAAAATTACTTTCTTGACTTCCAGGTAAGATGGCTGCATAGGAGTCATGCCAAACCAGCCTAGGGAAGGATTTAAGCAAAACTGCAGCAAAATACACTTTTCTTCCAAAAAGTGAAGGTGTATTGGTTTTTATCGGCCACAGCAGAGAAGCAGGAGAGACCATGATCTACCAGAAAGGAGGAAACTGGGCAGAATCCTGCCGAGGAGCTTCCGGCCCCAATCTGTGTGCCCACCTGGCCCCGCACCAAGCTGGAGCAGCAGAGACCAAACAAGGGGATTTTCCAACCTCATCAGCTTCCTTGCAAAGTCAAGAAACGTGAAGAGGACACAGCAGAGACCAGCTGAGCTATTGAATGATGAAGGGGTCATTGAATAAATCAAAACTGAAATCAATAAGTTCATAGAGTCAAATGATGATGAGACCATAACATACCAAAACCTTTGAGAAACAATGAAGACAGTCCTAAGAGGGAAAGTTATTTATTTATTTTGCATAGCAAGTCAGGAGGTAGTTTATTACCACCTTTTCTATTCCTCCATCTTCTGTTCTGTTTTTTTTTCTTTTTTTATTGAAAACTTCTTTTATTATAGACAATATCCCATGGTACTTCCCTCCCTCCCCCCACTTTCCCCTTTGAAACTTCACATATCCCCTTCCCTTCTCAATCACTCTCTCTTTTCAGTTTGATGTCATGATCTTTTTTCTCCTATTATGATGGTCTTGTGTAGGTAGTGTCAGGCACTGTGAGGTCATGGATATTCAGGCCATTTTGTGTCTGGAGGAGCACTTTGTAAGGAGTGCTACTCTTCCTTTGGCTCTTACATTCTTTTCACCCCATCTAAGAGGGAAATTTATAGATCAAAGTGTCTATATTAAGAAATTAGAGGGGGGCTGGAGAGCTGGTTTAGTGGTTAAGGCACTTGCCTTCAAAACCAAAGGACCCAGGTTTGATTCCCCAGGACCCACATAAAGCCAGATGCACAAGGTGGTGCATGCGCCTGGAGTTTGATTGCAGTGGTTGGAAGCTCTGGTGCACCCATTATCTGTATATCTGACTCTTTCTATCTCTCTTACTGTCTCTAAAATAAATGAATAAATAACAAAAATATTTTTAAAAAATTAAAAGAAAAAAAAAAAAAAGAAGAAAAGAAAAAAAGAAGAAATTAGAGGGCTGGAGAGATGGCTTAGAGGTTAAGGCATTTGCCTGCAAAGCTAAAGGATCCCAGTTCGATTCTCCAGGACACATGTAAGCCAGATGCACCAGAGGGTGCATGCATCTGGAGTTTGTTTGCAGTGGCTGGAAGCCCTGGTGCACCCATTCTCCCTCTCTCTGCCTCTTTCTCTCTCTCAAAAATAAATAAATAAAATATATTTTTTTAAAAAAGAAATTAGAGAGGACTGGAACGATGGCTTATTGGTTAAGGCATTTGCCTGCAAAGTCAAAGGACCCGGGTTCTATTCCCCAGGACCCACATTAGCCAGATGTACAAGGGAGCGCACACGTCTGAAGTTTGCAGCCCTGGCATGCCCATTTCTCTCTCTCTCTCTCTCTCTCTCTCTCTCTCTCTCTCTCCCTCTCTCCCTCTCTCCCTCTCTCCCTCTCCCTCTTTCTCTGTCAAATAAATAAATATTTTTAAAAAAAAGAAATTAGAGAGTTCACATGTAAACAATGGAACGGAATAGATGACCCAGATTTTAATCCAGGCAGCTACAGCCATCTGATTTTTGACAAAAATGCCAAAAATATTCATTGGAGAAAAGACAGCCTCTTCAATAAGTGGTGCTGTGAAAACTGGATAAACTGTAGAAGGATAAAATAGATCCTTGTCTTTCTCCATGCACAAGAATCAAGGCCAAATGGATCAGGGACCTTAATATTAGACCTGAAATTCTGAAACTGCTTGAGGAAAAAGTAGGGGAAACCCTTCAACATATTGACATAGGCAATGACTTTCTGAATATAACCTCAATTGCTCAGGTAATAAAACCACTAATCAACCACTGGGATCTCATGAAATTACAAAGCCTTTGTACAGCAAAGGATACTGTCAATAGAGCAAAGAGACAACCCATAGAATGGGAGAACATCTTTGCCAGCTATACATCTGGCAAAGGATTAATAGACAGAAAGAAACAAAGAACTCAAAAAACAAAACAAGCTTGGTGTGGTGGTGCATGCCTTTAATCCCAGCACTTGGGAGGCAGAGGTAGGAGGATCACTGTGAGTTCAAGGCCACTGAAAGTACATAATTAATTCCAGGTCAGCCTGGACCAGAGTGAGACCCTACCTCTAAAAAAACCAAAAAAGAAAAATACAAAATCAAACAATCCAATTAAAAAATGGGCAGGGCGTGGTGGCACACACCTTTAATCCCAGCACTTGGGAGGCAGAGGTAGGAGGATTGCTGAGAGTTCAAGGCCACCCTGGGACTACATAGTGAATTCCAGGTCAGCCTGAGCCAGAGTGAGACCCTACCTCGAAAAACCCCCAAAAAGGGGGGGCCCTGGCATGGTGGCACACACCTTTAATGCCAGCACTCAGGAGGCAGAAGTAGGAGGATCGCAGTGAGTTCAAGGCCACCCTGAGAATACAGAGTGAATTCCAGGTCAGCCTGGGCTAGAGTGAGACCCTACCTCAAATCCCCCCCAAAAAAAAGGGCTATGGAACTAAATAGAGAGTTCTCATGGAAAGAAATATAGATGACATATAAACATCTAAAAAAGTGTTATACATCATTAGTCATCAGGGAAATGCAAATTAAAACTACTTTGAGTTTCCATCTCACTCCTGTCAGAATGGTTATCATCAAGAAAACAAATGACAATAAATGTTGGTGAGGATGTGGAAAAAGGGGAACCCTTCAACACTGTTGGTGGGAATGTAGTATGGTACAGCCATTGTGGAAATCAGTGTATAGGTTCTTGAGACAGCTAAAAATATATTTGCCATATGACTGAGCTATATCACTCAAAGGCATATATCCGAAGGACTCTTCCCACTACCTTAGAGATACTTGCACAACCATGTTTATTGCCACTCTATTCACAATAGCTAGGAAATGGAACCAGCCTATATGTCCCTCCACAGATGAATGGATAATAAAGATGTGGTACATTTACACAATGGAGTTCTATTCAGTGGTAAAGAAAAATGAAACTATAAAATTTGCAGGGAGATAGATGGATCTGGAAAGAATTATACTAAGGGAGGTAACCCAGACCCAGAAAGCCAAACGTTGCATGTTCTTTCTCATATGTGGATCCTAGCTACAAATGTTTAGCCTTGTGTGTGAGCTGGAATCAAAAATTGGTAGCAGAGGCCAGTAAGCTAGAAAAAGGCTCTAAGGGAGGGAGGAGAGGGAAGGACCTAAGGGGGTGGCGTTTTATATATGTACATAGAAGAACAGATTACAGGGAGTGGAATGGCCTAAGCAAGGCCAGAGGAAGATGTTGAGTAAAAGCAGGGTGGGGGGAGGGTCAATTAAAATTCAAGATATTCTGAATAAGATATATGAAAGCCTACTTCCTTGGATAATGCACATCCAGAAGCCATATATTGCTACTAGAAAATTTTCAGTGCTAGGGATGGGATACCTTCCAGTGAGATGTTGGCCAGGAAGGTCCCTGTTGCCTCCAAAACATTACAGGCTATTGCCAAGGCCCTTGGTTTCCCATGAGTAACAGATGATAAGACCCTATTGCTGAAGACTTCACATGCCTGGGTGGCAAGGTTACTGAGAAATCAAGCTGGTGCTGAGCTGAAAACCTTCTCCCTGTAGGCTGGCCAACTGAAATCTGGAAAAAGCTGCACTGCATGCAGCCTTATGGAAGACAGAAGTCACCAGCAGTGAAAACAGTGGACACTGGAAGCCTCAAATTTGGCCAGACAGGCCAAATGATCGAACGGGTGCAATAGTGGCATGTCTGCTCTTGGGGAAACCAACTGCTCTCTAATTGGACTGGAGACCTGCTCTATGGGAGAGAATACATGCCTGGTACTGAAAACCTAATCAAAAGCTTATGGCAAGGGAGGTCATTAGCCTTAGGGGTATAAAACCTGCTCTTGTCTGGCTAAATGCATATATTATACTCACCAAACTGCCCTGTAAGCACTATACTTAATGTTCATATTCACATATTAATGCTACTCTCACTTTTGGTTAGAGAAGCTTCTCTTTTCAGATGGCGGTGACCACTGGGATGACCCAAAAGGCAACATAGTGCTAAGAAGAAGTGATGGAAGAGTGTCCAGCACTGAAACATCTCTATCACACCCTCCAAGGCTCAGGGCCCATTGCAGAAGAGGTGACAGAAAGAATGTAAGAGCCAAAGGAAGGTTATGACTCCTTACAATGCAACTGTCCAGACCGAAATTGGACTTGATATCCACAACCTTGCAGTGCCTAGCAATATGTTCACAAGACCCTCATGATAGGAAAAAAAGATGATGACATCAAAATAAGGGAGAGACTAACAGAGAGAGGGAGGGGATATGATGGAGAGTGGAGTTGTGAAGGGGAAAGTGGAGGAGGGGAGGGAATTATCATGGTTTATTGTCTATAGGTATAGAAGTTGTCAATAAAAATTATTTTAAAAAATAATTTCACTATGGTAAACAAAGTGCTTTACCTATATTACCTCACTTAACTCCTAAAACAGCCTACAAGGAAGAAATTATTATACCCATGCTATAGATGAGAAAACTAAGTATCACAAAAGTATCTCAGGGTCAAATAGCTAGTAAGTGGTACATTAGGAACTCAAATACAAGTCTTTCTGATCCCAACTAACAGATGTTGAAAAAAATACAAAAAAAAAAAAAAAAGTGAGGTCTCAGAATCCAAGTGGAAAGAAAAAGAACTAAATTTTTTTGTGAACTTTTCCTAGAGAAACACACAGACATCTATCTACCCCAGATAGGGCTCAGATGACAGACTAAAGTAGGATTGCACCAAAACCCAACTTGGTTAAGGAATGAGTTATTGGGGTTGCATGCAGAGCCCCTGGGTTAGCAGTAACTTACAGGAGCATGTGAGACTGGAAAGGAGGGGTCCCTTCCCCAGATATGATCAGTCCAGGCAACTCCAGAGAAAATCTCTGGTGCAAATCACAAACTGCAGGGTTGCCTGTGTATGTCCATTTTGACATCTGAGTGCCATTTTCAGATTGCTCTACCTCAACAGTCTGGTAGCAAAGGGTCTTCCTCTGGGAATGTTTGGAGTGTGAGCAGTGATCTCCCAATCTATGCCCTACCATCTTCTTAGAAGTCATTGCAGCAGTCAACAACACACCCAGGAAAATGGAGTGCTTGGCCGGAAATTTTGAATGCTGGTGGGTTCACTGGCTTTTCTGATTGGTCCCCATGATTTCACTTTATTTGCATGCATCTTGTTTTGCTTGGGCCAATCAGCCTCTCCCTTTCCTCCATGTCTATATAAACTCCGGCACACTCATTTCCTCAGCATACAGATCTACCAGACTGCAAGAAAACATCAAAATAATTATTCTGTGTAGAAAAAATCAGATAAAGAGTACAGGATTTATGCATGGTGGGTGATAAGGAATTGAAAGCCAGTTCCAGCTGAGGGCCACATGAGACCCTGCATAAAAACAAAAACCTCAAAGAAAAAAAAAAAAAAGGGAAGAAAATTATAACCTAGACCTCAAAAAAGCTTTCTCCTTTGGGATTTAGTGTTGACTATTGGCTGACTTGATAATGCAGAATCATAGCTAGAGATTTTCTGGGAAATTAACTGAGCAGACTGTCAAGCATAAAATCAATTTAAAAATCCATGGAGATGCTCTCTATGGAAGAAGTAGAGCCAAATATATATTGAGGCTCAGTTCACACTGAGCCTCTGATCAGGCCCAAAACGAAAAATAACTCCCAGCCTTCCTGAGCTTTCTTCCTTCACAGCACAGAGGACAAAGGAATGAGAGTTTATCCCTCTCTAGCAATTTGGTTGTGCTTACTAGGAAAAAAAATGTTTAGATCACATACACATAATAATGTGGGCTGCAGGCACATGATGGAATATCGTGCAGTTAGTAAGTGTGATCTGGTAAAGTGTGATCTACACTAATTTTCTTCAGGGCAAAGCTTAGTGTAATGATTAAGGTCATGGGCTTTGGAAGAAGACAATACAGATGTGATGCTTGGCTACATACCTAGCCTGTGACCTTCAACAAATAGCAGGTTTGCTATACCTCCATTTCCTCTCTTTTTTTTTTTTTTTTTTTTTTTAATTTTTATTGATTTTTAATCTTACATACCAAAAAAAACCCCACCTGATATTTCCCTCCCCCCCCATTCCACTTTAGAACTCCAGTCTCCATCATATCCCTCCCTTTCTCCATTAGTCTCTCTCCTAATTTGATGACATCATCTTTCTCTTCTATTTTGGGAATTGCTAGGCACTGCAAGATCATTATCGAGGCCAATTTCTGTCTGGGCAGCTTAAGAGGTCATATCCTTCCTTTGGCTCTTCCATTCTATCCGCCCCCTCTTCCGCAAATGGTCCCTGAGCCACTGGAGGATGTGACAGAGGTGTTTCAGTGCTGGGCACTCCTCCATCCCTTCTTCTCAGCACTATGTTGCCTTTTGTGTCATCCCAGTGGTCATCACCATCTGAAAAGAGAAGCTTCTCTAGCCAGAAGTGAGAATAGCGTTAATATGTGGACATGAACATTTAGTGTAGTGTCCCCAGGGCAGCTTGGTGGGAATAATATATACATTTAGTGACATGAGCAGGCTTATACCCCCAAGGCTCATGACCTCACCTCATAGACTTTTACTTAGGTTTTTCAGTACGGGTATGTATTCCCTCCCAGGGCCTTCAGTCCAATTATGGAGCAGTTGGTTACCCCAAGAGTAGATTGCACCCGTTCAGTCATTGGGAGCCAAGCTTGAATATTCAGCATCCACTATTTTCACTGTTGATGGCTTCTGTCTCCCATACGCTGCGTGCAGTGCAGCTTTCCAGCTTTCAGTTGGCTGGTCTACAGGGAGAAGGTTTTCTGCTCAGCACCAGCTTGCTTTCTCAGTGTCCTTGCCTCTCAGGCATGAGATGTCTTCAGCAATAGGGTCTTACTATCTATTTCTCTAGGAAACCAAGGGCTTTGGCAAAAGCCTTAATGTTTTGGAGGCTACCGGGACCTCCTTGGCCAACATCTCACTGGAAGGAGTTCCCTTATAAAATTACAAAGCTTTTGTACAGCAAAGGACACTGTGAATAGAGCAAAAAGACAACCTACAGAATGGGAGAAAATCTTTGCCAGTTATACAACTGACAGAGGATTAATATCCAGAATATACAAAGAACTCAAAAACAGAATAACAAGAATTCAAACAACCCAGTTAAAAAATGGGCTACGGAACTAAATAGAAATTCACGGAAGATGAAATACAGATGGCATATAAACATCTAAAAAAATGTTCTACATCCTTAGCCATCAGGGAAATGCAAATTAAAACCACTTTGAGATTCCATATCACTCCTGTCAGAATGGCTGCCATCAAGAAAACAAATGACAATAAGTGTTGGCGTGGATGCGGAAAAAACAGGAACACTTCTACACTGTTGGTGGGAATGTAAGCTGGTCCAGCCACTGTGGAAATCAGTGTGGAGGTTCTTGAGACAGCTAGAAATAGATTTACCATATGATCCAGCTATAGCACTCCTAGGCATATATCCAGAGGACTCTTCTCACTTCCTTAGAGATACTTGCAAAACCATGTTTATTGCTGCTCTATTCACAATAGCTAAGAAATGGAAGCAGCCTAGATGTCCGTCCACAGATGAGTGGATAATAAAGTTGTGGTACATTTACACAATGGAGTTCTATTCAGCAGTAAAGAAAAATGAAATTATGAAATTTGCAGGGAAATGGATGGATCTGGAAAGGATTATACTTAGTGAGGTAACCCAGGCTCAGAAAGCCAAACGTCACATGTTCTCTCTCATATGTGGATCCTAGCTACCAATGTATAGACTTGTGTATGAACTGGAACCAAAAAGAGGTACCAGAAACCAGTAAGCGGGTAAAAGGCTATAAGGGAGGGAAGAAAGGGAAGGACTTAAGTGTATGGTAATACACATATGTAAGTAGAAGAACTGAGTACAGGGAGGGGAATGGCCTAAGCGAGGCCATGGGAAGAGAATGCATACAAAAAGGGCAGGGGGAGGGACAATCTAAACTCAAGATATTATCAATAAGACATATGTAAAACTACTTTTTTGATTAAGGTCACGTCTAGAAGATGTAGACTTTACTAGAAAATTTTCCATTTCCTCTCTTGAAAAGGGATTAACAAGTTCCTTATTAGACTACTTCATGGATTAAGCAAAACACTATTATGGCCGGGTGTGGTGGCACATGCCTTTAGTTCCAGGACTAGGGAGACAGAGGTAGGAGGATTGTCGTGAGTTCAAGGCCATCCTGAGGCTACATAGTGAGTTCCAGATCAGCCTGGGCTAGAGCAAGACCTTATCACAAAAAAAAAAGGACTTCCGGTTAAGATGGCAGCATAGGAACCATGCTAAAATAGCCTAGGGGAGAAAACAAAACAAAACAACAACAACAACAACAAAATAAACAGCAAAACACACTCTTCTACTAAAATGTGAGGTGTATAATAAATTATCAACCACAGCAGAGAAGTAGGAGAGATCCAGAGCATCTAGAGCCCACAGAAGCAGGCAGAAGCAGCTCCAGCAGTGGCAGCACCAGTCAAATGCAGCTGTAGCTGTCAGGCACAGCCTGAGCTGCAGAATTTTAAAGCCAGGTGAGGGGATTCTCCATTCACACTGACCTTCTTGCAAACTCAAGAAACATGGAAGTAGGACGGCAGAGACCAGCTGAGCAGCTTATAAGGAAGAAGATCATGAGGACCAGCGGAGGACTTCAGCCACCATCCACAGCCTCCCTTCCCCCACCTCCAGCACAAGTGTCAGCAAGCACTAGAGACCTGGGGAAGGGAGCTCACCTACAGAGCACCTGGCACAGGTGATCAGAGCAGAGACCAACAGACCCAGCCAGCCTACCTGAGCCCATAGCACAGCAAAGAGGGACCCAAGCAGCTGTGCAGCATAGCTGAGACCAAAGCCATCCCAAAAAGTAACTGGGATTACACCAGGTCAGTACCCACCAAATAAGCCTGATATAGAGGCTTGCATCAGAAGTGCTAATTGCACCATCCAGGTCAGGGTAAATTATATGTTAAATCTAATGGATGGTCCAATTTGACGTTCTTAACTAAGCTATATTTTGGGCTTCTCATTTGTTGCTTTCTGATTTATAGTGCTTTTGTTTCTTCTTCTGTCATTCATTGGGGAAGGGTCTCACTTGGTCACAAGCTGACCTTAGAACCCTCTACAGACCAGAAGTATTAGCCTCACAGTTGACAGGAGTAAGGGTGTGGGCAACACACATCCTCAGGGACTGTGACATTGTTAGAGGATCTGTTTGTCATAAATACTCTGTGCTATTTTTCATTGAATGTGTACATTGTTTAGTTAAATTTTTAGAATTTCTCTGTATTTGTTTCCACTCAGCCTACTTGAATACTCTCATAGCAGACAAACCCAACACCTAGGGTCAATTTGGGGTTACTCTGAGTCTTAAGAGCCACACCTAGCACCTTAAGCTCCTACCCTGAATATATATAACATCAGATTGATTGATACATCTAATAATACTGCATATAATTAAAAAACCCAAGCATTAAATTAATCCAAGATGGAAAATCTCTACATTATAATACAAGAAACATAAAAAATCAAGACTATATATATCCACCAAAGAGAAATGACCTTCAGTGAGACTGATTTAGAGGAAATACCTGAGAAAGATTTCAAAAGAATGATTATAAATATCTTCAAGGAACTCAAAGAAGAAATCAAAGGAATCAAAGAACACAAGAACACATGGGAAACCAATTAAATGAAATAAGGTGATCAATACAAGACACAATAAGGAAATAGAAATAATAAAGAAAAACAAGTCAGAAATACTAGCAATCAAGAACACAGTAAGTCAAATAAAAAACTCTGTAGAAAATCTCTCCAGTAGAATGGATGAAGGAGAGAACAGAATATCTAAACTAGAAGTCCAGGTTGCAGATCTAATGCAGTCCAACAAAGAGAAAGATAAACTATTAGGAAGGTATGAATGGGAATTTCAAGATATTTGGGACACTATGAAAACATCAAACATAAGAATTCAGGGTATAGTAGAAGGAGAAGAATTTCATTCCAAAGGTAGGTGTTTTCTACAAAATCATAGAAGAAAACTTCCCCAAATTGGGAAAGAGATGCCAATGCAGATACAGGATGCATTTAGAACACCAAACAGACAAAACCTGGAAAGAACCTCTCCCCGCCATGTTATAATTAAACTACCAAACATACAAACCAAAGAAAATATATTGAAAGCAGTTAGAGAAAAAGTCAATTCACCTACAAAAGCAAGCCCATCAGGATCACAGCAGATTACTCAACATAAACCTTAAAAGCCAGAAGGGCTTGAGATGATGTATTCCAAGTTCTGAAAGATAACAACTGTCAACCTAAGTTACTTTATCCTGCAAAGCTATCCATCCAAATAGATGGAGAAATAAGGTCATTTCACAACAAAAGCAGGCTAAAGGAATATTTGAAGACAAAACCAGGTCTACAGAAAATACTTCAAAGGGTCCTCCATGCTGAAGAGAAAGAAAAGCACACATATAAAGAACCTGGAAAAAACAAACCATATTCAAATACTAGTTAGTACAAGAGAGCAAAGGTAAAACCAAAAGAACTACAAAACAAGAAAAATGGTGAAAATAAATACACACCTTTCAATAATAACTCTTAATATCAATGGCCTCAAAGCCCCAACCAAAAGACATAGGCTTGCAGACTGGGTTAATAAACAGGATCCTTCAATTTGTTGCCTCCAAGAAACTCAACTTTCTACAAAGGATGGACACTATCTTAGGGTGAAAGGTTGTAAAGTGGTGTTTCAAGCAAATGGGCCTAAAAAACAAGCAGGGGTCACTATACTAATATCTGACAGAGTAGACTTCAGACCAACATTAGTTAGGAAAGATAAGGAAGGTCACATTACATTTATTAAAGGAGCACTCCAACAGGAGGACATTACAATCCTAAACATACATGCAGCTAACACAGGGGCTCCCAATTTCATCAAACAAATGCTGTTATAGAACTAAGGTCACAGATAACACCAAACACAGTTGTGGTGGGTGACTTCAACACCCCACTCTCATGAATTGACAGGTCATCCCAGCAAAAAATAAACAGAGATGCTTCTGGATTAAATGAGGTCATAGAACAAATGTACCTAACAGATATATACAGGATATTTCATCCAAATGCTACAGAATGCACATTCTTTTCAGCAGCACATGGAACATTCTCTAAAATAGACCATATATTAGGTCACAAAGCAAATCTTAATAAATATAGGAATATCGAAAGAATTTCTTGCACTCTATCTGATCACAATGGGATCAAACTACAAATCAATAGTAAGAAAAGCTATAGAGAATACACAAAATCATGGAAACTAAAAAATACACTACTAAATGATGAATAGGTCGATGAAGAAATCAAGAAGGAAATCAAAAAATTCATGGAGTCAAATGATAATGAGAGCACAACATACCAAAACCTTTGGGACACAATGAAGGCAGTCCTAAGAGGGAAATTTATAGCTTTAAGTGCCTATATTAAGAAATTATAAAGGTCACAAGTAAACAACTTAATGCTTCACCTTAAGGCCTTGGAAAAGAAGAACAAGGCAAACCAAAAATCAGTAGATGGAAAGAAATAATAAAGATTATGGCAGAAATTAATGAAATAGAAACCAGAAAAACAATCCAAAGAATCAATGAAACAAAGAGTTGGTTCTTTGAAAGGATAAACAAGATTGGTAGACCCTTAGCAAATCTGACCAGAAGAAAGAGAAGAGACACAAATTTTAAAAATTAGAGATGAAAAAGTAACCATCACAACAGATACCAGAGAAATTTTTAAAAATCATAGGAACATACTATAAGAATATATACTCCACTAAGTTTGAAAATCTGAAATAAATGGATGATTTCCTTCAATTATATGACCTACCAAAATTAAATCAAGATGGGATTAACCACTTAAATAGACCTATAACATGTATGGAGATCCAAGCAGTTATAAAAAAAAATCTCCCAACTAAAAAAAAGTCCAGGTCCAGATGGACTCACTGACAAATTTTACCAGACCTTCATGGAAGAACTAACACCAATGCTTCCTAAACTTTCCCATAAAATAGAAGAGGAAGGAATCTAATCCAAACTCCTTCTAGAAAGCCAGCATCACCCTGATAGCAAAATCAGACAAAGATAGAACAAAAAAGGAAAATTACAGACCAATTTCCCTCATGAACATAGATGCAAAAATTCTAAACACAATATTGGCAAACAGAATACAAGAATATATCAGAAAGATCATTCACCCTGACCAAGTAGGCTTTATCACAGAGATGCAGGGATGGTTCAACATATGCAAATTGATAAATGTAATGCATTATATAAATGGACTGAAGGACAAAAAAATCACATAATCATCTCATTAAATGCAGAAAAAGCATTTGACAAAATCCAACATCCCTTCATAATAAAAGTCCTACAGAGACTGGGAATAGAAGGAATATATCTCAACATAATAAAGGCTATTTATGATAAACCCACAGCCAACACAATACTAAATGGAGAAAAACTTGAAGCTTTTCCACTAAAATCAGGAATAAGACAAGGGTGTCCACTGTCCCCACTTTTATTTAATAGAGTACTGGAAATCTTAGCCATAGCAATAAGGTAAGAGACACACATAAAAGGGATACAAATAGGAAAGGAAGAGATCAAGTTATCATTATTTGAAGATGATATGATTCTATCCATAAAGGACCCTAAAGACTCTACCAGCAACCTGTTAGAGCTAATCAACACCTATAGCCATGTAGCAGGATACAAAATAAACACACAGAAATCAGTAGCCTTCCTATATACTAACAACAAACACATAGAGGATGGAATCAGAGAATCACTCCCATTCATAATTGCATAAAAAAATAAAGTACCTTGGGATAAACGTAGCCAAGGAAGTGAAGGATCTCTACAATGAAAACTTTCAAACACTCAAGTGAAACATTGTAGAAGACACTAGGAAATGGAAAGACATCCCTTGTTCTTGGATTGGAAGAATCAATATTGTGAAAATAGCAACCTTACAAAAAGCAATCTACACATTTAATGCAATACCCATCAAAATTCCAATGGCAGGGCTGGACAGATGGCTTAGTGGTTAAAGCACCTGCCTGCTAAGCCTAAGAACACCCGCTCAATTCTCCAGGTCCCACTTAAAAAAAGATTCCAATGGCATTCTTCACAGAAATAGAAAAAAACAATCCAAAAATTCATTTGGAAACACAAAAATCCTCAAATATCTAAAACAATTTAGAGCAACAAAATTAAGGCTGGTGGTATCACTATATCTGATTTTAACCTATGTTACAAAGCTATAATAACAAAAACATCATGGTACTGGCACAAAACAGACATGTAGATCAATGGATCAGAATAGAGGACCCTGATGTAAGTCCGGGTAGCTATAGCCACCTGATCTTTGACAAAAATGCCAAAAATACACAATGGAGAAACCACAGCCTCTTCAGCAAATGGTGCTGGGAAAACTGGATATGTATCTGTAGAAGGATGAAAATAGATCCTTATCTCTCTCCATGCATAAGAATTAAGTCCAAATAACCTGGCGTGGTGGTGCATGCCTTTAATCCAAGCACTGGGGAGGCAGAGGTAGGAGGATTCCCATGAATTCGAGGCCACCCTGAGAATACAGAGTGAAATCCAGGTCAGCCTGGGCTAGAGTGAGACCCTACCTCAAAAAAAAAAAAAAGAATTAAGTCCAAATGGATCAAAGACCTTAGTATCAGACCTGAAACTGTAAACTGTTAGAGGAAAAAGTAGGGGAAACCCTTCAACATATTGGTCTTAGCAAAGACTTTCTGAATATCACCCCAATTGTGAAGGAAATAAAACCACAGTTCAACTGCTGGGACCTCATGAAATTACAAAGCTTTTGTATAGCAAAGGACCCTGTGAATAGAGCAAAGAAGCAACCAACAGAATGGGAGAAAATCTTTGCCAGATATACATCTGATAGAGCATTAATATCTAAGATATACAAAGAACTCAAAAAATTAAATAATAAGAAATCAAACAACCCAATTAAAAATGGGCTATGGAATTAAATAGAGAGTTCACAGAAGAAGAAATACAGATGGCATATAAACATCTAAAAATGTTCTATATCGATAGTGATCAGGAAAATGCAGATTAAAACTACATGGAGATTCAATCTCACTCCTGTCAGATTGGCTACCATCATGAAATGCTGGTGAGGATGTGGAAATAGAGGAACCCTTCTACCCTGTTGGTGGGAATGCAATCTGGTCCAGCCATTGTAGAAATCAGTGTGGAGGTTCCTGAGACAGCTAAAAATAGATCTGCCCTATGACCCAGCTATACCACTCCTAGGCATATATCCTAAGGACTCATCTTACTACCTTAGAGATACTTGCTTGATATGTTTATTGCTACTCTATTCACAAGAGCTAGGAAATGGAACCAGCCTAGATATCCCTCAACTGATGAGTGGATAATGAACATGTGGAACATTTACACAATGGAGTTCTACTCAGCTGTAAAGAAAAATGAAGCTATGAAAATTTCTGGAAATGGATGGATCTAGAAAGGATTGTATTTAGTGAGGTAACACAGGACCAGAAGCCAAACATCACATTTTCTCTCTCATATGCGGATCCTAGTTACAAATGATTGGACTTCTATGTGAGTAGGAATAAAACTCAGTAGCAGAAGCCAGTAAGCTAGAAAGGGGATGTAAAGGGAATAGAAAGGGAGGGAGGAGGGACTTAATAGGATAGTATTGTATATATGTAAGTAGAAGAACAGATTAATGGGGATGAAAAGGCCCAAGTGAGGTCAGGGGAAGAGATTGAGTAAAGAAAAAGTGGAGGTAGGGCTAATCAAAATCTAAGAGGACATAAATAAGTCATATGGAAACCCACTTTTCTGGACAATGGAACACTCAGAAGCCATAAATTGTCACTAGAAAATTTTCAGGGCTGGAGTAATGGCTTAGCCATTAAGGCATTTGCCTGCAAAGCCAAAGGAGCCAGGTTCAATTCCCCAGGACCCATGTAAGCCAGATGCACAGGGTGGCGCATGAATGTGGAGCTTGTTTGCAGTGGCTAGAGGCCCTGGTATGACCATTCTCTATTTGTCTATCTCCTCTCCCTCTCTTACTCTCTCTCTCTCCTTGCAAATAAATAAATAAATAAATAAATAAATAAATAAATAAATAAATAAAAAGAAAATTTTCAGTGCCAGGGATAGGATACCTTCCAGTGAGTTGTTAACCAGGGAAGTCACTGATACCCAGAAAACATTATCGCCTTATCGGCCATTGCCAAGGCCCTTGGTTTCCCACCAGGAATAGATGTTAAGAACCTATTGTTGAATACTAGGGCTGCAAGGTCACTGAGACTTCCTACTGGAGCTGAGCTGAAAGCCTCCTCCATGTAGACCAACTGACAGAAAGCTGGAAAAAGCTACTCTACCTGCAGTTTAATGGGAGAGAGAGAAAACACCAGTGAAGATACTCAACACTGAACACTGCAAGCTTGAAATTTGGCCATCCAGGCCAAATAAGCCAATGGGTGCAATAGTGGCATGTCTGTTATGGGGGAAACCAACCACTCTCTAATTGGACTGGAGGCCCGCTCCATGGAAGGGAATACATCCCTGATTCTGAAAACCTACGACAGGGGTAATCATGAGCCCTAGGGGCGTAACATCTGCTGGTCTGACTATATGTATATATTATGCTCACCAAACTGCCCACTAAGTACTTAATGTCCATACCCATATATTAATGCTACTCTCACTTTTGGTTAGAGAAGCTTCTCTTTTCAGATGGTGGTGACCTCTGAGATGACTCAGAAGGCACCATGGTGCTGAGAAGAAGAGACAGAGGCGTGCTCAGCACTGAAACATCTCTAACACACTTTCCAAGGCTCAGGGTCCATGGCAGAAGAGGGGGCGGAAAGAATGTAAGAACCAAAGGAAGAGTAGGACTCCTTACAATGTGCTCCTCCAGACACAAAATGGCCTGGATATCCATGACCTCACAGTGCCTGACACTACCTACACAAGACCATCATAATAGGAAGAAAAAATCATGACATCAAGACAAAAAGAGAGACTGATTGAGAAGGGGAGGGGATATGATGGAGAGTGGAGTTTCAAAGGGGAAAATGGTGGGAGGGAGGGAAGTACCATGGGATATTGTCTACTATTAAGGAAATTGTTAATAAAAAGAAAAATAACTAAAAAAGAAAAAAGAATGCCATTAACATACCAAACTTGCCAATCTCCAGAACTATAAGCCAATAAACTTCTCTTTATGAATTATGTAGTTTCAAACTAAAATAAAGACCAAATATGTATTTCACAATTCCCTCACTCCCCCCTCCATTGTAATAAAGGTTAAGAGCCAATGTGCTCTTAACCTAAGTAGTGTAGAATATATTAATCTCTTTCATCTAAACCACAGCTACCATAATCTAAGCAACTGCCACCTTTTCTCTAGATTGTTGCAATAGTTCCTAATGGGACACTCCAGTACACTCTGACACCACTGTAATCCTTTGCCCAGGGTAATATTTCAAAAAGTAATCTTGATTCATTGTGCTCACTTCAGAGGGCTTCCAATGGCTTTAGGATATAGGCGAAGCAGCTTAAGTTGGCTTCTAGTGGCCTGCCTATTGTAACCCTTCATACTGCCACAATCTCAACCTCCAGCCCATTGCTCTTCCAATTGCCTCCTCAAGTCCAAACATACTTATCTTACAGTACATACACCATGGCATCTTGGAACACTGTGGTAGTTTGAATATATGTCCCCCAATATATTCAATGTTTTATTACTTTATAGTTTGCATCTGCAATCACCTTGCTAGAGGCAAGGTCACTGGGGGCTGGTCTTAAGGTGTGGTGATGGTTTGAGATTCCATTGTAAAGATATGCAAATGTGCCTAGCAGGAGTTCCTGAAGTGTGCTGTGTGACCTTTTGGCTGTAGTTTTTTGCTCTGTGTGCTGTGGTGGCTGGTTGGCTTTTGTTCTCTCTGCCTGGCCTTGTGAGAGCAGGCCGCTACTTCTGCCATTATGGAACTTCCCCTGGATCTGTAAGCTTCAATAAATAATATCCCTTCCTCCATAACTGTGCCTGGTCTGGAAGTTCATCTCAGCGAACCTGAAGCTGTCTGCAACAGTAAAGTGGTACCGAGGAGTGTGGGGTGAGATGAACCTGACCGTGTGGATATTCGTCTTTTGGAACCTTTGTTTTGGAGGAATGGGCATGGACTTGGTGCTTGCAACTGAAGATGCCTTCTGGAGTGGTAAGCCAAGGTTTATGGACTATTCTGATGAGAGTTTGAGAATGCTAAATGCAGACAGTATTGAACTTCGAGGCTTGGCTTATGAGCTTTCTAAGGGGAAGGAAAGACTGCAGAGGACTTTGTTGGAACTGTGCTACTGGCATAAGGGATGGCTACGTTCTGCTATCCAGGCCCAGAGTGCGTGATCAAGGTTAAATTTGTAATTGACTGATGTGCTTGGCTAAAGATATTGGACTGAGATTTTAAGATTTTAAGTTGGAAAACCTCAAGGAAGTTAAAAGCAGAAGCACTGAGACTGGTTTTAGGTTACTAGAGCTTCTATTGTCAACGCATTAGCAATCTTAAGGAAGGTGGAAGGAAGGTGGCCTGACTTGATTTACATTAAAACAATGGAGAGGATGCCTGAGGAAAGACTGTTAGAAATGCAAATTCTTGGAAAGAGCTGACTGGAGAAGGAACCTGCTTTTCAAGGCTATGGTTTATTTTGTCCCTGGATTTAGAATATGGCTGTGTCCTGCACACCTGGTATTAGTTTTGGAAATATGAAAAATGCATGGAGTGGTCATGAGTTGCACACGGTTCCAGGAGCCGCTGCTGAGATGCAGCATGAGGCAGGGCATGAAGACCCTCAGGAATAGGATGAAAGAGCCTTTGGAAGATGGACCGTGGTTTTCATGGAGACCTGAAGATGTTTTGGATATACCAGGACTGTGCAAAAGGGCTACCATGGAACGCAGTGTTGGCATAGGATGAAAGTTTTCCCTGGCGACTCTGCCCAGCTGGAGGGGCGGAATTGGAAAACCTGGAGATGTTAGTCTCTGGTTATATTGAACTTGAACTGCAGAAGTTTGATGACTACTGATGGTGGTTGAGTTTGCATTGTTTTAGTTTCTCTTTGCTATGCCTTATACCAGTTAAAATGTTTACTCTGTGCCTTGACATGTTGAAAGTATTTAACTTGTTTGATTTTACAGGACTCACTATCTTAAGATGATCAAGACTGTGAGAACCTTTGAAATTGGACTGAGTACAATTTACAATGTGTGATAGTTATAAATCTATTGGGGGCCAGGAGCTAAATATATTGGGGGCCAGGGGCGGAATGTGGTAGTTTGAATATATGTCCCCCAATATATTCAATGTTTTATTACTTTATAGTTTGCATCTACAATCACCTTGCTAGAGGCAAGGTCACTGGGGGCTGGTCTTAAGGTGTGGTGATGGTTTGAGATTCCATTGTAAAGATATGCAAATGTGCCTAGCAGGAGTTCCTGAAGTGTGCTGTGTGACCTTTTGGCTGTAGTTTTTTGCTCTGTGTGCTGTGGTGGCTGGTTGGCTTTTGTTCTCTCTGCCTGGCCTTGTGAGAGCAGGCCGCTACTTCTGCCGTTATGGAACTTCCCCTGGATCTGTAAGATTCAATAAATAATATCCCTTCCTCCATAACTGTGCCTGGTCTGGAAGTTCATCTCAGCGAACCTGAAGCTGTCTGCAACAAACACATACACTAAAAATCTGTTTTGCCCAACTCTCCCAACCTACTCTTCCAATAACAATCGGGTTAGTATTCATTTCCTTAAGGGACTGTGGTAGTTTGAATGGATGTCCCCCAGTAGATTCAGTTTTATTAAAGCTTCTTGTATTTCCAGCTGCCTGGCTGGAGGAGCTGTCACTGTGGGCAGATCCTAGGGTCCAGCCATAATGTGAGTTTGTGGGCAGTTCTGAATTCTAGCCTAAGATATGCAAAGTGCTGGAGTTCTACCTAGGGTTCCTGGAGTGTGCTTGCTTTGTGGTGCTGGTAGAGGTGTTTCTCTCTACATAGACCTATAAGAGGAGCCCAGCTTCTTCTGCCATTATGGAACTTCCCCTGGATCTGTAAGCTTCAAATAAATCCCTTCCTCCCATATACTGTGTCTGATCTGGAAGTTCATCAAGCAATGTAAAGCTGACTGTAACAGGCACTGTTTCTGACAATCTTTTAATTTTATTTATTCTTATGTATATTATTCTGGTTTTACATTCATAGTGGTGACTCCATTATCCTCCTCCCTGTCCTCCCTCTTCCATAGGGACCCTCATCAATGGGGAATGTGGTTCACACATTGTGGGGGTAGTCAGGACAACGAACCTGAAGGGAGGATCAGCCAATCACACCTCACCAGGGCTCCAGCTGAAACCACAGAGTAATGTGGAGGAAGGGCAAGAGTTCAGCATTCTTGGCGATCACAACACCAGAAAAAGGTTGAAGGAGATAAACACAAAGAACATCCAACTCCCACTAAGCCATATATCCAGAGACACAGAGGCTCCCAAAACCTCATCACTGAAGTAGACCTAAAATGACCCCAATGTGGCTCAGGGAAATTTGCGGAAGAGGGGGCGGAAAGAATGTTAGAGCCACAAGTTGGGGATTTATGCACAGAGACTTGGCCTATCCCCCATAGCTCCTGTTTCTGACAATCTTGACTAGTAAAATCCCCCTAGTGAGACAATAAAGGGCCCTTCTCTTGTAATGGTTGGAGTGCAAATGATATCTGTGGCAGGGCTGCTCCTTGCTCTGCCGTCTTTTGGGAAGTTAGAACCTTCACTTAGCAGTTGCCATGATGCCAAGGAAAATGGAACACTTGGCAGGAACTTGTGAATGTTAGCGGATTCACTGGTGTACTGATTGATCCTCATAATTTCACCTTATTTTCATGATGCAATCAGGGCCCACCTATTCTCTATATAAACTCCAACATTCAGTTCCTCAGCATATAAATCCACATGACTGAAGAGAAATGAATGAAGACTAAAACATGAATACCTGTCCTGCCTCACTTTGCCTTGAAGCCAGCCAGTTGTGTCTGGCAGCTGACAGTTGCTTGGGCTACCAGACCTGAAGACCCCAGGGCTCTTTGAGCTTGGGTCATGGACCCAAGGTCCCTGATGCTGCTTACACTTGGGCTCTTGAATCTGCTCTTGCTTCTGAGAGCACCCAGAGCTATTTGAGCTTGGGGTGCTGGACTCAAGAGCCGCTGGTGCTTTTGATGCTGAACTTGTTCCTGCCTCTACGGGGACAAGGTTGCTCTCAACCCAAAACTGCTTTTACCCAGCACTTATACCCTATAACTGGACTTTCCCTGCCTTGGAGAAAGACCCAATGTGACCTGCCTTAACAACCTCCTGTTTCTTCTTCAGAAGAGGACACACAACTGCTATCACAGCCTCTGGCTCCTGATTTTATGGGGCACGCTATCACTCTGGTGGCCCCTGTTCCTGCTTCAGTGCCCCTTGACTGGTATGGCTGAGCCTGTCAAGGATTTAGAGCTATAAATCTTTTGTGACATCTTGGCTGTTAATCTGATGCCATCAAAAGGTAGAGCTATAGCCAGGCGTGGTGGCACACGCCTTTAATCCTAGCACTTGGGAGGCAGAGGTAGGAGGACCGCTGTGAGTTCAAGGCCACCCTGAGACTACATAGTGAATTCCAGGTCAGCCGGAGCTAGAGACCCTACCTCAAAAAAAAAAAGGTAGAGCTATAATGCTTTCTTTGCCCTCTCAGCTGGCAAACCAGTTGTAACCCCCTTTAAGCTCCTAGCTGGCAAACCTGCAGTCACTAGAAGTTCAGTTTTTGTTCAAGTGTTTTTGTTTACTTTGCCTCAGCACCCAGCACAGTCCCTGGGGATAAGCATGAGGGCTTTAAAAAATTATCCTCTAGAGCCGGGCGTGGTGGCACACGCCTTTAATCCCAGCACTTGGGAGGCAGAGGTAGGAAGATCACCGTGAGTTCGAAGCCACCCTGAGACACATAGTGACTTCCAGGTCAGCCTGGACTAGAGTGAAACCCTGCCTCAAAAAAAAAAAAAAGGGGGTGGGAATAAAGAAAAGAAAAGAAAATTATCCTCTAAAAGGCCAGAGCAATATATATTATCAGAAACGTTGTCTAGGAGTGTCTTCTACCCAGGAGAAACAGTCAGCTTGTACAAAATTGGGCCAACCGACATTCCACCATAGATGAGGAGGAGGTCACAGGGCCCCTGCCCTTCCCTGAGAAGTTATGGGTAGTGAATGTTTGCTGGGGGAGGAGGAGACATTTTCATCAGTAGTGTAGCCACAAGGTGTAAATAACCCTCCTCCACCCACGCTCATTCAAGCAGCCCTAATTAAACTCAGTGTGTCACAAATATACATCAAAGTAGAAGTGGAACTAGTTAAGAAGAACAAGAGGTTCAAAAGGAAGGGGACAAGAGAAGGCAATGGGGGTGAATATGATCAAAATACATTAAACACATACATAAAATTTTCAACAAATAAAAATCAAGTCAAAAAAGAAACAGAGCTAGACCCTAGGTAAAAGTACTAAAGATAGATTTTATTTAAAAAAGAGTTTACTAGCCGGCCGTGGTGGCACACGCCTTTAATCCCAGCACTCGGGAGGCAGAGGTAGGAGGATTGCCGTGAGTTCAAGGCCACCCTGAGACTACATAGTTAATTCCAGGTCAGCCTGGATCAGAGTGAGACCCTACCTCGAAAAACCAAAAAAAAAAAAAAATTTACTGACTACAAACTCTTCTAATGGAAAAATAGGGACATTAGCAAAGGACAGTTCAATTCCAAATATAAGATGGATAACCTAGATTTATAGCCAAGGAGTAGAGGGTTTCATTAGATTTAAGATTACTAAGTAAGACATCAAAGAAAGGGGGATTCTTAGGAAAACTGGGCTGGGCATACCAAGGACCAGGGACAAGTAAAAGAGGGTTAGGAGGAGCCTATGTAAAACTTGGACAAAGTTAGAACTTATTACTTCTTTAGGGATGTTTACCATTATGTCCTACTTTTCCTATACAAAATAGAGCATATACTCACTATTCTTATTACTCCATAAGTATTTCATTTTCTGTTATATTTTTATTTCTTTTGAGAGACTGTAGGGGGTGACCTCTTGCCACTGCAAACAAATTCCAGATGCATGTGCCCCTTTGTGCATCTGACTTCAAGTGGGTGCTGGGGAATGGAACCTGGGCCAGGAGGCTTTACTGGCAAGCACCTTTAACCGCTGAGTCATCTCTCTGGCCCTCCACAGACATTTTATTTTTATTTATTTGACAGAGAGCGAGAGAATGGGCGCGCCAGGGCCTTCCAGCCACTGCAAACAAACTCCAGACGTGTGTGCCCCTTTGTGCATCTGGCTAACATGAGTCCTGGAGAATCGAACCTGGGTCCGTTGGCTTTGCAGGCAAACGCCTTAGCTGCTAAGCCATCCCTCCAGCCCTCTACAGGAATTTAAAAGATCTTCTTTTAGCTGGGCATGGTGGTGCACGCCTTTAATCCCAGTCCTCGGAAGGCAGAGGTAGGAGGATCACCATGAGTTCAAGGCCACCCTGAGACTACATAGTGAATTTCAGGTCAGCCTGAGCCAGAGTGAGACTCTACCTTGGAAAACCAAAATAAATAAATAAATAAATAAATAAATAAATAAATAAATAAATAAATAAATAAGAGAGAGAGCTTCTTTTAAGGAATAATTATTTACATTTCAATTTTTTTTTCTGACCTGGGACTCACTCCCTCTGTAATCTCAGGGTGGCCTCGAACTCACAGCGATCCTCCTACCTTTGCCTCCCAAGTGCTGGGATTAATGTAGTGCGCCACCACGCCCAGCCACATTTCAAAAATTTTACCCGTATTCAGTGCATATTCAATGGTCCTTTGTAAATTCACAGAGTTGTAAAAAACATCACCACAATCTAACTTTTTTGAGGCAAGGTCTCAAGCTAGCTCAGGCTAACCTGGAATTCACTCAAGCACAAGCCAGCCTTGAACGTCTTACCTCAGCCTTCTGAGTGCTGGGATTAAGTTTAGATCATTTTAATTATCCCTAACAGTTTCACATCCACTTGCAACCACTCCCCAATCTCCACCCCACAGGCATATTTTACATTTACCTTTGAATGAAATGAATAGTCTAGAAGAATTGAAGTGGGTCACATGTGAACTAATTTGAGAACCAACAGATATTCACTGCACATTTCTCTTTGCTCAAAAACATTTAGAGAAAAGACATTAGCTGGGTCTGGTGGCACAGGCATGAAAAACCAACACTTGGAAGGCAACAGGATTTAGTCTGAGGTAAATTTAAGCTACACAGCAAGTTGGAGGCCAGTGTGAGCTGTTTCTAACAAAACAAAACAAAAACAAGTAGGAACTAAGGACAGGTGGTTCAGCAAAGTTGCAAAACATTTTAAGGCTTTCTTCATAGAAAAAAAATCAACAAAGAAAGGGAAAGTAGTATTAGCAGAGAAATAAAGCAACCAGCATGTTTTCAGAACTTTAGAAAGTTTCAGTATGATGTTGTGACAATTGGTGAACTGTTTGTCTTTGATCTCATCGTCAATAGGCGTTTATAGAGCAAAAGGTTAAAAAAAAATCACAAGCCATAGAAGATATATCAACATTCAACTGAAGATAAATGTATATTCATTCAGCCGCCCACTGTGTGCCAAGCAAGGAGCTCTGATTAGGGCACTGCGACACCTTCTGCCCACAGGAAGCAGCTGCTGTGCCCCGCCCATCTGCTCCTGGAGCTGCCCTGGGTGCAGGGCAAGTCCCTGACATGGGACCTGAAGGAGGCCACTCTGGCAGGAGGAACCCGCAACAGGCAGGTTCTGAGCAGCAGCGGCCCAGTCCTGACTTCCTTCTCTTCGCCAGCCCCCACAGTTCGGTCCGCCTTCTATCCCCTCCCATGCTGAGTGGAGCCAAAAGGAGACAGGCTTGAGAGGTAACCCGGATGTTTGGTGTTGCTGAACCAGAGTGATAAT
The DNA here is from genome assembly GCA_036365145.1 of Orientallactaga sibirica. NCBI lineage: Eukaryota > Metazoa > Chordata > Mammalia > Rodentia > Dipodidae > Orientallactaga > Orientallactaga sibirica. Next base: position 363,610 of record JAEOAD010001221.1, read on the forward strand.
CATCGCTTTCTGAGCTGTGTGGACACCTCACTCCTCTTCCTCTCCCTCGACACCGAAGGCCATTCACCACTTTTGACCGTTCCCCATTGGCTTCCGCAGTCCCTGCCCGTCACGCTTTGACGCCATTTCTCTGGAAGCCTTTTTTCAATCCCCATCCCTGAAACGAAATAGACTAGGGGAAGTGGGCGGGGTGGGGGGGGGCGTGCTGGAGGGCCTCGGAAATCCTGAAGGCAGACAGAAAGTTGGATTCCTGCCGGAATTCTTTTCCCCATCCTGAGTTTCCTCCACTTCCAGGCTTTTTTGTGAGCTAACGGGCAAGAAGGAGGGCTGAAGCCGGACGTGGTGGTGCACACCTTTAATCCCAGCATTTGGGAGGCAGGGGTGGAGGATTGCCGTGAGTTCGAGGCCACCCTGAGACTACCTAGTGAATTCCAGCGCAGCCTGGGCTAGAGCAAAACCCTACCTCGAAAATCCAAAAAAAAGGGGGAGGGGCTGAGGGAAAACAAGAAAGAAAGAAAAAAAAAGGAGAGGTTGGTTCCAGTGCTGGTCACTCCACAGTTCAGTGGGACAGCTACTATGACACTATCCCATATGAATCTCAGCAATGTCCATTTTTTTCTCTACACGCACCCTCAATTTCTGCCTCCTTCTAGCAGCCTGTTTAGTTCCTCCAAGATCTCACATTCTCTGAGAATCATTTTCCTCCTCACTAAAGGGAAGATGGCCACGAAACCTAGTAACATGTTGTGTAGGAGAAGCAGACCCTGTGCCAAGGAAGGGGAGCAGGTAGAGGAAGGAGAGAAGGAAGTAAAAGGACCCTAGAAGACCTGGCAATGTCCAATTAGGTTAGGGCTATAACTCAGTGTTGGAGTGTTGTCTAGCATGAGTGAGGCCCTTCGTTCAATCCCCAGCATGCACTCACCACCACCACCCCCCCCAAAAAAGGAAAGAGGAAAGCAGTGACAGCTATCTAGCAAATTAGTCTGAGCATTAGAGTAGGTAAATGGTTCCAAGTAATTACTGAATGTCACAGTAATTCTTGGATGCTGTCTCTCAGTATCCATCTCTTCTTTCAGAAGTCTACCTTCTACAAGGCTGTAGACATGTGTGGTCAGTGCATATCTGTGTGGACCATTTCTGGGGAGGTAAAGTCCATACAAAGGTTCCAGAGCAGGTATATCCCCTCACCTCCTCAGTACAGTCTTGCATCCACTAACCTGCTGACCCCATAGACATGCCTGCTTTGCATCACAAGACTGAACTGCAGTGTGGAAGCAGATTGTAAAAAGGCCCTTGTGACACACTCAGCCTGATACCAGGCATAGCAAATGGAATTTCCCTCCATCAGCAGCTGCATTGCAATACTCCTCCAGGCCTATCTTGCAAAAATCTTCCTGATTAGAGCTAGGATTTTCTTTTCTTTTTGGATTTTTGAGGTAGGGTTTCACACTAGCCCAAGCAAACCTGGAATTCACTATGTAGTCTCAGGGTGGCCTCAAACTCACAGTGATCCTCCTACCTCTGCCTCCCAAGTGCTGCTGGGATTAAAGGCGTGTGACACTATGCCCGGCTCTCCTCTTCTTCTTCTTCTTCTTCTTCTTCTTCTTCTTCTTCTTCTTCTTCTTCTTCTTCTTCTTCTTCTTCTTTTTTTTTTTTTGTTTGGTTTTTCGAGGTAGGGTCTCACTCTGGTCCAGGCTGACCTGAAATTAACTATGTAGTCTCAGGGTGGCCTCAAACTCATGGCGATCCTCCTACCTCTGCCTCCCAAGTGCTGGGATTAAAAGGTGTGTGCCACCTTGCCCAGCTGCCTTTTTTCTTTTTAAAAAAACATCTTATTTATTTGCATGCAGGGAGAGAGAGCATGGGCGCCGACAGAGCCTCTGGCAGCTAGCTGCACATGGAACTCCAGAGGCATGTGCCACTTTGTGAATTTGGCTTTATGTGGGTAATAGGGAATTGAACCCCTGGCCAGCAGGCTTTGCAAGAAAGCACTTTTTACTGCTGAGCCATCTCCCTAGCCCAGTGCTAGGAACTCTCCTTGATAGAAAAGGTGTTTGACTTATAAATAATTTTTAAAAAATTTATATATATTTGCAAACAGAAAGAATGAATGAAAGAAATAAAGGGACAGAGTGAGAGAGAATGGGTGCACCAGGGCTGCTATCCGCTACAAACGAACTCCAGATGCATGCAGCACTTTGTGCATCTGGCTTTCCATGGGTAGTTGGGAACTTAACCCAGGTTGTTAGGCTTTGCAGGCAAACACCTTAACCACTAAGCAATCTCCCCAGCCCTATAAATGAATTTTGTAACACATTTGCTTACATTTTGCTGGGGGATGAGTCGATGTGTTAAGGTTACACATAGGATGGTCTTTTTTTTTTCCATTAAACACTTTAGAGTACATGAATGAATGCAATAAATAAATGGGTGAATAACAAAACCCATACATAAGTGAGTGGTATATCATATGCAAAACTCCATAAACACTTGTTAAAACAGTTTGTTGGACCCACCGTGTTTCTGATTTAGTCCACTTACAGTGAAAAATTACATTTCCAAGCAGGTCCAACCTAGGTCATGCTGCACCCCTGCTGCTGATCTGTGAACCACACTGGGAACAGACACAAGCCATTGCTGGGGATCAACTGCAGTCATTATTATTGTAGCTGACAATATTCTGCCTGATCCTGCCAAGTAGTTTCCAGTCTATAATGAGTAGTATCCTCAATGGTTAAGGGTGTTGGTGGACTCTCCCCTTTACCTCCTGCCATACGCCCTGGGTAATTTTTGACTTAATTCACTATTGCTGGTGAGGTGTGCCTGTGTGCATGTGCGGGGACAGGTACCCCTGTTACTTTGCACATCTCTGGTGCTGACCACTGACCTCCAGGTTTTCTCTCCTTAGACTGCTTCCCAGGGCACTTTTGAGTTTTTCATCCTGCAAAGCAGCACACATGGCCTTAGGATTCAGTCTATCCTTTCTTGGAACATGGTGACATCTGGTGGCTAACTGAAGAATTTTCACTCATACTTAAGAGAAACTTCTGGAAAAATAACTCACCACTGTGGAAAGCAAACACTCCGTAAGTTTCCCCTTCTGAGAAAGGTTTACAAATAAGCTTAAGAGGACAATGTAATGATTGACTCAATGACATGAAGTCATAATGAATTCCTTGGCTTTCCTGGCAACTGTAATAGAAATTACAAATAATCAGAGGATCTCTAATTTCCTGCCATCTTCAGTTTATTTATAAATGGTGCTCCATAAACTGTTCCTGAATAACAGAGGATCAGGTAATATTAATTTGGTATCTGCCCTCTACCACAGGTTTTCTAGGTCCCAAGGCCTAAAGCAGCTTCAGGACAACAATCCAGTTTCAGGGTAGTCATAGCTACACAAATCTGTAGTAGAAGCTCCAGTACTGCTGGTAGACCTGAGGATGTCCAGAAGTAGAAGTCACTGTGAGGTAAAACTGGTAACAACCACTGTGATATAAACAGATGGAAGTGTCACAGGTACTCTGAATACTCATGGGAGATAAGAGATTTTGTAAACAGATAATCAAATGTGGCTTATATTTTAAAAGAAATGTTAAACTACTCCTTATGAGAGAGCCTTTCTAAAAGTTCCTTTTAGAGTTGGACCTTTAGCAACTGGAGAACGGAGTCTCAAGAGGTGGTCTTGAGACAGGTAGAATCAGCACATTCTTGGGCACCACCCCAAAACTTGTAATTCATAATTTTTTAGGGTTGGGGCCCAGCAATCAGTCATAATAGGACCTGCCAATGACACTGATGGGTAATGTCAGAGAATGCTGGTTTCAATCTTTAGATGCTCAGGAAAAATATGATGTTCAACATCTCTATTCAAGGAATTCATGGAGCAGACTGGGTTATTTCTACAACATAGCCTACTTTATTTTTTTTTACTTTTATTTTTTTTATTTACCTTTTTTTGCAGAGCTGTGCTGAACTCAGGAGGCCCTTTCATATTTTAGGTAAATGTTCTTCACCTAAGCTACAGCCCAGCCTAGCCTACTTTAAAAAAAAAATGGAGGTATGTATTCTAGTGCATGGATAAATGGAATAATTTTTTGCTTTTTGTTTGGATTTTAGAGCATATTGCCTCAATAAGATACAAAATCCTCAAGACTCCTGTGAAGAAGCTTAAAAAATATTCAATCTTAATCAAAGAAATAAAAAATTAAAATTATAGCTGGGCTTAGTATAGTGGCACACACCCTTGATCTCAGCACTTGGGAGACTGAGGTAGGAGAATTACAATGAATTTCTAGGCCAGCCTAGTTCTACAGAATGAGTTCCAAGTCAGTCTGGGCTAGGGTGAGACCCTAACTCAAAAAAAAATCACAAGAGTATATCATTGTTCAACTAACAAAGGTCAAAAAAGAATCATGTGCATAAGGGGGTGGGGGAAACTCACACAATCCTGGTGGTAAAACAAAGTACCATCACCTTTTTGATAAAGCAAAGTCTCAAAAAAATGCATATACCTTTGACTCAGTGATTCCACTTCTAGGAATACATCGCAGAAATGATATATACAATAATGCATATATAAGCATATGTTTGTAGTTTAATCATTGAAACTTTAGGATGCAGATGTAGCTCAGTTGGTAGAGTGCTTGCCTAGTATAGACTGTGGCCAATCCCCAGTACTGCATAAAATGGGCATTGTGGCACAGAACTATGATCCCATCACTCAGGAGCACAGGCAGGAAGAACAGAAGGTCGTTATCCTTGACTACTCAATGAATCAGAGGCCAGTCTAGAAGTCTCTCTCTCTCTCTCTCTCTCTCTCTCTCTCTCTCTCTCACACACACACACACACACACACACACAGATGGACTGAACATTTATCCAGTTTTTAAAAGGAAGATTTATTTAACAAGGTTTACTTAGTACAATACATCTAAATGGAATTCACAATACAAGGAAAGATTTAAACCAAAGCCTCAGAATTCCATACAAACAACATGACCAAACTCCTAAAATATTGGTATTACATCTCAAAATTGTCCCAGATCTTAAAAAAAATAAAAGTGTACACTCACGTGCCTTACAGGGATATTAAACCAAAAACCTAGAATTAACAAACATGCCAAATGTTGTCACTTTGAATTGTAGACACAGCTCCTATATTTGAGTTTTACAGAAAAGCATGTCTTTCAACATGCATCTGAAGTTTTCAATGTATTGTGGTATAAGAGCAACATTTAACATAAGTGAAACTGCTTTAAAACTAAATATGCTTACTGCTTAAGTACACTCCTACAACATAACTAACTTGAGGAAAGCTGAAAGTTGTTTTAACAGTTATGGTCAATACTGAACTTTGTTATTACATCCTAGATGAATGTTTCAGTGTTCAAAATTACTGAGCTTAAAGTTTTAAACAATCTTAACTTTCACTTTACAGTAAGCATGAATCACAAGCCTGTAATGCAAAACTGTTAATTTTTTTTTCTTAAAAAAAAAAGGAAAAGAAAGGAAGAAAGAAAGAAACTGACCAGTAGTGATCAGAAGCAATTATATTTCCCATTTACCAATCATACTGGATATACTAGACATCCCTCCCATTCTATCCAACTCCTATAAATGCACAGCTTTTATTTCTGTAGTAGCTGTTTAGTGCTCCTTCTCTACCTAAGCAAGGTTTGACTGATAGTCACTGGAGTTTTCCTGCAGAACTTGGTCATATCCACTCATACTGCTCTGACCACCATAACCACCTCCATAACCACCACTCAGCTGCTGGCTAGCAGGACCCCCATAACTAGACTGGTTGGATAAGCCCATCCCTCCCATCATTTGGCTTCCATAAGCACCACCACTTGCCCCTGCTGTAGAATTCAAAAAGAGTTCTACGTAGCTATGATCATAAGCACCTCCACTTGTTCCTGCAGTCGAATTCAAGAACAGTTCTACATATCTGTGCTGCATATTAGCCTTATCTTTTGCCATAGCTGCTACAGCATCCTCATGAGTAGCAAATTCAACATCTGCCTCACCAGTAACTCTGCCATCAGGTCCTATTTCAATGTGTACTCTCATGGGATTGAGAGGTGAGAAAAAATTATAAATATCATTCTCGGTGGCTCTGTAAGGCAACCCCCTCATGTGTACACAGTGCCCTGTGGTACTCTGGAAACTGGAACCACCATCCCCATATCTATGATCAGACATTCCTGAGAAACAATAATTGAGGTCTCTTCCAAATCTATCAGACCCAAAGCCATACCCATCATTATAGCCACCATAGTCATCATAACCTCCATAACCTCCACCATAGGCACCTCGCCTCATCCTTTCAAAGCCAGCTCCTCTGCCAATGCTATTGTACCCTCTACCAGCCCCTGGCCTATCATAGGGACCTGGACGCTGCATGGCCATGAGCTTTCGAGGGGGATCATAGTGGGTTCGGACTTCAGCTCTACTACTCTTGAAGATTTCAATGTACCTGTGCCCTATTCTTTCCTTGTGTTTCTTTAAGGCCTTTTCAGCTATCTCCTGTGATGCGAACTGCACAAAAGCCTCCCCTGTGCTCCTCCCCTGAAAGTCCACCGGCAGTGTCATCCCATTTGGCACAATTTCCAACCCTGAAAAGAACTGAACAATCTCTTCCTTGCTACAGCCAAATGGGAGTCCTCTAAGCCGGACGAAGCCATCATTGGCAGTATCAGGACTATTCGGACCTGTATGCTTCAACACCCAATCCATTTCAACACTGTTGGATTTGAATACTTCAACATATCTGTGTCCCATGGTTTCTCTGTCTTTCTTCAGAGCCAATTTCACTTCATCTTCAGATTCAAGTTCAACAAATGCTTCGCCACTTGGTCTGCCTTCTCTGGTGTAGATGAAACGAATACCTGATGTGCCATTTTGGATTTTGCAATCAGAGAAGAAGCGCATCACTTCCTCGGCTGAGCAGGACCAGGGTAGGCCTCTGACCTTCACCACGAACCCCTCCCTGCCTTCTGTGCTCAGCATCATGGTGACTATTAGGCTTTTGGTGGCAAAGTTGGCTCAATGCAATTTCAATGTGGCTTTAAAAAAATTAGAAGACTATTGTCAGGGAAAATTTTCCATAATATAGCAAGAGAAACAGCAAATTATTATAAAAGTCTCTATCAGTAGCTCTTTAAATAGGCATCCACATAAATGAAAAGACTGCTCTAAAATTTTAACTCATTCATTCAACTGTTACTTAGTCAATGCACGTCACGTACCAAGGACAATTACCAGTTATTTTGGGGTTGGTGAATTATGGGATCTTTTTGTTTCAAGGGTTTTTTTTTTTCCTCTTTGAGCTTTTCTGTATATTCTAACTGAATATGTAAAGAATTTAATATTACAACAAATGAGTAGATGATTATAAAAATGAAAATTTTCATTATATCTAAAAATTAAGCCGGCCGTGGTGGTGCACGCCTTTAATCCCAGCACTTGGAAGGCAGAGGTAGGAGGATCACCATGCGTTCGAGGCCACCTTGAGACTACAAAATGAATTCCAGGTCAGCCTGAGCTAGAGTGAGACCCTATCTCGAAAAAAAAAAAAAAAAAACAGGGCTGGAGAAATGGCTTAGTGGTTAAGGCGCTTGCCTACAAAGCCATAGGACCCAGGTTCAATTCCCCAGGACCCAAGTAAGCCAGATACACAAAGGGGTACATGCATCTGGAGTTCGTTTGCAGTGGCTGGAGGCCCTGGCTTGCCCATTCTCTCTCTCCCCTGCCTATTTCTCTCTCTCAAATAAGAAAATTTTTTAAAAATAAAAATACAAAAAATTAAACAATTTAAAGGCAAACAAAGTTCATGAGATAAAACAAAGCCACTAATATCCATATTATATAAAGTATATACACATTATCAAGAAAATCCAAGAATTATTAAGTTCTAAGAGGTAAATGGGGAAAAAGGCATTAGTGGGAATTTACATATTCAAACATGTTTGAGGTTCAGGGTGCAGTACTCAGCTTGCACATACAAGAACCAAGAGGCCCAGAAAGGGCTTATAGTCCTATAATCTGTCATCACTAAAGGTAAGCACAAATATATATTGTACGTACCTGTTAGGATATAACTTTGTTCAGGCTGAAAAGATAGCACAATGCAGGGACTAATTGGTGAATTCTATTAGTCAGAGGTAGAATGGTTAAATGACACAGACTAATTTTAAAAGTTCTGGTACAGCATAAAACCAAAGGGAGAACATGAGAAGACAAGGTTGGCAAGGTAGAGAACAGATCCGGAGGGCTCTATTTAATATACAGATGCTGGACTCTTCTCTGCTTCACAGGCATGATTGGCTATTTACACTATTGGGTGACATGTACCTCCCTCAAACCTTGTAATGATATTGGCACATTACCCATCTGACATGAAAAAAATACACAAATGCTAAGGGCCTTTTATAAGTTTTGTTTTTTTTTTTTTTTTTGGTTTTTCATTTTTCAGTTTTTTCAAGGCAGGGTCTCACTCTAGCCCAGGCTTACCTGGAATTCTCTATGTAATCTTACGGTGGCCTCAAACTCACAACGATCCTACCTGATCCTACCTTTGCCTCCCGAATGCTGGGATTAAAGGCGTGAGCAGCTACCACACCCAGCCTCTTATAAGTTTTAAAAGGAGAGACAGGCACACACCTTTAATCCCAGCACTTGGGAGGCAGAGGTAGGAGGATCTGTGAGTTCGAGGCCACCCTGAGACTACATAGTAAATTCCAGGTCAGCCTGGACCAGAGTGAGACCCTACCTTGAAAAACCAAAAAAATAAATAAATAAATAAATAAAAGGAGTGATGTTATTACAGTCCTTTCAGACATAGCACCCAGGCAACAATAATACAGCATTCAAACAGAAGGGGGTCTAGGTGAAAGAGTAAGATTCACTAAGGCAACAGCTGTAAAAAGGGGGTAAAATGTGATTAACATATATGAAAAAAAAAATGTGTAATCTGGCCTGAAGAGATGGCTCAGCAGTTAAGCGTTTGCCTGTGAAGCCTAAGGACCCCGGTTCGAGGCTCGATTCCCCAGGACCCACGTAAGTCAGATGCACAAGGCAGCGCATGCACCTGGAGTTCATTTGCAGTGGCTGGAGGCCCTGGCATGCCCATTCTCTCTCGCTATCTGCCTCATTCTCTTTCTCTATCTGTTCCTGTTAAATAAATAAATAAATAAATAAACAAACAAAAATGTGTAATCTGCAGGATTTGATAAGATTAAATATAAGGTGAATACAGGTAAAGTATATCAGAAAAAAAGTTTAGGAAATGCTCTAACCTCAATATTTATTGAAAATGCAAGTTACAACAAAATCACTAATTTTCATTCATCAAGAGAGTAGCAATTAAACAGTAACAATAAGTCAACATTAGTATTCACAAACTAACAAATTCTAGGAAAAGTTTGGTAAGATTTGCCACACCTCCAGCAGCAAATCCACTTCAGTTTATGTACCTTCACACAACCTGATATTAAGGATTTATTGAACTATATATTCACTGAAAGGTATTTTATCTTTAAAATATTATATATTTTATATGGTTATAAAATCATAAGTGGTCCAAGACCACAATTCCTTTACAATCTCTACTATGTAAAAAATAAAAATTTGCATACCCTTTGACCCTGCTAGAATTTCTTCCAGGAACCTAGTCAACAGAAATACTTCAAAAATGTTCACTGCAGCAGCACTGTAATGATAGAAAATGAGAAAGTTTAATAGCCATGCACAGAAAAACGGCTGAAATTTATTTTAACCCTAAAATAGAATCCTGTGCAACCATTTATAAAATACTTATCTGCTGTGACCTAAAAAAAAAGATTTCCCAAATACATTAAATGAATACATAGTGTCATTCTACTAATACTAAAATATAAGTATGTATACAAACGTGTAAATGTGTGCAAGGTCTGAAAGTATATGCATATAATACAAACTTGTTCTTAACCTATGGAGGGCAGGAGGAAGTAAAACTTTCACTTTTTTCCTGTGTACTTTCTTACAGTTTTAAATCTTTGAACTCACAGTATTGAAACAAAAATAACAATATGAAAAAAACATAAGCATGGGAAATATACCAAAGGCTGTTTTTTAAGATTTTTTCTTGCAGTGTTGGGATAAACCTCAAATAGTGGTTAAGTTTGTGGCTTTTTCTGTTTTATCATTATCATTATTATATTTTGTGCAGTCATAATTTGCCACTGGAAAAATAATTATTTTCATTTTTAAAAATGTTAAAATGAAAAAAAATTAAAATGTTTGATTTTTTGAGATGTGAGAGCAACTTTTATAAACATTTCTAACTTTGCATATGACATAAAAGCACAATATGGATTTAATCCAATTATTTGCTAATTGCTCATTATGTTCCCGTATCTGCAGTGTTAACAGTCTTTGTACAAACCATCTATCCTAACTTAGGTCTCAGTGAAAGCGCATCCCTGGGATGGTAGTGAGTTCTACAACACTCTGCCTCAATGGGCCCTCTGTAAGTGGCTGGGAAGTTTTGCTTCCTTACTACATCTCCTGAGGAGGCTGCCAGGACTCTGATGCCTGAAGCAGGAACCAGGATTTTATTTTTGAGTTGAGAATTTGTGTACTTGCATGGGCTATATATTTTTTTTTCCGAATAACTGTGGCGACATAAGCTTAAGTAGTGCTAATTATGTGTATCTTTTAAATGAATATTACTTTTCAAAAGCTCAAAATTCAGCATGTACATGATTATTAACAGAAAAGCAAACGTTATGCAAATACTCAAGTGGAAATATTTATTGGGCGCCTCTCGAGCACGCAGCGCTTGCCTAGATAAGCCTCTACTGATGTAATTCACTTGGGGCCTCTCCCGACAATCAGGCAGTTTAGGACAGTTGAGTGCCTGAATGGATGGAGCAGCGCTCGGACCACGGGTCTCGATGTTTTTCCTAACTCGGGGCATAGTTTTTCAATGTTTTTCACCTTAAGGTCCCTCTTGGAGGTCTCGTGAGACTGGCCCAGACAGACCGAGATACAAAAAACACGCACCCAGTCACGAACGTCCACCATTTCCCCACCAGGCGCAGCGAAGGCGGCTTCCCGGCACTCGGGAGGGGGGAGGGGGAGGGGAGGGGGGAGCGAAGAACGAAAAAGGCGGAGGCGGCCCCCCGGACCCCACTTTGGCCTATATGATCACCACCCCTAGGTCCCCAGTTCCCACCCACACACCAACCTCTAACGATCACAGCAAATTTTCTTCCTTCTTCCCGCAAACGGCTATAGCGAGACGATAGACGACGACCAGAACTACTTCTGCTCACGTAAGCGGCTGATCACGTGAGCGTCTACGTCATGTGAGATCTCGATCACGTGAGCGACTCCGGTTTAAACTCCGGATCGGTGAGGTGCCGCACTTCCTCCTTGTTATGGAAATTGGGCGGGCCAATATAAAGAAAGAAACGTTCCGATTGGTTAATGATACGTCTTACGTGACTGATTATTGGTCCGCCTCTGAAAATAACCGTCCAGTTGCCTGAGAAACAATGACGTAGTTATTTAATAACTCATCAGCGATTGGTCTATCCCTAAGGATCGATTTAAAAGCCCAGGTTACCTGCAGGAACCTGTTCAGTGTTGTCGCGGTGACGATGGAGCTGAGTATACGAGATCAGGGGCAGGGCTGTGTGCTTGCGCTTCATTCCTTGGCCTTAGTTCTCTGGGGTGTTCTTGGGACCAGAGCACTGGACAACGGCTTGGCGAGGACGCCTACCATGGGCTGGTTACACTGGGAGCGTTTCATGTGCAACCTTGACTGCCGAGAAGAGCCTGACTCCTGCATCAGGTATTATATTCTGAGTGGCCCTTTTCCTCTTGTCATTTCTGTGTTTGTGTGGTTGTGTTTAGTGAAAGGAACGCGGACATTTGAGCTCAAGGGAGAGATCCCTACTGTTGCTGCTTTTTCATCCCCAGCAAAATGTCTTGGATTGAGAATGTCCCTAAACTTTCTCTATGTGACATTTCCTTCCGACCAACGCCTTCACTTCCACTCCATCTCTCCCTGGGTGGTAACTCACGTACAGGAAGTGTTTTTTACTTATCATCTGACTCCATTCAGGCCCTTGTGGATTTCTGTTTTGCCCTTGCCTAGTGCTGGCTTTCAGCAAGCTATCAGCACAACTGTAGTGGGTAGGAGGGGTGCCACGTTATTCTTTTTGGGGTTCGGGTTCCTGGTGGGTGTTAGAGAAACCATAGGATCTCTCAAATCTCCCTTAGCCCGTTTTCCTGGAATGTAGCATCCAGGCTAGAAGGTTGACCAGGATGAGCTTTAGACATCAAAAGTGAGAGTTGAGACTGGATTGAACCTATCTTGTACTTGTTTGTAAATTGGGATAACATCAGAGAGCTGACTCAGAACGAGCTGTAAAATAATTATCTCACACAGATGAGCTTTCAGTGAAATAAACCCACTAAAAGTACTCAGCACCTTCAATTAGACAAATAGCACACATCCTGCCAGCCACAGGCAAATGAATTGTAAGTCTGCAAATGTGTATGTATTTTTCTGGAGAGGAGATCTTCACCTTTCTTCAAATTCGCAAAGGGAACTGTGATATAGAAAAGGTTATGAGTGCTAGAGACATGGCTTAGCGGTTAAGGCGTTTACCTGCAAAGCCAAAGGATCCCGGTTCAACTCTCCAGGCCTCCGGTAAACCAGATGCACAAGGAGCACATGCTTCTGGAGTTCGTTTGCATTGGCTGGAGGCCGTGGCACACCCATTTCCCCTCCCCCCCGTGTCTTTTGCTCTGCCTCTTTCTCTCTCTCAAATAAATAATATTTTTAAAAAAGAAAAGGTTATGAATCAGGTATCAGATATTGCATGGCCCTCTGATATTGTTGAAAACATAATAGGGTTGCCCAATGATGCACAAGACCTTCTTAAGGCTTCAGTAACGCCCTCCCATCCATGTTATTCCTGTCAATGTCTATAGAGATAGTATATTGGTCAGACATGACAAAAGAAACTGAACTTTTAGTTTCATACCAAGTCTTTAGAGTCTTTAGTGACCCTGGAATTCAGCATGTAGCAACTGACAGATATACGGGTTACTTTTTTTCTCTTCCCTTTTTCTTTAAAATAATGATTGTTATTTTTTTTTTCTGGTTATAAAAGTAATGTATGGTCATTGCAAAATAATAGACAGGAAAAGAATATAATGAAGCTGTGCGTGGTAGTGCACACCCTTAATCCCAGCATTCCAGTCTGAGGTAGCAGAATTGCCTTGAGGCCATTTGGGGATACAGAGTGAATTCCAGGTCAGCCTGAGCTAGAGAGAGACCCTATATCAAAAAAGAATATAATTTCATTTCACTACCCAGAGACACTTATAAACTATATACAACCTTTCAATTGTTTGTTTTTTCGAGGTAGGGTCTCGCTCTAGTTCAGGCTGACATGGAATTCACTGTGTAGTCTCAGGGTGGTCTCAAACTCACGGTGATCCTCCTACCTCTACCTCCCTAGCCTAGGATTAAAGGTGTGTGCCACCACGCCCGGTTTCAGTTGTTTGTTTTTTGTTTTGTTTCAGTTTGGATTTTTTTTTTTTTACTCTAGCTCAGGCTGACCTGGAATTCACTATGTAGTCTCAGGGTGGCCTCGAACTCAAGGCAATCTTCCTACTTCTGCCTCCCAAGTGCTGGGATTAAAGGCATGCCGCTGGTTTTTTTTTATGTTAATGAAAATACAGATTCCTTTTCTCATTGTTTTCCATTAAAATGATATCACATTTAAGTCAGGAATGGATAACCACAAGACCCTGCTTGGGTTCAAATTTTACCTCATTGCTACTTAGCTTTGTGTATTTGGGCTAATCAACCAGTAGGGTCTCACTCTGGCTCAGGCTGACCTGGAATTCATTATGTAGTCTCAGGGTGGCCTCGAACTCATGGCAATCCTCCTATCTCTGCCTCCCGAGTGCTGGGATTAAAGGCGTGTGCCACCACGCCCGGCACTTTTTTTTTAAGGTGTTGAAAGGCCAATCTAGGGCTTTTCCCATGCCAGGCAAGTACTCTGTCACCAACTCGGTTTTTTGAGACATGGCTACACGTGTAGCTTATTGGCCTTAAGCTGAAGATCCTCCTATCTCTTCCCCCCTTTTAAATAATTTTATTTATTTATTTATTTATTTAATTATTAGAGAGAAAGAAGCAGAGAGAGAGAATGGGTGTGCCAGGGCCTCTAGCCACTGCAAATGAACTCCAGGCACAGACAACCCGGGAGTAAACCTGGGTCCTTAGGTTTCACAGGCAAGTGCCTTAATTGCTAGCCCATCTCTCCAGCCCTCTTCCTCTTGACTACTGGGATGCCAGGTGTGCATGACCATGTCCAGCTTAATTATTCTTTCTTCATTGGGCTGGAATGTAGGTCAGTTGGTAGAGCTCTTACCTAGCATGTAGAAACCCTGGATTTGATCCCCAGCATCACATAATGTGGGTGTGGTGGTACATACCTATAATCCCAACACTTCGGAGGTAGAGGTAGGAGGCTCAGAAGTTCATGGTCATCATCTGTAATATAGTGAGTTTAAGGCCAGCTTGGGATACATGATACTCCAAAATAACACAACACATACAGAGTACAGTGCCTGGCATAAAACACACACACACAGAGAGAGAGAGAGAGAGAGAGAGAGAGAGAGAGAGAGAGAGAGAGACTGAATGAATGGGTGTGCCAGGGCTATAAATATACCATCCATATATGTATTTAAGTCATCTTGTTCATAGCTACTCAGGTTCTTTAATTTGTGTGCATCTTATTCTTACCTGATTTTCTCTTGAGATAAGATCTCACTCTGTAGGCCTGGCTGGCCTGGAAGTCACTGTTGTTTAGGCCTGCCTTAAACTTGTAACAATCCTCCTGACTCAGCCTACCAAGTATTGGGATTACAGGCATGAGCCACCACACCAGGCTCCATTCTTTTCATAGTTCACTATTTAGGGGGTTGAAAGGTATGCTCATTTTGATACATGTTAAACTGTCTTCCCAAAAGATTTTGCAAATATATGTTCACAACAACAATATGTCAGAATGCTTATTTCCCAACAACATGACCAATATTGACTTTTTGTCATTGATTTAAAGCCCAGTACTTGGGAGGCAGAGATGGAAGGATCACTATGAGTTTGAGGCCAGACTGGGACTACAGAGTAATTTCCAGGCCAGCCTGGGCTAGAATGAGACCTGATTTAGGAAAAAAAGAAAAAAAAAAGAATTGCCAATCTGCTCAGTGGTGGTGTTTTTCTGCAATTGTGTGCATTGAACACAGGGCTTCATATCCTACGAATTATTCCAACACTGAGGTATACGTCAACTCCTCTTATTTACATTGATTCCATTACTAACAAAGATAAACATCTTTTTATATGTTAGATACATTCTTTGCACTTTTATGGATTGCTTTTTTGTGTCAGCATCCCATTTAAGTGGAATCTCTGGATTTTTTTTTGTTTCATTTGTTACTGGTTTAGCTACAAATACAGGTGATTCTTGCTGTGACTTGATTTTGATATGTAATCATACATATCAAATTTTTGCTTGATTTTTTTTTCGATTTTCTTTTTTTTTCTTTTTTTCTTTTTTATTTATTTTTTATTTTTATTTATTTATATTATTCTGATTTTACATTCATAGTATTGGTTCCATTGTCCTCCTGATATTTTTTAAAAGCTTTGAAAGCTTTGGGGTTTGGGGTCTTTTTTTTTTTTTTTTTTTTTTTCCTGCTTAAGGTCAAGCTTTATTTCTCCCTGGATTTACAACTTTGGCTATGTCATACATCTGGTACTATTTTTTTTTTTTTTTTTTTTTTTTGGTCATTTTTCTTCTCTTTTTAAAATTTGTTTTGTTTTGTTTTGTTTTTCGAGGTAGGGTCTCACTCTAGCCCAGGCTGACCTGGAATTCACTCTGTATTCTCAGGATGGCCTTGAACTCACGGCAATCCTCCTACCTCTGCCTCCCAAGTGCTGGGATTAAAGGCATGCACCACCATGCCCGGCTTCTTTTTAATTTTCTTATTGATAACTTATATACTTACAGACAGTAAACCATGATATTTCCCTCCTGTCCCCCATTATCCCTTTCATAACTCTGCTGTCCATCATATCCCCTCCCTTTCTCCATTAGCCTCTCTATTTTCATGTCGTCATCATTTTCTCCTATTATGAGGGTCTTATAAAAGCATTGCTAGGCACTGTGATGTCATGGATATCAAGGCCAATTTCTGTCTGGACACGTGTGTTATAAGGAGTGGTACCCTTCCTTTGGCTCTTAAATTCTTTCTGCCACCTCTTCTGCAATGGACCCTGAGCCTTGGAGGGTGTGATAGAGGTGTTTCAGTGCCGAACACTCCTCCATCCCTTCTTCTCAGCACTATGTTGCCTTTTGGGTCATCCCAGTGGTCACTGCCATCTGAAAAGTGAAGCTTCTCTAACCAAAAGTGAGAGTAGCATTAATACATTAATATGAACATTAAGTGTAGGGCTTTCAGGGCTGTTTGGTGAGAGTAATATATACATTTAGCCAGATGAGAGCAGGCTTTATATCCCTAAGGCACATGACTTCCCTTGCAATAGGCTTTTGATTAGGTTTTCAGTACCAGGCATGTATGTATTCCCTCCTTTAGAGCAGGCAACCAGTCCAATTAGAGAGCAGTTGGTTTCCCCCTGAGCAGACATGCCACTATTGCACCCGTTCGGTCACTCATCCTGTCTGGCCAAACCTGAGGCTTCCAGTGTCCACTGTTTTCACCGCTGATGACTTCTGTCTCCCATATGGCTGCATGCAGTGCAGCTTTTTCCAGCTTACAGTTGGCTGGTCTACAGGGAGAAGGTTTTCAGCTCAACAACAGCCTGATTTTTTGCTGATCTTGCTGCCCACACATGTGAAGTCTTCAGCAATCGGGTCTTACCATCTGATACTCATGGGAAACCAAGGACCTTGGCAAAAGCCTGTACTATTTTGGAGGCAGCAGGGACCTCCCTGGCCAACAACTCACTGGTAGCTATTCTATCCCTGGCACTGAAAATTTTCTAATGGCAATCAATGGCTTCTGGATGTGCTGTTATCCCAGAAGTAGGCTTTCATATGTCATATTCAGAATATCTTGAATTTTGAATGGCCCTTCCCCCACCCTTCTCTTTCTCAATCTCTTCCCCTAGCCTCACTTAGGCCATTCCACTCCCTGTGGTCTGTTCTTCTACTTACATATATACAGTACCTTCCTTCTCCTCCCTCATACTCTTTTTTCCAGCTTACTGGCCTCTGCTACACACACAACTCTATAAACAATTGTAGCTAGGATCCACATAGAGAAAACATGAGACTTTTGGCTTTCTGGACCTGGGTTACCTCAGTATAATCCTTTCCAGATCCATTCATTTCCCAGCAAATTTCTTAACTTCATTTTTCTTAACTGCTGAATAGAACTCCATTGTGTAAATGTACCACATCTTTATTATCCATTCATCTGTGGAGGGACATCTATGCTTGTTCCATTTCCTAGCTATTGTGAATAGAGTGGCAATAAACATGGTTTTGCAAGTATCTCTAAGGTAGTGAGAAGAGTCCTTCGGATATATGACTAGGAGTGCTATAGCTGGATCATATGGTAAATCTATTTGTAGCTGTCTCAAGAACCTCCACACTGATTTCCACAATGGCTGGACCAGATTACATTCCCACCAACAGTGTAGAAGTGTTCCTGTTTTTCCGCATCCATGCCAACACTTATTGTCATTTGTTTTCTTTTTTTTTTAAGTTATTTTATTTTATTTATTTTTGGAGAGAGACATAGAGAGGACAGAGAGGGAGAAGGAGACAGATAGAGAATGGGCGCGCCAGCAGTCTCTCAGCTGCTGTGAACGAAATCCATATGTGTGCGCCCCCTTGTGGTCAAGTGCGGCATTGCGCCCTTGCGTCACTTTGTATCTGGCTAAACGTGGGACCTGGAGATTGGAACCAGGTTCTTTAGGCTTAGCAGGCAGACGCCTTAACCTCTAAGCCATCTCTCCAGCCCATCATTTGTTTTCTTGATGGCAGCCATTCTGACAGGAGTGAAATGGAATCTCACAGTAGTTTTATTTTGTATTTCCCTGATGGCTAAGGATGTAGAACACTTTTTTAAATGTTTGTATGCCATCTATATTTCTTTCCATGAGAACTCTCTATTTAGTTCCCATTTTTTAATTGGGTTGTTTAATTTCTTATTGTTTTGTTTTTTGAGAACTTTGTTTTTTCTGGCTATTAATCCTCTGTCAGATGTGTAGCTGGCAAAGATTTTCTCCTATTCTGTAGGTTGTCTCTTTGCTCTATTCACAGTGTCCTTTGCTGTGCAAAAGCTTTGTAAATTCATGAGATCCCAGTGGTTGATTAGTGGTTTTATTTACTGAACAATTGGGGTTATATTCAGAAAGTCATTTCCTATGCTAATATGTTGAAGGGTTTCCCCTACCTTTTCCTCTAACAGTTTCAGAGTTTCAGGTCTGATATTAAGGCCCCTGATCCACTTGGACTTGATTCTTGTGTATGGAGAGAGACAAAGATCAATTGTCATCCTTCTACATATAGATATCCGGTTTTCCCAGCACCACTTGTTGAAGAGGCCGTCTTTTCTCCAATGAATATTTTTAGCATTTTTGTCAAAATCAAAAATCAGATGGCTGTAGCTGCCTGGATTAACATCTGGGTCCTCTGTTCTGTTCCATTGATCTATGTGTCTGTCCTGGTTCCAGTACCAAGCTGTTTTTGCTAATATGGCTTTGTAAATTAGGTATGGTGATACCACCAGCCTTATTTTTGTGCTCAAAATTGTTTTGGCTATTCGGGGTGTTTTGTGCTTCCAAATGAATTTTAGTATTGTTTTCTTCTTTCTGTGAAGAATGCCATTGGAATTTTGATGAGGATTGCATTAAATGTGTAGATTGCTTTTGGTAAGATTGACATGTCCACAATATTGATTCTTCCAATCCAAGAACATGGGATGTCTTTCAATTTTCTAGTGGGTTCTGCAATTTCTCACTTGAGTGTTTGAAAGTTCTTATTGTAGAGATCCTTCACTTCCTTGGTTATGTTCGTTTGAAGGTACTTTTTTTTTTTGAGGCAATTGTGAATGGGAGAGATTCCCTGATTTCATCCTCCGCATGTTTGTTGTTAGTACATAGGAAAGCCACTGATTTCCCTGTGTTTATTTTGTATCCTGCTACATTACTAAAAGTGCTTATCAGGGCTGGAGAGATGGCTTAGCAGTTAAGGCGCTTGCCTGCAAAGCCAAAGGACCTCAGTTCAATTCCCCAGGACCCATGTAAGCCAGATGCACAAGGCTGCACATGCATCTGGAGTTTATTTCCAGTGGCTGGAGGCCCTGGCACACCCATTCTCTCTCTCTCTCTCTCTGTCTCTTTCCCTCTCTCAAATAAATAAGTAAAAATAAAAATATTTTTTAAAAAGTACTTATCAGGTCTAACAGTTTGCTGGAAGAGTCTTTGGGGTCCTTTATGTATAGAATCATATCATCTGCAAGCAATGATAATGTTATCTCTTCCTTTCCAATTTGTATCCGTATCATGAGTGTCTCTTGCCTTATTGCTATGGCTAAGACTTCCAGTAGTATATTAAATAAAAGTGGGGACAGTGAACAACCTTGTCTTGTTCCTGAATTTAGTGGAAAAGCTTCAACTTTTTCCCTATTTAGTATTATGTTGGCTGTAGGTTTGTCATAACTGGCCTTTATTATGTTAGAGATATGTTCCTGCTATTCCCAGTTTCTGTGGAACTTTTACCATGAAGGGATGTTGGATTTTGTCAAAAGCCTATTCTGCATCTGTTGAGATGATCATGTGATTTTTGTCCTTCAGACCATTTATATGGTGTATTACATTTATTAATTTGCTTATGTTGAACCATCCCTGCCTCCCTGGGATAAAGCCTACTTGGTTGGGGTGAATAATCTTTCTGATATGTTCTTGTATTCTGTTTGCCAATATTTTGTTGAGAATTTTTGCATCTATGTTCATGAGGGAGATTGGTCTTGTAATACTCTTTTTTTTGTTCTGTCTTTGTCTAGTTTTGGTATCAGGGTGATGCTGGCTTCATAGGAATTTGGTAGAATTCCTTCCTTTTCTATTTTACGGAAAAGTTTGAGAAGCAGTGGTGTTACTTCTTCCATGAATGTCTGGTCAAATTTACCAGTGAATCCATGTGGGTCTGAACTTTTATTAGTTGGGAGACTTTTAATAACTGCTTGGATCTCCATACTTGTAATAGGTCTATTTAATTGGTTTATCTCATCTTGATTTAGTTTTAGTAGGTCCTGTGAATCAAGGAAATCATCCATTTATTTCAGATTTTCATAGAGTCATATATATATTCTTAATGTATGTCCTTATGCTTTTCTGAATTTCTTTGGTCTCTGTTGTAATGGTGCCTTTTCTCATCTGTAATTTTATTATATTTTTTCTCTTCTCTCTTTCTTCTGGTCAGATTTACTAAGGGTTTATCAATCTTGTTTATCCTTTCAAACAACCAACTCTTTGTTTCATTGATTCTTTGGATTGTTTTTTTGGTTTCTATTTCATTAATTTCTGCCCTGATCTTTATTATTTCTTCCCATCTACTGATTTTTGGCTTGCCTTGTTCTTCTTTTCCAAGGCCTTAAGGTGAAGCATTAAATTGTTTACTTGTGAACTCTCTAATTTCTTAATATAAGCACTTAGAGCTATAAATTTCCCTCATAGGACTGCCTTCATTGTGTCCAAAGGTTTTGGTATGTTGTATTCTCATCATCATTTTATTCTATGAATTTGATTTCCTTTTTGATTTATTCAATGACTCATTCAACAGTGTACTGTTTAGCCTCTATGAATTTCTGTATGCTTTGTAGTTTTTCTTGTTGCTGATTTGTAGTTTAATCCTGTTGTGGTCAGATAGGGTACAAGGGATTATGTCATTTTTCCTGTATTTGTTAAGATTTGCTTTGTGTCCTCATGTGGTCTATTTTAGAGAATGTTCCATGTGCTGCTGAGAAAAATGTATATTCTGCAGCATTTGGATGGAATATTCTGTAGATATCTTTTAGGTCCATTTGTTCCATGACATCATTTAATCCAGATGTCTCTGTTTATTTTTTCTGGGATGACCTTGCATTGATGAGAATGGGGTATTAAAGTCATCCACTACAATTGTATTTGGTGTTATCTGTGACCTTAAGTCTAATGGCATTTGTTTGAGAAATTGGGATCCCCCATATTAGGCGCATATATGTTTAGGATTATAATGTCCTCCTGTTAGAGTGTTCCTTTATTCAGTATGAAGTGACCTTCTTTATCTTTCCTCACTAATGTTGGTTTGAAGTCTATCCTGTCAGATATTAGGATAGCAACCCCTGCTTGTTTCCTAGGCCCTTTTGCTTGAAATACCATTTTTCATCCTTTCACCCTAAGACAGTGTCAATCTTTTTTTGAGAGATGAGTTTTCTGGATGCAACAAATTGCAAAATACTGCCTTTTAATGCAGTCTGCAAGCCTGTGTCTTCTGGTTGGGGCATTGAGGCCATTGATATTAAGAGTTATTATTGAAAGGTATGTATTTACTCTCCATTCTTCTTGGTTTGCAGTGCTTCCTGTTTTCCCTTTACTAGCTTGTTTTTTAACTATTATTTGAGTATGGTTTATTTTTACTTATTTCCTTATGTGCTTGTTTTGCATTCTCCTCAGCGTGAAAGATTTCTGCAAGTATTTTCTGTCGATCTGGCTTAATTGTCATAAATTCCTTTAGCCTATTTTTGTTGTGGAATGTCCTTATTTCTCCATCAATTTGGATAGATAGCTTTGCAGGATAAAGTAATCTTGGTTGACAGTTGTTATCTTTCAGAACTTGGAATACATCATTCCAACCCTTCTGACTTTTAAAATTTGTGTTGAGTAATCTGCTGTTATCCTGATGTGCTTACCTTTATTTTATTTTATTTATTTTAATTTTTAATTTTATTTATTTATTATTTGCAAGGAGAGAGAGAGGAGACAGACAGAGAGAATGGGCGCACCAGGGCCTCTAGCCACTGCAAACAAATTCCAGATGCATGTGCCCCCTTGTGCATCTGGCTTACGTGGGAACTGGAGAATTGAACCTAGGTCCTTTGGCTTCACAGGCAAGCAACCTTAATCGTTAAGCCATCTCTCCATCTTAGGCTTGCCTTTATAGGTAACTTGCTTCTTCTCTCTAACTCCTTTTAATCTATTTTCTTTGGTTTGCGTGTTTAAGAATTTAATTATAACATGGTGAGGAGAGGTTCTTTCCAGTTTTGTCTGTTTGGTGTTCTAAAAGCTTCCTGTATCTGCATTGGCATTTCTTTCCCAATTTGGGGAAATTTTTCTTCTATGATTTTGTTGAAAACACCTACTAAGCCTCTGGCTTGCAATTCTTCTCCTTCTACTATACCCTGAATTCGTATGATTGATCTTTTCATAGTGTCCCTGATAGCCTGAAATTCCCATTCATACCTTCCTATTAGCTTGTCTTTCTCTTTGTTGGACTGTATTAAATCTGCCACCTGGTCTTCTACTTTAGATATTCTGTTCTCTCCTTCATCAATTCTACTGGTGAGACTTTACACAGAATTTTTTATTTGACTGATTATATTTTTTAGAGTTAGTTTTTCTTCAGCCTGGTTTTCCTTCAGTATTTCTATTTCCTTACTCATGTCTTGTAATGACCTCCTTATTTCATTAAGCTGGTTTTCTGTGTTCTCTTGGAATTCCTTTAGGAGTTTGTTTTCTTCTTTAATTCCTTTGATTTCTTCTTTGATTCATTTGATTTCTTTGAGTATCAATAAAATCATTTTTTTTTTTTTTGGTTTTTGAGGTAGGGTTTCACTCTGGCCCAGGTTGACCTGGAATTAACTATGTAGTCTCAGGGTGGCCTTGAACTCATGGCGATCCTCCTACCTCTGCCTCCTGAGTGCTGGGATTAAAGGCGAGCGCCACCACACCCGGCTAAAATCATTTTTTTTTTAATCTTTGTCAGGTATTTCATCTAAAACAATCTCTTTGGGGGCCATTTCTGATGGATTTATAATATTTGGTGCAATTGTATTGTCTTGATTCTTTGTCTTTCTTGTATTACAATGTTGTGATTTTTGCATCCTGAGTTGATTTGATGCTTGGGTTTTCTAATAATCTGCAGTGCATTTAGATTTAGAAATCAAACAACATGTACTTTCAGAGTAGGAGTTTAAGGTGCTAGGTGTAGCTCTTGTTCTGCAGTCCAACCACAGAAGTAATCCTAGGTGTTGAGTTTGCCTGCTATTCAACTTTTCTAGTGGCATGGGTGGAGCAGTTTCTTCACCTGAGCATTATGCCCATTCAATAAAAACCAGCACGGAGTATGCAAGTGTGGAGATTAAAAGGAACAGATAGCCTTATCAAGTCAAAATCCCTAAGGGTGTGTGTTGTTCTATGCCCTTAATCCTGTCAGATTTCTGTTCTGAATTGGGTTCTAGGTCAGCCTGGATCTGAATCAGACCCTCCCCGGATAATGACAGAAGCTAAAGATAAAGGCCCTATAAATCTGAAACCATCAAAGGCAACAATAATCAACCCCCAAATACTGCTTAATTGAGAATGGTAAAGCCAACCAAGAATATGTAACCCATAACCTGCCCTGACATGGAAAGAGAGATTAGCACTTCCAGTGCAGCCCTATGTACCTGCTTTTTTGTTAGTCAGCCTTGTTACCTTTTGGGGTGGCTTCCAATCTCACCAACGCTGAGTGCCCACCTCTATCCCTCCGTGTTGTGCTGTGGAGGTGGTATTCTGGTCAGCTGTGCTGGATGCCCTGGAGCCTGGGGCTGAATGCATGAGGAGGGTCACTGTGCTGATGGTTGGGACCTGGGAGAGTGCAAGAAGCCTGGAGTTGTATGGAACTGCTTAGCTGGTACCACCTTTTTCAGTGGCTCCTTAGCTGATCTCCGCTGTCTTTCCTTCAGGTTTCTTGACTTTACAAGGAGGCTGATGAGGTTGAAAACTCCCCTCATTTGGTCTCTGCTTGTGCAGGTTGGTGCCAGGAGGGTGCGTTGATCCCGCAGATGGCAAGGATGGACCGGCAAAGCTCCTCAGTGGGATTCTGGCTGTTTTCTTCCTTTCTGGTGGATCTTGGTCTCTCCTGCTTCTCCACTATGTCTAATAAAATACCTATACATCTTCACTTTTCAGAAGAAGAGTGTATTTTGGTGTGGTTTTGCTTAAATCCCCCGCTAGGCTGGTTTGGCAGGGCTCCTATGCTGCTGTCTTACCCAGAAGTCCTCAAGCTTTGGGGTGTTTAAACCAAGAAATCATGAACTTGTTTTATTTGGGTGCAGAATAAATTTACAAATCAAAAACAGCATTCTACAGAGAAAAAGTAAGCAGGAAGTCCCCTAATAGAACATGGATGGATATCTTGAGATTCTATTAAATTCCGTTATCTTTGAATTCTAATGTTAAGCTACAGTAGCGCCTTTCTTTTTCAGAACATAAGACATTTCACAGTTAGGTGAGTTTTTTAATTTTTACCAAATTCCTTCAGAAATCCTTTTAGGATTTGTTCAGGGTTTTAATATATGTATAACGGATTACAGGGAGGATTAGCTTTTTGAAATTACTCAGTTTTCTTATCCAAGAGCAAAATAGTGCTTCTCCATTTATTAAAGTCACTGAGGAACATCATAGTTTTAACGTGAGTCCTGGACATATTAATCTCTAGGTATTTAGATTTTTCGGTAGACTGTGTAGCTCAGTGATAGAGTGCTTGCCTGACATGCATGGAACCTTGGATTTAATTCCCAGCACTGCAAAAAAAAAAAAAAAAAGTTTAGTTTTTGCCTATTTTTTTCTGTTGCTTTTTAAAAGGGATCATTTTCTCTAAGCAGTTTAGTGGTCATATATCTAAGGAGGCTGTTTATTGTGCTAATTCTGTACTTCCTTTCTCTACTGAACTTTCTTAGTTCTGTGTATCCCAGGCAGGCCTTAGAAGGACTTGTCATCCTCCTGCCTCAAACACCTGAATAGCTGGGATTACAGGCCTGTACCAGCTTGCTTGGCTTCCTCTTCATTATAATAACCATTTCATTTTTTCATGAATCTCATAACTATTTTAAGTATTTGGAGTTGGTTTTTTTTAACAAAAGCTTATTGTAATGTACAGCAGACTACTCCAAGACAACACTTCATTCTAGTTATAGGTGGCAAAAGATGTAATGGCAGGACATCCAGATGTTTAAATAGGAATGGAGAAGGATCACCATTATCTCAGGTCTATGGAACAGCATACTTTTTGCCAGATTTCTTAATTCCACCTGTGACCAGGGAGCCCTTCCCCGCGACCTTCGCTTTCAGTTCCTCGATTTTCTCCTGTTCCTCCTTTTGTTTCTGCTTGAAAACCTTATCCTCCTCATCCGTCTCCTTGGTCTGCTTCTTGGACTGTTTCAGGGGGTTCTTCTTGCCACCTTCGCTTCCCAACATGGCACCAGCATCCCCCTTCCCCAGTGTGGAGTTTTTCTTTCTATTTTGGTGCTGGGGAGGTAACCGAAAGCCTTGTATATGCTAAGTAAACACTATCACACTTGCTTGGAGTTGTTAGAATGGAGACCTTAAGGTGGTAGGAGGGGAAGAATTGGACGAAAAGGTAATTTTACCTTGTATTTGTTGTGATTACTACCATACTATTACTAGATTTTTAAAAATTGGTGAAATCCCAAGGTGCCTAAAATGGGAGTATTTTAAGCATTCATCTGATGAATTGTAATTATTGGAATTTTCTTTCAGTGAGCAGCTCTTCATGCAGATGGCAGAGCTCATGGTCTCTGATGGCTGGAAGGATGCAGGTTATGAGTACCTCTGTATAGATGACTGTTGGATGGCTCCCCAAAGAGATTCACAAGGCCGTCTTCAGGCCGACCCTGAGCGTTTTCCTGGTGGGATCCGCCATCTGGCTAATTATGTGAGTCTAGAGCTGATTTTTTTTTTAATGTCCTGGGAGAAACTTCCCTTGTGACACTTAGAAAATGGAATGATTAGCCAGGCGTGGTGGCGCACGCCTTTAATCCCAGCACTCGGGAGGCAGAGGTAGGAGGATCGCCGAGAGTTCGAGGCCACCCTGAGACTACATAGTTAATTCCAGGTCAGCCTGGGCCAGAGTGAGACCCTACCTTGAAAAAAAAAAAAAAAAAAAAAAGAAAGAAAGAAAAAAAAAAAGAAAATGGAATGATTGCTATTATCTGTAAAGCTTTCAGATGGAATTATCTGATCAGCATACACCATATACATGTTTTGCAATAGCTCCCAAGGCCTACCTTGGAGAAGTGTTTTTTTCTGAAAAACCACTTAATTCTCTGGGAGGAAAAAGGAACTTAGTTGTATCATGGGTGCTTATATTTCCAAGAAAATCTTTGAGTAGCTATTGCAATTATACTATAAATAAATTTTAGAAGATAAAAAGAAAATATTCTGAACAACATTAAAGAGAAATGGAGCCCAACACTAGCTTAAAATAACAATGACAGATTTTATTCAGTACTCTGCAGTAAGAGAAAGGGCCAAGTTCCAATTCAAATGCAAAAGAAAAGTGAGAATTTGTACCTCATGAGCAAATTGAAGGAGATCAATAGATGGAAAACTACTAAAAGGAGACATCAAGTGTCGGGATTCTTGCTAAAATTGTTTTTTTTTTTTTTTTAGTTTTTCAAGGTAGGGTCCCACTCTAGCTCAGGCTGACCTGAAATTCACTGTTATCTCAGGGTGGCCTCGAACTCACAGCAATCCTCCTACCTCTGCCTCCCAAGTGCTGGGATTAAAGGCATGCGCCACCACACCTGGCCTCTTGCTAAAATTGAACTCACTAGGACAGAGCCAAGGCCTAGATGAGAAGGCTCAGAGAGAACTAACTTAAGTTTAGTCATGGAGTCTTTCTCAAGATAAATCTATCTTAGAAAGTAACATTTTAGAATCCCATCAGTTAGAATGGTTCATAGCTTTCAGGTCAGTTCTTCTCATGTGTAGTTTGAACTATCTGAGCAGAATTGAGGGATTTGTTCTTTAACAAACTCATGTAGAAAATCACAGGGGTTTATGGAACAAAACCCCCAGAACCTGGTGAACCACATTTCTCTCTGCCTTAAGCCTGAGTAAGTCATTTTCTGCTACTTCACAATTGCCCTTCTGTTGTGGTAACTCTTTCTTCTCATTCCAGGTCCATAGCAAAGGACTGAAACTAGGGATTTATGCAGATGTTGGAAATAAAACCTGCGCAGGCTTCCCCGGAAGTTTTGGACATTATGACATTGATGCACAGACCTTTGCTGACTGGGGAGTAGATCTGCTCAAATTTGATGGTTGTTACTGTGACAGTTTGAAGAATTTGGTAGATGGTATGTTTCAGTCAAGAGATTTAGCCATAATCACTTCTCAGCCTTTTGGCTACAATCAAGTGAAAAGATTTAACAGAGACCTAGAGAAGAACTTCGAGGCAAAGGTTGCTAAGCATCCAAAGTCCTAATCTTCAATTTTTACATACCCAATCATAATATTAGAAATCATTACTCTCATTGTGCCAGAATTCCTACCTATTCTTCCAGTCCCATCATTCACTTTTTAATGTACATAGGATTTACACATGTCTAACCATGGCTAATACTGTGAACTTTGATTTGAAGGCTGAGAGTTAAGTACAACTAGTAATTATGACTATATCACATCATTTAGGGAAGAGTCCAGGATGTCCCAAAGAAGCATCTTTATCCCTGCCTTAATATCCACACCATCTCAGTATAACCTCCTCAGAGCAATCCCAGGATCCTGGGGAACTGTTATACACAAGCACAGTGCAACCACCTGCCTCTGTCACTGGTTTAAAATTTAAACATGAAACTTCCAGGCAGCCTCTCAAAGAGCACCAGATTGAAATTCCCTTCTTTTCCTTATTTTACCCATTGTTGTCTCATACAGGTTATAAGTACATGTCCTTGGCCCTGAACAGGACTGGCAGAAGCATTGTATACTCCTGTGAGTGGCCTCTTTATATGATGCCCTTTCATAAGGTGAGCTAGTGAGCCCAGAATCTAATTTTCTGAACTTGAGAACAAAGAAGACAAAAGTCTCCTTCAAAACAAAATACTTCTTACCATCCTCATTGTTGTTGCTATAGTCTAAGCTACCACCACCTAAACAGTCATCTTTGATTTTTCCTTTTCCAGTACTGTCTTATTTATTTGAGATAGAGAAAAAGGCAAATAGATAGAATGGGCATGCCAGGGCCTCCAGCCACTGCAAACAAACTCCAGGTGTATGTGCTACCTTATGTATCTGGCTTATGTGTGTCCTGGGGAATAAAACCTTAGTCCTTTGGCTTTGTAGGCAAGGGCCTTAACTGCTAAGCCATCTATCCAGCCCTCCATACTGTCTTAAATGTATCTGGACTCAGTCTACTTTTCAGATGCATTGCCTCTACCCTGGCCTTCCAAGACAGTTTCACCCAGACTACAGCTTGTTCTCTCTACCTCTGCTTTCTCCCCATTCCCACCAGATTCCAAGCAGTACCAGTTATCTTGTTAAAATATCAAGGGAGGGCTGGAGAGCAGGCTTAGCAGTTAAGGCACTTGCCTACAAAACCTAAAGACCCAGGTTCAATTCCCCACATCCCATGTAAGCCATATGCACATGGTGGTATGTGCATCTGGAGCTTGTTTGCAGTGGCTACAGGTCCTGACATGCATCTCTCCTCTCATTCTGCCTTCTCTCTCTAATAAATAAAAATTTTAAAAAAGAAAAAAAAATTAATGTCAATGGAACTGTAGCAGACAGCTTCAGGTTCGCTGAGATGAACTTCCAGACCAGGCACAGTTATGGAGGAAGGGATATTATTTATTGAAACTTACAGATCCAGGGGAAGTTCCATAATGGCAGGAGAAGTGGCCTGTTCTCCACAGGGCCAAGCAGAGAGAGAGAAAGCCCCCAGCCACACAGCACACAGAGCAAAGCTACAGCCAAAAGGTCACACAGCACACTTCAGGAACTCCTGCTAGGCACATTTGCATATCTTTACAATGGAATCTCAAACCCACCACCACACCTTAAGACCAGCCCCCAGTGACATTGCCTCTAGCAAGGTGATTGCAGATGCAAACTATAACTAATAAAACACTGAATATATTGGGGGACATATATTCAAACTACCACAGGAACCCTATCAGTTCCCTGCTTAAAACTCTTACTTGGCTTCCCATTTAATTAAAATTAAACTCCACTGCTCTGAACCTTGTCTACTTCTTCATCCTCCAAGGAGTGAAGCTCTTTTCCTCACTGCACTTTTACATTTTGTTCATCAAACACCACCACTTATTTTTGTTGGTATATATTCATTGTATATGTTACTGAATTATATTTTCATACAAGACTATAATGTAGTTTACACTTCTTTTAAAAAATTTTTTTTTAAGAGTTGGCTCCTTAACATCAAATTCTCAGACCAGATACCACATATTCAGGTCTTCTCTAATTACTTTAAAATAGTCTTCTCTCCATTCATACTATCTGTTTCCCTTAAAGAGCATTGCTATGATTGTCTACAGTAGGATGTAAATCCCATGAGGGCAGTGTCTTTCTCTGTGTTTCCCACTGTATCCCTAGCAGATGGTAACTGTTGAATATTTATGGAAGAATCTTTTTTTTTTTTTTTTTCAGGCAGGGTCTCACTCTGTAGCCAAGGCTGACCTAGAATTAGTAGATTAATGTAGTCTCAGGGTGGCCTCAAACTCATGGCAATTCTGCCTCTGCCTCCCAAGTGTGGGGATTAAAGGGGTGCACCACATGCCTGACTATCTTTTACTTTTGAGGTAGGGTCTTATTCTAGCCTTTACTGACCTGGAACTCAATCTGTAGTCCAGGCTGGCCTTGAACTCATGGTGATGCTCCTACCTCAGCTTTCTGAGTACTGGGATTAAAGGAATGAGGCACCACGCCTAGCAAAATCTCTTGTTTTCTTGAAATTTGTGCATAAGATCATTTTTCCTCTTCATGTTAAACCTCAGATGTCACATCAACCTATATATAGACTCTTAATTTATTCCACTAACAAATTATACACCGAGGATTCTGATGTTATGTTAAATGGTACCCTGTAATTTTTACAAATCTTATTTTTACTTGAGATCATTGTAGTTATTTGTTATAAAATAATGCATGCTCGTTTTAAGAAAGTTTGGAAAACTGGTTTAAAGAAACTAAAAATCCTTCATAATACCACGACCTAGCTAGCTAGATACAATTTGGTAAATTTCTAGCATAAGCAGTATTAAAGTCATTTTAAGGAGGTAGTTAAAATTATACGGCCTAATTTTGAAGCAAACTTCTAATGAAATTATATTTAGAGTTCCAAAAATACTTGGGCTTCATTATGAGAAAAGCTGTCTGTAGACTACAGAAGCTACAAGGAAGTTGGAAGGTAAAGAGTCCTATTTGTTTTTATAGCCCAATTACACAAGTGTGCGACAGTACTGCAATCACTGGAGGAATTTTGCTGATGTTTATGATTCCTGGCAAAGCATAAAGACTATCTTGGACTGGACATCTTCTAACCAGGAGAAAATTATTGATGTTGCTGGACCAGGGGGTTGGAATGACCCAGATATGGTAAAGAGCTGAACTCTCCTTGTTCAAGTTCTTGTGGCAGAAATTCCTGGGTGGCTTTTTTAGGATGCTGGGGGTGCTGGGGACTGAACCCAGGCTTTGCACATACCAAGCAAGTGCCCAGGGAAGAAGCTTTCTATGAGAACTTAGATCAGAGTGCTATGGAAGAGGTTTCTCAAATTGGACTCAGATAACCAGAAATGTTTCACCTGGCATGGTGGTCTCCCCTTATAATCCCAACACTGAGAAGGCTGAGGCAGGGTGACTGCTGCAAGTTCAAGCCCAGCCTGGTTTATATAGCAAGACCCTGTCTCAAAAAAAAAAAAAAAAAAGTTTCTTCTCTCATCTGAGTAATTTTACTCTTTATCCTAGTTAGTGATTGGCAACTTTGGCCTCAGCTGGGATCAGCAAATAACTCAGATGGCCCTCTGGGCTATCATGGCAGCGCCTTTATTCATGTCCAATGACCTGCGACAAATCAGCTCTCAAGCCAAAGCTCTACTTCAGGATAAGGATGTAATTGCCATCAACCAGGACCCCTTGGGAAAGCAGGGGTACCGTCTTAGAAAGGTAAATGTACTATGGAAGAAAATTGATCAGAAACATATTATCTTCTCTAGCTTACAGTTCAAACAAATATTTGGGGAATTTGGCAATGGCCTTTTAATACCCCAATACCAAGTTTGTCTTGAGCTTAAACTTGCATATAAGGACATGACTTGTCAGAGTAATGAGTAGTAATGAGACTTTGGGGTAGAACCTTTGCTTTTTTGTTTAATTGTTTGACACAGAGAGAAAGAGGCAGATGGAGAGAGAGAGAGAATGGGCACACCAGAGCCTCTAGCCACTGCAAACAAATTCCAGATGCATGCACCACCTTGTGCATCTGGCTTATGTGGGTACTGGGGACTTGAACCTGTGTCCCTAGGCTTAGCAGGCCAGTGCTTTAACCACTAAGCCAATTCTCCACTCAACCCTTGATTTTATTTCCAAAATATGATATCAGCTAATTTTGATTTGACTGTCAAACTAGCAAGGTAGCTTAATACTAGTAACGATAAAATTATGCCTATTTTCTTGACTTTCAGGAAAACAAAATTGAGGTTTGGGAGCGACCTCTGTCAAACTTAGCCTGGGCTGTGGCTGTAAGAAACCTGCAGGAAATTGGTGGACCTCGTTCTTACACTATTTCAGTAACTTCCCTGGGTCGAGGAGTAGCCTGCAATCCTGGCTGCTTCATCACACAGCTCCTTCCCTTGAAATTGGAGCTTGGCTTCTATGGATGGACTTCAACCTTAAAAACACGAATAAACCCCACAGGCACTGTTTTGCTTAGGCTAGAACAAAAACACAAAACTGCAAAAGAGAACTTAGATATACTTTAAAAATGTATGTTTCCTGTCCTTTTCCTGTGTTTCCACTTTAAAAACTTTATTTCTCTGGGCATGGTGGCACACACCTTAAATCCCAGCACCAGCAGAGGTAGGAGGATCACTGTGAGTTTGAGGCCAACCTGGGCTACAGTGAGACTCTACCTCAAGGAAGAAAAAAAAATCTTTTTTTTTTTTTTTTTTTTTTTTTTTTTTTTTTGAGTTAGACTCTTGATCTAGCCCAGGCAAACCTGGAATACACTATGTAGTCTCAGGCTCAGGCTGGCCTCGAACTCAAGGTGATCCTCCTATCTCCGTCACCCAGACAGAGCACCCACACCCAGCTTTATTTCCTTAAGTAAAATTTCCCAAAATTGAAACCTTAAAGATTTACTCCTAAAGGTAAGTTTCTGAAAAGACATTTAAGATGAATGCAAATGCTACATGTCAGCTTATTGGGTCCCTCTGTAATAGATGCTTCCGATGTACTACTTTTGACAATTTCATACATACATGGGATACATTTTGACCCCTCCCCCACTACTTACTACCTCGACTCCTTTTCCTCCCCTCACCAGATTCCCATCTTACCTCCCATTCCTTTGTTTTTTGGACCTATAAATTTAAATCAGGATTGCTTGTACAATCATGGGTGGGAGGTGTGGGTCTATGACCTATTAACAGGCTCAATCATGTGGAGCAAAATGCCTGCTCAGTCCATGAGTACAGATTAGTGTGTCCAGTAGACAACATTGGGCAGCTCTTCCCTCAAAAGTGGGAAGAGCCATGAGTGAGGTAGGAAGATCACTGTGCCTTCCAGGCCAGCCTGGACTACAGAGTTCTAGGTCTACTTAGGCTAGAGTGAGACCCTGCTTCAAAAAAAAAAAAAAAGTGGAGCCGGGCGTGGTAGCGCACGCCTTTAATCCCAGCACTCGGGAGGCAGAGGTAGGAGGATCACCGAGAGTTTGAGGCCACCCTGAGATTACATAGTGAATTCCAGGTCAGCCTGAGCCAGAGTGAGACCCTACCTCGAAAAACAAAACAAAACAAAAAAAAAGTGGAAGGGAATGAGGGAGGGGTGGGGATGGTAGGACGATGAACCAAAACAAAGAACATGTGAATAAGCTATATGTAAACCTACTACTTACATTTAATATTATTTGAGAGAATGGGTGTACCAGGGCATCTGGCTTTACATGGGTACTGGGGAATCAAATTGGTACAGGCAGGCTTTCCAAGCAAGCACCTTTAAGCACTGAGCTATCTCCTTGGCCCCTTAAATATTTTCAAACTGCTTAAATCAAAGTCCTTTCCTGGGGTGGATAAAACCATTTTCAGAAGCCCTAGAATATTAATCAAAAATGCTAGTACCAGAGAGGCTACAGAGGCCTCCCAAACAAAATTAGCTATAGCTTTTGGTTACCAATTAAAACTAGACTGTTAAGTCCCTATTGCTTAAGATAGTGACTCACTTTTTCTTTTTGTTTTTTTTTATGAAGTAGGGTCTTGCTCTAGCCCAGGCTAACCATATAGTCCCAGCGTGGCCTTGAACTCAGTGATCCTCCTACTTCTGCCCCTACTCTGGGATTAAAGGCATGCGCCACCTTGCCTGGTGTCAGTGACTCATTTAAATTTAACCACCTCGCTGACACACAGATCCAGGATTTAAAGTCTGTTTAAACCGGGCATGGTGGCCCACGCCTTTAATCCCAGCACTCAGGAGGCAGAGGTAGGATTGCCGTGAGTTCAAGGCCACCCTGAGACTAGAGTGAATTCCAGGTCAACCTGGACTAGACTGAGACCCTACCTCAAAAAGCCAAAAATAAAATATATAAAGTCTAGCTGTCAACCACTATACTGCAGCCTATTGAGGGACTTGGGTAGATTGTTTACAGTGTTGGTGCGAAGGGGAAATGAAATCAGCCTTCTCATTTGAAGGACAAAAATACCACCAGGTAAAAATTACCTGGACAAACTCAGGTGCATGATTGTTATCTAGAGCTAAAAGTAAGCTTAACTTTCACCAAACATAACTGGCTAATCTGACCTAGGATACAAACTCCCTGAGGAAAGTGATCTCCAAGTGGATTTTCAGGCACTGCTAATTTCAAGGAAATTCCCATTCTAACTCCCCGTTTCCTACAATTGGTTTACTTGGTTAAGGATTCATTGTGCTCCTTAGCTCCATTTACAACTGCCCTCACCAAACATGGTGATGCCCACTCTATAATCCCAGCATTCGAAATGCTGACAGGTGGACTACAGTGACTGAGGGTAGCCTGAGCTGCATAGCATATTCTTTTTTTTTTCCAAGGTAGGGTCCCACTAGCCCAGGCTGACCTGGAATTCACTCTGTATTCTTAGGGTGGCCTCGAACTCACAGCAATCCTACCTCTGCCTCCCCAGTGCTGGGATTAAAGGCTTCTTTAAACAGTTTAGTTCCCCCCAGGGGATGCACCATTCCTGGAGGTACTGCAATACCAGGTCGATGCATGGTGTGGCAGGAGTGAGCTCCTATTTCCAAAAATCCATTTAATATATTGTCCTCAAATAGAGGACGTATCAGATATTAAACTGGTAAGAATAGATACTACACTTGATCTTAGCCAAAAGGCCGAGAAGCGATGCATAGTATATTCTACACCAACTGGGAAGATACAGCAAAAACTCGCCTCGCCACTCACAGGCTTCAGCTAGACTCAGTGTATCTACCACGAAAATACGAGGTGTATTAAACACTAAAGTGTGAGAATAATTTTGCCTGTGATTACCAATTTTCACAAAAATTGTGGAGAACCAATATCCAACTTACAAATCACTTGGCTTGGAATAAGCCAAGTGATTTGTAATTCCAGTAGCCAAAGTTATTCATAAAATAGCTTCTGAAGTATAGAAGGATGTCTAACTTGAAGCCCAAGAGGTATCTTAAATGGATAAAATACCTGTTAGGTTTCTTGGTGCACTTAATACACTGTTTTATCCTTTGCATTATTTTAATGTAAAAATGTCAACTAATGGGCTCTGGAGAGATGGTTCAGCAGTTAAGGCACTTGCATACAAAGTCTGACAACCCAGGTTTGATGACTCTCCAGTATCAGAAGTAAAGGTATATGCACAAAGGGCTCATTTGCAATGGCTAGAGGCCATAGTGTGCCCATTCTCTTTTTTTTTTTTTTTTTTTGGTTTTTCAAGGTAGGGTCTCACTCTAGTCCAGGCTGACCTGGAATTGACTATGTATTCTCTGGGTGGCGGCAATCCTCCTACCTCTACCTCCTGAGTGCTGGGATTAAAGGCGTGAGCCACCACGCCAAGCTTTAGTTGACTTTTTAGTTGACTAGAGTGAGACCCTACCTTGAAAAACAAAACAAAAAAAAAGCCAACTAAAATGTGAGTAGCCAAGTCACGTTTAAGGGGGTATAAATATATGAATATAATGTACTGTGTCTAACAGTCAAATTTCCTTCCTCTTTGTAAACTTGACAGTCATTATATTACTGGACTCGTGAAATATATGTATCTCAAATTACATGACCAGTGACTTGCATTTGATACAACAAATGGGGTTCCAATGATCGATTAAAAGTGCCAGAACAAGGCAGGCATGGAGGTGCATGCATGCTTTTAAATCCCAGCATTTGGGAGGTGTAGGATTGCTGGGAGTTCGAGGCCACTCTGCAATTACATAGCGAATTCCAGGTCAGCCTGGGCTAGAGGGAGACTCTACCTCGGAAAAAAAAAAAGTGCCAGAACAGAAAAATGACATTTCCTGCAGACTCAACCTTAAAGTGGAACCATCACCTAGCACACATCCGCAGGAAATGTTGATGCCTATTTTATTCCCTCCCAAAAAATCAACTGCATTCAAATTGAGTGAATATAATCTCATTTTATTGTCTTCATAGCAAAATTGGCTTAGAACTGGATCACTTGGCCCTGTAAACAGAAAAAAAAAAAGGTGAATTTTGTCCTGTTCAAGGAACCATCACTCCATCAAGACCATTATTAGGAGATAATACAGCTAATTCAGACAGGATACCTACCTAGATTGGTTAAAGCCCTGAATTCAATCCCCACACTATATATAAATTCTTTTCATCCTTACAGCAAAATCCTTAAGGATTTTCAAGTCAAGGATGTCCAGCCCATAAAGTATGAAAATATCAAGAAGTCTGAAAAATTAAGAATCTAAAATACTTTTGACCCTATGGATTGGTAACTTACACCTTCAGCTATGGGTAGTTACTTTTGAGGACTACCCCTGATCTCTATGGCACAGTAAAATGAGGGAGCAGAAACAGCCCCCTCTCCAAATACATTAAGGCTACTATGTAGCACAGAATGTACCTTTCTTAGCCTGGCGTGGTGGCCTACGCCTTTAATCCCAGCACTCAGGAGGCAGAGATAGGAGGATCACGGTGAGTTCAAGGCCACCCTGAGACTACATAGTGAATTCCAGGTCAGCCTGGGCTAGACTGAGACCCTACCTAGGAAAAGAAAAAAAAATGTACCTTTCTCTTCTTATCTCCTCCCAGTTCAAAATGCTTGCATCTCTTAATAGCCAGCATTCTCTTAGATCTGCAATTGGGCTCAACACACTCAAGCCTCAGCACAATCTTCTTTGTAGTTTTAGCCTAGGGAAAAAAAAGCCAAATCATTACACAAAATTATTTCTACTCAGGAGAGATGACTCAGAAGCTGGGTTGCAGAAAGCCAAAGGATCCAGGTTCGATTCCCCAACACCCAGGTAAGCCAGGTGCACAAGGTGGCACATGTATCTGGAGTTCATTTGCAACAGGTGGAAGCCCTGGCGTGCCCATTTTCTCTGCTTCTATCTCATATTTTGTTTTCTTTTTTGGTTTTTCGAGGTAGGTCTCACTCTAGCCCAGGCTAACATGAAACTCACTTGGTAGTCTCAGGGTGGCCTTGAACTCAGGACAATAATCCTACCTCTGCCTCCCAAGTGCTGGGATTAAGGCGTGCACCACACCCAGCTCAAATAAATATTTTTTAAACCCAAAAATAGCCAGGTGTTGTGGCTCACACCTTCAATTCCAGCACTTGGGAGGCAGAAGTAAGAGGATCCCTGTGAGTTTGAGGTCACCCTGAGACTATATAGTGAATTCCAGGTCAGCCTGGGCTAAAGTGAGACCCTACCTTGAAAAACTAAAAATAAAGAATTAAAATCCTGGGGCTGAAGAGATGGCTTAGTGGTTAAGGCGTTTGCCTGCGAAGCCAAAGGACCCAGGTTCTATTCCCCAGGACCCACATAAGCCAGATGCACAAGGGGGTGTATGCATCTGGAGTTCATTCACAGTGGCTGGAGGCCTTGGCACCTCCATTCTTCCTCTGTCTCTGCTCTCTGTGCTTGCAAATAAATAAAAAGAAAAAAACATACCAGAAACGAGAAAGGCTTTAAAAAAAAAACTTCCCTATTATGAGCACATTGGATTAAAAGCTTTACTTAAAATTTTAAAACATCATTATTAAGAGCTTATCAAGTAGGTCTCATACCACCTGCTACAGTGAATTTGTGCCCTATTTGCATGGTTAAATGGTTTAACCAAATGGGGGTTAACAAGTTTAAGTAACTATGAAGTAAATACTTCTTAATTTTTTTTTTATTTGAGACATTTTTTTTTTTTTTTTTTAGAGAGAGGGAGAGAATGGGTGTGCCAGGGCCACTAGCCACTGCAACCAAACTCCAGATGCATGCGCCACCTTGTGCATCTGGCTTACGTGGGACCTGAAGAATTGAAACTGGGTCCTTAGGCTTGGTAGGCAAGCGCCTTAACCGCTAAGCCATCTCTCCAGCCCGTAAACACTTTTTCTAACACAAAATATAGCGCAAGTGTCTGGTGTTCATTTGCCCATACACACATGAGCAAATAAAAATTAGAAAATATACACACACACACACATTGATTTTTTTTAAAAAAGGTTTTAAAACCTATCTACCACACATAAACTTTCTCAAGGCCGTCTGCAGTTATGCCCAGAATTAATGTTCATTAACTAGGTTATTTAACTATTGCCACATTATGTAGGAAACAGGTCCATTAGTAATCACCACTAACCTTTTTCCGGAATATAGGCTTAGTCTGCCCACCGTAGCCACTCTGCTTTCTGTCGTAACGCCGCTTTCCTGGGGAATAAAAAAGTTACTTGCTATGGTATGCCATGGATCATAAAAAAATCACAATAGCTACATGGAAAAGTCTTCTTACGATTTTATTCTCAGGCTGTCCTGCAGAATCATTACCGCCCAAGGAAAGGGGGAAAATACCTAGGCTTGTAGTTCATTTCATAAACACCATCAAAACCAAATTACAGAGCCAGGCATGGCAGCGCATGCCTACAACCCCAAGCACTTGAGAGGCTGAGGCTAGAGGATTTCGGATTCCAGACCCGCCTGCGTTACAAAGCGCGACTGTCTTAATACCCCGCAAAATTACGTAGCAGCACCTTACCCTGGGCATACAGAGAGTCCTTTCCCTTCTTGTACTGGGTTACTTTGTGAGGCTGGTGCTTGCCGCACTTCTTGCAGAAAGTCCGGCGAGTTTTAGGGACGTTCACCTAGTAAGAATTGAAAGTTCTAAACATATACAGCGCCCTACGTTGACCGCCACAGAGGGGGAAAGACCTGACAACCATACCCGCGGCTCAATCAGCTCATCACTTCAATCCCCCCGCCCAGACCCGGGTTTCTTTCGTGTCGCCCCCGACAATCAGGGCTTCCTTTGGTATACTGGGGCCACGGAAGAGCTTGGACCCACCAAGGGCCAGCACAGTCCGCGCGGGATGCAAGGATGAAGCTGGATGTTACTGGTCCTCAACCCAAGGTCTTACCATGTTGGCAGGAGTGCTAACAGCACGGAAAGAAAGAGGTGGGGCTAGAAACGGAAGTATATAGGAGGTGCCTGGCTGCACTTCCTGGTGGAAAGTGGAGAATGAGATCACACAGCCTGTAAGGATCGGAGAGCAGCGCCCCCGGTCGTATCGGCGGAATTCTGCCATGGGCCGAGCTTCCAGATGGACTCAGTCTAAGAGCTGGTGTTCGCATTCAGCTTCCTTCCCTCCCTTCCCCTCCTTCATTAGCTCGTCATTTCAGCGGATGCTGCTATTTAGTAGAGAAGGGAGCGGTGCTCTTCCCAGACTCCTGGGA
The DNA here is from genome assembly GCA_036365145.1 of Orientallactaga sibirica. NCBI lineage: Eukaryota > Metazoa > Chordata > Mammalia > Rodentia > Dipodidae > Orientallactaga > Orientallactaga sibirica. The sequence continues at coordinate 402,848 of JAEOAD010001221.1, forward strand.
ATCTGTACCAGAGTGAAACCAGGATTCATTCGTGGACCAGAATGTTTCCTTTATCTCAGCCTTGCATTCCTGTTCCACTTGAAAGACACTGGGAATACATTTCACAGCGAACTGCTGCTTCAATGAAAGCTTGGGGGTGAACTCTCCAGAATATAGGGATAGGCAAGAACTTTCTGAATAGGACTCCAATAGCACAGGACTATGTGTTTGAACGGTTCTGCACAGCAAAAGAAACCATCAACAAAGCGAACAGACAGCAGGCAGAGTGAGAGAAAACTTTTGCCACCTGGTTTCAGATAACAGGCTAATAACCAGAGTTTACAAAGAACTGCGAAAATTAAATACCAAAACATAAGGCTGGAGAGATTCCTCGGTGGTTAGGGAGCTAGCCTGTAAAGCTTAATCACCATGGTTCCAGTACCCATGTAAAGCCAGACGGACAAAGTGGTGCTTGCATCTGGTGTTCCAATGCCCCCCCCCTTGTAAAAAATAAATAAAATCTTCTTTTAAATACCAAAACATAAACTTGCCAATCAGCAAACAGACTAATGAGAAAAACACACACAGTTCACAAAAGAAACACAAATAGGGAATAAATATATATATTTTTAAATGTTCAACATCCCTAACCATCAGAGAAATACAAATCAAAATAACTTTGCGATACCATCTTACCCCAACCAGAATGGGTATCTGCAAGAGAATAGAAAATAAATTCTGCGGCTGGAGAAAGGGCTTAGCTGTCAAGATGCTTGCATGCAAAGCCTAAGAACCTGGATTCCTTCAGTAGTCACGTAAAGCCAGATGCACAAGGTGGCACATGTGAGTTTGAGTTCCTTTGCAGTGGTCAGTGGCCATGGCACGCCTATTTTCTCTCTCTCTCTCTCTCTCTCTCTCTCTCTCTCATACACATTGATTAATTAATTAATTTAATTAAACAAATGCTGGCAAGGATGCAGGGAAAGAGGAATCCTCTTCCGCTGTTATTGGAAGTGTAGTCCATTATAGCCATTATGGAAATCAGTATGGAGGTATCTCAAAAAGTTGGAAATAGACCTCCCATAAGACCCAGCTATAGTACTACTGGACATTTAACCTAAGGACTCCACACTCTATTACAGAAATGTATAGCTATGTTTATTGTGGCTCTATTTAAAATAGCTAAGAATTAGAATCAGCCTAGATGCCCATCAACAGATGCACGGTACTGCAATCGTAGTACAAAGACACAATGGAATTGTGTCTAGCAGTAAGAAAAAATGAAATTTGCCAGAAAATGAATAGATTTGGAAAGAATCATATTAAGTAGTAATTATACATATTCACTGTGTACTATTAGCATAGTCAAATTAATACACCCATTACCACCTATAGTTACCCACTAGTTTGTGTGTATGGAAAGTGAGGACACTTGTATCTGTTCTTATCAAATTTCAAGTGAGAAATGCAGTATCATTAGCTATGGTCTCTATGTTGTATCCCTAAATGTTATGCATTCTAGCTTAAAATTTGTTTACCAGTTCTTGTCTCTGTTTTACGCATGCCTCCATTCACTAGTGCCCCCTAAAATGGGGTACTCAGAACTTAACACAGGACTCTAGGTGTGGCTTGCCCTTGTAGGACATTCACTTTCCTCATATTTTACAGCTCTAAGAAATCCTAATGTCAGGCTGGAGAGATGGCTTACTGATTAAAGACACAAGCTGCAAAGTCTGATGGCCCAAGGTTCAACTCCCCAGTATTCATGTAAAAGCCAGATGCACAAAAGTTGCACATGTGTCTGGAATTTGCAACAACAGGAGGCCCTAGAGCATCCGTTGTGTCTTATTTCCATGTGTGTGTGGGTGTGTGGGGGGGTGTCTTCTCTGTCTTCATTCTCTCTCTCAAATAAATAAATAAATAAATTGATGAATATTTTTAAAAAGAACTTCTAATGTCATTTTGGATTTTATCTTGATTACTATCAGCAAAAACCCTTGTATCATTTCTTTCTTTTGTATGTGTGTAGGTGTGTATGGTATGTGCGGTGTATGTGTGCAGATGTGGGCACCTGTTCACACACCTGAAAAAGACAGAGGAGGATATCAGGTTTTTTTTTTCCCCAAGGTAGGGTCTCACTCTAACCCAGGCTGACCCGGAATTTATTATGTAGCCTCAGGGTGGCCTCGAACTCACAGCAATCCTCCTACCTCTGCCTCCCAAGTGCTGGGACTAAAGGCGTGCGCCACCACGCCCGGCTGGACATCAGGTTTTTATACTAATTTACTTGAGACAGAATCTCTCACTGAACCTAAAAGTCACTGTTTTTTGACACTGAGGTTATCAGTATGCACAACCATGCCTGGCTTTTTATATGGGTGCCTGGGATCAGACTCAGGTCCCCATGTTTGTACAGCTTGCACTTTTACCTACTGAGCCACCTTCCCAGTTTTGTTCCCCCTGACCCAGAACCATTATTTTAAAATTATATATATTTGATAGAGAGAAAGAGGCAGAAAAAGACAAAGAGAGAGGCAGAGAATGAGTGTGCCAGGGCTCCAGCCACTGCAAATGAACTCCAGATGCATGCGCCCCCTTGTGCATCTGGCTTATGTGGGTCCTGGAGAATTGAACTGGGATTCTTTGGCTTTGCACCCCTTAACCACTAAGCCATCTCTCCAGCCCCAGACCATTTTTTAAAATGCTACTGCTAGCTGGGCGTGGTGGCACACACCTTTAATCCCAGCACTTGGGAGGCAGAGGTAGGAGGATCGCTGTGAGTTCAAGGCCACTCTGAGACGACTGAGTGAATTCCAGGTCAGCCTGGGTTAGAGTGAGACCCCTCTACCTAGAAAAAAAAAAAAGCTACTGCTACTCTATTTTAATGAGGAGTGTTATTTATTTATTTATTTATTTTTTGGTTTTTTGAGGTAAGGTCTCACTCTAACCCAGGCTGACCTGGAATTCACCCTGTATTCTCAGGCTGGTCTTGAACTCACAGCGATCCTCCCACCGCTGCCTCCCAAGTGCTGGGATTAAAGGCATGTGCCACCACACCCGGCTGAGTCATTTTTTTATTATGAATTTTTTATTGACAACTTCTGTAATTGTAGACAATAACCCATGGTAATTCCCTCCCTCCCCCCACTTTCCCTTTTATAACTCCACTCTCCATCATATCCCCACCCCCTCTCAGTCTCTCTTTTATTTTGATGTCATGCTCTTTTCCTCCTATTATGATGGTCTTGTGTAGGTAGTGTCAGGCACTGTGAGGTTATGGATATCCAGGACATTTTTGTGTCTGCAGGTGCATGTTGTAAGGAGTCCTACCCTTCCATTGGCTCTTACATTCTTTCTGCCACCTCTCCCACAATGGACCCCGAGCCTTGCAGGATGTGATAGAGATATTTCAGTGCCTAGCACTCCTCTGTCACTTCTTGGCAACATGGTACCTTCTGGGTCATCCCAAGGTCACTGCCATCTGAAAAGAGAAGCTTCTCTAACCAAAAGTGAGAGTAACATTAATATATGGGTATGAACATTAAGAGAAGTACTTACTGGGCAGTTTGGTGAGCATAGTATATATGTTTAGCCAGATACGAGCAGACATTACACCCCTAGGTTTCATGACTCCCCCTGTTGTAGGTTTTCAGTATCAGGGATGTATTCCCTCTCATGGAACAGGCCTCCAGTGCAATTAGAGAACATTTGGTTTCCCCCACAACAGACATGCCACTATTGCACCCGTTGGCTCATTTGGCCTGGATGGCCAAATTTAAGGATTGCAGTGTATACTGTTGAGTATCTCCACGGGTGATTTCTCTCTCTCCCATTGAACTGCTTTCAGCATAGCTTTTTCTAGCTTTCTGTCAGCTGGTCTACATGGAGGAGGTTTTCAGCTCAGCTTCAGCAGGATTTCTCAGTGACCTTGTAGCCCAAGTATGTGTAGTCTTCAGCAATAGGGTCTTTCCATCTATTCCTCGTGGGAAACCAAGAGCTTCCGCAATGGCCTATAATGTTTTGGGAGTATCTGTGACCTCCCTGGCCAACAACTCACTAGAAGGTATCCCATCCCTGGCACTGAAAATTTTCTAATAACAATCTATTGCTTCTGAGTATTCCATTTGCCCAAAGAAGTAGGTTTCCATATGACTTATTTATATCCTCTTGGATTTTGATCAGCCCTCCCACCACCTTTTGGAGTCATTTTAAGTTCAAAGTTGGGGCCCACTTGTAGGGCCTCACTCTGCCCTGGTAAAGTACACTATTGAGTTTGGCTTCTCATCCCAGATAATCAAGGTCTTTTTGGACACTAATTGCCCTGATTCTGGCATTTAGGATAGCAATCCTTTAACTGTTCACAGATTAACTAGGCCACTTATTCTATCTTTCTCAAAGCTCATTAATACAACTACTGGATGAACAGCACCACGAACACAACTTTATATTACATTGGAAATCTTTTGAGACCACACTAGCCTGTTTGTTTGCACTATCTGTGCGTAGTCCTGCTGGTATGGACTAGTGCACTATGGGAGTGGTTGTGGGCAGAGGGGGAAGTGCCTGGGTTCACTTTGCCCTTTCCCTTGTCCTCCTCTCTGTCTAGTTTCACACTGTGTTCCAATCAACCCCCAACTCCCTTTCTCCATCCCAAAATGGACCTTTAGAAAGAATGGAACATGTGAAAACAAAGAGCATTTGGCTAAAAAAAGGGAGGAAAATTGGTGCGTGCCTGTGGCCAAGTCTCAGGTGGTGACTGGAACAGCCATTTCAGGTGGCTATAACTTGTCAATAAAGCAAGGAGATCCATGTGACACTTGCTGCCTGTATATCTTGCATCAATATGATGAATAACCTCTCTACATATGCTTTTTAAAATATCCTTTGCTGGGCCTGGAAAGATTGCTCAGTGGTTAAAGGTGCTTATTTGCAAAACCTGACAGCCTGGGTTCAGTTCTCCAGTATCTACATAAAGCCAGACACACAAAATGTCTGGAGTTCATTTGCAGCAGTGACAGGAGGCCCTGGTGTGTCCATCCCCCTTCTCTCCTTGTAAATAAATAATCAATAAACATATTTTTAAAATATCTTTTGTTTACTGGGAAGATGGCTAAGTGGGTAATGTGCTTGCCATGTAACCAGGAAGACCTGAGTTCAGAACCCTAGAACCCACATAAATGTGGAGCATAGTGGTAGCATGTGTGAATGATCCCAGTACTGAGGAGGTGGTGCCTACTGGCTAGCTAATCTAGCCAAATCAGCGAGCTTTGATTTCAGTAAGAGGGATCCTATCTCAAAAAATAGACAGAGAAAAACTTTTCTGCAATTTCCAGACTCTAAAAATCTCTTTTCACATATCTTGGTTAAATAAAATTATATTTCTCCTCCAAAAAAAATAAAGTGGAGAGATTGAGGTGACACAGATGTTCATACATATACATGCACACACACGTACACCATTCACACATGCTCAATAAAGTTAAATATTTTTAAAAATATTTTTATTTTCTTACTTATTTGAGTGAGAGAGAGAGAAGGAGAATGGGCACACCAGGGCCTCTAGCCACTGCAAATGAACTCCAGATGCATGTGCCCCCTTGTGCATCTGGCTTACATGGGTTCTGGGGAGTCGAACCTGGATCCTTAGGCTTTGCAGGCAAGTGCCTTAACCGCTAAGCCATCTCTCCAGCCCCAATAAAGTTAAATATTTAAAAAATTTAAATCCTGTTATCTTAAAAATTCTAGCCAATAGTGCTATGTTTCACTGTAGGGTACAATGCCTCAGGGCAAGGAAATATGGGAGTGCCTCATGAGTCAAGCTGGGCCAGCAAATAACTCACCAGGGGCCCTACCACCATCATGTCCTGCAGCTGATACTGGCTTTAATTCTTCAAAGAATCCTCTAGGAGAAGATTGAAGCCAGAACATAGGCCATGGGTCTGCTGAGGAAACATTGGGAATTCAAGTAACACACCTAGTAGTGCTTACTGCTTTACAGAATTAAAAGAATACTGTAAATAATTCAGCTCTGAGAATGAAATATATTTTGAGATAGAATTACACTATGGTAGCCCAGGCCTTAAATTTTTAACCCCCCAGACCTATCTCACAAGTACCTGGGATTATAGGTGTGTGCCCACCATGGCCTGACTTCAGAGATCTTTTTTGTTTGTTTTTTGTTGTTGTTTGTTTGTTTGTTTGTTTGTTTTTCAGGGTAGGGTCTCACTCTAGCCCAGGCTGACCTGGAATTCACTATGTAGTCTCAGTGTAGTCTCAGGGTGGCCTCAAACTCACAGCGATCTTCCTACCTCTGCCTCCTAAGTGCTGGGATTAAAGTCGTGCGCCACTACGCCTGGCTTCAGAGATCGCATTTTTAAAAAATATTTTTATTTATTTTTGAGAGAGAGAGAGAGAATGGGTACACCAGTGTGTCTTGCCACTGCAAATGAACTCCAGGCACATGCAACACTTTGTACATCTGGCTTTACATGGGTCCTATGCAATAGAACCTGGGCTCTCAGAGATTGCAATCAAGTATACTTAACTGCTGAGCCATCTCCCCAGCCCCCGAGATGGAATCTTTTTTATAAACATGTGCCTTATTTATTTATTTATTTATTTATTTATTTATTTATTTATTTATTTATTTGAGATAGAGAAAGAGGCAAATAGAAGCCGGGCATGGTGGCTCATGCCTTTAATCCCAGCACTTGAGAGGCAGAAGTAGGAGGATCGCCATGAGTTCCAAGGCCACCCTGAGACTACATAGTGAGTTCCAGGTCAGCCTGGGCTAGAGTGAGACCCTACCTCAAAAAAAAAAAAGAAAGAAAGAAAGAAAGAAAGAAAGAAAGAAAGAAAGAAAGAAAGAAAGAAAGAAAGAAAGGAGAAAGAAAGAAAGAAAGAAAGGAGAAAGAAAGAAAGAAAGAAAGAAAGAGGCAGATAGAAAGAGAACGGGCACACCAGAGCCTCCAGCCACTGCAAATGAACTCCAGATGCATGCATCACCATGTGCTTATATGGGAATCAAACCTGGATCCTTAGGCTTCACAGGCAAGTGCCTTAACCGCTAAGTCATCTCTCCATCACCTGAGACTGAATCTTAAATGAAGAAAATCAATATAGAAAATGGGGAAGGGCACAAGTCTTTGTGTAGGCATATATTCTGGCATTTTTATCTCTCGAAAAAAAAAAGTTTTCTTAGAAAATGACTCAGCAGGGGAAGTCTTGTCTCTATCTCTGTCAGGCTATGTACTTTGGGGTCTCTGCGTGAGCCCTCTTCATCCAAGTTGAACTGTGTGATACTGAATCTCTTCTGCCTCAGAAGACATTCTTTTTTAAATTTTTGTATTGATAACTTCTATACTTACAGACAATAAACCATGATATTTCCCTCCCCTCCCCCATTTTCCCCTTCACAACTCCACTCTCCATCATATCCCCTCCCTCTCTCCGTTAGTCTCTCTTTTATTTTGATGTCATCGGAAGACAGAGACTCTTAAAAGCACCCCTCTTGGGCTGGAGAGATGGCTTAGTGGTTAAGGCGCTTGCCTACAAAGCCAAGGACCCAGGTTCAATTCCCCAGGACCTATGTAAGCCACATGCACAAGGGGGGCATGCATCTGGAGTTTGTTTGCAGTGGCTGGAGGCCCTGGCGTGCCCTTTCTCTTGCTCTCTCTCAAATAAATAAATAAAGTTTTTTTGTTTTTTTTTAACACTCCTCTTGGGCAGTCCCTTTATTTTGTCTCCAGGAGGTTGGGCATCGCTCCTCTCCTTGTGCTAATCATCTCTATGGTACTTTAGGCATGTTGTCCCTATACCTGAGTCAGGGTGATCTGATAACTCATTTGCCCAACCCAGCTTCATCTTATTGCATCTCAGTGACTTGGGTAATGTTAAGAAAGATTCCTTCAGAACTGGACTCAACATACTGGTGTCAGAGGACCCAAGCAAATGAAGGGCAGGGACAGCCCGGCGTGGTGGCGCACGCCTTTAATCCCAGCTCTCAGGAGGCAGAGGTAGGAGGATCACTGGGAGTTCAAGGCCACCCTGAGACTACAGAATGAATTCTAGGTCAGCCTGGGCTAGAGTGAGACCCTACCTCAAAAAAAAAAAAAAAGAGCAGGGAGAGTTGGGGGAGTGGAATAGGGACAGCAGCAGGGAACCTGATACCATGTTGCTGAGAAGAAAAAAAATACATTGGTTTAAGTCAGGAAACAAAAAAAGGGAACTGAGTTGCTGTGAAAGGGTGGGGTTTGCTCAGACTGTCCTTCCTCTCTGGACTGTAAGAATATGTCTCCAGGGCCAGTGTCTTCAGAGATCGAGTCCCACCTTCCAAGTCCTGGCATCTCAATACTCCTGGGAAGCTACCTGCATTAAGTCAGGACTAAGGTGGGTCTGGGGCGAGACAGAGACTGGGCAGTAGCAGCAGCAAGTGCTTTTCTTGGGACCCGTGAAGGCCTGGAGGAAAGCATGGCCGGTGCCATCTGTCTGTTGGCGGGGGAGGCTGAGGGAGGGTGGGAGTGTCACCAGCATAAGGTAGTCCCTTCCAGTGATCGCAGGAGCTATAAGGGTCCATTCTGAATGGCTGGGGAGGGGGTAGGAAGAGAAAAATGTGACCTGACGTGACACTCTTAATAAGTAGCAAATGGTGGAAAGAGACCTCTGCAAACCGTGGTGAAAAAATATTGTAAGTAGCAACACGGTAAATGTATACTTTTGTCTATGAAATGTTTAGAAGAAATTCTAAGAGGCATCTTATCTGAAAAGAAAAATAAAACAAAAAATAAAAGCTCATATGCCACAAAAGGCAGTGCAACTGAGGAAAGGCCCCAGGTAGGCTACGATGTAGGTTATCTGCCTTAACCTGTAGCAGGCCAAATATTGTCAGGATCAGAGCTGGCCTGTAGGAAGGACTGTGTGGAGTCTGTGACGTCCTCATGGAGGTAATAGTGGGTAGGACACTGGGCCAGAAGAAAGCAGCCTCCACTTTAGCCAAGACAGTATGGCCAAGTCCCGAGGTTGTAGGGACAGTTTCTTTTCTTAACTTTGCCTACCTACCATGTGCATGGCTGACTTTTCTCTAGTCTTCGTGACTTCTCTCCTCCTCTCCCTTCTCTTACTCTTCACTATCTCTGTTCTCTCTCTACCAGTCTCCCTTCTTCTTTGCATCCTCTTTTATTTTATTCATTACCATGTTCCCTGACACAGAGTCAGCACTTAATAATCTTTTGCATAATTACATTAACACATTCATGCTCCTTTCTCCTTGGGCTCCATTTCCTTTTTTTTTTTTTTTCTTTTCTCTTCCCGCTTCCCTACTTAGCTGGTACCTTTTCGTAGGGTTGCCAGAACTTCATGTGTAAATAAATGTAAAGTATTTAAAATAGGTCCTGACAATAGTAAGTACTATATATCAACACCTGTTGTTATTTTTTTTCTGCCTAAGACCTGCCAATGTCTCCAGTGGGGTGTACATAGAGCAAATGGTGTGACATTTAGAATAAAAGATAACTGCTGTGATGGTGCAAGACATTCTTGGATGATCTTCAAATGCAATCCCAGTTTTCCTGGCACCCATCTCTCCAAGCTGAAAGTTAATCTGTTGCTCTGCCTGTCCAGAGGCAGGGCAGCAGTGAGGCTGAGGAGGGGGTATGAGCAGGGCTTCACACAGCTCAGAGGCTGTTCGCCATTAGGAGTGTATTAGTTCTGCTACTTCTCTCATTTTGTATGATAAACTCTTGACGAACGAGTCCAACTTCTCTGCACCCACAGATATTTGATGAAAAAGGATGCTACCCTCCAAATAAGCCACAAAAATGCAAATACTCATGGAAACCTAAAGCATTCCACCCACACAGTTTCCCTTTGGGCTTGCCCTATCTGCTGTATTGTGATATTTATTTATTTATTTATTCATTCATTCATTCATTTGGAAACAGGGTCTCCCTATGTAACCCAGACTGTAAAGCCCAAGTAGACCTGGAACTTTTGATCCACTTGCCTCAGACATAACAGTGCTGTCATTACAGACATGCATCATCATACTTGACCTGACTTCTTTATTTTATTTTCAGACTAATCAATTTGCTTGTGTCAAATTAATTTTTTTTTTGAGGTAGGGTCTCACTTTAGCCCAGGCTGACCTGGAATTCACTATGTAGTCTCAGGGTGGCCTCAAACTCACAGCGATCCTCCTACCTCTGCCTCGCCAGTGCTGGGATTAAAGGCATGCACCACCCTGCCCTGCTAACTTTAAATTCTTGTTGTGTATGGCTGCTGATGTTTTTGTTTAGACCTTCTGGTGAGAACTAGTGTAGCTTTCCATACACTTGTAGGGTCTTGGTGTAGATTTAAATCATCACTATGATTCGTTATTTCCATTTGAGCAAATTTTCTGTAGTTTCTTTTCAGTGGACTAGACCCATACCAGGAAGTCACTTAGGTATAAGGGGAAGATATGGCTTTTGAAAACCAAAGTTTGGGTGTTCTCCAAAGAGTCATCTGATGCCTCTACTTTCCCCTTAGCAATGCAGAGACCTGATTGCTAACTCCTGAATATAAGAGAGCTAGAATGTTGAATGAAACATATCTTAATAGGAGGCTAGAGAAGAGTTGGGTGCACAGCTATAATCCTGGCACTCAGGAGGCTGAGGTAGAATTGTCTTGAGTTTGAGGCTAACCTTGGCCATAAACAACAAAAATAAGTTATAGAAGAGACCTTGACCTATTATACCCCAAAGCTGCTTGGTTATGCATGAAGCCATGGCAGAGAGGGGAAGGGAAGGGAGCACTCCCCTGAGGACCCTGAAACAACCGGGCCACGTGCGACTTTCAGTTTGTATGGAGATTTATGTGCAGTAACTGAGTACAATTTGAGAATTTAACAAACCTAGAAACTTTAATCCCAGACTTTCCACCCTAAACATTGAAAGCCCACTCCAGATTCTCCTCAGTCGATACTGGTAATCTGAACTTAAAGAATAAGGTCATCTCATTGCTGGGCCTACCTGAAATGAAGAGTTTATTAGCTTACCCTTTGTGGAAGTTTGAATAGATGGCCCCCAATATATATACTCAGTGTTTTATTAGTTTGTAGTTTGCTTCTGCAGCCACCTGGCTGGAGGCAATGTCACTGGGCGGGGGGGGGCGGATCTTAAAGTGTGGTGGTGGGTTTAGAATTTCAATCTAAAAATATGCAAAGTGTGCCTAGCTGGAGTTCCTGAGGTGTGCTATGCTGTATGTCTTTTTGCTTGTGGCTTTGCTCTCTGTGTTTGGTCCTGTGAAAGCAGGCCAGCTTTTTCTGCCATTATAGAACTTCCCCTGGATTTGTAAGCTTTAATAGATCCCTTCCGCCATAACTGGAAGTTCATCTCAGCGAACCTGAAGCTGTCTGCTACACCCTTAGAAGGAAATTCTAGAGTCAAGAGAAGTTTTAGATAAATTGGAGGTTGGAGCATACTAGAATTCAAGATAACTGACTCAATGAAAAACAAGCTACAATAAAACCAGAGTAAAAGAAGATACTAAATAACATAACAAATAAGGATATAGGGGAAAGGAGCCTGGAACTCTCAACACCTGCTATCTGAAGCAGAATTGGAAGAGTATTTCTGAAGAATGTTTTGGCAATATGTATCACAACACAAAATGCACAGACTTAAAATTTTTATTTTTTATTAAAACACGATACACACACACACAGAGAGAGAGAGAGAGAGAGAGAGAGAGAGTTTGTATGTTTGAGGTAGGTTCTTGCTCTAGCCCAGGTTGGCATGTCGTCTCCAGGCTGGCCTCCAACCCACTGCAATCCTACTACCTCTGCCTCCAAATGCTGGGATTAAAGATGTGTACCACCACACCCAGCTACTTTTAAAATATTTTTATTTATTTGTGGAGGAGAGAGACAGAAAGAATGGGCAAGCTAGGGCCCCTTCCCACTGCAAATGAACTGCAGATGCATTCTTCACTTTGTGCAGCTGGCTTTATGTGAGTACTGGGATATCGAACCTGGGCCAGCTGGTTTTGAAAGCAAGCACCGTTAGCCACTAAGTCATTTCCCTAGCCCTTTTGGTGATTTTTAACAATGAAAATTATTTTCTTTGACCTTTTTTTTTGGATTTAGTAATGAAATATATCAAGTCAGATACTTTTAATTCACTGGAACTAGGCTCCTATTAAGAGTTAATACTAGAGCCGGGCGTGGTGGCGCACGCCTTTAATCCCAGCACTCGGGAGGCAGAGGTAGGAGGATCGCCGAGAGTTCGAGGCCACCCTGAGACTACATAGTTAATTCCAGGTCAGCCTGGACCAGAGTGAGACCCTACCTCGCAAACCAAAAAAAAAAAAAAAAAAAAAAAGAGTTAATACTAGGGCTGGAGAGATGGCTTGGTGGTTAAGTCGTTTGCCTGCCAAGCCAAAGGATTCCAGTTTGACTCTCCAGGAGCCACATAGTCCAGATGCACAGAGAAAGGAGCATGAATGTGTTAATGCAATTATGCAAAAGATTATTAAGTGCTGACTCTGTGTCAGGGAACATGGTAATGAATAAAATAAAATGTGCACAAGGTGGCACATGCATATGGAGTTCATTTTCAGTGGCTGGAGGCCCTGGCATGCCCATTCTCTCTCTCTCTCTCTCTCTCTCCCTCTCTCTCAAATAAATCAATTAATGAAAAAATTTAAAAAAAAAGAGTTGGGCTGGAGAGATGGCTTAGCGGTTAAGGCACCTGCCTGCTAAGCCTAAGAACACCAGTTCCAATTTCCAGGTCCCATGTTTAGCCAGATGCAAAGTGATGCAAGGGCGCAATGCCACACTTGCCCACAAGGGGAGGCACGCATCTGGAGTTCATTCGCAGAGTCTGAGAGGCTGCTGGCGTGCCCATTCTCTATCTGTCTTCCTCTCCCTCTCTCTCTGTCTCTCTCCAAAAAAAAGAGTTAATACTAGCTGGAGAGACGGTTTAGCAGTTAAGGTTTTGCCTGCAAAGCCTAAGGACCCAGGTTTGATTCCCCAGTACCCATGAAAGCAAAATACACAAGGAGTTCATTTGCAGTGGCTGGGGATCCTGGTGTGCCTATTCTCTCTCTTTCTTTCTCTCTCTCTCTCAAATAAATAAAATAAAAAGAGTTACTGTTGCAATGATATTGGATAAATGATTTAAAATTTGTTTCACAGGCAGGTTTGGTGGCACACACCTTTAATCCTAGAACTGGTTAGGCAGAGGTAGGAGGACCACTGCGAGTTTGAGGCCACCCTGAGACTACATAGTGAATTCCAGGTCAGCCTGAGCCAGAGTGACACCCTACCTCACAAAACCAAAAAAATAAATTCTGTTTCACAGATGGGGTGCACCTCAGTGGTAGAGTATGCAAATACATAGACTTTTTGATAAGGATGTTTATATGGAAACCTGACTAAATTGAGGAAACAACCAGAAATAATAGTTTAGAAGTGTTCTGTTTTATTTTGATTTGTTTTTGTGGTACTGGGGATTGACTCTAGGGCCTCACATAAGCACTCTACCACTGAGCTATAGACCCAGCTCATGCTCAGTCTCTCCCTCTCTCTTACTTTTTTTTTCTTTTTCTAGATAGGGTCTCACTCTAGCCAGACTGAACTTGAACTCACTCTGTAGTCCCAGACTAGCCTGAAACTCACAGTAATCCTCCTACCTCTACCTCCTGAGGATTGGAATTAAATGTGTTTGCCACTATTCCTGGCCTTCTGTTTTTTTTGTTTTTTTTGTTTTTTTTTTTTTTTGCGACAATAAACCATGATAATTCCCTCTCCCATCTCCATTCTCCCCCTCTCAAATCCACCCTCCACTGAATCCCTTCTTCTTTCCAATTAGCCTCTCTTCTATATTGATGTCATCAACTTTTCCTCCTATTATGAAGGCCTTGTGTAGGTAGTGTCAGGCACTGTGAGGCCTTGAATATCAAGGCTATTTTTGTGTCTGGAAGATTGCATTGTAAGCAGTCCTACCTGTCCTTTGGCTCTTACATTCTTTCTACCACCTCTTCCACAATGGACCCTAAGACTTGGAGGGTGTGATAGAGATGTCTAAGTGCTGATCACTCCTCTATAACTTCTTCTCAGCACTATGGTGCCTTTTGAGTCATCCCAGTGGCCACCCCCACCTGAAAAGAGAAGCATCTCTAACCAAAAGTGAGAGTAGCGTTAATAAATGGGTATAAACAAAAAATGTTTAGAGGGCAGTTGGGTGAGCATAATGTATACATTTAGTGAGACAACAGCAGACATTACTCCCCTAGGGCTCAAAATATATTATTTAAAAATTTTTTTTGCAGTGTTGGGGATGGAACCTACAACCTTGTACATGCTAGGCAGGTATTATACCTCTGAACCATCTCCTCAAAGTCTCATTATGTATCCCAGGCTGGCCTTGACCACAGTACATAACCCAGGGGGCCATGAACTTTTGTGATATTTTTGCCTTCTTGCTGGAATTATAGGCAAACTCTATAGGTCTGTCTATGGGTAATGTTAAACAAGAATCTTAGGTTTGGTAAGAGAGAGAGTGTCAGGGGAGAAAGTAGGCCAAATGGATGGATAGATAAGGTTAAAAACAAACTTCTTGGCATGGTGGCACATGCCTTTAATCCCAGTAATCAGGAGGCAGAAGTAGGAGGATTGCTGTGAGTTTGAGGCCAGCCTAGTACTACATAGTGAATTCCAGGTCAACCTGGGCTAGAGTGAGACCCTTCCTCAGAAAAATAAATGAAAAAAGTGAACTCTAGTGCTGGGAGATGGCTTAGAAGTTAAAGGCGCTTACTTGCAAAACCTGCTAGCCTAGGTTTAAGTCCCCAGTATCCATGTAAAGTCAGATGTACAAAGTGGCATATGTGTCTGCAGTCATTTGCAGTAGCAGAGACCCTGGTTCGCCCATGCTTGCTCACTCTCTCTTTCTCAAATAAATTAAAAATTATATAAGTAAACTACAAATAGTATATGCAATATGATCTCAAACATGATAAGAAACATGTACAGAAAAATAGGAAATATGCCAAAATGTTAATGCCTCTATAAAATATATTTATAAGTGATTTTAAAAATATTTGATATCCTTATACATGAAACACTTTTATAATGAATATGTATTACATTGATATGGAGGGAAAATAAATAAATTGCTTAGAATCAGAAAAAGCAAAAGTTAATTGAAATATAAGCCAGATGTAGTGGCTATTATCTATTATCTATTATCTATTACCTATTACCTATTATCTCAGCACTCAGGAAGCTGAAACAAAAGAATTGCCATGAGTTCAAGGTCAGACATAAACTATATAGTGAATACCAAGCTAGCCAGAGCTACATAGTGAGATGCCATCTCAAACTATCCCCTCAACAAGAAGATGAAGTAGACACCGTTACAGCTACTCTCACAAAAAGAGACAATACTAAAAGTACAACCATCACTCTGGCTAACTACAGACTTAAGGGTTGATTGTCTGGCCATCCCTTGATCATATCTTGCTTAGGGCTCTATTGCCTCTCTTCAGGACATAAGAGATCATGAAACACAGGAGACCTAAATGTTTCCAAAGCCATGAAGAGAAATGTAAAATATTAACAACATGAAATAATGAGAAAGAACAAGAACCCTAAGACTTCTTGGAAAGACTACAAAACATGAGAATTGGGACTGGGAAGATGGCTCAGCGGTTAAAGAAGCTTGTTTGCAAAGAGTGCCAGCCTGAGTTCAATTCCTCAGCCACCCACGTAAAGCCAGACAGGTATTCATTTGCAGTGGCATGAGACCCTACACACACACACGCACACATGCACGCACACGAGAAAGGCCAGGTGTGGTGGCTCACACCTTTAATCCCAGCACTTGGGAGACTGAGGTAGGAGGATGCAGTGACTTCAAGACTATCCTGAGACTATATAGTAAATTCCAGTGAGACCCCACATCAAAAAACAGGGGGGGGAAAAGATGAGAATTATCTTGGTTATCAGACATCTAGAAAATTGATTTGGGTCTTCACCAGGAATTTGGTTACCTGTACTGCTGACAGTGAAACTTGAAACTTGTCATAAAATAAGGAGGTTTCACTGAATCTCAAATAGCTTCCTGGGAACTTAACAAAATTAATTAAGTTGCTTTGTTAATATAGACATAACATTTTAAAGACTTCTAGGGGATGGAGACATGGATCAGCGGTAGACTTTTGATAAGGATGTTTATATGGAAACCTGACTAAATTGAGGAAACAACCAGAAATAATAGTTTAGAAGTGTTCTGTTTTATTTTGATTTGTTTTTGTGGTACTGGGGATTGACTCTAGGGCCTCACATAAGCACTCTACCACTGAGCTATAGACCCAGCTCATGCTCAGTCTCTCCCTCTCTCTTACTTTTTTTTTTCTTTTTCTAGATAGGGTCTCACTCTAGCCAGACTGAACTTGAACTCACTCTGTAGTCCCAGACTAGCCTGAAACTCACAGTAATCCTCCTACCTCTACCTCCTGAGGATTGGAATTAAATGTGTTTGCCACTATTCCTGGCCTTCTGTTTTTTTTTTTTTTTTTTTTTTTTTTTTTGCGACAAAGTCTCATTATGTACTTTTTTTAAAAAACTTTTTTGACTTCTATAAATCTAGACAATAAACCATGATAATTCCCTCTCCCATCTCCATTCTCCCCCTCTCAAATCCACCCTCCACTGAATCCCTTCTTCTTTCCAATTAGCCTCTCTTCTATATTGATGTCATCAACTTTTCCTCCTATTATGAAGGCCTTGTGTAGGTAGTGTCAGGCACTGTGAGGCCTTGAATATCAAGGCTATTTTTGTGTCTGGAAGATTGCATTGTAAGCAGTCCTACCTGTCCTTTGGCTCTTACATTCTTTCTACCACCTCTTCCACAATGGACCCTAAGACTTGGAGGGTGTGATAGAGATGTCTAAGTGCTGATCACTCCTCTATAACTTCTTCTCAGCACTATGGTGCCTTTTGAGTCATCCCAGTGGCCACCCCCACCTGAAAAGAGAAGCATCTCTAACCAAAAGTGAGAGTAGCGTTAATAAATGGGTATAAACAAAAATGTTTAGAGGGCAGTTGGGTGAGCATAATGTATACATTTAGTGAGACAACAGCAGACATTACTCCCCTAGGGCTCAAAATATATTATTTAAAAATTTTTTTTGCAGTGTTGGGGATGGAACCTACAACCTTGTACATGCTAGGCAGGTATTATACCTCTGAACCATCTCCCCAAAGTCTCATTATGTATCCCAGGCTGGCCTTGACCACAGTACATAACCCAGGGGGCCATGAACTTTTGTGATATTTTTGCCTTCTTGCTGGAATTATAGGCAAACTCTATAGGTCTGTCTATGGGTAATGTTAAACAAGAATCTTAGGTTTGGTAAGAGAGAGAGTGTCAGGGAGAAAGTAGGCCAAATGGATGGATAGATAAGGTTAAAAAACAAACTTCTTGGCATGGTGGCACATGCCTTTAATCCCAGTAATCAGGAGGCAGAAGTAGGAGGATTGCTGTGAGTTTGAGGCCAGCCTAGTACTACATAGTGAATTCCAGGTCAACCTGGGCTAGAGTGAGACCCTTCCTCAGAAAAATAAATGAAAAAAAGTGAACTCTAGTGCTGGGGAGATGGCTTAGAAGTTAAAGGCGCTTACTTGCAAAACCTGCTAGCCTAGGTTTAAGTCCCCAGTATCCATGTAAAGTCAGATGTACAAAGTGGCATATGTGTCTGCAGTCATTTGCAGTAGCAAGAGACCCTGGTTCGCCCATGCTTGCTCACTCTCTCTTTCTCAAATAAATTAAAAATTATATAAGTAAACTACAAATAGTATATGCAATATGATCTCAAACATGATAAGAAACATGTACAGAAAAATAGGAAATATGCCAAAATGTTAATGCCTCTATAAAATATATTTATAAGTGATTTTTAAAAATATTTGATATCCTTATACATGAAACACTTTTATAATGAATATGTATTACATTGATATGGAGGGGAAAATAAATAAATTGCTTAGAATCAGAAAAAGCAAAAAGTTAATTGAAATATAAGCCAGATGTAGTGGCTATTATCTATTATCTATTATCTATTACCTATTACCTATTATCTCAGCACTCAGGAAGCTGAAACAAAAGAATTGCCATGAGTTCAAGGTCAGACATAAACTATATAGTGAATACCAAGCTAGCCAGAGCTACATAGTGAGATGCCATCTCAAACTATCCCCTCAACAAGAAGATGAAGTAGACACCGTTACAGCTACTCTCACAAAAAGAGACAATACTAAAAGTACAACCATCACTCTGGCTAACTACAGACTTAAGGGTTGATTGTCTGGCCATCCCTTGATCATATCTTGCTTAGGCTCTATTGCCTCTCTTCAGGACATAAGAGATCATGAAACACAGGAGACCTAAATGTTTCCAAAGCCATGAAGAGAAATGTAAAATATTAACAACGTGAAATAATGAGAAAGAACAAGAACCCTAAGACTTCTTGGAAAGACTACAAAACATGAGAATTGGGACTGGGAAGATGGCTCAGTGGTTAAAGAAGCTTGTTTGCAAAGAGTGCCAGCCTGAGTTCAATTCCTCAGCCACCCACGTAAAGCCAGACAGGTATTCATTTGCAGTGGCATGAGACCCTACACACACACACACGCACACATGCACGCACACATGCACGCACACGAGAAAGGCCAGGTGTGGTGGCTCACACCTTTAATCCCAGCACTTGGGAGACTGAGGTAGGAGGATGCAGTGACTTCAAGACTATCCTGAGACTATATAGTAAATTCCAGTGAGATCCCACATCAAAAAACAGGGGAAAGATGAGAATTATCTTGGTTATCAGACATCTAGAAAATTGATTTGGGTCTTCACCAGGAATTTGGTTACCTGTACTGCTGACAGTGAAACTTGAAACTTGTCATAAAATAAGGAGGTTTCACTGAATCTCAAATAGCTTCCTGGGAACTTAACAAAATTAATTAAGTTGCTTTGTTAATATAGACATAACATTTTAAAGAGTTTTCTTCTAGGGGATGGAGACATGGATCAGCGGTCAAAGGCACTTGTTTGCATATCCTAATGGCCCCAGGTTTGATTCCCCAGTACTCACCTAGGGCCAGATGCATAAAGTGGCCCATACGTCTCTCTGTGTGTCTCTCTCCAAAAAAATATATATATATCCCAAATCAGCCTGTAAAGTTATGATAAACCACAGAAATAGCAAGAACTACAGATAATATGGCAGGGGCTATATATGGATGAAGATGGAGAAGTGACATCATCTTTATGAATCTTAGTTGTCTCATCTGTTTGTTGTGAATAATAAATGAAACCCATGCCAATACCTGACTGGAGCTGTGAATGTAGCTCAGGGGCAGGGCACTTACCTGGCATGTAGGAGGCCCTGGGTAGCATCCCTCGTACCATACCCGGTAAAAAAAAAACTTTTTAAAATGAAGTAAAACAGGTAGCCGGCACTGAAATAGGAGTTCCCTTCCATCTGCCCACAGATAGATAGAAAGGGAATGGTCACAGCTTAATGGCCAATTACAAAGTACTTTAAAGGAGAAATAACGAGAAAGCACCACTTCTTGGATATTCTAGCTAAGTAGTTGAAGTATTATGGACTGGTTACTTTCAATTCACATCTCAGAGACTCTCAGCAGTCATGGGCAAGTGATGTAGTTTACTGAATTCTGTTTTAGTGTTGTCCTGAGTATAGTTTCATCTTATCATTAAGCATGGTTCTGTTTATTGATTCAACAAGTGCCATTTATAATAATTCCTTGGCATAGTTCAGTTTGTATGATAGCTAAACACTTATCAATATGCTTCCTCTTTCTGAATTCTCTGCTGCATACAGAGCTGAGAGGCTGCAAAAGTGGCTATGTAAAAATGCTCGCATTTGTTCTTAGTATATGTGCTGCCGAAGCAAGCACAAGCATTCGTTCTTTAATAAAGATAATGCTAGCAGGGTGTGGTGGCACACACCTTTAATCCCAGCACTTGGGCGGCAGAGGTAAGAGGATTGCCATGAGTTCAAGGCCACCCTGTGACTACATAGTGAATTCCAGGTCAACCTGGGCTAGAGCAAGACCCTACCTCAAAAAAACAAAACAAACAAAAAAGATAATGCTATAACAGGGAAACTATATTTCCCATGAAGAACTGAGTTTCTCCATTATTTCTTCTCCCGCTCTTCTTTTGTGTTCTGAGATTGTCTTTCCCTCATTCCCCGTGTGTGTGTGTGTGTGTGTGTGTGTGTGTGTGTGTGTGTGTGTATCATGTCGCTTCATGGACCCTGAGCCTTGGAAGGTAGGTTTGAGATGTTTCAGTGCTGAGCACTCCTCTGTCCCTTTTTCTCAGCACCATGGTGCCTTCTGAGTCATCCCAAGGTCGCCACCATATGAAAAGAGAAGCTTCTCTAACCAAAAGTGAGAGTAGCATTAATATAGGAGTATGAACATTAAGAGAAGTGCTTGCTGGGCAGTTTGGTGGGCATAGTATATACATTTAGCCAGACACCAGTAGACGTTACACCCCTAGGGCTCATGACTACCTCTGTCGTAGGTTTTCAGTATCAGGGATGTATTCCCTCCCATGGAGCGGGCCTCCAGTCCAATTAAAGATCATCTGGTTTTCGCCCATAACAGAAATGCCATTATTGCACCTGTCAGCTCATTTGGCCTGGCTGGCCAAATTTAAGGCTTCCAGTATCCACTGTTGAGTATCTTCACTGGTGATTTCTCTCTCTCCCATTGAACTGCATGGGGTGTAGCTTATTCCAGCTTTCTGACAGCTGGACTACATGGAAGAGGCTTTCAGCTCAGCTCAAACAGGATTTCTCAGTGACTTTGCAGCCCAAATATGTGTAGTCTTCAGGAGTAGGGTCTTACCATCTATTCATGGTGGGAAACCAAGGGCCTTGGCAATGGCCTGTAATGTTTTGGGGGTATAAGGGACTTCCCTGGCCAACAACTCGCTGGAAGGTATCCCATCCCTGGCCCTGAGTATAAAAATGTGTTTTTTAATGTTTTATTTTTATTTATTTATTTGAGAGAGAGAAAGAAGCAGCAAAGGGGGATGGAGGGGGGAGAGAATGAGACTGCTAGGGCATCCAGCCAGTGCAAGTGAACTCCAGACACATACACCACCTTGTACATTTGGCTTATATGGGTCCTGGGGAATTGAACCTGGGTCCTTTGGCTTTGCAGGCAAGCACCTTAACCACTAAGCCATCTCTCCATCCCAATAAAAATATCATTTTTGTTTTGTTTAGTTTTTTGACGTAGGGTCTCACTCTGGCCCAGGCTGACCTGGAATTAACTATGTAATCTCAGTGTGGCCTCAAACTCACGGCAATCCTCCTACCTCTGTCTCCCAAGTGCTGGGATTAAAGGCATGCGCCACCATGCCTGGTTCCAATTAAAAAATTTTTTTATTATTTTTATTGACTTTTAATCTTACATACCAAAAAAACCCCACCTGATATTTCCCTCCCCTCCCCCATTCCACTTTAGAACTCCGGTCTCCATCATATCCCCTCCCTTTCTCCATTAGTCTCTCTCCTAATTTGATGACATCATCTTTCTCTTCTATTTTGAGGGTCTTGCAAAGGTATTGCTAGGCACTGCAAGATCATGGATATCGAGGCCAATTTCTGTCTGGGCAGCTGCATTGTAAGAAGTCATACCCTTCCTTTGGCTCTTCCATTCTATCCGCCCCCTCTTCTGCAATGGTCCCTGAGCCACTGGAGGATGTCCTTCTACGATATGTGCCTACAGAGGCTCCACCATCTAACTCAGAGAAGTCCATTACATACCATCCTTGTGGAAGATATACAGAAAGATGCCTTGCTTTTTGTATTACTGGTCAATCAACCAGCGGTGCCTAAGAAAGAACCACATTTTCAGGTGGTGTGAATCTAGACTGACTTGTTAGGATCAGGTGAAAAGCAGCCCAATGGGATATCAAACCATGGAAATCCTGGTAATCATTCAGTTCAGTTGTCTGGCGATAAAGGCCATTTCACTCCTTGCTCAGAGGGTGATAGTTACTTACTTCTGCATACTTAGGCCAGCACTAAACCCTATCTCAACACAGATATTTGAGAGAGAAGTCTTCCTCTTGCACAAACTGGATTTGTAAGAAAGAAGAGAGAGAGAGAAGAAAGAAAGAAAGAAAGAAAGAAAGAAAGAAAGAAGGAAAAGAAAGAAAGAAGGAAGGAAGAGAGAAAGCTGGCAGAGGCAGCATCCAGTATGTCTTCTAGGCATAAGAACAGATATCCAGACTGAAGCCAATGCTTTTGTAAGCAGGAAGTGCATCCATCAAGATCCCATAACAAAATTAAAGACAAAATGCTGGCAGACTGGACATGGTTTTTTGGGCTGCATTTGCTCATTTTTATTATTTATGTTGCTCAATTTCTTTAGGGTTTTATTTCAGCTTCTATAATTTGAGTCTTTGATTATAAAAATACGGTATTTAATTATAATTTACCAGGAAACAAATGTGATGTTACTACAAGGATCCCAACAAGTTAGCAGTTAACAAGCATAGAATATTATTATTAGTCTGGTACCACTACATCTGGATAAATGAATAATTGTAATATTAAAAGGAACTTCTTGGAACTGGGGAGATGGCTCAGCTTGCAAAGCCTGCCAGCCTGGATTCAGTTCTCTAGTACCCACAGAATCCAGATGCACAAAGTGGCACATGCATCTGGAGTTCGTTTGCAGTGGCAAGAGGCTTTGCCATAAGTATACTCTCTCTCTCTCATAAATCAAAAACATTTTAAAAAGGAACTTCTTTGGTGTTTAGCTGAAACTGAATGGTGGTAATCTTGTCAGTTTGTCACTCCTGCAAGAGATCATTTGAAACAGGGTATGTGGTAAGATTTTCATGTTCATCGCATTTCTCTCAAAAGACCATTTACCAAATACTGACCTAATCCACTACCAGAAGACACTGACATCTACATAGTAGACCAAAGTAAAAGGAATTATCCTGATCATTCTGGCATTCTCTTAATGTATTTTTGTCATCACAGTATAATAGGACTGCCTAAAGCCAGGCATGGTGGCACACACCTTTAATCCAAGCACTTGCGAGGCAGAGGTAGGACAATCACTGTAAGTTCAAAGCCTGTCTGGAACTACAGAGTTCCAGGTCAGCCTGAGCTAGAGTGAGACTCTACCTCAAAAAAACCCAAAATAATAATAATAAATAAAAATTAAAAGTCTACACTTTATATGCAAAAAAATTGCTTCCAACCAAATATGAGAGAAAAGTTGCTAATTTTTGTTAATTATTTAATGGTCCATTTTTTTTATTTTGGTTTTTTCCAGTTAGGGTCTCACTCTAGCCCAGGCTGACCTGGAACCTCACTCTTTAGTTCTAGGGTGGCCTTGAACTCACAGTGATCCTCCTACCTCTGCCTCCCAAGTATTAATTTTTTTTTTTTTTTTTTTGGTTTTTCGAGGTAGGGTTTTGCTCTAGCCCAGGCTGACCTGGAATTCACTATGTAGTCTCAGGGTGGCCTTGAACTCGGCAATCCTCCTACCTCTGCCTTCCGAGTGCTGGGATTAAAGGTATGTGCCACCATGCTTGGCAAGTATTAGAATTAAAGCATGCACCATTTAAAAAAAGGCAATGCTCCATTAAAAAATATTATATAGCCAGGTGTGGTGGTGCACGCCTTTAATCCTAGCTCTCTAGGAGGTAGTGATAGGAGGATCACCGTGAGTTCAAGGCCACCCTGAGACTACATAGTGAATTCCAGGTCAGCCTGGGCTAGAGTGAGACCCTACCTCGCAAAACCAAAAAAAAAGATTATTTATATATATATAGTTTTATTTGAGGGAGAGCATGAACACTGAAAAGGAATTCCAGACTCATGTACCACTTTGTGTGTATGGTTTTACATAAGTACTTGGGAGTAAAAACAGGGCCATCAGACTTTGCAGGGAAGCATCTTAAATCTATGACCTCAGTGCTCCTTGTTTTGTTGTTGTTGTTGTTGTTTTGTTTTCTAAGATCAAGTTGGCTTTATTCCAGACACATTCAATATATGCAAATCAATGGATATAATATGTCATATAAATGAGCTAAGGACAGAAATCACATAATGATCTCAATGGATACACAATAAGCTTTGGAAAAAAAAATCTCACATCTTTTTTTTTTCTTTTGTAAAGGTATTCATTTATTTATTTGAGACAGAGAGAGGGAAAGAGAGAGAGGAAGAGTGAGAAAGGGTGCGCCAGAGCCTCTAGCCACTGCAAGTGCACTCCAAATGCATGTGCCCCCTTGTGCATCTGGCTTATGTGGGACCTGGAGAATCGAACTGGGGTCCTTAGGCTTTGCAGGCATGTACCTTAACCACTAAGCCATCTTTCCAGCCCCTCACATCTCTTTTAACACTATTTTTATTTATTTATTAAAGACAAAGAGAAAAAGCAAGCAGAGAGAATGAGAGTGAGAGAAAGAGAGAGTGTGTGTGAGTACACTAGGTAGGGCCTCTAGCTACTGCAAACAAATTCCACATGCATGTGCCACTTTGTGCATCTGGCTTTATGTGGATATTGGGGAATCAAACCCAAGCCATTATTAGGCTTTGCAAGCAAATGCATTTTACCACTGAGTGCTCCTTTTTTTTTTTTGACATAGGGTCTCACTCTAGCCCAGGCTGACCTGGAATTCACTCTGTAGTCTCTGGCTGGCCTCAGACTCACAGAAATCCTCCTATCTCTGCTTCCCAAGTGCTGGGATTAAAGGCATGAGCCAATGTGCCACCATGACTGGCTCAATGCTCCATTTTTATGACTAAAGTCATTTCACTTTATCTTTCTTCAGTCTAAAATTCTCCCATCTGAGCGAATTCAGCCACCTTCACTTTATATTTGTAATGAAAGTCTGGATTTGTTAATAAGACTGTGTACAAGGGGGCTAAGGAGATGGCTTACCAGGTAAGAGCACCTGTTGCACAATCAAGAGAACCTGAGTTTGATCTCTGTGATGGTTAAGTTTGTGTCAACTTGATCTGTTTAGTAATCCACAGACATTCCTCATAAGTGTCTCTGAGGTTGCCTCTAGGAAGGATTAACTAAGGAGGAATCCTTCCCCCAGGGTGAGCCCTTCCTCCAGAGTGGCCGGCCCCTCGGAAGGAGGACTTTATCTAAGGAAGCTCTGGGAAGGAAAGCTCTCTCCTCCCCACTAGCTGTCCGTGCTGCTTGCTGTTCGCTGTTTGCTGCTTGGTGCTTGCTGCTTGGTGCTTGGCGCTTGCTGCTTTCCAGTGTGGACTGAAGATCAGCATCTGTCCAGGACGCCTCCAGGCCTTCAGTGCCGGGTTGGGACTGCTGAGGCCTCCAGCCTCATGGACTGAGCAGCTACAGGGTTCCTTGACTCTCAGGCCTGCAACCTGCTATTGTTGGACTGCCATAAACTAATCCCAATAAATTCCCTTTTAATATAATTCATTCTATCAGTTCTGTTCCTCTAGAGAACCCTGACTAATACAGATTGTGGTACTGAGAGTGGGTCTAGAGAAACAGAAGGATGGATTGTAAGGATGAATTTCCCTAGTGGGCTTGGTGCTCTCTGGAGTTGGTTCTCCAACTTCAGTGCCACTAAAGGCTCTACTGGTAATAAGGAGAGCACTTTAACTGGTAATAAGGAGGGCACTAATAATCCATGGGGTGAACTATTTAAAGAACTCTGTGAGATAGATGTATTTGGTGATCCCGAGTCATGTCTTGTGAAGAGCAAGGAATTTAGTGACTCTGTACCTAGAACATTTGAATATTTGTGGAAAAGTAAAATGAATGATGCTGCTGGATGGTTACTTCCAGCATCTCTGGACAAACTATTGAGAGAAAAGCAGAAGCTAAGTAAGGAAAATTCCAAGCTTAAGACCCACATATATGATCTGAAGGTTTCTAAGGGTACCCTGGAGGAGAATCTCTTCTCTAGCCAGAACAGGGCTCAAATTGCAGAAAACTAAACTCAAGCTTTCATTGTAAGATTGGATAACTTGCAGCATAAGCTCAATTCCCAGCCTCATAGGCTATCAGAAGTTAAAGTGAGGGCACTGATTGGAAAAGAGTGGGATCCTATGACTTGGGATGGGGATGTATGGGAAGACCCTGAAAAATCTGGGGACATTGAGCTCTCAGATTCTGAAGAAGTTGTTTTGCATGAGAATGTGGCTTCCCCTCCTTTAGCGGCAGTAGCATCCCCACCCCCACACCCTGAAGTATTGCCCTCTCCACCCTTGCCTGAGGGAATCACTCCTTTGTCTGAGGAAGCAGCAATGACCCTCCCTGCAGGAGATGCTGATGCTTCTCAGTGCCCACCCATCTTTGCCTCTAGGCCTATAATAAGGTGTAAGGATAGGCATGCCCCTAAAAGTGACATAGAATGCGTGACTCAAGAGGAAGTGAGGTACACCCCTAAAGAACTTCAGGAGCTTTCTAACTTGTATAGGCAGAAGCATGGGGAATATGTGTGGGAATGGATTTTAAGGGTGTGGACGATGGCGGAAGGAATATAAGATTAGATCAGGCTGAATTTATTGAAATGGGCCCACTGAGCAGAGATTTTACATTTAACACAGCAGCTCATGCAGTTGGAATAGGTGTCAAGAGTTTATTTGATTGGTTGGCTGAAGTAAGGATCTAAAGATGGCCTGCCATGAATGAGCTCGAGCTGCCTGATATCCCTTGGCTTAATGTTAATGAAGGGAATAAAAGGCTCAGAGAACTTGGAATGCTGGAGTGGATTTGCCATATAAACTCATCTTTGTCCCACAATGGGAGCATCCAGAAGATGTGCCTTTCACTAAGACTATAAGAAACAAATTTGTGAGGGGAGCCCCAGCATACTTAAAGTCCCCAATCATTGGTCTTTTATGTAAAGAAGACATCACGGTGGGAGCCACAGTTGCTGCATTAGGTGGCTTAGATGCAATGGGTGTAACTGGATCTCGGGGTAACAAGGGCCAAGTATCAGCACTGAATCGCCAAAGGCAAGATGAGCATGTTTACCATAATGGACAGCGCAGGCAAAACAATGCTCGTAACAGTATGACTCATGTAGACCTTTGGTACTAGCTGATTAATCATGGTGTTCCTAGAAGTGAAATAGATAAAAAGCCTACTAAGTTCCTGCTTGATCTGTATAAGCAGAAATGTTCCAGAGCAAAGGACCAAAAGAGCACTTTGAATTATAGCAACAGAGAATCAAGGCCTCTTAACCAGTTTCCAGACTTGAGCCAGTTTACAGATCCTGAGCCCCTTGATTGAAGGGGTGGCTGGGTCCTCTTGAGGAAGGACCCTCCCATAATCCCCAAAAGTTTCAATATTAAGCTTAGTCCTATCTTTCCTCAGAGGGACCTGTAGCCTTTTGCTAGGGTGACTGTACACTAGGGAAAAGGAAATAATCAGACCTTTTGGGGCTTAATGGACACTGGCTCTGAATTGACATTGATTCCAGGAGACCCCAAATGGCATCGTGGCCCTCCAGTTAAAGTAGGTGCTTATAGAGGTCAGGTGATCAATGGAGTTTTGGCAAATGTTAGACTGACAGTAGGTCCAGTGGGTCCCCGAACTCATCCTATGGTTATTTCCCCAGTTCCTGAATGCATAACTGGGATAGATATACTAAGGAGTTGGCAGAATCCCACATTGGTTCTTTGACTTGTAGGGTGAGGGCTATTATGGTTGGAAAGACCAAATGAAAGCCATTGGAGCTCCCTCCCCCAGGGAAAATAGTGAACCAGAAACAGTACCACATCCCTGGAGGAATTGCAGAATTTAATGCTACTACAATGGTCTTGAAGGATGCAGGGGTGGTGGTT
Source organism: Orientallactaga sibirica (assembly GCA_036365145.1). Classification (NCBI taxonomy): domain Eukaryota; kingdom Metazoa; phylum Chordata; class Mammalia; order Rodentia; family Dipodidae; genus Orientallactaga; species Orientallactaga sibirica. The sequence goes on from JAEOAD010001221.1 coordinate 430,703, forward strand.
CCCACCACATCTCCCTTTAACTCTCCTATTTGGCCTGTTCAGAAGACAGACAGATCCTGGAGAATTGACAGTGGATTATTGGAAACTTAATCAGGTGGTAACTCCAATTGCAGCTGCTGTACCAGATGTGGTCTCTTTACTTGAACAGATTAACACATCTCCTGGTAGCTGGTATGCAGCTATTGATCTTGCAAATACTTTCTTCTCCATACATGTCCATAATGTCCACCAGAAACAGTTTGCCTTCAGCTGGCAAGGTCAGCAGTACACTTTTACTGTTTTATCTCAAGGTTATATTAACTCTCCAGCCCTGTGTCATAGCTTAGTTCGCAGGGATCTTGATTGCCTGTCCCTTCCACAAGGTGTCACATTGGTCCATTATATCGATGACATTATGCTGATTGGATTGAATGAGCAGGAGGTGGCAGCCACTCTGGAGTTGCTGGTACAGCATATGCACATCAGGGGATGAGAAATAAATACATCCAAAATTCAAGGACCTTCTACCTCGGTGAAATTTCTAGGAGTTCAGTGGTGTGGGGCATGCAGGGACATTCCTTCTAAGGTGAAGGATAAGTTGTTGCACCTGGCCCCTCCTACCATTAAGAAGGAAGCACAGCGTCTAGTGGGCCTATTTGGATTTTGGAGACAGCACATTCCTCACTTGGGTGTGTTACTCCGTCCCATATACCAAGTGACTCGGAAAGCTACTAGTTTTCAGTGGGGCCCAGAATAAGAGAAGGCTCTTCAACAGGTCCAGGCTGCTGTGCAGGCTGCTTTGCCCCTTGGGACATATGATCCAGTGGATCCAATGGTACTTGAGGTATCAGTGGCAGATAGGGATGCTGTTTGGGGCCTTTGGCAGGCCCCCATAGGTGGATCACAGCAGAAGCCCTTGGGAGCAAGGCCCTGCCATCATCTGCAGACAATTATTCTCCCTTTGAGAGACAGCTCTTGGCCTGCTATTGAACCTTAGTAGAAACTGAACGCTTGACAATGGGCCATCAAGTTACTATGCGACCTGAGCTGCCCATTATGAGCTGGGTGTTATCTGACCCACCAGGCCATAAAGTTGGACGTGCACAGCAGCAGTCCATCATCAAGTGGAAGTGGTATATCCGTGATCAGGCTTGAGCAGGTCCTGAAGGTATGAGTAAATTACATGAGGAGGTTGCCCAAATGCCTGTGGTTGCTACTCTTGTTTCAATGCCTTCTGTCCCCAAGCATGCACCTATGGCATCATGGGGTGTGCCCTATGATCAATTGACTGAGGAGGAGAACACTGGGGCATGGTTTACAGATGGTTCAGCATGTTATGCTGGCGTCTCCCAGAAGTGGACAGCTGCAGCATTACAGCCCCTTTCTGTGACAAATCTGAAGGACTGTGGTGAAGGGAAGTCTTCACAATGGGCAGAACTACGGGCAGTACACATGGTTGTGCATTTTGCTTGGAAGGAAAAATGGCCAGATGTGTGGTTATACACTGATTCATGGGCTGTGGCCAATGGTTTGGCCAGATGGTCCGGGACTTGGAAGGAGCACAATTTGATGGACATCTGGGGAAGGTGTATGTGGATAGAGCTCTCTGAATGGGCAAAGGATATAAAGATACTTGTGTCCCATGTTAATGCTCATCAGAAGGTGACCTCATCAGAGGATGACTTTAATAATCAAGTAGATAAGCTGACCCGTTCTGTGGACAGTGGTCAACCTCTTTCCTCAGCCACCCCTGTCATTTCCCAATGGGCCCATGAACAAAGTGGCCATGGTGGCAGGGATGCAGGTTATCCATGTGCCCAACAACACGGACTTCCACTAACTAAGGCTGACCTGGCTACAGCTGCTGCTGACTGCCAAATCTGCCAGCAGCAGAGACCAACTCTGAACCCCCGATATGGCAGCATTCCTTGTGTGACCAGCCAGCAACTTGGTGGCAAGTTGACTACATTGGACCTCTTCCATCACGGAAAGGGCAGCGTTTTGTCCTCACTGGAATAGACACTTATTCTAGGTATGCATTTGCATTTCTTTCACGTAATGCTTCTGCCAAAACTACCATCCATGGGCTTACAGAATGCTTTATCTACCATCATGGTATGCCACACGGCATAGCTTCTGACCAAGGAACTCACTTCACAGCCAAGGAAGTACAGCAGTGGGCTCATGATCATGGAATTCACTGGTCTTACCATGTGCCCCACCACCGCAAAGCAGCTGGCTTGATAGAGCGGTGGAATGGCCTTTTAAAGAAACAGCTACTCTGCCAATTAGGTGGCAATAGCTTGGAGGGCTGGGGGAGTGTCCTCCACCAAACTGTATATGCTCTGAATCAGTGTCCTATATATGGTGCTGTTTCTCCTATAGCCTGGATTCATGGGTCTAGGAATCAAGGGGTGGAAATGGGAATGGTACCACTTACCATCATCCCAAGTGACCCATTAGCCAAATTTTTGCTTCCTGTTCCCGCAACCTTACACTCTGCTGGCCTGGAGGTCTTGGTTTTGGGTGGGGCGCTTTCGCCAGGAGGCACAAAGAACATTCCATTGAACTGGAAGCTTAGATTTCCCCCTGGCCACTTTGGGATCCTGATGCCCTTGAGTGCACAGGCTGAGAAAGGAGTTACAATGTTAGCAGGGGTGATTGATCCAGACTACCAGGGGGAAATTGGACTGCTCCTCCACAATGGAGGTAAGGAAGAGTATGTCTGGAGTGCAGGAGATCATTTAGGGCGTCTCTTGGTGTTACCATGCCCTGTTATTAAGGTCAATGGACAATTGCAACAGCCCAATCAAGGAAGTGTGATAAATGGCCCAGATCCTTCAGGAATGAAGGTATGGGTCACCCCTCCAGGTAAAGAACCAAAACCTGCTGAAGTGCTTGCTAAAGGTGGAGGAAACACAGAATGGGTAGTAGTAGAAGGCAGTAACAAATACCAGCTAAGGCCACGGGACCAGTTATAAAAACGTGGACTGTAATTGCCATGAATGTTTCTGTCTTACCTTGTTAAGAGTGTTTGTGAATATCTACACCAATATTAAGATGTTTTGTCCTTCCTCTATTTCTCTATTAGGTAATTAATACTGATTAAGATCATATCGCTAACCACTGTTAAATTTATATTTGACTTATTATATTAGAGACCAAGCATTCTTCAGGGAACTTGCTTTGTGTTGGGGGGGGGACAATTGTGCATTTCCAGTTGTACAAGGGATAGTTATATCATGTTAGGTGGAGTTATGACCTTGTTAATGTCTTCATTTGGAAATTAAGTATGATGTAAGGAGACATGGTTTGGTGTCAAGTTGACAAGGGGTGGACTTGTGATGGTTAAGTTTGTGTCAACTTGATCTGTTTAGTAATCCACAGACATTCCTCATAAGTGGTCTCTGAGGTTGCCTCTAGGAAGGATTAACTAAGGAGGAATCCTTCCCCCAGGGTGAGCCCTTCCTCCAGAGTGGCCGGCCCCTCGGAGGGGGGATTTTATCTAAGGAAGCTCTGGGAAGGAAAGCTCTCTCCTCCCCACTAGCTGTCCGTGCTGCTTGCAGTTCGCTGTTTGCTGCTTGGTGCTTGGCACTTGCTGCTTTCCAGTGTGGACTGAAGAGCAGCGTCTCTCCAGGATGTCTCCAGGCCTTCAGTGCCGGGTTGAGACTGCTGAGGCATCCAGCCTCGTGGGCTGAGAAGGTACCGGGTTCCTTGACTCTCAGGCCTGCAACCTGCTATTGTTGGACTGCCATAAACTAATCCCAATAAATTCCCTTTTAATACAATTCATTCTATCAGTTCTGTTCCTCTAGAGAACCCTGACTAACACAATCTCCAACACCCATGTGAAAACCCAGGCATGGATCCCTGTAACATCAGCACTGAGGGAACTGGCAACAAAAATATCACTGGGGCTACCTGTTCAGCCAGTCTAACCAAAAAATGGGACTTCCAGGTTCAGTGAGATACTCTGTCTCAGGAAATATGGTGGAAGCATGACAGATGAGAACACCCAACTTTCTCCTCTGGCCTGTGTACACATATGCACAGGGTACAAGCATCTGCACACTCACATGTATATACCACGCATGTGAACACACACACCATACAAACATGCACATACAAGAAGATCGTGCATAAACTTTAAATAAAGAATATGAAGAGAGGGCTGGAGAGATGGCTGAGTGGTTAAGTGCTTGCCTTTGAAGTCTAAGGACCCCGGTTCAAGGCTTGATTCCCCAGGACCTACATAAGCCAGATGCACATAGTGGCACATGTGTCTGGAGGCAGTGTCTAGAGGCCCTGGCATGCCCATTCTCTCTCTATCCCCCTTTGTCTCTAGTAAGTAAATAAATAAAAATTAAAAAAAAGAATATGAAGAGAAAGAGTACGTGTAATCTGGGCCTGGGGTTATAAGCATATAATCTTGTCACTCAGGACACTGAGGCACCAGAATTGCCATGAATTCCAGGCCTGCCTTAGCTACAGAATGAGTTCAAGGCCAGCCTGAGATACTGTCCCAAAATTAAAATCAAAAGTAAAGGGGGAGGGGGGCTGGAGAGATAGCCCTTGGTGGCTAAAGTGCTTGCCTACAAAGCCTAAGAACCCATATTCGATTCCTCAGTACCCAGATAAGCCAGATGTACAAGGTGGCCCAAGCGTCTGGAGTTCGTTGGCAGTGGCTGGAGGCCCTGGTGTGCCCATTCTGTCTCTCCCTATCTGCCTCTTCCCCTCTCTCTCTCAAATAAATGAATAAATAAAATATTTAAAAAAAAAAAAAGTAAAAAGGGGCTGGTGATGTACCTCAGGGGCAGAGTGTTTTCCTAACATGTACAAGGCCCCAAGTTCAAAACATATTCTTGGGGGCTGGGGAAACGGCTTAGTGGTTAAGGTGTTTGCCTGAAAAGCCTAAGGACCCCAGTTCGATTCCTCAGGACCCAAGTAAGCCAGATGCACAAGGGGCACATGTGTCTGGAGTTTGTTTGCAGTGGCTAGAGGCCTTGGCGTGCCCATTCTCTCTTTCTGTCTATCTGCCTCCTCCTCCTCCTCTCTCTCTCTCAAATAAATAAATAAATAAAAATTCTAAAATAATATTCTTGGGTTTAATATTCTTAAGGCACAAAGCAAACAACCCTGCTTTGATTCCCTAGCACCCACAGAAAGCCAGATACACAAGTGGCACATGCATCTCGAGTTCATTTGCAGAGGCTAGAGGCCCTGGAGCACTCATTCTCTCTTTCTCTCTTCTCTCTATGCCTCTTCCTTGCAAATAAATAAAAATTATTCTTTGATGGTTTTGCAGAATTTTCTGGAATTTGGCATGTTGGGGGGAGGGGCTAAGCACATTACTCCTCCTAAATGAGCACAGAGGCATCCTTATCAGCATGGCAGTTGTATCATATTTGTATAACTTCCAAAGGAAATGATCTAAATAAGGAAGTTAGGAAAAGCCAAAACATTAACCTTCCCTACTAAAACTATCTTCTCAGACTGAGGATAGATGTTCCATCCTTTGTAGCTTAGCCAGTGGGGTATGGGCAGTCAGTTGGGTGACAATAATTGTGCAGATGCAGCCTCAGTGTCCTTGTTAGTTACAGACGCCAGTGCAACAACTTTTGAAAGATTGCATTGACTATCTAGAAATCTGGGAAATGAAAGTGCAGTTTCTGACCACTTGCATTATCCCTTCTGGGGATACCAGGGTTAAAAAGTGCCCTTTTTTTTTTGCCATTTATGGCATCTGTACACAAATTCTAAAAGGGAAATACTGGAAAGCATCCAGGTGCATGTCATGAAAAATCTAGAATATACCGTCACCTTATATCACAACCCAGTTTCTGTAAACTCATATTCTCATAAACTTAATCCACCAGTTCAATGTGCATCCATTATACCCATTCTACTTGGGATTTGACTAAGCTGGGAACTGTGGAAGGAAGAGGTCAAGATGGCAATAAGGCCCCTTGCTAGCATTGCATCTTTTCATTCCATATGATATGGGTAACAAGGAGAGGGAGATGCAGGAGGGATAAGAAATATTGTGCCTCAAGAACTTCCATTATCCCTAGTACGTAGGTGAGCTCCAGAAGGAGGAAGCCATGGCGACAGTGATACTGGAGAGCATCTTTCTGAAGAGATCCCAACAAAAAAAGAAGACATCACCTTTAAACTTCAAGAAGCGCCTGTTTCTCTTGACCATGCACAAACTTTCCTACTATGAATATGACTTTGAACGTGGGGTAAGTTTCTCAGCTGTGGAGTCTGAGTTTCACAGTTTCAAGGACTTTGTCTTGGGTCTTCTTTGGGGAAAGAGATAGGTCTTCAAAGGTAGCAGGAAGTTGGGGCAGAAATAGAATAAATCTAAACACAGAAAACTCAGCAAAATATTTCCTAGCTTGTAACTAACTACAGCCATGCTGGGGAAAACATTCAAGGATGTTAAGAAGCCACAAGAGAACTCACTATTGAATACCACAATCAGTGAAAACTTATTATATGATTGTTGAAAGGGAAATTGCCTTTTTTCTACTTTCATGCTTTATTTGTATTTATTTATTTACTTGTTTATTATTTATTTGTTGTGACCCACTAAGTTTCATTAGGATTGTTCATAAGAGTATGGGTGAGGGTTTATTAACAGAAGTACTGTCACTTAACCAGTGACTACACCACTGAAGAAAGTGTCTCTTCCTCCTCCATCAGACATTAACTGCATATAAATCCTCAGAGAGGGGTGGGGCTCTATGAGCCCCTCTCCCAGAATTATTTTATTTCTTATGACAAATGTGCATATGGTCGTTTATTATTCGCCTTCCATTTGTTATTCAAAAAAGCTTAGATGAATAGATCTTGAAGGACTTTTTCTTTTCAAAATAATAAGCTCTGATAGATTGTGGGTGCTACCTCACCACAGTGCATGATTAGATAACAAAATGTAATTGTCTGGTTGCTTAATCATTCTTAATCTTTCTCCATTTTCTTCCTCATTCCCTTCCTCAGAGAAGAGGCAGTAAGAAAGGTTCGATAGACGTTGAGAAAATCACCTGCGTTGAAACAGTGGTTCCTGAAAAAAATCCTCCACCTGAAAGACAGATTCCGGTAAGAGGCCAATGAGAGAGAGGGAGAGAGAGAAAGAGAGAGAGAGGGAGATTCAGCTTCTTTTCTTTAATTTTTTTTGTTTATTTTTATTTATTTATTTATTTGAGAACGACAGAGAGAGGGAAAGATGCAGAGAGAGAGAGAGAGAGAGAGAGAATAGGAGCACCAGGGCCTCCAGCCATTGCAAACAAATTCCATATGCATGTGCCCCCTTGTGCATCTGGCTTACGTGGGTACTGGGGAATCGAGCCTTGAACTGGGGTCCTTAGGCTTCATAGACAAGCGCTTAACCGCTAAGCCAGAGAGATTCAGGTTCTAAGACACCTAGAGCTTTTAAATATTCTGTAAATACACTGGTGATGTTGCTGTGCTCCCTAAGAAAATTCTTCATTCTGGACTAGGGCTCAGTTGGTAGAGTGTTTGTCTAGTATGCAAAAGGCAGTGAATAACTGGCTGTGGTAGAACACATCTGTAATTCTAGCACTCAGGAGGTGGAGGCAGGAGAATCAGAAGTTTAAGATTATCCGCAGCTACATGGGACATTTGAGGTTAGCTTGGGATAGAGATCCTGTCTCAAAGAATTCTTCATCCTGGTTATACTGAATCAGCATCTTTCTTCTATATGTAGGGCATCTCAACTTGGAAAACTTTATAACACCAATATAAAAATAATGCAAAACCAAGTTTTCAAACCAGTCCAGGATGGCCTGAAACTCACCATGTAGCCCAGGTTGGCCTTTAATTCATGGCAATTGTGCTTCAGCCTTCCAAGTGCTGGGGTTATAGGCATGAGATAAGATTCCTTAACACCTCACTGCTTATTCCCCCTAAATTGGCAGTTGCTTTTTTAAAAAAAATATTTTATTTATTTATTTGAGAGAGAGCGAGAGAGTATGAGTACACCAGAGTCTCTTGCCACTGCAGCTGAACTCCAGAGGCATGTGCCTTTTTGTGTGTCTGACTTTACATGGGTGCTAGAGAACTGAACCTGGGCTAGCAGGCTTTGCAAGCAAGTGCCTTTAACCACTGAGCTTCTTCAAAACATTGCACCTACTTATAATTGACTTGATTTTTTAATATCATTTTAAAAATTGTTTCTTGATTACAAAAGTTAAGCATATTTAGTATAGTAGAAACTGAAAGATACATAAATCACAATAAAATGATGTATAAGCCCATTATCCAGTGAAAATAGCAATTAGCATTTTGGTCTATATAAACTTGCAGGTGTTTTTCTCCATTATCAATGCATATACATGCACTAATATATGCTGTATAATTAGAATACAATCTTACTATACATCTTGCTTTTTTTGTTTGTTTGCTTGTTTTTGAGGTAGGGTCTCACTCTAGCTCAGGCTTACCTGGAATTTACTCTGTATTCTCAGGGTGGCCTCGAACTCACAGCAATCCTCCTACCTCTACCTCCCGAGTGCTGGGATTAAAGGTGTGCATCACCACACCCGGTTTACATCATGCTTTGTAATTCACCTTTCTTTTCTTTGTTTTGGTATAAGGTCTCACTATACCAGGCTGGCCTGGAAATCAGGATCCTCCCGAGTGTTGGTATTGCAGTCATGTGACACTACACCCTGTTTATAACATAATTTACCTTTGCAACTTGACAATATATGAGAAACTTTGCCCCATGACAATCATTATTCTTTTAAAAATATATATTTATTCATTTATTTATGAGAGAAAGAGAGAGACCCTACATTAATAAACTAGAAAGAAAGAAAGAAAGAAAGAAAGAAAGAAAGAAAGAAAGAAAGAAAGAAAGAAAGGACAAAGCCAGGTGTGGTGGCACACGCTTTTAATCCCAGCACTCAGGAGGCAAAGGTAGGAGGATCACCATGAGTTCAAGTCTACCCTGAGACTACATAGTGAATTCCAGGTTTGCTAGAGTGAGTCCCTACCTCAAAAAAACAAAAAATAAAAAAAGAAGAAGAAGAAAGGAAGGAAGGAAGGAAAGAAGGAAGGAAGGAAGGAAGGAAGGAAGGAAGGAAAGGAAGGAAGGAAGGGGAGAGAATGGGCATGCCAGAGCCTCTAGCCACTGCAAAAAAAAAAAAAAAAAAAAAAAAAAAAACTCCAGACTCATGTACCACCATGTGCATCTGGTTTACACAAGTTCTGGGTAATTGAACCTGGGTCCTTAGGCTTTGCAGGCAAGTGCCTTAACCACTTAAGCTATCTCGCCAGCCCTCAATATTCATTAGTAACATAACTTTAATGACTCCATGGTATTTTCTATAATAGATGTATCATAATTTACTTAAACAGTCTCTATTATTATACTGTTTGTTTTCAATTACTTGATAATACTGAGGCTGGAGGGATGACTCAGCAGTTAAAGCCAGATGCACAAAGTGGTGCATACATCTGGAGTTCATTTACAGTGGCAAGAGGCCCTAGTGTGCCCATATTCTCTATCTCTCCCTCAAAAGCAAAAATAAACTTTTTAAAAATCTCAATCAATTATTGGACAATGTAAATTTAATAAAATTTTGTGTAATTTTCCTCATTTTTGAGACAGGGCAGGACAAGGTGGCCTACAAATCACAATCCTCCTGTCTCTGTTCCCTTAGTGCTAGGATTTCAGAAATGTGCCATCACAGCTTTTTGAGTGTCTTTCCTTTTTTGCATTTTTTTAGAGACAGGGTCTCATGTAGCCCAGGCTGGCCTTGAACTCATTCTGTAACATAGTCTGGCCTCGAATTTGTTACAATCCTCCTGCCTTGGGCTCCTTAGTAAAATTACAAGTGTGTATCATCACTCCCAGCTCATAATTTCTTTGATAAAATCTTTTGTAGTACTAATGATTAAACCCAGATTCTCATGCACACAGAGTAAGTGCTCTGCCACTGAGCTACACCCCCAGCCCATCATAGTGTCACTTTTATATTAATCTTTTGAGTCCATCTGAATTTTTTTTTATTTATTTATTTATTTATTTATTTATTTATTTATTTATTGGTTTTTCGAGGTAGGGTCTCACTCTGGTCCAGGCTGACCTGGAATTAACTATGTAGTCTCAGGGTGGCCTTGAACTCCCAGTGATCCTCCTACCTCTGCCTCCCAAGTGCTGGGATTAAAGGCGTGCGCCACCACGCCCGGCTTTTTGAATTTTTATTTTGATATAAGGTGTCAAATAGCTAATTTCTCTCCCCATCCCCAGCACCAATTATTGAGAAACTTTGCTATTCCTAATGATTTGAAATGTCTGAGTTTTTTTTTTCCTGGAGAAATATGTGTGGGATCCTATGGATATAAGTCCCTATATGTTTATGGGAAATAATCATTAACAATTGCCCCTGGAGGGGCCTAGAGAGATGGTTTAGTGGTTAAGTACTTGCCTGTGAAGCCTAAGGACCCAGGTTCGAGACTTGATTCCCCAGGACCCACGTAAGCTAGATGCACAAGGAGGCACATGCATCTGGAATTCGTTTGCAGTGGCTGGAGGCCCTGGCATGCCCATTCTCTATCTATCTGCCTCTTTCTCTGTCTGTCTGTCTGTCACTTTCAAATAAATAAATAAATAATAAAAACAAAAAATTAAAAACAGAATTGACCCTGGAGACCTGGGTGATAGATTAACACTTAAAAGTGCTTGCTTGCAAAACCTGCCAACCCAAGATATTCTATTCCACAGTACCCACATAAAGCTTAGATTCACAAAGTGGTGCATGCATCTTGAGTTCATTTGCGGTGGCAAGAGGCCCTGGCACACCGATTCTCTCTCTCTTTCAGATAAATACATTTTTGAGGCAGTGTTTCACCCTAGCTATGTCTGACTTACAAATCATTCTGGAGTCCCAGGCTGGCCTCACACTCATGGCAATCCTCCACCTCTGTCTCCCAAGTGCTGGGATTAAAAGCATGTATCACCATGCCTGACTCAGATAAATAACTTTTAAGAATTGACTATGTAAGCTGGGGAGGTGGCTCAGTGGTCAAGAATGCTTGCTTAAGGATGAGGGCCTCTTGGGTCTAAGATCACCAAGTTCGACTCCCCCAAAGCCACATTAAAACCTGGGTATGGCCATGCACATCTGTAACTTGTCTTCAAAGGGTGGAAAACAGAGAATAGTTGGGGCTTGCTGGCTGACAGCAGCTCCAGATTGAGGGGAAGACCCTATCTCAAGGAAATACGTGGATGAGCAATAAGAGGACAACTCGTGTTCTCTTCTGGCATGGGTTTTCCACATGTTCTACACACATACCTGTATACACCACACATTTCACACACCATACACATACTCTACACATGCACACACATGCAAAAATAAGAATTGACTTTATATAAGAGTCTTCTGAAGCCATTGCAAAATGGTCCCAATCCCTAAAGAAATCCAGAAAAGAACAATGCATTCACAGGTAACCCTACTTTCTTCTTCCATTACAGAGAAGGGGTGAAGAGTCCAATGAAATGGAGCAGATTTCAATCATTGAAAGGTTCCCATACCCCTTTCAGGTGAGTTATCTAATCCACTCTGGAAAGGACCCTGTGATACAGTCATTAGGGATGCAATGCAGGACAGAGGGAAGGGTACTAGGTTTCAGTGAACAGAAATTCAAGTGGTCAAGGAAGCTGTGTTATGGAATCAGACCTGTTTGGCCCTCTGCATGAGATACTAATCACAGAAACAAGCTAACAAGAAAGAATTTATTCACAAGGAAGCTGATTGTGGAGGTGGGAGACCCAAATCCTAAATCTCTGTGAGGGTTTAAAGATAATTACAGGATAAATAAGCAAGGTAATTTAAAGTATATAGGTTCAGTATTGTTTCTTTCTCCTTCTTTCACCTAATCCTGTCCTTCTTCCTCCTAACCCTAACCATCTCCTCCCTAACCCTCTCCCTCCCTAGTCTTTCTCTTTCTCCTTTTCCCTCCTAACCTTGTTTGTCTCTGTTCTAACCCTCCTCCCTCTCTCTTACCCCTTTCCCTCCTAACCCTCCTCCTCCTCTCTCTCTCCTAACCTTTTCTTTCTACCTCCACTAATCTTCCTGCTAATTCTCTCCCTCCCTTCCCTCTCCTTCCTTCCTTTTCACTCTCCCTTCCAATCTAGTCCCTCCCTCTTGTTTTTGCTTAAGACAGAGACTCCCTAGGAAGCCCATCTAGCCTCCAGCTCACCATCCTCCTACTTTAGCCACCAGTTGTTAAGATTATAGGCTTGCTACACCACACCCAGTCAGAGCTGGTGAAGTTGACAAAGAGGCTTTCAGCCTCCTGAAAGGTAGCCTAGGCAACTGTTATCATTATTAACCTTATGTCAGTGTTTCTTACAGAAAAGCTGGTGGGAGACTAATATACACCTCAGCTGTGAGACCTTCAGAATTAGTGTGACTTTTTAAGACAAATAAAAGCAAAGAATACGTTAGTGTAAATGAGATTAGTCCAGCTGTGCTTGTTGGCTGGTAATGATAGAAGTTAGGATTCTATCCTCCCCTAGAGTCTTAGAAACACATAGGACTTTTAAAAAACTTTTATTTTTAAAACTTTTTATTGACAACTTCCATAGATGCAAGAACTATACCATAATTCCTTCCCACTTGTTTTTGTTGTTGTTGTTTGTTTTTCGAGGTAGAGCCTCACTCTAGCTCAGGCCGACCTGGAATTCACTATATCATCTCAGGGTGGCCTTGAATTCATGGTGATTCTCCTACCTCTGCCTCCCAAGTGCTGGGATTAAAGGTGTGCACCACCATGCCCAGCAAATGGTTACATTCTTGAAGCTGGCTCTCAGGTCCCTGAGAGATGCTTCTTAGCCCCAAACTATAATGTATTTACAACTGGAAGCTTTTCATTTAGTAAATACCAGCAGATAGTTGTGGGCTACTCAGCAAGGACTTGGTTTTAGCTGGACCAAGAAATAAAAATGGCAAGAACCAAGAATATTTGTTTTTCTCTTTCTCAATCTAACATAATTTCTTTATGTTTCTACACTTTAAAGAGAATGTATATCAGTGCCCGTTCTATTATGGTATGTCTTGTCTATGATGACTGCATTGAGAAAGACACTCTTGTTTGTTCACTGCTCATTCCACTTCCTTCTGGTTCTGTCTATCTATTTAATGGTGGTCATGTGGGCAGACAAGGGGAGAGAAGGGGTAGTATTAGGAAGTTTGGTATGAGTAAGGCTTACTAGACTTATGCACAAGCCTAAATTCCATTCTCGTCTGAACTAGTTGAAGAGCCAGTCACATAAGCATGTGTTTGGTAGATGTAGTTTAAGCCATAAAGGAGAGTGAAATTTTTACTTCAAATTGGCTTGCTTATGTCCTAAGAACTGAGTAAGCCACATGCCGTGACTATATGAGCCTGTACAACAGTGAAAGCCAGAAAAGGAAGTGGAAAGTCTCAGGGGAGGGGGCTTTCTGTCATGGATTTATGAGCACAGCAAGACTAACAAGCAAAAAGTAAAATGAGCCGGGCGTGGTGGCGCACGCCTTTAATCCCAGCACTCGGGAGGCAGAGGTAGGAGGATCGCCAAGAGTTCGAGGCCACCCTGAGACTACATAGTTAATTCCAGGTCAGCCTGGACCAGAGTGAGACCTTACCTTGCAAAACCAAAAAAAAAAAAAAAAAAAAAAAAAAAGTAAAATGTTCTTGTTCAGGTCCCTGATCGTTACAAAATCTGTGAAGGAAGGGGGAAGGGTGTTTTACATATAGTTTTTACTACCCCATCATTTTTTGTTTGTTTATTTGTTTGTTTTCGAGGTAGAGGCTCACTCTAGCCCAGGCTGATCTGGAGCTCACTCTGTAATCCCAGGTTGGCCTCAAACTCACAACAACCCTCCTACCTCTGTATCCTGAGCGCTGGGATTAAGGGAGTGTCTCACCACACAGGGCTTCATCTTTCTTTTTCTTTCTTTCTTTATGTTTTTTTTCACTTTTCAAAGAAGGGTCTTACTCTGGGCCAGGCTGACCTGGAATTAACTATGTAGTCTCAGGGTGGCCTCGAACTCACGGCAATCCTCCTACCTCTGCCTCCCGAGTGCTGGGATTAAAGGCGTGCACCACCACACCTGGCCCCATCTTTCTTTTTTTAAATTTATTTATGAGAGAGAGAGAGAGGGAGTGTGGGTGGGCCAGGACCTCTTGTTGCTGCAAATGAACCCCAGACACATGCTTTGTGCAACTGCTTTATGTGAGTGCTGGGGAATTGAATCTGGGCTGGCAGGCTTTGCAAGTAAGCACCTTTAACCACTGAGCCATCTCCCTAGTCCTACCCCATTTTTCATCAAGATGCTGTTTGGCTATGTGAACGGATAATGCTAAACAGTAGATAATTCAAAATTGTCTTATATTTGACTTTAGAATTCATTGTGTGATGTCTATTAACTCTGTGATTAGAACCACCCCACCCCTTTTTTGGAGACAGGATCTCATATAGCCCAGGATAGTCTCAACTCACTATGTAGCCACTCCTAATCTTCCTACCTTTACTTCCCAAGTGCTTTGATTATAGGCAACCACCACCACACCCAGGGGATAGAACCCAGGGCTTTGTGCACGCTGGGCAAACAGTCTACTGACTGAGCTACATCCCTAGCCCTGCTTTGCTTTTGTTGTTTTTCAAATATTTTCATATAAACCTTCCTTATCCCCTCAGTCCTATTGTACTCCTTTATCTCATCTCTTACCAGTGGCTATGCCATGTAAGAGAAAGATTTCCCTTACCCTGTCAACTATTAACTGTCATTAGCTCCTCAGGAAGGGGTGGCCTCCTAAGCCCCTCCCCTATCCATAACAGAATGTTGACTAGTCCCGTGAAATGTAGGTCTCAGTTGTCAGGTAACCACAGCTCTGTGCGTAGCTCCATTAATTCTATTATTCTTTATGTATGAATTTTTTAAAACAATTATTTATTTGCAAGCAGAGAGATACATACAGACAGAGGGGGAGAGAGAGGCAAAGAGTGAGGGAGAGAGTATGGGCGCACCAGGGCCTCTAACCACTGAAAACAAACTCCAGATGCATGTGCCATTTTATGCATCTGGCTTACGTGGGTACTGGCAATCAAACCCTGGTCATTAGGCTTTGCAGGTAAGCACTTTAACCACTGATCCATCTCTCCAGCCCCTAAGTATGTATTTTTTAATCAGTTTACCAAGTAGTAGGTTTTCTTATGACTCAAGCATCACTTTGTGCTTTGACTTTATGTATGTAATGGAAACTCAAACCTAGGTTGTTAGGCTTTGCAAGCAAGCACCTTTAACTGTTGAGCAATTTCTAAAGCCCCTTTGATGAGTTATTTTAAATATTTTATTTATTTGTAAGGAGAGAGAGAGGGGGAATGGGCATGCCAGGGCCTCCAGCTACTGCAAACAAAGTCCAGATACATGCCCCACTTTGTGCATCTGGCTTACGTGGGTACTAGGGAATCTAACCTGGGTCATAGGCTTTGAAGGCAAGCATCTTAACCACTGAGACATCTCTCTACCACCCCCCCCCCTTTGATGAGTTGTGAGTCTCTTCATTGTCTACTGCCTTTCCCCTGGAGGAGGTTCTCAGGCTAGCAGTGAGAGCAGCACTCATATTTAATCTGCTACTTCCTCCAGAATATCTCTTGGCCCCTGGCAGATGTGATAGAAATGACTTGTCTCATGCTAGATAGTCAGCTTTCTTTTCTTGTCATACTTGGGTTTCCCTGGAATTCACTGCCATCTGTAAGAAGTAGATTTGTTAACCAAGAGTGAGAGTAGCATGGATCAAAGGAGATAAGCATAGACATTTAGAAAACCTTTTTTCTCTCAAAAAAGTTTTTTTAAAAATATTTTTATTGACAACTTCTATATTTACAGAAGATAAACCATAATAATTCCCTCCCCGCCCCCACTTTCTTCTTCACAACTCCACTCTCTATCATATCCCCTCCCTCTCTCTTTTATTTTGATGTCATCGTATTTATAACTTTTGATGAGCATACCCTCTCATTTTAGCCAAATAACAATTGGAGCTTTCCTCTAGAATTCATGACTTTCTAAGTCATAGGCATCTGACTTAATTCTCAGTACCAGGCATGAGTTTTCTCTTACTGAGTGGGCTTCATATCCAATTAGAGAGAAGTTAATTACCCCCAGAGCTTGTGTGCCATTATTGTTCATGTGTGTACGTCTTGCCTGAATGGTTGATTTTGTACCTTATAGGATCCTCTGCTTGCTTGACCCTAGGACATACCCCCCCACACACACTGTTTTCATATCACTTGTGTTCTACTACTTCCCCTTAAGGCTTTTTTTCCTGTCTTTCCCCTAGGCCTTTTCTAACCTTCTGGTCTCTGTAGACAAGCCAAGTTGAATTTTGAGACAGTGTTTCATTGGGTATCTCAGGCTAGCTGAGAACTTGCCATCCTCCTACCCCAGCCTCCTGAATGCTGGGGGATTACAGATATGTGCCACCATGTCTACCTTTGGAACCAAGTCTTTTCTATTTCTTACATCTCTGTAACACCTAGCAAGATGTCTTAGACATGGTAGATGTTTTAAAAATACTGATTGATTTGATGATAGTGTTTAATTTGTACTTTATACTTTTTAAAGTAAGTTTGTAATCCCAAATTTGGTTTACTTTAGCTAATGTTTTTGAGAGATGGCCACGGTGGATACAGTAGCTATGAATTAAAATTTTTCTCCAGGGGGCTGGAGAGAATGCTCAGTGGCTAAGCCGCTTGCCTGCAGAGACTAAGAACCCAAGTTTGATTCCCCACTACCCATGTAAAGTAGGATGCACAAAGTGATACATGTATCTGGAGGTCATTTGCAGGGGCTAGAGGTTCTGGCATGTTCATTCATTCATTCATTCATTCATTCATATTCTCTCTCTCTGCTTGCAAAGAAAGAAAGAGAGAGAAAAAAGCAAGATCTGGGCTGGAGAGATGGCTCAGTGAATAAGGTGCTCACCTGCAAAGCCTAACAACCTGGGTTTAATTCCCCAGCACCCACGTAAAGCCAGATGCAGAAAGTGGCGCATGTATCTGGAGTTCATTTGCAGTGGCTGAGACCCTGACATGCTCTCTATCTATCTATCTATCTATCTATCTATCTATCTATCTATCTATCTATCTATCTATCTATCTATCTATCTATCTATCTATCTATCTATCTATCTATCTATCTATCTATCTATCTCTGTCTCTCTTCTCTCTGTTTCTGCATGCAAATAAATAAATAAAATTTAAAAAGAAATAAAAGTTTTCTCCAGGGCTGAGGCGGTAGCTCAGTCAGTAAGGAATTTGCCTCACAAGCATGAACAGGACTGGTCTGAGTTAAACCCACAGTATCCATGTAAAGTGTCAAGCATGGTGGCGCATGCCTGTAATCCTAGCAGTGGGGAGACAGAGACTAGACAGGAATGGATTCTGCAGCTCTCTGGCTAGCTAGTTGAGCCAAACTGGTGAGCTTCAAGCCAATGAGAGACTGTCTCAAAGGAGACAGACTGTAATACCTAAGGTTGTCCTCTGGGGTCCACATGCTTGTGCACACATGTATACATACACTTACACATGTGTCCACACACATATACACATGTACACACCATGAACATGGAAAAAATGCTCCTGATCTGTAGAGATTGATTAGTGGTTAAGGTGCTTGACTGCAAAGCCAAAGGACCCAGGTTCAATTCTCTAGGACCCATATAAGCCAGACATACAAGGTGGCACATGTGTCTGGAGTTCGTTTGCAGTGGCTAGAGGCCTGGCATGTCCATTCTCTCCTTCTCTATATGTGCTTATTTCTCTCTCTCTCTCTCTCTCTCTTTCTCTCTGTCTCTCAGGTAAATAAATACAAATTTTTAAAAATTAAAATTAATAATGAAATTCTAAGATATCGTTTTTTCAGAGAGAAAAATTTCTCTACCAGGAACTAAGGGAAATCTTATAGACTAAATATGCCCACAAATCAAAGCTGAAGTTAAGAGGACTTACATGTTTTGAAAAAGCTAAGACCTTCAAAATCTTACATCCCTGGACATGAATAGTGCAGGAATTCTTCAACTCATTCACATGACCCTTGCACCACAGCTGAATGAGCACTCTGCTTTTCTTTGTTTTCTACCATGAATGCATGATACCTTAAGATTCACTGCTTCTAGGTTTTTTTTTTTTTTTTTTTTTGGTCTGAATCCTAATTGTGGAATATGGTGTGCCATTGCTGCAGGTGGTATACGATGAAGGGCCTCTCTATGTATTCTCCCCAACTGAAGAACTGAGAAAGCGTTGGATTCACCAGCTCAAAAATGGTGAGAATTATTTTGAATGTAAACTACTTTTCAAAGAGAAAAGGGAAGAAATGGAAAGACAGAAAGAGAGAGAGAAAATGAGGAGAGGGACAAGGAGAAAAAAGGGCAAGAAAATATAGAGGAATAAAAATGAATAAATGAATGAACTGAAAGAAGAGGACTAGAGAACAAGGCAAACAGCAAGTATTAATTGTGGGAGGGAGAAAGAGAAGATATTTTGTGCCAATAATTTAGTATTCCGTCATATGAGTAAAAGAGACTGAATAAGACTGAGTTACCACCCAGTTCTACCATCATCTCTCCAGTGCAATTTTCTAATTGTAAACACCTCCATTTCCTTATTTATAGATGAACATTTATAGAGAAATATTATCTAAACCAATTATAAGTGTGGTATGGTGTTCAATGATCATATAATACTTGTAGTATTAAGTATGAAATACCTAGCTCCAAAAATTAATAGATGATGTGTGAGAGTACCTAAAGTCAAAATCGAAGAACTTGATTTTAGGGCTGGGAATGTAGTTTCGCAGGTAAAGTGCTTGCCTAGTATGCAAAAAGCCCTGAGTTTGATTTCCAGCACCATGTAAACAGGATGTGGGGAAACATACCGGTAATCCTAGCACTTGGGAAGTGGAGGCAAGAGGATCGTGAGTTCTAGGCCAGCCTGGAATACATAGCGAAACACTGTCTCAAAAAGCAAAGCAGGGCTAGCCATATAGAACAGCTGGTAGAGTGCTTCCCTAGCATGCACAAAAGCCCTGCACTGCATAAATTGAGTGTGGTGGTATATTCCTGTAATCCCAGCCCTTACTTGAGAGGTCAAGGTCAGACAATCAGACATTCAAGGATAGCCTCCGCAACATAGTTGCGCTACATAGTTAAAACTTGGTTTTAAGGCACTTTCTATTACTGATTTCTGACAGACCAAAAAGCTTCTTTGTGGTTCAGCTTTCTTCTCAAGAATGGCGATAATAATACCTGCCATACTCACCTCTACAGTTATCCTAATGATCAAATAAGAATATCATACATGGGCTGGGGAAATGGCTTAGTGATTAAGACATTTGCCTGCGAAGCCTAAGGACCCTGGTGGTTCGATTCCCCAGGACCCACATAAGCCAGAGATGCACAAGGGGTTTTGCAAACATCTAGAGTTTGTTTGCAGTGACTAGAGGCCCTGGTGCAGCCATTCTCTCTTTCTCTCTATCTGCCTCTTCTTCTCTCTCTCTCAAATAAATAAATAAATAAATAAATAAATAAATAAATAAAATATTAAAAAAAGAATATCATATATAAAAAATATGTGAAGCCGGGCATGGTGATGCACACCTTTAATCCCAGCACTTGGGAGGTAGAGGTAGGAGGATCGCCGTGAGTTCGAGGCCACCCTGAGAATACATAGTGAATTCCAGGTCAGCCTGAGCTAGAGTGAGACCCTACCTCGAAAAACCAAAAAAAAAAAAAAAAAAAAAAAAAAAAAAAAGTGAAAACTGTAAAGCACTACATAATAGAAGATTGTACAACTACAACTCCTTGTTGTGGGTAAATATGTCCCACAGAACAATTCTGTGTTTCTTGCATTGTGAAGACCTAAGCTTGAACATTTAGGTTTGTTTTTTGTTGTTGTTGTTTTTGTTTTTCAAGCCCAGGCTGACCTGGAATTTGCTGTGTTGTCTCGGGATGGCCTTGAACTCACAGCGATCCTCCTACCTCTGCCTCCTCAGTGCTGAGAATAAAGGCATGCACCACCATGCCCGGCCTAAGCTTAACATTTAGACCGAACAGTGACAAAGATAAATTTGACTGTAAACGTTTCCAGTACAGGATGCATGCACGTATACTTGTGTGTATATATAGCCACATGTCAAGTGACTGAGAGATTAACTGGTTGAGTTGACATGAGGAAAGGCTGCCTAGAGAAACAGGAAGGACTGCCTGATAACAGCATGGTTGGGTTATTGCACAACAGCCCTTGGCCTTAATATACTTTTCAATTTGGATACTCAGTGGTTGGTTATGCCAGCCTTGTTCATTCCCTTGAAAGGAAGTATGATTGGCAGAAATTATATAATCACTAAGTTGTTCAAACTGAAAGAAGAAAGAAAAGTGCCATTTATTAAAATCCTACTGTGTACCAGATACCAAGCTAAATAACTGATATTTATCATTTTATTTATTTCTTACAACAATCTTGGGCTAAAAGCAACAATATAGCACCTAATGAGCATTTACTATGCAACAGGTTCAGTGCTAAGAGCTTCATATGCATTGGGTCATTTACTCTTCACAATAATTTCATGATTTCTACATTTCCAGATGAAAGAATTGAGGTTCAAAGAAGTTACAGACCTTCCTCATGGGCTTATGACTAATGAGTAGCAGAGAGGCTCCAGATTGCATATTTGGGACCAATATACTTATTTCTAAGTCAGAGAAGTATTCCTAGAGACTGACAGAGGAGGTGCACAGGGCATTTAGACTGGTGTTTCTTCTGTTCCCTCTACAGTGTTGCATATAATGCCTTGCACACAGAAAGTCATAGCTATCATTTTAAAAAATATTTTTATTTGGAGCCAGGCTTGGTGGCACACACCTTTAATCTCAGCACTCGGGAGGCAGAGGCAGGAGGATTGCCGTGAGTTCGAGGTCACCCTGAGACTACATAGTGAATTACAGGTCAGCCTGGGCTAGAGCAAGACTCTACCTCAAAAAACAAATTTAATTTGGGCTGGAGGAATGGTTTAGCAGTTAAGACACTTGCCTGCAAAGCCAAAGGACCCAGGTTTGATTCTCCAGGACCCACATAAGCCAGATGCACAAGGCGGCGCATGCGTCTGGAGTTCGTTTGCAGTGGCTGGAGGCCCTGCCACGCCCATTATCTTTCTCTCTCCCTCTATCTCTGCCTCTTTCTCTATGTCAAATAAATAAATATATTTTTTAAAAGTATTTTTATTTATGTACTTGCAAGCAGAGAAATATAGAGAGAAGAGGTACAGACAGAGAGATGCTGCAGACGAACTCCAGATGTATGCACCACTTTGTGTATCTGGCTTTACATGGGTACTAGGGAATTGAACCCAGGTCCTTAGGCTTTGCAGGCAAGTGCCTTAATTGCTGAGCCATCTCTTCAGCCCTCATAGCTATCTTTGTTAACTGATTTATCTGTGGGAGTAAACAGACACCACCAACTTGAGCTCTACGTTGACTGCTGACTGTAAACTGTATAGAAATAGGAGAAAGTGAGCCGACTAGCAGAGGAGAAGGAGAAAGAGTATGACATGTTCAAGTTAGCAGCTCCTTTATACTTCAAAGACTACTTACAGTGCCAACCATTGTTTATAGTCCAACAAATATTTTTTGAGTGCCCACTATATTCAAGGTAAAAGTAATGCTGGGCATGGTGGCACATGCCTTTATTCCCAGCACTTAAAAGGCAGAGGTAGAAGGATAACCATGAGTTCAAGGTTACTCTGAGACTACATAGTGAATTCCAGGTCAGCCTGGACTAGAGTGAAACTCTACCTCAAAACAAAAAAAAAAAAAAAAAAAAAATCAAGGTAAGAGTAATGACTAACTATGAGAATATCCAGCTTGTAAGCTTGGTTTATTAACTTAGACGTTAATCTTACCATGTAAACTATGCACTACTATTAAAGCCCATTAAGTAAAATTACAATAGGCTAAACATAAAGCTAAAACAATCAGAAAAACTATCACTTTTGTTGGGGCATTAGTGTAGGCAGACAGTCTTGCGTTCCCCTTTCTTCTGTTCAGCTGAAGAAATTTTTCCTGCTTGGAGTTAACACAGGACCCAAAGAATAATACCTTCTCTCAAAAACCATGATTGCTGGGAGATTTAAATGAAAGTCCTAACAATCTCAGGATAGCCCCAGCCTAAAAATGAACTATTCTAGGAACTGACATGCAAAGGAGACCTCATCCAAATACTGGTTAATATTAGAGTGGTATTAATCATAAAAGGGATGTGGGAGCCCTCTAAAGTACTGGATCTAAGTGAGGTTAAGTAACTAGAGACAACTGTGGCTTGCGCTGTATAATTTAGATCTGTGTAATTTATCATATATAAGCTACATCTTATTTTATTTTGCTCAAGGTAGTGCACTTTCTTTATATATTTAGGTATGCATGTATTTATATATTTATTGAGACAAGGTCTTATGTAGTCTAGATTGGCCTATGGGGGACTATGTTGTCCAGGATGACCTTGAACCTCTGATCTTTCTGCACCTACCTCCCAAATGCTGGCATTATATCCATGTACCACCATACTTAGTTTATATGGTGCTTAGGATGGAACCCAGGGCTTTAGGAGTTCTTGGCAAGCACTCTACCACCTGCACTATATGTCCCATCCCAATACCTTAAATTTTAAAGTAGGGCCTCAGATACCTACCTCATGTAGCAGCTTTTTTTCTTTCCTTTTTTAAATTTCCTTTTTGTTTCTCTTTTCTTCTCTAATCTCTTTCTTTCTCTTTCTTTTTTTTTTTTTTTTTGAGACAAGTTCAGGCTGGTCTGAAACCCACTACATGGCTGAGTTTGATTTTGAATTCATAGTAATCTTCCTGCCTCAGCCTCTCCAGTGCTGGGATTACAGGTGTGTGCCTCTCCACCCAATTGGTGGTGTTTTCTCAATGGTACTTTTTGGGCAATGGTTGTATCCCTAATACTTAGGCACAGACTCTTCCGTCCATTTCTTTCAAATGATAGTATTTCTATATATTAAAGTACCACTGATGTCTGTCTACACATCATTTTTATTTTATTTTTTTAGTTTTTCGAGGTAGGGTTTCAGTCTAGCCTAGGTTTACTTAGGATTCACTGTGTAGTCTCAGGGTGGCCTTGAACTCATGGCAATCTTCCTACCTCTGTCTTCCAAGGGCTAGGATTAAAGGCGTGCACCACCATGCCTGGCTCATTTTTTACTTTTTCATACTAGGGATTGAAATCAGGGCCTTGCTCGTGCTAAGCATGTGTTCTATTGCTGAGCCCTACTTTTTTTTTTTTTTGAGAGAGATGGAGAGGGAGAGGGAGAAGGAGAGGCAGACAGAGAGGAGAATGGGCGCACCAGCAGCCTCTCAGCTGCTGTGAACGAACTCCAGATGCTTGCGCCCCCTTGTGGTCAAGTGCAGCATTGCGCCCTTGCGTCACTTTGCATCTGGCTAAACGTGAGACCTGGAGATTGGAACCATAGTTCTTAGGCTTAGTGGGCAGGCACCTTAACCGCTAAGCCATCTCTCCAGCCCTGAGCCCTACTTTTATCTTTGAGTCTTTTGAGTCTTTGATAAAGCACTACAAAGGCTATGCTAACTGAACTTTAAAAACAAGCAAGCAGCCTGACCTCACCAAGTGAGTGGAAAAATAGTCATTCTTCAATGACCAATATGGAAAGGAATGAGTCATGTATGCCTGAAATGGAATTTTAGACATTCTCCTGATAAATGTGGATAGCACAGACCAGCCCATAGAGTACTCGGAGAATGTGTATCAACCATTGGGGCTTGAAGCAAACAGTCTCCCTGCTTTAAGCTCTCCTGATTGAACACTGTACTTCTTTTATAATCCTCTTCTATGTAGCTACAAATACCAGTTCTGAATACCCAACAACAGAAGGGTTTTTGTTTGTTTGTTTGTTTGTTTGTTTGTTTGTTTGTTTGTTTTGGTTTTCTGAGGTAGGGTTTCACTCTACTCCAGGCTGACCTAGAATCACAGGGTGGCCTCAAACTCATGGTGATACTCTTACCTCTGCCTCCAGAGTGCTGGGATTAAAGGCGTGCGCCACCACGCCAGGCCCTCTTTTGGTGTTTTAAGACAGGATCTCACTTTTTGCATCTGGCTTTATGCAGGTACTTTGGGAATTGAACCCAGGGTGTCAGGCTTCGCAAGCAAGTGCCTTTAACCACTGTAATCGCTGAGCTATCTCTTCAGTCCAAGATGGCATTTTTTTGAGACAGAGCCTCATTATGTAGCCTAGGAACACATTCAACTTGAAATCCTCCTGCCTCAGCCTCCCTAGTACCAGAATTACAGACATATTCCACCATGCCAAGCTAGCATGGCACTTTAAAACGTAATGCTTGTGCTCACTTGCCTATAAAATATATCTGACCATTAGAATATCTAGCCCTCTCCTAAAACTTTATTTTTTTTATTACTTATGTTTTGAGAGAGACAGAGGGAGAGAGAATTGGCACACCACTGCAATGGAGCTCCAGATGCTTGAGTGGCATGTGTGACCTTGTGCTTGCCTCACCTTTGTGCATCTGGCTTACATGGGATCTGGAGAGTCCAACATAGGTCCTTAGGCTTTGCAGGCAAGCACCTTAACTGCTAAGCCATTTCTCCAGGCCTTTCTCTAAAATTTTAAATGAGTGAAGTGTAACTTGAAAGCTCTTTATGCGCTCTTAGCCAAAAGGCCAAGCAGTTATGACTAGAAAGCTTTTAAGGACTTATTTACTACAGTGGAATATTTTGGCTTTGTCCTATCTTATGCAGGGTTACTCTTTTTTTTTTTTTTTTTTTTTTTTTTTTTTTCGAGGTAGGGTCTCGCTCTAGCCCAAGATGACCTGGAATTCACTATGTAGTCTCAGGCTGGCCTTGAACTCACGGCGATCCTCTTACCTCTCCTTCCCAAGTGCTGGGATTAAAGGAGTGTGCCACCACGCCCAGCTGTTTTGTTTTTTTGAGGTAGAGTCTCATCCTAGCCCAGACTCACCTGGAATTCACTATGTAGTCTCAGGGTGGCTTGAATTCATGGTGATCCTCCTACTTCTACCTCCCAAGTGCTCGGGATTAAAGGCATGAGCTACCACACCTGGCTTACACAAGGTTACTCTTAGCAGTATTGTGCATGTTTTTAGATCAGCCTGAGTCTTTGTCACAGTGCTTGTTACAGTCAGCTTTCAATTTTCTTTGCTTTGATCAGTTATCTGATACCAAGATCCCTGGATATCTTTTTTAAAAATATTTTATTTATTTGTTTGTGCATGAGAGAGAGGGAAGAGAAAGAGAAGCAGGAAGCAGATACAGAGAGAGAGAGAGAGACAAAGAACACAGAGAGAGAATGGGCACTCCAGGGCCTCCAGCCTCTGCAGAGGAACTCCAGTCACATGTGCCACCTTGTGCATCTGGCTTACATGGGTCCTGGGGAATTGAACCTGGGTCCTTTGGCTTTGTAGGCAAGTGCCTTAACCGCTAAGCCATCTCTCCAGCCCCCCTGTATATCTTTTCTAACTCAATTCATGATAATATTCTTGAGAGTCCACTGAATAGTAAACAGTAATTACACCTATCTTCAAGCCACTCTTTGCAAATTACTTTGAGTTCTGGAAGAGTTTTATTTATTTTATTTTTTTTGGTTTTGCAAGGTAGGGTCTCACTCTGGTCCAGGCTGACCTGGAATTCACTATGTAATCTCAGGGTGGCCTCGAGCTCATGGCAATCCTTCTACCTCTGCCTCCCAAGTGCTGGGATTAAAGGCGTGTGCCACCATGCCCGGCCCTGGAAGAGTTTTTTTGAATTTAGCAATCCTAGAGGGGAGATGGAGCTGCTGTGTTTATTCCTGGCAGCCAGATAATCCTATATAAAATTAAAAAAAATAACCTACCCCAGTGGCCCTAGAAATATTGGAAACATAGTTTTACCTCCTAGAGGCAGACTCGCCTTCATTTCCCTTCATCTCAGCTATGCTGATTATTCTATAAACACAGAAAAGCTAATGCTTTCAGCTCTCACTAAGGAAAGTGATGACTCAGGCTGGCTCACACTTGTTATCCAAATACTTGGAAGATAGGCAGGAGGAATTTGGTGAGTGGAGGCTAGCCTGGGAGATATATATATACATACATATACATATACATATATACTGCGAGTTCCAAGTCAACCTAGGCAATAGAATAAGACCCTGTCTCAAAAAGAAAAATAACAACAACAAAGATGACTTGGGAACTGGGAAACAAGAAATTGGTATACTAAAATGTGGAAAGTCTGGCCTGGATACATTATTTCCCCATCCGAAAAACAAATATAATCTACACCAGCCTTACCAGATATTTGTAATGGCTACAAGGAAACATAGATATTTCTGTTGAGTTCTGGAGCCATCAGCTGGTCTTATCATGTTTATCTGTGATACTCATCATGACAGACCACTGAAGACAACGGCTCAGGAACTTCCTGGAGACAGGGCACACAGGCAGGCAGAACAGTCATGTGAACCAGTTGGTCTATTGTCTGATATCTTAAGGGGGTTTGAAGAGGGGACAGTTACTAAAAACTCACCACAAACCTCTTTCAAAGAGGAACACATGCAAATGATAAATTCTCTGGCAAGTCCTATATGATCTCTCTCTCTCTCTCTTCTCTCCTGCAACAGTAATCCGGTACAATACTGACCTGGTACAGAAATACCACCCTTGCTTCTGGATCGATGGGCAGTATCTCTGCTGCTCTCAGACAGCCAAAAATGCTATGGGCTGCCAAATTTTGGAGAACAGAAATGGAAGTAAGAGATCAGATCAATATATTTTTCTCCCACACTTTGTGTGTGTGTGTGTGTGTTTGTGTGTGTGTGTGTGTGTGTGTGTGTGTTGCTGGGTTGGAACCCAGGGCTTCATACACCTACATCCCAAGTTTTGCTTCATTTGATAGTATTTCCATCATAGTCCCAAGGGTCTGTTAAATTCAGGAGCATAGCAAAAATTTGCATTTAGGCCACTGCACAATGGGGTTCAGGGAGGACACTAGTGCTGGATGAAATCCAGTTGGTGTCCTGCATTCTAAGCCCTGTGACCAGATACCCAGACTTTCTAATTTGCCTAAGGGAACTGTGTACAGCAGCAAAGCCACAGACCAAATCCATCTCTGTCTGGGCCTTTCCCTAAAATGCATTCCATATCATCATTGGCTTTTTGTTTTGCAGGCTTAAAACCTGGGAGTTCTCATCGAAAAACAAAAAAGCCTCTCCCCCCTACCCCAGAGGAGGACCAGGTATAGAGGGAAATTGCATACTGCTATTGCTTAAATGAAACTCTATGGTCAAACCCTGAAAATACACCAAAGTCAGAATTCCCTGGAACTTGAATTGTTAATTGTTGTTCATGCTATGGGAAGGGATATTTGCTCATCTACTTAGGATTTCCTCTTCAATGAAAAAAAACTGAGCTACACAGTAGCTTTTGGCAACAATTTAATCTAATCACCTATTTAAAAATATTTTTGAGATATAGCCTCATGTATCAGAGGCTGACCTCAAACTTGTTATTTAGCCAAGGATGACTTTGAAATTCTGATCCTTCTGCCTCCACCTCCTAAGTTCTGGGATTATAGGTTTATACTGCCACACCCAGTATATTCAGTGCTGGGCATTGAACCCAGAGTGTATCAGGGCTGGAAGCCCTGGTGCACCCATTCTTTCTCTCTCTCTCCCTCTTTGTCAAATAAATAAATAAAAATAAAATATTTTTTTTAATTTTAAAAAAGAACTCAAGATGATGTCAGACTGCCTGCCATACTGTCTATAAAAACCTCTGAGCTATCAGAACTCAGCACTCAGGCTTTGGAAGTTATTACCCTGAGGCCATATTGACATGAATACATTTTCTGATTCTCCACTCTCTCTACCTCTCGTGCCATCTCTGTATGATTTAGTTTCCCATAACAGTTTAAGAAGGACAGAGCTAGCTGACCACCAGAAGTCATTAGTCTCTACTTGCTCCCTGCTAATGTGAGAATGTGATGCCAGTTTCAGGTTTTTGCCATGTTTTTCCTGCCATGATGAACTCTACCTTCTGGAACTATGCCAAAATAACCTCTTTTCTTCCCTAAACTGCCTCTTGTTGAGTATTTTGTCCCAGATATGAAAAGGTAACTGCATGTGCCTCCAGACACGTGTGCCACCTTGTGCATCTGGCTAATGTGGGTCCTGGGGAATTGAACCTGGGTCCTTTGGTTTTGCAGGAAAACACCTTAACCGCTAAGCTATCCCTCCAGCCCAAGTTCTTTATACTATTGGTGGGTTACAAGTTTCTAAGTTTACATAATTTTGGGAAACAAAGAGAAAATTCTTTAGCAGTGAGTGATAAGAAAGTACAAATGTAGAACAGAAAGGTGTTTGTTCAGGGATGTTTGTGTCTATGGATGGCTGCACTAACCAGATAATATACAAGTAGGGTACAGCTGCATAGATAGAGAGGAGACTCAGGCTCATGCTGTCTCCCTGGTAAAGGGTTGTGTGATACAAATTTGTGTTTTAGAGTATAATACAGTAAAGGACCCCAGCTTATGGAATGGCACCACCCACATGGGTCTTCCCACCACAATTAATCTAGAAAATCCCTAAAAGATATACCAAGAGATTTGTTTCTGTGGTGATTCTAAATCCTGTCAAGTTGACAACCAGACATTAAGCACAACATAGGCCTTCATACATGATACACAAGCACTCTACCAACTAAGCTACATCCTCAGCCCATGATATTTCATTTATTTTTTAGTGTTTTTGAAGTAGGGTATCACTCTAGCTGAGGCTGATCTGCATCTCACTCTAGTCCCACAGGCTGGCTTCAAACTCACAGCAGTCCTATCTCTGCCTCCTGAGTGTTGGGATTAAGGGCATGCACCACCACACCTGGCCCTCAGCCAATGTTATTTTAATAAAAAGCATTTTAAGGCTGGAGGGATAGCTCAGTAGTTAAGTGCATATCTTGTACTAGTATGAGAGCCTAAGGGGGCCTGACACTATTGAAGTTCAAATCTTCAGAACCTATGTAAACATATGGGTGTGACCACATGCACCTGTAACCCCAATCCCACAAGGGAGCGGAGTCCAGGGACTCACCAGGCTCACAATAAAATGGCAAGTTATGATATCAGTAAGAGAGGTCATGAGCAAGAGTGATGGAGTGGGACTCGTGATATTCTCTCTGGCCACCACAGAAGAGCGCACCATGGTGCAGGTGAGCACATGGAGCACAGCAAAGGCATACACACAGGTATATACCACATACACCTCACCACACATACTGTGAGTGTACACACACACATAGCAAAAACAGGTATTTAAAAAACTTTTAATGAGGGCTAAGGAGATTCCTCAGTGGGTAGTGCTGCACAAGCATGAAGAACTAGTTTCAGATATCCAGCATCAAAGTAAAAGTTTTAACTTGTCTACAGGCACTGTAGACCAGCTCTGGACTAAACATGTTTTTTGTCCCTTCCCTACAATGCACTTCATTACAGGTGGTGCACACCTGTAATTCCAGAACTTGGGAAGTAGAGAAAGAAGGATCCAAGGTCTTGCTGCATAGCTTGTCAAGTCCAATCTGTGAACTCTGGGTTTAATAGTAGAGCCTGACTCAAAAAGTAAGGGGGGGGGCATTGTAGCAGACAGCTTCAGGTTTGCTGACATGAACTTCCAGACCAGGCACAGTTATGGAGGAAGGAATTTATTGAAGCTTACAGATCCAGGGGAAGTTCCATAATGGCAGAAGAAGCTGGCCTGCTTTCACAGGACCAAACACAGAGAGCAAAGCCCAAGGCGAAAGCCACACAGCACAGCACACCTCAGGAACTCCAGCTAGGCACACTTTGCATATCTTTAGATTGAAATCTCAGACCCACCACCACACCTTAAGATCCACCCAGAGACACTGCCTCCAGCCAAGTGGCTGCAGATGCAAACTATAAACTAGTAAAACACTGAATATATTGGGGGACATCTATTCAAACTACCACAGGCATGGTGACACATGCCTTTAATCCCAGAACTCAGGAGGCTAAAGTAGGAGGATCACTGTGAGTTCAAATCCAGCCTGGGCTACAAAGTGAGTTCCAGGTCAGCCTGGGCTAGAGTGATACCCTGTTTCAAAGAAAAGAAAAGGCAGAGAGAAAGGAAGGAAAGGAAAGAAGGAAGGAAGGAAAGGAAAGAAGGAAGGAAAAGAAGGAAGGCAGGAAAAGCTAGAAATCATTAAAAAATGTATGGTGGAGCCTAATTGAGCAAGACACCAACATTGACCTCTGGCCTCTACATAGATGTGCATGCATGCACATGCACCTACATAACATGTCCATTCCACCCAAATACCTGCATGAACACACACATACAAACACATACATATATACTCACATATACCACACATACATAAACATGCATAAAAATTAAATTTAAAAAAATAATGAAAATGTTTTCAAACACACAGGAAAGCTAAAAAAAAAAAATAGCACTAAATACCTATATACCCACTACCCACTTGGGAATTCTGCCACTAACAGGTTCTTTCTCTGTTGTTTATTTTCTCTCTCTCTCTCTCTCTCTCTCTCTTTTGAGACACAGTTAAGCTATGTAACCCAGGTTTGCCTCAAACTCTGTTTTTCTTTTAATATTTTTTAAATTTATTTGAGAGAGAGAGAGAAAGGGGGGCACACGAGGGCCTCTAGCCACTGCAAATGAATTCCAGACACATGCGCCCCTCATGCATCTGCTTTACTGGGGAATCAAACTCAGGTCATCAGGCTTTGCAGGCAAGCACCTTAACTAGTAAGCCATCACTCCAGCCCTCTTTTTCTTTGTTTGTTTTGAGGCAGGGTCTCACTATAGCCCAGACTAACCTGGAGTTGACTATGTAGCCCAGACTGGCCTCAAACTCATGGTGATCCTCCTAGCTCAGCCTCCAAAGTCCTAGAATTATAGGCATGAGCTACAGTGTCCAGCTGTTTGTTTTTTCATTTTTCTTTTTTGATTTTTCTTTTTTTAAAATATTATTTTATTTATTTATTTGAGAGAAAGAGGCAAAGAGAAAGAGAGAGGGAGGGGGAGAGAAAGAATGCGTGCACCAGGGCCTCCAGCCACTGCAAATGAACTTCAGATGCGTGCACTCTCTTGTGCATCTGGCTTATGTGGGTCCTGGAGAGCTGAACCAGGATCCTTTGGCATTGCAGGTAAGTGCCTTAATCGCTAAGCCATCTCTCCAGCCTTTTTTGATTTTACAAGGTAGGGTTTCACTCTAGCCCAGGCTGACCTGGAATTCACTATGTAGATTCAGGGTGGCCTTGAACTCACAGTGATCCTCTTGCCTCTGCCTCCTGAGTTCTGGGATTAAAGGCATGCACCACCACGCCTATCTTTTTTTCTTTTATAGTTATTTATTTTATAACTTTAAAAATAATTTTGGGGGATTGGGTATTTAGCTCAGTAGATGAGCACTTGCCTGGTAAGCACAAGGCCCTGGTTTGGTCCTCAGCACTGAAAAAAAATCTTGTTTTGGTTTTACGAGGTAGGGTCTCACTCTAGCCCAGGCTGATCTGGAATTCACTATGTAGTCTCAGAGTGGCCTTGAATTCACGGTGATCCTCCAACCTCTGCCTCCTGAGTGCTGGGACTAAAGGCATGCACCACCATGCCTGGCAACTTAAAAAAAATTGTTCATTTGTTTGTTTGTTTATTATATATAGAGAGGGAATAGGTACAAGACAGCTTTTAGCTGATGTAAATGAACTCCAGATGCATGTACCACTTTGTGCAGCTATACGTGGGTACTGGGGAATCAAACCTGGGCCATCAGGCTTTTCAAGCAAGTGCCTTTAACCACTGAGCTATCTCTCCAGCCCCTTAACTTTTAACTTTTTAGTGAAAACTTCCATATATGTATAGACAATATACCATGGTCATAATCCCCTCCTACCACCCTCCCATTTATTTATGATTTCTTGAGGCAGAGTCTCATGTAGCCTGGATTGCCTCCAACTCTGTGTAGCTAAGGTTGATCTTGAACTGATGCTCCTGCCTCCACTTTCCAAATGCTTTGTATTACAGGCATGTGCTATTATGCCTGGCTGGCATCAAACTCTGGATCCTCCTACCTCCGTCTTCTAAGTGCTGAAATTATAGCCATATCCCCCTGTGCCTAGATAACATTTTATTTAAAAACTTGATTTCTTTGGCTTCTTTTTGAGGTTTAAAAAGTACTTGTGGTGCAGGGCATGGTGGCACACGGCTTTAATCCCAGCACTCAGGAGGCAGAGGTAGGAGGATCACTGTGAGTTTGAGGCCACCCTGAGACTACATGGCGAATTCCAGGTCAGCCTGGGCTAGAATGAAACCCTACCTCGAAAAAACAAAAGAAAAAAAGGAGTGTTTGTGGGCTTGAGAGATGGCTTAGTCATTAAGGTGCTTTCCTGTGAAGCCTAAGGACCCAGGTTCGATCCCCCAGTACCCATGTAAGCCAGATGTATGTAGTGGCACATGTGTCTGGAGTTCATTTGCAGTGGCTAAAGGTCCATTTTCTCTCTATCTGCCTCTTTCTCTCTCTCAAATAAATTAATAAACATAATATTTTTAAAAAATAAATATTCATATGTTCATTTTGCAAAGAAGGAAACAAAGGTTCAGATTCACTTACTAGATCCATGTATTAGTGTAATGCCACGCAGGCTTCCTGGCCTTGGTTATACATAGCTTTTGTTTGGAAAGCTTTAAGAATATTAAGGCTTGGGTCTAATTCCCAGAAAATCTGACAGTGTTAACACACTCCATAGATAATCTTTATGTGTACCCAAGTTGAGTAAAACGGTCATAGAATAAATGTTGAATAAAGCTTTAATTATGCCTGATTTTGGTTAGAATGGTGTCTCTAGTAAACCAGAGAGCTGGAAGAAAAGAGAGCACTTGATAACTAGCCAGCCCCTACCCTACCCCACCCCACATACTACTCTTCTAACTACACAGATCTTGAAAAAGCCATTGCCTCCAGAGCCAACAGCAGCACCAGTCTCCACAAGTGAGCTGAAAAAGGTTGTGGCCCTTTATGATTATATGCCAATGAATGCAAATGACCTACTGCTGCGAAAAGGTGAGGAATATTTTATCCTGGAAGAGAGCAACCTGCCGTGGTGGCGAGCACGAGATAAAAATGGGTGAGTCCTCAAAGCCCTTTCTGAGCTTGTGTCTGCCCACTCCATGTGAGTGCAAAATGCTGCAACATGATTCCCATGTCCATTGTCAGGATCAGAGATTTTTCTTCCCATACCAAAATGAATGCACTCTCCCTCCAAGTACTTCCCAGTGTCCAGCTTTATGTGTGGATTCTGTCACCTCTCAGAACCTTTGTTGTGATGCAAACATAACCAATGCCAATGTTCAGAAGCTCTATCCTTAACTGGTCTAACCATGAAGCAGAGACATGGTCTTCTTTGAGGGAAAGCCATGTTAGACAGCCAGATAGTTAGATGGTTGATGATAGATAGATAGATAGATAGATAGATAGATAGATAGATAGATAGATAGATAGATAAGAGATAGTAGAGAGATAGATGATGATGATAGACAGATGATAAATAGATACATGATAGATAGATAGATAGATAGATAGATAGATAGATAGATAGATAGATAGATAGATATAGAGGAGTGATAGATAGGTTTTGAACTCAGGGTTGTGGGCATATGAATCTCCCTGAGGGTGAGAAAGCTCTACATGATCTACTATATTGTCTCCTCTACAGGCAAGAAGGCTATATCCCTAGTAACTATGTCACTGAAGCAGAAGACTCCATTGAAATGTATGAGTGAGTATGCTTATGTTCCCGCCTCACAATCTTCCAAGAGGAACAAAATACAGTACACATAGTTTATACTTTCTTTTTGAAATTTATGTAGGTGTGTATATATGTGTATAGGTGTGTGCATGTGCAACAGAGCCTCTATAGAGGTCAGATGACAACCTCAAGGTGTTCCTCCTCTTGTTCACCTTCTTTGAGACAGGGGCTCTTAATTTTTTAATTATTTATTTGCAAGGAGATGGGGGGAAGAAAGGGAGAGAGAGAGAGAGAGAATGGACATACATGGGCCTCTTGCTGCTGCAAAGGAACTCCAGACACATGCACCACTTTGTGCATCTGGCTTTATGTGGGTACTGGGGAATCAAACACAGGCTTTTAGGCTTTACAAGCCAGTGCCTTAACCACTGAGCAATCTCTCCAGCCCTCTTATTTTGGGTTTTTTTTTTTTTTTTTTTTTGGTTTTTGAGGTAGGGTCTCACTCTGGCCCAGGCTGACCTGGAATTAACTATGTAGTCTCAGGGTGGCCTCGAACTCTTGGCGATCCTCCTACCTCTGCCTCCCGAGTGCTGGGATTAAAGGCGTGCGACACCACGCCCAGCCCTGTTTTTACCACTATATACATCAGACTAGCTGGCCCAGAAGCTTCCATATTCCCCTGCTCCATCTCCCATTGCTGTAGATGCATTGAGATCACAGATGCTTATGACACTTTTTATCAGGCTTTATGGGGATCCTGGGGAGAACTGAACTTGGGAACTCAGGTTGGCAGGCAAGCACCTCTAACCACTGAGCCACCTACCAAGCTCCCATTTTATACTTTTGATAAACTTTTTTTGTTTCTTTTTAAAATATATATTTTTTAAAATGTTTATTTATTTAAGAGAGAGAGAGAGAGAGAATGGGCATGCCATGGCCTCTAGCCACTGCAGTCAAACTCAAGATGCATGCACCACCTTGTGCATGTGGCTTATGTGGGTCCTGGGGAAATGAACCTGGGTCCTTTGGCTTCATAGTCAAGCGCCTTAAACACTAAGCCATCTCTCCAGCCCTGTTATTGTTTTTTGAGGTAGGTCTTGCTCTAGCCCAGGCTGACACAGAATTCACTATTTAGTCTCAGGCTGGCCTCAAACTCACAGCAATCCTCCTACCTTTTCCTCCTAAGTGCTGGGGTTAAAGGCATGTGCCACCACACCCAGTTTGACTAACTTTTAAAACAAATTTAAAAACACATATTAAAATTAGCAGTAGTTGGGCTAGAGAGATGGCTTAGTGTTTGCCCGCAAAGCCAAAGGATCCCGGTTTGATTCTCCAGGATGCACGTAAGCCAGATTCACAAGGGGGTGCATGCATCTGGAGTTCGCTTGCAGTGGCTGGCTAGAGGCCCTGGTGTGCCCATTATTTCTCTCTTTCGAATAAATAAATAAAATATATTTTTAAAAATTAGCAGTAGTTGTGTCAAATGATATCACCATGCCAAGTTAGTGTCTATATGTTATTATGACCCCAAAGCCTTCTTCTTTTGAGTGCTGGAGAGGGTTCCATGCTCCCAAATCACACACTCCAAGTAGAGTTAACAACCTCATGGGAAACAATTCAAAGTATAAAAATACCAGACTCGAACCAGTCAATATCCTTTTACCCCTCATCATTGAAGTGGACTGTTGTTGCACAATTCAGTCCCTGATATCTTCTCTTAAACCCTGATTATTGTCTGTGCCCACTCCTCCCCATCCCCCATAAGACTTTAGTGACTACCTGGGCTTGGAAAAAAAGATATAATGTGCGAGGTGTATGATAATTCCTTGATAATGTTCAAATGAATTGATAGAATTACACACATGATGAACACTGGAGGATGCTGTAAACCCCAAGACACTTAGACATGACCTATAAGTTACTCAAGTCCTTTCCTTTCCTAGGTGGTATTCCAAACATATGACTCGGAGTCAAGCTGAGCAACTACTAAAGCAAGAGGTGAGTACAACCCAGGAGTGGGCTCTCATGCGTATAATCTCTGCACTCAGGAGGTTGAAGTAGTTCGAGGCCAGCCTGGGTTACAGAGTGAGTTCCAGGTCAGCCTGAGATACAGTGAGACCTTGCCTCCAAATACAAAAAAAAAAAGAAAGAAAGGCCAGCATGGTGGCACAAACGCCATTAGTCCCAGCACTCGGGAGGCAGAGGTAGGAGGATCGCCGAGAGTTCAAGGCCACCCTGAAATTACATAGTGAATTCCAGGTCAGCCTGGACCACAGTGAGACCCTACTTTGAAAAAAAAAAAAAAGGTGAGTATAGGCCAAGGACATTCTCTGTGCACAAGGGAAGATCCAGAATTGATGGCTTTCACCTGGGGTTCCAATTCCAATTTTTAGTGTACTAAAATCAACGAAGCTGCAGCTCAAGCCAGAGACTTGATAGTAAAATCAGAGGAGAGGTGTTCTATTTCCTCTCAGGTCTGGGCGGGTGGGAGGCAAGCATGAGCATAATTTTCTCTTACAGTCAGATTGTTTTTTGTTATTTCAGGGAAAAGAAGGTGGTTTCATTGTCAGAGATTCCAGCAAAGCTGGAAAATATACTGTGTCTGTGTTTGCTAAATCTACAGGGTGAGTGCTACTGTTCCAAGGCCAAGGCCAAGGCCAAGGCCAAGGCCAAGGCCAAGGGATGAAAGGCAGGGGTGTTCTCCCAACAGCTCCTAATGGTGTGCACCCCCCCATTTCCTCTGCCTTAAACTCAAAACTGATTGTTCTTGGCATTTGGGGTCCAGCTTGCCCTTGTTTCCAAGTGATTTACTAAACATCCATTTCTTCAGGGACCCTCAAGGGGTGATACGCCATTATGTTGTGTGTTCCACTCCTCAGAGCCAGTATTATCTGGCTGAGAAGCACCTTTTCAGCACCATCCCTGAGCTCATTAACTACCATCAACATAACTCTGCAGGTGAGTATCACAGACAGCTGAGAAAGTTTTTACAAATACCAAGAGAAACAACTCAAGACAAAAGATTAGAGGAAGGCAGGCTTGGTGGCACATGCCTTTGATCCCAGCACTGGAGAGGCCGAGATAGGAGGATTGCTATGAGTTCAAGGCTAGCCTGAGACTACATAGTGAATTCCAGTTCAGCCTGGTCTAGAACAAGACCCTACCTCAAAAAATGAATGAATGAATGAATGAGAGG
This sequence comes from Orientallactaga sibirica, assembly GCA_036365145.1. Taxonomy (NCBI): domain Eukaryota; kingdom Metazoa; phylum Chordata; class Mammalia; order Rodentia; family Dipodidae; genus Orientallactaga; species Orientallactaga sibirica. The sequence continues at coordinate 467,775 of JAEOAD010001221.1, forward strand.
AAGATAGCCTCAGAGATCAGTGTGGATTAGCTATGAAAGCAAACTCCTGTGATGCTGGGTAGAGATCTAGTCAAGACTTGTACAGACTTTACAACCAATTGGAACTGACTTCACTTTTTTTTTTTTGCCTCCCAAGTGCTGGGATTAAAGATGTACACCACCACACCCTGCCTGACTTCTTTTTTAAATGTACTGGTGGGTCTTAAACCCAGGGCCTCACACATGTTAGACAAGTGATCTACCATTGAGCTATATCCTTGCCTCTTTTTAATTTTTTGTTTTAGAGAGAGAGAGAGAGAGGGAGGAGAGAGAATTGGTGCACCAGGGCCTCAGCCACTGCAATCAAACTCCAGACACTAGAGTGCCACATGGATTCTTGGGCACGTGTGACCTTAACCACTAAGCCATCTCTCCAGCCCTTGGCACTTTTTTTTTTTTTTTTTTTTTTTGCAGGTAGGGTCTCACTCTGGTCCAGGCTGACCTGGGATCTGGAGAGTAGAACAGGGGTTCTCGAACTCTCAGGCATCCGCCTATCTAACCCCTAGTGCCATCTCTCCAGCCCCCTTGGCTCTTTTTTATGTTATTTTTTATTTTTACACAGTTCTCACTGTGTTACTCACACTGGCCTTGAAAATGCTATGTAGCCCCAGCTGTGTTTGAACCAGTGATTCCCCTGCCTCCATGTCCTCAGTAGCTGGGATCATAGGCCTGCATCACCAGGCCTTTTTGATTTAATTTTCTTTAGAGATAGAGTCTCACTATTTTGCTGTGTAGTGCTAGCTGGCCTCATACTCCCCATGTAGCCCAGACAGGCCTCAAACTTATAGCAATCCTCTCACCTCAGCTTCCTGAATGTTGGAATTACAGGTGTGAACCCCCATGCAAAGCAATAAGGAGTATATTTCAACAGAATTTTCTCATTTTATCTCTGAAAACTTTTGTGAGGGGAGAAACTTCCAGAAAAAATGTGAGTTCTTAGCCAGGTGTAGTGGTGCATGCTTTTAATCCCAGCACTTGGGAGGCAGAGGTAGGAGGATTGCTGTGAGTTCGAGGCCACCCTAAGACTACATAGTGAATTCTAGGTCAGCCTGAGCTAGAGTGTAACCCTACCTCAAAAAAAGTGAGTTCTTGAAGATTTCTTGGATTCAGAATAAACAGGAAAGATGCATGCTAGGGCTGGAGAGATGGCTTAGTGGTTAACGCAGTTGCCTGCAAAGCCAAAGGACCTCAGTTCAATTCCCCAGGACCCACATAAACCAGATGCACAAGGTGGTACATGCATCTGGAGTTTGTGTGCAGCGGCTGGAGGCCCTACCGTGCCCATTCTCTACCTCTCTCTATCTCTTTCTTTCTTGCTCTCAAATAAATAAATAAAAATAAAAATATTTTTTAAGCCGGGCGTGGTGGCGCACGCCTTTAATCCCAGCACTTGGGAGGCAGAGGTAGGAGGATCGCCGAGAGTTTGAGGCCACCCTGAGACTACATAGTGAATTCCAGGTCAGCCTGGACCAGAGTGAGACCCTACCTCGCAAAACCAAAAATAATAATAATAATAAAAATAAAAAAATAAAAATATTTTTTAAAAAGAAAGATACATACTAGTAGTATTAGCTCTAAGTAATGTTATATAAGGAATCCCATTCCCATGCTGTGCTGACAGTGGTCTCTCTGTGTGTTTTAGGACTCATATCCAGATTGAAATATCCAGTGTCTCAACAAAACAAAAATGCACCTTCTACTGCAGGCCTGGGCTACGGTAACTGCTTATTTCTCTGGGGTTGGGTAGACTGACAGTTACAAAAATTACTTTTGTAAACCTTACCTTACATAGTGTTCCTATGATACATAGTGTTCTTCACCAGCTGCCTCCAGGAAGTTCAAGACAGAGCCAAGCCAAGTTATTAAATGATTTTTCTCCATCTAGTGGCTCCTACTGAGACTGCAAAAAGGAATTTTTTTTTGTTTATTTTAAATTGTTTAACTTTTTTAGCTTCACTCCCAAGTTTATTAACATTATCATTAGCAACATAATTATAAATGCATTTTATGAAGTTGTTAAGTCTATATCTTTGCTTTATGACCAATTGATACCTAAAATTACCAGATTTCTCTAAGTAAAAACCATCCCCCAGATTTATCAGAGTAAAGATAGATTAGTATTCCCGAAAATTCTCTTCATTGTCTTTCCGATTTTTACCCTAGTAGGGATTCTTATTTATTATAGAACTTGTATGTAAATGTCACCCCCTGAAAAAAATCACACCAAAACTTTGTTGATAGGATCATGGGAAATTGATCCAAAGGATCTGACCTTCTTGAAGGAGCTTGGGACTGGACAATTTGGGGTAGTGAAATATGGGAAATGGAGAGGTCAATATGACGTGGCCATCAAGATGATCAGAGAAGGCTCCATGTCTGAGGATGAGTTCATTGAAGAAGCCAAAGTCATGATGTGAGTTAAAACCCAAACTCAACTGTCAATCCAGTTGTAGGAGTCTAGGAATGACCAGAGCAACCCACTTTGGTCTAAGGTGACTTCAAGACAGAGAAACTTGGGATCAGGGCCTTTGATGGGATCCTAACTGCTAAGGTAATCTTTTCTTAGATTTTGTTTGAGAGTAATATTGAGCGTGAGCATGCATCATCTTAGTAGAATTTGGGGGTATATGTAGAATATGAGACTTTCAAAAGAAGGATGATTCTCATTTAGCCTTAATATTCTTTTAGCCCTGGGTTGGTTTCTTATTCAAATTCCTGCTCACCACCACATATTTAGGCACTTTGGCAGTTTGTGTTAATAATGAAAAAAGAAAAATAAATAAAAAAAAAAAGAAGAAGGAAAAAAGGCTAGGCATAGTGGTGAACACCTTTAATCCCAGCACTTGGGAGGCTAAGGTAGGAGGAAAACTGAGTTTGAGGCCAGCCTGAGACTACATAGTAAATTCCAGGTCAGCCTGGGCTACAGTGAGACCCTACCTCAAAAAATAAAGGAGAAAAGTGTCCTTGTTATTATGGTACCTTATCTGATAATTGAGCTTAGGCTAAGCCTTTTCTACCCCTGCCCCTTTATAACTAGTCTGTAAAGGTAAGTGGAGGAGACTAGTTCCTTGCCTCTCCTGTAGGAATCTTTCTCATGAGAAGCTGGTGCAATTGTATGGCGTCTGCACCAAACAACGTCCCATCTTCATCATTACTGAGTACATGGCCAATGGCTGCCTCCTGAACTACCTGAGGGAGATGCGACATCGCTTTCAGACTCAGCATCTACTAGAGATGTGCAAGGATGTCTGTGAAGCCATGGAATACCTGGAGTCAAAGCAGTTCCTTCACCGAGACCTGGTAGGATCTCAGAAGTATTAGAATGGGATTGGGGGGAGGGTGAGCATTGAGCACTGTTGAGGAGGGTTGCAGATGCCAATATTCTAGTTTTATCCACAAAACACTAAAATTTAAGTGTGCTTCTGTCCCAGTGGTAATCCATTCAATTATCTCGTGTTAACTCCATGAGAACTAAAACAGCCACTCACCCTAACTCACTACCACCTATGAGAAAATAGTGGGTCCATTCAAGACATGGAGCAGAAGGGCAATCCTGTACTTGCCAGTGGGCCTGCTCCTGGCACAAAGTCACAAACTGGGGGCTGCATATACATTTTTGACCTGCATTGTTGGTTTGTTTCTGACGAGGTCTCATGTATCCCAGACTGACTTTAAATTTGCTATGTAGCCAAAGATGACCTTGAGCTTATGATCCTCTTGCCTCTACATTTCAAGTGCAAGATCACAGACATTTGCCACCATACCTGGTCTATGACATGCTGAAGCTTGGACCCAGGGCCTTATACATGCTAGATAAATACTCAACCAAATGAGCTATAGCCGCAGCCCCCACATTTAAAAAAATAATGTTTATACCAGGCGCGGTGGCGTATGCCTTTAATCCCAGCACTCGGGAGGCAGAGGTAGGAGGAGCGCTGTGAGTTTGAGACCACCCTGAGACTACATAGATAATTCCAGGTCAGCCTGGGCCAGAGTGGGACCCTACCTCAAAAAAACAAAAACAAAAAAAAAGTTTTCTAAAGGTTAACAAACATTTTGAAAAGAAGCATTTTACATTAAAAATGGTACTCTCTAGCTTATCTTGAAAAACTAGACATCTGAGGACACAGGGACTATATTCTCACAAGCCATGCTGATACATGCCTAGAGCTGAAGAGCAGCTGGCTCCTTTAGATGGGGTCTGTGTGGCCCAGTTCTTGTAGTGTCCCACCTTACTTCATGTTTTGCTTACCTGCTTATCTCCTGAAGGAATCAGTTAATGTCTTTCTTTCCGCTAGATCAAGGCTCAAACTACCCTCTTCCCCTCAGTCTCTATTTTCTCTTAATTCTCTCAGTATTTCAGAGAAGTGGAATTACCCATGTAAATGAAATTGTTCTTTATGCCCTCAGTGTTTTATTTCCGACCACATAGCAAATTGCTTTCCATATGATAGAAATGAAGCAAAATTTCTCAGTTGTAGTTGGGCATGGTGGCTCACATCTGTAATCACAGCACTTAGGCTGCTGAAACACAAGGATTGCCATGAGGTTGAGGCCAGTCTGTTCTACACAGCGAATCCCAGGCCAGCCTGGACTAGGGAGTGAGACAGTCCCTCCCCCTCTGCAAAAAAAAAAAAAAAAAATCTCAGTAGTATCAACAAACTCTTATTAGGTGGGAAGATTTCTCTAGTTGAAAGCAGTGGGACTTCCGTGATTTCATTTTACTGCTAGCACAAAGTGTTGTACCTTTAACCCATATGTCAAGGATGAAGACTCACTTGTATCTTCTGTATGACAGGCGGCTCGAAACTGTTTGGTAAACGATCAAGGAGTTGTGAAAGTATCTGACTTCGGGCTGTCTAGGTGAGTATGCCTTTTTCATCTTCTTATTTATTTATTTTGGAGATAGGATCTTGCTATGTCACCCATGCTGGTCTCAAAACTCATGATTCTCCTGCTTTAGCATATCCAGTGCTGGGATTGCATGCATCTACTACCATACCTGACTTAATCTTTCCCTTTAAAAGTAAAAAAAAAAATAATAATAGCATAGTCAAAACATAGAAGTGTGTTATAATTTTTTTTTCAAGGTAGGGTCTCACTCTAGCTCAGGCTGACTTGGAATTCACTATGTAGTCTCAGGGTGGCCTCGAACTCACAGCGATCCTCCTACCTCTGCCTCCCAAGCGCTGGGATTAAAGGCATGTGCCCCCATGCTCGGTAGAAGTGTATTATAATTTTTAATCTCTTTTTCTTTTCTTGTTCTCATTCTAGTGTTTCTTACCATCTTCATATTCCTTTTCTTGTTTTGATTATTGAGGTCATTTTTTTTTTTTTTTCCTTTTTGTTTTCTTTCTTGGGTTTTTAGTTTAGTTTTTTTTTTTTTTTTTCTGGCAGTATCTCACTTTTTTTTTTTTTTTTTTTTTTTGGTTTTGCGAGGTAGGGTCTCACTCTGGCCCAGGCTGACCTGGAATTAAGTATGTAATCTCAGGGTGGCCTCGAACTCTCGTCGATCCTCCTACCTCTGCCTCCCGAGTGCTGGGATTAAAGGCGTGCGCCACCACGCCCGGCTCAGTATCTCACTTTGAAGGCTAGGCTGGCATCAAACTCCTTAGGATTTGCTCAGCTTCCTGAGTCCTGGGATTGCAGGCCTGAACCTGTACTCCAGACACATCATTTTGCTTTACTGTTATATCCCTCGCACCTCTTTTCTCAGTATCTTTCTATTCTTCCTTCCCCTTTCTTCTCTTCATCTTTCTTGTAACTATTTCTCCAATATCTTATTTTTAATTTCTATTTTTTTCTTGTTTTTTCGAGGTAGGGTCTCACTCTGGTCCAGGCTGACCTGGAATTCACTCTGTAGTCTCAGGGTGGCCTCGAACTCACGGTGATCCTCCAATCTCTGCCTCCCAAGTGCTGGGATTAAAGGCATGCACTACCATGCCTGGCTTTATTTCTATTTTTTTTCAAAGTAGAATCTCACTCTATCCCAGGCTGACCTGGAACTCACTCCATAGTCACAGCAATCCTGCTACCTCTGCCTCCTAAGTACCACCACACCTGGCTTCCACAATATTTTATACTTGATCTGTTAATCTGCTGACTTTCCTCCATCTCTTCTTCTTTCTTAATTTAATCCCCACTGGCAACTGCAGAATAGATGGAAAGGAAGGAGAAAGGAAGAGAAATTAAAGAAGGATCAAGAAAAATTTGGGAAAAATCTTATTTGGTATTTGTAGTAGACAGCTTCAGGTTCACTGAGATGAACTTCCAGACCAGGCACAGTTATGGAGGAAGGGATATTTATTGAAGCTTATAGGTTCAGGGGAAGTTCCATAATGGCAGAAGAAACTAGCCTGCTTTTACAGGACCAAACACAGAGAGCAAATGCCACAAGCCAAAAGCCACACAGCATAGCTCACCTCAGGAACTCCAACTAGGCACACTTTGCATATCTTTAGATTGAAATCCTAAACCTACCACCACACCTTAAGATCCGCCCACTGACACTGCCTCCAGCAAGGTGGCTGCAGATGCAAACTACAAACTAATAAAACACTGAATATTTGGGGGCCATCTATTCAGACTACCACAGTATTTCTTTTTTTAAATTTTATTTTAGAGAGTGAGAGAGAGACACTGAGAGAGAGACACGCAGACACACACACACACACACACACACACACACAGAGACACAGAGAGAGAATTGGCGTACCACTGTAATCAAACTCCAGACACTTGCACCACCTAGGGGGCATGTGCGACTTTGTGCTCGCCTCACCTTTGTGTGTCTGGCTAACATGGGATCTGGAGAGTAGAACATGGCCTTTAGGCTTGGCAAACTGCTAAGCCATCTCACCAGCCCTATTTTTTTAAAAAATTATTTAATTTTTATTGACAACTTTGATAATTGTAGACAATAAATCACGGTAATTCACTCCCCCCACTTTCCCCTTTGCAACTCCACTCTCCATCATACTTCCTTACCCCTCTCAATCAGTCTCTTTTATTTTGATGTTATCAGCTTTTCCTCCTATTATGATGGTCTTGTGTAGGTAGTGTCAGGCACTGTGAGGTAATGGATATCCAGGCCATTTTGTGTCTGGGAGAGTACATTGTAAGGAGTCCTACCCTTATTTTGGCTCTTGCATTCTTTCTGCCACCTCTTCCACAATGGACCCTGAGCTTTGGAGGGTGTGATAGGGATGTTTCAGTGCTGAACACTCCTCTGTCACTTCTTCTTAGCACTATGGTGCCTTTTGCATCATCCCAAGGTCACCACCATCTGAAAAGAGAAGCTTCTCTAACCAAAAGTCAGAGTAGCATTAATATATGGGTATGAACATCAAGAGACGTACTTACTGGGCAGTTTGGTGAGCACAGTATATACATTTAGCTAGACACCAGCAGTCGTTACACCCCTAGGGCTTATGACTTCCCCCATCATAGGTTTTCAGTTATCAGGCATGTATTCCCTCCCATGGAATGGGCCTCCAGTCCAATTAGAGAGCATTTGGTTTCCCCCATAACAGACATAGCGCTGTTGTGCCTGTTGGCTCATTGAGCCTGGATGGCCAAATTTAAGGTTGAAATGTCCACTGTTGTTTATCTCCACTGGTGATTTATGTCTTTCCAATGGAACTGCCTGCAGTGTAACTTTTTCCAGCTTGCTGTCAGCTGGTCTATAGGGAGGAGGTTTTCAGCTTAGCTCCAGCAGGATTTCCCAGTGACCTTGCAGCCCAAGTATGTGGAGTCTTCAGCAATAGGGCCTTACCATCTATTCCTGGTAGAAAACCAAGAGCCTTGGCAATGGCATGTAATGTTTGGCGGGGGGGGGGGGGACATCAGGGACCTCCCAGGCCAACAACTCACTGGAAGGTATCACATCCCTGGCACTGAAAATTTTCTAGTACAATTTATGGTTTCAGGTGTGTCATTGTCCAAAAAAGTAGGTTTCCATATGACTTATTCATACACTTTTAGATTTTTATTAGCTCTCCCCCCACCTTTCCTCTACTCAATATCTGCCCCTGACCTCACTAAGGCCTTTATGCCCCCAGTAATCTGTTCTACTTACATATATACAATACCATCCTCTTAAGCCCCCCCCCCCACACTCCTCCCTCCCTTTCTATTCCCTTTATATCCCCTTTCCAGCTTGCTGGCCTCTGCTACTGAGTTTTATTCCAACTCACATAGAAGTCCAATAATTTGTAGCTAGGATCCACATATGAAAGAGAACATGCAACGTTTGGCTTTCTGGGCCTAGGTTACCTCACTAAGTATAATTCTTTACAGAGCCATCCATTTTCCTGCAAATTTCATAATTTCATTTTTTCTTTACCACTGAATAGAATTTCATCGTATAAATGTACCACATCTTCATTATCTACTCATCAGTTGAGGGACATCTAGGCTGGTTCCATTTCTGAGCTATTGTGAATAGAACATCAATAAGCATTGTTGAGCAAGTATTTCTAAGGTAGTGAGATGAGTCCTTAGGATATATGCCTAGGAGTGGTATAGCTGGGTCATATGGTAAATCTATTTTTAGCTGTCTTAGGAATACCCACACTGATTTCCACAATGGCTGTACCAGACTACATTCCTACCAACAGTGTAGAAGTATTCCAATTATTAGATATTTCTTTTTATTCAGCTTATAGCCATATTGTCAATCATGAACGCTAAATAAAAAAATGAAAACAGAGGCTGGAGAGATGGCTTAGTGGTTAAGGTGCTTGCCTGGGAATCCTAAGTACCCAGGTTTGATTCCCCCATACCCACTTAAGCCAGATGTACAAGGTGACACATACATCTGGAGTTTATTTATAGAGGCTAGAAGCCTGGTGCACCCATTCTCTTTCTCCCTATCTGCCTCTTTCTCTCACTCTCTCTCAAATAAACAAAGGAAATATTATTTTAAAAAAGAAAACAGGAGGGGCTGGAGAGATGGTTTAGCAGTTAAGCGCTTGCCTGTGAAGCCTAAGGACCCCGGTTCGAGGCTTGATTCCCCAGGACCCACGTAAGCCAGATGCACAAGGTGGTGCATGCATCTGGAGTTCGTTTGCAGTGCCTGGAGGCCCTGGTGCACCCATTCTCTCTCTCTCTCTGCCTCTTTCTCTCTCTGTCACTCTCAAATAAATAAAAATAAAACCAATTAAAAAAAAAAAAAACAGGAGCTGGGTCTGATAGTACAGTCCAGTAATCCCAACTACTTGGGAGGCTGAAGCAGAATGGCCAAAATTCAAGGCCTGCCTGGGCTACAAATGGAGTAAGTTCAAGGCTAGCCTGAGTAACTTAGTGAGACCTTGCCTCAAAATTACAAACATCAAAGCCGGGTGTGGTGGCGCACGCCTTTAATCCCAGCACTCGGGAGGCAGAGGTAGGAGGATTGCCATGAGTTCGAGGCCACCCTGAGACTACATAGTTAATTCCAGGTCAGCCTGAACCAGAGTGAAACCCTACCTCGAAAAAAAAAAAAAAAAAAAAAAAAATTACAAACATCAGGGCTGGAGAGATGGCTTAGCAGTTAAGGCGCTTGCCTGTGAAGCCTAAGGACACATGTTCGACTCTCCAGATCCCACGTAACCCAGATGCACAAAGGTGAGGCAAGCACAAGGTTGCATATGCCCACTAGGTGGCACAAGCATTTGGAGTTTGATTTCAGTGGCTTGAGGCCCTTGTGTGCCAATTTTTTTTCTCTCTCTCTCTCTCTTGCTCTTTCTAAAAATAAAATTTTTAAAATTATAAACATCAAAAGGGGCTGGGGTTCTATGATTGGTTGCTTGCCTACCATGGGCAAGGGTCTGGATTCAGTCCCTAGTAAGATGAGTAAACAAATAAATAATTTAAAACATAGTGAAAATAATTAAAAAAAAAAAAACAGAAGTGGAGCATAGTAGCACATGCTTTTAAATACCAGCCCTTGGGAGGCAGAGGTAAGGAGGACTGCTGTGAGTTCAAGGCCATCCTGGGACTACAGGATAAGTTCCAGGTCAGCCTGGGCTAGAGAGTGAAACCCTACCTTGGGGAAAAAAAATAAATAAATAAAATAAAAACGGTGATTTTCTTAAAAGTATAATTTTTAGAAGACACTGACTGACCAACAGAGACTTTTAGGGAAAGCCTGTAAGCATATATTTGTGCAGCTGTTATGAGTGTGCCAAGCCACCTCAAGATGCGACCATCATGCTGTCCAAATACTAACATTAACAAGTCTTAAATCCCTTGCAGATACGTCCTGGATGATGAATACACCAGCTCTGTAGGCTCCAAATTTCCAGTCCGGTGGTCTCCACCAGAAGTCCTTATGTATAGCAAGTTCAGCAGCAAATCTGATATTTGGGCTTTTGGTAAATACATCAGATTATACAGATTACACAGCTCAGAGGGAGAGGAATATAATGGGAAATTCAACTTTGCAGCCTGCACAGATTGTTTTTCTTTCCATTCATCTAATCCTTAAGGAGGGTTTAGTATGTGTCAGGATCCTCAGGGGTTTCTGAGGACAAGCACAATAAACTGGACATGATCCCTACCTTCTTAGAATTTATATTGAAAGAAACAAAAAATTCATTCAGTATTCAACAGTTTCTGAATACTAATCATGTACTGGGCTGTCTGCCAGACCCTATAACTACCAAGACAAATAAGATGCTGTCTGTCTTCTAAAGTAGCCAATAGTCTAGTGCAACTCTGATCGCCATCCATGTAGTCAATACTATCATAGAAGCCTGGACAAAATGGAAAATATTTGGGGGGAGGGGGAAATCATCTGATTCTAACCTTTGATGTTAATCTGGAATGATTAGGACTCCTAATTCAAAAAGATGAAACATGACTTAATACACTTTGTTTTTAATCTTCTAGGGGTTTTAATGTGGGAAATTTATTCCCTGGGGAAGATGCCTTATGAGAGATTTACTAACAGTGAGACTGCTGAACACATTACTCAAGGCCTACGTCTCTACAGGCCTCATCTGGCTTCAGAGAGGGTATATACCATCATGTATAGCTGCTGGCATGAGGTAGGTGTTTTATTGTTCCCTCTCAAATTATTTCCTTTATTTCTCATTTAGGTGGCCACATGCCAGCTGAGTATAGACAGATAGCTGTACAAAATCTATGATTCTGGCCTGCACCCCAGGTCCTCAGGGTCCATGCCAGCTAAAGAGCCATGGATTTGAAATGTCAAGCTCCTTGTTTGCTTAGCTTTGTGACCATATAAACAGTATTTGAAACCTAACCAAACATTATCACTGCTTGTAGGATTTTTGTTCTGCCATCCAGTTCAGTATGCTTGCTAGCTAGCCTTTTCCAGTTTAAGCTCCAAAATGAGGATATATTGGGTATCATCATGAAATGAACTTGTCTTCATTTTAATGTTTGTCAGTTCAATTTGAAAATTGTCTTATCACACTAATAACCTGACTTACTACAGATGAAAAGTGCACTACAACTTTAGGGAGAGCTGCTATTTCCCTTTTCTTTGTGTGTGTAATCAAGAGACTGTGCTGCTAGGCATTTACCATTTACTTAATCCAGTACTTTGTTATTGAATGTCCTATGGATTCTAGATTCTAGCCACTGTAATACTTACTTTTTCTTTGGTTTTAGAAAGCAGATGAACGTCCCACCTTCAAAATTCTCTTGAGCAACATTCTAGATATCATGGATGAAGAATCCTGAGTTGGCTGATAAGCTTCTTGGATCTACTCTCCACACGCCCCAATTCCACTTTTGTTTTTTTCCTGAGGAAATCCCAGGCTTCCGGGCTCTGGAGCCTTTGTGCTCCTAGTGAATACATAAAGGCCTTTACACATCTAGGAATATCTTTTATTTCACTCCCTGGAATAATGCTTTTGAGTAAAGGCCAAGGAATTTCAGTGCCTGGTATTGCCCCTAACCACAAGACAGAAAATTTTCCAAGATTATTAAGATAGACTGAATTTGGGATGGGAACATTTTTGGAGAGGGAGGGATGTAAATAGCCCCACAGGTGTCCAACAGTTCTTTCGGTAGGCATTAGGGCTGTGGGGGTGGGGGGAGCAGCATGGAATTTGGCAAGAATAGAAGGGCATCACTAAAATGGGACGGGGTGTTTTGAAACAATAAAAATATTGCCAAGAGTGAAGGTCTCTGCTGTCCCAGTTAATCACGCAGCTGCCCTGGAGCGCCCTACCTCAGTGTTGCAGAAAACTGTTATGTGGCATTGGCTTGGCATGTTCCTAACCGAGAACTCGCCCGAATAATCGCCATTCACGCCTCTTGCTCCAGTTAAATCCTGCCTCTGAATCCAAGATGAATTCACAAACCTTCCGTGGTGCATGGCACATAGTAGGCATACATATCCTTTGAATTAATCTTACAGCGTCTCGTCTCCCCACATCAAGAGAGGAAAATATGAAAGAACAAAAACCGAGGTCCAAAATGACCAACGAACCCTCAGAGTAGTTGTGACTGAGCGCCAGCCCTCACCTAGGAAAGCGCGGGCCAATTTGGAAAGCGGGCAGGGCGGGGCAGTTGGGCCGGCCCCGAACAGACCACGTGGCATAAAGGGAGTTTCTTCTCCCCTTTCCTCTTTTCTTTTTGAACGCACGCCCCCAGCGCGCCTGGGCGCTGCCGCGGGACTGCACCCGGGAGCGGGGTGGGCAGCAAACCGACAGCTCGAGGTCGCGGCCCGGGAGGCAACCGGGCCGGCCCTGGCGACGGCCTCGCGCAGACTCAGTGAGCACACAGGGCGGTCGCTAGGAGGCGGTGGGTTGTGGTTCCGGTTCCGTCGCGGAGACACGTGAAGGTCGGTGAGTCGGTTCGGCGCTCGTCTCGGCACGCGTGGTCGCGCCGGGATGGATTCCTCCTCGTCCTCCTCCGCGGCGGGTTTGGGCTCGGTGGATCCCCAGCTGCAGCATTTCATCGAGGTGGAGACGCAGAAGCAGCGCTTCCAGCAGCTGGTGCACCAGATGACGGAACTTTGCTGGGTGAGGATCCTGGGGTTGGGATCTGGACATAGTGGCCACTTTATGCCCTTGCCCCACGAGACTAGTCTCTAGGACGTCGGAGGATCGGGAGAAGGTGGACCTGGCGGCGCTCTTGTTTCTCACGTTCCCTAGGCCAAACCGGAAGGGACACGAGTGACCACTTCTTGGGGGACAATTGGTACAGAGGACGAGGGAGTCACAGACTTACACTGCAATCTCACCCAGCACTTTTCAGGCACTTGAAATGGAAGCTGCTTAGTGCTGGTCACCGAGAATGATCAGAGTCCCCAGTACAGGCATTTTACTTTGAGTAGCAGGAGTCTGTGAATCTGTTATTTCTGAACTCCATGGGATTTACCTAGATAATCCTGTTCTAACCCCTCCTGGTGAATAAATGAGCGGCTTCAGCCTACTAAGCATGAAAATGGCATAATCTTGTCCGATTTACATGTTTATTTGCTTTCTTGGGTTGTTGTGTAATATCGAACCGTTTAGAGTCTGAAAGTTGAGAAATTAAATGTGCTCTGTGAGGGGACTTTGGCAAAGGGGCGCAAGTTTATAGCTGAGATCAAAGTGTTCTTGTTGCCAAAGACAGTATACTGCTCTTCCTTAACATATAAACTTAACGAATTTAGAGGCCAGGGACAATGTTGTTGAAATTGGAGAGTCCGTGGCTTGTGCATAAAACAGAATTATGAACGAAATTCATTAACAATATTTGAACGACAGGCATCAGTTTCCATCTTCGTTTTCCTGTAAACTTGTGGCATTGCTGGACTGTGACCCTTAGAAAATGTTTGCTTAATTCTTGTCAGTCTTGGACCAGAGTGCTTTTTTAAAAAACAAGTTCTCATGTAGCCCAGACTACATGAGGATGACCTTGAACTCCAGATCTTCCTGCCTCTACCTCTTAAGTGCTGGGATTAGTCGTGTATCACCACAGCCATGTTTTTGATTCTTTATTTTTTTGTAATCTTTGATTTGTTACATTTGGGCCTTGAAGGGGTGTGGTTAAGAACTGCTTTAAGAATCTCCCTCCCCTCCTTATTTTATTTTATTTTATTTTATTTTATTTTATTTTATTTTAGGGATCACTGTGAGTTCCTGGCCAACCTGGGATACAGAGTTAGTTCCAGGTCAGCCTAGGCTAGAATGAGACCCTACCTAGAAAATAAACAAAAATCCCAAAGGTTATTTAGCATAGTGGCACAGGCTTATATATCTAGTACTTGAGAGGCAGGAGGATCATGAATTCCAAGCCAGTGTGGGCTTTATAAAGCAAAACCCTGTCTCAAAAACAAAATGAGAGCTGGGCATGGCGATGCACACCTTTAATCCCAGCACTTGGAAGGCAGAGGTAGGAGGATTGTGAGTTTGAGGCCACCCTGAGAGTACATAGTGAATACCATGCCAGCCTGGGCTACAGTGAGACCACCCTACCTCGAAAACCAAAAGAAAAAAAAAACCTCTGGCTTAGATATACAAGGTTGTAAGATTATCAATTCATAGATTTTTCTTTATTGATAGGTTTTAGGATACATAACTGTAATGATTTCTCCTTTAATCATTGTATGCTACAGTTAATTGATTTTTTTTGTTTTTGTTTTTGTTTTTTCAAGGTAGTGTCACGCTGTAGCCCAGGCTGACCTGGAATTAACTATGTAGTGTCTGGCTGGCCTTCAACTCACAGTCATCCTCCTACCTCGGCCTCTCAAGTGCTGGAATTAAAGTCATGTGCCACCACTCCTGGCTCTATAGTTAAAGGCTTTTAATGCAAGCAGCATTATGGAGTGACAGTCAAATTCAGCAAAAAAAAATTTCATTTGTATTTTTGAGTTTTGGTTCTTATCCTGTAATATCTCAGCTCTACCATTTTCTGACCACATGACTTTGGGCAAAGGATCTCTGTGTCAGTTTCCCTTTGTAAAATGAGGATCAAGGGCTGGAGAGATGGCTTAGCGGCTAAGGCGCCTGCCTGCTAAGCCTAAGAATGCTGGTTCCAATGTCCAGTGGTTCCAATCTCCAGGTCCCACGTTTAGCCAGATGCAAAGTGAGGCAAGCGTGCAATGCCGCACTTGCCCACAAGGGGGTGCACACATCGGGATTTCGTTCACAGCAGCTGAGAGACTCCTGGTGCGCCCATTTCTGTCTCCCTCTCTGTCTATCTCTGTGTCTCTCTCTAAAAATAAAATAAAAAATAATTAAAAATTAAAAAAATGAGGATCAATAATATTGTGTATTCATAGGATTGTGAAAATGTAAAATGAATGTGTAGAAAATTTCTTGGTGCTTAGTAAACCGCCAAATGGGAATTTTTTTAGTTAATTTTTTAGCTTAGCATGCCAAGTAATGGGTTTCATCATGACATGTTCATACATATGTGCAATTTATACTTTTTATTCGTTTCTCTGTCCCCTAGCTAGTATCCCCTTCTGCTTTCTTACCACTTGTATTTTATTACCCTCTATTTTCACCTCGCTTGCTATCATCCTCCCCACTCTGGTTTTGTGACCACCCACTCACACATATGTAAATACACGTGTATAAGAGATAAGAGAAAACATACAGTCCAAATGAAATATTGCTGACACATGAGATACTTTGTTTAGATGAAGTTACTTCTGTAAGAAAAGGAAGTTATCCTAACCTCCCTGCTTTGTTTCCAAGTTCCTTTTGTGATTCTGTGTCTTGTCCTGAACAGGAGAAGTGCATGGACAAGCCTGGGCCAAAATTGGACAGTCGGGCTGAGGCCTGTTTTGTGAACTGCGTTGAGCGCTTCATTGATACAAGCCAATTCATCTTGAATCGACTGGAACAGACCCAGAAATCCAAACCAGTCTTCTCAGAGAGCCTTTCTGACTGATCTCAGCATTACCTCTTTGGAAAAGTAGCTCAAGAAATGAAAAGCTGTTGATGGAAGGTTGAAGAAATGGCTATGGGGGAATAGTTCCCAACTTTTGTCACTCTTGGGACATCTTATCATCTGAGAATGAACAAAGACCAATTTTGTGTAGGGGGGGTTTGAGGGTCATATGTGTATTTGGTTGTGTTTTTAATGCTAATCATGTGAAAATAACTGACAGATAAATGGAAAACTCTTGAGATGCATGTGGGGCTATGCTTTTCTTAAGGTCCCCTTAACTGCTTTGTATAATTTTGATAGTGGAACTGCTTTCTGTAATTTGATAGTGGGACCACATAGATAAATCTATTTGTATAAATGAATTTCACATTTTTAGGAAGATCTTTGTGTCAGAAAAGGTAGCAATGGGAGAATAACTTGGAACTTAACTGTGGACCATCTTAACTGTTGTTTGACTATCAGTGCTGGAGTTCAGCTTTCTAAGTTATCTCCCTCCCCTACACTATGATTTACTTAAATATCTATTTTAAAATATGGTCTCAATGTTGAACAGGCAGCCCAAGAATGTAGAGGCCTTTAGTTATAAAGGAATCTAGTCCATGAACATAATTCTCATCACCAGACTGCCACGAAACATGTTAACTTACTCTGCGTATCAGGATATAAAACATTCACAGATGTGCCTAAAAAAAGTCATCAAGATTTAGGCCAATCATAAATAGGAGTTACAGGTAGAGGTGCATGTCTGATGTTAATGATAACAAATTCCATTAACTGCAATCTTTTCATCAATGAAATAAAAACTCAACAAGATTCATCTCTGAAAGAGAGGCTTTCTATTTTTGGTTTTTATATGCAGCCCAGAGATTTTTTTGTGTGGGTTCCTTCCAAGGCTGAAATTTCTCTAGTCTATAAGTTCCTGAAGTTTTCATGAGAAAACAGAACTTTGAGAGATGAAACAGGGAAGGAAAGAATTCTGTGTTAACACTTAAGTCCCTGAGTGCATGGAAGAGCTTGTATCAACTGGATTTTCCCTCCTCTTAACCCCTGGTAGACTAAAGTATGGGCTTAAAATGAAATTACTTGTTAGGATCCTGTAGTGCAGATCCATAAATCTGGGCAAACATAGGGTTGTAAAAGCCTCAAGTTCTGTTTACAGGCGCTATAAGAAAATGTGAATTGTGATGAAAATATACTTCATCAAACTAAGTGGCTACTCCATGCCAAATACATTTGAGTTAGAGGGATTCAGCAATGAACAAAACTAAATGAGTATGGGTTGAGCCAAGGGAGGCAATAATACATGCATAAATAAATCGGTGGAATAAGTTCCATAGAGAAACAGCAGCATCAATGTGTTAGGGAATGTTTAAGTTGCTCTGTTTTATCAAAGACAATTAGAGAAAGCTTCCTTGAGAAAATGACATTTTTGAAAGACCTGAAAGAACCAGATAGCCAAGCACTGTGGTTATCTAGAAGAATGTTTATGGCAGAGATAAGTCCAAAAGGTCCCAAGGTAATAGTTGCATGCCAGGAGGTCACTAGAGTGAAATGACAAAGGAGAAGGTTAAGAGAAAGAATGTATGAGAGGGATTGGGGCTGGAGGAATGCCATGCACTGTAGGGCCTTGGCTTTTACTAGGCATGGTAAAAAGCCATTTGAGTGATTTTAGAAGTTGAGTGATGCCATATAATAAATTCTAGGTGGGTCTGGCTGATGTATGGTAAAATAATAGTTGTTGAAAGAAAAATGGCATTTTCAAGTCCAGAAGGGGCATGGTGGTGCACACCTTTAATTCTAGCACTTTGGAGCCTGAGGTAGGAGGATTGCTGAGATTTGAAGGTCAGCCTGGGCTACAGAGTGAGTTCCAGGTCAGTCTGAGCTAATATGAGACCCTGCTTTAGTAAAAAGATAAAGTTCAGGAGAATTCAGGCACTTAAGGTAGGTATCTAGCACATACTTTATATGCCCCTGTTATGTAAGACTTAAGTGATACAGAGGATTCTTTAGTTTTTTCCTTATTCTACATTCATTAATATTTAATTACAATATAATTATTATTCAGTATTAAGGTAGAAAATTCAAGGTTCAACTGTAAAAGAAAAGGCCAACCCGCTTTCATTGGAGGATACTATACCTGGAAGCTTCTCTGCTGTTGTCTTCCAACCTACCCATACCCTACTGGTTCCTAAGACATGTCTACCTGCCAACCCCCTCCCTCAGTTTACCAAACACGGAAAAGGATCCAATCTGTCCCTAAAGTCCCAATCCAAGAGTCTATCAACTAACATTATCAGTAATAGATACAAGGAAACCAAAAGTCATAATTAGGAGAGCAGTCACATCTTTTTAAGTTTGAATTCTAAAATGTCAAGTCAGTAACCCCATGTAACTTTTACGTGAAACAAAATAAAGCAATTAATAGTCATCTTAAAAACACATTTTCCAGCTGGGTGTGGTGGGCACATGCCTTTAATCCCAGCATTTGGGAGGCAGAGGTAGGAAGATCATCATGAGTTTGAGGCCACCCTGAGACTACATAGTGACGTCCAGGTCAGCCCGGATGAGACCCTACCTCAAAAAACAAACAACAACAACAAAAAAACCCAAACACATTTTCCCTCACATAATACCATAACAGAAGTCTTGGACCGGGCTGGAGGGTTGGCTTAGTGGTTAAGGCGTTTGTCTGCAAAGCCAAAGGATTCTGGTTCGACTCTCCAGGACCCACACAAGCCAGAGGCACAAAGGGGTGCATGCATCTGGAGTTTGTTTGCAGTGGCTGGAGGCCCTGACGTGCCCATTCTCTCTCTGCCTATTTCTCTCAAATAAAAAATATATTTTTTAAAGTCTTGGACTAAGTTTATTTTCTCTCACATAATACCATAACAAATGTCTTGGACTAAGTTTTTTTGTTGTTGTTTGTTTTGGTTTTTGTGAGGTAGGATCTCACTATGGCCCAGGCTGACTTGGAACTCATTCTATAGTCTCAGCCTGGCCTAGAACTCATGGTGATCCTCCTACCTCTGCCTCCAAAGTGCTGGTATTAAAGGCATGCACCACCATGCCCGGCTTTGGACTAAGTTTTTATGAAGATACCCAATAGAACACTTCCCTTAAAACTTCACATTTTCAGGCTTATTTTTGTTGGTACCTTCTAGAGTCAAAGGTTGATGAAAACTAATGATATTTTACAGCTTTAGTGTACGTAGTAGTAAGGTTATTATTCAGATTCACCCATCTCAAAAGTTATTTGGATATGGTTTGAGTGTATTCTCAAGGGTTCATGTGTTGAAAACTTGGCCCTAGTATGGCAAACGGAAGATAGTGGAACATTTAAGAGGTAGGACCTAGTTTTTTCTCCCTCTCTCTTTCATAAATAAAAACGTGAAAATTTAAAAAAATTCAAAAGAGGGCTGGAGAGATGGCTTAGCAGTTAAGGCTCTTGCCTGTGAATCCTAAGGACCCAGGTTTGTCTCCCCAGAACCCATGTAAGCCAGATGCACATGGTAGCGTAAGTGTGTGGAGTTCAACTTCAGTGGCTAGAGGCTCTGGTGCACCCATTCTCTCTCTCTTTGTCATAAATAAATAAAAATTCACCATTCTCTTCATGTATTAGCTTGGAAAAAGTGACACTTTGAGCTAGAGAACTGGCTTATCAGCTAAGGTGCTTGCCAGTAAAGCCAAAGGACCCAGGTTCAGTTCCCCAGTACCTATGTAAAGCCAGGTGAACAAGGTGATTCATGTGTCTGGAGTTCGTTTTTTGCACTGGCTAGAGGCCCTGGCATGCCCATTCTCTCCCTTTTTTTCTCTTTTAAATAAATAAATATTTTACAAAAAGAAAAAGTGACATTTTCATTTCCATCCGATTTCAATATTAACAAGGGCTTTCCTGCAGAAATAATGTGAAGAATGGTAACCCTTTTATTTCTCAACATTGGATGAAATAAATTTCCATGTGTGTTCTCTATTTTTATGTTATTAGACCAAAGATCTGTATAAATAAGATGCAACCATTTAATACACAAAGAGTTTAATACTCTATAACAATCCATTTCAGTATTGTTGCTCAATATTACATTCTGCAAATGTTCTGGTTTTTAGTAAACTAAAGGCACATAGTACAAAACAAAATCGGTAAATTACTCATTTCCTTTAATTAAGACTTAGAAATGATAAATCATTACAGAATGAGACCTTTGGGGGGTGGTTAGCCTCTTCTTATTGAGAAACAGTTTTTCTCATTGTGGTTTGCATTGATATTATTAGTTTTGCTTTTCACCTGACAACACTGTTTTGGTCATTAACCAGAATACCTCTAGCCTTAAGAAATTCTGTAATTTGGGCTGGAGAGATGGCTTAGCAGTGAAGGCACATGCCTGCGAAACCTAAGGACCCAGGTTTGATTCTCCAGGTCCCATGTAAGCCAGAGGCACATGGCGTGTGCATCTAGAGTTTGTTTGCAGTGGCTAGAAGCCCTGGCGCACCCATTCTCACTCTCTCTCTCTCTCTCTCTCTCTCTCTCTCTCCCTCTCTCTGTCTCAAATAAATAAATAAAAATAAAATATATTTAAAAAAAGAAATTCTGTAATTTATTTCAGGTGTTTAAAATGTTTAAAACAAGCCAGGCATGGTGGCACACATCTTTCATCCCAGCACTTGGGAGGCTGAAGTAGGAGGATCACAGTGAGTTCAAGGCCAGTCTAGAGCTACAGAGTGAGTTCCAGATCAGCCTGGGCTAGAGTGGAACCCTGCCTCAAAAAATAAAAATGTTTAATGTTAATAAGCCTATTCAGTTCTTAAGCATCAAGGTAAATGTCATTACAAAAGTAGAACTGGGAAAATGTTCAAATTTAACATATGAGTGAGGCTTCTGGTCAAGTGTGGACACATGACTTAAGCATTTAAGTGTGACCAGCTAGCTGCCATTCTCTGGAAAAGACACCATTGTTAGAATGAAAACAGCAAAATCGAACGATTGTAGAATGATGTTCCTATGTCTTCTTTACATTCTTACTAATGTCAAGTCTTCTATATAGAGCATTTATTGGAGCTGTCCCAATGAAGTATATATTTTTTCTTTACTACAGCACTTTATAAAAAAAAAAAAAAAAAGGAAGATCAAGTTTACAGGCTACAGAAAGTTTCACATATGGCCATCCCCAGTTTCATAACTACAATTCTGGGTAACCCCTAGAATTATTTATTGACCTTTCCAACTCAAGGAATTTGAAAATACTTAAAAATAACCTAGGAAGCTGGGCGTGGTGGCACATGCCTTTAATCCCAGCACTGAGGAGGCAGACATAGGAGGATTACCTTGAGTTCGAGGCCCTGAGTTAGAGGGCAGCCTGGGCTAAACTGAGACCATGTGTACACCACCACGCCCGGCTGCAAATAATTCTTAAAAAATTAACCCAGCCGGGCGTGGTGGCGCACGCCTTTAATCCCAGCACCCAGGAGGCAGAGGTAGGAGGATCGCTGTGAGTTCAAGGCCACCCTGAGATTGCATAGTTAATTCCAGGTCAGCCTGGGCCAGAGTGAAACCCTACCTTGAAAAAACAAAAAAAAAAAAAAAAAAAAATTAACCCATACAAATGTTTTAATTTTTTAAAATTTATTTGCAAGGAGAGGGGGTGGAGAGAACGGGTACACCAGGCCCTCTTGCCAGTGCAAAGGAAATCCTGATTTCCAGATGCATCAGACTGTGAGGCTTTGCAAGTAAGTGCCTTTAACCACTGAGCCATGTCTCCAGCCCCCATATAAACTCTTTTTTACATATACTTAATTTTTTTTGTTTATTTGTATTTATTTATTTGAGAGCAACAGACAAAGAGAGAAAGAGGCAGAGAGAGAGAGAATGGGCATGCCAGGGCCTCCAACCAGTGCAAATGAACTCCAGATGCATGTGCCACCTTGTGCATCTGGCTTACGTGGGTCCTGGAGAATCAAGCCTCAAACTGGGATCCTTAAGCTTCACAGGCAAGAATTTAGCCGCTAAGCCATCTCTCTAACCCTTACATATACTTTTATAAAAACTTTTTTTTTATCAACAGTGTCCATAAGTATAGACAATAAACCATAACTCCCTTCCCTCCTACATTTTCCCCTTCACAAATCCATCCTTCATCGTATCCCCTCCCTCTCTCAATTAGTCTCTTTTTTATTTTGATGTCATCCATCTTTTCCTCCTGTTAGGAGGGTATTGTGTACTAGTATCAGGTACTGCAAGGTCATGGATATCCAAGCCATTTTGTATGTGGAAGAGTGCATTTTAAGTAGTCCTACCCTTCCTTTGGCTCTTACATTCTTTCCACCACCTCTTCCACAATGGATCCTGAGCCTTGGAAGATGTGATAGAGATGTCTCAGTGATGAATACTCCACTGTCACTTCTTCTCAGCATGATTGTGCCTTTTTGGTCTTCTCAGAGGTCACCTCCATCTGAAAAGATAAGCTTCTCTAACCAAAAGAGAGAATAGCATTAATATATGGGTATGGACATTAAGAAAAGTGTTTACAGGATGGTTTGCTGAGAAGAATATATGCATTTAGCCAGACAACAGCAGACATTACTTTCCCAGGGCTCAAGATCTCCCCTGCCATACACTTTTGACTGTTTTCAGTACCAGGCATACATTCCCTCCAGTGGAGGCAGGCCTCCAGTCCAATTAGAGAGGGGTTGGTTTCCCCAATAATAGATATGCCACTATTGCACCAGTTGGCACATTTGGCCTGGCTGGCCAGTCTTAAGGCTTGCAATGTCCACTGATAGTTACCGTTGATGACCTCTCTCCCATAGGGCTGCAAGCAGTGGTTTTCCCAGCTTTCTGTTAGCTGGTCCATAGGGAGGTTTTCAACTCAGCTCCAGCTTGATTTCTTAGTGACCTGTAGTCCAAGCATGTGGAATCTTCAGCAATAGGATCTTAACCTCTAGTTCTTGTGGGAAACCAAGAGCCTCGGCAATGGCCTGTAATGTTTTGGGGGCATAAGTGACTTCCATGGCCAACAACTCACTGGAAGGCATCTCATCCCTGGCACTGAAATTTTTCTAGTAATTATTTCCCATATAAACTTTAAAAAAAGTTTTAAGTTTTTATTTATTTGCAAGCAGAGAGAGAGAGAGAGAGAGAGAGAGAGAGAGAGAGAGGGAGAGAGGGAGATAGACAAGAGACAGAGAGAGAATGGGCATTCCAGGGCCTCCAGCCACTGCAAACAAACTCCAGATGCATTTGCCCCTTGTGCATCTGGCTTATGTGGGTCCTGGGGAATCAAACCTGGGTCCTTTGGCTGTGCAGGCAAATGCCTTAACCACTAAGCCATTTTCCAGCCCTAAATTTTCATTTATTTATTTAGTTTTGGTTTTTAGAGGTAGGGTCTCACTCTAGCCCCGGCTGACCTGGAATTCACTATGTAGTCTCAGGGTGGCCTTGAACTCATGGCAATCCTCCTACCTCTGCCTCCTGAGTGCTGGGATTAAAGGCATGCACCCCCAAGCCTGGCTTAAATTTTTATTTATTTTTTTAATGAGAGAGATAATTGGTGGGCCAGGGCCTCCAGCTACTGCATTCAAACTCCAGATGCATGCACCACCTAGTGCACATGTGCAACCTTGCACTTGGGTCACCTTGTTCATCTTACTTATGTGGGATCTGGAGAGTTGAACATGGGTCCTTAGGCTTCTCAGGCAAGCACCTTAACTGCTAAAAGCCATATCTCTAGCCCACTCATATAATCTTATAACAGAAAAATTTAAAAACAAACCCAAAATAAAAAGATAATGTACTATTTGACATTTTTTATTTGTGCGTGCATGTTTGCATGTGTGAGTGCAGATGCGTGCATGCCAAAGCATGTGTGTGTAAGTCAGAACATAACCTCAGGTATCAGTCCTCAGTTCCACCTTGTCTGATAGAGAGTCTCCTGCTCTTGGCTTCTGCATTCACCGAGTTAGCTGGTCCATGAGATTCTGGGGATTTTCCTGTCTTCATCTTCCACTTGCTGTAGGATTGCAACTACCAGAAGGCAGCAAAAGAGCAAACTGAGCAAGAGTGAGCTAAACTCTGACAAGGGGGAGCCTGCCCATAGTAAAACACTTCCTCCAGCAAGGTTTCACCTCCCACTCAAATTACCAGTACCTTAGGACCAAGCATTCAAAACACATGAGTTGCCAGGCATGGTGGTGCACGCCTTTAATCCCAGCACTCGGTAGGCAGAGGTAGGAGGATCACCATGAGTTCAAAGCCACCCTGAGACTACACAGGAAATTCCAGGTCAGCCTGGGCTAGAGCGAGATCCTACCTTGAAAAACCAAAAACACCACCACCACCACCACCACCAACAACAACAACAAAACACATGAGTTTATGGAGGACACCTGATTCAACCCACCACTTGTGCACACATATGTGTGCCCACAAAATACAAACATACATATATACATGTGTGCACACCACACAATGCACACACAAAGATAGAGAGAGAAGAAATACCTAATCAAGTAAAATATTGTAAATGTGTAGCTGAGTTTGCAAATAAATAAAGGAAATCATGAGGGGTTGAAACACAAATGGAAAACTGAAAATCAAGTATATGGAGGGAGGTGAAATTCCAGCTACTCTGCTAGTTGGGTGGGTATAGCTTATAGTTGTGTGTTGCATATGTGTGGAAGCCAGAGGTCAACAACAAGCATTTTCCTCCATTGCTCTCCATATTATTTTCTTGAGAAAGAGTTTCTCCCTGAACCCAAAGTTCACTAACTCAACTAGACAAGCTCGCCAGGAAGCTCCTGTCTCTGCTTCCCACACTGGGACTATAGAGAGGAAAGTAAAATTCTTCCTGCAAGTATCTATAACATCAGGCCACTTTCAAATGGGATACAAAATATATACCTCCTGCAAATTCCAGTAACCCTCAAAATGGAAAATAATATAAAATAATCCCTAACTATTGCTATCATTACAGCTACCAACAGAAGCAATAAAAAAGTAATTTGGGCTGGAGAGATAGCTTAGCGGTTAAGGTGCTTGCCTGCAAAGCCTAAGGACCCATGTTTGACTCCCCACATCCTAAATAAGCCAGACACACAAGTTTATGTATGGGCAAGGTCTCATGTACACAAGGTGGAGCATTCGTCTGGAGTTCAATTACAGTGTCTGGAGGCCCTGGCAAGCCAATTCTCTCTTTTACTCTCTCTCATAAAAATGTAATTCATATGAATGTGTTCTTTACCAGGCCCCTACAAAGGAAAAGCTGCACTGAACTTATGTTTTGTTTTATAACAAAAAATGAGGCTGGGTGTGGTAGGACACGCCTTTAATCCCAACACTTGGAAGGCAGAGAGGTAGGAGGATCACTGTGAATTTGAGTCACCTTGAGACTACAGAGTGAGTTCCAGGTCAGCCTGGACTAGAATGAAACCCTACCTTGAAAAACAACAACAACAAAAAAAAAAAAAACAAAAATGAACAAAACACATGAAGAGAAACTCTACCATAAGCAAATGTTTGAAGGCACAACAAACATAAGCATTAAACTTCACAAGTTTAGATAATAAAATCATCTATTATACACTATAAATGAACTATGCTTAAAATGTTGAGAGACATAACTGAAAACACAATAAAAGCAAGACACTATTAAAAATTAAGATCAAGCTAGGCATGGGGATGCATGCCTGTGATCCAAGCAGGAGGAGGCAGAAAGATCAGAAGGTCATTTTAAGATACATAATGAGTTCAAGCACAGCCTAAGCTACAGGAAACCCTGTCTCATGAAAACAAAAACAAAATATACACAGCAAAGGAGAAAAGAAAAGCTAAGTAGTTTTGTATTTAATTTTGATTCCTTTGGCCGTTAATGGTTGATGGAGAAGGGAGAGACATTTTCCTCAGTGGTACAACCACTGGTAAATTGCCTATGATCTGGTAAATAATTTCCCACCCACGTTCACGCACGCAACCATAATTAAACTCAGTGGATCACAAAAATGGCATCAAAGTAGAAGTGGAACTAGTTGGGAAAAAGTAGGGGTTCAGTGGAAGGGGGGAGACAGAAGAAGGTAATGGGAGGTGAATATTATCAAAATACATTATACACATGTACAAAATTGTCAATAGATAAATTAAAGAACAATGATATAAAAAATATAAGCTGGTGGCACATATATATATATGCCGGGCATGGTGGCCAATGCCTTTAATCCCAGCATTTGGGAGGCAGAGGTAGGAGGATCACTGTGAGTTCAAGGCCAGCTTGGAACAACAGTGTGAGTTCCAGGTCATCCTGGGCTAGAGGAAGACTCTACTACAAAAATACCAAAAAAAAAAAAGTAGTCTCCTCTTCCCTTTTTTGCACTTTTGTGTGATTTGTGTGTGTGTGTGTGTGTGTGTGTACTGCTGACCAAACCTAGGGCCTAATATTAATACTTGCTAGGCAAGTGCTGTTCCATTAAGCTAAATGATTAACATTCCAGAAATGAAAAAAAAAAGTTTTAAAAATAAATAATCACCAGGTATTTTGGTCTATTCATGTAACCCCAGCAAATAAATCATACGTATTTTTTAAATTCCTTGCAGCTGAAGAGATGGCTCAGCAGTTAAAGGCACTTCTGAGTAGAATTTTTTTTTGAGGCAAGCCCAACAGACTGCCTTTCTTTAAAATTTTATTTTATTTGAGAGCGACAGAGAGAGAAAGAGACAGATAGAGAGAGAATGGGCACACCACGGCCTCAAGCCCCTGCAACTGAACTCCAGATGCATGTGCCACCTTGTGCATCTGGCTTCTGTGGGTCCTGGGGAATTGAACCTCAAACTGGGGTCTTTAGGCTTAACAGGCAAGCGCTTAACCGCTAAGCCATCTCTCCAGACCCCAGACTGCCTTTTTTTTTTTTTTGGTTTTGCGAGGTAGGGTCTCACTCTGGTCCAGGCTGACCTGGAATTAACTATGTAGTCTCAGGGTGGCCTCGAACTCTCAGCGATCCTCCTACCTCTGCCTCCCAAGTGCTGGGATTAAAGGCGTGCGCCACCACGCCCGGCAAGACTGCTTTTTTGATGAAAGAGAGAGAGAGAGAGACCTTGTACATTTGTGTCATTGTGTGTCTAGCTTACATGGGACCTGCAGAGTTGAATATGAGTCCTTAGGCTTCTCAGGCAAATCCCTTAACAGCTAAGCCATCTCTTTAGCCCCTGGCTGGAGTTTTGATATCCAGCACTGGCATAATGCCAGACACAAAGTGATGCACACATCTGTAATCCCAATTCAACAAATCCTGAAGCTCAAGGGCCAACTCGTTTGGACTTCCCAATAGCAAAACAATGAAAGCGTCTCCATCTTCTTTTTTTTATTTATTTTATTTATTTATTTATTTATTTATTTATTTATTTATTTATTTTTGGTTTTTCGAGGTAGGGTCTCACTCTAGCTCAGGCTGACTTGTGATTAACTATGTAGCCTCAGGGTGGCCTCAAACTCATGGCGATCCTCTTACCTCTGCCTCCCGAGTGCTGGGATTAAAGGCATGCACCACCACGCCAGACTAAGAGTCTCCATCTTAAGGTGAAGGAAAGGACCAACACCCTGAGATTTTCTTTGACCTCCACACAAGGGTCATTACATATACATTCCCATACACCTAATATGCATATACATATATACATACATACACAATTTTTTATTGACAACTTCTATACTTACAAACAATAAACCATGATATTTCCCTCCCCTCCCCCATTCCCCTTTAGAACTCCACTCTCCATCATATCCCCTCCCTCTCTCCATTAGTCTCTCTTTTAATTTGATGTCATCATCTTTTTCTCTTATTATGAGGGTCTTGTGAAGGTATTGCTAGGCACTGCGAGGTCCTTGATATCGAGGCCAATTTTTGTCTGGACAGTTGCATTGTAAGGAGTCATACCCTTCCTTTGGCTCTTACATTCTTTCTGCCCCCCCTTCTGCAATGGACCCTGAGCCTTGGAGGGTGTGAAAGAGATGTTTCAGTGCTGGGCACTCCTCACTCCCTTCTGCTCAGCACTATGTTGCCTTTTGGGTCATCCCAGTGGTCATCACCATCTGAAAAGAGAAGCTTCTCTAACCAGAAGTGAGAGTAGCATTAATATATGAATACGAACATTAAGTGTAGTGCTTTCAGGGCAGTTTGGTGGGAATAATATATACATTTAGCCAGACAAGAGCAGGCTTTATACCCCTAAGGCTCATGACCTCCCCTACCATTGACTTTTTTTTTTTTTTTTTTTTTTTTTTGGTTTTTCGAGGTAGGGTCTCACTCTGGCCCAGGCTGACCTGGAATTAACTATGTAGTCTCAGGGTGGCCTCGAACTCTTGGCGATCCTACTACCTCTGCCTCCCGAGTGCTGGGATTAAAGGCGTGCGCCACCACGCCCGGCCTACCATTGACTTTTGATTAGGTTTTTCAGTACCAGGCATGTATTCCCTCCCATAGAGCGGGCCTTCAATCCAATTAGGGAGCAGTTGGTTTCCCCAAGAGCAGGCATGCCACTATTGCACCCGTCTGTCATTTGGCCTGTCTGCCCAAACTTGAGGTTTCCACTGTCCACTGTTTTCACCACTGATGATTTCTGTCTCCCATATGGCTGCACTCAGTGCAGCTTTTTCCAGCTTTCAGTTGGCTGGTCTACAGGGAGAAGGTTTTCTGCTCAACACCAGCTTGATTTCTCAGTGACCTTGCCACTCAGGCAAGGGAGGTCTTCAGCAATAGAGATACTTTCACAACCATGCTTATTGCTGCTCTATTTAGCTCTATTCAGCTTCTGGATGTGCCATTATTCAAAAAAGTAGGCTTATATAAGTCTTTGTTTTTTTTTTTTTTTTTTTTTTTTTTTTTTTTTTTTGGTTTTTCAAGGTCGGGTCTCACTCTGGTCCAGATGGAATTAGCTATGTAGTCTCAGGGTGGCCTTGAACTCATGGCAATCCTCCTACCTCTGCCTCCCGAGTGCTGGGATTAAAGGTGTGTGCTGCCACACCCGGCTTTTTTCTTTTTTTTTCTTTTTTGGTTGGTTTATATAAGTCTTATCCAGAATATCTTGAATTTTGATTGACCCTCTCCCCACCCTTCATTTACACATTCTCTTCCCCTGGCCTCACTTAGGCCTTTCCCCTGCTTATAATCTGTTCTTCTATTTCATATATGTAATACCATCCCCTTCAGTCCTTCCTTCTCTTCCCTCCCTTATAAGCTTTTTCTAGCTGACTGGCCTCTGCTACCAATTTTTGGTTCCAGCTCACACACAAGTCTATACATTTGTAACTAGGATTCACATATGAGAGAGAACATGCAATGTTTGGCTTTCTGAGCCTGGGTTACCTCACTTAGTATAATCCTTTCCAGATCCCTCCATTTCCCAGAAATTTTCATAATTTCATTTTTCTTTACCACTGAATAGAACTCCATTGTGTAAATGTACCACTGTTGGGCCTTGCTAGTAACAGGCTGGACCTGTGAGGAGGCTGGCCTGAACTATTGGACATGGCCAGGGACCCTGGGCTGTAGGATTGCAGCTGGCCCTCTCAGGAAGTCCCTGGTGACGGTAATGTCCTTCCCTATGTTGTAAGGTTTAGTGAGCTGTCATCACCAAGAGTAGGCAGAACTGGTGAGGCGCTCCCCCCAGACCCCAAAAGGCTCTGACCATTCCATAAGTCAGACTTTGCCCCCCACAGTTCCTGACCTTGTGGCTAGCTGCCCAAGAGACCCTCATGTGGCTAAAGTCACATAGCCTTCTCACCCCCCACAGTAACAGAAGTCACAGCCTTCTGTTAATCTCCTCTTCCGCCCTTTCCGCTATCTTCCATTATCCTTTCCCCATAACTTTGAAGTTACTAGTCCTTCCGCCACCTAGGTAACAGCCCATAAACTATGCATCCGATTGCCATATAGTCTGTACATGCCATCTCAACCTTCCCAAGTGTTTATAAACCCCCCCCTTGAATAAATGAGTGCTGTCCATCAGACAGTCTCCCGGGTGCTCATTGCCCCGTCATGTGATTGTGTGCTGCACTCATCCGCTGTTGGGGTCCCCCCCAAGGCCAGCTCAGGAGGGACAATAGGGTCTCTGCCGAATTGGGGTGAGCAGCGCAGAGTCACGACACAGACTCCGGGAGTTGGGTGAAAGCGGAGCGAGAATCCACAAACTCGTTTATTTAGCACAATGCACATAGGGTTTAAGGGGCTGTTAATCCTTGTATGGGGCGGTCCCCTTTTGGTGACCAATGACAGCCTGTCTCTGGACAGGACATCTCGTAGTAGGCTTCTCGCGAGCATGGGGCTGTAACTGTTGTCACATCAAGCCTGCGCAAAACGCCATTTTTACAGAAGCCACTTCCTGTTTTCTTCTGCCATGAGGTCTGGCTAGGACCAGGCCTGTATTGTGCCATACATATCCTCCTTTTTGTTTTTATTATTGGCAACCCTGAGAGGTATGGTTTATTGCCAAGCCATTGTTGAACCAAGCCCCAAGGGAACATCATACGTGATGGTGCCTGTCTTAGGTTGTTCCATCTCATGGAGTCTTACCCGTCATGGGCCAAATGCCACCTAGGTGAGAAAACCCGAGGGGGATGGCCTGGTATGGCTTTTGGAAAGCCATTGTTGAACCCAGGCCCCAAGGGATCATCACATGTGACAGTGCCTGTCTTAGGTTGCCCCATCTCATGGAACCTTACCCATCATGGGCTGGCCGCCATCCTGGTGAGAAAACCCGAGGGATATGGCCTGGTATGGCTTTTAGCATGAGGTCTGGCTAGGGGCTAGACCTGTATTGTACCATACATATGAGGCTATTGCCTAGGAGGCATGGAAGGGCCAAGTGGGCATGGCTCTGTGGCATGTGAACAGTCCCAGCAAGCGAGAATCATCTAGAGAGCCTGAAGAGGACTGGGGTAGGACAGGTTGTTGGGTGAGTTCACCCTAGCGTCATAGTCAGTAGCATTGAGTGTCCTTAATGGTAGCAGCTCAATGTAATGAAAGGAATTGGAAAGGAATTTATAGCTAGGTGTGTGTGGGGGGGGTAAGTTTAAAGTCCCATATGTAGTCTGAGGGGTCTGGCATCATCTTCTTCAGCAAGGCTGGTCGCTGAGTCAGTGGCCGGTGGGGGGAAATAAGTTTAAAGTCCCGTATGTAGTGTGAGGGATCTGGCATCATCCTCTTCAGCAAGGCTGGTCGCTGAGTCAGTGGCTGGACGGACGTTTCTGGCAGGAATCCAAACTGGGATCTGTGAAGTTTCTGGAAAGACACAAGCATACCCTCGGCCCTGCTTTAAAAGAGGGTGGGGTCCCTTCCAAATATTAGTAAGAGAATCCTTCCAGCAGACTAAGGGTAAGGGCATTGTGGTTGGTTGGGATCTCCAATGTTTGTAGGCTGGGGAGAGTCCTGCCTCATCAAAGGTGAGAAAATTGAGGGTGAAAAGAGCTTCCAGTAGGGCCAAGTGGGGGTCCTTGGGCGACATAGTGGACTTTTGTTTTATGATTAGTTCCTTTAGGGTCCGGTTTGTTCTTTCCACGATGGCCTGTCTTTGTGGGTTGTAGGGGATCCCAAGGGAGTGTTTTATTCCCCAAGATTCCATGAAGGATGTGAATTGGGCAGATGTGTATGCAGGGCCATTGTCTGTTTTAATTGACCAGGGCACGCCCATGACCAACATAGCGGTTTATGTTGCCTTAATGACATGGGATGCCTTTTCCCCAGAGAGAGCAATAGCAAAAGTAAGCTTAGAGTAAGTGTCCACAATGACATGGACATATTTGAGGTTACCAAAGGAAGGTATGTGGGTAACATCCATCTGCCAGATAGAATTTGGGGTAAGGCCTCTAGGATTGACTCCTTGAGGCTGTAGGGGGCCCAGGGGGGCTAGGGGGGCACATGCCTTACAAGTACGGGTTAAATGCTTGAATTGGCCAAGCGAGAGCTCAGGATATAGGGTCTGTATAAGGTCCTGTGCCAAGGAGTATGTCCAAGGTAATTGGAATTTCATCCCTAAGATTTTGGCGGGCCTGGGATTCAGCCAGGTCACTATACGCGGGATGGCCCATTGTAAGAGGACTTGTTCAAAGTAAGCAGAATCAACACCGTATTCCTGGGCTGCCTTACGGATGAGGGCCAGATCAAAGAGGGGGGTGGAGAGCCAAGGCCTGATTGTCGCATCCGGCCCTAAGTTAACAGGGAAGGCAGCGAAGGGGCGTGTCAGGGAACAGGCAGTCACCTGGGTGTGTCCAGGACTGAGTGGGGGGTGGGGGGGGAGATCCTTGGAAGGGTAACGAGGGGGAGGGGTGGTTGCCAGTGTGGCTGTAGCAGGAGGGGGTTGTGGTTGTGTGTGTAATTTAAAAGTTTGACTTCCTCCTCATCCGAGTTACCGTAAGAGGGGGCTGGGAGGAACGAACTTTGAAGAGCCAGTTTAGGATCCTCCTTACAGCGTTCATTATGGGCCGAAATGACGTTCTCTACAGTGGTCTTTAAGGCCGGCAATTATGGCAAGGAGGATAAGAATCCATGGGGCTAAAACAAGAGTTTCATCCCAAAAGCTATGGAGGTCTTTTTGTTTTAATTTTAAGCCACATTGCAGAAGGAGGGCCTTAAGAGCCTGCAATTGCGGCGTACTCTGGTGGGGAGGGAGGTTGCCCATTGCCGCGTGACGTTGTTTGATGGGGGGGGGGGGCTGGGCTGGGACACTCCTGAATCAAAGAGACTGAAAAAATAATAACCCAGATCAAAGATGATAGACCAGAGGATAATCACGCAAACCAGAAGTCCTAATGCCGGGGCCAGCTGAGACATACAGATAGATTGTTTAGGACCCACGTGTCTTGTGCTTAGTGGGGGGAGGGGCCAACACAGGCTTAGGGCCATGCGGCAGTGTGTGCCTTACTGGGGGGGAATGGGAGGACAAACAAAGGAAGAAGGGAGGGGAAGGGGCTGCCTGCTCACCCACAGGCAACCGTTAGCCGTTTTTCTCACCAATGGAGAACTGGGCGCTTTGCTCGTCGGACTTTCAAGGACGAGGCATCACCGAGGGGGCTACTCGCCGAGGGGGCTTCTCGAAGAACTGGGCGTTTTGCCGTTCTGCCAAACACCGAGGGGGCTGCTCACCGGCTCATGGGACGTTCAACGGGGCATCTTGCCAGACGCCGATGGGGCAGGGGGTCACAGATGGGGTGTCTCGCTAACACCGACGTCGGGGCAGAGGGTCCCTGTTCAGGCGCCAGATGTTGGGGTCCCCCCCAAGGCCAGCTCAGGAGGGACGATAGGGTCTCTGCCGAATTGGGGTGAGCAGCGCAGAGTCACGACACAGACTCCGGGAGTTGGGTGAAAGCGGGAGTGAGAATCCACAAACTCGTTTATTTAGCACAATGCACATAAGGTTTAAGGGGCTGTTAATCCTTGTATGGGGCGGTCCCTTTTTGGTGACCAATGACAGCCTGTCTCTGGACAGGATATCTCGTAGTAGGCTTCTCGCAAGCATGGGGCTGTAACTGTTGTCACATCAAGCCTGCGCAAAACGCCATTTTTACAGAAGCCACTTCCTGTTTTCTTCTGCCATGCAGTCTGGCTAGGACCAGGCCTGTATTGTGCCATACAATCCGCTACTCCAGGAAGGACCCTGCTGCTTCCCTCCCAACTCCTCTCTCCCTCGCCAGGGATGTCAGTGGCCAACGACCCCAGGGGAACGGGAACAGAACGAGACCCACATATCACATCTTTATTATCCATTCATCTGTGGAGGGACATCTAGGCTGGTTCCATTTCCTAGCTATTTTGAATAGAGCAGCAAAAACAATGGTTGTGCAAGTATCTCTAAGGTAGTGAGAAGAATTCTTCAAATATATGCCTAGGAGTGCTATAGCTGGATCATATGGTAAATCTATTTTTATCTGTCTCAAGAACCTACACACTGATTTCCACAATGGCTGGACCAGATTACATTCCCACCAATAGTATAGAAGTGTTCCTCTTTTTCCACATCCTTGCCAACACTTATTGTCATATTTTTTTCTTTCTGGTAGACAGGAGTGAGATGGAATCTCAAAGTAGTTTTAATTTACATTTCCCTCATGGCTAAGGATGTAGAACCCTTTTTTTAGATGTTTATATGCCAATTGTATTTCTTCTAAAAACTTTCTATTTAGTTCCATAGCCCATTTTTTTAAAAAATATTTTTTTAAAATTATTATTTTTATTAACAACTTCTATACTTACATACAAAAAACACATGATATTCCCTCCTCTCCCCCATTCCACTTTAGAACTCCAATCTCCATCATATCCCCTCCCTCTCTCCATTAGTCTCTCTTTTAATTTGATGTCATCATCTTTTTCTTCTATTTTTGAGGGTCTTGCAAAGGTATTGCTAGGCACTGCAAGGTCATCGATATCAAGGCCAATTTCTGTCTGGGCGGTTGCATTGTAAGAAGTCATACCCTTCCTTTGGCTCTTCCATTCTATCTACCCCCTCTTCCGCAATGGTCCCTGAGCCTTGGAGGGTGTGACAGAGGTGTTTCAGTGCTGGGCATTCCTCCATCCCTTCTTCTCAGCACTATGTTGCCTTTTGGGTCATCCCAGTGGTCATTGCCATCTGAAAAGAGAAGCTTCTCTAACCAGAAGTGAGAGTAGCATTAATATGTGAACATTAACAATAAGTGTAGTGCCCCCAGGGCAGCTTGGTGGGAATAATATATACATTTAGTCAGATAAGAGCAGGCTTATACCCCTAAGGCTCATGACGTCTCCTGCCATAGACTTTTGCTTAGGTTTTTCAGTACCAGGTATGTATTCCCTCCCATAGAGAGGGCCTTCAGTCCAAGTATGGAGCAGTTGGTTATCCCAAGACATAGCCCATTTTTTTTAACTGGGTTGTTTGATTTCTTATTGTTCTGTTTTTTGAGTTCTTTGTATATTCTGGATATTAATCCTCTGTCAGATGTATAGCTGGCAGATTTTCTCCCATTCTGTAGGTTGTCTCTTTGCTGATCAGTTTTGAGAGATCATTAATGCCCTTGAAGTGGTTTTGTGGGTGTGAAACAAATGGTGAGAATTTGAATTGGTCCCTCTTATTATAGTATTGAAGTTAAGTCTACTTAATTTATCAAGTCATGTTCATGCCCTTATTTTATATACTTGTATCTATCAATAAACATTGTGATACTTGAAAAAAATATTTTTTTAAATGTAAGGCAACCCTGGGCAACATAGCAAGATCCAGGTTAATGTGGGCTATATAGTAAGGATTCATTATAGAAAGCCAAATAAATAAATAAACAAAAACAGAAAGCATCCTAAAAACTCAATGGGTATATTGAGCCACATAATGAACATAGCTAATGAGAAAAGTGGTAAACTGAAAATAAAGAATTGAGAATGCCGTATTGAGAGATAAAGAAATATATATAAGTGATAAAGAGAGAGACGACAAATAAAAAAGAACTGACATTTGAAGAAATAATGGCCAAGAGTGTCTCAGAACAGGTGAATTCAACATACAAAAGCTCAGATTCAAGAAGTATGACTCCTAACCAGGATAAAGACAACTAACTTCACAAACATCCAAACAAGTGATCATGATGATAATACCCAACATTTTCTATGTGCCATTACCCAAAAGATAATGATTTTAATATAATGATATTTCCCGTCTTTTTGTGTCTATGCACGTTAATGTACAGCACAAAAACTTCAAAGCAATAATAGAATAACAGTATATATACAATTATGTATCCTAGTTTTTACTCAACATTTTACCCAGAAGCATTTTCCCTTGGTAGTAAGAATTACTTGGTAATAAGCAGTAACAACTTTAGTAGCAGTACCAGCTACTACATAAATAACTGCTAACGTCTTAGTGTAGTAATGAGCTTGAGTTTTGAAATCAAAGTTGATGTGAGTCCCAGCTCTCCACTTACTAGCTGTGTGGCACTGGACGACTGACTTATCATCTCCCTTATTCCATTTCCTCAACAGTAAAAACCTACATCCTATAGTGATCACAAGTTACTGTTTAGAAAGCTATCACTTAAATACTGTGCTAAATACACAAATCGCATTAAATTCTCACAAACTCCAAGAACAAACTGTTCTTGTGCCTATTTTACATGAGAGAAAAAGTGGGGCTTAGAAAGATTGAGAGACACACAGCCAATGATGGTTCTTTCAGATGTCTTTAAAACCTAAGCTATTGTTGTGCATGGTAGCACATGCCTGTAATCACAGCATTTAGAAGGCAGAAGCAGAAGGATTTCGAGTTCTATGCCAGCCTAGTGAGGCTACATAGTGAGACCTTGTCTCCAAAAATCAGTTAGTGCTGGAAAGATGGCTTAGCAGTTAAGGTGCTGGCCTGCAAAGCCTTAGGATCCAGGTTCAATTCCCCAGAACCCATGTAATCCGGATTTACATGTGGCACATGCAACTGGAGTTCATTTGCAGGACTAGAGGCCCTGCAATGCCCATTCTCTCTCTCTCTCTCTCTCTCTCTCTCTCTCTCTCTCTCTCTTTTTCTCTATCTCTCTGTAATAAGTGAGTAAAAATAAAATAAAATAAATGTTTTAAAAAATCACAATTATACTGGGGAATCGAACCTGGGCTATCAATATTTTCAAGAAAGTGCTTTTATAAGCTGAACCATCTCCCCAGCCCACCAAATCATTTTATTTACTTGGAAAGAGAGAGAGAAAGAGAGAGACTAAATCCAGATGCATGTGCCACTTTGCACATCTAGCTTTATGTGGGCATAAGAAAACCAAACTCAGCAACCAGGCTTTGCAAGTAAGCACTTTTAACCAACTGAGCCACCTCCTCAGACTCCAATCTTTATTTTGAAATATTGCTTACATAACACTACAAAATTGGCCCTGATGGCTCCCATTCCCATCCTTCCTCTCTCAGGCAATTTCAGTAGACTCAAAATTGTCTCGAGTCACCTTCCTACTTTCTGTCTCCTCTCTCTTATAACTACAGGAAAATGAACCTGAAAAAGCCCTAATGATGCATGCTATTATATATGACTACAACAGAGGCCAGGATGTTAGATTCCTTAATAAAAAAAATCAGTACTCCCCAAAAAAATCACAATTAATTAAAATATATGCCATTTATTGTTTAATTTACTTTTTTTGTTTTTTGGTTTTTCGAGGTAGAGTGTCACTCTAGCTCAGGCTTACCTGGAATTCACTATCTAGTCTCAGGGTGGCCTCGAACTCATGGTGATCCTCCCACCTCTGCCTCTGCTGGGATTAAAGGCGTGTGCCACCACGCCCGGCTCTTTTTTTATTTGAGAGAGAGTGGGTATGGGTGCTCAGGACCTCATGCCTCTGCAAATGAATTCCAGACACACTTGCCACTTTGTGCTTTACATGGGTACTAGGAAATTGAACTTCGGCATGCAGGCTTTGTAAGTAAGTGCTTTAACAAGTGAGCCACCTCCCCAGCCCTTGCTCTTTATTGTTATGTTTCTAATCTTCTAGGTCATTAAAAATATTTCAATTTATTTGAAAACAGAGAGAGAGAAGGAGAGAGAGACAGAGAGAGAGAGAGAGAGAGTATGGGCATGCTAGGGCCTCTTGCCACTGCAAACGACCTCCAGGTGCATGCACCACTGTGTGCATCTGGCTTATGTGGGTACTGGGGAATTGAACCTGGACCATCAGATTCAGCAAGCAAGTGCCTTTAACCACTGAGCAATCTCTTCAGTTCTTCTGTATCATTTTTTTCTTTTCTATTCTTTTTTTTCAAGGTAGGGTCTCACTGTAGCCCAGGCTGACCTGGAATTCACTATGTAGTCTCAGGCTGGCCTCAAACTCATGGCGATTCTCCTACCTCTGCCTCCCAAGTGCTGGGATTAAAGGTGAGCGCCACCATGCCCAGCTCTGTATCTTTTTTTTTTCCAAAACATTTTATTTATTTATTTATTTATTTATTTATTTATTTATTTATTTATTTATTTACTTGAAGGAGAGTTCCAGAATGAGTATGGGCATGCCAGGCTCTCCTGCTACCACAAACAAACTCCAGAAGTATGTGCCACTTTGGGCATCTGGCTTTATGCGGTTACTGGGTAATTGAACTTGGGTCATTAGGCTTTTCAGCCAAGTGCCTTTAACCACTGAGCCATCTCCCAGCCCCCTCTGTATAATTTTAAAAGCCTCACAGTGTTATAGATTTTCATACTGTTGAGTTATTTGTCTCACGGCCATGAAAAATTGAGCAACCAGGTACAAAGCAAAGTAGGTTTATTGAGAAAAAAGGTGGAAAAGCCCCAAAGTATCAGGGAAAGCATGCTTAGGATATCAGCTGGCATTCAAAGGAGAAACAGAAAGGGGAAAACGTTATGCTTTCTGGGTTAAGAGTTCAGGAAGTGGGTTGACTTAGCAGTAATGATCTGGGTGCAACTGTACCAAAGGAGGACATTCTGGGGGTATAGAATGTTGTCACATTAAGGGTATAATTATTCCTCTCACCTCCTTAGCATGTCTTTAGGTAAGGGGTGGTCTCTTGACTAGGTGAGTGATTGACAGGTTCAACCCTTATCACTTTCATACCAGGGAGTACCTCCTCTAATGCCCTCCAAGTCTGTTAATGCCTGTCTACTTACCTACAATATTAGCATATACAATTAATAAAGCTCACATTCCTCAATTGTTGCATATTTGGATCTTTTCCATTCATTTCTATTACAAATAACCCAGTGAAGCACATCTTTGCCCATAAAATACTGTGTGAACTTCTGATTGATTTTTCTCCTTCCTTCCTTCCTTCTGCCCCGGCCAGCAGGGCTTCAACGGGAGCAAGGACCCTAGAGAACCTGAAAGGAAAGGGACAAGAGACACAAGGAACCAACAGCAAGACAAGAGTCTGATCAAGTTGTGAATTTTATTAATCTCAGGGTGCCTTTTATACAGCAGAACAGGAAAGTAGCTTAGGTATTCTATAATTATGTTTCAACAGGATAAGACCCCAGCCCCAAGGCCATAAGATGTTCCGTTCCACAGGATAAGGCTCCAGCCCCAAAGCCATAAGATAACGACTTCCTCAATCTCTGTGCATGGGTTAATAGATAACTGCAGACCTTGTGACTTCCCAGAACAGACAACTTATCACACAATGGAGTCACTACTCAAGATGGAGGCACTTTTGGTTACCTAGTGCCCAATGGTTCCCGACACCTTCCTTCCTTCCTTCCTTCCTTCCTTCCTTCCTTCCTTCCTTCCTTCCTTTTTTTCATTAGAGAGAGACAGAGAGAGAGAGTGAGAATGGGCATGCCAGGGCCTCTGGCCACTGCAAACGAACTCCAGATGTATGTGCCACCATGTGCATCTGGCTTAGCTGGGGACCTGGAGAATCGAACCTGGGTCCTTAGGCTTTGCAGACACACACCTTAACTGCTAAGCCATCTCTCCAGCCCCTTCCTTCCTTTCTTATTTATTTAGAGACAGTGTCTTATTATGTGTCCCAGGCTGTCCTGGAACTCTGGTCCTGTCTAAGCCTCTCTAGTACTGGGATTATAAGCATGGTGGCACCAAATCAACTCTTCAAGGCAATTATTTTGAAATGGACTTAACTAAGTCAAGAAATATGATATTTTAAAGCTCTTGCCATATGCTGGAATACTGCTTTCCAAAAAGCAGTAAACCATTTGCATACTTATTGGCAGTGTATGAGTGTAAGGTTAACATTTTCCTCATATATTGGTCATCCATTTATATCCTTTGCTTATTTTTCATTAGAGAATTTGTTTTCTAATTTTTATGTTATAGTTATATATCATGTTATATTGTTATGTCATATTATATGATATATGTTACATATGAATATAGTTCTATAGACATATAAATATGATGTTTATATATGTGGGTATTAAGCAGGTTTAAAAAAATATTTTTTATTTATTTATTCATTTATTTGAGAGAGAGAGAATGGGAGGAAGAAACAGGACGGGTGTGCCAGGGCTTCCAGCCACTGCAGATGAACTCCAGATGCTTGCTCCACCTTTGTGCATCTGGTGTATGTGGGTACTGGGGAATCGAACCTGGGTCCTTAGGCTTCACAGTCAAGTGCCTTAACCACTAAGCCATCCCTCCAGCCCCTTAACCAGGCTTTTGTTGTTGATTTTTTCTTTGAGGCAGGCTCTCACTCTAGCCCATGCTGACCTGAAGCTCACTCTGTAGTTCAGGCTAGCCTCAAACTCACAGTGATCCTCCTACCTCAGCCTTCTGAGTGTTAGGATTAAAAGCATGTGCCAGCACACCCGCTATTGTTGCTTTTTTTAAAAAAAAAATTGTGTTTTTTTATTTATACCCTAGAGGTGTAACGCCTGCTGGTGTCGGGCTAAATGCATATATTATGCTCAGCAAACTGCCCTGTAATCACTTTTCTTAAGGTTCAGACCCATATATTAATGCTACTCTCACTTTTGGTTACAGAAGCTTCTCTTTTGGATGGCAGTGACCTCTGGGATGACTCAAAAGGCACCATAGTGCTGAGAAGAAGTGACAAAGAAGTGTGCAGCACTGAAACATCTCAGTCATACCTTCCAAGGCTAAGGGTCCATTGCAGAAGAGGTGGCAGAAAGAATGTAAGAGCCAAAGGAAGGGTAGGGCTCCTTACAATGCATGTTTCCAGACACAAAATGGCCTGGATGTCCATGACCTTACAGTGCCTGGAACTACCTACAAAAGACCACCATAATAGGAGGAAAAAAATGATGACATCAAAATAAAAGAGAGACTGATGGAGAGGGGGAGGGGATATGATGGAGAGTGGAGTTGTGAAGGGGAAAGGGGGATGGGAGGGAATTATCATGGATTATTACCTATAATTATGGAAGTTGTCAATAATAAAAAATTTAAGAATTTTATTTTATTTATTTGACAAGGAGACACACACATGGGGAGAGAGAGAGAAAAAGAAAGACAGGGTCACATGTAGCCCAGGCTGGCCTCCTGATCATCTTGCCTCCACTTCCCAAGTGCTGGAATTACTTGTATCTGCCAGTTTATCCTGGGCTAGAGTGAAATCCTATTTCAAAACAAATGGAAAACAAAGAAAGGCATACCCAGAAGATGGGTTTATGTGGCTCGGGGGATCACAATTAACTTTCTTTGGGCTGTATATCAAGGTACTTGGTGTCTCTTAAGTTATATCCCTAAAGGTTGCTAAGAAACCACCCCTCCTTTTCAACATTGTTTCAAGAATGTAATTTGTAATAAAGAATTTCTCTTAATAAACAAATTCTACAGCTGGTACTGTATCAGAACTAGAGTTGAGAGAGGAATATTAAAGATTTAGGGTATTATCTTGATGCGCTATTTGACCTCCGTTGCTCAGGAAGCTTGAAGTCTTCTGAAGTCAGAAGTTGTGGTACTTTGAATGGATGTCTGTCCCCCAATTGATTCAGGAGTTTTATTCCAGCTTGTAACTTGGTGTCACAGTGGGTGGATCCTATGATCCAGCCCTAAGGGGTGTGTGTGTGTGTGTGTGTGTGTGGGGTGGATTTGGAATTCCATTCTAAAGATATGCAAAGTGCCTGAGCTTTTCCTGAGGTTCCTAAACTGTGCTTGTTTGCTTTTTGGTGGTGAATTTTCTTTTGGCATGGTCCTGTGAAAGGAGGCCTAGCTTCTTCTGTCCTTATGGAACAGCCCCTCTATCTGTAAGCTTCAATAAATACCTTCTTCCTCCCATAAACTGCCTGGTCTAGAGAGATTCATCCCAGTAATGTTGGAGCTGACTGCTACAGAAGTTTTCTGTTTTTATTCTTTAACAAAGGTGTTTGAAGTCCAAAGCCTTCTATCAGTAAAAGCAACCGAGCCTCCTCTCTCCTATGCCTGCTTCCCATATCCTTATAATTTTCCCTGTCTTTCTATTCCATATATACAACTATGTATACCACGTTCCTTGAATTATAAGTGTCCCCATTCTTGCAAGACTTACAGAGTCAGTGGCCCTTGCAGATTCCACTGTGGTATAGACTGTACCCAAACCCTCTAATCACAGCTAAGAGCCACACAGAGATTATACTACAGTGTTCAGTTGAAAATAATGTCAATATTACAGAAGAGACCAATACCCTAGGATACATCATCAAGGAAAGAAAAACTTACTAAGAATATCATCACATAAAAGCATAATGGAGCCCTGAGACTACAGAGTGAATTCCAGGGAGTGAGACCCTACCGCCTTTAATCCCAGCACTCGGGAGGCAGAGGTAGGA
This sequence comes from Orientallactaga sibirica, assembly GCA_036365145.1. NCBI lineage: Eukaryota > Metazoa > Chordata > Mammalia > Rodentia > Dipodidae > Orientallactaga > Orientallactaga sibirica. Next base: position 509,878 of record JAEOAD010001221.1, read on the forward strand.
GAGATCAAGAAAGTGAGGATTTTCTTTTGTTTGTTTGTTTTGTTTTTGAGTTCAAGGCCACCCTGAGACTAATTCCAGGTCAGCCTGAGCTGAAGGCCTGGGAGAGTGAAACTCTGCAAAGCCAAAGACCTCAGGATCCAAAACCAAAAAAAAAAAAAAAGACTCTAAATCTCTAGAAAAAAAGAAATTAAATTAGTATAGTCATTATGAGAAAAGTATAGAGGTTTCTAAAAACAGCTAAAGGGGCTGGAGAGATGGCTTAGTGGTTGAGAATGAGAGGCGCATGCCTGTTTTAATCAAAAAGAAAACAAATGTGTGTTGGTAAGGTTGTAGAAAAAGGAAACCTATGCACACTGTTGGTAAAAATGTCTAAGGACAGCCCCGGTTCAATTCTCCAGTTCCCATGTAAGCCAGATACACATGGTGGCACATGCGTCTGGAGTTCGTTTACAGTGACTAGAGGCCCTGGTGTGCCCATTCTTACACACACACACTCTCTCTGTTTCTCTCTCTCTCTCCCTCTCTCTGTCTGTAATAAATAAATTCAAAACAACTAAAACTTGAACTATCATGTCTTACACTTTCATTCCTGGAAATATAGCCAAAAGAACTGAAATCAGTATGTTGATGAAATACATGAAATCATATGTTCATTGTACCATTATTCACAATACCCTAGGTATGGAATCAACGTAAGTGTCATATCAAGATATGAATAAAGATAAAACTTGAACTATCATGTCTTACACTTTTATTCCTGCTAGCCAAAAGAACATGTATTCATGAAATCATATGTTCAGAATACTATCCAACCTTAAAGATGAATGAAATTATCTCATTTAGGACCACATGTATGAATATATAGGCCATTATGCTAAGTGAAATAAACCAGGCACAATAGCATGAGAGTACACTGCCTGTAATTCCAGCAGTTGGGAGGCACAGGCAGGAGGATTATGAGTTGAAGGCAAGCTTTACCCATCATAGTGAGTTCTAAGCCAGCCTGAGACCCCATAAAAAAAAAAAAAAAAACAGGCTGGGAATGTAGTCCAGTGGTGGACCACTTGTCTCAGTACTATTTTAAAAAAATAAAGGGCTTAGTGGTTAAGGGGCTTGCCTGCGAAGCTTAAGGACCTATGTTCAACTCAGACAAGGTGACACTTGCACAAGGTCACACATGTGCACAAGGTGGCACACATGCCTGGAGTTTGATTACAGTGGCTGGAGGCACTGGTGTACCAATTCTCTCTCTCTCACTTTCACTTTCTCTCATTAAAAGGCCAGTCTGTTGGGCTTGCCTCAAAAAAAAAATAAGAATAGTAGGCCTTCAGGTAGGCCAAGAGGCAGGTACAGAAAGACAATTTTTATTTTTATTATTTTTATTTATTTGAGAAAGAGAAAAACAGGCAGATAGAGAGAATGGGCACGCCAGGGCCTTCAGCTGCTGCAAACGAACTCCAGATGCATACGTCACCTTGTGCATTTGGCTTACATGGGTCGTGGGGAATGGAACCTGACTCCTTTGGTTTTGCAGGCAAATGCCTTACCACTAAGCCATCTCTCCAGCCCCGGCAATTTTTTAAAAATATTTTATTCTTTATTTATTTAGTTGAGAGAGAGAGATACAGAAATAGGCAGGTAGAGAGAGAGAGAGAGAGCAAGAATGGGTACGCCAGGGCCTCCAACCACTGCAAATGAACTCCAGAGGCATGCACCCCCTGGTGCATCTGGCTTACGTGGGTCCTGGAGAATCGAGCCTAGAACCGGGTTCCTTAGGCTCCACAGGCAAGTGTTTAACCGCTAAGCCATCTTTCCAGCCCCCCCTTTTTTTTGAGGCAGGGTCTTGCTCTAGCTTAGGCTGACCTGGAATTCACTATGTAGTCTCAGGCTGGCCTTGAACTCATGGCAGTTCTCCAACCTCTACCTCCCAAGTGCTGGGATTAAAGGCATGCACCACCATGTGCAGGTGAATATTGTATTTTGGTTTGTTTGTTTTTCGAGGTAGGGTTTCACTCTAGTCCAAGCTGACCTGGAATTCACTATGTAGTCTCAGGGTGTCCTCGAACTCACAGTGATCTTCCTACCTGTGCCTCCCAAGAGCTGGGATTAAAGGCATGTACCACCACGCCCGGCTGAATATTGTGTTTTTTAAAAAAATATTTTTATTTTATTAGAGAGTTTGAAAGAGAATGGGCATGTCAGGGCCTCTAGCCACTGCAAAAGAATTCCAGATGCATGTGTCCCCACGTGCATCTGGCTTATGTGGGTTCTGGGGAACTGAACCTGGGTCCTTAGGCTTCACAGGCACCTTATCCACTAAGCCATCTGCAGCCAGTTTATCTGAGAGAGACAATGGCCTCTAGTTGCTGCAAATGAACCCCAGAACCCCAGACTTGCCACCTTGTGCATGTGGATTCTGGGGAGTCGAGCCTAGGTCCTTAGGCCTCACAGGAAAGAGCCTTAAACACTAAGCCACCTCTCCAGCCTAAGTATTGTATTTTTAATTTTTCTTTAAACGTAGCATACAAACTAATAGTATCCATTACTGAATTTTCATATATGCTTTGTTTTTGTTGATCCTCCTTTCCCACTCCCCTGCCCCCATCTCCAGTAGTCCCTTCTCCATTTTCATGTCATGTATATTCTATTACCTTCTCCCCCCCCCCAACTTCATTCCTTATGACCTCTCTTTGCCCTCTCATGGTCCCTTTTCTAATGTTATGTCCTGTACCCACACTCTTATGTGCATATATAGAAATTAAGTCTATAATCTGTATATGAGAGAAAATGTGTAAATTTGTACAAAAAATACTGTGCCAGAGTTTTGTATTTTTCTTTCCATTTAGTATTAGAAGATTTTTATCTGAATCCTTGTATTTCAAAAAAAGACATTCATGTTTGAAATAACTGACCAGGATTGTGAGTTCAGTATATTATGGCTGTTGATAGAATTTTACAATTGTGAAGCTGACTAATGATTTTAATTTGAAACACATTAGCAACATTTTAGAATTACTCCTTCCCTCATCTAGCTTTTAGAAAAATGCACATGGACAGTGACAAAATTGAATACTTCAACAAAAAGGAGTGTGTTTAAATGAATACATTTGGCCTTTCATGATAATAATGAAACATTTACTGCTTTTCCCACATCTAGTTCACAACTATTACAAAGAAGCAAAGAATTTTGAGCAAGTATCATAAAATGATAAAAAGGTTCCTTATATTCTTTCTTTTTATCTGTAAATTATTAATAGTATATACAATTCCTGCATTATAAGAAAGAGGTTTCACTGAAAAAGTAGTCTGTCATACATAAGTGTTCATTATGCAGACCCATGGAGGCTTAAGAGTTCATTGGGATGATGTCAGTTTTAATTGCCTCTACTTCTCTCTAGCTGATGGATGTCATGCACTTGTTAAGGTAGAAGATGTTACACTGCCAGCTAAGCTGGTTGATTTGCCTTGTGTTATTGGAAGCTTGAAAACTCTTGATAAAACATTTTATAAAACAGCAGATGTTTCCCAGGTATGGACTGATTTTCTTATTTACTTATTTATTTCCCAGTGCTGGGGAATAAAACCTAGGGGCATGGATGCTAGGCAAACAGTCTACCAATTAAGCTATATCATCAGCCTCTGGATTGATTTGCTTAATCCTCTAGCTGTCATATCCTTCATGGAATCTCTTTTTAGTTCTCCCAGTATTCCTTTCCACTTTGTTGAAGGACTGCTCATTATTTTTATAACTGCCAAATTGATTGCATGGGAATAAAATGTCATATTCTTATTTTTTTTTATTTGATCCCTAACTTTTCACCACCTCCTTTTTTCCAAACAAGCTTGCAGACTTTGTTCCCTGTTGGCCAGTTATCCTGACTTACATTAATTTAAAAGTATGAATGGAAAGCCTGGTGTGGTGGTTCACACCTTTTATCCCAGCACTCAGGAGGAGGTAGAGGTAGGAGAATGGCTATGAGTTCGAGGCCACCATGAGACTATATAGTGAATTCCAGGTCAGCCTGGACTAGAGTGAGACCCTCCCTTGAAAAAAAAATAATAAAATAAAATAAAATAAAATAAAATAAAATAAAATAAAATAAAATAAAATAAAATAAAAGCATGAATGGTTGAGCTCTTTTTCTGAACTTTCCACTAAAGTGTCATGGTAAACCTGAAGAAAAAATTGACTCTTGCCAGGCATAGTGGCTCACATGTTTAATCCCAGCACTTAGGAGGCAGAGGTAGGAGGATCACTGTGAGTTTGAGGCCACCCTGAGACTACATAGTGAATTCCAGGTCAGCCGGGGGTAGTGCAAGACCCTACCTCGAAAAAACAAACAAACAAAAAATTGATTCTTATTCATCATTCTTGCTGGTGCTTTCTGATTTCCTATCTAAATAAGAAAGCCAGGATATGTGCATTTTCAAAATACTCCCTGTGCAGTGATAAAACTCCAGGGAAAAGTAGGGTGGGGGGAATGGGACTATGAGAGAATATGAGTAAATATCTCATAGCACTTGGTTTTCTGGAAATGCCAAGCTGTAAAGACACTTGCCTGAAAAGCCTAAGGACCTGGGATTGATTCCCCAGTATCCACATAAAGCAAAATGCATAAGATGGTGCATGGTCTGGAATTCATTTGCAGTGGCTAGAGGCCCTGCCATGCTGCCCGTATTTTAAAATAATTTAAAAATATTTAATGTATTTATGAGGGAGAGAAAGGGAGAGAAAACTGGCACTCCAGGGCCTCTTGCCACCACAAACAAACTCCAGATACATGTGGTACTTAGTGCATCTGGCTTTACATGGGTATTGGGAAGTTGAACCCATGCTGTCAAGCTTTGCAAGCAAGTGCATCTAACTGCTGAGCCATCTCTCCAGCCCCAAATTCTTTGTCTTTTCTAAATGTAGATGCTTGTGTGCAGTGCTAATGGTGATCCCTGGTCTTCTTCAGAAGCATCAGTTACTCCTACTGGTCTAAGTATAACTGAGTGTGGTGAAGGACATAGAGATAAACAGTTTCTCTGGAATCATGGCAGTAAGTCATTAGCCTCTTGCTCATTCTGACTGACTACATTTATCTGCTGAATCATAATTCCCATTGAATCATAGACCTCTTACCTGATTCATTAGGCTCTTGGATATTCTTTTTTTTTAACTTGGTTTTTCGAGGTAGGGTCTCTAGCCCAGGCTGACCTGGAATTCACTCTGTAGTCTCAGGGTGGCCTTGAACTCATGGCAATCCTCCCACCTCTGCCTCCCCGAGTGCTGGGATTAAAGGCGTGTGCCACCACACCTGGCTAGGCTCTTGGATATTCTTAAAGGAAAGAGTCATGTCATGAGCCAGTAGATTATAGCATGACCTTTTTCTTTATCACATTCTGATAGATATTAGACAATCATGTGTATGTTTTTTCATGTTATATTTATTTTAGTTACTCCACCACTTAAGAATGTCAGATAGAAAAGGTTCCAGAAAACAACAAAGAAGGTTAGTGTGTCTGTTTGTGTGCCTGCTTGGTGGATTAGAAGAGGATTATGAGTAGGGAAGAAAGGAAGGAAATCAGTTGGGAATTAACTTATCCATTAGTTTATATGTTCAATAAACTGCCTGCCAGGTGTCATAGTGCACACCTGTAATCCCAGAACTTGGGAAGCTAAGGCAGGAGGATCAAGAGTTTGAAGCCATCCTGGGCCACATAGTGAGATCCTGTCTCAAGAAAGTAAAAATTAAATAAATACACTGTGGTAGTTTGAATATATGTCCCCCAATATATTCAGTATTTTATTAGTTATAGTTTGCATCTGCAATCACCTTGCTAGAGGCAAGGTCACTGGGAGCTGGTCTTAAGGTGTTAATGGTGGGTTTGAGATTCCATTGTAAAGATAGGCAAATGTGCCTAGCAGGAGTTCCTGAAGTGTGCTGTGTGACCTTTTGGCTGTAGTTTTTGCTCTGTGTGCTGTGGTGGCTGGTTGGCTTTTGCTCTCTCTGCCTGGCCTTGTGAGAGCAGGCCGCTACTTCTGCCTTTATGGAACTTCCCCTGGATCTGTAAGCTTCAATAAATAATATCCTTTCCTCCATAACTGTGCCCGGTCTGGAAGTTCATCTCAGCGAACCCGAAGCTGTCTGCTACATACACCATGCTGGCACTTGGGAATATACCAATGAATAAACACAGACCAAGTTCTTGAGGTTATAAGTTCATTGCTAGGGACTTGAAAGCAAGCACCTTTAACCATTGAACAATCTTTCTAGCCCCTTGGGGCTTTGAAGGATCATGAATTTGAAATTTAACCTCATACTTTTATTTTTTTTTTTTAATTTTTATTTATTTGAGAGAAAGAGGCAGAGAGAGAGAGAGAGAGAGAGAGAGAGAAGAGAGAGAGAACATGGGCACACCAAGGCCTCTAGCCATTGCAAATGAACTCCAGATGCATGCACCACCTTGTGCATCTAGCTTACGCGGGTACTGGAGAATCAAACCTGGGTCCTAAAGTTTTGCAGGCAAGCTCCTTAACCTCTAAGCCATTTCTTCAGCCCTACTTTTTTTTTTTAGTTTATAATTGCTATGGATTTAAAACCAGATGTGGTGGTGCTGGCCTATAATCTCAGCACCTGGATGTGTAGGAGGAGGATTGCCACAAGTTTGAAGTCTGACTGGGCTACCTAGTTGTTGGGCCCTGCCCGGTGTGAAGCCGAGTGGTTAGCCCAGCCAATCTTGGCCTACTCCCGGTAAGGCCTAGTCGAGCCTGAGTACCTGCCCTTGACTCAGCACCTAAGCTGAAACTGCCTCCACCCAGCTGCTGCTGACGTGATGAAATACTGTTGGCCCTTATACCTTTCTCTCATCCCCTCTTCCCACCCCTTCCTCAAAGTATATTGGCCCTTATACCTTTCTCTCATCCCCTCTTCCCACCCCCTTCCTCAAAGTATATTGGCCCTTATACCTTTCTCTCATCCCCTCTTCCCACCCCCTTCCTCAAAGCACATAAATATCTCTCCCCTGACAATAAACGAAGAGTTTCGCCTTAGACGTATCTCCGCGACTCAATGTGGTTTTTCTCCCCGGTGTTTTAGTGGGGGGAGGGGTTTGAGTCGCCGACACCCGCCTTCTCGCTCAGCCTCAAGAGAAACGGCTGGCCTGGCTCTCTCTCTCTTTTGCTCTACCTGCCGGTGGTGAGGGAAAAAAGCCCGGCACCTAGTAAGTGCCAAACCAACCAGGCTGCCTAGTGAGACTCTGCAAAAAATATACGGAATTAAAATGAATCTACTGGGTTGGAGAGATGGCTTAGCGGTTAAGGCGCTTGCCTACCAAGCATAAGGATCCAGGTTCAATTTTCCAGTACCCACGTAATTCAGATGCACAAGGTGGCATATGTTTCTGGATTTTGTTTGCAGTTGCTAAAAGCTCTGACGTGCCCATTCTTTCTATCTGCCTTTTCCTCTCTCCCTCTCAAATTAATAAATAAATACATTTTTTAAAAAAATAAAATAAAATATCCCAGCACTCAGGAGGCAGAGGTAGGAGGATCACCGAGAGTTCGAGGCCACCCTGAGACTCCAGGTCAGCCTGGACCAGAGTGAGAACCTAACTTGCAAAACCAAAATAAATAAATAAATTAATTAACTAATTAAAATAACATAAAATGAACCTACTTACAACGTGATTAATTGGGAATTGTGCTTATATGCATAACCTTATTTCATGGTTTTAGGAACCTAGGTGAGCTACAAGAATATTATACCTTGACATTTTTTTTCAGTCATTTTGGAAATAACTGTGTATTCATATACAGTTGTACAAAATAAAAGGTGATATCCATCTTTCCCTGACTTCCCAATTGGAACAGTTTGCAAAACCATAGAATAATATCAAAAACAACCATTATTGTCATTATTGCAATTCACTAATTTTAACTGAAATTTCTCATTTACATGTACTCATATTTGTGTGTGTGTTGTTAATTCTATGTAGTTTTATTCAGTGGTTAGTTTCTTATATTGTCTACACAACCAAGATACTCAGCAAATCCATCACCACATGGATCTCTTATCTTGACTTTTTGTAATTATATATCTTTTTCCCTCCTAGTTTATACCTCTGGTCTTTAGTACCTATAAATCACTAATATGTTCTCTGTCTTAGTAATTTTGTCGTTTTAAGATATCATATACTTTGAATATACAGTATATAGGATCTAAGAGTAGTTCCCCACTCCACACTCAAAATAATTCCCTTAGGATTCATTCATTGTTTATATATATAACAGTTCCATTTTCCTGATGATTACTATTCCATGGTGAGCATGTACTGATTTGCATACCTGTTTATCCAATAAAGGACATTTGGATTATTTATAGTTTTTGAGTATTATAAATAATGTGAGCAGATTTTTTTTCCCCTCTGGGATAAAAGCCTAGGAGTACTTCAGAGTTATATGGTATCTTTACTGTAGTTATATGTTTTTTTTCTTTCTTTTTTTCTTTTTTTTTTTTTTGAGGCAGGGTCTCACTCTAGTCCAGGCTGACCTGGAACTCATTTTGTAGACCAAGCTGGCTCAAACTGAAAGCAATCCTCCTACTTCACCTTCCTGAGTGCTGGGATTAAAGGAGTTTATTACATGCCCACTTCATGTTTAGTTTTATTAAAAAAAAAAAAAGTTGCAGGAATGGGCTGGAGAGATAACAGTAAAGGTGCTTGCCTGCAAAGCCTAAAGACCCATGTTTGATCTATATAAGCCAGACACACAAGGTGATGCATGTGCAATGTAGTGCATGCACACAAGGTGGCATAAATGTCTGGAATTCAATTATGGTGGCTGGAGGCCTGGAAATGCCAATTCTTTCTCTGTCTTTCTTGCTCTCTCTCTAATAAAATTATTTTTTAAAAAACTGAAGGATTGCCAGCTGGTGGCACACACCTTTAATCCCAGCACGCAGGAGGTAGAAGTAGGAGAATCACTAAGTTTGAGGCTAGCCTGAAACTACGTTGTGAATTCCAGGTCAGCCTGGACTAGAGCAAGACCCTACCTAAAAAAAAAACAAAAAAACCCAAAAAACCTGCCATATTGTTTTCAACCATATTAGGCACTGCCACTATTTTCTTTTATGTTTAGACAATCCGATGAGTATGTAGTAATTTCATTGTATTAATTTCCATTTCACTAATAGATAATGACACTAAATATCTTAAGTACTTGTTTCTCATCTATAATATCCATTTCATGATAAAACCTGCCCATACCTTTTGTCTATTTTTTGATTACTTAAAACATGGTATTTATAGGTATCCCTCACTGGCCTATTACTTATTATGTAGCCCAGGCTGGCTTTGAACTCACAGCAATCATCCTGCCTCATGCTTTGAAATGCTGGGATTACAGGTATGTTACCACACTATAGCAGACAGCTTCAAGTTTGCTGAAATGAACTTCCAGACCAGGCACAATTATGGATGAAGGGATATTTACTGGAGCTTACAGGTTCAGGAGAAGTTCCATAATGGCAGAAAAAGCTGGCCTGCCTTCACAGGACCAAACAGAGAGAGAGAGAGAGAGAGAGAGAGAGCCACAAGCCAAAGCCACACAGCACAGCACACCTCAGGAACTCCAACTAGGCACACTTTGCACATCTTTAGATTGAAATCCTAAACCCACCACCACACCTTAAGATCTGCCCAGTGACACTGTCTCCAGCAAGGTGGCTGCAGATGCAAACTACAAACTAATAAAACACTGAATATAATGGGGGCCATACCAAACTACCACACACACCTAACTTCTGCAGCTAATTTTGTAAGTTAATTTTTTTGTTGAATTTGTTTTAAATGTTTATTAGCATATGTTAATTGCACATAATCATGGGTTTCATTATGACATTTTCATACATGTATATAATATATTTCAGTAATACCATTGCCCTCTCCTCCCTTACCATTCCCAATAACCCCTTTCCTTTTCCCAGTTCACCCTTTTCTGCTTTTGTGGCATCTTAAAGTTTGTTAAAATTTGTTTTATTTTTTGTTTTATTTATTTGAGAGAGAGAGAGAGAGACAGAAAGACAGAGAGAGTGAGAGAGGGACAGTTTAAGAGCCTCCAGCCGCTGTAAATGAACTCCAGATGCATGCACCACCTTGTGCATCTGGGTCCTGGGGAATTGAACCTGGGTCCTTTAGCTTCACAGTCAAATGCCTTAACCACAAAGCCATATCTTCAGCCCCTCTTAAAATTTTAAATCTCTCTCTGGCAAATAAATAAATAAAAATAGGGTTAAGTGTTTTATAAAAAGGGCTGAAGAGATGGCTTAGCAGAATGTAGCAGTGTATACACACACACACACACACACACACACACAATTTTCTCTATAGCTTGTCATTTCATCCTCTTCACAAGATATGTCAGTTAGGTTTTTAGTTTTAATTTAATTAATTTATTTATTTTGGGCTTTTTGTGTCTTGCTCTATCCCAGGCTGACCTGGAATTAGTCTCAGGCTGGCCTTTAACTCACAGCAATCCTCCTACCTCAGCCTCCCACATGCTGCGATTAAAGGCATGTGTCACCACTCAGCCTATTTTTTTATTTAAATATTTTATTTGCAAGGAGAGAGAGAGAAAGAGAGAGAGAGAGGGAGAAAAGGAAGGGAAGGGAAGGAGGAAGGGAATGGGCATGCAAGTGTCTCTTGCCACTGCAAATGAACTCAACACATGCACCACTTTGTGCATCTGGCTTCATGTGGGTACTGGGGAATCGAAGCAAGCACCCTTAATTGCCGAGCCTTCTCTCCAAACCACAGATTTTAGATTTTTTTTCCAAGGTAGGTTCTCACTCTGGCTCAGGCTAACCTGGAATTAACTATGTAGTCACAGGGTGGCCTCAAACTCACAGCAATCCTCCTACCTCTGCCTCCCAAGTGCTGGGATTAAAGGCGTGCGCCACCATGCCTGACCTGTGTGTTTGTTTTTGTGGTCTGTAATTTTATTATTTTTTGTTCTATCTTTCTCTGGGTTTGGTATCAGGGTGATACTGGCTTCATGGAATGTATTTGGTAGAATTCCATTCTTTTCTATTTTATGGAAAAATTTGAGAAGCATTGGTGTTAGTTCTTCCATGAAGGTCTGGTAAAATTCACCAGTGAATCTGTAAGGTTTGGGAGTGACCACAACCACACACACCATTCTGAGGCAAAAATAAAAGCTTTATTCCGGGGGGGTGGGGGGAGCATGAGCTACTGAGTCTGGCTCACAAGAGTGGAGTGCAGGCCCCCTGAGTTCCTCAGGCAGTGCGCATTATAGGGCTTTCAGTTGGGGGAAGGAAAGGAAGAGCTGAGGGGAGATCTAAAATAGCCAGGGTGTGACACCAGAATAGAGACCAGGTGATTTGCAAGATAAAGGGGCAGGAAACCATGACCTGGGGGCATTGCAGACAAGGAGGGGATAATGGCTGGGCATTTTCTTCAGGAATGTGGATAATCCACTTCCTAAAGTCTCTGTCGCCATCCTGCTGTCCTTGGTGACTCCACACTGGGGCCTGTCAGACCTAACAGAATCCATCGGACCTGGATATTTTTTAGCTGGGAGATTTTTGAAAACTGCTTGCATCTCTGTACTTGTTATAAGTCTATTTAAATGGTTTATCTCATCTTGTTTTAATTTTGGTATGTCATATAAATCAAGGAAATCATCCATTTCTTTCAGATTTTCAAACTTAGTGGAGTATGTCCCTATGATTTTCTGAATTTCTTTGGTATCTGTTGTAATAGTGCCTTTTTCATCTTGAATTTTATTAATTTGTGTGTCTTTTCTTGCTCTTTTGGTCAGATTTGCTAAGGGTTTATCAACCTTGTTTATCCAATCAAAGAACCAACTGGTTTTTTTTTTTTTTTTTTTTTTTTTTTTCGAAGTAGGGTTTAACTCTAGTTCGAGCTGACCTGGAATTCACTATGTAGTCTCAGGGTGGCCTCAAACTCATGGTGATCCTCCTACCTCTGCCTCCCAAGTGCTGGGATTAAAGGCATGTACCACCATACCTGGCTGAAACAAAATAATTTTTAAAAATTATCATGTATTCTTTAACAAGAATATTTTTAATTTTATTTTTTATTTGTTTACATGAGAGAGAGAGAGAGAGAGAGAGAGAGAGAGAGAGGGAGAGAAAGAGAGAATGGGCATGCCATGGCTTCTGGCCACTGCAAACAAACTCCAGATGCATGTACCACCTTGTGCATCTCTGGCTTTATGTGGGTCCTGGGGAATCAAACCTGGGTCCTTTGGTTTATAGGCAATTGCCTTAACTGCTAAGCCATCTCTCCAGCCCAAGAATATTTTTATTTATTCATGAGAGAGAGGGTAGAGGGAGGGAAGGAGAGGAAAAAAAAAACACTAGGGCTTCTTGCAGCTGCAGATGAATCTCCAGATGGAGGCACCACATTGTGCATCTGGATTTACATGGGTAGTGAGAACTACAGGCTTTGCAAGCAAGTGCCTTTAACCATTGAGCAATCTCTCCAGCCCTTATTTGTTTTAAACTAATACATGTTTCAGAGTTTCAATTAAAAGAAAATATATTCATATGCCATGTTTTCTTCAGTCTTTATAGTAAATTCTGAAGCAAATGGAGAATTCTTTGCTAGATTTCATATTCTGTTGACAATACTTGTCAGTGGGAGAGCAACTTGACACAGAGCTATCTCTGTCTTGGCTGTTGTCCCTTAGAATACTTAAAGATAATAAGTATACATAGAATTTAATGATATATGTTTTGACATTATTCTGGCGAATCTGGGGTTTACAACTATGTGATGATGCTCTTGTATGAAGTATTAGGAATAGTAACATTCTGCTCTAATGAGGGGAAATGTAAGAGGAATCTGTGTAAGATTCCCATCAGCCTCTTTACTACATCATCACAACCAAAAGAATTGTACTAAACCGAAGGTACCATGTAGTCATTTCATTTCTTTTAGGACAAGAAAAATTCTTTAGAGAGTGTATGAAGTAAAATAAGATGGTTCAGAAACTGGAGGTAGTTTTATGTTGTAATTCCTCTAGAAAGAGTGGGCTTTTTGTATGACTGACATTTTTCTTATCAAATATTTGACAAACTGTATGCTCTGCTTCTGTTTTCCTTTGAGATATAGCATTTATCACTGATGCAATTTACTTTCCAGAATCATTTCCAGTCTGTACTGAAGCAGCTTAACATGGAGGGAAAACAAAAGTATGAGCAGGTAAGAAGTACGTTTTTAAATTGAAAAAAAAAAAATGGATACAGAGGAGTCCACTTTTCCCTACTCTATTTTCTGTTTATCTCACAACAGTAGTGGTAAACAGGATATTCTGAGTAAGAATTGCAAGGTGGATCAAGGCCTTTATTAAAATCCATTCACACAGTAGCTATTAAATACCTGTGGAATGAAAAGCACCGGATGTAGTGTTGAATAAAACATATACAACACTATAAATTACTTTCCTCATAGAGCTAAATCTATCAGAGATTTGACAGTAAACAAATCATGTACATATAAAGGTACAAATTATAAACTGGGCATGGTGGCACACACCTTTAATATCAGCTCATGGGAGGCAGAGGTAGGAGGATCGCTGTGAGTTCAAGGCCACCTTGAGACTACATAGTGAGTTCCAAGTCAGCCTGGGCTAAGAGTGAGACTCTACCTTGAAAAAACAAACAAAAAGGTACAAATTATAAAGAAGTGCTATGAAAGAATAAAATGTTTTCCTTGGGAGAGCTGGAAAGCCTTGCTGAGGGCAGTTAACCTTAGCTCTTTTGCAGAGGTGCTAGCCTGGTGGGCATGAGCATATGTTACCTTATCCATTGACACTACAACACACCTAATGTGGAGTTGTCCTATTTCCATGAAGTTGCTCCATTAGGTGAAACATTCCCAGGTAAAACTCATCTGTGGCTGGTCTGTCGGGAGCCACTTGATCTTGACTTAACTTCTGTTTGACAATGGGCTAAAGATAAGCAGGATGTTTTGCCAAGCAGAGATCAGTTACCTGCTGAGAATATGGAAATTGAGGAGGAAGTGTCCTTTGATCTAAAGGCAAGGATTTTAACTGTTTTATGATGTAGTTTTTCTGAGAAATCCTGTATTTACCATTTGTTCTGTTTGCATCCTTGTGCTCTGAGAAGAAGTATAAAAAGGCTAAACTAAATAAAGTCGGGGCTTCGGTATCGACTGACAGAATATGTTTATCTTTTGTCTCTCTTGTCTTTCTTTTTCCTTAATCCTCACTCCCCACTCAGGTACTGTTTGAATCGGCCTGCGGGCTCCTGCACTGGTCTGATAAATCTGGTCTGCTGGAATAAACTGGTGAGAATTTCTAAGCAGTCATGATGCAGATTAGAGTCAGTTTCTGCTGTTGGGGGAGGTGTAGCTGGGTTTGGGGCTGTGGTGGTTTACAAGGTAAATGTTAATTGGGATTGTCAAGCAAGATAGCTTGGTATTTACCCATTCATCCTATTGTCAGCCAGTACCTTCCCTGTTGTTCAAATAGCATTAGCACCTGATGAAGCACAGGTACAATAGAGTATTCCAGAGTAAATTTTTCTGCCTCTTGTAGTATGCCACAAGTAGCTGCAACTGCTCAAAGGCAGGGTAGCTAGCCTCTGGTTGTTAGTTCCAATTGCTTAGAGGAATAAGCTAGAGAGGTTGAGGAGGTTCTCTTAAGAGTCTGGATAAGCACCCCTAAAACTATGCCTTGCTCCTCATGGATGTATGCTTTGAAGGGTTTTCAAGGGTTAGGCAGCCCCAAGGCTGGCACTGATAGTAGCTTTACTTTTTTCATGTTTTTTTTTTTTTGAGGTATGGTCTAGCTCTAGCCCAGGCTGACCTGAAATTCACTATGTAGTCTCAAGTCTCAGGGTGTCAGCACTCTTAAAGTAAAACTACTATACTGGATGTGGTGGTGCATGCCTTTAATTCCAGCACTTGAGAGGCAGAGGTAGGAGTATTGCCATAAATTCAAGGCCGCCCTGAGACTACATAGTGAATTTCAGGTCAGACTGGACTAGAGTGAAACCCTACTTAAAATTAAAAAAAAAAAAAAAAAAAAAGAATGCCAAATGCCCATTGATGTTCTGTAGTCAAATTCCAAATCTAGCCTTTTCAGAATTTCATAAAGGAGTTTTGCTATGAGTCCAAAGTTAAGGCCTCATATTCTGCAAAAACCAGCTATGCCTAGAAAACCTCATAGCTGGCATCTGTTTGCAGGGCTTTAATGTTGGCAGCTGTCTGTCTTTGAGCATTAAGCTCCATTTTCCCTGCCTCAGTTGAAATCCAAGGTAGTTTTCTCTCTGCTTGCAAATCCAAGCTGTGTAGCCAGACACTTTGTATCTATAGCATGCCAGATGACTTAGCACCAAAATGATGTTAAATAGACATTTTTCATAATCAGGACTCGCTATCAGTAAATCATCAACATATTGCAGCAAGGCCTCTTCTTCCAGTTGCAGAGTTTTTAAATCCTTGGCTAAAATCTCACCAAAAACGGTGACTTTTTAAAACTCTGAGGCAACATGGTCCAGCAATACTGGAATATATATGTTTGTTTTTGTGAGGTAGGGTCTCACTCTAGCCCATGCTGACCTAGAATTCACTCTGTATTCTCAGGGAGGCCTCAAACTCATGAAAATCCTCCTACCTCTGCCTCCCTAGTGCTGCGATTAAAGGCATGTGCCACCATGCCTGGTGGGAATATATTCTTAATATTGGATATTGCAATTGAGCCTTGTCTTCAAATGGAATGCAAAAGAAAGCATCTTTTAAAAATTATTTATTTATATGTAAGCAGAGAGAGAAGGGAGAGAGAGAGAGAGAATGGGCACACCAGGGCCTCTAACAGCTACAAACTCCAGATACACATGTCACTTTGTGCATCTGGCTTTGCATGGGTACTAGGTCATTAGGCTTTGCAGGCAAGTATCTTAACCACTGATCCATTTCTGTAGCCCCAAAGAAAGCACCTTTAAGGTTCAATACAAAAGAGTACATAATCCCCAGCTAGTAGTCAACAATAATGTCTTGGCACAGTAGAATATCATTAACAGCTCTCAAATCATGAAGAAATCTATATTCATTTGTATGAGGCTTATTACCTGGCAGAATTGGGGTGTTATAAGGTGATCTACATGGCTGGATCTGCTCATACTTAAGGAATTTCTCTAGCACTGGATGAATTCTTTCTAAAGCCTCTCTTTTTAGGGGATACTGTTTCTTTTCAGGTTTAGAAGCTAATCTTTTTTTGTTTTTTTGTTTTTTCGAGGTAGGGTCTCACTCTAGCCCAGGCTGACCTGGAATTCACTCTGTATTCTCAGAGTGGCCTCGAACTCATGGTGATCCTCCTACCTCTGCCTCCCAAGTGCTGGGATTAAAGGTGTGCACCACCACACCCGGCTTAGTTTATCTTTTTAATTTGACCTTTACCAGCTCTGATTTCAGTGCTTGTACTGAGGTCCTATCCACCCATACAGTCTTAATTTCTTATAGACCTCAGCAGGAGTAGGTTCCTCAGCTGCTTCTTTAGGTTCAGCAAATTACATTTTTGGTCTCAGTGTTTGTTTCAGCAGGATCTGGAGGTGAAGATGTTGTCTTTTCAGAGAGAAAATTATTTGAGCATTTAATTTGCACAAGAGATTTTGTTCCAACAGTGGAATTAGACATTCAGGCATAGAGAAAATTATGTTTTAATCTCGTCTTGTAGTTGGCACTTATTTCTTGCTGCTGTGAACAAATATCCAGTCAGAAGCAATTTATACAAGGAAAAGGGTTTAATTTAGCTTATAAAGTGTAGAGTCTGTCATAGCAAGGAAAACATGACAGGCGGGAATGGGAGGCTGGTTTTATACTGCAGCAGAGTCAGGAATCAGAAAAGAGAGAGAGAGAAGGAGGGAGGGAGACAGCACGAGGGCCCTAGCTATAACAGTTCAAGGCCTACCCCCTCTCCCCCAGTGACACACTTGTTCTATTAAGATTCCACTACTAATGGTTCCACAATATCCAGAGCAGTGCCACCAGCTGAAGATTAAGTATGCAAACATAGGAGTCTATGGTGTCTGTGAGACGGCATTTTATATTCAAATAACCCCAGTACTCCATAAGTTGGAAAGTTTTGTTGCATCTTTCCTGTTACTCCTTTAACATATACAGACTTTTCACTGATTTGAGTTAGTTTCTTATTAATAGCTAAATAACTAGTGCCACTGTCATCCAGGAACTCCATCATTTGATTCCTCAGTCAACTGTATGTGGGATTCCCGTGGGGAAATTACAATTTACTTTGAAAGATCAAGGGGAGCCTTTGGGCCCCTTCCTTCATTATCTGAATCATAGTCATGTTCCATCATCTGTTGGGAGCATGTCTTTCCTTTTTAAATTCCTTTTGTACTCTTTATCCAATTTTGGGTAACTAACTTCTGAGTGTGCCTCTTCCTTGTAATATGCACATTGGTTTTTCCCCAGAAGGTTTATATACATACATACATATATATATAATTATTTGTCTGACTCAGTTTTTCTTTCCTCTCATTTTCTGTTCTTTTTTTATGAGAGAGAGAGAGAGAGAGAGAGGCAGATAAAGAGAGAATGGGCAGCACCAGGGCCTCTAGCCACTGCAAATTAACTCCAGACTCATGTGCCACCTTGTATATCTAACCTACCTGGGTTCTGGAGAATTGAACCTGGGTCCTTTGGCTTTGCAGGTGAGCACCTTAACAGCTATGCCATGTTTCCAGCCCATAATTTTCCTTTCTTTTGTGGCTATAAAAATTGTGGCTTGTCCCATCCTTTCTATTTTTTCTCACAGTATAGACTTTAGAGGAAATATCCACCAACTAACATGGGTTCATTCCTATATTCATTTCCAGCTTTTGGAGTTTCTTCCATAAAGGTCATGTTCCTATCCTAATGTTCTCTGAGTCAGTAACTGTGCATTTACTACACACTTGATAAATTCTTCCTAAAATGTAAAGGGATTCTCATTTGACTTTTGTTGGACTTCATTTTTTTTTTTTTTTTTTTTGGTTTTTCGAGGTAGGGTCTCAGTCTGGCCCAGGCTGACCTGGAATTCACTATGTAGTCTCAGGGTGGCCTTGAAATCTCGGCGATCCTCCTACCTCTGCCTCCTGAGTGCTGGGATTAAAGGCATGCGCCACCACGCCCGGCTCGGACTTCATGTATTTTATTTTAAATTCCTCTCCTTGGTAATCCCTACCTTGAGTCCTGCCCAGAGACATTGTCTATCGTTATACAGTTTAAACACCCCCCCACCCCACTGTTTGGATTCCAGTTTGGTTCTTCTCATGGTCCAGCCTCTGCAAGCAGGGGGTTTCACATGGGGTCTTCTTTGTGGAGGCACTGTGCCTCCTCACAGTGCCACTTTCTCTACCACTAATATCTTCTCTTTTGCAGTTAGCAAGATACTTAAGAGCTTGAACATCTGCCCAAGTGGGTTGGTGAATGGCAAAAGTATAGAAATATTTTTTGTGGGTCCTTTCTATAGGTTAGATTAGAGCCTTTTCAGTTTAACAGAACTAAAATTGAAGTGGCTGGAAGATCAGTAGTATCCTGTGGCCTGTCCATTCCCATTCAACACTACCTGGATACTATCTTTTTTTTTTTTTTTTGGTTTTGCGAGGTAGGGTCTCACTCTGGCCCAGGCTGACCTGGAATTAACTATGTAGTCTCAGGGTGGCCTTGAACTCTCGGCGATCCTCCTACCTCTGCCTCCCGAGTGCTAGGATTAAAGGCGTGTGCCACCATGTCTGGCCCTGGATACTATCTTAATGGCTATTGTCCTGCCCCAAAATAGGATGCTTCCTGGCCAAACTAAGTGCCAGTGCTTTGTTGGGTCTTAGAGTGGTGGGCCATTCTTGCTTCTTCTTTTTTTTTTTTTTTGGTTTTTCGAGGTATGGTCTCACTGTGGCCCAGGCTGACCTGGAATTAACTATGTAGTCTCAGGGTGGCCTTGAACTCATGGTGATCCTCCTACCTCTGCCTCCCGAGTGCTGGGATTAAAGGCGTGCGCCACCACGCCCCGCTATCTTTTTTTTTTTTTTTTTTTTTTTGGTTTTCGAGGTATGGTCTCACTCTGGCCCAGGCTGACCTGGAATTAACTATGTAGTCTCAGGGTGGCCTTGAACTCATGGCGATCCTCCTACCTCTGCCTCCCGAGTGCTGGGATTAAAGGCGTGCGCCACCACGCCCGGCTATCTTTTTTTTTTTTTTTTTTTTTTTTGGTTTTTCGAGGTAGGGTCTCACTCTGGCCCAGGCTGACCTGGAATTAACTATGTAGTATCAGGGTGGCCTTGTACTCACGGCGATCCTCCTACCTCTGCCTCCCGAGTGCTGGGGTTAAAGGCGTGCACCACCACGGCCGGCCTTGCTTCTTTTGCATAGGGTGGAGAAGGCACAGGCCTAATGGCACCTCCCTCTTCTGTGGAAGCTAACAATGTAAATAGCCTGCAGTAATGTGGGTCCAGCATTAACTGGGGTTGGTTTAGAGCATCAAGAAGACTACGTTCCTCATTTTCCTTTTCTGAACTAGAACTCTTCTCTTTGAGCCATCAATTTATTAATCTCCCTTTTAGAATACTCATTATATATTAGCATGAAAGCTTACAATAATGTATTTTATTCCATTTACCAGATTTTTGTTGTTGTTGTTTTTTCCAGGTAGGGTCTCACTCTAGCTCAGGCTGACCTGGAATTCACTATGTAGTCTCAGGGTGGCCTCGAACTCATGGCGATCCTCCTACCTCTGCATCCCGAGTGCTGGGATTAAAGGCATGCGCCACCATGCCTGGCTTCCATTTCCCAGATTTTTGACAAAATAATTCCAACTGTGAAATAGTATAATAATTTAAACAACTATACAGTAGCCACATCTCAACAGAATCTAAGACATTACACAAGCCATGCAGTGTTTCAATAATATATCAACTAACTCTTAGTCATAGTACCATAGCTGTAAAAAAATCTGTCCAGTTAACTAGTATATGGCCCAGGAGACACCCAGCTGGGGTCAAAATATTACCCACCTCCGCATCCTGGGAATAAGAATAGGAAGAAAGAAAAAAAAAAAAAAAAAAGAATAGGAAGTAAGAGCAAGAAGAAAAAAAGCCTAAACCAAGCATATAAATTACCTTTGAATAAACAAAGTTCCTTGGAATTATAAGTTTTATCCCATAGAAAGTACCCCCCAAAACTGAGCTTAACAGGTGACACAGCAAAGTAACCCCAAAGGAGTTTAACTGACGGGCAGGTCTCAAATAAAGCAATAAAAATATTAAAGTTTAAACATACAAACGTCAATGCTGGCTATACAAATTAGTATAATCAGACAAAATGAGTGCTCTGCCAAACTAAGACTCAAACCAGAGCTCCTCAGGTCTTGTGCAAAAAGAACTCCGCCCTTCAATAAGATGCATTATTGGTAGCTACTGTCCAGGATGGAGAAGGGGGGAGAGTCCTAGGATAAATAAATATCTGGTAGTTGCTAGGACTTCCCAGATATCTTCCTTGAGGGGCCAACCCATTATGGGTAATTTCTGAGACCCGTTGTTCCAAGAAACCATGGTCTGGTGGAAGCCAAGAAGGCCCATGTTGCCTGGATTCCCAGAACACCTCCTTCTGGCTTTTGGCTCTCCAAAATCCTAGCCAGAGTCTGGAGATTTACAAAACTGAGAGACAGAGATTGGCAGAGGAGAATTTTTAAAAAAATTTTTTGACAACTATACTTACAGACAATAAACCATGATATTTCACTCCCCTCCCCCATTTTCTCATCACAACTCCACTTTCCATCCTATCCCCTCCCTCTCTCCATTAGTCTCTCTTTTATTTTGATGTCATCATCTTTTTCTCCTATTATGAGGGTCCTGTGAAGGCATTGCTAGGTACTGGGAGGTTATGGATATCAAGGCCAATTTCTGTCTGGGCAGTTGCATTGTAAGGAGTCATATCCTTCCTTTGGGTCTTACATTCTTTCTGCCACCTCTTTCGCAATGGGCCCTGAGCCTTGGAGGGTGTGATAGAGATGTTTCAGTGCTGGACACTCCTCTTCTCAGCACTGTGTTGCCTTTTGGGTCATCCCAGTGGTCATCGCCATCTGAAAAGAGAAGCTTCTCTAACCAGAAGTGAGAGTAGCATTAATATGTGAATATGAACATTAAGTGTAGTACTTTCAGGGCAGCTTGGTGAGAATAATATATACATTTATCCTGACAAGAGCAGGCTTTATACCCATAAGGCTCATGACCTCCCCTTCCACAGGCTTTTGATTAGGTTTTCAGTACCAGGCATGTATTCCCTCCCTTAGAATAGGCTTCCAGTCCAATTAGAGAGCAATTGATTTCTTCCATGGCAGACATGCCACTGTTGTACCCATTTGGTCATTTGGCCCGTCTGGCTAAACTTGAGGCTTCCAGTGTCCACTGTTTTCACTGTTGATGACTTCTGTCTCCCATAGGGCTCCATGCAGTGCAGCTTTTTCCAGCTTTCAGTTGGCTGGTCTACAGGGAGAAGGTTTTCAGCTCAGCACCAGCTTGATTTTTCAGTGATCTTGTTGCCCATGCATGTGAAGTCTTCAGCAATAGGGTCTTACCATCTGATACTCGTGGGAAACCAAGGGCCTTGGCAAAAGCCTGCAGTGTTTTGGAGGCAGCAGGGACCTCCCTGGCCAACAACTCACTGGTAGGTATTCCATCCCTGGCACTGAAAATTTTCTAGTAGCAATCTATGGCTTCTGGATATGCTGTTATTCAAAGAACTAGGATTTCATATGTCTTATTGAGAATATCTTGAATTTTGATTGACCCTCCCCCCCTTCTCTTACTCAATCTCTTCCCCTGGTCTCACTTAGGCCATTTCACTCCCTGCAACCTATTCTTTTACTTACATATATCCATAACCATCCCCTAAAGTCCTTCCTTCTCCTCCCTCCCTTATAGCCTTTTTCCAGCTTACTGGCCTCTGCTACACAAGTCTAAACAATTGTAGCTAGGATCCACATATGAGGGAGAACATGAGACGTTTAGCTTTCTGGACCTAGGTTACCTCACTTAGTATAATCCTTTCCAGATCCATATATTTCCTAGCAAATTACATAATTTCATTTTTCTTTACTGCTGAATAGAACTCTATTATGTAAATGTACCCCATCTTTATTATCCATTCATCTGTTGAGGGACATCTAGGCTGGTTCCATTTCCTAGCTATTGTGAATAGAGCAGCAATTAACATGGTTGTGCAAGTATCTCTAAGGTAGTGAGAAGGGTCATTAGGATATATGCCTAGGAGTGCTATAGCTGGGTCATATGGTAGATCTATTTTTAGCTGTGTCAAGAACCTCCACACTGATTTCCACAATGGCTGGACCAGGTTACATTCCTACCAAGAGTGTAGAAGGGTTCCCCTTTTCCACATCCACACCAACATTTATTATAATTTTTTTCCTTGATGGTAGCCATTCTGACAGGTGTGAGATGGAATCTCAAAATAGTTTTATTTGCATTTACCTGATGGCTAATGATGTAGAACACTTTTTTAAATGTTTATACGCCATCTGTATTTCTTCCAATGAGAATTCTCTATTTAGTTTCATAGCCCATTTTTTAATGGGGTTGTTTGATTTCTTGTTGTTTTATATTTTCATTTCTTTGTATATTCTTGATATTAATCCTCTGTCAAAATACAGGTAGCAAAGATTTTCTCCCATTCTGTAGGTTGTCTCTTTGCTCCATTCACAGTGTCCTTTGCTGTACAAAAGCTTTCTGGTTTCATTAGTAGTTTTATTTCTGGAGCAATTGGGGTGATATTCAGAAAGTCATTGCCTATGCCATTATGTTGAAGGGTTTCCCTTACCTTTTCCTCTAGCAGTTTCAGAGTTTCAGGTCTGATAGTAAGGTCCCTGATCCATTTGGACTTGATTCTTGTGCATGGTGAAAGATAAGTATCTATTTACATCTTTCTACATGTAGATATCCCGTTTTCAACAAGCACCATTTGTTGAAGACACTATCTTTTCTCCAATGAATATTTTGGGCATTTTTGTCAAAAATCAGATGGATGTACTGCCTGTATAAACATCTGGGTCCTCTATTCTGTTCCATTGATGGACGTGTCTGTTCTTGTTCCAGTTCCATGCTGTTTTTGTTACTATGGCTTTGTAATATAGCTTAAAATCGGGTATGGTGATACCACCAGCCTTATTTTTGTTGCTCAAAAATGTTTTGGCTATTCCAGGCTTTATGTGCTTCTAAATGAATTTTATTATTGTTTTTTTCTATTTCTGTGAAGAATGCCATTGGAATTTTAATGAGGATTGCATTAAATGTGTAGATTGCTTTTGGAAAGATTGGCATTTTCCCAATATTGCTCTTTCCAATCCACAAACATGGGATGTCTTTCCATTTCCTAGTGTGGTCTGTAATTTCTTAAAGTTCTCATCATAAAGATCCTATACTTCCTTGGTTAGGTTTATGCCAAGGTACTTTTTTTTATTTTTTTGAGGCTGTATTAGTCAGGGTTCTCTAGAGGAACAGAATGGACAGAATGAATCGTATTAAAAGGGGATTTATTGGATTAGCTTACACAGTCCAGCAATAGCAGGTTGCAGGTTCGAGAGTCAAGAAACCCAGTAGTTGCTCAGTCCACGAGGCTGGAGGCCTCAGCAGTCCCAATTCGGCACTGAAGGCCTGGAGGCTTCCTGGAGAGACGCTGCTCTTCAGTCCACCCTGGTCTTCAGTCCACACTGGAGAGCAGCAACACCAAGCAGCAGGTACCAAGCAGAAAACACCAAGCAGCTAGTACCCAGTGGCAAGCAGCTAGCAGCACCGGCAGCCAGGTGGGAGAGAGAGAGCCTTTCTTCCCAGAGCTCCTTTTTATCAACCAGCCCCCTCCTCCAAGAGGGGCCACCCACTCTGGGCCGCCCACTCTGGGGGAAGGGCTTACCCCTGGGGGAAGGATTCTTCCTTTAGTTAATCCTTCCTAGAGGCAGCCTCAGAAACACACTTATGAGGAATGTCTGTGGATTCCTAAACAAATCAAGTTGACACAAACTTAACCATCACAGAGGCAATTGTGAATGGGAGTGATTCCTTATTTCATCTTCAGCATGTTTGTTGTTAGTGTATAGGAAAGCTACTGATTTTTGTGTGTTTATTTTGTATCCTGCTATGTTGCTAAAAGTGTTTATCAGCTTTAGCAGTTTGCTGGTAGAGTCTTTAGGGTCCTTTATGTATAAAATCATACCATCTGCAAACAATGATAATTTGGTCTCTTCCTTTCAAATTTGTATCCATTTTATGTGTGTCTCTTGCCTTATTGCTATAGCTAAGACATTCAGTACTATATTAAATAAAACTGGGGACAGTGGGCACTCTTGTCTTATTCCTGAATTTATTTTAAAAGCTTCAAGTTTTCCCTCATTTAATATTATGTTGTATGTAGGTTTCTCATAAATAGCCTGTATTATGTTGAGATATGTTCCTTTTTTCCCAGTTTCTATAGGACTTTTACCATGAAGGGATGTTGGATTTTGTCGAACGCTTTTTCTGCATCTATTGAGATGATCATGTGACTTTTGTCTTTCAATCCATTTATATGGTGTATTACATTTATTGATTTGCATATGTTGAACCATCTCTGTATCTCTGGGGTAAAGCCTACTTTGTTGGGGTGAATGATCTTTACAATATATTCTTGAATTCTGTTTGCCAATATTTTGTTGAGAATTTTTGCATCTGTGTTCATGAGGGCGATTGGTCAGTAATTTTCTTTTTTTGTTCTGTCTTTGTCTGGTTTTGGTATCAGGTTGATACTATCTTCATAGAAGGAGTTTGGTAAAATTTCTTCCTTTTCTATTTTATGGAAAAGTTTGAGAAGCATTGGTGTTAGTTCTTCCATGCAGGTCTGGTAAAATTCACCAGTGAATCCATCTGGGCTTGGACTTTTTTCAGTTTGGAGACTTTTTTTTGGAGAGAGACAGACAGAGAGAGAGGGAGAGGGAGACAGATAGAGAATGGGTGCGCCAGCAGTCTCTCAGCTGCTGTGAATGAAATCCAGAGATGTGCGCCCCCTTGTGGACAAGTGCGGCTTTGCACCTTTGCATCACTTTGCATCTGGCTAAACGTGGGACCTGGAGATTGGAACCGGGTTCTTAGGCTTAGCAGGCAGGCACCTTAACCGCTAAGCCATCTCTCCAGCCCCAGTTTGGAGACTTTTTATAATTGCTTGGATCTCTGTACTTGTAATAGGTCTATTTAGTTGGTTAATTTCATCTTGAATAATTTTTGTAGGTCATATGAATCAAGGAAATCATCCAATTCACATTTTTAAACTTAGAGGCATATATATTCTTAAAGTATGTCCTTATGATTTTCCTAATTTCTTTGATATCTGTTGTAATGGTGCCTTTTTCATGTCTAATTTTATTAATTTTTGTCTCTTCTCCCTTTCTTTTGGTCAGATTTGCTAAGGGTTTATCAATCTTGTTTATCCTTTCAAAGAACCAACTCTTTGTTTCATTGATTCTTTGGATTTTTTTTTTTTTTTTGGTATCTATTTCATTAATTTCTGCCTTAATCTTTATTATTTCTTCCCATCTACTGCATTTTGGTCTTAAGGTGAAGCACTAGATTGTTTACTTGTGAACTCTCTAATTTCTTTTTTTTCTTTTATTTTTATCAATTCATTTATTTGAGAGTGACAGAGAGAGAGAGAGAGAGAGAGAGAGAGAGAGAGAGAGAGAGAATGGGTGTTCCAGGGCCTCCAGCCATTGCAAATGAACTCCAGACACATGTGTCCCCTTGTGCATCTGGCTTACGTGGGTCCTCGGGAATCAAGCCTCGAACCGGGGTCCTTAGGCTTCACAGGCAAGCGCTTAACCACTAAGCCATCTCTCTAGGCTCTTTTTTTGTTTTTTTGAGGTAGGTCTCACTCTAGTCAGGCTGACCTGGAATTCACTATGTAGTCTTAGGGTGGCCCCAAACTCATGGTTATCCTCCTACCTCTGCCTCCCAAGTGCTGGGATTAAAGGCATGCACCACACCCCTGGCTCTAACTTCTTTCTTTCTTTCTTTCTTTCTTTCTTTCTTTCTTTCTTTCTTTTTTTTCTGGTTTTTCAATGTAGGGTCTCACTCTGGTCCAGGCTGACCTGGAATTAACTATGGGTAGTCTTAAGGTGGCCTTGAACTCTCGGTGATCTTCCTACCTCTGCCTCCGGAGTGCTAGGATTAAAGGTGTGCGCCACCATGCCCTGCTCTAATTTCTTAATATAGGCACTTAGAGCTATAAATTTCCCTCTTAGGACTACCTTCATTGTGTCCCAAAGGTTTTGGTATGTTGTATTCTCATCATCTGTGAATTTTTGATTCACTGGATCCTGGAGGAGAGATCTGAAATGAGACACAGAGGCCAGAAGTCTGAAATATCTGACACTTTATTATAGAAAAACTTGCATTTTTATTAGTTATCTATATAACATGTATACAGCCATGATGGTACCATTGTTAACCTTCTCCCTGTCCTCCCCCCTCAGGTATTGTGGGTCTTGCATTTTGGGGATAGCCATCAGTTATGGGGGTGAGGCAATGTCTCTGTGCATAATGATACAACTTATGGCTCTAAAAATCTTTCCACCCCCTCTTCCATGAATTTCCCTAAGCCATGTTGGGTTCATTTTAGGTCTATTTCAGTGATGAGGTCATGAGAGTCTCTGTGTCTCTGGATATCTGATATGGTAGGAGTTGAATGTTCTCTCTGTCCATCTCCTTCGCCCCTGTGCTGATACCAGGTTCCCTGAGAAAGCAGCACTCTTGCTCATTTCCCCAATTATTCTATTGCTTCAGCTCGTGCCCTGGTGTGGTGCGATATGCTGATTCTCTCCTCAGGTTCTGCATCCATCTGAAAAATAAAAGAAAATTCTCCAGTGGAGAGTGGAGTCAGTACAAGATACATGGATAACCATTATTGTTTTAGAGAGAATTAAATAGGTGTAGGCCCTCTTGTATCCCACTATTGGTGGGACCTTGTTATTGGAGAGTGAACTCATTTTTTGGATATGGTTCTGACTTGTTTCCCAGTTCCAGGTATGGGTTCCATTCGACTGAGCAGATCCGTTAGCCAAATCAAGAGCAGTTGGTAACCCACCATGGCTGTGTGCCACTATTGCACTTGTGTGAGCATCATGTCAGTTTGATTGCTGCTGAGTAGTTTAGACCAAGAGTTGCTTAGACAGATATTAGTCATTTTCCCCAGTCACTCATGTAGCATCTTCTAGCATTAGACAAGCTAACTGTCTGGGGACTGATTCTCTTCCAGATTTCAGCCAGGTCACTCCATGTTCCATCCCAACAGCATATGATGTCTTCCTCACTAGGGTCTTACCATTAACCTTTGGTGGGTGATCAAGTACTCTGACAGAAATCTGTCTTCTTTTGGGAAATCTTGTAGGTCTCACTGATCTGATCAACAGCTCATTGTGGATGTTAACCACATGCTGGTGCTGGGAGTTACAGGTAAGTGCCAAGGGAAAAGAAGGAAGAAAAAATAGGTAGTATTAAAGAGAAAGAGAGGGGCTGGAGAGATGGCTTGGCGGTTAAGCGCTTGCCTGTGAAGCCTAAGGACCCCCGTTCGAGGCTCGATTCCCCAGTACCCACGTAAGCCAGATGCACAAGGGGCACATGCATCTGGAGTTCGTTTGCAGTGGCTGGAGGCCCTGGCACGCCCATTCTCTCTCCCTCCCTCCCTCTCTCCTCTCTCTCTCCCTGCCTATTTCTGTATCTCTCTCTCTCAAATACATAAATAAAATATTTAAAAAAATTTTAAAGAGAAAGAGAGAAGAGAAAGAAGAGGGAGTGAGAGAGACGAACAGGAGAAGCTTGAGGTTAGTCTTCATCATACCCTCTCCAGGACCCTGTGATTCAAATGTTCTCTCTAAGCACCTGAGGTAGGTTCAAAAGCTTGCATTTTTATAGCCAAACATAATTAGAGAACACATCTTGAGAAACAAAGTTGTTTTTCACAGACATGAGTTCCAAGAAAATGAGCTCACACTGCTCAAGGGCAAGCACTGAATTGAAAAAAAAATGTTATCTTAAAATAAGCAGGAATCAGAGCAGCACGAACTCACATAAACCATGACTCAAGAGATTGACTGTTGTGTTCTGAACCCTTTGTTCTAGGAACTACATCTTAGGAGAGCCTTCATCATCCTTGTGTTCATTAACTCCTTCAGTATGGTGTAAATTATCATTTGATTCTATGAATTTATTGATTTCCTTTTTGATTTTTTCAATGACCCATTCATCATTCAATAGTGTACTGTTTAGCCTCCATGAATTTGTGTTTGCTCTGAGTTTTTCTTGTTACTGATTTGTAGTTTAATCCCACAGTGGTCAGAGTACATGGGATTATTTCAATTTTCCTGTATTTGTTAAGATTTGCTTTGTGTCCTAATATATGGTCTATTTTAGAGAATGTTCCATGTGCTGCTGAAAAATGTATATTCCATTTGGATGGAATGTTCTGTAGATATCTGTTAGGTCCATTTGTTCCATGACATCATTTAATCCAGATGTCTCTGTTTATTTTTTGCTGGGATGACCTGTCCATTGATGAGATTGGAGTATTAAAGCCACCCACTACTATTGTGTTAGGAGTTATATCTGACCTTAAGTCTAATAGTGTTTGATGAAATTGGGTGCCCCCATATTAGGTGCATATATGCTCAGGAATGTAATGTCCTCCTGTTGGAGTGTTCCTTTAATCAGTATAAAGTGACCTTCTTTATCTCTCCTCACTAATGTTGGTTTGAAGTCTATCCTGTCAGATATTAGGATAGCAACCCCTGCTTGTTTCCTAAGACTCTTTGCTTGAAATACCATTTTCTATCCTTTTACCTTAAGACAGTATCTATCTTTTATTGAGAGATAAGTTTCCTGGAGGCAAGAAATGGCAGGATCCTGCCTTTTAATCCAGATTGCAAGCCTGTGTCTTTTAGTTGGGGTATTGAGGCCATTGATATTAAGAGTTATTATTGAAAGGTATGTATTTATTCTCTCTATTCTTCTTGGTTTGCAGTGCTTCCTGTTTTCCCTTTACTAGCTTCTTTTAACTATTATTTGAGTATGGTTTATTTTTACTTATTTCCTCATGGTGTGTGTTTTGCATTCTCTTCAGAGTGAGGGATTTCTTCAAGTATTTTCTGTAGATCTGGCTTTGTTGTCATAAATTCCTTTAGCCTATTTTTTGTTGTGGAATGTCCTTATTTCTCCATCAATTTGGATAGATAGCTTTGCAGGACAAAGTAATCTTGGTTGACAGTTGTTATGTTTCAGAACTTGGAATACATCATTCCAAGCCCTTCTGGCTTTTAAAGTTTGTGTTGAGTAATCTGCTGTGATCCTGATGGGCTTGCCTGTATAGGTAACTTGCTTTCTCTCTCTCTCTTTCTGCTTTTAATATATCTTCTTTGGTTTGCTTGTTTAGGAATTTAATTATAACATGGCAAGGAGAGGTTCTTTCCAGGTTTTGTATAGTTGGTGTTCTAAAAGCTTCCTGTATCTGTGTTGGCATTTTTTCCCCAATTTGGGGAAATTTTTCTTCTATGATTTTGTTGAAAATACCTACTAAGCCTCTGGATTGAAATTCTTCTCCTTCTACTATACCCTGAATTCTTATGTCTGTTCTTTTCATAGTGTCCCTGATATCCTGAAATTCCCATTCATACCTTACCTTGTCTTTCTCTTTGTTAGACTGTATTAGATCTGCCTCCCGGTCTTCTAGTTTAGATATTCTCTTCTCTCCTTCATCCATTCTACTGGTGAGACTTTTCACAAAGTTTTTTATTTGGCTGATTGTATTTTTCAAAGTTAGTTTTTCTTCAGCCTGGTTTTTCTTCAGTATTTCTATTTCCTTACTCATGTCTTGTAATGACCTCTTTATTTCATTAAGCTGGTTTCTTGTGTTCTCTTAGAATTCCTTCAGGAGTTTGTTTTCTTCTTTGATTCCTTTGATTTCTTTGATTATAGATAAAATTATTTTTTTTTTCTGAAATCTTTGTCAGGCATTTCATCTAAAACACTCTCACTGGTGGCCATTTCTGATGGATTTATAATTTTTGGTGGGATTGTATTATCTTGATTCTTTGTATTTCTTGTATTATAATGTAGCAATTTTTGCTTCCTGAGTTGATTTGATGCTTGGGTTTTGTAATTATCTGGGGTGCTTTTAGATTTGGAAATCCAACTTTTTGTACCTTCAGAGTAGGTGTTTAAGGTGCCATGTGTAGCTCTTCTACTGTAATACAACTGCAAAAGCAAGTCTAGGTGTTGAGTTTGCCTGCTATTCAAGTATTCTAGTGTGCTGGATGGAGCAATTTACTGGATTATTCTATACTTTAGCTGAGCAATATAGACATCCAATAAAAACCAACACAGAGTATGTAAGTGTGGGGATTAAAATGAACAGATAACCTTATCAAGTGAAAATCCATAAGGGTGTGTGTTGCTCTACACCCTTAATCCTGTCAGCTGGGAGACTGAGGTTTCTGTTCTGAATTGTGTTCCAGGTCAGCCTGGATGTGAATCTGACCCTGCCCCCAATAATGATAGACACA
The DNA here is from genome assembly GCA_036365145.1 of Orientallactaga sibirica. Lineage (NCBI taxonomy): Eukaryota > Metazoa > Chordata > Mammalia > Rodentia > Dipodidae > Orientallactaga > Orientallactaga sibirica. Next base: position 540,518 of record JAEOAD010001221.1, read on the forward strand.
AAAGACAAAGGCCCTATAAATCTGAAAGCATTAAAGGCAACAATAGTCAACCCTCAAGCAGCTTAATTGAGAATGGTAAAGCCAACCAAGAATATGTAACCATAACCTGTCCTGACATGGAAGGAGAGCACTTCCAGTGCAGGCCTATATACTTGCTTTTTTGTCAGTTGGCCTTGCTAACCTTTTGGGGCGGCTTCCAATCTCACCAATGCTGAGTGCCCACCTCGATCCCTCTGTGTTGTCCTGTGGTGGTGGTGTTCTTGTCAGCTGTGCTGGATGCCTTGTGGCCTGGGCCTGAAGGCTGGAGGTTCACAGTTCTGATGTCCAGGAGATGGGTGAGTGCAGGAACCCTGGAGTTGTACTGGAACTGCTCAGCTGGTCTCACCTCTTTCAGAGGCTCCTTAGCTAATCTCCACTGTGTTTCCTTCAGGTTTCTTTCTTTCTTTTTTTAAATTTTATTATTATTTTTTATTTTAAATTTTTTGTTTTTTTATTATTTATTTATTTATTTGAAAGTGACAGACACAGAGAGAAAGAGGCAGATAGATAGAGAATGGGTGAGCCAGGGCCTCCAGCCACTGCAAATGAACTCCAGATGCATGCACCACCTTGTGCATCTGGCTTATGTGGGTACTGGGGAATCAAGCCTCGAACCTGGGTCCTTAGGCTTCACAGGCAAGTGTTTAACTGCTAAACCATCTCTCCAGGCCACTCTTTCTTTTTTTAAAGAGGCCTTTTTTATTTATTTATTTATTTAATTGAGAGAGAGAAAGAGGCAGAGAGAGAGAGAATGGGTGTGCCAGAGCCTCCAGCCACTGCAAACGAACTCCAGATGCATGCACCCCCTTGTGCATCTGGCTTACATGGGTCCTGGAGAATCAAACCAGCATCCTTTGGCTTTGCAGGCAAATGCCTTAACCTCTAAAACATCTCTCCAGCCCCTTCTTCAGGTTTCTTAACTTTACAAGGAGGCTGATGAGGTTGGAAAATCCCCTCATTTTTGTCTCTGCTCCTGCAGCTGGGCGCCAGGTGGGTGAGCGTGTTGTGCAGATCACATGGATTGGGGCTGCAAGTGCTTCAGTGGGATTCTATCCATTTTCATCCTTTCTGGTGGATCTTCTTCTCTCCTGCTTCTCCACTATGGCTAATAAAAAAACTTATACAACTTCCCTTTTCAGAAGAAGAGTGTATTTTGCTATGGTTTTGCTTAAATCCCTCCATAGGCTGGTTTGGCATGGCTCCTATGCTGCCATCTTACTGGGAAGTAAAGGAAATTTTATTTAAGTCTATGTAGCAGACAGCTTCAGGTTCGCTGAGATGAACTTCCAGACCAGGCACAGTTGTGGAAGAAGGGATATTATTTATTGAAGCTTACAGATCCAGGGGAAGTTCCATAATGGCAGAAGAAGCTGGCCTGCCTTCATAGGGCCAAGCAGAGAGAGAAAAGCCACCAGCCACACAGCACAGCACACTTTAGGAACTCCTGCTAGGCACACTTCGCATATCTTTACAATGGAATCTCAAACCCACCATCACACCTTAATATCTGCCCAGTGATATTGCCTCCAGCAAGGTGGCTGCAGATGCAAACTATAAACTAATAAACCACTGAATATATTGGGGGCCATATATTCAAACTACCACAGTCTAGGCTTTGGAAATGGGGCACAGACTATGTGCTTCACCGAAAAGTCTTCACCACTTTTGGAGGGGAGCAGTCTCTAGTGTTTTTATGAGTTACTAGAGAAGTTCTTTGCTCTCTGACGAGTTCTTTGAAGGGTAGAGATTTACTGTATCCTTTTCCTAAAATTCCTGTCAAAATACTAAATTTTGAGTGAAAAACAGTGATGAGCGAAAGGAGGAGGAAGTATGAGCTTTGTCTCTCTGTGGGACATAAAGCCCTAATGAGATGGATTCGTTTTGCACCTTGATGCCCCATAAAAGAAATACTTTTCTTTTCCTAGTGCTACATAGACCTTTGTATATTTATTGATTGATTGATTTTGTTTTTCGAGGTAGGGTTTGACTGGAGTCCAGGCTGACCTGGAATTCACTGTGTAGTCTCAGGGTGGCCTCGAACTCATGGTGATACTCCTACTTTTGCATACTGAGTGCTGGGATTGAAGTTATGTGCCTCCATGTCCGGCTTGTAAATTTAGTTTTATTTTGCTCTATAATTTTTGGTGTATTCCATCAGAATAAGAGTCTTGAATTAAATTAGAGGAACATGGAAGTGCTCTCTGAGGGAACCTCATTTAAGTCTACATCTGAAGGATATGTCTAGGCAGACAGCGGGATGAAGAGTTTCTTGGCTGAAGCATATTCATTATGTCACATTGGGAGGAAACATGGCCTCTTTGAGGATCTCTGGAACAGCTAATGAAAGATCCTCAATCAATCCTCCCGGGCTCTGTCTCAGGAAAGGCGGCACCCCAAATCACTCACGAGAAACAGTCTTGATGCAAACAGCAAGAGGATTTTTTTATTCAGCGCTGGGGCCCTCAGGGGCATACACCACGCAGGGGTAGAGGACTGAAGGCCCCGAGTGCGGAATCAGGACAGGTTTTATAGGATTATAACAAAGCCCATGCATTGTAAACCAATCATTTCACATCATCAGAAGCCCGCACAATGCTAACCAATTCTTTCGTGACACTCTATAGTTCTTGGGCCAATCATTTCAAATTGTTCTAGCCCGTGCACTGTGGACCAATTAATTTGTAACACACCACGATCTTCTTCCTATAGTCTCAGAGGTCTGCATTTGCGCGGGCTCCTGGGTGGGGGTGACAAACTGCAGTTAAGTTAGGTCACTAGGGCTTAAGTTCTTTCCTTTTATGGTGCAAGCAGTTCACAGAAGCCAGATAAGCAGTTAGTTAGCTCATTTGCTGTTATCTCACTAGGCCAGAGTCACGTACTCAAAAGCCTGTTCTTTTTACTTAGGTTCATGCAGGAAACAGGCTCTGAACCAGCAAGAAGGGTGACCTTTTACCTATTTGCTGGCAGAGAGCCGGGTCTGGAATTTGAAGCATTTATGGCTTTTTTTATCCTTTCACTAAAGCAGAGAAGAGAATTGCATAACATAAAATGGAAATCATAGCATGTAGTTCTTTATAGGTGGGGAAAATAACAATGAGTTAAAGGAAGTGATTAATGAGGACTAAGCAGGAGAATCACATCTAATTTAAACTTGGTGGGGGGCACTGGGAAGATTGCTCAGCAGTTAAAGGCACTTGTTTGCCAAGCCTGCTAGTCCTGGTTCAATTCTCAAGCCACCCACATAAGCCAGACACAAAAAGTGTCTCAAGCATCTGGTGTTCATTTGCAGTGGCAAGAGGCCCTGGCACAACCATATATGCACACGCACATGTACACATATAAATAAACTGAGACTTTGAAAGATTACCCTGATTATCATCAGCAGAATGGATTGTAGGAGGACAGTGTTACTGGCATAGGTCTGAGTCCGGGGGCACCTGCTGAGACTTACAGGTTCTTATGTCCCAGCACACAGAATAGTACCTGGAACACATGGTGAGGTAATAGAAATAGAAACAGTTTACTATTAAGAAAGACACTTCTGAGAATGGGGGAAGAGCTGGTGAGCTGGGGAAAGGCATAGCTCAAAAGCCCCAGTCACAAGATTCAGGACCTGTAACAGGGTGCTAGGGGTTCAGGAAAGTCCTTGAACCCTAAACCTTAGGTACATGTCTATTTTTTTAATTTAAATTATTTTTTATTTGTTTTTGGAGAGAGACAGAGAGAGATAGGCAGAGAGGGAGAGGGAGACAGAGATGGGCGCGCCAGCAGTCTCTCAGCTGCTGTGAACGAAATCCAGATGTGTGCACCCCCTTGTGGTCAAGTGCGGCATTGCGCCCTTGCATCACTTTGCATCTGGCTAAACGTGGGACCTGGAGATTGGAACCGCTGGAGATTGGAACCAGCATTCTTAGGCTTAGCAGGCAGGCGCCTTAGCTGCTAAGCCATCTCTCCAGCCCACATGTCTATTTTTAATCAAAGAATTGAATAAAAAAACTGAGAAGGATAATTATTAATTTATTATATTTATTTAGGGAAGTATAGAGCCAAGGAAAGGCACAAACCTGGCTAGAGATCCCACGTGGAGGGCCTGGGAAAACCGTGGGAAGAAAAGAAAGTTCAAAGCGTTCCTGCCATGTGGGGAGCTGGATGGGGTAAAGAGCCCATGTAGAGAGTAAGGGCTACAGGGGGCTCTCCCCTAGACTCTCACCAGCAGCTGGAAGTTCAGGAGAGGTCAGCAAGCACAGAGAGCATGCCCTCCCCTTGCAAACATATTTATAACCTTACGGTGGTGGACCCTACATTCTGGGTCAGGTGTGCCAGAGGGACAGCTGGTTGGTTAGGGCTAGGGGCTGTCTCAGGTAGAGGCTAGCTGTGACACCAAGTTCCGGGGGGCTGAACTTGACCAACCACAATACTTAAATCCTAGGAAAGACTTCCCTCCCAGGTGGGGCCCATATTGTTTATGGAAAAACAGATCTAGGTAAGAGATAAGAATACAGATCATACTTTGATTTCTAGCAGGTGCAGACCATCCTGCCTTTTTACTTTCATGTGTCACCCTAACTGCCTAAAAGAGCTACCTGACTTTCTCTCAGAACTTTTATAGGTCATTTACATAGCACCTGCCTCTTGAGTTTTTATATAATGGGCTGTTTTTTTAGTGCTGACTCCCTTTGTTGCATATGACTCAAGTGAAGAAGTTTCCAGTCTTCTGTCAGAGACTCTTTTTAATATGTCTCTCTCTTTAATTCCCTATTCTCCTGCCACAACAGGAGTAAAGCAGAAAGTCCAGTTATGTGACTCTGTGATAAGAGTTATTTATAGGCAGACATTAGCAGGCTTGAAGGAGGATTCTACCTCTTGTCTCTGATAGGAAAGGGTGAAGATATGTTAACCACGCAGCTGTCAAGAAACCACCCTCACCTAAAGACATACTAAGGAGGTGGGAGTAAGAGCTATCCCCTTAAGGAGATAATATACTATAAGAAGCCCCTCCCAATGGTACAGTTACACCTAGCTCCTCACTGCTGAGCAGTCTGCTTCTCTGAGCTCTAACTCAGAAAGTATAACTTTTCCTTTTTCTATTCTTTCTTTTTTTTTTTTTTTTTTTTTGAGGTAGGGTCTCACTCTAGCCCAGGCTGCATCCTCAGAGTGGCCTCAAACTCACAGAGATCCTCCTACCTCTGCCTCCTGAGTGCTGGGATTAAAGGTGTGCGCCACCACACCTGGCCCATTCTTTCTTTTCATTGGAAGTTGACCAACATCCTAAGCATGTTTGTCAACTTGTTCTCAACAAATATCCTTTGCCATGCTCACTTTTGGCTATCTTTGTGCCTAATTTTTCAGGTGTGCAAGATAAAGGACTCAACAGTATGAAATTTTACAATATTTGTATGAAAAGAGATAATAGTAGTTTGATCTGGTTGTGTTTGCGCACACCTGTAATTCCAGCTATTGGGAGGGTGAGACAGGAGGAGTGCAAGTTTAAGGCCTACCTGGGCATCCCTGTATCAGTACAAAATAAAGCACCTAGGTATGGGCCTGGGGAAATGGCTTAGTGGTTAATGTGTTTGCCTGCGAGACCAAAGGATCCGGGTTCAATTCTCCAGGACCCATGTAAGCCAGATGCACAAGGGGGCACACACGTCTGGAGTTCGTTTGCGGTGGCTGGAGGCCCTGGCATGCCCATTCTCTGTTTATGTCTATCTACCTCTTCCTCTCTCTCTCAAATAAATAAATAAGTTAAAAAATTAATATATATATATATTTTTTAAAAAACCTAGGGATGTAATTCAGTGTCAGAGCACTTATCTACCATGTGCCAAGGTCCTATGTTCAGTGCCGAACCACACACAAGAAAATTAGAGATCACAGCAATTTGGGCTAAGATACTGGCACTGGAGATGGATAACATATGGACTTTTAACCTGCATTGAAAATGATGAGGTATTTTTTGTTTGTTGTTATTTTTGATATTTTGTATCACTGTGGGGTGGAACAAGGAAGGTCCTTGAGCATGGTAGATAAACATTCAACAACTGAGCTAAACTCTCATCTCTAAAATGTTTTTATATTTTTTTGATTTATTTGCAAGCAGAGAGAGAGAAGAGAGACCGACAGAATAGGTGCACTGGGTCCTCCAACTACTACAAACTTCAGATGTATGCTCCACTTTGTGCATCCAGCTTTACTTGGGTACTGGGGAATCAAACTCAGATCATTAGGCTTTGCAGGCAAGCATCTTAACCACTGAGCCATCTCTCCAGCCCATCTAAAATGTTTTAATAATAATTTTTAAAAATATTATTTATTTATTTATTTAAGAGAAAGCGGGGGAGAGAGAGAATAGGTATGCCAGGGCCTCTAGCCACTGCAAATGAACTCTAGATGCATGCATCATCTTGTGCATTGGGCTTACATGGGTTCTGGGGAATTGAAGCTGGATCATTAGTCTCTGAAGGCAAGTACCTTAACCACTAAGCCATCTCTCCAGTCAAGTTTTTTTTTTTTTTTTTTTAGTTTTTCGAGGTAGGGTCTCACTCTAGCCCAGGCTGACCTGGAATTAACTATGTAGTCTCAGGATGGCCTTGAACTCACAGCGATCCTCCTACCTCTGCCTCCCGAGTACTGGGATTAAAGGCATGTGCCACCATGCCCAGCTCCAGTCCAGTTTTGTTGTGATATAATTCACTTAACACACATACCACCCACGTAAACCATACAGTTTAAAGCATTGTAGAGTATTAGAAGAGTTGTTCAACCTCCACCATGTCAGTTTTAGAGCACTTTGTTTCTTTTATTTTTTGAGATTAGGGTCTCATTTGGTAGTTTGGCCTGGCCTTGTACTTGTGGTAATCCTCCTATTTCTTCCTTCCTGTTTTTTTGTGGAGGATTGAAGTAGAGTCTCACTCTAGCCCAGGCTGAACTGGAATTCACTCTGTAAACTCAGGATGACCTTGAACTCATGGTGACCCTCCTTACTTAATCCCTAAGGCTGGGATTAAAGGTGTGTGCCACCACGCCCAGGCCTATTTCTGCCTTCTGAGTGTTGGATTACAGGTGTGAACCACTATGTAAAGTAACTGGAGTTAGGGTCAGCTCCCCATCAAGCCAAGTTCAGCCACCTGTCCTCAGTAAGCCAGTTAAACAAATAAGAGTGAAATGTGACAAAGGGAATTTATTCAGTGTGACCCCCAAGTCCATCTTTGTCCTGACATGAGGCTTATATTTAAGTAGAGGGCCAGAGGTGTGCAGTTTAAATAATACCAATCAAGGTCTAATTCTCCCCATTACACTGTCTCAACTCCAGTTGCTAGGTCAATCCTATTTTCCCCCAAATTTCTCCTCTGGCTGGCATAGGGCATCATGCTGTTTTCTTTCTCCAGCATGAGATTCCTGGGGAAATGTATTTTAGAAGAGAGTAGAAATAAACCAGAAAACCATCATAGCTGAGGGGAGTCCCCACACATAAAAGCTAAGAGGAGTCCCAAGAGGGAAAATTCTCATGGCAATTTGCATCAGGTCTCATGACTGTAGAGATGCAAATTAGCATGTAATTGGGATGAGCCTCATTGCTAAATTTAAATGTAGATGGGGAACCTGGACTGACCTGTGAACCGGGGAGGAGAGCACAGATTCAGAAAGAGCCATTGTGGGCTGGGGTGAGGGAGTGGAGGAAGAACCAGAAAGCTGTTCCTTATTACAATCTTGAATCAGACTGGTGTTCTCTTCTGGTCTCGCCAGGGCAGGGTGGCATCTATGTTCTTTTGGGCCTGTGTCCCTGGCTACCTCAGTCTCCCAAGTGCTAGGATTAAAGGGGTGCACAACCACACCTGGCACCTTGACTACTTATAAAAGCTTACTTTTTTTTGGTTTTTCGAGGTAGGGTTTCACTCTGGTCTCAGGGTGGCCTCAAACTCTCGGCGACTCCAGCCGCTGCAGTCAAACTCCAGACTCATGTGCCACCTTGTGCGCATGTGCGACTTGCACTTGCATCACTTTGTGTATCTGGCTTAATGTGGGATCTGGAGTGAACGAACATAGGTCCTTAGGCTTCACAGACAAGCTCCTTCACCAAGCCATATCTTCAGCCCTAGTCTCAGATTTTTTTTTTTGTTTTGTTTTTTGAGGGTCTCATTCTAGTCCAGGCTGACTATGCAGTCTCAGGGTGGCCTCAAACTCAAGGTGATCCTCCTAACTCTGCCTCCCATGTGCTGGAATGAAGGATGTGCACCACCATACCCAGCTTCCGATTATTAAAAATATTTTATTTATTTATTTATTTATTTATTTATTTATTTATTTATTTATTTATTTATTTGCAAGGAGAGAGAGAGGGAGAGAGAAAGAAAGACAGAATGAATGGCTCACCAGGGCCTCTTGCCACTTTAAAGGAACTCTGCATGCACTCACCACTTAGTGCATCTGGCTTTCCATGAGTACCGGGGAATCCATCCCAGGGCCATGAAGCTTTGCAAGCAAGCACTTTTAAATGCTGAGCATCTCTCCAGTCCATAATGGCTTTTTTTTTTTTTTTTTGAGGTAGGGTCTTACTCTATCCTAGGCTGACCTGGAACTCACTCTATGGTACCTAGCATCGAACTCATGGCCATCCTCCTACCTCTGCCTCCTAAGTGCTAGGATTAAAGGTATGTGCAAATCTCAGATTTCTTTTTTTCTTTTTAAAAATTTATTTGACAGAGAGAAAGAGGGAGAGAGAATGAGAGAGAGAGAGAGAGAGAGAGAGAGAGAATGGGCACGCCAGGGCCTCCAGCCACTGCAAACGAACTCCAGACTCATGCACCACCTTATGCATCTGGCTAACGTGGGTCCTGGGGAATCAAACCTGGGCCTTTGGCTTTGCAGGCAAATGTCTTAACCACTAAGCAATCCCTCCAGCCCTCAGATTTCTTAATGTAGGCACTTAGAGCTATGAACTTGTCTTTTAAGACTGCTTTCATTGTATCCCATGTTTTTGGTATGCTGTTTTTTTCACTGTCAGTCATTTATAGGAATTTATTGATTTACTTTTTGATTTCAATGACCCTTTCAAAAGTCAATGCTGTATTTTTTATGGTCTATATTTTATCTTGGTGTTTATTTGTAGTTTTTTGTTTTGTTTTGTTTTGTTTTTTGAGGTAGGGTCTCACTCTAGCCCAGGCTGACCTGGAATTCACTATGTAGCCTCAGGGTGGCCTTGAACTCATGGTGATCCTTCTACTTCTGCCTCCCGAGTGCTGGGATTAAAGGCATGTGCCACCACGCCTGGTGATTTGTAGTTTTATTTTCATAGTGATCAGATATAATGCAAGGAGATATTTGAAGTTGTCTTGATTTGTATCCCAATCTATGATTTATTTTGGAGAAAGTTCCTTAGGCTGCTTAGAGGGATGTATATTCTGCAGTGTTTAGGTGAAATGTTCTGTAGGTGTTTGTTAAGTCCAATTGATCTGTGATGTCATTCAAGTAAGGTATTTCACCATTTTTTTGCCTAGATGACCTGTTAATTGGTGAGAGTAGGGTACTGAAGTAACCTACTATTATGGTCCTTGGGTTAATCTGTGACTTTACCTCTAATTTTATTTGTTTTATAAAATTGGGTGTACATATATTTGGTGCACATATGTTTAGAGTAATAAATGCCTCTTAATAGGCTGTGCCCTTAATCAGTATGAAGTGACCTTCTTTATATATTCTTTTTAAATTTTCTTTTTTGGTTTTTCCAGGTAAGGTCTCACTCTGGCCCAGGCTGACCTGTAATGAACTATGTAGTTTCAGGGTGGCCTAGAACTCACGGCAATCCTCCTACCCCTGCCTCCTGAGTGCTGGGATTAAAGGCATCCACCACCATGCCCGGATCCTCTTTTTCAAATTTTTTGAAGGAAGAGATTTACAATCTAAACTTGACAAGATGCTCATTGTTCATGTTTGAGTTTTTTTTTATTTGTTTGTTGGTCATTTATATATATATATATATATATATATATATATATATATATATAGAGAGAGAGAGAGAGAGAGAGAGAGAGAGAGAAGAGAAAAAGGGTCAAGAGGGTGAGAGGGAGAGGGAGATAGTATAGGTGCACCAAAGTCTCTTGCCACTGGAAAAAACTCTCCAGATGTGTGCACAACTTTATGCATCTGGCTTTACATGGTGTGATAGTTTGAATGGATGTCCCTCAATAGATTCAGTTGTATTACAGCTTCTTAGATCACCAGTGGCCTGGATGGAGGAGATGTCACAGTGGGTGGATCCTAGGGTCCAGCCCTAAGGTGTGGAGATAGATTTGGAATTCCAGTCTAAGATATGCAAAGTGCTTGAGGTTTTCCTGGGCTCCTGGAGTGTGCTTGTTTTAAATATTTTATTATTTATTTGAGAGCGCACGAGAGAGATACAGAAATAGGTAGGGAGAGAGAGAGAGAGGGAGAGAGAGAATGGGATCACCAGAGCCTCCAGCCACTGCAAACGAACTCCAGATACCTGCGCCCCCTTGTGCATCTGGCTTATGTGGGTCCTGGAGAATCAAACCTCGAACTGGAGTCTTTAGGCTTCACAGGCAAATGTTTAACTGCCAAGCCATCTCTCCAGCCCCCTGGGGTGTGCTTGTTTATGGTGATGGTGGAGGTAGTTCTGTGTAGACCTGTGAAAGGGGGCCAGCTTCTTTTGCCATTATGGAACATCCCCTGGATCTGTATGCTATAAATAAATTCTGTTCCTCACATAAACTGTACCTGATTTGGAAGTTCATCCCAGGAACATGAAGCTGACTGTGAGGTGTGGGTATGTGGGTACTGAAGCATCGAACTCACGCTAGCAGACTTTGCAAGCACTTTTAACAACTGAGCCATCTCCCCAAACTTTCTTTTAAAAAATTTATTGGGGGCCGGGCGTGGTGGCACACGCCTTTAATCCCAGCACTCGGGAGGCAGAGGTAGGAGGATCATCGAGAGTTCGAGGCCACTCTGAGACTACATAGTTAATTCCAGGTCAGCCTGGACCAGAGTGAGACCCTACCTCGCAAAACCAAAAAAAAAAAAAATTATTGGGGCTGGAGAGATTGCTTAGTGGTTAAGGTGCTTGCCTGCAAAGCCTAAGGATCCAGGTTCTCTTCCCCAGTACCCACGTAATCCAGGTGTACAAGGTAGTCATGGGTCTGAAGTTCACTTGCAGTGGCTGGAGGCCCTGTCATGACCATTCTCTCTTTCTCTCTCTCATCTCTATATCTATCTATCCTATCTATCTATCTATCTATCTATCTATCTATCTATCTATCTATCTATCTATCTGTCATCTATCTATCTGCCTCTTTCTCTGCTTGCAAATAAATTAATTAATTAAAAATTATTGACAACTTTTGTCCATACAGACAATATACCATGATTGTAATCCCTTCCCTTCTTTATCTCTTCTAACTAGTTTTGGTATAAAGTAGATTTTTGTCAGCTAGGTCAATGACACTTGCTGTTTACTTGTCCCATTTGCTTAGAAAATGTTTTGTGAGATGTGTTTCTTAGAGACAACAGCTAGATGGAGTCTGTTTTTTTTTTAAACTTTTTTTTGAGGTAGAGTTTCACTCTAGTCCAGGCTGACCTGGAATTCACTATGTAGTCTCAGGGTGGCCTGGAACTCATGGCGATCTTCCTATCTCTGCCTCCCGAGTGCTGAGATTAAAGGCGTGTGCCACCACACCAGCTGGATACTATCTTTTAATTGAACCAGCTAGCTAATGTGTGTTTTTTGATTTTTTTGAGATAGGATTTCACTGTAGGCCAGGCTTACCTGGAACTCACTCTGTAGTTCTGGGCTAGCCTCAAAATCACAATGCCACTACACCCAGGTTGTGTGTTTCTTAAATGGGGGAACTGAGATCATTAGTGTTCAGAGTTATTATTGAAAGTTATGTAATATTTCTTATTGTGTTGGTTTTGTAGTGTTTGGGGACTTCCTATTCCTCTCTTGTCTAGCTATTATTAAAACATGCTTTATTTTTCACTATGGCCTCATGGGTATGTTTGTCTTTCTCTTGAGTCCTGAAAATTCTATTGATTAACTTCTGTTGAGCTGGGTAAATAGTCATAAACTTCTTGAGCCTGTTTTCATCGTGAACTTTTTCCTTTTTCCTCTAGTTATGATGGGCAGCAGTGCTTAATATATAACTTAATATATATATATATAACTTAATATATAACTCTGGGATGACACTTATCTTTCAGAACTTGAAATATATAATTCTAAGCCCTCCTAGCTTTTTAAATTTTTTTAAATTTATTTATTTATTTATTTAGAGAGAGAGAGAGACAGACAGAGAGAGAGGGATAGGGAGACAGATAGAGAATAGGTGCGCCAGCAGTCTCTCAGCTTCTGTGAACGGAATCCAGATGTGTGCGCCCCCTTGTGGGCAAGTGTGGCATTGTGCCCTTGCATCACTTTGCATCTGGCTAAACTTGGGACCTGGAGATTGGAACCGCTGGAGATTGGAACCAGTGTTCTTAGGCTTAGGAGGCAGGCGCCTTAACCACTAAGCCATCTCTCCAGCCCCCTCCTGGCTTTTAAACTTTCTGTTTAGAACTCTATCATTCTGATTGTCCTGCCTTTGTATGTGACTTGACACATTTATCTCTTGCTGCTTTTAATATACACAGATGCATTAGGGTTATATGGGTAGACTGGTTTCATTTTTCCATTTTTATTCTATCTTAAATTTTTTATTAGTTATGGGCACACTCAGTATGTAAACAGCGCATGTTGGTACCATCTTTACCCTTGTCCCTGCCTCCCCCCTCCAAAGGGACCCTCCTCATTGGGGACACCGTTATGAGGCAGAGTCTCACTCTAGCCCAGTTGGTCTCAAACTCACAGTGATCCTCCTACATCTGCCTCCTGAGTACCAGGATTAAAGGTGTGCACCTCCATACCAGCCTCTTTCTCCATTCTTTTGTGGCTGCTGTGGTTGTCTTTTGAGACTTTCTGGCCTTTCTGGAATGTAAATGGTATCTGATTGTTCTACTGTTCATTAGGAAGCGGGGGGGGGGGGAGGGGGGAATGGCTCAGTGGGTAAGAGCACTAAGATGGCCTGATTCTCCCTGAGTTTGAGTGTCCATAACCCACATAAACAGCTGGACATGTCTATGCACTCCAGTCCTTTAGGGCCTGGAGACAAAGAGTCACCTGGGCTTCAGGTTCAGTGCGAGATTCTATCTCTTGGAAACATGCTGATGAGTGGTAGAGGGCCATCAAAAATTTTCCTCTGGCTGGGCGTGGTGGCACACACCTTTAATCCCAGAATTTGGGAGGTCAAGGTAGGAGGATCACTGTGAGTTCGAGGCCACCCTGGGACTACAGAGTGAATTCCAGATCAGCCTGAGCTAGAGTGAGACCCTACCTCGAAAAACCAAAACAGCTCCCTCTGGTCTCTGCACGTGTGCACACAGGACATGTACATGTAACACATATACATACACACGCACCCCACATCACGCATACTATACACACACAAAAAGTTCTTCAGGGCTGGGGTGTCTCTCAGTGTCGAACCCTTGTCTAGACTGTCCAAAGCCCAACATGTTTAATATGTCCACACTCACAAGTGGTTTCATAAACTACCCAGGGCTAGCAATTCTCTGGCACCTGGTTCTGTGCTTTGTCCTATGTGGTCTGTCCTTGATGAATTCACTTGGTAAGGCTTTCAATGGAGTTTTTATTTGACTTATTATGTTTTTATTTTTCTTTTTGAAAATATTTTTCTTTATTTATTTTAAAAATATTTACTTTTATTTATTTTTTATTTGTTTGTTTGAGAGAGAAGGAGAGAGAGAAAGAGAGAGAGAGAATGAGAATGAATTGATGTGCCAGGGCCTTTAGCCATTGCAAATGAACTCCAGATGCATGCGCCATGTTGTGCATCTGGCTTAGTGGGGCCTGGCTAATTGAACCTGGGTCCTTGGGCTTTGCAAGAAAGCTCCTTAACTGCTAAGCCATCTCTCCATCCCTATTTATTTATTTATTTATTTTTATTTATTAATTATTATTATTTTTTTTGGTTTTCCGAGGTAGTGTCTCACTCTAGCTCAGGCTGACCTGGAATTCACTACGTAATCTCAGGGTGGCCTCGAACTCATGGCGATCCTCTTACCTCTGCCTCCCATGTGCTAGGATTAAAGGCATGCACCACCACGCCCGGCTCTATTTATTTCTTGAGAGATGGAGAGAGAGAGAGAGAGAGAGAAAGGCAGAGAGAGCGTGAGTATGAATGTGCCAGGCCCTCCCACAATTGCAAACAAGACATAAGCCACAGGTAACTTGGACAATTTGACAAACTACATTTAACTTTTCCATTCTTCTGTTGATACATTTGATTGTTTTACTTTTGAATATTATAAATACTACTACTATGATCATTTACATATGAGGATATATTTTAAAGGATTGATAGGATTTGGGTCACTTTCAGGGTGGTGAAGAAAATGAGTGTTAAAGATAGAGTCCAGGTTTCTAGCTTGAATGACTATTATTCAAAGACACAGAAAAGTTTACAGTGTGAAAAGATGGGAGAGAAATGTAAGTTAGGGATAGGTAGCTATATAGAAAATGTATGCTAATTCCTACTATATAGCCTCGTGGTAAACAACTTTAAAAAAACTGGAGTTTGTATTATTAGGATGGTAATAGCTTGGGGCTCTTATGATAGACACACTGCTTCTTGCCTCTATTGCTACAAGGCCAGGCACATCACTGTATTGTACATATTTTCTATTTCCAGCATATCACTTATCCTAAGCCTGTTTATAAACAACCAAGTGACCATTTACTGCTCAGATTGATTTAGTGCGCACCAGACACCATTTAAATAGTTTTCAAAAATGCCATTATCAACGCAGAAATATAGGTGTAAACTTTACTTCCTCAGAGTTCTTCATATTGGCTCATTTATTCGACATAAATTTATTTGGTGCATACCTTAAGTTAGGTACTTCAGGGAGCTTTGAGATGTTTATAGTCTTTGCCTTCAGTTAGGGAGAAACTTATGAAAGGTATAATAGTCAGCTTCAGGTTGCTGGAATGAGCATCCAGCCAAACATAGTTTTATGGTAGGAAGGGATTTATTGCAAACTTACAGATACAGGGGAAGTTCCATTAATGGTGGAAGAAGCTGACTCCCAGTTATAAATCCAATCAGAGAGAGGAGAAACCACCAGCCAGAAAACACCAAAAGCATCAAACACAAAACCCAGCAGCAGGCAGGAACCCCAGAGCTCAAAGCTTTCTTCATAACCTTTGGGCTGGAAGTCAGATCTATCCCCAGTGACACCTTGGGGCTGGGTTCCAGGATCCACTGCTAGTGACACCTCCTCCAGCCAGGTCACTGAAGAACCAAGTTACAAGTTTAATTTTAACACCTATTAAATGGGGGACATACATTGAAACTACTACAAGAGTTTAGGGTATTTCTTTTAATTTGAAAAAAAGGTTTTAGTTCATATGTGTCACTGTACCTTGCTCATACTTACTTTCCTACTACCTCCCTTATTGCTCCTCCCCCTCCTCTTGCTAGACTATTTGGGAGAGACCAGCAAGGGTAGGCATTTAAGGGAATGAAAACTCATTCTCTATGAAGATAGAAAATAGCATTTGAATGGGTCTTAAATGCTAGGTAGGGTTTTTTGGTGTGTGTGTGTGTTGTATATATATATATATATTTGTGTGAGTATGGGAGCTTGTGTGCCATAGCACATGTGTGGAGGTTAAAATATAACTTTTGGGTGTTGATCATCACCTTCCACCTCATTTGAGGCAGAATCTCTCATTGTTCATTGCTCCACTGGCCAAGTTAGCTCACCCATGAGCTTCCTGTGGATTCTGCTGTCTCTGCTTCCCTTCTGTTGCAGGCCTGCTGGGATTATAGACACCCACTATACCATTCAACTTTATGTGGGTTCTCGGGATCTGAACTCATGTACTCATGCTTGTGTGGTAAGAGTTGTAATCTGTTGAGCCATCTCCCCAATCCTAGGTAAGGTTTTAATAAGGATATAGGGAAAAGAGGACATTCTGTTATATTGTAGCATGCAAAGTGGTTCAGTGGTTAAAGAGTTAAACTTTTGGGGAGGAAGGGAAAGAGAAAGGGGGACATAAAGGGGTAAATATGGTCAAAGTACTGAAAGAAATTGATTTTATGAAATACAGAACTATGTACAATGATTATATACCAACAGAAAGTTTTAAAAAGTTTAAAATTTGGTGTAGGTAGGACATAATGACCTATAAAAATTTATTATTTATCATGAGGAGGAACTCAGAAATATTTATCTACTTGCATATAAGAGAAATTAGAGTGAAAGAGGGCTGGAGAGATGGCTTTACAGTTAAAGGCTCTTGCTTGCAAAGCCTTCTGGCCAGGGTTCAATTCATCAATGGCCACATAAAGCCAAACGCACAAAGTGGTGCATGCATCTCAAGTTCGTTTGCAGTGTTAAGAGTCTTGGTGTGCCCATTCTCGTTCTCTCTCTCTCTTTCTCTCTCCCTCATTCCCTTCCTCTCTCCCTCACTCCCTCCATCCCTCCTTGCAAATAAATATATAAAATATTTTAAAAAATATATTTTATTTATTTATTTATTTATTTATTTATTTATTTATTTGAGAGAAAGAAAGAGGGAGAGAGAGAGAGACAGAGAGAGAGAGAATAGGCACTCCAGGGCCTTCAGTTACTGCAAATGAACTCCAGATGCATGTGCACCTTGTGTATCTGGCTTACATGGGTCCTGGAGAATCAAACTGGGATCCTTTGGCTTTGCAGGCAAACACCTTAACCACTAAGCCATCTCTCCAGCCCTAAATATATTTTTTAAATAAAAGAAAGTAGAAAGGGGAAGAACTAGTAGAACATGCAGGTAATAGAAGGAATCACAATGGAATAATTGCTTGTATTTGGGTTTAATCAGTATTCCATTATTGCAAAAAGTACCTGAGGTAATCTCCTTGTAAAGAGAAAAAGATTTCTTTTCACTCACAGTTTGGAGGCTTCAGACAATGGCCTTTTGTTTGGGGCCTGTAGCAAGGCAGCACATCATTATGAGGACCATGTCATGAAGCAAAATTCACTTGCTTCATGGCTTGTAAGAAAAAAAGAGAGGAAGAAACCAGGGTCTCCGTGGTGGTTTGAATATAAAATGCCCCTCATATACGCAAGCATTTGTAATCAAACCTCCTCAAAACTGTAACTGGGCATGGTGAAAACTGTGAGCCTGAAATAAACCTTTTCCTCCCACCAGCTGTTTTTGGTCAGGTGTTTTGTTCCCCCAGCAATGAGAATGTAACTACTACATAAAGTTGGTACTGAGAAGTCTGGTCATTGCTTCAGTGAAACTGAACATGTGCTTTTTGGTCTTTTGGAATTGGATTGTGCAAGTGAATTTGAAAGGCTTTGTAACTTTGAATTACAGAACCTTTACAGTTCTGTAAACAGAGCTCAAAGAGTGATTCTGGTTTGAGTTTGGAAGCCCTAAAAGTAGAGACATATGGACTATGTTTATGTGGCTTCAGGGCAGGCATGCCGGGAAGACTTTGTAAGAACTGGGCTATTGGTAGAAAGACTGGCTGTGTTATGCTCATGTCCTGAGAAATTGTGCAAAGTTGAATTTAGAAGCAATGAAGTGGTATATTTAATAGAAAACTGAACAGAACAAAAAGATATGCAACATGTAAAGTTTGACACAGAACAAAAAATTAAGCAAGGTTGAAGTCCCAGAGACTGGTTTTAGGCCACATAAGCTGTACTTGTTAAAGAGAGTACCATCATCAGAGATGGGACAGCTGTTTTGCACTGGGACAATTAGAAAGAGACACTGAGGGTGAAACCTAGTAAGAATGCAAATTCGTTTGCAAGGGATTTGATGTTTGCCCTGCTGATTTTCTATCTTGCATTGGTCCAGTCTTTCCTTGCTTTGTCTTGTTTTGCAATAGGAATATTTACTTTGTGACATTATGTATTTGAAGTGTGAAACATGTTTTGTGTTTACAGGCCTCACAGTTAAAAGTGTCTTGCATTTCAGAATTAACTTTGGCCATATATATATATATATATATGCAGGGAGCCGTAAGCAGTCGCCATTACAAGATGGCGCTGGCTCCTCCATATTAGACAGTGCCTTGGCGCCAACCGTGTCTAAGGTATGCGCATGCGCTTGACGCAACCTGTCCCAAGCCTATCCCGTGGCACCTGGTGATGGCAAGCTGGTCGCAACCAATCAGTAAACGCCTTGTAGCAGTACACTCTATAAAAGCAGCTGCAGATTTGGGCCCCCGCCCTCCGCCATCAGCTCATCTGTTAACCAAGTGCTCTCCAATAAAGTGTGACACAAGAAGGATCTTCGTTTGTGGCTGTTCCTTTCCTGCTGGTTGGGAAGGGTCGCCGCAAAGTGGTGCCGAAAGCCCGGGACGCCGGACCTTTCAAAGACACCCGGCGGAGGGCCGAAGAGGATTCAGAACTTGACACACGGAGAGGTAGACGTCGGTAAGTCATCCCCGGCTTTGTTCTCTGATGGATTTTCGACTGACCCTGGCTTTCCTCGCCTGTTTTTGCCTGTTTTGTTTGGGGTTTTATCTCTGTTTCTGTCTATTTACCTTTAGGGGACTTTGCTAGATTCAGATTTCTACAGTAACCATCAGACGGATTCTTAGAGATATAGATTCAACAGCCCCTTGGTTTGCGGCTTCAGGATCCCTTACACTCCCCTCCTGGGAGAAGTTGGGGCGTGACCTGCGACAGGCAGAACAGGAAGAAAGTTTAGGGAAGGGCACGTTACCGTTTTGGCGACTGGTTCATTTTTGTCTCAATAGCGGTAAACATGCGGAAATAATTGGGGAGGGGCAAGGAGCTTTAGCCCAACATCAGGACAGTCTTTCAGAGTCAGATACTAGCGGGGACTCACATGCTAGGCCTAGGAAGAAACAAAAGGGAAAAATAGGATCCAGTCAAAAAAGAGACAAAAAAAAGGAAAAAAGTCTAAAGGAAAAACTTGAGGAGATAGGCGAGGCTCATTCATGCCCGCCCCCTCGGAAGGGGCAGAGAGGCCCCGGAGGATCGTATCCTCCATTAGAGGAGACTTTAAATGTTTTGCCTCCTCATTTAAATAAAAACTCCGTCCCAAACTTCAACATCTCTTGTTCTTTTCTCTTTCCTCTCATTTTTGGGTTTCCGACAGACCGCTTCTGCGGTGCCGCCATTTTTGTCCTGCCCCATTTGAATGGGGGCGCCATCTTAGAAACACCACGTGGGCAAACCTAAAAAAGAAACTCACCACGTGGGTAGACCTAAAAAGATGCTTATGTTGTACTCATATATATTACTATTAAACAAAAAAACCTCCATGGCGCTTGGAACAAAACTTTTGTTTTAGCCACATGGATTAATTCAGTCCTCCTTGCCTTAATTGCCAACCTTAAAGGCTTTTCCAGGGAAAAGTTCATTTTTGCCCTTAAAAACTGTAAGAAAAACTAAAACTGACTTTTAAAATCTCCTTTCTCCCAAGGCCGCCACCCAAGCCGCCACCAGGCAGCTATCTTTTCAGCTCTTTTCAGCCCCTAACTACTGCCTAAGGCAAATGTGCTCAAACCCCTGATGGAAGACAGCTCCTCCATGTAGCTTTCTGTGAATGTAAACTATGATCAAATACAAACCGAGGTTAACTTTCCTCGCGGACGTGGAACACAAGCCACTGGTCCACAAAACAAAACTTGCGCACCTCAAGCGGAGGGACAACAATCAGGCTCCGCCGACATCCTAAGCTGCGGCTCCAGCCCCGGCCCGAGCACTGCCCCGAGCCTCACTGGCTGCGCCTTGCCCGCTCCTCCAGGCGTCATTTTTGGTCACTTTTGTCAACTTGCTTTAAAAATATCTTAGGAACGGGCGGGCGGTCCGCCATGAGGCCATGAGGCGAGCCGCTGCCGTCTCCACCCCTTTTGCCTCTAGACGCTCCCTCTATGCTCTTAACTAAGTGTCCCACGGGGCCCAAAGTATTTACTTTAAAAAAAAAATAAAAATAAAAAAAAATAAAAAAAACAGCTGGAGACATTCATATTGCCCTGCTAGAGGTAAAAAATCCTATTTTTCAAGTCTATATGGCTATATCCTACACACCATTATCCCACCCTTCGCTGCCTTCCCATTAACATAAAGATAAAGAGATGGCTTAATTGTTAAACACTTGCCTGTAGAGCCTAAGGACCCTGATTCGAGGCTCAATTCTCCAGTACCCATGTAAACAGTGGCTGGAGGCAGATGATAAGAATAGTTCAGAATCTAAATCACAACAGGAGGAGGAGATATTTAAAAAAAAAAAAAAGAAAAAGAGAAAGTTCAACCAGAGGTGATCCGCAGGGGCGGGGCTGGCAGGCACATTTGTTGTCGCCGCGGCGCCCTCTGCTGGGGATGAGTAAAGTTCTGTATACATAGATCACAAAAAAGATCAAAAATGAGGTAGGGCTAGATGTGGTGGCACACACCTTTAATCTTAGCCCTCAGGAGGCAGAGGTGAGAGGATCATTGTTCAAAGTCAGGCTGAGACTACTTTTCTGCCCTCCCCTCATGTGGGTGTTAATCCCCGAGGCCTCCGTCCTGGTGATCTTTGGCAAATGGATGTAACTCATCTCCCTGAGTTTGGAAGGTTGAAATATTTACATGTCTCAGTGGATACTTGCTCGGGAGTTATCTTCGCCTCGCCGTTGGCGGGTGAGAAGGCTTCTCATGTAAAAACCCACTGCCTGGAAGTCTGGGCAGCGTGGGGAAAGCCGCGCCGTCTAAAAACTGATAATGGCCCGGCATATACATCTACTGGTTTTCGGGCCTTTTGTGCGCAGATGCAAGTTGCCCACACCACTGGCCTGCCTTATAACCCACAAGGCCAAGGCATTGTGGAGAAAGCCAATAAGAGTATCAAAGCCATTTTATTTAAACAAAAAAGGGGGATAGCAGAAGATGCAACCCATAGGGAGAGGGTTTCCTTAACCCTCTTCACCCTTAATTTTTTAATTTTGGACAATAATGATAAGTCTACAGCTGACAGGCACAGTCAAGATGTGGCCCAGGCACCCAGAGAAGTAGTGATGTGGAAAGATGTCCTAGATAACAAATGAAAAGGACCGGATCTTGTTAAGATCCAGGGGAGCTGTTTGTGTTTTTCCACAGGACCAGGAGTCGCCCCACTGGGTTCCAAGCCGGTTGGTGAGAACAGTCCATCCTTCCTCAGGAGAAAGTTTGGAGATTCATAATCCAGATCTTGACACTCAGTAAAGCAAAGCAATTTTGTCAGCCTTCCCGAAGCCGATGCCAGTTCCTCATCAAGCGTCTGTGTTTCCACATTTCTTCACCACGAATAAGGAACTAGGCCTCCCTTCCCTTCAGGAGGACCAACAGGTGGTCCCCATGGGGGAGTCCCGCTCCTTTGTTGAAAAAGGAACTCTTTGTTTTACTTTGCAGTGGAATCAGACTGATGACTCTTGTATAAGACTTCGTCAGCAGAGTTTTGCCTGGTTTGAAGGGGAACTCTGGCCATGGTCAGAGTGCCAGAGCACTTCGGTCGCCTGGGCTGATGCAAATCATCTCTTCACCATATCACCAGCTATGAGGGGTCCCCCGCCTAGGTCAGGGGCATGGTCAGAGGGACTCTTTCTTCAAGATTCCAGAATTAATCCATTTTCAAAGTGGGTGCTATATGGGGTCAATGGTTCCTGTATGGATGTGTCTCCATTGGTTTTACTGTTGGGGGGACAAATTGCTTGCAACAATGTGTCAGGGCATGAGACCTCAACGTCATCTCGGGGGGAGTTTTCACTCTGGGTCATCCTTGTGAACATTATGCTCGTAATCAGACATTCCCCCCTGCCCCGGTTTGTGTGCACCCCCCTTTTCTGCTTATTGCTATTAATTCCACGAGAGTGGATCTTAGTCTTGCACAGGGCCTTACTTCCTGGATCTCCTCTGCTTTTAATTTTTTTTTAAGGAATGGGTTGAAATGGGACTGTTTGCTGCCTGCTGTATAGGAGGATGTCTGCTCTGCCTATGGTTGACTTGCAAAATGCGAGCCCAAGCTAGAAGGGACAAGGTATCTCTCAGGCACTTGCTGCTTTGGAGTGTGGGCCCTCCCCCCAGATTTGGCTGTCAGCCCTAAAGAGCACCTAGTTTCCCCTGGCCCTTACACCCTTAGGGCTTGAAGTGCCCATTGCACAAGGATGGGCAGAGGATTGGTGTTGGGAACATGGCATTCATCACGCTCAGGATGCGAGACAAAGTACTGCACGTGGGGCGAGCTCTTAGCAGCTTCATGGAGGGCATGTCTGATTGCATATGGGTTGGTACTGTAATCCCATCTCTGAGAAAAGGTACTAGACGGGTGTGACACCAGCCTGGCTGGCCACTAGGTCTGGGGTCATCACAATGTCCTCTCGAGCATCAGAGATCAGACCTCTACCCTCGCCTGTTGCGTTTAAACAAGAAGGGGGAACTGCAGGGAGCCGTAAGCAGTCGCCATTACAAGATGGCGCTGGCTCCTCCATATTAGACAGTGCCTTGGCGCCAACCGTGTCTAAGGTATGCGCATGCACTTGACGCAACCTGTCCCAAGCCTATCCCGTGGCACCTGGTGATGGCAAGCTGGTCGCAACCAATCAGTAAACGCCTTGTAGCAGTACACTCTATAAAAGCAGCTGCAGATTTGGGCCCCCGCCCTCCGCCATCAGCTCATCTGTTAACCAAGTGCTCTCCAATAAAGTGTGACACAAGAAGGATCTTCGTTTGTGGCTGTTCCTTTCCTGCTGGTTGGGAAGGGTCGCTATATATATATATATATATATATATATATATATATATATATATATATATATATATGAAAGAGAGAGAGAATATGGGTGTGCCAGGACCTCTAGCCCCTGCAAATAAATTCCAGATGCATGCACTACTATGTGCATCTGGCTTACATGGGTTCTGGGGAATCAAATCTGGGCCCTTAGGTTTCACAGGCAAGCGCCTTAACCAATAAGCCATCTCTCCAGCCCAACTTTGGCTTTTTAATCAATGATGGGATTGGTAAAGACTATGGGGACTTTTAAAGTTGGACCAAATGTAATTTTACATTGTGAGATGGACATGAGTCTAGGAGGATCAGAGGTGGAGTGTTGTGATATGAATATAAAATGTCCCCCATAGCTTCAGGTGTTTTTTTTTTTCTTTTTTAAAAATTTTGTTTTTTATTGCCAGGTGTGGTGGCGCACGCCTTTAATCCCAGCACTCGGGAGGCAAAGGTAGGAGGATCGCTGTGAGTTTGAGGCCACCCTTTAACCCAGCAGCCTGAACAAGAGTGAGGCAAAAGAAAATTATTATTATTTTTAAAAAAATTTTGTTATTTATTTATTTATTTGAAAGGAGGATACAGAAATAGGCAGGTTGAGAGAGAGAGAGTTTGAGGCCAGGGCCTCCCCTGAGAACTACAGATGCATGAAGTCATCAGGTCAGGTCCTGGAGAAAACTAGAGTGAGACCCTACCTCGAAAAAACAAAATTATTTTTATTGACAACTTTCATAATTATAGACAAAAAACCATGGTATTCCCTCCCTCCCACATTTCCCTTCGCAACTCCACTCTCCATCATATCCCCTCTCCCTCTCAATCAGTCTGTTTTATTTTTGATGTTATCATTTTTCCTCCTATTATGATGATCTTATATAAGTAGTGTCAGGCACTATGAGGTCATGGATATTCAGGCCATTTTGTGTATGGAAGAGTGCATTGTAAGGAGTCCTACCCTTCCTTTGGATCTTACATTCTTCCCACCACTTCTTCAGTGTTTTTGGTGAAGTCTCTTACTTAGTTCCCAGGTGGTGGAACTTTTGGAAGGTGGGGCCTTCCTGGAGGAGGTATGTTGCTGAGGGTAGACCTTGGGGGTGATTAGTCTAGCCTGATGAGTGTTCAGAGATAGCTTGTCTGACTATTCTCTCTCTGTGGCTGATGTATGAAAATATGAGATTGTTGAAATGTTTTCTCCACCATGATGAAGATTACCCTTAAAATTGTAAGCCTGAGCTGGGCATGGTGGTGCACGCCTTTAATCCCAGCACTTGGGAGGCAGAGGTAGGAGGATTGCCATCTGTTCAAGGCCACCCTGAGACTACATAGTGAGTTCCAGGTCAACCTGGGCTAGAGTGAGACCCTACCACGAAAAACCAAAAAAAAAAAAAAATTATAAGCCTGAAATAAATACTTTTCTCTCATAAGAGTATGGTGTTTTTTTCCAGCAATGATAAGGTAGCTGCATTCCCTTTGAGGGAATACACCAAATCATCTAATATCCTATTAG
This sequence comes from Orientallactaga sibirica, assembly GCA_036365145.1. Lineage (NCBI taxonomy): Eukaryota > Metazoa > Chordata > Mammalia > Rodentia > Dipodidae > Orientallactaga > Orientallactaga sibirica. Next base: position 564,907 of record JAEOAD010001221.1, read on the forward strand.
CCCCCACCTCTTGCAGGTATATCTAACCGACAAAGTTTACACTGAAGAACCACATAGTCAAGTTACCAAAAAATATTGAAAAAAAGTCTCAAAAATGTTTTAAGTTTATGTTTTGTGTTGGGCTACTACATTCATAGCTATTCTGGGCCAGGTGAAGTTCACAGGTTAGATACACCTGAAGGCTCAACTATGTCCCAATAGCACCATAGGCTAGGGACCAGGCCTTTGATACATGACCCTTGGTGGACATCTTCCAAATACAAACTATAACAAATTTATAGGGCAAAACAGGGAACAAAGATGTATCCTAAACCTAAGTAACTGGTAAACTGTGTTCTAGTGACTGCAATTAATACAACAGGGAGAGGATGTGGAAGAGGTGAAAGGTGGAGAAGATGGTAAGTTTAGAGGTACTTTTTTTTTTTGTTTTTTTGAGGTAGGGTTTCACTCTAGCCCAGGCTGACCTGGAATTCACTCTGTACTCTCAGGGTGGCCTTGAACTTATGCCGATCCTCCTACCTCTGCCTCCTGAGTGCTGGGATTAAAGGTGTGCACCACCATGCCTGGCTTTTTTTTTGTGGCAGGTCTCACTCTAACCCAGGTTGACCTGGAACTCCCACCTCTGCCTCCCACATGTCTGGCTTAGTTAGAGGTACTTTTTTTTTGGGGGGGGCTAGGGTCTCATCGTGGTCCAGGCTGGCCTGGAATTCACTATGTAGTCTCAGGGTGGCCTTGAACTCATGGCGATCTTCCTACCTCTGCCTCGTGAGTGTTGGGATTAAGGCATGTGCCACCACACCCGACCAGTAAGAGGTACTTTTAAGAAATGGAGATGGCTTAGCAGTTAAGGCACTTGCTTGCGAAGCCCAAGGATCCATGTTCAACTTTCCAGATCCCATGTAAGGCAGATGCACAAAGGTGAGGCAAGTGCAAGGTCACACATGCCCACTAGGTGGCGCCATCATCTGGAGTTCAATTTCAGTGGCTGAGGCCCTGGCAGCCAATTCTCTCTCTCTCTCTCAAAAATAAAAATAAAAATAAAAATAAATAGGAGATTAGAGAGAACTATATCCAGAAGATCACTGAAGATAGGCAGTTAGATGAGTTAGCCAGGTTGACATTGTCCCTTTCAGTAAGAAGTCTGATGCTAAGAGTGCTGTAGGAGAAAGAGCCCTCAGAGGAGGAAAGAACTGGAACAGTCACTGGTTGTTGTCAGGGGTCACTTAGCATCTGAGTGAGAAGAGCCTCTAATCACCTCAGATAGGTATTAAAGCAGTTTAGTAGGTGTTGTGAAGCACAGGATAGTTTTACAAGGCTCTCTTTGGTTTGCAGACTAAATTCCATGATGGTAAGGAGCAACCAAAGTTCAATAATATGCTAATGTAATCTTTGTCCTAAAGATCTACACATCTCTGAATATTATTCACCGTTTTACCACTGCAGGTTTTTTTAAAAAGTGTGTGTGTGTGTTCCATGTATGAGCACGCCAGGGTCTCTTGCCACTGTAAATGGAATGCTAGATGCTTGTGCCACTTTTTTGTGTCACTTTTTGCATCAAGCTTTATGTAGGTGGCTGGGGAATTGAACCCTAGTTGGCAGGCTTTTAAAGTGAGTGCCTTTAACTGTTGAGTCACCTGCCCAGCCCTCATTTTTTTAAAAAAATATTTATTAATTAATTTATTTGTTTGTTTATGAGAGAGAATAAGGAATGAATATGAGTGCACCAAGGCCTCTACTCAGTGCAAATGAAGTCCAGATGCATGTGCCACTTTGCATGTCTAGCTTTATATGGGTACTGGGGAATTGAACCTGGGTCATTAGGCTTTGTAGGCAAGTGCCTTAACCTCTGAGCCATCTTTTCAGCCCCCTCAAGTTTTTAAAAAGATATTTTCACTTATTTATTTGCAAGGGAAAGAGAGAAAGTATGAATGAATGGGCATGGCAGGGCCTCTGACTGCAGCAAATGAAATTCAGACACATGCTCCATTTTGTACATCTGGTTTTATGGGGGTACTGGTGAATTGAACCCAGACTGTCAGACTTTGAAAGCAAGCACCTTAAAGTGCTGAGCTATCTCTCCAGCCCTCAATTTAAAAAAATTAAATCCTGGGGCTGGAGAGATGGCTTAGTGGTTAAGATGCTTTCCTGTGAAGCCTAAGGACCCAGGTTTGATTCCCTAATACCCATGTAAGCCAGATGCACAAGGTGGCACATGTGTCTGAATTTCATTTGCAGTGGTTATAGTCCCTGGCATGCCTATTCTCTCTCTCTCTCTCTCTCTCTCTCTCTCTCTCTCTCTTTGCCTTTTTCTTACTCTCAAATAAGTAAATAAATAAAATATTAAAATAAGTAATAAAAATTAAATCCTGTACCACAAAAGGTCCATGATGTCTAATTTAGAAAGAATAAATAGAATATCATCAGAGTGCTGATAGGCCAGACCCCTGACCCAGATGTTAAATGCTTGATAACATGATAAGAAGCATCAAGTAAAACTTGGCATAAGACCTAATATGTTGACTAGGACAAGAAACTATCCCAACTGCCTTATCTTCTGGCTCCTCTTATGACAATCTGGCTATAGTGATAGTATCTCTTTTGTCACTGTAGTAAGCTATATAGCCTCTATATATTCTTTACAGAAGCATAGGTTCTTATCAGCAAGCATATTTAATTTTTTAGCTTCCTTTTATAAGTTTAGCATAATACAAGACATTATGGTCACACCATTAGGCTTGTCACTGTTCTTTGAAACGTAAGAAAAAGATGACCTCATAAATGCCAAGTGACAACTGTTTTTTGGTTCATATAAAATACTCAATGAAGTAATAAAATTTAAGGTTTCAGATATTTTTTGTTTCTTTGCCTCTCCTTACAGATCAATTACCTACAGGAACAGTTGAAATGTTTTCTGAAGTGAAGAGAGCCCTCAGCCTAGCACATAAACTGGATTCACCTTCCAGCGTGAAGACTGAGTGAAACCCAATGCTTCTATCCCTCCAGTTACCTTGTATTGAACCAACTGTGTTTATTACTTCGAATCTTTTTTCATTAGTTATAAGTTTAAAGAATACAGTCATGTAGAAGGAAATAGTATAAAAAGATGGTAGCTTTAAAGACCTCACTCAACATGGAGTTTAACCACTTTTTTTATTCCCGCTCGTCCCCCTCTTTTTTGAGACAGAATCTCATTATGTAGACCAGGCTATATACTCTAACATGGGGCAACCTTCTGTCTTTTGCTTACTAGTGAGTGCTGGGATCACAGGCATCTGTCACCACTCCTAGTCATAAAATCCTTTTTGGGAAACCTATATGCACTTTACAGAAGTCAAAGTTTGTGCTTTTGTAGCTCTTGCAGCAGAGGCTAGAAAGAGCAGAATAGCATGCCTTGCTGTTTGAGGGGAAGGCACGTCAGGCATTGTTGTTTTCTTGCCAAGTGTGTTCATTCCTGTGGGGCTGGGAAATGCTTCAGGCAGAACACCCCTTTATTTGTTGCTTTCTTAGCTTGCTTTTGTTATGACCTGGCTTCCCATGAAACATTCCTTGAGGAGACAATGTCTTCTCCATACCAGGCGGTACTCTCTGGCACTTGGTGAATGTGTTTCTGTGTTTGGTCACATTTGGTATTGCTGACCAATTAGTGGTCTTTACTACTCTTTATAAATTCGATACACACAAACACACACATAAACACAAACATATATAAAGCATATGTGCTATGATGCCATGAGATCATTCAGCCTTGCTTACCAAAGGAAGACAGCATATCGTAGAAGGCCAAACTGCTGGTTTGAACATGTTTTTGCTTTTCTGCTCTTCTGTTTATGTATTTCTACAACATAGAAAATAGTCCATTTGCTAGGCATGGGTGCTTGTGCACAGCTGTATTTTCTGTCAAGGGCTAGGACCTGCCACAGTGATTTAAGTGCCTGCAATCAATAGTTAATATTAGGTTGTTACCTATCTATGTTCAAATCAAAGGCCATTTTTCTACTCAGGGATGAGTTCTTGCTATTTATTCTGCTATTGTGTGTTAAGAGCTAGCTGGTTATTCTTCTTTAGCTAAGAGAACACCTAGAACAAAAATGTTATCCTCATTTTTAGTCTCCTATCCTAACCCCCATAAGATTAGGAAAAATTAGATTCCTATAATGCCTACAAAGATTTATTTAAGAATCTAGAGTTGTTTTGGGGTGTTTTAAAAGTTACATTATTATGGATGTCTTGTATGTATACTTTAAGCAAAATAAATAAATAAATTCTCCATTTTAAATCGATTGCTCTTATTTTTATGGTGCTGGTGGTGAAACTTAGGCCTTAGGAATGCAATGCAAGTGCTCTACCACAAAGTTAACCCCCTACCTTAATTGTTGTTAACTTATTAAGCTGCCTCCGCAATAAACACACTTATACTCAAAAGGACACAACAATTTTTAGCCCATTCAAGCTGTTGTAGCAAAAATGTCATAGCTTATGTAATTTATAAATAATATAAATTTATTGTTCATAGTCCTAGAAGCTGAGAAATCCATCATTAAAGTATAAGCAGATGCAGTCTAGCCCACAATGACATGCAGATGGTTTTTTGTACGTCTGCTTTATAGATGGCCCTTTTGAGCATCCTCACTTGGGATAAGGGGTGCAGTTGCTCCCTCAGGCCTTGTTTATAAAGGCACTAATCCCATTCATGAGAACAATACCCTCATAATCACTCAAAAGCCCCAACTCTTCACACCACCACACTGCACGTGATATTTCGTGATATTTCAACATAAAATATTGGGTATTCACATTCACACCATAGTACTAGGAAATGACAGAAGATGCTGCCAGTACTATTTTTTTCAGAGAATTCTTAGGATACAAAGCAGTATATGTCCTTAAATTAAATTAAATTAAATTAAATCAACTCACTGTAACTATATAACATTGAGGTTTGGAAGCAAGGGGTAAAGAGAAGCCATACAAATGGGAGCTGCAATGTTTGAATTGACTTATTATGTTGCAGAATTAGCATGAGGTTGTAATCCCAACTCTGCCTTTGCCTTGGGAAACTCCTATACCTCATAGAGCCTCTATTTATCCATCAAAGGTGTGACTGTTTATCATTATTCCTGTACAGTGTAGGGCTTTCTGCCTGTTGTGGTCCAGCTGTAGGCCACAGACATGCTTAGTTATGGTATTGTATTGGCTACTCAACACTAGGAGGGCCACCACTCATGCTGCATATCAAGAGACAGAGAGATTTAATCCCAGCACTCGGGAGGCAGAGGTAGGAGGATTGTCATGAGTTCAAGGCCAACCTGAGACTACATAATGAGTTCCAGGTTAGCCTGGGCTAGAGTGAGACCCTACCTCGAAAGAGAGAGAGAGAGAGAGAGAGAGAGAGAGAGAATGGGCGCACCAGGGCCTTCAGCCACTGCAAACAACCTCCTCCAGACACATGCTCTACCTTGTGCATCTGGCTTATGTGGGTCCTGGGGAATCGAACCTGGGTCCTTTGGCTTTGCAGGCAAATGCCTTAACTGCTAATCCATCTCTCCAGCCCAAGACCTGCATTTCTATTGGACTGTTGCTATGGACTGGTTGGTGAGGGAAGCCAAATTGGTGGTGAGAAAGACAGACTAACAAGGTTTCATCTTGCTATGAAATGGTATTTAAAGAAGCATCACTATCAATTTGTAGGAACATGTTAACACCAGGTATATATGTATATATAATCTCACAATAAAGGATGGACCTTTGCTGAATAAATGTAACTTTATAGAAACTTACTTCAATGTCCTAAATTTTATTACATTGCTTTAGTTGATGGGAAAACTCCTCAGATTGATTAAGTTGAAATCTAGGAATTAATGTATAGAGCTCATCCTGTGTAGCAATAATTCCTTATATTTTGGAAGGAAGAACTTGAGATGCCACCAATCCAGATAACCATGGCCTTCTCTTTTGCAGTGCTCCTATGTCTTCTGGATCCATCCTCTCTTCTCATGTTGGAATAAGTGAAATATTAGGGTTAACAGACTCGAGACCAGAGAAATCAAAATAAACAAATACAAATTTATTCTTTTCAAAGCAGAATTCAAGGAAAAATGGGGAAAGCACCACAGTGAGTGGCAATCAAAGTTAAATTTGCTCCCCTTCATCCACAACTTTTCCACACTTGGATTCCACTCTTGACACCTCCCCCAAATCCCTTCCCTATCTCTCATCCTTGTGACTAGTTCTTGCAGGCAGCAAGCATCATAGTGAGCTTCAGTCTGTCCTCAATACTGCTCTGAGAACAGTAAGGGTGTTTCGCAGATCTCCTTCTAAAATGCAGCTGTAGGAGCAGATGGACACTGGGAGCAGAGCCCTGGCCTTGAACCTTTCCCTCTCTTACAGTCACTGCTGTTAAAACAATGAGCAGTCACTGAAATGTTTCTTTGTTCCAACTGCCAGGTTGTGGCAGGAAGGCCCAGATACAGGACTGCCCAGCTGATGAGCTAAGTTTCCATTGATCTAGAACAATGCCTCCAGGTTCTTATCTAGGACTGGTCAAGTTAAGGCAGCTACTTTGTTGTTTATCCATCAAAAGAAATTGGATGGAATTCCTGACCAGAAGTAGGCCCAAAGGCCATAACTCTGCCATTGAGAAAGTGAGTTTAAAAAATGGTCAGTCAGCTGGGCATGGAAGCCAAACACTTTTAAGCACATATCTCAGGAAGCAAAGGTATTTGTTAAAATTAATCTGGCGGGAAAGGATCTCCCAGGCTTGGGCTCTGCCTTGCTCCGTGTTTTCTTATTACTATGTCCTGCCAGCCCAGTTACTGGAACAGCAATAACTCAAACAAGTCTCTCTCTAGGGAAGAATTGCCCAACTCTATGCCTTGAAGGAAACAGGTATTTGAGCGCCTTGATTCCAGCCTTGCATTCTGGAAGAAAGGGCACATGTCCCCCCTGGGTGCAAAACCCTCTAGGGAACTGTATCAGAGCCTCATGCCCTCTGGCCAGTCGGCTTTCCCTCACAATTGCCAATCAGTGAAAGTCTACTCTGCTCTATCTAGCTGGCTTTTTGTCATCTATCCAATTCTATGAAGAATAAATTCCCTATACTATTTGGCAACAGCTCCAGCAAACACATTCTTTCTTACTGATGCTAATCTCGTAAGTCGTTAGGTTTTGCTTAAGCTACCAACCCAGCAACTCTTTCACCACCTTCCAGTCCAGGGCCATACATTACACAACCCTCCTATGGAAGTCACGACACATAACATACCCAACAACAGACACATTTTGGTAAATCCAACCCCAATGTGGTTTCACAGTGTCCAAGGAGCCATTTACCTCACATGTAGCAGTGCCTACCACTGGTCCCTGGAGCAATATACTCACCAGGCAAACATAAGAGAGCAAAGTGCCAGTGACTCCCTTGGTGAGAATTCAACCCTTGACCTGCTGCTTCAGTCCACCTACAGCACAAAGCCTACATAACAAGATCTACATCTTTTTTTCCATCCCTGGCCCAGTGCAGTTGCCACAGATCTCAACACTCCAAGAGCTCTTGGGTGGGATGTGGGTTACAGAAAAAAAAAATTTTTCTTCATAAATGATTGGTTGTTCCATAATATTTGCCCCTGGAAGACTTAAGCCGGCACATAACTCAAAGTTTTAAAATATTCTGTCCCACAACAAATTTCTTCTCTCCAAACCCTGGCTACAATCTAGGTTCCTACAAAGATGCTCCATTCTGACTGATACCCAGGCTCTGCGTTTGGTGTCTGCTTACCACCTGTTAATCATGCATGCAGATACCCAGTTTTCCTGCCCAGATACCTCACCAGCATTGAAACAGATGAGATATGAGTCTGAACCTTGAACCTGTGGCTTACTTGAGGAAGAGACAGTCTTGACTTCCGGACCTAAGCTCCTGGCCTGCCTCTCTGAAATAGAAGAAGTTAGGTTCCCAGAATTTCTACCTACTGACCTGCTTGGCTATAAAAACGACACTCCAACTGTCTCATTCCCTCCTGATCTTGGTGGCAGTTACTACTTTAAGACCCTGAGCCAGATCTTAGTAATTGGTAAAGACTAGGGAACACATCTGTTTTAGCCTTGTAATAGCTAATACATGCCTTTTGTTCCTCCCTTTCTGCATGGGGTGAGTAGATCTTGGATGTGCCTTATTGTGATACCTGAATCATTTTAGATGTGGCCAGGAAATTTCATCGAAGGCCCAGGTCCCAATGGAACAAAGTTTTCAGTTACTGGACAGAACATAATGACTCTTCCTGTTAGATTACTTTATGGTCACAGACATCTATTGCTTTGGTCTTGAGGGAAGTTCATTCTAAAAACCAATGTAGGGGAGCAGCCAGGATGCTGCTCCCCTATCTTTCCAACCAGAGGCTGAGGCTAACAAAGAGCAAGGCAGAACATAAATTCTTCATGAGGTATTAGAATTTAATGTGTGAGTGAGGCCGGGAGGGCACTGGTGCACAGTCGATATGTAGAATAGATATGTGTGAATATAAACTCAGGCAAATTAAGTCAACTGCAAGGCTCTGGGGAAAAAGTTCCTCTTGGTAGAAAGCAGCCCAAGTGGACTACGACTCTGTTCCATGTTCCCACTCTCCCCACCTCCACTCTCTATTTTTCACAATTGCTGGACAAAAGGGTATAGTATATGTTGCCTAGGAAGGGTTAGCTCCATTTGAGGATTGGGTTCACCTTTGAGTTAGAAACAGCTTTATACACAGGAAGGCCTTGCTGCTGTCTGGATGAAATGTGGCCAGTTTTCTGATTTGGAGTTAGTGTCTCTTAAGAATTGGTCACTTCTCGGGGTGGCCAGTTGCAACCCCCCTATGATTAGCTAGAGGCAGTCAGCCACCTCATGTGATTTAGAAGGGTCTCAGCCTGGAGGATGTCAGGCAGTCATACTCCTCCAGGATAGAGGGTAGTTTCCCTTTCTTTACTCAAGGAGAGACAACAGGGTCCCATTGCTAAAAAAGCTATCTATGGTTTATTAGGATAGACTCAGAACACCAAAAAGTAACTGTAGCTAGGTTTCCAGAATATTTCAGTGGGTCTCTTAGAATGTTGAGGCCTTCAGGAAGGAGGATCAGGGATAAAATACAAACCCACAAGTATTTCTTTAATGTTTCCATATGTATGATGGAATAAGAGTCAAAATGAACTGTTCCTCCCTCAAGAAAGATCTACAAGGAACTATGGCAGAAAGAACTGAAAATATTTGAGGAGGAAACATATAGATGGAATTTGGAAGCCTAGATCTATGTCATGGAGTTGAAGTAATAGAACACACCCTGCCCAAACTTCTTTAAGGGTACTTGGGAAGGGGGGGGTCTTAGGTTACCCTTTCACCTCCCTTACTTGGGGAACTAATCACTGTGACCTCATAATGCAGATACCCTAGGGTCACTGGGTTTCTCCCACACCATAATTCCATGGAGAAAAGAAAGGGGCCAGTGGGCACTGCTTAGCTCTGAGGGCAATTCTCTGCTCTCCATTTAGTGCTATTTGCCTGGGCTGCAATAGCAAGGTAACACAAAGGACAGGTCTCAACCTTGAGGATTAAAGAGCGCATTTCAAGAGTCAAAGGATTCATGCCTCTCCTTCCCCTGCCCTCACCCACCACATCACACATACTACCCATCTCTGCTGCTGCCCCAAGCCCAAATAAGTGGTTGAGGAACTGGAAAGATGGGTGAAGGCCGAGGGAAGGCATTGATCAGAACCAGGAGAGGAATATGGATCACAGGATGGGGATCTGGCTCCATCAAGAAGCCAGCAGGGTGTTGGCAGTCACATCAGAGCTTCTCACACTGGGGAAAGCATGGCGGAGCTTCTCCATGATGTCTTCCAAGCACAGGCTCACGTCTTGGCTCTTTGACCCCACATCATCTAAGTTGGAAAAGAGAGATTTTGGATGACAACTTAAGACTCCTTTATAAGAGACCAAGGTAGGATGCTCTCAGCTGAACAGTGGGCCCAAATTACTCCATCTTTCCATTACAATGACTAGTATGTAGGGAGCCCTCGCTACATTTTTAGAAGCAAAAGAGTGAAAAAGTCAATAAACCAATGATACCTGACGCTAAGCTCAAATCCATGCAGAGAAACCAGTCCCAGCCCTAGAAAAAAACTTGCGCAGGAAATCTGAGGTCAGACAACCCATTGGAGGAAGGGGCTAGATGGGGTCAGGGAACTTACCTGCCACCTCAGTGTCTGGAGTAGTCTGTCCCTTCTCCAGAGGGTGACTGCCTTCTGACTGCTGTGGAGAGGAAGCTAGGGACGAGCCTGCAGAGCCATTGCCATCTGATTCCGTGGGTGGCTAGCAAGAGGTAAGGCATAATTTAAGTGGTTTTGCCTTCTTGACCTCACTCTTACAGACTCCTGAGCTTAGAAAGGAACCATAGAGACCTCATGCCCATCTTTTTTGCCCTGGATCTTTCAGAAGCTTTTTGTAGTGTCCTAAACAGTGGCTTTCCCTTAAGAAACCTCTTAGAATATCTAATCACCAATTGGATTCTCCCTTCAGTCACCTATGTCAAAGGCTCCCAGATGTTATAAAGATGGAAATGCACCTAACAGTCTTTTGCTGTCTTTTTTTTTTTTTTTTTTTTTTTTTTTGATTTTCGAGGTAGGGTCTCACTCTGGCCCAGGCTGACCTGGAATTAACTATGTAGTCTCAGGCTGGCCTCAAACTCATGGCGATCCTCCTACCTCTGCCTCCCGAGTGCTGGGATTAAAGGCATGCACTACCATGCCCGGCCTCTGTCATTTTAACTATAATTAAGCTATTTAGAAAACCCAATTTTATCTCTTTTTGCAGAGTTCTATGCCTGATCCTCAATTGCTGACATAACAGCATATGTTGGCAATCTCTAGGAGTTTATTTAAATACTGTCCCTTAAAATAGATAGAGTAGCTGGGCGTGGTGGCGCACGCCTTTAATCCCAGCACTCAGGAGGCAGAGGTAGGAGGATCGCCGTGAGTTCAAGGCCACCCTGAGACTACATAGTGAATTCCAGGTCAGCCTGGGCCAGAGTGAGACCCTACCTCGAAAAACCAAAAAAAAAAAAAAATAGATAATGAAACACAGATGATATGAAAGCAGAATGGGGGACTGCCTGGCATGGGGATATATATAGAGGGGGGAAGGGCACAAGGGAGGGTAACAAATGAGAATAAAGTATGATATACATATATATGAAGATGCCAGGATGTTAACCTAAAAATATGATTTTAAAAGAGGGGAGACTGTCCCTTGGAGGATCTGGAGAATGCCTATTACATATAATGCCAAACAATAGTTAACATTTATGATGAATATACTATATTCCTGTATTGTGATAAATTATCTCATCTTATGGTGAATAAAATTCTATGATGTTATCATTATTATCCCTGCTTTATATATGAGATAATTGGGGCTGAATGAGGTTAAATAACTTTTCTAACACCCCAGAATCATTAACTGGAAGAACCTGACCTTCTTCAAATTTCAGGCTATTTGATTCCAGAGCTACATGACCTCCCAGAGACCAAAGGGGTAGAACATAACGAGACATCCCTCTATTGCAAAAATATTTCTCTTACTAAACACGTCCAAAAGTGCTTTTGATAGCAAATGCCACACTATAAAAATCAACATTTTAGGGTGAGCATGGCGATGCACGCCTTTAATCCCATCACTTGGGAGGCTGAGGTAGGCATATCACTGTGAGTTTGAGGCCAGCCTAAGACTACATAATAAAGTCCAAGTCAGCCTTGGCTAGAGCACGACCTTTCCTCAAAAAACCAAAAACAAAAACAAAAACAAAAAACGAACAAACAAACAAAAACAATTATTTTGGATTATTTTTGATTTTTTTTTAACCTATAGGCATGAATTCCCGCTTGTGGAAAGTTTGTTCCTTTGTCCAATGGGTTGTGAAGAAGCAAGACCTTAGAAGTCCTCTCTCTGCTTCCAGGCCCCCAGTAGCTTGAGTATGATACCCAAGGATGGAGTGCAAGTGTTGTGGCAGAGAATTGGCTAAGGGTGTGTTCATATTGCCCTCTTCCTTCTTTAGCCATTTCCAACTGTCAGCCCAGCACTCTTCAAGTCACCTAACAGCTACAGCAAGGATCTTTCTTTCCTTTTGTTCATTTTCACTTTAAAAAATTATTGGGAACTTTAATATCATGAACACACTGCAAGTTTCTGTTGGGTTATGCTCTTTTCCCCCTCTCTCCCACCCCTAGTTCACTGAGGGTCCTGCTCAATAGGGGTATTGGTAATCACTGTGAAGACGTGAATGCACCAGTCAGTTCTTGTGTGGAGAAAAATGCCTCAGTATGCCTTCCCACCCTGTAGCTCTTACATTCCCTCTTTTTTTTTTTTTGGAGAGAGAGACAGAAACAGAGGGAGAGGAAGACAGATAGAGATGGGTGCGCCAGCAGCCTCTCAGCTGCTGAGAAGGAAATCCAGATGCGTGCGCCCCCTTGTGGGCAAGTGCAGCACTGCGCCCTTGCATCACTTTGCATCTGGCTAAACGTGGGACCTGGAGATTGGAACCAGCGTTCTTAGGCTTAGGAGGCAGGCGCCTTAACCACTAAGCCATCTCTCCAGCCCTTACATTCCGTCTTCCACAATGTTTCCTGAGCCTTAGAGGGCATGTTAGAAGTCTTCTTTAGCTTTGAACTCTGAGCAGACTCTTATTGTCTGCTTTGATGAGTTTTAAATCTCTGTGTCTCCCTGGAGACAGTTATCTGATTAGTAGTGAAAGCAGCACTCATATTTAGTCTGCCACTTGCTCTGTAATATTTCTTAGACCTTATTGCTGAAGACACCAAAGGCTGCAGTCACAGGACATTGAAAAATTAATCTGGATCTGAAATGGAAGCCAGCTCCCTACTGGCTAGCTGTCATAGTACTGGGAAGTGCTGTGCTAGCTGCTGCTGTTAAATATCACTGACAGTGTGAACAAGCTGTGGATCCTTCAAAACGACAAAAATCAACCAGCCAGGCAAGAGGCACCCACTAGTGCAATAGTGGGACATAAGTTACGGGGGTAATCAACTTTGATCTGACTGGATATGAGGCCTGCTCAGTGGAAGGGAATTCATGCCTGGTACTGAGAACCAAGTTAGAGGTCTATGGCTTGGAACATCATCGACCCTAGGCGGAAGCTTCCACTGTTCTTTGGCTAAAAGGAGAAGTTACGCCCATCAAAACTCTTCTAAATCAATATGTTTATCCCATTTGATCCAGGTGCTCTCACTCTTGGTTAGAGAACCTGCTTTTTACAGATGGTGAATATGGGGAGATACAAGACCCATCAAAACGACAAGAAGAGCCAGGTGTGGTGACGCACACCTTTAATTCCAGCACTTGGGAGGCAGAGGTAGGAAGATCGCCAAGAGTTCGAGGCCACCCTGAGACTACATAGTGAACTCCAGATCAACCTGGGCTAAAGTGAGACCCTACTTTAAAAGATAAAAAAAAAATGACAAGAAGAGAAAGCCCAATGCCTATCATGGGATCAGTCATCCCAATCACACTCGCCAGGGCTCAGGAAACATGAAAGGAAGCAAGGAGCTCTTTTTTGTCTTTTCTGCTGCACTTCATCTCCCCATGCATTCCCCGCTGAGTCCAAAGCTATCCTGGTTCTTCCAGTCTCCAGTCTCACCTGTAGGAGCAGCTCCCTTAGGCGCTGCAGCTGTGACTCTAGTTGCTTGTTGTGGTCTTCAAGGATCTGCATGCGTGTCTCCAAGCGACTCTTGTGCTGCCGGAGGATCCTGGCTTCAGCCAGAAGCTCTTCATTGCGGTGTTCCTGTGCTGCCTCAGTGGAACCTTCACCCAGGGTGGGTGCCTCGGCTGCCTCCTCGTGCTGCCACTTCAGGCGCCGCAGCTCTCCCTGGAGAATCCTGCCAAGGACACAGAAGCCAATGCCTATGTTTCTAACAGGGCCAATGGGTTACCCAGTTCTGGTGTGTCCCCTCATTCCCAGGTGTGCGTCATCCCTATGCTCTCCTAGCCTACACCTCGGCCATGCTGTGCTTGAGTGACCACATCTACTTCCTCCCTAGCACCTATGACATTTACTCTGCCATCTTGAGACCTCAGAGCAGAAAGCTGACATTTCACCTAAGAAATGTCTCAGGATTTTGAGGCTTTAGGGATTAACTCTGACCTTCAAATCAGGCAGAAACATGGTCTGCAAATAAAAGAGGCATTAGGGACAATGACCCACCTACTGCACTTACAGATTTTTAGATTCCAGGGGAAGACATTAAAAAAGAAAGGGCTGGAGAGATGGCTTAGCAGTTAAGACGCCTGCCTCCTAAGCCTAAGAACGCTGGTTCCAATCTCCAGCAGTTCCAATCTCCAGGTCCCACGTTTAGCCAGATGCAAAGTGAGGCAAGGGCGCAATGCCGCACTTGACCACAAGGGGGCACATGCATCTGGATTTCCTTGGCAGCAACTGAGACACTGCTGGCGCGCCCATCTCTATCTGTTTTCCTCTCCCTTTCTCTCTGTGTTTCTCTCCAAAAAAAAAAAAAAAAAAAAAAAAAAAAAAAAAGAGATCACCCATTCTGTTCCTTATCTTCACAGCCCTTCTATGTGGCCCACTTTTTTTTTTTTCCAGTTTTCCTTCTTGGATAAGTTTTTTTTTTTTTTATTAAATTTTTTTATTGACAACTTTTATACTTACATACAAAAAATTCATGATATTTCCCTCCTCTGCCCCCATTCCCCTTTGAACTCCAATCTCCATCATATCCCCTTCCTCTCTCCATTAGTCTGTCTTTTAATTTGATGTCATCATCTTTTTCTTCTGTTATGAGGGTCTTGCGAAGGTATTGCTAGGCACTGCAAGGTCATGGATATCATGGTGTGGCCCACTTTGAATGCCCATGCTGGGTCATCAATGAATCAAAGAGACAGCCTACTTTTAGGGGCAACACCTTTTTTTGGGCAATTCAACAGAATCACTCTCTTCTCAACATTTCTCAGAGGCTACTCTCTGCTGTTCCAATGAAGGGCTCTCAACTCTTCCTAGTGAGAAACCACTTTGGCTTTCACTCATTGTGGAGCAATGTGTTGCCCTAATGTGCATAATTACTCCACAGTCTGTAGTTCACACTACTTACCACACCCACACAAATTCAGTAACACTGAAACTGGCCTCTAGCCTATTCAGTGTAATGGATCCTCTAACTATGTGCTTGAGTACCACAACAACGTCAAATTGCTAGAAAGTTTCCCAAAGTTTACTTTCCATTTGCGTATTTATCTTTCCTAGACTGGTGATACACAGCTGGCAAATAGTCCCTGTCTGCAGTCCACACTGTGAGGAGCGCTGTTCTAAAGACTTGCCATTTCAAAGATGGTTTGTCAACTAGTGGTGTAGATGGTTTTGGGCAGCTGGATAGAAACAGAAACTCAGCCCCCTTAGACCTATGAATCAGAATTTATATATATATATATTTTATATTTTTTTATATTTTTATATATTTTTATATTTTTTATATTTATATTTTCCTAAGCCCCTAGGTGACTCTTGTCACACTAATGCTTGAAAAGCGTGACTCCAAGAGGGGTGGCAGATGCCACCTTCACTCTCTCAAAGTCTACCAAGGACCTGCTGCCAACCCTAGCACGTTTTCTCTTCAGTTTTGAAATGATGCAATAGTGCTTTTAATATTAATTTAATATTAGTTTTCCTGACTGATATACTTTACTAGACATAGCACAAAAAAGTTCTGTGATAGCAGACATTTTATACTCCTTTCTGCATCATGTTTGTGCATCTCTACTTGCATCTAATAGGTCGTTTGAACGTCAGCATTTCAATTGTATGGCACAATATAGGCCTGGTCCTAGCCAGACCGCATGGCAGAAGAAAAGAGGAAGTGGCTTCTGTGAAAATGGCGTTCTGCGCAGGCTTGATGTGACAACAGTTACAGTCCCATGCTCGCGAGAAGTCTGTTACGAGATGTCCTGTCCAGAGACAGGCTGTCATTGGTCACAAATAGGGGACCACCCCATACAAGGATTAGCAGCTCCTTAAACCATATGTACATTGTGCTAAATAAATGAGTTTGTGGATTCTCGCTTCCGCTTTCATCCAACTCCCGGAGTCTGTGTCGTGACTCCGCGCTGCTCACCCCAATTCGGCAGAGACCCTATTGTCCCTCCTGAACTGGCCTTGGGGGGACCCCAACATTCAATGACTCAAATAAGTGTTATAAGAGTGAGCATTTATTGAGTCCTTATTGTGAGCCTGGCATTGGGCCAACAGATTATATGTCTAACCTCATTGGGTTTTCACTTGTGGCCCTAGAAGTCAGATATTATTTTACAGATGAGGAAATGGAAGATCACAGAATATAAATTACTTGGTCAAGGTTGCACAACTAACATGTGAAGATGCCTCTAGAACCCATACAAAAATTATTCAATGGCCACACCTACCTGTTCTCATCTTCTAAGTGGGCCAAGATTTTCTCTAGCTCTCCCTTGCTTTCTGTTGCCATGCTGCATGGAGCCTGCTGTCCAAAGGCTGGCTCCCGGTCTGTGATGGGGCTGGAGTGACGCAACAGGTACTGGTCCTCGTCTCTGCATGTGTGTTGGGAAAAGAAGAAGGTGGGCAGGCACTGACCACAGAACCAACTCAGAGAATGAGTTTTGAGGTTGCAGCAGAGGCTCCAGGATATGTATGATGGATTAAGGCACTTGAGAGAAAGGCCCCAAGTTCAGGCTTTGGAGGTATGGTAGTGTTCAAAGGTAGCCGAGAGTATGGAGAGAACATTTCTAGGCTGCTAGGGTTTCTGGGTTCCATATCTCACAAGGATATAATAAGGAAATCACGCCCTCCAGCCACAGCTCTTTCTGGCTATTTCCCTCTCTACCTCCCTTTGCTTTCTTACCTCCCAGAGGGACCTAAACTGCATTCAGAAGCAGACATGTAGCTAGCTGCTCCTAGGCCACTGGAGCAGGTAAGGGACGCCCATATAGAAAAAGGGCCCCTTCCCTGTGGTATAGCACCAGGAATCCCATTGACCATAACTGCAGTCAAGGCCCTTTTTTTTTCCAGGGTTGATGCGTCACTAGATGGGAGTTGGGTATTTTGAACACAAAACTATAGCCCCTTTCTGCAAGTTTATATGACAGCATTTTTTTCTTCCCTCAAAGAAGAATGGGAATGTGTCATAGAAAGGGATGTGTCTGGATGGCAGGACGGGTAGTGCATCATTCACACCCTGGCTCATTTGATAGAGTGAAATCTGCTCCTCTTATTAAACACTGTGCCTAGGAAGCAGCCTTCCTTCTGTAGGTAACCAAGGACCCTAACCACCAGTATCCCATCTCAAGGAGGGCACAGCCTTCCCAAACAATAGCAGAAGGATCCCAAGGAGAGCTATTTTGGGGAAATAAGCAGCTAAGGAAACTTACATGCTGTCATCTGGGGACAGGCTGTCATTAAAGAAGGAACAATTCTGACTCTCCATCTCAGCAAGCCTAGAAAGCAAGAGCAACAACAGGAGGGAAATAGGATGTGGGGCCTGCTTTCATCTCAAGCATGATAATCCCACAACAGGATCTTTACTTTGAGATTCCCAACCACCCTGAAGGGTTGGCTCCTGCTAGATGCTCCACATTCCACTGTGCACATCCCCTGACCATGACTCAATTCTTTTTTTTATTTATTTATTATTATTCTGATTTTACATTCATAGTATTGGTTCCATTGTCCTCCTCCCTGTCCTCCCTACTTCCATGACTCAATTCTTGTTCTGACTAGAAGTCCATCCTTGTACCCCTTTGACTTCCTACTATCCCCCCCCCCCCCACACACTGAAACCTGATAGTACCTGCTGGCAAAATGCTCAATGCGAGAATGTGTGTCAGCATGTGGCAACATCGGGGAAGAAGCTGGCCTAGAAGAAAGCAAAAGATCAAAGACTAGGCAGCTACACATTCAGTCTCCTTACCCTTCCATCCCCACATTTTGGAGATGGGAACAAGATGCAGCGATTGGATTCTTCTCTACTTTCCAGGCCACAGTCTAGGTGACTGAAGCTGAACTTCCTAGAAAACTCCCCAGCCCACCTGGGACTCGGCCCCTTTTGGCACCTACACGAGCTCTGTGAGGCTGCCTGCAGCCCTTGCTCAGCCACTGTACTCACGTCTCACTGCAGTCGGCCTCTAATACTGATTGCACAGGAAGATAACCTCGCTGAGGGTGCTTGCTGAAATAATGCTTTGAGCGGAATTTGTTCTTTAAGGTTGTGGCAAAATCCCTCATGTTCTCACTGGATGTGGTCTGGAGAGAGACAGGAATAGAAGGACTCACCTTAGTAGTTGCCAACTAGTCCGTGGCTGACCCTCCCCACCCCCCAGAGCATAGAGTGTGCTGGTATTCCAGTGTTGTTGACACCTACAACACCCTGCTAGTAGAAAAAGGTCTCAAAGGATACATGCCGAATTCTGAACAACGGTTGCCTCTGGGAGGTTGGACTGGAGAGTTGGAAGCAAGGATGAGGAGCGAGAAAGACTTTCATCGTATACTTCAAACATCTCTATCTGTTTAATTTGAGTCATTTACAATAAGCATATGTTTCCTGGGTTTTAAAATCTTTTTTCTTTCTAAGTTCTAAGTTCTTTCTAAATTCTAAGACTGTACACAAGAGTTAGGGAATTGTCCTATTGCCATCTGTGGCCAGTTTACTGTGTTTGACAATATTTTAAAGATAAGAAGGGAAAAGTCACATCCTCCAGTGGCTCAGGGACCATTGCGGAAGAGGGGGCAGATAGAATGGAAGAGCCAAAGGAAGGATATGACCTCTTACTATGCAGCTGCCCAGACAGAAATTGGCCTCCATATCCATGATCTTGCAGTGCCTAGCAATACCTTTGCAAGACCCTCAAAATAGAAGAGAAAGATGATGTCATCAGACTAATGGAGAGAGGGAGGGGATATGATGGACCGAATTCTAAAGTGGAATGGGGAGGGGAGGGAAATATCAAGTGGGTTTTTTTTGGTATGTAAGATTAAAAGTCAATAAAAATAAAAACACTCTGAAGCCCAGACATAAGGGAGGGTGGGAGGGAGGGAGGGCAAGGGTGGGAGGAAATGAGAGGGTGGGAGGGAGAACAAGGGGGGGATACAAATTGGGACCCAAAAGGAAAAGACACTATAAAACCCTTTATTCTGAACAACAGGTTAAAACATTGATCCTTCAACAGGCCCGCAGAGGGGCATCATGAAGGCCAACCTTAATCTTGTCCTGCTTCTCTCTCTCTTCTCTCTCTCTCTCTCTCTCTCTCTCTCTCGTTCTCTCTCCCTCCCCTCTCTATACTCACTTTCTCCTCTATATTATCTTTTTCTTCCCTCATCTTCCTAGGTGCAGACTTATAACTCCCAGTGCCAGCATGGGGTGAACTTCCACAATGAGCTGTTGATCTGAAACAATAACAAGGTTTCCCAAAATAGACAGACTTCTGTCAGAGTTCTTGGTGACCCACCAAAGGTTAATGGCAAGACCCTACTGTTGAAGACAGCTTACGTGTGCGAGACCAAACACGAAGAGATATGTTCAGAATCTGGAAGAGGGTCAGTCAGACAGTTAGCTAGTCTAGTACCAGAGCTATACAAGCAACTGGGGGAAAATGACCGACATCTGTCCAAACAACTGGCAGTCTAAGATACCCAGCTGGAAACAACTTGACGTAATGCTCATACAAGTGCAGTAGTGGCAATCAGCCAAAACCAACTGCTCTTGAGCTAATAGATCCACCAGTGGTATGGAACTCATTGCTGGAACTGGGAAATAAGTCAAAACCAGGTACAAAAATGAGCTCAGTCTCCAAGATCAAGATACCACCAAATGTGGGCTAGAAGAGAGCCAACGCATATAAATTTCCCTCCAAAACATAGATGGTCATCCCTTCTACCTAGTACTAACTTTTTCTCTCCGATGGAGAATTTTGCTTATCTTTTTCAGGTGGACATCGAACCTGAAGGGAGGATCAGCTAACCACACCTCACCAGGGCCCCAGCTGAAACCATAGAACAATGCAGGGAAGGGCAAGAGTTCAGTATTCATGGCGATCATGACACCAGCAAAAGGCCGAAGGAGATAAACACAGAGAACATCCACCTCCAACTAAGCCAGAGATCCAGAGACACAGAGGCTCCCGAAACCGCATCACTGAAGCAGAACTAAAATGACCCCAATGTGGCTCAGGGAAACTTGCGGAAGAGGGGGCGGAAAGATTGTTAGAGCCATAGTTGGGGCATTATGCACAGAGACTGGGGCCAACCCCCCAGAACTCTTAACCAACCTCACAATGCTTGACCCACATTCCCCATTGACAAGGGTCCCTTTGAAAGAGGGAGGACAGGGAGGAGGACAATGGATCCTTTACTATGAATGTAAAATCAAAATAATATAAAAAATATATATATATATTAAAAAAATAAATAAATAAAAATAAAAAAATAAAAAAAAGAAGGGAAAAGTAAAGGACAGGGCCCCTCCTCCCACTGAGACACATATTTCTGTCCAGTCACCAGCACAGCTATCAAAGAGAGCATTGTAGTATGTATTTCTGTGCCAAAATAACTTCGAGATGACACCTTAGAAAGGCAGTGGAAATGTAGGTTGAAATGGGAAGGTAGGGGGCTGGAGAGATGGCTTAGCGGTTAAGGTACATGCCTGCAAAGCCTAAGGACCCTGGTTCGATTCTCCAAGTCCCACGTAAGCCAGATGCACATGGTGGTGCATGCATCTCTATGCAGTGGCTAACCCATTCTCACACTCTATCTCTAATAAATAAATAAATAAAAAAAAAAAAAATTTCAAAAGAAATGGGAAGGTAGGATAGAAGAGAAACACATCTGAGAGTATGCTTGGGGCTCAGAAAGAATCTTTGGGGACAGGATAAAGGCACTGAGGACACATAGCTCAGAAAGCTAGATATAGAAGAGAGTGTGGGGCTTGAAAAGAGTCTAGGAGCCATGTTGTGGCTTGAGTTCAGGGATGTTAACCTGAAGTAAAATTTATAAGGCCCAGGTTTAAAAAAATGCTCCTCTCCCAAAGAGGATGTGAGGCATTGATGTGAGCATGAACTTTGGTACTAACTAGAAATCATAGAAATACTGACAGGAGCTGCACAGAAAGCTAACCAGGAAAAGCTCAAGTGAGCAAGGGCAAGGGAGGCACCTCTAAGTGCCTTGTTCTGCTTATTCCCTGGGATTTTCTCTGCAGTAAAATAGTGAGTGCGCTTTGAAGAGCTAAAAGTATCCTAGTGAGGAATGAAGAGACCCGGATGCCCCACATCAGCAAAGCGTCAGGACTTTGTGGAGAATACTCCCTCAGGGGAGCAGACTAGAGCGAGCTAACCTTGGGCAAGTCCCTGGGAGAAACCTATCCCTTCTTCCTATCACAGGGGCTTCATACCGGTGTATAATACTCCATGATGGGGTAGTGCAGCTTGTTGCCTTTGCTGGCTCTGCCTGTCAGGAAGCAGGTCTGGCAGATATCCACGTTAAATTGTTTCAGACTCCGGTACCTTAGGGACAAGACACATCATAGCAAAGATAATCCAATATGCTACAGTGTTATAGTAATCCCCTAACATCCAAATATACACACAAATTAGAAGGTGGTAAGGCATGTAGTTATAAGATGCTGTCTCCCACACATAGCAGTGGCCAAGTCCTCAACAAGTGGATAGCTTTATTGTATAGACTATGCACTCCTGTGACACAACAAGCCCAGATTCCCAGGAAGTGTGGAAAAGAGCCTTTTTTCACCTTTTTTTGAAAACAAAGTTTATTTATTTATTTACAAGCAGAGAGATAGAAGAAAGACAGATAGAGAATGGGCATGCCAGGGCCTCTAGTCACTGCAAACAAACTCCAGACACATGTGTCTCTTGTGCATCTGGCTTACATGGGTCCTGGGGAATCGAACCAGGATCCTTTGGCTTCGCAGGCAAATGCCTTAACTGCTAAGCCCTTATCACTTTGTTTATAAAAGGGGGACAGGTATAGGTAAATGTCTCATTATGATAGCTTTCTAAAGGATGGCACCAAAGGGCCCCCCAACTACCCTGAAGAAGTTAAACTTCCAACACAAAGGGAAGTTACATGACAAGCAATGGTTAAGTTAGCTACAAGTGTCTTTCAAAAGTTTTTTGTTGTTGTTTTGGTTTTGAGACAAGGTCTCACAGTGTATCCCAAACTGACCTCAAACTCACTATATGTATATGTAGCCAATGATGATGATGCTTGAATTTCTGATGCTCCTGTCTCTACCTCCTGAGTGCTGGGATTACATGATGTGTACCACGCCTGGTGGTGCTGGGGATTGATCCCAAAGCTTTGTGCATACTAGGCAAGTATCTTAGCAACTGAGCTACGCACCCAGCCTCTCAAAGTTTCTTACTAATAATAGCATCTATATTGCTACAGAATATACAACAGTCCTTCATGTTTCCTTTCAAAGCCTAAACTGCCCAGACCTAGTAGCACAGAAAAGTGAAATGCCTACGTTTAGTTAATCCAATATCTATTCTTGGATTTACCACTGCACATGTGATTTTGGACATGTCACATCCCACCAGTGCCTAGGTTCCTCATCTGATTAAAAAACAAACAACAACAATAACAACAACAAAAACAGGTCTTGGGCTGGAGAGATGGCTCCAAGGTCAAGGTGCTTGCCTGTGAAGCTTAAGGACCCAGGTTCAATTCCCCAGTATCCATGTGAATCCAGATGCACAAGGCACTGCATGTGTCTGGACTTTGTTTGCAGTGGCTAGAGGCCATGCCATGCCCATTCTCTATCTGCCTCTTTCTCTTTCTCAAATAAATAAAAAATGATCCACAGTGTGTATAGGGACAGTTGGGTAACAGTACTCTAAAAAGTTTTTAAAAGTTGAGTGTGAGCCAAAGAGATTGTTCAGTGGTGCTTGCTCATAAGGCTTGACAGTGTGGGTTTGATTTCCTAGTCCAAGTAAAGCCAGATGCACAGAGTGGCACATGTGTCTGGAGTTCATTTGCAATGGCATGAGGCCCTGGCTTGCTCATTCTCCACCCCTCTCTTAAATAAATAAATAAATAAATAAATAAATAAATAAATAAATAAATATTTTAAAAATTAAGGTCTAGAGAGATTGCTCAGTGGCTAAGGCACTTGCCTGCAAAGCCAAAGGACCCAGGTTCAATTCCTCAGGACCTACGTAAGCCAGATGCTCATGGTGTGCATGCATTTGGAGTTCGTTTGCATTGGCTGGGAGACCCTGGCATGCCCATTTTCTCTCACACTCTACCTGCCTCTTTCTCTCTCTCACAAAATATATATATATAATATTTAAAAAAAAATAAAACATAAAAAGGTGAGTGTTTGGGCTAGGGATATAGCTCAGTGGTAGAATGCTTGCACAAAGCCCTGAGTTCTATCCTCAGCAGTACACACACACACACACACACACACACACACACACACACAGAGAGAGAGAGAGAGAGAGAGAGGAGGGAGAGAAGTTGAGCATTCTATATTAGTTACCTTTGTGGAGGAAAGAGATTTAAAAAATATTTA
Organism: Orientallactaga sibirica; assembly: GCA_036365145.1. Classification (NCBI taxonomy): domain Eukaryota; kingdom Metazoa; phylum Chordata; class Mammalia; order Rodentia; family Dipodidae; genus Orientallactaga; species Orientallactaga sibirica. The sequence goes on from JAEOAD010001221.1 coordinate 588,508, forward strand.
ATTTAATTTATTTATTTGACAGAGAGAGAAAAGAGAGAGAGAGAAAGGGTGCACCAGGACCTCCAGCCACTGTAAACAAACTCCAGGCACATGTGCACCCTTGTTCATCTGGCTTACATGGGTCCTGGGGAATCAAACCTGCATCCTTTGGCTTTGCAGGCAAACGCCTTAACCACTAAGCCATCCCTCCAGCCCAAGGAGAAGATTTTAATCAGGGGGATTTCAAAAGCATTTCAATAATGTTTAATTATAATTTGTTGTGGGTATATACTACAGTCACTTCCTACCAGTTCAAAAGGGTTAGTTATTAAATTTTCAAGGGCTTTCTAAACAGCCCTTATTTAAAAATTTAAATAATCAAAGTTCACAAATAAATAAAACATATTAAAACAAAGGTAATAATGCCAGGTGTGGGGGTTCATGCCTTTAATCCCAGCCCTCAGGAAGCTGAGGCAAAAGGATCATTATGAGTTCGAGGCCACTTTGGGCTAGAGTGAGTTCCAGGTCACCCTGGGCTAGAGGGAGACTCAGCCTAAACAAAAAAGGAAGAAGCAGGGCTGGAGAGATGACTTAGCAGTTAAGGTGCTTGCCTGTAAAGCCTAAGGACCCAAGTTGGATTACCCAGGACCCACGTAAACCATATGTACAAAGTGGCACGTGCATCTGGAGTTCATTTGCAGTGGCTAGAGGCCCTGTTGTGTCCATTCTCCCTCTCTCAATCTGTCTTCAAATAAATAAATAAATAAATAAATAAATAAATAAATAAATAAATAAATATTTTAAACAAGAAGAGACAAAGGCACTAAATATTCAAAACTCACCATTTCCCCATTTCTTTTTCTTTTTTACTTTTTCTTTCTTTCTTTTTCTTTTTCTTTTTTTTTTTTTTTTTTTTTGGTTTTTCGAGGTAGGGTCTCACTCTAGCTCAGGCTGACCTGGAATTCACTATGTAGTCTCAGGCTGGCCTTGAACTCTCGGCGATCCTCCTACCTCTGCCTCCCAAGTGCTGGGATTAAAGGCGTGCGCCACCACGCCCAGCTTCCCCATTTCTTAATTACTGTAATTTGTGCTCTAGAGGTTTCACATCTCTTGCACTTTTGGATGGCCTTTATATGAAATGCTTGAAACCAGAAGTGTGTCTTCAGAGGTTTGTAGTTATTTATTTATTTATTTTAGATTTTGGCATATTTGTAGACTGCTGGTTGAACATTTCCAAATCCAGAAATCCTTGATGGGCACTGTCTACAGATTTTGGATTTGGGGATTAGGGTAATGTGTCCTGCATCTGTATGATGGAAATGCTATAAACACTGTGGAACTGTAGATGGGTTTTTTTCAACTCTGCTCAGGGACCTCCTATAAGTGAGGAGCTAGAGTGAAAGCATTTACATCACAGAAATTAGTAGATGTTACAAACCATGTTCAGGCTGCCAATTTCTTCTATCTGGGGAGTTAAAACCTTTACTGATATGCCATTTGATACATGGGTATTATAATATACACTATGCATTTCCATTAGACTATAGTACTACATATTATACAACTAAAACAAATTATTTCATATATAATTTAAAAAAATATTCTTAGTTTGAGGCAGTGTCTCATATAGCTCAGTCTGGCCTTGAACTCCCTATGTAGCCAAAGATAATCTCCTATCTCCACTTCAGGTATGTGTTATGACACCAATTTTATGTAGTATTGGGGTTCAAACCCAGGACTTCGTGCATACCAGACTAGCACTCTGCCAAGGAAGCTATTTTCCCAGCCCCATTCACAAATTTTTTAAAGTTAAACAATCTCAGTTAAGAAGGATTACACTATATACTAATACACCATAGATGAACTATAAAGTATAATAATTAAATATTGCACTGTAGTGTTTGATTTGTATATCTTATGACATATTTCTGATGATTATACTCCAAGCAGGTACTGTTTTCCTACCTGAACCCCTTGATGGGGCACTGCCTACAGATAGAGCATTTCGTCTGATGCTTGACTTGCTCGGCAATGGTGACCCGATGCAGAACAGCCAGCCACACCATGGACTGAGGCTCTAAGTTAACCCACTCCAGGAACTGGGAAGCTTCAATGACTGGCTTCCCAGTACTCTAGGGAAATAAGAAGTCTAATGAGTATGACTGAGGCCCAACTTATCTTACCTCTAGAGTGCTGGCTAGCTCTCAGAGAAGCAGAGAAACAGCAAGGCCTGGCTTAACTATTCTCTAGAGGTGTCTACTTTCTGTCCTGTCTAAGTTGAATTGGCACCCTTCTTAACAACACTCCAATCCTAAAACCCAGAGAACCATTGATCCTATTATACCATGCCAAGAAGTTCTATTACATCTAAATACTTCAGATCAAAAGTCTTAATATTAAGTCTCCTCCCTTCCTCCCTCCCTCTTTCCATCCCTCCTTCCCATCTTATTTCCAGCAGTTCCATACTCACAAAACGAAAGCAACTACGGACACTTGGCTCTACATTGCTGCCCCCAAATGCTGCCACTTCACCCAGCTGACGGGGCACCTGAATGGCTTCATGAAGCAGGACACCAAGGTGGCGTTGGTCACACTGGCTTCCCGAGTTGGCGACTTGGCTGAAGAGGTCTGCTGGGACCACCATCAATAGTTGCCAATCCCAATTCAGGAGTGGCCAGAGAATGGAATGAGGAGAAAAAGCAGAAAAGGAGGACAGGGAAAAAGCAAATCCACTGAGCTAAAACCTTTTGAAACTGTAACATCTAGAAGTTCATCCCTGATTCTCTAGATGCCCAAGAGTTCTTATAAATAAAGTATTCCTGAGTTCAAGGGGAAAAGAAGACATACATAAAGATAGGGAATAAAAGGAAGGAATGGAGAAAGAGAGGCACACAAAGAAACAGAGGTGAAAAGGCAGGACAGAGAGAGGACAGAGAGGAACAGAGAGAGCTGTGTCAGGCACAAATGTGGATTCCTCAGGGGTGCTGAACATGTATTAGAGTCAGGCTTCCACACCCTCAGGAGAGGGCAGCTCTTCTAGGACCTTCTAGAACCTCTTTAATCCCAGGGCAACTTTAGTCAATCTCCTCCATACATTATTGTCTCTCTGTTTCATATCTCACCTAAGACCTAGAAAATACACAGAAGCAGAAGACAAAATGCCCGAGTTTGAGGTCTGGATCCATTACAGTGTAGCTGAAGACCTTTGGGTAAGCCAAGAACCTTTCTAGGTGGCAGGTTTGTTAGTTGAAACATGAGGGTATAGGGGCTAGAGAAATGGCTTAGCAGTTAAGGTGTTTGCCTGCGAAGCCAAAGGATCCTGGTTCGATTCTCCAGGACCCACGTAAGCCAGATGCACAAGGGGCACATGCATCTGGAGTTTGTTTGCAGTGGCTGGAGGTCCTGGCATGCCCATTCGCTCTCTGTCTGCTTCTCTTCTATCTCTTTCTCTCCCTCTGCTTGCAGATAAATAAAAACTTTATATAAAAAAAAGAAAAAATGAGGGTATATAATCACTGTCCAGCTCATGTCAAAGGAATGTTGGGTGAAAGAAATACTATCACAGCCACAAACAGGTTTGCAGACATTCCCTTCCTTGTGTTTTCCCACAGTGCTGCCATCTCTTCTGTGGTCTAATGTAGCATGGCCTTTGCTATTGCACTTACTCTCATCAGTTTTATAAATGCTTTCAGTATACCTTTGTCTCTTCCTCTATGCTGTAAACTACTTGAAGAGGAGACTACATCTATATTCATCTAGCATTCACCTCTGCTAACAGAGCAGTGGGCACATACCAGGACTCAACAATGAATGCTGCTGCTGTAGAAAAGTTTACAATGCTGAACACCGAAGGGAGGGGGAGGGGACAGCAAACATAGAGCAGACCAGGGAGGTTAAACTCTACAGAAGTGCATACTGTCCAGCTCCTAGAAAGTGCACATTATTGTACCCTGCCCAGTTTGAATATATGTCCCCAATATATTCAGTGTTTTATTAGTTAAGTTTGCATCTGCAATCACCTTCTAGAGCAATGCCACTGGGGGCTGGTCTTAAGCTGTGGGTTTGAGATTCCATTGTAAAGATATGCAAATGTGAGCAGGAGCTAAAACTGTGTGACTCTTTTGGCTGTAGGCTGCTGTGGTGGCTGGGGAGACTCTGTTTGGCCCTAGAAAGTCAGGACTCCCCTTTATGGAACTTCCCTGGATCTGTAAGTCAAATAAATAATAGATCCTCCATTAAACTGGTCTAGTTCATCTCAGGCCTGAAGCTGTCTGAACCCACCATCAGTGTAGGAGATGCATGATAGTAGATGAGAGAGCTAAAACCTCTTAGGCTACAGAGACTCCAACTAGAAAGTCAGGACCCTGGGTATTCTCAGGAGTTGGCAGAGTGATCTATAGTAATAGGAACTGGTCCATTGCTTTAGCTGGGACTTGCAAGAATGATCAAGAATGATCATAAAGTAGCCCAAGGACCCCTCTGCTGAGTCCCAAGACCTAACTTCTGCTTATCTTATCCTCTTTCTCTTACCCCCTGCAACACACTTTTGCCACCCAACACCACTTAGAATTTGGAGTTGTACTCACACTGAAGTTTTTCCTTCACTTCTGTGCCACACAGGCATGCAATGCCAGTCTTAAAGGATAGTGCCCGCATCTTTCCGCTGCGACCACTAGGTTTAAAGGAAGAGACTGAATATATATATAAACGGTTAACACCTTTGGTTGTCATTTTCCTCACTGAGTTGACCCCAGCAGGTCTCTGGCCAACCATACCCCAAGTTCAACCGGTCTGTCCACCATGGGAACAAGCCCTTCCCACCATCACATTTATCCTGCAGGCTTCCAGGACTGGAAGGCTTTACCTATCAAAAACATTGAGGAGCCAGTTGAGGCTCATGTCTACACATAGCGGCACATTGACCAGGATGCCTCTTTCCTCCTCCAGCCGTTCATATAAGGCAGTCAGGCAGTGAATGACCTCTACCACATCCATCACGTGCTCACTGGCCTGGAGATCATGCTCATTGAAGATCTCTAGGGCTGTAGTTAAAGTTACCAGATCCACTAGAAAGAAAAGGAGAAAGGGAAACATATAGCCAACAGTAGGATCCCAGGGAGTTGTTAAGGAGGTGAGACCACAGCATCATGAAATTTGATTCAATATGCAGACCAACCATTTGCAAGTATGGCACAAGTTTGTCCTTTACCTAAACCTCCATCCCAAGGAGGAGAAAGGCAAAGAAAGGACCCCGAGTTAGCCCAGCATGTCTCCATGTGCGTACATTCTTTCACATTAGGCATTAGGTTTGAAAAGATGGTGCGATGGGAACTAAACTCGCCTCCTATGTTGTTTTGACTAGTAATGGATCATATACAATACTAAATTTCTCACTGTTTAACCTAAGATTTTCTTTTTAAAAATGACTTCTGGTGCTGTGCTGGGAATTGATCTTCAGGTCTTGCATATGCTAGGCATGCACTCTGCACTGAGCAACCCCCCAGCCCACTATAAGTTTCAACTGCAAACAAATTTGCCAGTGAGCCCTAGATACTGGCTGTGAAGGCTCATGTGTGGCTGCATAAATATGACACGCATCAGGACATTTTTATTACCTCTGATGCTGAGTCAACCTAGCTAGACACCTGGACCAGAAAGCTTAAGTTAACAGTGTCTCTGAGAAAGGCCAGATGAGACAATGTATTGGCAATCATGCTGACGTCCAACTCCTAGCATTTGTTTCAACAGTTCTACTGCTACCTCTGGTAACCTCAGAAGCAATTCATGTGCAGGGATAATTCCTGCCACAAGCAGTTGCTTACTTATCCACTTTGGCAAAGGCAAAGAAACAAGGAGTTGGATATCTGTGGGACTCATTTGAAAACAAGTCTGGGCCTTGCATGAATGGAAAGATAAGACATCTACAGCCCACATATCCAAGCCTGTGAAGAGTTCCCATAAAACCAATGAATAACCCTGGTTAAGATGGGATACAAGTGGGAAGAAGCAGACAGGTGAAGGAATAGGAGGATGAGGGGGAAGCCATGGGAAAGAGCAATGGGAGACATACGGCGCAGGGCCTTCTGGACTCTGCGGAGCTTCATGGCAGTGCGATAAGCTGAGAACTTGATGTTGTTCAGATCGGCTGCAAAGAATGGAAAGAGACCCACTCAGATCAGGGAAATACAAAGTAGAACCATAACAATGCATCATTTCACACTTGCTAGATTTGCTAAAATATTCAGTCTGATGATAACAAGTGCCCACAGGGGTATGTATGGAGTGGATGTGCGAACTGACATGATCACTTAGAAAACAACTTGGTATTACCTAGTAAAGCTGAACACTCACCCATCCTGCCACCTATTCAACTATAGATCTCCCAGGAGTCATTTGTTGATCAAGATTCATAGTAAGAACTTCACCTTTATGTCATAATACATACATACATTTCAAACAGCAATTCCTTACTAGATTTAATAAGATAGATAAAAGCATAAAATTAGCCGGGCGTGGTGGCGCACGCCTTTAATCCCAGCACTCGGGAGGCAGAGATAGGAGGATTGCCGAGAGTTCGAGGCCACCCTGAGACTACATAGTTAATTCCAGGTCAGCCTGGACCAGAGTGAGATCCTACCTCGCAAAACCAAAAAAAAAAAAAAAAAAAAAAGCATAAAATTAATATCAAATCTGACTCTTGCTAAAGGGTATGTTGCATACTTATATCTCCTTATCTATTTCATTTTCTTTAAAGAAGCTGACATGATTGTTATGACTTACAAACTAAAAACATGCCCTGGAGAATCCCTTGAACAAATGCCCTCACTTCCACTCCACCTGTTTTTTTAATTATTAAATTATTATATTTATTGGAGGAAGTACAGAGCCAAGGAAAGGCACCCATGTGGCTAGAGATCCCAAGTAGAGGGCCTGGAATAAAAAACTGCAGAAAGAAAAGAGAGAAAAGAAAGTTCAAGGAGCTCCTGCCATGTGGGGAGCTGGAGGGGATCAAGAACCTATGTGGAGAATAAGGGCTGGGGGCGGGGGGCGGGCTCTACCCTTGGCTCAACTGGGCTAGGCCCCAGGCTCAGCTAAGGGAAAAACTCACCCACAGCTGGAAGTTCCCAAGTGGTCAGAGAGAGCGAGAGCCACTCCACCTGTTTATTGACTAAGATTCTCTTCTGTTCTTTAAAAAAAACGTTTACTGACAATTTTCATATGTGTATATAGTGTATTTTTTCTTTTTTAAACTTTTTATTGACAATGTCCAACAATGTTTTTGATTACAATCCCCTCCCATTACTTGCTTTTGTTCCTCATCTTCCATTCCTCTTTCACTGATCCCTTCTTTCCAACAAATATCTTCTATTCTTTTAAAAATGGTTTTAGTATTTTATTTATTTATTAATTTATTTGTAAGGAGAGAGAACGAACATGCCAGGGCCTCTAGCCACTGCAAATAAATTCCAGATGCATGTGCCACTGTGTCCATATGGCGTTATGTGGGTATTAGGAAATCAAACCCAGATCGTTAGGTTTTGTAAGCAAGTGCCTTAACTGCTGAGCCATCTCTTCAGCCCTTCTATTCCTTTTTAAACCATATTATTAACATAAAAAGCCATACAGATTTAATGTACATAACTTGATGAGTTTGGCAATAAGTATATCCTATGAAACCATCACCACAATCTATATCATAAACCTACCCACCATCACCAAAGTTTCCTCCATCTTCATTATTACTATTTTTATTATTAGTAGTAGTAGTAGAAGTAGCATGTAGCTGGTAAGAACACTTAATGTTAAGACCTACCCTCTGATTTTTTTTTGTTTGTTTTTTTGTTTTTTCAAGGTAGGGTCTTACTCTAGCTCAGGCTGACCTGGAATTCCCTATGTAGTCTCAGGGTGTCCTCGCACTCACGGTGATCCTCCTACCTCTGCCTCCCGAGTGCTGGGATTAAAGGCGTGTGCCACCATGTCCAGCTATACCCTCTGATTTTTTTGTTTTGTTGTTTTTTTTTCGAGGTAGGGTCTCACTCTGGCCCAGGCTGACCTGGAATTCACTCTGTCTTCTCAGGGTGGCCTTGAACTCACAGCGATCCTCCTACCTCTGCCTCCCAAGTGCTGGGATTAAAGGCACATGCCACCACACCCAGCTTTACCCTCTGAATTTTTAGCATAAAAACCATACTATTGAGCTTGGGGAGATGACTCAGCAGTTAATGGTGCTTGCTTGCAAAGCTTGACAATCTGGGCTTAATTCTCTAGCACCTTCATAAAGCCAGACACAAAGTGGTACGTCTTTCTGGGATTCTTTGCAGTGGAAAGAGACCCTGGTGCAAGTGCGCATGTGCACACACACACAGATACACGTGCACATAAATAAATGTTTTTAAAGTACTATTAATACCCGCATGTACTATGCTGTACAGTAGATCTCCTATTCATATTACATAAATGAAACTTTGTATCCTTGTTTTTTTTTTTTTTTATTTATTTGAGAGTGACAGAGAGAGAAAGAGGCAGATAGAGAGAGAGAGAGAGAGAGAGAGAGAGAGAGAGAGAATGGGTGCGCCAGGGCCTCCAGCCATGCAAATGAACTCCAGATGCATGCACTACCTTGTGCATCTGGCTTATGTGGGTCTGGGGAATCGAGCCTTGATCCAGGGCCCTTAAGCTTCACAGGCAAGTGCTTAACCGCTAAGCCATCTCTCCAGGCCCAGAAACTTTGTATCCTTTGACTAGTACCTCTCCATTTCCTCCTTCCTCAGCCCCTGACAACCACCAATCTATTCTGACTCCATGATTTTAACAATTTTAAAGTCCTTATATAAGTAGGATCCTGCAGTATTTCTTTTTCTGTGCATAGCATGAAATATTTAACATGACATACTTCATATTCATCCATGTTGTCACAGATGTTATTTTAAAGTGAAAGAGTATACCATTGTGTATATGTGGTACACTTTTTCAACCATTCAGCCACTGATGGACATTATAGGACAAACATAGCTGTATAAAGTCATACCCCATATACACTCCACATTCTTACCTAGTGTTTGGTATAATTCAGTCATCTTGGGATGGTCCCAGCATGTAGTCTGAGCCTGGTGGCTACAAACAAAAGCATCATTAACACTAACATTCATACTTCCAAAACCTTGTCATACACACACCCAGCAGCAGTAAGTTGGATGCAAGAAGCTAAAGGATGCTAGGGTGAACTTTTAAGACCCCCCAAACACAAGAGTTCATAAGCATCCAGATAGACTCTTGAGCTCTTTTTAATGCATTGAAGGGAAACTTGGACTGGACAGAGGAATTCCAATGAATGAGAAGTGACAGAGATAGAAGCAGGATGACAGGTGAGGGAGAGGATAAGCAGGTGACTGACCAGTTTCAGATTCTGACAACCACTCACTTGATGTAGTAGGGAACTTTATTGGGTGAAATTGCTCTTTCCCAGGGAACTTGGACAGAGGCTGGGAAAGAAGAGAAAGAAATCTGGACACTACTGTTCTTCAAGTTTCTGTGCTCTATCTCCGCCTCCCCCCAAAAGCGGTTAAACCCAAAAGGTGACACCTGATCTTCACTCTCAGCTCCCGAGGGTAGGAAAACACTTGTAATAAAGACACTTTGCTGAGAAAAGGCTGTCCCTGATACCCTACCATACCAGAAACCTGCTAGACCATGAATAGCAATACTTGGCTTTGGCCACTCAAATCCTCATCTCCCTGAGCAGGTTGCCATTTCTACCATTTCGCTGAGGTAGCTGGACCGCTCTTGTGGATATAGAGTATTATTTTCCTCATGGTGCTCAAAGTCTTTCCCTGAGAAGGCCAACCTTCTCAACTTTGGGGCACACAGGGGGGATGATTCTGCCTATTTTTCTCTCATGAGGACTTCTGGAAACTCATTCCTCTCAGTCATGTGTTTTTATCTTCCAGATTTTAGGGAGGAGGCCTAGCCTACCTGGCTGATCTGCTCACTGCCATTTCCCTGAGTACAAGAGTCCTCTGAAGACATGACTGCATACCACTGATGAAACAATAATTCGAATCATGGCTAACAGTAATTCAGCTCCTACTAGGTGCCAGATACTATCTATGCTCATGCTTGTGTACATATCTAATTTTCCTTTCCATATATTCTTATCCTCTTTTGGTCTAGGCCAGCTTCATCTTTCACCTAGATTATTGCAAAGTGTCTCAGGACAAGTCTCTCTGCTCCCATTCTTGCCTCCTAACAATCTGTCATCAACACTATGTTGAAACATGAGTCAAGTCATGTCATCCTCCACCTCAAACCCTATCAAAAGTCTCCATTCCACTTGTAATAGAATCCCCTATTCTTACCTTCACCTACAAGGCTTTCTTCCTTACTGCTCTATCTCTCTTTGCTCTCTTCTCTATAGATCTCTGCTATTCCTCAGCACCCTGCCTCATACTTTAAGGGTATGGAATTTCTGGCTAGTGTACTCTTCCATCAGCTGTCCACATGGTTCATTCTTTCATCTTCTTCTTCTTCTTCTTTTTTTTTTTTTTTGTTTGCAAGGTAGGGTCTCACTCTGGTCCAGGCTGACCTGGAATTAACTATGTAGTCTCAGGGTGGCCTTGAACTCTCGGCGATCCTCCTACCTCTGCCTCCCGAGTGCTGGGATTAAAGGCGTGCGCCACCACGCCCGGCTCTTTCATCTTCTTTAGGCTTCTATTCAAATATCATCCTTTTAGCAAGACCTCTTCAGTGTCTCTTCCCTTAAATCCAGTCTTTCCTATGCATGTGTTCCTAGCTTTAATGTTTTTATTACACTTGCCACCAATTGATCTTATATATATTTGCTTATTTTCTTGTGATATGTCTTTCTCTGATAGGCTGTCAACTGTTCAAGTCTAAGGATTTCTGTCTCTTTTGTTCACTGAGATGGCCTTAATGCTCAGAAAGGTAACTGGCCCACAACAAGTATTGTTGAACACATAAAGGCATTTAATTTTCATAACCCCATGAGTTAGGCAATATTTTCCCCCTTTTCAGATGGGAAATTGAGGCTCAAAAAGGTCACATACATTTTTTAAATTTACACATTTATTGAGCTGAGGCACAGTGACTCAGACCCAGGTCTCTTTGACTAGGGAGCACATTCTTTAAAAAAAATACTACACTGATTTTCCCTTACTCCTTCTTGGGTGCTAAAGTATACTGGGCTCCCAGCAGGCCCCTGGAGAACAGAAGTAGATTCTCTTGGAATATGGCTGAGGTTCTGCAAAATGAAGTCCAGTTTGACTCACGTACAGGAGAGGAAATGCTGTGATCCAGGCCCAAAGTCCCGATGGGCATCCTGGAGCTGCTTAAGTCTCTCACCAACTGACACCTATGGAAAGAACAGGCAGGAAGGCAGTGGCTTCATTCTAACTAATTAGTGGTGGATCTGAAAGTGCCTCACAGCATCTTTATGAGCTTCCTCAGAGGCTGGCTTTTCTCCTATTCCAGCCCCTCCTACTATCACACAATTCCTCCTCTAGCACCACTAAGGGTCAGATAAGAACCTCATCAGTTCCAAGTCACAGTCCCTCTTCCCCTCCACAGTCTCTCCAATGTACCCAGATCTAGACTAGCCCCTCTCATTTTTCCAGATCAATCACTTTCTGCAGCTTAGAGGTTGAGAAGCCAGTTTCCTGATCACATTCTCTACTATTATTTACCTGTGTAGGCTTCATTTCAATACTCCTTTATAACCTTTGGGCCTGAAGATGTTCCTTCCCTAAGCCTAGCCATACTGGTGCCTTCTCAAGACCCATTCCAGGCTGTTCTTCTACCTGAAGCTGTTTCCACCGGATGTTGATCTGCTCCAAAGCCCGAGAATTCTCCATTGACAAGTGCACGTCAGAAATGGCAAGTTGGTGGGCCAGATCATTAACCAACTTTACTCCATCCTTCACAGGAGAGAATTCTTCTTTGAATAACTGGAGAACCAGAATCCAAGTGCCACAGCAGACAGAGAGTGGGAAAGAGGACCCATTAGTTATTCACCCCAACCCTTCCCTGTTTACACCAAGGCTTTATTTCAACAACACGACCTAGCTGCTTGGCCACTGGGAACCTAGACTAAGGTGCAGAAAGGTAACTGGCCCACAACAAGTATTGTTGAACACATAAAGGCATTTAATTTTCATAACCCCATGAGTTAGGCAATATTTTCCCCCTTTTCAGATGGGAAATTGAGGCTCAAAAAGGTCACATACATTTTTTAAATTTACACATTTATTGAGCTGAGGCACAGTGACTCAGACCCAGGTCTCTTTGACTAGGGAGCACATTCTTTAAAAAAATACTACACTGATTTTCCCCTTACTCCTTCTTGGGTGCTAAAGTATACTGGGCTCCCAGCAGGCCCTGGAGAACAGAAGTAGATTCTCTTGGAATATGGCTGAGGTTCTGCAAAATGAAGTCCAGTTTGACTCACGTACAGGAGAGGAAATGCTGTGATCCAGGCCCAAAGTCCCGATGGGCATCCTGGAGCTGCTTAAGTCTCTCACCAACTGACACCTATGGAAAGAACAGGCAGGAAGGCAGTGGCTTCATTCTAACTAATTAGTGGTGGATCTGAAAGTGCCTCACAGCATCTTTATGAGCTTCCTCAGAGGCTGGCTTTTCTCCTATTCCAGCCCCTCCTACTATCACACAATTCCTCCTCTAGCACCACTAAGGGTCAGATAAGAACCTCATCAGTTCCAAGTCACAGTCCCTCTTCCCCTCCACAGTCTCTCCAATGTACCCAGATCTAGACTAGCCCCTCTCATTTTTCCAGATCAATCACTTTCTGCAGCTTAGAGGTTGAGAAGCCAGTTTCCTGATCACATTCTCTACTATTATTTACCTGTGTAGGCTTCATTTCAATACTCCTTTATAACCTTTGGGCCTGAAGCTGTTCCTTCCCTAAGCCTAGCCATACTGGTGCCTTCTCATGACCCATTCCAGGCTGTTCTTCTACCTGAAGCTGTTTCCACCGGATGTTGATCTGCTCCAAAGCCCGAGAATTCTCCATTGACAAGTGCACGTCAGAAATGGCAAGTTGGTGGGCCAGATCATTAACCAACTTTACTCCATCCTTCACAGGAGAGAATTCTTCTTTGAATAACTGGAGAACCAGAATCCAAGTGCCACAGCAGACAGAGAGTGGGAAAGAGGACCCATTAGTTATTCACCCCAACCCTTCCCTGTTTACACCAAGGCTTTATTTCAACAACACGACCTAGCTGCTTGGCCACTGGGGAAACTAGACTAAGGTGTGGGTGGCCACTGGTCATACCCAACTTTATCTCCTCATTTTGGAAATCCAGGAAGAGAAAAGACAGTATAAGAACAAAAGGACACTAATGACAAATTATCCCCAAATCTAGCACATAACTAGAAGAGGTTCACTTTTGGTCTAGGCCAACAATCCAGACTCAGCAAGGGAACACTGAAGGGTGAAAGACATCAGGTCTCGGCGGGGGGGGGGGACTTTTCCTGTATGAATTTTCCTCCCTTCATAACATGATGACACCTTGGAGTAGAGACTGCTTTGGCCTGGTAGTCATGGCAACTTTGGAGCAAGTCTATGGTAATAGTAATGGGGCTATATATACTCCCTAGCACATAGAGGAAGTGAGGGTCACTAGACCCTTACCTAGGATTCCCGCTCTTCTCCCTCCCTTGCCAATTTCACTCCAGCTGCAAGTAATCTTGGGTGATGCTAGAGAATATAAGTAGTAGATTGCTGGGGTAATGGCTCAGCAATTAAAGGCACTTTCTTTTTGTTAATTTTATTAATTTTATTAATTTATTTGAGAGAGGGAGAGAGAGAGAGGAGAGAGGCATATACATAGAGAGAATGGGCATCCCATGGCCTTCAGCTGCTGCAAACAAACTCCAGACACATGTGCCACCTTGTGCATCTGATTTACATTGGACCTGGAGAATCGAACCTGGGTTTGTTTGGCTTTGCAGGCAAGTGCCTTAACCGCTAAGCCATCTCTCCAGCCCAAAGGCTGCAAGACCTGCAGCTTAGATTCAATTCCCCAGTTCCTATGCAAAGCCAGATGCACCAAGTGACACATGCTTCTGGAGTTCATTTGCAGTGGCAAGAGGCCCTGATGTGCCCATACACTCACACTCTCTTTCTCATTTAAATGCAATAATTTTTTTTTTTAAGCAACTGGAGAATATAGGGAGTGGAAGATTAACTGAAAGAGGGACTCCATGATGCTGCTTCCATGAGGTCGCCATCCAGAATGGGGTGGGGCTTTGTGGTGATGTAGCTGCCCCCTCACCTGTACTCTGTAAGTAAGCCTGATAAACCAAAGTTGGATTTAGGTGCAAATTATTATGTTGGTGTATTGTCTGTGGCCTATCTGAGGTGAACAGATGTGTGTTCATGTCTTCCCCAGAGAAAAGGTCATGCAACTATAGTCATGGGAGTGGTCTGGCATACCTTGACAGCCTGGATATGTTCTGGGAGTGAATCAATGAACAGATCTCCAATGGGTTCCCAAGTGGCTCGGACTCCTTCAGCTTGGGACAGAGTAGTGTTCAATTCTTCCATGGCCCCTTGGATCTCCAACAGCTGTTCCAGAGTTCGTTCAATGTGGCGGTGCTGGTCCACACAACGGGCTGTCAACTTCTCCCACAGTTCACTGGCCACTGTTGCCTGCTTCCACACAAAGCGGCTAAGATTCTGAATTCGCTGTCTGGGAGAGGTGTCTGAGAGTACAGGCAGGAAGGCAGGTCAGGCCAGCCAGGCAGAGGCAGCCGGGGAAAGACAGAAGCAAAGTCATCCCTTTGTAAAATGCATATGCATGCGTGTGTGTGTGGGCTGGTGCATGGGTGCATGCTTGTTCACACACACACACACACACACACACACACACACACACACATTCACATTGGGCCATTAGGCAGCAAAGTAAGTACTAGTTTGCCTATTGGGAGACCAAAAATAAACAGTATATAAATGGGCCGGGTGTGGTGGCACACGCCTTTAATCCTAGCACTCGGGAGGCAGCGGTAGGAGGATCGCCGTGAGTTCAAGGCCACCCTGAGACTACATAGTGAATTCTAGGTCAGCCTGAACTAGAGTGAGACCCTACCTCAGAAAACCAAAACAAAACAACAAAAAACCAGAATATAAATGGAATTGACGAAGGGCTCAACTAATGAAGGTTCCTTTCCAGTGTTTTCATTTCTTATATTAGAGGGCTGGGGACTTTTTCTGGAGCAGAGGGCTTGCTAGACTACCTCTCAGACCTAATCCCCATGGATCCTGCCTTGAGACTTTATTTGAATGAGGATGGGAAGTGTGCCTCTCTATTAATTGAAAGGACCAGAAGTGACTATGAGCAGTATCAAAGAGCCATAATTGATTTTTTTCTCAAAGGTCACAATCTGACTTCTTAGACTTTAAAAATGTTTTTAGTTGTTGGTTGATAACTACATTGTCACATGTGCTATGTAATAAAGCAGGAATTTTTTTTTTTTCGAGGTAGGGTCGTGCTCTAGTCCAGGCTGACCTGGAATTCACTCTGTAGTCTCAGGGTGGCCTTGAACTCACAGCAATCCTCCCACCTCTGCCTCCCAAGTGCTGGGATTAAAGGCGGCTACCACGCCCGGCTGGAAATTTTTTATGTTTTCAATTTATTATGGGTTTATTCATTAGTATCTTCATATGCAAATGAGAAAACCAAAGCACAGGGTTATATAGCTAGTAAGTCCAGCCCTGGATTGTCATTTAGGTGAACAAACAGAATGTTTATAAAGGACATATGCCTTTGGTTCATTTAGTCAGTTCAACTAATTTGAATGGTTTTCTTTTTTATTTTCAATTAATTAATTAATTAATTAATTTTGGTTTTCAAGGTAGGGTTTCACCCTAACCCAGGCTGACCTGGAATTCACTATGTAGTCTCAGGGTGGCCTTGAACTCACGGTGATCCTCCTCCCTCTGCCTCCTGAGTGCTGGGATTAAAGGTGTGTGCCACCACGCCCGGCTGGTTTTCTTCTTTTTAATGTCTCACTACAGCCCAAACAGGATCCACCAACAGTTTTGGTCCATCTGCTGGTGATCCCTCCCTTCAGGTTTTGTTCTCTTTCCTTTTAGTAACAATTATGGATCTTGCTCCTCCCCAACTTTGATCTCACAGGAGAAAATTATCTTTCTAAATCACAGCTGAGAAAATCAGTTTGAAGAAGGCTGGAAGGGTTTGTTTAGTGGTAAATGGCTCAAGAAGAATGTAGGGATAAGTGGAAGACCACCTACCTTTGCTTTCAGAGTGAGGTTCCTCCAATTCTTCAAATGGATGCTGGGACAGGAAGGCCTGTGCTGACTCCAGCACAGAGTAGATATAGGGGCCCCGAGACTTGACTTCCTCCATAAAGGCCTGTGAAATTTAGCAGGATGATTACCAAGAAAGGGAAGTATTTCAATGGCTTTAAATTTCATCCCAGCTAATAACCTCTCTCCTCCTCCACAATGTTGATTTGACAAAACACCAATTCATTTTTGCTTACCATTTTTCTTTTTTTAAACTTTTCATTGACAATCCCTATACATATAGACAATATATTATGATCATAATCCCCTCCCACCATCTCCCTTTGATTTTGCCTACTTTAAATTTTTTTTTTTTTTTGGTTTTGCGAGGTGGGGTCTCACTCTGGTCCAGGCTGACCTGGAATTAACTATGTAGTCTCAGGGTGGCCTCGAACTCTCGGCGATCCTCCTACCTCTGCCTCCCGAGTGCTGGGATTAAAGGCGTGCGCCACCACGCCCGGCTTTACTTTTAAAATTTTTTAATAAAACATTTGTACTCTTATATCCTCTCTCCCCTGCCCCTATCTTCCTGAGGGTCCTGCTTAGTGCAGTTATTAGTATTCATTGTGGGGTCCTAAAGGCCTCAGTCAGTCTGTTGGGGGGTGCCTCAATGCCGACTTTAAAAATAGTATTTTATTTATTTGTGACAGAGAAAGAGAGAGAGAGAGGGAATTGGCATGCTAGGGCCTCTAGCCAGTGCAAACAAACTCCAGATGCTTATACCACCTCGTGCATATGGTTTATATGGGTACTGAGGAATTGAACCTGGGAACTTAGGCTTCACAGGCAAGTCCCTTAACTGCTAAGCCATCTCTCCAGCTCCTGTCTACTTTTTTGTTCGAATTTTTTTTTCGAGGTAGGGTCTCACTCTAGCTCAGACTGACCTGGAACCCACTATGTAGACTCAGGGTGGCCTTGAACTCATGGCAATCCTCCTACCTCTGCCTCCTGAGTGCTGGGATTAAAGATGTGCACCACCACGCCTGGCTTGTTAGAATTTTTTGAGACAGGGTCTCATTTTATCCTAAGGGGACCTGAAACCCACTCTGTAGCCCAAGCCAGTCTTGAACTCACAGTGAGCCTCCTACCTCAGCCTCCTGAGTGCTAGGATTACAAGCATGAGCCACCAAGCTCAGCACTGAACTTCATGTAAATGGAATTATACACTACGTGTTCTCTTGTATATGGCTTTTTTTCAATTCATACTGTCTGTAAGTTTCATCCGTGCCATAGCATGCATTTATAGTTAGTTTTCCTATTATATTACCTTAAATCTGTATTCATTTTTCCTCTGAAGACTTAAAAATTCATTAACAAGTTTTATACTGGTATATTATATATTTTGATCATAATTCCCTACCATTACTTTCCTTCACATCTCCCTTCTGATGAACCTCTTCCTCCTCCCAACTAGTATCTCTTCTACTTTGTTGTCTTTTTATTTTTTGTGTGTGTGGCAGGGGCACTGAGTTTGATTTTTTAAGAAATACTAATTGTCAGGTTGCTCATGCCTGTAATCCTAGTGCTGGGAAGGCTGAAGTGGGAGGTCTGCCACAGGTTTGAAGCTAGCGTTGGCTACATAGTGAGTTTGAGGTCAGCCAGGGCTATATGGTGAGATTCTAGCTCAAAAAAATAGAAGCAAAGATATATTTATTGTGATATTCTGGCAACAGTGATAACATATCTCACATAAATATTAAATATTTCAGAAAAGTATAAGAAACAAAATTAAAAAGAATTCCAATTTCATCTCCTAGAGTTAAACATCATCAACATATTAATGTAGTTCCCTCCTATGACATTATGTCTGTATATATACATACATACACCCATATACATGTTTATGCAACCTAGACCCATCTGTGTGTATAGTTTTATATCCTACATGGTTTTCTCCTTAACATTATATCATTCATTTGCTTATGTCTTTATCAACACTTGAGTAAGATGGAAAGACTTGACTCACTCTGTGGAGTACTAGCCTTAGTTTAGGACAGCATGCCTTCTCCTATTGCTTTAGACTCTGCGCAGAACTGCAGGCTTGTCTGTCAGAGTATTGTAAAGGGCTATTCAGGCTGAGAGGCTCTCCTTGATTCTAACCTACCGCATGTGTCTCCTTCTCCTGTTGAACCAAGGCCACATCCCCTTGCAGGGGCAGCTGTGCTGACAACTCCTCATCCTTTTGGCTGAGCCAGTCAATAATCTCTTGGAGTGGGAGCTGAAGCTTTCCACTGTGGTCTGAAAAGGCCTCTAGGCGAGCGCTGTGCACAATAGGTAAGAACAGTAATGTTCAATCTTCTTTTAAGTAGCAAAATATATTTTCTATAAACCACACTTAGTGGAGCTTTAGCATATAAAATGGATTCAAGAGAGGCAGCTCTAATTGAAGTGGAAGGAGGCCCAGGGCCCTCCCCATATCCACCCATAGACGCTCCCAAGGTCCCTCCATATGATGTGCACTATTAAAAACCAATGGGTCGGAACACAGATGGCCAGCTATCCAATATTCAAATGGTTTTAAATGCCAATTTACGGATTGGTTACTTCATCCGCATGTCCAGCATCAGTCCAGAAGAGGTAGGAAACTGGTCAAGGGTGTTAGGGGTAACAGCTGTCTGGCTCTCCTCTTGCCCTGACAGAGTTTAAATCACATCAAACTGCTCAGCCATTCAGACTGCCCTGAGCCTGCTCTTTGAGCAGGAGAGATGCAGTCAGTGGGAAGGACAAGATGGATGGTTGAGTATGGGCATGAGTGCATGCAAGGATGCATACAATACAAACAGGCTAAGGGACTCAAAAGATGACAAAATCATTGACTACAGGCGTGACATACAGAAGAAAGATTCACATCATATAATCATCTGTCTATTCCCCCTCAACCTTCAAATGAAATATGAGCTAAGATCCAAATGGCAGGAAGTTAGAAGCTGGACAAGAGTTTGTGCAGACATTGAACCTATTCCCCTTAGCTGGCAATAACAATTATCTTTGTTCAATACTTGCTTTACCTCTGCCAATCTCTTTTTTATAAATTATTGTTTCAATAATTCTGACAACAACCTTAATATTGTAGCCCTTAATATTGCCCAATGAAGTTTGTTCATGGTCACACAAGTTAAGTCACTGGTAGAGCTATGATATTAACTCAAGTTTATCTGACTTCAGGGCCCACTTCTTTCAATTCCTCCATGCTACCTTACCCCATCAGAGCCCACCAGAAGTCACGAATTTGGGCTTTAGTCATACAGGATGGAGATTTAAAAATGAAACACACACACACACACACACACACACACACAATGTAGGGGAAAGAAAACAACACATAAAAACTGCCTCTGGGCTCTTAAGAGTTGCCCTTAGCTAAGCTGATAGCCCCTAAATGGGAGCAGAGGGCATAAAAAGATGGACATGTACATTTAAAACCCGTCCAGTTAGAGGTCCATTATGATAAGAAATTATATATATATTTATATATATATTTATATATATTTATACATCAGCACATTGAACTTTAGAAAGCATTTCCCCATATTATTTGAATCCTCGTTACAACACTGTAAGATAGTGAAGAGAGGTAATATCTCTACTTTTTTTTTTTTTTTTTTTTTTTACAGAGGCGGTGGTGCACACCTGCAATGCTAGCACTGGGGAGGTAAAGAAAGATGATTCCAAAGTTCAAGGTCAGTTCACGCTATGCAGGGAGTTCCAGGCCAGTATGGAATGCAATAAAGGCCCTGACTCAAAATAAAACAAAACCAAGTGGAAACTAAAATTCTGAGAATTCAAGTAACGTATCCAAGATGACATAAGTGCTTAAAACTGAGGATTCAAAAGGAATCTCCTGCCAGGCGTGGTGGAACATACCTTTAATCCCAGCACTCAGGAGGCAAAGGTAGGGGGATTGGTGTGAGTTCAAGGCCACTCTGAGACTACATTGTGATTTCCAGGTCAGCCTTGGCTAGAGCGAGACCCTACCTCAAAGAAAGAAAATATAAAAATCTAAGAAAACAAGGAATCTGCTGACTTCTAACCAGGACTGTTTCTCCAGGACCACAGAAAGAAATGAAATGGCTGAAAGGAACCACAGCCAATTCTTAAAGTACCTGTGTCTAGGGGCCAGGCCTTACCGGAGGTTGTGAGACTTCTTTTTGATTTCATTCCAACACAGATTCATGGCTGATGGTTCCAGGGGGCCAACTGCACCCACAGATCCGTTCAACAGCTTTGGGCTATGGCAAGGATCCCCAGCATCATCCCAAGGAGGTGCTGGGATGGTGACGGCAGCTCTAACCTGAACAAAAAACAAATATCCTGTGATCTTGGAGTGGGAAGTGGGACATGAGTGAATAAAGCGAGTGAAGGACTGGCGCTGGGATTCACAAATCCCTTCCTGTCCTATGTGGGTATGTTCAAGGGTGAGATACAGATTGGACTCTGGGGTATTATTAATTGCAAGGTCTTCTCTTGGCACATGTCTGTCACATAACAATGTTAATTCCACTTCCTCCTCTTCTCCGCCTCTTCCTATCACTATTTACTCTTATTGTAAATTCTGACAGGACCACCATGTAAACTGAATGCATTGTGCATTCAGTAAGAAGCTGGTCCGAAGTGCTCAAACATGGACAACCATGGCATTCAAACTGAACTACAGGCTCAAACTTCAGGGACTCACAGCTTACCCAACCTTCTAGAAAATAAAGGTGTGGGGCTGCCCTGTAATAGTTCAGAGAAGAAGCAAATCATGAATTATCAGTACTAGATATTCTCCTTGCCAAATGGATCTACTCCTTGCTGTTATTTCTCCCAATTTCCAACCCATACTTCCCACCAGTCAGAAAACCTAACAACACTGTCATGAAGGTTAACATAGGCTGAGAAAGGGCTAGAGGACTCTGACCAGAGTCGCCAGTCCAGAGACCCAGCTGTGGAGCCTGCCCAACTCTAGCCTTGGGCTCTCGGGCTTATAGTCTAGTGCTTACTCTCCTGGATGCTGGTAGGACTCTGTGAATTGTGGGGTCTAGAATAGTAGTTAAACCAACTAGCCCTAACAAGTGTAGCTAGTCATAACACAGTGCCTTGAAATCTCCACCTGCGCTGCTGTACCCTGCCTGAGAAGTCACACATGCCTGTCTGACTATCTTACCTGTTTGCCTACTTGCAGTAATATAAGCTGGCCTTGCAAATGACTGATACTCCTCTAGTTTCTCCTCCTCCCTAAACCGTACTTCCAGCCTGAAAGGCTTCCCAGGCAATATAGGAAACCAAATGTCCCATTAAAACCACAGCTCGTAGCCATAAACTGATAGGAAAGTAGGGGAGCAGCCAGGCTCTGGGGGCCAAGTTCAGAACTCAGCCACCCTGTAGCCTGTGAGTTGATCCTACCTGTGCTGCCTGCAGAGTCCATGGCAGGACCAGGCAGTTCCATGATTAGCCTTCAGAAAGAATCTGGGCACAATGTTGGTAAGCTGCAAGCAGCCAGAGTCCTGAGGAGCTCTGAGCAAGCCAGCTTAGGAAGGCAGGCAACACTGAGCCAGTCCAGGAGGCGGGGGCTGCTACCCTGTTTGTTTACTGACCCCCCAGGAATCTGGAGGGGGCGGCTATGTCAGAGCCCAGCCAGTGAATCAGAGCTTTGTTCCTGGGAATTCCGGCTGGCTCCCAAATGGGCCCGCCACACCGGGGCCAGGATGACCCTCCCGGATTGGCAAGGATGGCAGAAGTGGGACTGGGCATTCCATGGTGCTGAGGAAGGGCATACGGCAGGCAGCTCTTGTTGATTAATTTTCCCTTTCCATGGAAACTACAAAATGCTCACTCTGGTTCTAAGTCCACCCCTACTCTAAGATGGACAGAAAGACCATACCACTTTGGTGACAAACTTTTATTAAGCAATTTCTCGAGGATTAACTTGGGAAATTAGCTTTGTCTTCAACTAAGTAACCAAGTGAGCCTCCTCAGACATAGTGAGGACTGTGTGTGGCACACCTGGAGGCACAACTATGGGATGGAAGCATTAGGAAGCTGGGGTGGCAGAATCCATCTGAGTTTTATTATCTTTTATGAGTGCACAGGCCAGAAACAGCATTAGAGGCCATTGTGAAAACAAGGGAGTTGGGAGTGGGCTGGAGAGATTGCTCAATGGTTAATGTGCTTGCCTGTAAAGCCTAACTACCTGGGTTCGATTCCCAAATATCTATGTTAAGCCAGATGCACAAAGTGGTACATGCATCTGGAGTTCATTTGCAGCAGCTAGAGGCCCTGGTACACCCATTCTCTCTCTTCTTTCTGTCTCTACTTGCAAATCAATAAATAAAATAAAAGTAAGGAGTGTTCTGTCCTGCCTTTGAGAGACAGAGAGGGGTGGAGAGAGTCAGGACCCTCAGATCTCTAGTTGTATCATAGAGTCAGAGGAAAATGGATGATCTTCGGGATGGATGGGAAGGGAGGAACGGGGGCTAGTTATTCAGTCATAAGTCACAGCTCCACAAAGGGAGCCAGGGCCAGGGAGGTTCCTGTTGGGGCCTATGCTATACTGGGAAGGGATGAGGGAAGCCCTTTCCCTTAAGCCACTGGCTGAGGGGCAGAGCCCCTCCTAGAAATGGTCACTAGTCCACCTCTCTAGCAGACTTGCCTGGAGAAAGGTTAGCATTCCGGAGCTGGGCCCCCACCCCGAGCACTTAGGGAAAACACTTTGTTTTTACCAAAAGGGGTTCTGTTCCCATCCTTATTTATCTCCCACAGAGTCATCTGGGCTTTCCACAGTTCCACATTGTTTCCATGCTGAGATCCACCTACAGGAATAGTTGGAACAGCTGTGTGACCCTTTCTAGGGGTCTAAGTGGAGCCAACTAGGATGGTTGGGGGGGGTGGCAGGAGATGACAGGCCAAGAGTGGGGAGTTACCTCCAGCTATAGGCTGCAGCTCAAGTCAGTCTCACAAAGTCCTCTGCACTGGGAATGCCCCAGAGTTAGAATTGCCCCCTTGTGACCCAGCCATGACCAAGCCGTCCTGGCTCCGTTCTGGGAGAAGCTCACACAATGGGCTGGGCTCCACCTATGTTTGCCTTTTTTTCCTCCAGCCCTCTTCTTAGTTTTCTAGCCCCCACCCAGCCCCCACATTTTCCTCCAGAGTCCTGTTCTCCTTTTCCCAGTTCCCAGCAGAGTCAAGCACATCTTATTTATACAGGCAAGTCATGAAGAGTGACTGTCTTTTTCCCCCCTTTCCTTAACAATTGCTTTCTTTTTCTGGCTTTTGTGGCCAGGATGTTTGCTTCTCACATCCCACTCCCCACAAGGCTCTCTATGTATCCCTTGAACCTTTAAGACAAAAGCAGTATAAGAAGGAAGGAAACTAGATCATAGCAGAAGAGTGGGCTATGTTATGCCATTGACAATAAGAAATTGAAACCCCTGTCCCCCTTCCTAGGTTGGTAAAGCTTATGGGGGTGGACAATGACCCGGAAAATTTTTTGGAAGGGCCCAAACTTCTCAATTCCTCAATCTTATGAAAGCTCCACGCCAGGGAAGAGGCTTCGAGAATGTAGTAGACAATTTCTTTCTGGTTAGATTTGGGAAAACAACTTAGGAATACCTGACCCTGACCGCTCTCTAGAACTCCACTTTTCCTCATTACCTCCTAAAAATGGTTTCTTTCACACCCACATTCTCTCTCTCCACTGACTTTCTCTCTTCCTCCCTCTTCCCTATAGATTTAGCTGCTGTTGGCTTCCATAGAAGTGATTCAGCACTGCAGGCCATCTGTGAAACTCTTGGAGACATAGCACTTGCTCACACCCCCACAGCATTGCAGAGCACCCAAAATATGCTTATGCCTCTCCCTTCTGTAGCCAACTTTCCCTGAACCTCCCTACCTTACTGTCAGGAAAGGTGGGTTCCCTCTCTAGATTACTGAATCGCATACGTCCTCTACTCACTTACCAAAACATACAGACAGATACACACACCCTTAGGGAAGAAGAGAGAAGAAAGGTGGGTATGAAGCTCAGGGAATTCTAAATTGGGTTCAGTTAAGAGCTTCAAGGAAGACTCTTAAAGACTTGAGAGGAAATGAAAAGAAGGGTAACATTGAGTTAGCCCTCATTAGCCAAAGTGGGCCTTGAATGGCCTAGCCTACCATCCTCATTTGTTGTATGGCTCCTATAAACTGCCTCATGGCTGGAAAAAGATGTGTTGAAGGAGGTCCCACGCAACCCAAGGTCTTCATTTATGTAGAGTGTTCCTCTGAGCTTTAGGAAGCATAGGTGTTCCAAACATACACACAAATATTATGCCCAGTTTTTCTTCACAGGTCTTTCTTTTACTTTTGGGCACTTACCTGAGGCTGGGGGCAGGAGCTTCGGAGGCTGCTGTTGTGATGAAACCGGTCAGTAGCTCGCCACTCATGACATCGTGGGAGGGTATAAGGGCATCCCTGCATGACCATAGATTGCATCAGAACCAAGGCTCATGTAGGGTAAAGACAGGCAGTAGACTGACTCTTGAGCATTAAGCACCTGGAAGAGTAATAAGGAGATTAAGAGACAAGACCAAGAAAGGGCCTATGAATCCAGCCACTCCCCACAGGTGCATGGACCAATTATGCAGATAGGTATTCAAAGCTTACTGACCTCCCCAATAGTTCTTTCCAGGTTTTCTAGTGTTGGGGACCTTGAGCCAAACTGCAACCATTTGGAGGAAGAAGCCTCCACTTTTTGTGTTAAGATTTCAGCTTCCTGAGTTCCTGTGAAAATTACCAAGCCTTCGCAAAAAGCCTACTTTGATCTGTAGATAAGAACAAGGTGTAACCTAAAGATGTGTATCTTAACAAACAGGATTGATGTAACTCCGCCCTGCCTGTGATCTCAACACAGACATTTTTGTAAACATCCGTGAGGCCCATCACTCAAAAGACCTCCCCCCCTCTCTCCTCATCAATCAAAACATTTGGTAGCCATAAAATCCATTTGGCAGCCATAAATTCCATTTGCCCACATACCTTCTTCCTGCCTCTCCTCTATATTCCTCTGTATGAATAATAGTAAATTTGAAGCCTTGACCAGAGTCTGAGGCCTGTTTGTTCCCCATCCAGGGTTAGCCTCCCCTCGAGCCTCTGTTGAACCCCGCTGGCCGGGGCATTCTGGTGCCATAAAAGACTTGAATTGTTGGCCAGAAAAGTGTTTACTGCTTACCTGTCATGCTTTGGGCTAAGATACAAAGATCAGTGGCTATGAGAAGGATGGAGGAGACAGCCAGGTAAAGCTAATAATTACAATAGGATGCTATAATTAAGGTTGGACCAGAAGTCAGGGGTAGCACAGTGGGAACAGCCAAACCTATCCAAGAAAACTCAGACTCAGAAAGACTGAATTTGAGATGAATCTTGAAGAGAAGGATAGAAAGGGGAGAAAGGGAGAAAGGCATTCTAAGGAAATTGGCCCACCTATGCAAAGGCTGATATCATAGAAAGGCAAGGAATATTCAGATAACAGTGAATTCAGCATGGCTAGAGTTTAGGAGGAACAGAGAGGGAAAACACCTGGTGCGTGTTCCTGAGAAGCTCATAGAGAAAACAAACATAAGGAAAACAGACCATAAAGTATGATTTGCATTAATATTAGAAGCATTTATTGGAATGGAGTGGAGAGCAATAAGGAAAAGGTGAATTCTACTGGATCATATCAAGAAAATTTCCTGAGAGGAAATGGATTTTAGATGAGTCATGAAAGAGAAATGGGGGTATGACTATGCATAGGAGATAAAACAAAAAAATATGATTGCAAACAGCATAGAAATAAAAATGTACAAAATGGCATATTCAGAAAATAAGGTAAGTGCCTTGTGGGACAAAGCAGGAGACAAGGCTGGGAAATGAGGTTGCAGCCACATTGAGCCAGGCCCTCAATGGCAAGCAGAGGATTCTAGCATTTATCTTGTAGACAAGGAAACACTGAAGATTTTCAAGCAGGGGGAGTGATATGACCAGAGTTTCATTTTAGAAGGAGCCCTCTGGCGGCCTTGTGGAGTGATCCTCACCTGGGATTAACCCATTGAGAGGCAGGATGCAGGAAGCATGGAGCAGGCGGCAAGCTCTGAGACTCAGTAAAGAGGTCAAATGTATGGGGCACAGTGATCAGTTGGATGTGAAAGGTGAGAGACGTGTTTGAGTCAAATTTTCTAACTTGGGAGCAGGAATGATAATGTTGCCAAATGCAAGAGCTCGAAAATGGAAAAAGAAGCAAATCTGATATGGTGAAGGATAAGGGAAATGTTACATAAGAAGCTATGCTGGGGAAATGTTCAGCTTTAGATGGCAGGCGCTAAGCTTAGAAAAGGAGAGCTCTGAGCACAAACTTTAGATGATGTACAAATCACATCAGGGTTTAGTGAATGCACACCCACATGGTAAGTATGGGGACGGCAAAAACGAAGCTTGTCAATGATAAAGGTGACCTCTTAATGCCTGGCAAAATCCACTCCTTTTCCAATGGACAAGAACTTTTCATCTTTGACTCTTGATGCTGATGATTAAACAATGACCATTTTTAATGGATACAAGTAAAATATTCTTTGAATCATGTTCAGAGCCTTAATAATGTACCTATAGGTCATTTTGCCTCATCCATTTGTCAAAATAGCTATTTCTAACTTAAGGAAATTCTGAGGTAGGCTGTTAGCATTCTTGTATTTTATTTCAGATTGTAAGCTAAATGGCAGGGAATTATATCAATGACGATGCTTTTTATTTAGCAACCATTACAGTATACTTTTGGTGCTTAATAAATGTTCATAATTATTTAAAAAAAACAATGACCATTTTTAGACTATTCCAGTGGTTTGCAACATTTTAGGTATAAGGGTCCATTTTTAAGATGAAAAAACATTCTCTATTCACCCACTTACACCCACAATAGTAGCTGTATTTTTAGAACTTAATGTGAGAAAAACATTTAGATATTAAGAGATCTGTGGTCTCCTTGCAACAAGTACCCTTCCTTTCTCAAGGGTATATCGTCCCCAGATGTGGAGCTACCACGGATTCTGAGGGAATAGGAGTTTGGAGTCTGAAAGACACTTTGTTGTGGGACTGGGGAAATGGCTTAGTGGTTAAGGCGTTTGACTGTGAAGCCTAAGGATCCCAGTTTGATTCTCCAGGACCCATATAAGCCAGATGCACAAGGGGGTGCATGCATCTGGAGTTCACTTGCAGTGGCTAGAGGCCCTGGCACACCCATTCTCTCTCTCCCTCTGTCTCTTTCTCTCTCTCAAATAAATAAATAAATAAAAATATTTAAAGACACTTTTTTGTAGTCAAAATATTCTGGACATTACACAGCCATAAATCTCCTTATCCTCAAGGATATTCCCCAAAGGATAGCTGAAAATATGGTTCTTCTGTGATCAGACACCAATATAAGAAGGTTAGTCATTCCAATGAAAAAAATTAAGTATTAATATGCACATGTTGTGGAAATAAGATCACAAAAGGCTTGCTTTCAGATTTCTTAGTACATTGTTTTCATTTTTGTAGAATTCACAAGCAATTCATGTTCTTAAAACTGGAAAATGAGCCAGGCATGGTGGCACACACCTTTAATCCCAGCACTTGGGAGGCAGAGGTAGGAGGATTGCCGTGAGTTCGAGGTCACCCTGAGAATACATAGTGAATTCCAGGTCAGCCTGAGCTAGAGTGAGACCCTGAAAAACAAAAAAAAAAAAAAAAAAAAAAACAAAACTGGAAAATGATGGGCTGGAGAGGTGGCCTAGCAGACTTAAGGCACATGTCTGCAAAGTTTAAGGACCCTGGTTCAATTCTCCAGGTCCATGTAAGCCAGATGCACAAGGGGGCACACATGTCTGGAGTTTGTTTGCAGTAGCTAGAGGCCCTGGCATGCCCATTTTCACTCTCCCTCTCTCTCTTTCCCTCTCTTTGTCATAAATAAATAAATAAATTAATTAATAAATAAATTAATTAAAAAAATTGGAAAATGATAATGCTGAGGCTGGGTGTGGTGTAGCATGCCTTTAATCCCAGCACTTTGGAAGCTGAAGTAGGAAGATCGCTGTGAGTTCAAGTTTGAGACCAACATGGAACTACAGAGTGAGTTCCAGGTCAGCCTAGGCTAGAGTAAGACCTACCTAAAAAAAAGGGAAATAAAAGAAAAAATGGGGGCTGGAGTTGGCTCAGCAGCTAAAGGTACTTGCATGCAAAGCCTGACAGTCTGGCTGGGTTTGATACCCTAGTACCCATGTAAAGCAAGATGCACAAAGTGGTGCATGCGTCTAGAGTTTGTTTGCAGTGGCTAGAGGTCTTGGCCCATTCTCTCTCTCTCTCTCCTTGCAAATAAATAAAATAAAACATATTTTATTTATTAGAGAGAGAGAGAGAGAAAGAGAATGGGCATACCAGGACCTCCTTCCCCTGTAAATGAACTCCAGATGCATGTGCCAATTTGTGCATCTGCCTTATGTGGGTACTGGGGACTCAAACCCAGCTGTGAGCCTTTTCAAGCAAGTGCTTTAACCACTGAGCCATCTCTCCAGCCCAATAAAATATTTTTTTAAATAATAGAAAATAAAAATGATATTGCTTATGGAACCCAGAGATGTATGCATGCTAGGCAAACTCTGTATCACTGAAATACATTTCTAGTCCTTAAAACTTGTCCTTTTAATTTTTTTATATGTGGCTAGGGAGATAGCTAAGTTGGTAAAGTGCTTGCCATGCCAGCATGATGATCTGAGCTTGATTCCCAGAGTCCACGTGAAATCAGCATGCTTGGGATCCCAGCACCAGGAATGCAGAAACAGAGGGATCCCTGGGGCTTGCTGGCCAGCCAGTCTAGTCTACTTGGAGAGCTCCAGGACAATGAGAGACCCTCTTTCAAAGACAAGTGGGCAGCATGTAAGGTACAACACCCAGGGTGCTCCTCTGGCCTCCACATGCACCCACATGAGTACACATGCAGAGGGGGGTGGGGAAGAGGCTGGCCCAGGACCACATGAATTTACTGCTTAATTCTTCCAAAACTTTAAAGAAGAGCTAACATCAACAATCCTCAAACTGTTCCATAAACTGGGAAGGGAAGGTACAGTATGAAATTCATTCTATGAAGCCAGAATTGCCCTGATACCAAAACTAGAAAAGCATCCAAAACCAAAAGACTATAGACCGATTTTCAGGATAATCATAAACAATAAAACTCTTGCAAACTGAATTCAAGAACACATTAAAATATGAACAAGTTGGTTTCATCCCACAGATGCAAGGAAGGTTCGACACATGTAAAGCAATAAATGTGACACAGCACATGAACAGACTTAAGGACAGGAATTACATAATGATCTCAGTAGATAGAGAAAAGTCCAAATCTTATCACAAGAAAAGCCCCGAAGAAGCTAGAAATAAAAGGAACATACCTCAACATAATAAACGTTATTTATGACAAACTTACAAACAACATTATACTAAATGGTAAAAAGTGCAAGCATTTCCTCTAAAACCGGGAATGAGAGAAGTGTCTGATCTCTTGCTCCACACACTTCTTATGATGACAATTTTTTTATCTTTACATATGTATGTGAGAGAGTATTATGAGTATGGGTGCTTGTGTTCCACAGCCCATGTGTGGAAGTCAAAGGACAACCTCAGGTGTCAAATCTCATCTTCCACCTTTTTTTTTTTTTTTTTTTGGTTTTTGCGAGGTAGGGTCTCACTCTGGTCCAGGCTGACCTGGAATTCACTATGTAGTCTCAGGGTGGCCTCGAACTCTCGGCGATCCTCCTACCTCTGCCTCCCGAGTGCTGGGATTAAAGGCGTGCGCCACCACACCCGGCATCATCTTCCACCTTTTTTGAAGCAGAGTCTCTTGTTATTGACTGTGTCATATGCCAGACTAGTGAGCCCATAGACTTCCAAGGATCCTCCCTTCTTGCCACATAAGCACTGGGATTACAAACACATGCTACTGATCTAGCTTTTACATAGGTTCTAAGAATCTGAACGCATGTCCTCATGCTTGTGTGGTATAATGCTTTACACACTGAGCCATGTCCCCAGATCCCCTTTCTCTACTCTTATTTAAGCTGTTGCTCAAAGCCTTGACTATAATGACAAGAGAAAGAAATAAAAGTGATACAAATAGAAAAGGAAGAAATAATATTATAATTATTTGCAGAGGACATGATCTTATACTTAAAAGATGCTAAAGACTTCACCAGAAAATATTTAGATCTGACAAAACTCTCATGAAAGTAATAGGATACAATATTAACATACAAAAATCAGTAGATCTCTACATGCCAATGATAGAAGTGTTAAGAAAAAAACAGGAAGGTAAACTATTCATAATAGCTTCAGAAATGCCTAGAAATAAATCTAATTAAGGAGCTACTTTAAAGACCTCTACAATGAAGACTTTTTTTTTTTTTTTTTGAGGTAGGATCTCACTCTAGCTCAGGCTGACCTGGAATTCACTATGTAGTCTCCGGGTGGCCTTGAACTCACAGAAATCCTCCTACCTTTGCCTCCCAAGTGCTGGGATTAAAGGCATGCGACAGCATGCCTGGCTCTACAGTGAAGACTTTGAGGCACCAAAGAAATAAACTGAAGAAGGCACTAGAGGTTTCAAAGACCTCCCATGATTATGGATTGAAAATGGCTATATTATCAAAAGCAATGCACAGTTCAATAAAATCTTTGTCAAAATTCCACTAACACTTTTCATAGACTAGCAAAAGCAATCCTAAAATTCCTATGGAAGCACAAAGACCCAAAGCAATCCTAGGAAAAAAGAGCAATCCTAGAGGTTTAACAATACCAAATCTCAACTTATACTACAGAGTCATCACAACAAAAACTGATGAAGCCGGTGTGGTGGTGCACGCCTTTAATCCCAGCACTGGGGAGGCAGAGGTAGGAGGATCGCCATGAGTTCGAGGCCACCCTGAAACTATGCCGTGAATTAGGTCAGCCTGGGCTACAGTGATACCCTGCTTCAAAAAATTTGAAAAAAAACCTGTCATGGTACTGGCACAAAAATAGACATACAAGCCAATGATTCCATATATGAACCAGAAATAAACAAATAAATTTATAGAAATCAAGTTTTGGACATGTGTTAAAAACCTAATTGGAAAGATGACAGCCTCTTCAATAAATGGTGCTGAAAAATGGGATATTCACATGTAGAATAAAAACAGATCCATACATCTCACTCTGCACAAAAATCAATTCAAAGTGGATCAAAGACCTGAATGGAAAATCTGAAACTTTGAAACTACTAAAAGAAAACATAAAAAGATATAAGTAGGCACAGGCAAGGACTTTCTGAAAAGGATTTCAATAGTAAGTCACCTCAAAAATTGACAAATGGTCTTGCAGACTGATTGAGAGGAGGAGGGGATATGATGGAGAGTGGAGTTTCAAAGGGGAAAGTGGGGGGGGGACAGAGGGAAGTACCATGGGATATTGTCTACAATTAAGGAAGTTATAAATTAAAAAAATAACTAATTAAAAAATGAAGATGCAAAAAAATTGACAAATGGGATTACATGAATTTAAAAAGTATCTGCACAACAAAGAAAACTATCACCAGAGTAAAGAGCCATCCTATTGAATGGGAAAAACATCTTTGTAAACTATATATTAGGTTAGGGGCATTAATGTCTAGATTATCTAAGGAACTGCAAAAATTAAACACCAAAATATCATTCAATCAATAAAGGGTAAATAAACTAAACAAACAATTACCAAAATCAAGAAATATGAATAGCCAATAAATATTTGAAAAAAGTACTCAACATCTTTAGCCAGGGAAACTCAAATTGAAACTAGTTTGAGATCCCCTCTTACCCCAATCAGAATGGTTAAAACCAAGCAAACAAACAACAGCAAATGCTGGCAAGGGCGTGGGGAGAGTAATTCTTATTCACTGCTAGTGGGAGTATAAACTAGTGCAGCCACTATAGAAATCAGAATGGAGATTTTAAAAAAAAACTCTAAAATTAGAAATAACACATGATCTAACCTTAACACTTTTACATATATACCAAAGGATTCTCAGCACACCACAGAGATACTTGCACATCAATAATTACTGCTACATTATTTGCAATCCCTAGGAAATGAAATCAGCTTAGATGTCCATCAACAAGTGAATGAATAAAGAAAATATGGCATATATACACAATGGAATTTTATTGTTATAAAGAATAATGGGGCTGGAGAGATGGCTTAGCGGTTAAGGTGCCTGCCTCCTAAGCCTAAGAACGCAGGTTCCAATCTTCAGGTCCCATATTTAGCCAGATGCAAAGTGATGCAAGGGCACAATGCTGCACTTGACCACAAGGGGGCGCACACATCTGATTTCATTTGCAGCAGCTGAGAGGCTGGGGGTGCACCCATCTCTATCTGTCATCATCTCCCTCTCTCTCTGTCTCTCTCTGTGTCTCTCTCCAAAAAAAAAATGTGAAAAGAATGATGAATTCCTAGCCGGGCATGGTGTCGCACGCCTTTAATCCCAGCACTCGTCAGACAGAGGTAGGAGGATCGCTGAGAGTTCGAGGCCACCCTAAGACTACATAGTTAATTCCAGGTCAGCCTGGACCAGAGTGAGACCCTACCTCAAAAAACCAAAACAAAACAAAAAAGAATAATGAATTCCAGATACATGCACCCCCTCGTGCATCTGGCTTACATGGGTCCTGGGGAATAGAACCTGGGTCCTTTGGCCTGAAAAGGCCCTGGCACACCCATTCTCTCTCTGCAGCTTCCTCTCTCTCAAATAAAAATAAATAAATAAATAAAAATAAAATATTTATTTTAAAAAAAGATTGAGATGCACTTCTTTTATCACCTTTTTTTTTTTGGTTTTTCAAGGTAGGGTCTCACTCAGGCTCAGGCTGACCTGGAATTCATCATGTAATCTCAGGGTGGCCTCAGATTCATGATGATCCTCCTACCTCTGCCTCCCAAGTGCTAGGATTAAAGGCATGTGTCACCACATCCGGCCCCTTTCTTCTTATTCTTCTACTAACCTGTTACTAGGTTGATGCCTCACATACCAAAAAAATAAGATAAATCCAGAAATCACTGAATTCATGTTTTGTAATCTCAACATGGACCAAAAGAAAGAATAATCCCCTTTGGTCCAGGCATTAATATCCACTATCTTCAGTCTTTTCTCCTTTGACCTCAAGTCATTTCACCTCTCTAGGTTTTATTTTGCTAGTCTGTCAATTATAAATATTGAAGGCAGACAGCCAACAAAGTGCTATTGTTCCTATCCTTTGTACAGCTAGATTGTCTTTCAAGATTCTCAGCACATTAGCTAGGTGTCCTGGTGAATGCCTGCAAATCCCAGCACTTGTTACACAAAGGCAGAGGGGTGAAGGCTTAAATGTCATCTTGAACAACATAGCAAATTCATGGCCAGCCTGGGCTAGATAAGAGTTTGCCTCAAAAACAAAAACAAACAAAACCACACTAATGGGTTGGGGAGAAAGAGGTCAGTGGGTAAAGTGCTTGCCATACAAACACGAGGATCTGTTTTAGATCCCCAGAACCCATGTAAAATGCAGGGTATGGAGGTGCCCTATAATGCTACAACTGAGCAAACAGACACAGGCTATCACTGGGGCTCCTTGATCTAGCCAAACTGGTGAGCTCTAGGTTCAACAAGAGACAAAAAATAAGGTGGAAAGTGACTGAGAAAGCCTGATGTTAACATCTGGCCTCCATACTCATGCACATGCTTCTACACACTTGTGTCCCCACACATATACACATGCATGCCACATGTATAAACATTCAAAACCAATAAACAAATAATGCATGGCTACTTGAATGTAGAGAAATTTTCTCCCATTCCTTTTGGATTTTCATCCTTTTAAAAATGAGAAACTTATGCCCTAGGCATAAAACTACCAATGTTGTTTGGCTAAATGGATATGTTGTGCCTATCATGTTTCCCTTTTTTAATGTATTTTTAAATTTTATTTATTTACTTCAGAAAGAAAGAGAAGCAGATAGAGAGAGCAAAAGATCGGGCACACCAGGGCCTTCAGCCACTACAAATCAATTCCAGATGCATGCACCCCCTTGTGCAGCTGGCTTACATAGGTCCCGGGGAATCAAACCTGGGTCTTTTGGCTTTGCAAGTAAGCGCCTTAACCACTAAGCCATCTGTCCAGCCCTAAATATTTTATTTTTATGACCATAGATTAGTGCTTCTCTTACCTTTGGCTAGAGAAGCTTCTTTTTGCAGATGGCAATCACTACTGGAGAGACTCAAAACTCATCAAAGTGGTAACAATAAGTGACTCCAGAGTGCTCAGCAGTAAATGAAACATCTCTATCACACCCTCTAAGGCTCAGGGACATTGAGAAAGAGGGAACTGAAAGAATATAAGAACCAGAAGGCGGGGAGGAGTGCTTTGAAATGTTGTTTTCCACACATAAAATGGTCATTGCATCTATGACCTCACAGTGATTATCATTACCTGCATAAGACCTATATACATAATATTGGGCCCATCAACATATTGCCATGGATGATGGAGGGTGGCAAAAAAGAGAAAAAAGTCATTAACATAGCAGAGGGATTAGTTGGAAAGGTGTTCAGTGGAAGAAGAATGAAGAAGATAGGGCAGGGGGAACAAAAGAAGGTAATGGGAGGGTATCATCATTGAAATACATTATGTACATGTATAAAAATTGTCAATAAAAAGTTATAAACAACAGACTTACAAAATAAGTGCATAAAGCTTATATGTAAAATATTGAATCATAAAGCAAATCCCCATATAATCACAGACCAGATTGAGAAATTGAATTTAAATCTACCTGATTAAACTCTTATGTCCCCAACAGGAAATACAATTTTTTATATTTAATTTTTTAAGAGAGAGAGAGAGAGAGGGAATTGGGACGCCAGGGCCTCAGCCACTGAAATCAAACTTTAGATTCTACCACCACCTAGTGGGCATGTGTGACCTTGTACTTGCCTCACCTTTGTGCATCTGGTTTATATGGGATCTAGAGAGTCTAACACAGGTCCTTAGGCTTCGCAGGCAAGCGCCTCAACTGCTAAGCCATCTTTCCAGCCCAGGAAATACAATTTGAACTTAATATTCTCCTGTACCTTTTAAATTTTAGCTGCTACTTCCTCATTTCTACCCACTCCTCTCCGAAAGGAAATCAATTGTTTTCTGGAAAAATTGGTGTGGTAGCTTTTTTCTATCTTTTTTTTTTTTTTTTTTTTTTTTTTTTTTTTGGTTTTTCGAGGTAGGGTTTCACTCTAGCTCAGACTGACCTGGAATTCACTTTGTAGTCTCAGGGTGGCCTCAAACTCACGGCGATCCTCCTACCTCTGCCTCCCGAGTGCTGGGATTACAGGCGTGCGCCACCACGTCCGGCCTGCTTTTTTCTATCTTAATAAACAATAGCAGTTAAAACTTACTGGCCAGACACGTTTGCACATACCTGTAATGTGTGAACTCGGGAGGCTGAGACAGGGGTATTGCGAGTTTGAGGCCAGCCGGGGCTACATAGTGAGACCCAGTTTCAAAAATATATATATATTCAGCAGGGCATGATGGTGCATGCCTTTAATCCCAGCATTTAGGAGGCAGAGGTAGGAGGATTGTTGTGAGTTCGAGGCCACCCTGAGACTACATAGTTTATTCCAGGTCAGCCTGGACCAGACTGAGACCCTACCTCGAAAAACAAAAAAAAAAAAAAAAATCTATAATCAGTGTTTTGTTTGTTTGTTTGTTTTTGTTTTCCAAGGTAGGGTTTCGCTCTAGCCCAGGCTGAGATATTCAATGTTTCATAGATAAATTATCTAACTAGTCAACTAGACATTAATAGCTTTAATCCCTAAGATTTATATGAAGTAGTTATTATTGTTGACTTCAACATTCAGTGAGAAAACACAGGCACAGAGACAGTAACTTCTTTAGTTATCCTGGGAAAATGTGGTGAGTAGCAAGATTTGTACCGAGGCAGCTGTATCCCAGAATTCAAGTTCTTCACCAGTATACTATTTTGTCTCTATAAATGTTAGACTCTGAGGCATTCTAGTCCCAGACTCCCTAGCAAGTAGAAAAGAGTTTTGGCTATGGGCCACCAGGTGAGAGTCCAAGCGCTGGTTCAGATATGCCACAGTTCAGGCAAAGACACAAGCAATTTAAGAACAAAGGATTATTTTATATGTTGGTACACACCTGTAATCCTGGTATTTGGAGGCAGGGAGATCAGAAGTTCAAAGCCATCATGAGCTACATAGGGAGTTCAAGGCCAGTTTGGACTACAAGA
Organism: Orientallactaga sibirica; assembly: GCA_036365145.1. Taxonomy (NCBI): domain Eukaryota; kingdom Metazoa; phylum Chordata; class Mammalia; order Rodentia; family Dipodidae; genus Orientallactaga; species Orientallactaga sibirica. Next base: position 625,145 of record JAEOAD010001221.1, read on the forward strand.
CACCGCGTCTAAGCAATCAAAGCAAAGAATGGGCAGAATGCAGTGATTCTAAAGTCTAGGGCAGCGCTAAGCTGGCAAACTCTACAAAGAACTTAAATGGCTTTTGTAGGACATCTGAGAAATAGAATTCTGGTCAACTCTGTAAGTTTCTGCTCAGAACTTCCTGTGTCTAGAGATCAATAAATTGTTTGTTTGTTTGTTTTGTTTTGTTTTGTTTTGTTTTGAGGTAGGGTCTCGCACTAGCCCAGGGTGACCTGGAATTCACTATGTAGTCTCAGGGTGGCCTCAAACTCACGGCGATCCTCCTACCTCTGCCTCCTGAGTGCTGGGATTGAAGGTGTGAACTACCATGCCCAGCCCTCAATAAATATTTTTATTTTTTATTTATTCATTTATTTGACAGAGAGAAAAAGGCAGAGAGAGAGAGAGAGAAAGAGAGAGAGAGAATGGGTGCACCAGGGCCTCCAGCCACTGCAAATGAACTCCAGATGCATGTGCCCCCTTGTGCATCTGGCTTATGTGGGTCTTGGAGAATCGAACTGGGATCCTTTGGCTTTGCAGGCAAATGCCTTAACTGTTAAGCCATCTCTCCATCCCCCTCAATAAATAATTTTAATGACCCCTTTCACCTAAGAACTGGAAGTTGGGAGCTTACATGACCAGGCCAGTTACAGAAGTGGACAAGGATGTCCACTGCAGGATTATCTGCAATAGCAAAAAATGAGAAATAAACTCAAATGGCCATTGACAATGGACTTCATCTGAAAGGTAGTATGACATAATTGTTAAGGGCACAGGCCCAGAGCCAGGATGGTCAGGCATGCATTTGCCTGTGCTGTTTAATAGCACAGATCAGCACAAACTCTCTAACCTTACTATGCTTCAGTTCTCACGTCTACAAAACAGGGATAACAAAAGACCTGCCCTCTAGTCTTACTACAAACAGAGAATTCAAATATTATTAGTAGTACAGTCACTCATACAATACAATGTTATGTGGCTGCTAAAAATGAGGTAGATCTCTTGGCCAGGACTTATCAGGATGACAAACATGTACATGTTAGACCAAAGAAAACGTGTGTCATAATGCTATGTGTAGTAAAATAATATTTAAAATGTGTACAGAAAGAAAGCCTGCACAGATACACACCCAACTGTTGTTCACTGACATTACTTCAGGAGAGTTGTATGAAGGAACTTCTCCTTTCTACATTATACTCTTTTAAACAACCATTTATTGTTCTTGAGAGAAAAAGAATCAACATTTAGGGAAGACTTCTGAGATGGAAAAGAACAGGACAATGGGAAGAAGACCCTCTTCCAGTGGGCTAGAGTCTTCTTGGTCCAATGTGACACTGAATGGCCATCTCCCCCCTCTGGCCTTTCTCCTAGACAGCCTGGCAGTAAGAGAGAAGATACACACTTCATTGGTACTAAACAGTGTTATGTGCTTCTAAAATCATTCTTGTAGTACAGCCAAAAATCAAGTTTCCACTTCAGCTGGACCTCACTTGATGAATAAATCAGAGATGCTTACACTGTGAAACTGGAAGGGATCTATGATCATTTAAGCCAACCCCTCTTTAAAATTTATTTTATTTTATTTTTATTTATTTGTAAGCAAAGAGAGAGAGAGAGAAGAGAAACAGACAGAGAGAGAATGGGCATGCCAGGGCCTCTAGCCACTGCAAACAAACTCCAGACACACACACCCTCTTGTGCCTCTGGCTTACATGGGTCCTGGGGAATTGAACCTGGGTCCTTTGGTTTCACAGGCAAGCACCTTAAACACTAAGCCATCTCTCCAGTCCAAGCCAATGCCTTTTAAGAAAATGTGTTCCTAAGAAGTTAAGTATCAAGCAATTTTGAGGAATAAAATGTATTTTCCTTTGAAAACTTACAGACACATCTGCATGGGAGAAAATTTTATTCCCAGAGCCAATTAATTCAATAAAGCTGAAAGATTTATACACTACCAATGAAAGTCTAAGTTAGTAAAGCATTTTGGAGAGGGATGTGACGATGTCTCCCCAAAGTGCTGAGGTTCATATTCTGTGAGGAGGCAATACTACTCCAAATAGCTTCCTGATAGAAATAGTTACCTAAGAACACCTACCCAAGCATGACCATGGTAGCTCTAAGCATGATAGCTCCAAGCTTGAAGTAAGAGTCTAAGGACAGCAGAATGGATACGTGAGGTATGTTTATACATATATTAATGAGAAAAAAAAACTGGAAATGCATAGTACAATATGGGTCTCTCTCTCTCTCACACACACATACACACACTTTAAAACAGAACCTATTACACTTGATCATAGCCAAAAGGCCAAGAAGTGATTTTTTTTTTCCAAGAAGTGATTTTTAAAAATCCATTAACATTCTCCCAGAACACTGTTCTGTAGCACAGTGCTTCAGTAAGTGCTGTCTTAGAAGGATTTACTTCCCATTTTATTTGCTGGTGGGTGTTTAGAATCCTTGGGAAGGGAGGAGTGTAGTTTCCTAATATAGAATCCAGAGTGGGATTTCTCTGAGTGATTATCAGTTTATAAGGCTATCTTCTCAGGCTCTGTTCATGACATCTATACTCATGGGCATTGTGGCAGATTCAACATCAGAACCTCTGAGCATCTGTGTTAAGAGGGTTGCATCCCAGATGTGCTCTCGCCATCTGGATTTGGGGCCTTTGTTAAGTTTGCTGCATCAAGCCCTGCTGTCCTTATTTAGGTGATGGCAAAGCTGGGATGTGCTCGTGGTGGGAGCTCACATCTACTTAACTAGGACCTAATGCCTGGAGATGAAAGTCTCTTCCATGTGCCTTTAGCCCACAGAATAGCAGTTGACAGGGAGCAGCACTTCAAGGCAAAGGCCTGCTCCCCAGGGAAAGAGTGGCTCCATCTTCTTTCAGGGATAGTACATTGACTTCAACTTCTAGCATTGCTTTTTGGAGTGCTTTCCTTAGAAGGCCTTGAGATTCTTTGGAACTAACTCCCCACCCAAGGCTTAGAAGTAAAATGTCTTGAGCTTTGTGGCTCTCACGGGACCTTTTTGAAAGGAGTCTTACTTGAGAGCGTTTAATCTAGAAACAAGAATTCCTTTGGAAAAGTCGGTAGCTAAGGTGAATCAGACATAGAGCTTTTCTTGAAAAGGCTTTGTTTTATGAACAATAAAAAAATAAAACATAAAAGTATTCTCTTTTCCTGGCAGCATGCACTGTGTCCTGAATAGAAACCAGCTGCAGGTGCTAAGATCCCTCCTTCTCTACCCTAGCCATGACACCTGCTTGGACCCAACACCTAAGAGACCTTTCTCTACCTGGCTACCAAAGGAAGGATAAATCTTAACTCCTATACAGCCCCAGGCCCACCTATTTGTCCTGAGACTAAAAGGGAAATTGGGGTCTTGGACTCGGAGACAAATGGTATTTTAAGCCACTCCAGACTCTATCAAGAGTGGAAAGGTCCCTCCTAAATAAAAGGGGCAGAAGGGAAACTGGGGGCAAAGACAAATGGGAAATGCATCAGAGAAAATTAAAGGAGTCAGGAAGTCCACACCGAGATTCAGTGAGCCCTCTGGACTCAGGCTCTTTGGTTAGAGCCTGGTTCACTTCAGGAAAGAACTCCTGTGTCCTGCCTGCTGGCCACAATACTCATTTGCTCAGAAAATCTGCTCTGAGGTCCAATGTGGGCTCTCTTGTCTCTTTCCAAAAAATGCTTTCCATATACCTCCCCTTTCCTCTCGCCAGGAAATCTACCCTTGGATAAAAAGCATGTCATTGAGAACCTAAAATAAACAGATGTCCCCTTTCCATCAAAGAAACAAACCATAGACCTTCGTCTCGTTCATTTTTAGATCACAATTGCTCAAATTGGCCTGAGTTACTATTCTTGGGTATCTTTTCTTTTTTTTCTTTATAAATCCAAGAAGTGGATACTTCATTACAAGCATTTTAATGCAAGTTTTCCCCCAAAGGTACATGCAGACAGACAGGCAGGCACACACTCACACAGCACCCCTGAAGCTTCCCCTTCTTCACTCATTCCTCCTCTGCCAGCTGAACAAGGGCGAGGTTTGGAAATGATTTTTCTGTGGCCTACCTTCTGATTCCGTGAGGTCGGAAAAGCAAGCGATAGCTGGAAGCTGAGAGGCCTGAGCTAAGCTGCCTCTGTGAATCAGCAAATAAGTCCCTGAGACAGAGATGCCGACAGCTGCTGTGAGCACACTCTCCCTCGGTCTCTCCCACCCCCCTGTCCTCCTTATCCTTCTCTTCCTCCTCCCCTCTCCGAGCTGCTCAGTGTTGCTATGCAATCATCATCTGGGCTAACAGCATCAGTCCGACCTCAGGCAACGATACCCTTGACTGGGCAGATGCAGAAAGAGCAAGGACAATCTCATAAAACTACCAGAGCTGTGTGCTGTGGCGGCTAGAAGAGATTTCAATTCATTAGCAGCAAAGGAGGAAAGCGGAAGAGCCTTAAAAGCAGAGGGAGAGAGGGGGAGAGGAGGAGAGGCTTCCACTGGGGGCGGGGGGCGGGCGGGGAGGAGACAAAAGAGCCCTGGAGATCAATATGAGCTGCTGAGCCCCAACTTCCACAGATCTAGCCCAGAGCCAAAACCAAGTTCTCAGCTAGCAGCTGGCAGGGGCCCCTCAGTAGCCTGTCCAGGGCTCAGTTTCACTGCTGGGAGCTGAGACACTCTGCTCTACAATTGTCACTGGTACTCAAGGTACATTATTGGGCACAGCACAGTCTGACAGTGACCTCTGAGCTCTGTATCATACCCTCCTAGATCTTATAAGAAAGAAGACCTTCATAAAGAGAAGAAACCAAATGGTCCTTAAATGAGTTGAGGAAATAGTACTCCTGCCGGGATCACCTGCTTACTGATAATCCCAGTCTCTATCACGGGTCTCAGACATACTAACCCTTACTTTTGATATCTTCGTTCAAGGTTTGAGTTCCAAATACCCTGAAAGACATGAGAGAAATCACTAACAGGATGGGGATATTATGTTAGTTTACTGTGTGCCTCAGCACACAGGTTACTTAATACCTGTATGATGAATGAGTAAATTGAAGGAATGGATAGGTGGATGATGGATAGCAGTTAGAAAGCTCCCCCATCCTCACCCTTCTACCCAAATGCACTAAAACTTGAGCCCCTCGCAGCTCCAAGCCAGAGCAAAGGATAAGAGAATGATTCCTCTTTCCTGTCTCCATTTCTGAGAACATGGTGTGTATGAGGGAAAGAGATTGGGTTGGGCATATGTTACTGAGCATCACCGAGTAGTCTGAAATCTTCATGCGCTCTGAAGGCAATGGAACTTAAAACAGAAAATTCGTTCTGGTCTGTATGATCTGAGACAGATGATTATCTGTCTGAGGGACTGAGAATTATTATTACTATTGTTAGTATCATTACCTTGGATTTTCTATAACTTTTGTGATCTTTTTTTTTTTTTTTTTGGTTTTTCGAGGTAGGGTCTCACTCTGGCCCAGGCTGACCTGGAATTAACTATGTAGTCTCAGGGTGGCCTTGAACTCACGGCAATCCTCCTACCTCTGCCTCCCGAGTGCTGGGATTAAAGGCGTGTGCCACCACGCCCGGCTAACTTTTGTGATCATTTTAATGATAAAAACATTTGAGGGAATCATGGTCACATATATATGAAGCTGACCTCAAACTCTATGTAGCTGAGGATAACCTTGAACTTCCTGATCCTCCTGTATCTACCTCCTCAGCACTGGGATTATAGGTGTGTGTCATTATACCCAGTTAATGCAGAGCTGGGAATCAAACCCAGGGCTTTGTGCATGCTCGACAAACATTCTATCAAATGGGCTACCTCAGCCCTGGGCAAAAGTTTATAATTTTGTGTGCATATATGTGTATGTTCATGTGTGTTGAGGTCAGAGGACAAGCTCAGGTGTAATTCCTCTCAGGTACTGCTCATCTTTTTGAGACAGGGTCTCTCACTAATCTGGAGCTCACCAATTGTGCTAGACTAGCTGGCTACTGAGCTCTAAGGATCCGCGTGAGTCTACCTCCTCAATGCTACGATTTCAGACACGTGTCATCATGCTCATCTTCTTCATGTGGGTTCTAGGGCTCAAACCGAGATCCTCATGCTTTCAAGGCAAACACTTTACCAGCTGACCCCTCTCCTTAGTCCCAAATTATCTTCATTTTTAAAAATTTTTATTTCTTTACTTGGGGTGTGTGCGCATGTGCCATGGCACATGTGTGGAGGTCAGAGGACAAATTTGAGGTATGTGTGTTCCACGTTCTTTGAGAAAGTCTCTGCAAATAAACTGCCAGACTGCACAGAAATGTCAGACGAGCTGGTCCTTGAGCCTTGGATTCTCCTGGTTCCACCTCCCATTGTCATAGGTGGGTTGGGATCACAGATATATGTGCCACTTTGCATCTGCCTTTATATGGGGACTGGGAAATTGAACTTGGGCTGGAAGGCTTAGGAAGCAAACAAGTTTAACCACTATGTCATCTCCCCAGCCCTTAAGTTATTATTTTTAATTGACAAGTAGTAACCATATATATTTTATGAGTACACCACAATGTTTTTAATCTTTATATACATTGTTGTGTTCGTTTGACATATTACCACTAGCACCAAGTTACCCCCCTTTTTTCCCCTTGGTAAGAATTTTTTCAACAATTTTATTATTACTGTTATTTTGGTTTTTCAAGGTAGAGTCTTGCTCTAGCCCAGCGTGGCCTTGAACTCTTGGTAATCCTCCTACCTCTGATACCTGAGTGCTGGGATTAAAGGTGTGCACCACCATGCCTGGCCAATCTTATTTTTTAAATTATTTTTTATTTGAGAATTGAACCTGGGTTGGCAGGCTTTGCAAGCAAGTGCTTTTAATCTCGCCAGCACTGAATGTTAAAAATATATTCTTTCAGCAATTTTGATAAACATCATACATTATTTTTATTGCTCTGTGGTCACACAGTGCAATATCATTATTAACGTTTTCAATGTTATTATTCAAACACCTGTTATAAAATAGCTAGTATGTACATGTGTATAAGTTTTCTTCAAAATGATAATTTTAAAACTTATGCTGCTAGTTTTAGTATACAGCTAGAAATAAGGATTAATCTTCTCTTCAAAGCAAGCAAAACAGGAACCAATTGCTTCCTTCCTGAAGCTTTTAGCACTTTATGTGTGGCCCCGCCTGTCTGGCACAAGCAGCTATGCCCCCTGGACAGGTAGAAAGAGGGTCATTGGGCCTGAAAGATTACAGGATTTAACAACATCATCTGAACTCAGAGCCTAGGAGGTTTATTTATTTATTTTTACTTTTTTAGAGTGGGGGGGGAGGGAGACAGACAGATAGAGAGAATTGGCGCACCAGGACCTCAGCCACTGCAATCGAACTCTAGACACTTGCACCACCTACTGGGCATATGCAACCTTGTGCTTGCCTCACCTTTGTGTGTCTGGCTTACATAGGATCTAGAGAGTTGAACACCGTTCCTTAGGCTTTTCAGGTAAGCACCTTAACCACTAAGCCATCTCTCCAGCCCCAGGAGTCTTTTACAACTGACATAGAATGACTCTGAGGGGGAGTTGGCGAGAAGAAAGACCAGAGGGAACATTTGAAGAAATTTCTTGGCTTGCCAAGAGAGATATGTACCAAACACAGGACATGCCAACTTACTGTTTATTCTTGGGGAGCTGAGGTTGTAGCTCAGTGGTAGAGCATGAATTTAGGATGCTTGATGTCTTGGCTTCAATCACAAGAACTCCAAAAAGGAAAAAAATGAAAGAGAAATTCCGAAGCCCCTATGAGGTTGAGAACTGTTCAACCTTGGTACGAGATCACCAGCACAACTCACAAAAACAGAGTCAAGATCTAGGATCCATTTGATGACAGTTGGACTTGCTCAGGTCATAAGAAATTCTTTATTTTTCCCTTTTCCATCTCTAGAGAAAGCATTCAGAGTAAATGTACAAATATATAGTACCAGGGACTGGAGAAATGTCACAGTGGGTAAAGTGCTTGGCAGGCTAGCCAAATGCGTGAGCTCCAGGTTCAACAAGAGACCCCCAAACATCTCAAAAATAAGGTGGATAGCAGTTAACAAAGTTGTCTGATATCAATCTCTGGTTTCCAAGCATGCACACAAACGTATGTCCTCACATGAACACCCATATACACACAGACACACCACACACTTATATGCACAAAAATACAGTATCAGCCTCCATGAAAATAACCCTAGGGTTTATCTAGAGGGGTACAAAAAGTGCTTCTCAAATTTCTATCCCACAGACTAGCATAGCACAAAAATCTCTCTTTGTGTTCCATTGACTAAGGTTTCTAAGGGCCCCTAAGAAAATAACAGTATTACCTGAGACAAAATAAAATTGTCATTAGCTGCTAGCACCAAGATTTAATCATTAGATAGCATTAATATTATTATTGCTATTATTGAGTACTTGCCAAGCACTGCTTGAATTGCTTTGCACACATTAGTAGTTCAATTCATCTTCACAGAATATAGCTTCTATTCCATTTAAGGGTGTTGTATCCTAGTGAGGTGAAGTGAAGAGCCCAAGGTCACACAGCTAATAAATTTTGTCGCTAGGGCCTAATCTAGATCTCACTGGCCAATGCCTACATGATTAACCATTATGATTAACTGCTTTTATTCACCTAGCTGTCGTTTGATCCAGTGTCAGGCCTAGTAGAAAGTCACTGAGACCAATGTAACAAGGGTAGAATTCCCAGGATGGATTATCTATCTTTTCACTTCTCCTCAAGAGTTTGTTTTTTCCCTACTCAGAATGCCTCTTTTTACATTATAGTTTAGAAATATAAAGGATCTTAGAAATCAGACGTCTTTCTGAGGAGTCCCAAGTGAGAAAATCCAGCAAAAATTTGGATTAGACTATGAATGGAGTATAAAGGGGAAAAGACCTTTAGATGAACTAGAACACTTCAGGTTGCCATGGTTCCTGCCCCACCCACTGCCCTCATCTACTTGCTATACAACCTGCTTATATTCTGGATGCTGTGGAGAATAAATATGTTGTCTCCTAGGCCATTCCTTACTATTGTTAATCTTTTGAGGTATTTGGAGGAGGGTTGTTTGTTTTTGGTTTCCTTGAGGGGAGCACTGGGATGAGTATAGTCTCTGGTTGTGTTTCAGGAGAGGTAATTTATCTGTTTACCATTACAATTGAACAGAGAAGTTCATGCTGACATTTAAACACCAGGGAGATTAATTTTACCCAGTAGAGACCTGAATGTACCAGAGCAAACATGTAGCCTGGCCTCAATTTCTTAAGAAGAAGATGAGAAAGGTACAAGTTTTATTTATTTACTTTTTATTTTAGAGAGAGCGAGAGAAATAATTTATTTATTACTATTTACTTTTATTGTATTTTTATTGTACTTTTTTACGGGGGGTGGGGAGAGGGAGACAGACAGAGAGAATTGGTGCACCAGGGCCTCAACCACTGCAATCGAACTCCAGATGCTTTTGCCACCTGGGGGCATGTGCAACCTGCGCTTGCTTACATGGGATCTGGAGAGCCAAACACGGGTCCTTAGGCTTTGCAGGCAAGTGCCTTAACCACTAAATCATCTACCCAGCCCACAAGTTTTTTTTTTTTAATATTTTATTTGAGAGACACAGAAAGAGACACACACACACAGAGAATGGGCACACCAGGGCCTCATGCCACTGCAAACAATCTCCAGGTGCATGTGCCACTTTGTGCATCTGGCTTTATGTGGGTACTAGGGACTTGAACCTGGGTTGCCAGGCTTTGCAGGCAGATGTCTTAACTGTTGAGCCAAATAAGTGAGAGAGCTACTGAAGCATAAAGATTATAGAGTGATAAGGGCAGTGCAGGCGGAAATGGAAGAGAGGCACTCTGAAGCTTGCATGCAGTCATAGTACTCATCTGCTGAGAACCTGAACCAGGGCAGTGTAGCGAGGGGCAAATGGGCACATTAGCTTTCCCTTGGAAGTATGGACCTTGCCCACTTAATCTTCTTCACAGTACTCTTTTCTCTTATGATTTTTTCTAGCCTGATTATTTGAAAAATTGCTGGGGGGGGAGGATGAGCTGTGGGTGGGATTTTTTGTTTTTTGGGAGCGAGAGAAGTGATAGCGTTAATTCCCATTGCTTTTTTAGCCTTGTTCATTGGTTGTCTGACCAACTTTACCAAAAGTCTTACTCCCAATCATTTCTACTTTTCCTAGACACCCAATGCCAGCCTACCTACTTTAGCAAATGACTTATATTCTTGCATTACTGAAAAGGTAGCTAGCAGCTCCCTCTGTGAACTGGTCTACCTCCTCATTTCTTCTTTTTAAATGCCATTTTCTTTATTTATTTTTGTTAGCATATATTCATTATACAAAATAATGGACTTCATTGTGACATTTTCATGCATGTGTATTATGTACTTCTAATTTTTGTCTTTTTAACATTAAAATTTATTTATTTGTAAGCAGAAAGAGAGAGACAGACAGGGAGAGAATGGGCACACCAGGGCCTCCAGCTGCCGTAAATGAACTCCAGATGCACACACCATTTTGTGTGTATCTGGCTTTGTGTAGGTACTGGAGAATCAAACCCAGGTCATTAAGCTTTTCAGTCAAGCACCTTAACTACAAAGCCATCTCTTCAGCCCCCTTTTTTTTTACAATTTTTATTGACAGTTTTAAAAAATATTTTTATTTATCTATTTGAGAGAGAAGAGAGAGAGAGAGAGAGAGAGAGAGAGAGAGAGAATGGGCACACCAGGGCCTCCAACCACTGCAAATGAAATCCAGACACACATGTCACCTTGTGCATCTGCTTTATGTGGGTCCTGGGGAATCAAACCTGGATCCTTTGGCTATGCAGGATAGCACCTTAATTAAGCCATCTCTCCAGCCTTTTTATTGACAGTTTTACACATGAACATATTGTAATTTCATCCCATTCTAGTCCTATTATATTCTTTTTCCTTCTCCCTTTCTCCCCTATATTCCATTCAGCACTCTCCTCTTTGCAAGTATCCCTTCTGTATTAATGTCTCAGTTTTTTGTCTTCCTCTGTCCTCAACTTACTGGTGTATTTATGACCTCACTGTGCCCATAAGACCTGCACAATTCTCATCCCATAAGCATTTTTTTTTTTTTTTGGTTTTTCAAGGTAGGGTCTCACTCTGGTCCAGGCTGACCTGGAATTAGCTATGTAGTCTCAGGCTGGCCTCGAACTCACGGTGATCCTCCCGAGTGCTGGGATTAAAGGCGTGCGCCACCACGCCCGGCCCATAAGCATTTTTTAAAATCTTTTTTGAGGCACATCTAGACCAAGCTGACTTACAACTCATTCTGTAGGTCAGGCTGGCCTTGAACTCACAGTGAACCTTCTATCTCAGTCTCCAGAGAGTGATGGAAGTAAAGGCATGAGACACCATACCTAGCTTATCTCATCATTTCTTACAGTTTTCCCTTTCCATCATCTTCAAGCAAAATAAAATCCCATTTTCCTCCCTGTGGTCAACACTTCTACCAATAACCTCATAGCATGCTATTTATTTACCTATACTTTTATTACTTCTAACAGTTTCCTTGTTGCTAAAAAAAAAAAAGAATATGTGAGCTGGAGAGATGGCTTAGCAGTTAAGGCGTTTGCCTTCAAAGCCGACCCAGGTTTGATTCCTCAGTACCCAAATAGAGCCAGATGCACAAGGTATTGCATATATCTGGAGTTCCCTTGCAGTGGGTAGAGGCACTGGTATGCCCATTCTCTCTCCCTCTCCCCTCTCCTCTATCAAATCAAAGAAAGAAAGAAAGAAAGAAAGAATTTTAAAAAGAATATGTAAGGGTCAGGACGTTTTCTGACTCCTGTGATTTGGAAAGTGAGCAGCATATCTCCCCACTAGATAAACTACCCCCAGAAACACACAACCCACTTCATGCATCCAGCCAAGTCAAGACCATGTGACTGACAAGCTGGAGAAGGTTTGGAGAGAAGCCATACCGTCAGAGCAGAGAGCAGGTTTCAAGTAAGCCTGGGAAGTAAAATGTAGAACTAAAAATGTTGAGAACAATAATAACAATAATAAATTTTTGCCATTTATTGTCTGCAGCCTGTCTTCTGCCCTATTATTTAACTTATATAGTGGAGATTGCTTCTAAGGAATGGGGATTCCACACAGCTAAATCAATAGGGTTAGCAGAAGCAAAATGCCTCAGGACAAGCAAGATTAATAGGAACTGTGATGGGAGAATGAACGAGATAGTAGGAGGGTATTTTCACCGAGTGTGTATGACATAGATGAAGGAAGCAGGAAGTGTGGAGGTAAGGTGCAGGAACACAGCTGAATTTTGTCATTGGAATTAATAAGGCATAATGCAAAGCCATAATATACTAAAGGCTGAAAAAATTAATGTCCCATTCAATGCTCTGAGAACTCTATTGCTTTTATTGAAAGTCTCAAAATGCAGAACTCATTTTATACACTTAGTTACCTCCCACCCTCTTCTCTTCTACTTCAAATTTCTGCTAAGCAGAACCAGCAGCTGGGGAGTTGTATAACAACATATTATGTTCTATTTATGTTCTCAAACATATTCCATTTGAGCCCAAACCACCCAAGCTACAGTTGAAATGCTATAGTGGAAAGAATACTAAGTTAGGAATCAGAGAACAAAGGTTCTAATCTCACTTTTGCTAAATTACTGTTAACCTTTTTGAGCTTTGAGGTTTTTCCCTTTCCACTAGAAAGGGGATAATAACTGCCCTCTTTATTACACTTGATTAGGTGGAGAATCAAGTAGGACAATAGGTGTGAATAATATATTGAAATCATAAAGTGCTCTCCAAATGTATGAGATTATTATTTCCATTGCTTCCAGGTCCTGGTGGTTTCCCTCTCTGCAGAGGACATAAAGACCTAGAGAAGATTACAGCAGCTGAGCGAGCATGCTAGGAATATAATTAGCTCCCTGTTTCCATGCTAGATCAGATACTATAATACTTCAACTAAGCATACCCACAACTCAGTTGCAGACTACCTTTCACAGTATCCTCCTTCCAGCCCAGACTGCTAGACCTATTCACACTCACTAAACAACCTTTCCCATGTGAGTTTCCAGGGTAAAAGAGACAACTCAGTAAGAGCGACAGGTTTTCTAGGCTAACCAGAATATGTTGATTTGGACTTTCATTATGTTTAAGTTAATGAGGCAAAAAGGATAACTTGCACTGAGAAAGGAGGGAGATTAATACTTGGGTGGGTTGTACCCTGTGCCAAATACACCATAGGACCCTTGGTAGCTATTAATTTCCTATAACGTTCATAACACTTTAGTGAGGTAAGAATTGCTATCCCCAAGTTTATAAACTAGGAAGCTGCAGCTCAGAGAAGTTAAGCAACTTGTCCAAGTTCATAAAGCTCATGAGAAATGCAAGTTTGAAATCTATCCGAAATCTGTCTAATTCCAAAGCTGATGCTCTTCCTGCTTCTTTCCTATTTTCAGACAGGCTCACAATGTTAAAAACAAGACACATCCTAGAACTTACCATTTCATCCTTCTTGCCACACTCGAGTGCACGCATCACCATAATATCTGGCAAGTATCTTGGCCACAATCCAGTAAATTACTCTGCAGGCCCTAAAGTTGTCTTGGAAGCTCAAACAAGCCTGGGCCCCCAAAAAACTGTTTATTTTTTACATCCAGTACTAAGTTCTATACATCTCAGGCAAGAAAAGCAAGGCATTTGCCTGGCAGAGACAAAGTGATGATTTCAAAGTGAGAAGATGTCAGTCATAAAAGGGGCTGTCTTGTGAACAAAGAGCTACCACACTGGCCCGTCACATACAACCTTAAAGTTCAATTTTATGGGCATGGGTAGTGTCAGTATTTACCTGCTTACTGTGACTGGAGGAAGACCAAAATGCTCTCAAATCAAAATTACCTCCCCCACCGCCCTGCCACAGTGCCTACAGTTCCCTGTGAATCACTTCCTTCAGGTTATGGTATCTGTCAAAAGGTAAGTGCTATCTTCAGTCACTGCACATTATCCTCATTAGTTTGTCACTTTCCTATTAATCACAAAACAAATATGAGATACAGGAAAGTGATTTCAAGAGAAAGATTCAATGTGATATACAATGTGCAGTTAGAGTGCACCAGGTCTAGGCCAAGATGTTTAAAAATCCCAAGCACCAATGAGATAATGGTGCAAACTCACATACCCATATATCATTCAAAGTAAATATAATACTAACCTGTAGGACAAGTGTAGCAGACAGCTTCAGGTTCACTGAGATGAACTTCCAGACCAGAAACAGTTATGGAGGAAGGGATATTATTTATTGAAGCTTACAGATCCAGGGGAAGTTCCATAATGGCAGAAGAAGCTGGCCTGCTCTTACAGGACCAGGCAAGAGAGAGAAAAGCCACCAGCTACACAGCACAGCAAGCTTCAGGAACTCCAGCTAGGCACACTTTGCATATCTTTAGATTGAAATCCTAAACCCACCTCCACACCTTAAGATCCGCCCAGTGACACTGCCTCCAGCCAGGTGGCTGCAGATGCAAACTATAAACTAATAAAACACTGAATATATTGGGGGACATCTATTCAAACTACCACATTCCAGCCCTGGCCCCCAATAGATTTATAACTATCACACATTGTAAATTGTACTCAGTCCAGTTTCAAAGGTCCCCACAGTCTTGACCAACTTAAGATAGTGAGTCCTGTGAAATCAAACAAGTTAAATACTTTCAACATGTAAAGGCACAGAATAAACATTTTTAACTGGTATAAGGCATAGAAAGGAGAGACTAGAACAATGCAAACTCAGCCACCATCAGCAATCCTCAAACTTCTGCAGTTCAAGTTCAATATAACCAGAGACTGACAGTCTCCAGGTTTTCCAGTTCCGCCCCTCCAGCTGGGCAGAGTAGCCAGGGAAAACTTCCACCCCAGGCCAACAGTGCACTCCATGGTAGCCCTTGCATAGTCCTGGTATATCCAAAACAAATGCAGGTCTCCATGCAAACCACAGTCCATCTTCCAAAGGCTCTTCCAGCCTATAAGGGCCTCACACCCTACCTCATTCTGCATCTCAGCAGCGGCTCCTGGAACCGTGTACAATTCATGACCACTCCATGCATTTTTCATGCTTCCAAAACTAATACCAGGTGTGCAGGACACAGCCATATTCTTAATCCAGGGACGAAATAAATCATAGCCTTGAAAAACAGGTTCCTTCTCTAGTCAACTCTTTCCAAAAGAATTTGCATTTCTAACAGTCTTTCCTCAGGCATCCTCTCCATTGTTTTAATGTAAAGCAGTTGGGCCACCTTCCTTCCACCTTCCTTAAGATTGCTAATATATTTGACAATAGCAGTTCCAGTAACCTAAAACCAGTCTCAGTGCCTCTAATTTTAACTTGCTTGAGGTTTTCCAATTTAAAATCTTAAGTCTCTCAGTCCAATATCTTTAGCCAAGCACATCAGTCAATTTAACCTTGATCAAACTCTCTGGGCCTGGGCAGCAGAATGCAGCCATCCCTTATGCCAGTAGCCCAGTTCCAACAAAGCCCTCTGCAGTCTTTCCTTCACTTTAGAAAGCTCGTAAGCCAAGCCTCGAAGTTCAATACTGTCTGCACTTAGCATTCTCAAACTCTCATCAGAATAGTCCACAAAACTTGGCTTACCACTCCAGAAGACATCTTCAGTTGCAAGCACCAAGTCCATGCCTGTTCCTCCAAAACAAAGGTTCCAAAAGACAAACATCCACATGGTCAGGTTCATCTAACCTAACCCCACACTCCTCGGTACCACTTTTGTAGCAGACAGCTTCAGGTTCGCTGAGATGAACTTCCAGACCAGGTACAGTTATGGAGGAAGGGATATTATTTATTGAAGCTTACAGATCCAGGGGAAGTTCCATAAGGGCAGAAGAAGCTGGCCTGCTCTTACAGGACCAGGCAAGAGAGAGAAAAGCCACCAGCTACACAGCACAGCACACTTCAGGATCTCCAGCTAGGCACACTTTGCATATCTTTAGATTGAAATCCTAAACCCACCACCACACCTTAAGATCCACCCACTGACACTGCCTCCAGCCAGGTGGCTGCAGATGCAAATTATAAATAAAACACTTAATATATTGGGGGCCATCTATTCAAACTACCACAACAAGCATACAAGAGTTCAACAAAACCTGATCATTCCCATGACTACTGTAATCCTTTCTTGTTGCCATATACTTTACTCTTTCAAAGTACACTTTGATGGTTTTCAGCATATTCATTTTGTGCAACCATCACCACAATTGACCATTGGTTTGGTGTTTTCAAAAACCTTTGCAATCCAATGGACACAAAAGTAAAACAGCTAAGAAAAATAATTTGATAAATTAGTATTAGGAAATCAGGAAGAGATCCAGATCACAAGAAGAGGAGATTGGCCAGTCTTCTTCTGTCTGCCTGTCTGTTTGTTTGTTTGTGACAGGACCTCACTTTGTAGTCTAGCCTGACCTAGAACTCCATGAAGACCGGGCTGGCCTCAATCTTATGGTGATCCTTGTAGCTCAGCCTCCCAGGTACTGAGGTTATAGGAATGTGCCACCATACCTGACTGGCTAGTCTTTCTCTGTGGTGGCCATGTGACACTGAACATGACAGAAGCATGACCCAAACACCTATGCAATGAGGGATGGTACCAATCTGAGTACAAAAATAAGATTTTTTTGAAAATGCATTTTGACACACTTTAGAACGTATATGTTGGGGAAATTTGATTTTAAGTCATATGTATACATATATATATCAGTACTACACACACATACACATACACACCTCCAAAGATCTGCATATCTCCCTAAGAAAGCCTTTTGTTTGCTCTAGTTTAAACAACTAGGTTTTGAACATTTTCATTGCCCTCTCCAAAAACTCTGAACCCATTATCAATAATCATTCCCTACTTCCCTCCATACCCCTGCAAGCTCTGAGTAATCTCTAATCCACTTTTAAAAAAAATTAGTCATGGGCTGGATAGATGGCTTAGAGGATAAGATGATTGCCTGTGAAGCCTAAGGACCCAGGTTTAATTCCCCAGTAGCCATGTAAGCCAGATGCACAAGGGAGCACATGTGTCTGGAGTTTGTTTACAGTGGCTAGGGACCCTGGCAAGCCCATTCTCTCTCTCTATCTGTCTTTTTCTCTCACTATTAAATAAATAAATAAAACTCTTATTAAAATTTTATTCATTTATGAGATGGAGAGATGTCTTAGCAGTTAAGGCACTTGTCTGCAATGCCTTAACAACCTGGGTTCGATTCCTCAGTGCCCACATAAATCTAGATGCACAGTGGTGCATGCATCTGGAGTTCATTTACAGTGATGGAGGTCTTGATGCACCCATTCTCTCTGTGTGTGTCTCTCTTCTATCTCTCACTGCTTGCAAATAAATTAATAAAATATATTTTTAATTTATTCGTTTACTTATTTGAGAGAGAGAGAATATGTATGTTCCAGGACCCCTTGCTGCTACAAATAAACTCAACACATACACCACTTTGTGCCACTGGCTTTACATGGGTGCTGGGGAATCAAACCCAGGCTGCCAGGCTTTGCAAGCGCCTTTAACTGAGCCATCTCCCCAGCCTCCTAATCCACTTTTTGTCTCAATAAAGTATCCTATTCCAGGTATTTTCTTACACGTTTTAGCAGGTAACAGTATTTCATTCAATTATATGGCTGAACAATATTCCATTGTATTGATATACCACATTTTGTTTAAATTCATCAGTTGATGAACAGACATTTGGGTTGCTTCCACCTTTTCATAATTATGAATATTGGTGCTATAAACATTCATGTGCAAGTTTTTGTGTGAACACGTGTTTTCACTTCATTTCACTATGTAGCCCAAGCTAGCCTGGAACTCACCATCCTCCTGCCTCAATTTCCTGAGTGTTAGAAATAAGGGTTTGGATCATAACACTAAGCTTGTTTTCATTTCTTTCAAGTGTATATATAGGAAAATAATTTATAGGTTAAATACATAAGTGTGATGGTTAATCTTGACTGTCAACTTGATGGGATCTAGAGTCACCTAGAAGAAAAATTTCTGGGCATGCCTGTGAGGGAATTTCTAGATTAGGTTAAAAGATGTGAGATGACCCAGGCTAACTGTGGAACACCATTCCATGGGCTGTGGTCTCAGAATGAATAAAAAGGAGAAAGTGTGGGCTGGAGAGATGGCTTAGCAGATAAAGTGCCTGCCTACAAAGCCAAAGGACCCAGGTTAAATTCCCTAGTTCCCACATAAAGCCAGATGCACAAAGTGGCACATGTGTCTGGAGTTGATGTGCAGTGGCTGGAGGCCCTGGTGCACCCATTCTCTATCTGCCTTTTTCTCTCTCAAGTAAATACTTTTTTTAGAGAGAGAGAGGATGCATGTGTGCACACACGAGAGAGATAGAATTGACATGCCAAGGTCTCAGCCACTGAAATTGAACTTCCATCTAGTGGGTATGTGTGACCTTATGCTTGCTTCACCTTTGTGCATCTGGTTTACGTGGGATCTGAAGAGTCAAGCATGGGTCCTTAGGCTTCACAGGCAAGCGCCTTAACCGCTAAGCCATCTCTCCAGCCTTAAATACTTTTAAAAAAGAGAAATGGGGCTGGAGGGATGGCTTAGCAGTTAAGGCATTTGCCTGCAAAGCCAAAGGACCCAGGTTTGATTCCCTAAGACCTATGTAAGCCAGATGCACAAGGTGGAGCATGCATCTGGAGTTCGATTGCAGTGGTTGGAGACCCTGACATGCCCATTCTCTCTGTCTGTCTCTCTCTTTGACTCTCTTAAATAAATAAATAAGGAGAAAGTGAGCTGAGTAGCAGTATTCATTGCTCTCGGATTCCTGACTATGAACTGAATGTGACCAGCTGCTTCATGCTCCTGCCCCCATGCTTTTCCTGACATGATGGACTGTACCCTTACACTGCGAGCCAAAAGAAACCCTTTCTTCTTTAAGTTGCTTTTGTAAGGTATTTTGTTTCAGTAATGATTAAAGTAACTAATACATATGGTAATTTTATATTCAATACTTTCCGAAACTTTCAGGTTGTTTAGCAAATTATTTGTATCATTTTTACATTTCCATAAACAAGTATAAGAATTCCCATTTCTGCATATTCAATTTTATATTGTCTATCTTTTGCAGTATAAATATCCCAGAGGGTGTGAAGTGGTATTTCATCAATCTTTTTTTTTCAATATTTTGAAATTTTTATTTATTTGTGCATATGTGTGCATGTGTGCATGCATGCATGTGTGTCCACATCAAGGTCTCTTATAGCTGCAAATGAACACTAAATTCTTTTAATTTAATTTAATTAATTTGACAGAGAGAGAGAGAGAGAGAGTGAGATAGAGAGAGAATGGGCTCGCCAGGTTCTCCAGCCACTGCAAACAAACTTCAGATGCATGTGCCTCCTTGTGCATCTGGCTTACGTGGGTCCTGGCAAATCAAACAGGGGTCCTTTGGCTTTGCAAGCAAATGCCTTAACCACTAAGCCATCTTCTCCAGCAGAACACTAAATTCTTGCATCACCCTTTTTTTTCATCTGGCTTTGATGGGTGGCTGGGAAATTAAACCCAGGCCAGCAGGCTTTGCAAGCAAGTTTCTTTATCCACTGTGCCACCTCACCAACTGTTTGATGTGTGTGTGTGCATGTGCGCGTGAGTTCGTGTGCATGCGTGCATGTGTGTGTGCGTTTTGTTTTGTTTTTCGAGGTAAGATTTCACTCTAGGCCCAGGCTGACCTGGAATTCATTATGTAGTTTCAGGGTGGCCTTGAACTCACCAACATCAGCCTACCTCTGCTTTCCAAGTGCTGGGATTAAAGGTGTCCCCACCATGCCCCGCTTTTTCCCCCTTTATACACATGCCATTTATTTTCAAATTGCGAAGGGGAGGGGCATGAAATTGCAAAAGCCTGGCTGGGATCCTGTGTTGAAGTATACAAAATGGGCCCCGAGCATCCTTAATACTGTCTGGACAGCAGAAGCTGGTACATGCTGCACTTTTAAAGCTGTCCACAGCGAGGAAGGTGCAAAGTGCTCAGTACCCATCCAGTGCCTGAGGTAGGCTAGGAAACTCCCCCCACTTCCGAACTCTAGGCATTGAGCCAGTTAGGGGGCAGGGGGTGCTTCTTCCATCAACAGTCACCTTCTAGCTCCGCAGGTGCCAGGGCTAGGCAGGAGGCCTGATGGAAGCCAGTTACCAAAGGCGCAGTCTCCACCCAGCTCTGTCACTCGCTGCGCTCGCAGGGGCGGGTCCCATGGCCATGTACTGGTGCGCCTTGGTCCTGCGCCCCTGCAAGCGCACCATTTAAGCCGCACAAACTGCAGGCCCCACCAGTCCGACCTGAGGCCTGCAGCCAAAGCACCAGTAGGGGCCGCGGTGTTCCCTACTCTTCTTTTGAGGTATCAAATACCTAATTATTTTTTCTTTAGTCTTCAATGCCTCTAGCTGGATTTCTAAGCATGTGGTTGGTCTGCCTAATTGGCCAGCCAGGACTCAGACCAGTTGAGCTGATTAGCTTCCTGAGGTAGGATAGCTCATAAGGGAGGGCCTTGTCTGTGTAAAACATTTCCGACTCCAAACCATGATTTGAAAATGGCTAAGACACAGCCCTTCACTAATGGGGCAGTATGAACCCTATTCGCACAACTACAGTACAAAGGAGAACACAGGAAAGGCAATGGCGGTACAGACCCTGCACAATGCTTCCCCAGTACAGAGCTAAGCGGCCTGAAATATCCTTCAGCTCTAACATAAAACCAAGCCCTTCTTAAAAGTAATGATACGAGCAGGGAACGAGGCACTTAGAAATACACTGTACTGGGCCTAGGAGGAATATGCATCATTTTCTCATTTCAACTAGTTGTCATGCAATCTATCCAGTGGCTGACTCTTTCAAGCCTGGCATCTTTACATTTATTCTTATGTCAATTTGTAGGCCTATACTGAAATTGGCTACAAAGTGTTTTATAATTTTAAAGTACATTATAAATAATCATCCGTCATTACATCCTTCTTACCAAAACCAAGCAAGTCTTACTTTAGCATGTCCTCATTGCAGACTGTCCAATCCACTATTTTACCTGAATCATTCCCATTATACCTCTTTGCAACAATATGCCCTGACACCCAGAGATAAAGGCTTCAGAGAATCTTTGCAATCTTATAACCACATTCAGTATTTTGCTTTGGAAATATAAAGCAAGTCAGAGACACTGCTCCTGTGTTAACTTCACATTACTATAGCATATTGCCCGAGAGTTAACTTATAAAGAGAGAAAAAAAGTTATTGGGACTAAAGTGTGGTGGTATATTGTGATAGAGACAGAACTGATTAGTTTTAAGACATACTATATACTTTTTATTTATTTATTTTTTGGTTTTCTGAGGCAGGGTATCACTGTAGCCCAGGCTGACCTGGAATTCACTGTGTAGTCTCAGGATTGCCTTGAACTCTCACCAATCCTCCTACCTCTGTCTCCCAAGTGCTGGGATTAAAGGCGTGTGCCACCACACCTGGCTAAATACTATTTTTTTAAAGGTAGTCTTGCACATACATCTGAATCTATTTGTTTCATGGAAATGAAATTTTTAAGGAGTAGTAATAAACTTGGAAAATTTGATCAAGGTGCTTGATTGTAGAGTTTGAACTGTGGGTGCACCTCTGTGTATTTTACTTGGATAAAGAATCTAGTAGTTTTTAAAATAATTTTTATTTATTAGAGAGAAAGAGACAGAGAATGGGCACGCCAGGGCCTCTCTACACTGCAAATCAACTCCAGATGCATGTGCCACCTTGTGCATCTAGCTTATGTGGGTTCTGGGGAGTCGAACCTGGGTTTTTAGGCTTCACAGGCAAGTGCCTTAACCACTAAGCCGTCTCTCTAGCCCAAGAATCTAAGTGTCTTATCTTGTGTTTAACTGTTATTTGTTTAGCGCACACATTAAAGATAACCTTTGGGGGGGACACCATTGGAACAACTTTTGGAGGTTCCAGGCCATGACCAATTGGCACATTAAGGTGGAGCAAAACCATTCACCTTATAGACAGGACATAAGAGATGAGGAGAGAGACTGAGGTCTCACAGTCCCCTTCAAGGGCACACCTCCACGGAATAAAGACCTTCCAGTAGTACTTCTCAAAGGTTCCATCACCTTCCAACAGTACCACTCTAGATGCCGTTAACATGCAAACCTTTGGGAATAGTAAACAGTCAAAGTATAAAAAATCCAATCTCATAAAAGGTGCCACTGAGGCCCATACAGATTAAGTGATTGAATAACTAAAAATGAAATCATATTACCGGATTAACTTCTTCTTTTTTTTTGGTTTTTCGAGGTAGGGTCTTACTCTGGTCCAGGCTGACCTGGAATTAACTATGTATTCTCAGGGTGGCCTCGAACTCTCAGCGATCCTCCTACCTCTGCCTCCCGAGTGCTGGGATTAAAGGTGTGTGCCACCACACCCGGCTCCGGATTAACTTCTTATGTTCCTATTTTAACCTCACTCCTAACCATGAGAAAACTGAAGCTATTAAAATGTGCCAGGTACGGTGGTAGACACCCATAATCCTAGGAAAGTCACCGGTTTGAGGCCAGCCTGGCCTATATAGTAAGACTGGCCCAACAAAACAGCAGTAGCAGCAGCAGCAGCAGCAGCAGCAGCAGCAGCAGCAGCAGCAGCAAAGACTGAGTGTGCAGGTCATTGGGAGTGCTTGCCAACCATGTGCAAGGCCCTGATTCAGTCATTAGCACTGCAAAAAGAAAAGAGAAACTGAATGTAAATAAATGCCTGGTATGGTGACTGGCACCTATAATCCCAGCACTTTGGAGGCTGAGATAGGAAAACTGCTGTGATTTCAAGACCATCCTGGGCTACAGAGTGAGTTCTAGGTCAACTTGGTCTATAGTCAGACCCTGCCTCAGTAACAATTGAAATGTGGTTAGCCAGGCATGGTGACACATGCCTTTAGTCCCAGTACTTGGGAGGCAGAGGTAGGAGGATCACCGTGAGTTCAAGGCCACTCTGAGACTACATAGTAAATTCCAGGTCAGCCTGAGCCAGAGTGAGACCCAGCCTTGAACCCCCCCCCCAAAAAAAAAAGCCAGATGCACAGGGTGGTGCATGCATCTGGAGTAAGTTTGTAGTGCCCATTCTCACTCTCTCTCAAATAAATAAAAAAGTATTAAAAAATTGAAATATGAGTTTGGCACACTTATTCTTTAAGCCCTAGCTAGACCTATTTCATAGAGTAAAAATGTTGAAAGAACCCAACTAGTGCATATCCAACAGACTAAAGAAGGTCACTGCACTCTTGAACCACTCTGAAGTGGGGCTCAATTGTGCTTGAAAATGTCAAGTACAACATAATTGTCCTCAACCATCTGTCTAACCTCTCCTCAAAGCAATGGGCCCAAAACATGTGGTTCTGCCTGTTGGAGGCAATGGGGAAGCCTTTGGACATGAGAGACTGCTAATGATTAATTCATTCAAGTATTTGTTGAACATAGCTTATTTTAATACATCAAAATGGTGCCAGCATAGTTCCTGTCAGCAAGGGATCTGAAGTCCTACTGTATGCTTATTGGTGTTAGTTCCTTCTGGGTCAAATGAAAAGACTAAAACTGTTCATGCAACAGTGTAGTCTGAGGACAAAATGACATCCATGGATGAAGTGTGTAGCACATTGCATGGCACACACAAGCACTCAGGAAATGTTAGCTACTAAGTTATTCAGGCTGAGTCAAGCAAATCTGTCATAGATTGATGGACAATGGTTAACAACAGATAATGGCATAAACTTTTAGCAGCTCTCAGGGCTGCAGTTAAGGCATTTGCATGCAAAGCCAAAGGATCCTGGTTCGACTCTCCAGGACCCATGTAAGTCAGATGCACAAGGGGCACATGCATCTGGAGTTCGTTTGCAGTGGCTGGAGGCCCTGGCTCACCCATTCTCTCTCTCTCTTTCTCACTCTCAAATAAATAAATAAAATATTTTAAAAAATTAGCAGCTCTTCATCTAGCTTCATGTGCCCACTCTCTGCTCAAAGTGCTCTGGGGAAGAAACATGTGCTGAGAAGAGTGGTGGCGAAGGTGTCACAATTGGAGGCAGTCAAGTAGAAAAGACATTTGAATGTCACAGAATGACTTGATGCAATACTGAACTTTCAGAAGAATGTCAACACCACAGAAGACACATCAATACTTTTTCTGTGCATTAAATGATTCCTATTAACAAAGCCCAGGCCCTAGCTTTCCTGCTTGGGCAATGAACATAATGCATTTCTAGGACAGTGGTTCCCAAGCAACACTTTACCTGAAATTAGTTCTGAGAGTTGAGGGTCCTCCAGCTTACCCCAAGAAAAAGTGTAGACGAGTGGCAGAGAGCAGCCAATTGGTGGATGACCTTACTGAGGAAAGGACTGGTCTAGGATTCCCCTGAGGAGTCTGTGGGCCTTTGGCTGCAACAAAGTTCAAAACAAATAGGTAGGGGAGACAGAATTTTGTTCTGATTATAGTAATAGCTGTCACACAGGACTCTTTAATCCCATTCCGGGCCTTCATGTTTATGAGTGTCTACTCTGTACACAGTACTGCCAAGCACTGCTAGGGACACAAAAGAAGCAACAAATGAGCATCTTGCTTCCAAGCTGTGATTAAATTGAAGTGGTAAAAATATTCTGCATTTTCTGCCTGTAACAATTCCAGATTGGAGAATACAATGGCAGCAGCTGCACAAACTGCTTTTATTTTCTATACAGTGTTCAGAGTTAGGGCCTCTTGAACTCAATTCACAAACTGACATAAAGCCATGTGTGGGCAGTTCTGTTTGCTATAGGATTGCAGCCAGAACTGCATAAAATTCTATATTTATGTTCTCTACTGCACTTGCCTCCCATTGGCCTGATATACTCTATTCCTTAAACAGTAACCAACACAGCAAAATATTTCTGGGTCTCTCAGGGAAGGGCTGGAGGACCCCAGGATTATACATCATGTGGGTTAACATCATGGGGCATTCCTCACTCAGACCTGCTATTTTCTCTCAAGTCCTTTTGTCATTTGGAAGTTCTGTTTTCGTTTTCAATTCCCAATAGGTTTATCCTCAAAAAACAGTGGGCTGGTGAGCAACCATTTATGAGCAATCTAATTGTGAGGTAACAGGAGCAACGGCAGGCTGAGCAGAATGAACCTTACTCACTGGTAAGCTACCAGCCCACGCATGGGTCCACTCTCCACATTCCTGTGTCCGAGCTCCTTGTACCTCCTCCCACTTAGGGCAAGAAGTCTCACAGTGATGGGGAGGGCACAGACAGATGCAAGTACTTTTCTAAGATTATTTTCCTGTTTTGTAAGACACACTCAAAAGGTTCTCCATCACTAGTCTGGGATGGGTTACGTTCAGTTTTGCCTGAAAGCAGAGAGATCGCCCCTTCCAGACATGCCTATATCTGGTTACATCCACTTCATGACTTCATCAGAGATGAGCCAGGTTTACCACCCACGCTGTCCAGTCTTTTAATCTGTTCAAAACTACCAGGGCCCAAGTGAGACAAATTCTTGAGGTTATAACTATGACTACATTTGATCACTGTTTCCTGCTTTGGGGGAGCTCATCCTGATAGTACAGGTACAGAGGAGTTTATTCTGACCTGCAGAAGAAAGTATTGACAGACTTCTAAGAGGGGCAGATATTTAAATTGTTCATCAGACAGAGAAGGGCATTTCAGGCTGGGCAAGTCACAAGAAAGGACACAGAGGTATTGGGGGCATTGTTTTCATATTCAAGAATGTGGAGCTGGAGAGATGGCTTAGCAGTTAAGGCACTTGCCTGCAAAGCCCAAGGACTCAGGTTCAATTCCCCAGGACCCACGTAAGCCAGATGCACAAGGAGGCACATACATCTGGAGTTCGTTTGCAGTGGCTAGAGGCCCTGGCATGCCCATCTCTCTCTAAAACAAATAATATTAGATAGATAGATGTGAATATCTGAGTGGGGGCTGATGTTGTCAGAGCAAGGAATAAAATAGCGTGTGGCAGACTGAAGGATATGAGTAAGGGTGTGTGTAGTTACTTCTGTAGATCTGGGATGTTCTAAACAGATTAAACACAATCTAATCCGCATTTAAAATGAGACGTCCAGGAGTACAGAGGCTTGATTGGCAAAGGTTAGGAGACCATTTAGGAGGCTCTAGTGAATGTCTAAATAAGTGAGAGTCACATCTATAGCAGTAGCAGGAACTGAGAGGTGGCAGATTTGAACCCCAAGAAACAGTGGTATGTTGGTAAGCAATAACTCTCCAGAAAAGAAAACTAAGACCCCAATTTAGAATGTTTGTTGATTTCCATGGTATCAATACTCTCATGGCTAGTTTTAGTCTACCAACTGGACACTGCTAGATACAGAATTGGGAAGACATGTGCTCAGCCAGCTTTGTCAAGCTAGTATATATGAGCAAGCTGCAGAATATCATCATGAAATGACCAATTAGATATGAACGGAAAAAAAGAGAAATCAAAGACCATGGCTACATCTAATTTGGACAACTCCTTATATATTAAATTAATGGTGAGAGGGAACACAAGTTGAAGAACAGATTGGGTGAGGAAGGTAAGAAGCATACCAGGAAACAAGGAGGATCTTGATTATGAACATGTTAAATTGGTAGTGTTCACTCTGGAATTTAACTTAAAGTGAGGGGTTGGAGAGATGGCTCAATGGTTAAAGGTGCTTGTTTGCAAATCCTGCTGGCTTGGATTGGCCTGGATTCAATTCCCCCAGTATTCACATAAAGCCAGATGCACAAAGTGGCATGTGTCTGGAGTTTGTAGTGGCAAGAGGCCCTTCCATGCCCATTCTCTGTTTTTTATTCTCTCTCTGTTCACAAATAAATAAATAATATATTTAACTTCAAATGAGGTTCTGCTCTGTGACAATAGATATCAATGGAATACTTATATTGAGCTAACTGTTGTGTGTATTTTTAGTCTTTCAGCATCACAAAAACCCCATAGATTAAGCAGACATCCAACATAGAATAGGTGCTCAAAAAATATCTACTTGAGCCAGGTGTAGTGCCACATGCCTTTAATCCAAGCACTCGGGAGGCAGAGGTAGGAGGATTGCCATGAGTTCAAGGCCAACCTGAGACTATATAGTGAAATCCAGGTCAGCCTGAACTACAGTGAAACCCTAATATATATATATAATGAATGAGTTAGGTATTATTCTTTTTTATTTTACAAATAGGGACATTGAGGCACAAATCATAAAAGGTCACACAGCCAGGCCTCAAACTGAAACCTGCATGATACTAAAACCACTGATCCACACTACAAATGTGTGCTGTCGAGACAAACATGGCAGAGATCTTTCTTTCTTTAACTTTCTTTTTTTCATATATTTTATTTTATTTTGTTTTATTTTATTTTTGGTTTTCTGAGGTAGGGTCTCTCTCTAGAACAGGCTGACCTGAAATTCACTATGTAGTCTCAGGGTGGCCTCGAACTCACAGCAATCCTCCTACCTCTGCCTCCCAAGTCCTGGGATTAAAGGCATGCGCCACCATACCCAGTTTATATTTTATTTTTATTTACTTATTTTTTTGAGAGACAGAGAGGGAGGGAGAGAGAGAAAATGGGTGTGTCAGGGCCTTCAGCCACTGTAAACAAACTCCAGATGCATGTGCCACTTTGTGCATCTGGCTTATGTGGGTCCCGGGGAATCAAACCTGGGTCCTTTGGCTTTGCAGAAAAGTGCCTTAACCGCTAAGCAACCTCTCCAGTCCTCCTTCTTTAACTTTCTAATACTACTTGATCACAGTGCCTATACACAGTGGTATGGACTGAATATTTGCATACCCTCAAAATACATATGCTGAAGCCCTAACCCCTTGTGGTAGTTACCTTTGCATTGCTGGGGCAAAACACCCTTACCAAAAGCAGCTCATTGGAGGAAATATTTTATTTGGCTTACAATCTCAATGAGAAGTGTGGGTCCTCGCTGTTCCTGGGGATTGTTGGCCACTGACGTCCCGGGTGCAGAAGGAGTTGGGGGGGAAGCAGGGTCCTGTAGCAGCAGGTGAGTGTGATGGGCAATGAACACCCAGGAGGCAGTCTGATGGATAGCACACTCTCGTTTATTCAACAGGGAAGTGGGTTTATAAACACTTGCGAAAGGTTGAGAAGGCACATACAGGCTATATGGCGACTGGATACATAGTTTATGGGTTGCTATCTAATTGGCTGAAAGGCAGAAGTGTAAGGGAGATAGTGGCAGGAAAAGCTACTTGACTTCAGAGTTGCGAGGGAGGAGCTGTAAGGCACAGCTATGTGACTTCAGCCACATACGGGTCTCTTGGGCAGCTAGCCACAAGGTCAGGAACTGTGCAGGGCAGGCAAAGCCTGACTATGGAATGGCCAGATGCTTTTGGGATCAAAGGGGGGAGGGCCTCGCCAGTTCTGCCCACTCTGGATGATAACAGGGCACACTACAACCTTGCCTGAGGGCAGGGAGGGCCAGTCACCATCGCCAGGGTGGGTTCCCAATGATAAGGCCAGCTGCAACCCCCACAGCCCAAGGTCCCCGGCCGTGTCCAACAGCCCAGGCCAGCTTCCTCACAGTCCCAGCCCATTTTTAGCAATGCCCAACACGGAAGAAGCTTCATGGGCAGGGAAAAGATGGTAGAGGAGAGGTTAACACCACTTTCTACCACAGCAGGTAGAAAACAGTAGCAAGAGAGTGAGCCAGGCTCTGGCAAGGGGAAGCTGGCTATAACACTTTGAAACCCACCCCAAACACTCCTCTTGCAATAAGGCTCCACGTCCAACATTGCCACCAGCAGGGGACCATGCATTCAAAACACGAGTTTATGGAGCCATCAGATTCAAACCACCACACCCCTGATCTGACTATATTTAGAGATAAAGGCTTTGTGGAGGTGGTTAGAGCTAGGTAAGATCATAAAGGCAGAGCCCTTGAAATGGGATTAGTGACCTTGTAAAAAGAGGAGGAGAACAGGAACTTTATCCCTACTTGTACATGGAAAAAAGATAGCAAAGGAAGGCAGCTGTCTCCAAGCTAGGAGAAGAGCCCTCACCAGGAAAAATCTGGCCAGCATCTTGACCTTACTCTTCAGAATTGAGGAATCATTTTTTGCTGCTTAAGCCAGTTAACACATCGTATTTTATTATAGCAACCAAAATACACAAATGCACATAGTGGAGGATAATTAAAGATTTGTGGAATGAGGGCCGGAGAGATGGCTTACCAGTCAAGGCACTTGCCTGCAAAACCAAAGCATACAGGTTCAATTCCCCAGGACCCACATAAGCTAGATGCCCAAGGGGCTCATGCTCCTGGAGTTTGTTTGCAGTGGCTAGAGGCCCTGGCATGCTCATTCTCTATCTGCCTTTTTTTTTTCTCTACTTCTCTTAAATAAATAAGATAAAAATTTTAAAAAATGATTTGTGTAATGAATGATAAACAGCCTTTACATTTGTATAGAAATTATTTTTCAGAGCTAAGACCTATTAAGACATAAGAAATAAATAGGAAAAAAAGAGAGATCTTTGCTAGTTTTTTCTTTTTTCCTTGTGAAATCTTTTCTCTGTGAAGCTAGAGGGTTTTCAGCCAGGATTTACAGAAATGTCAGTAGTCAATCTTCCAAAATACCATTTCCTGAGGATAAAACTGTGTTTCTTCCATTACTGATTTGCCTATGAAATCAGGAGTATGATAGGAAGTTAGAAAAATATTTAGTAGAGACTTCTAGCTAAGATGGCAGTGTAGTAGCCATGCTAAAGCAGCCTAGGGGAGAAATAATCAGAAAAAACACGACAATACACTCTTTAATCCCAGCACTTGGGAGGCAGAGGTAGGAGGATCACCGAGAGTTCGAGGCCACCCTGAGACTACATAGTTAATTCCAGGTCAGCCTGGACCAGAGTGAGACCCTGCCTCGAAAAAAAAAAAAAAAAAAAAAAAAAAAAAAGAGAGAGA
This sequence comes from Orientallactaga sibirica, assembly GCA_036365145.1. Classification (NCBI taxonomy): domain Eukaryota; kingdom Metazoa; phylum Chordata; class Mammalia; order Rodentia; family Dipodidae; genus Orientallactaga; species Orientallactaga sibirica. Next base: position 655,234 of record JAEOAD010001221.1, read on the forward strand.
GAGAGAGAAAGAAAAGCGCACACAAAAGGAAACAAGAAAAATAAACTATACACAAATATTAAATACAAGAGAGTAAAGGAAAAACCGGAAGAACTACAAAACAATAAAAATGGCAAGAATCCCTTTCAATAATAACTCTTAATATCAATGACCTCAATGCCCCAACCAAAAGTCACAGGTTTTTATACAATGGAGTTCTACTCAGTGGTAAAGAAAAATGAGATTATTAAATTTGCAGGAAAATGGATGGATCTGGAAAGGATTATATTTAGTGAGGTAACCTAGGCCCAGAAAGCGAAACGTCACATGTTTTCTCTCATATGTGGATCCTAGCTACAAATGATTGGACTTCTGTATAAGTTAGAATAAAACTCAGTAGCAGAGGCCAGTAAGCTAGAAAGGGGATAGAAAGAGAGGGAGGGAGGACTTAATAGTATGGTATTGTATATATGTAAGTAGAAGAACAGATTAATGGAGGTGGAAAGGCCTAAATGAAGTCAGGGGAAGAGATTGCATAAAGGAAAGGTCGGGAGAGGGCTAATCAAAATCTAAGAGAGTATGAATAAGTCATATGCAAACTGATATTTTTGGATAATGGAACAACCAGAAGCCATAGATTGTTACTAGAACATTTTCAGTGTCGAGGATTGGATACCTTCCAGTGAGTTATTGGCTAGGGAGTTCCCTGATGCCCCCAAAATTACAGACTTTGGCCGAGGCTCTTGGTTTCTCACCAGGAATAGATGGTAAGACCCTATTGCTGAAGACTGCACATACTTGGGCTGAAAGGTCACTGACAAATCCTACTGGAGCTGAGCTGAAAACCTCCTCTGTGTAAAACAGTTGACAGAAATCTGGAAACAGTAACCTGCATACAGTTCCATGGGACAGAGAGAAATCACCAGTGGAGATACTCAGCAGTGGATACTATAAGACTTAAATTTGGCCAGCCAGGCCCAATTAGACAAGTGGTGCAATAGTGGCATGCCTTTTATGGGGGAAACTAACTGTTCTCTAATTAGACTGGAGGCCTGCTCCATGGGAGGGAATAGATGCCTGATACTGAAAACCTACAACAGGGGTAGTCATGAGCCCTAAGGGTGTAATGTCTGCTGGTGCCGTGCTAATTGTATATACTATGCTTACCAAACTGCCCAGTAAGCACTTCTCTTAATTTCCATACTCATATATTAATGCTAGTCTCACTTTTGGTTAGAGAAGCTTCTCTTTTCAGATGGTGGTATCCTTGGGATAACTCAGAAGGCACCATGGTGCTGAGAAGAAGGGACAGAGGAGTGCTCAGCACTGAAACATCTCTATCACACCTTCAAAGGCTCAGGGTTCATTATGGAAGAGGTGGAGGAAAGAATGTAAGAGCCAAAAGAAGGGTAGGACTCTTTACAATGCACTCCTTCAAACACAAAATGGCCTGGATATCCACGAACTCACAGTGCCTGATACTACCTACACAAGATCATCATAACAGGAGGAAAAGATGATGACATCAAAATAAAAGAGAGGGCTGGAGAGAAGGCTTAGAGGTTAAACCTCATGCCTGTGAAGCCTAAGGACCCAGGTTCAATTCTCCAGGTCCTATGTAAGCAAGATGCACATGGTGGTGCATGCATCTGGAGTTCGTTTGCAGTGGCTAGAGGCCCTTGCATGCCCACTCTCCCTCCATCTCTCTATCTCTCTCTAATAAATGAATGAATGAATGAATGAATAAATAAATAAATAAATAAATAAAATAAATCTTAAAAAATAAAAGAGAGACTGATTGAGAAGGGAAAGGTGTATGATGGAGAGTTGAGTTGCAAAGGGTTAAATGGGGGGAGGGAGGGAATTACCATGGATTATTGCCTATAATTATGGAAGTTGTTAATAAAAAATAAATTTTAAAAAAGACACAGGTTTAAGTCAGGTGTGGTGGTTGTGGTAGTTTGAATATATGTCCCCCAATATATTCAGTGGTTTATTACTTATAGTTTGCATCTGCAATCACCTTGCTAGAGGCAAGGTCACTGGGGGCCCGGTCTTAAGGTGTGGTGATGGTTTGAGAGTCCATTGTAAAGATATGCAAATGTGCCTAGCAGGAGTTCCTGAAGTGTGCTGTGTGACCTTTTGGCTGTAGTTTTGCTCTGTGTGTTATGGTGGCTGGTTGGCTTTCTCTCTCTCTCTGTTTGGCCCTGTGAAGAGCAGGTTGCTTTTCCTGCCTTTATGGAACTTCCCCTGGATCTGTAAATTTCAATAAATAATATCCCTTCCTCCATAACTGTGCCTGGTCTGGAAGTTCATCTTAACCTGAAGCTGTCTGCAACAGTAAAGTGGTACTGAGGAGTGTGGGGTGAGATGAACCTGACCATGTGGATATTCATCTTTTGGAACCTTTGTTTTGGAGGAATGGGCATGGACTTGGTGCTTGCAACTGAAGATGCCTTCTGGAGTGGTAAGCCAAGTTTTATGGACTATTCTGATGAGAGTTTGAGAATGCTAAGTGCAGACTGTATTGAACTTGAGGCTTGGCTTATGAGCTTTCTAAGGAAGGAAAGACTGCAGAGGACTTTGTTGAACTGGGCTACTGGCATAAGGGATGGCTGGCATGTTCTGCTATCCAGGCCCAGAAAGTTTGATCAAGGTTAAATTTGTAATGGACTGATGTGCTTGGCTAAAGATATCGGACTGAGATTTTAAGATTTTGAGTTGGAAAACCTGAAGCAAGTTTAAAAGTAGAGGCATTGAGACTGGTTTACTATTGTCAACCACATTAGCAATCTTAAGGAAGGTGGAAGGAAGGTGGCCTGACTTGATTTACATTAAAACAATGGAGAGGATGCCTGAGGAAAGACTGTTAAAAATGCAAATTTTTGGAAAGAGTTGACTGGAGAAGGAACCTGCTTTTCAAGGCTATGGTTTATTTTGTCCCTGGATTTAGAATATGGCTGTGTCCTGCACACCTGGTATTAGTTTTGGAAATATGAAAATGCATGGAGTGGTCATGAGTTGCACACGGTTCCAGGAGCCGCTGCTGAGAGACATGAGGCAGGGCATGAAGACCTCAGGAATAGGCTGCAAGAGCCTTTTGTGGTTTGCATGGAGACCTGAAGATGTTTTTTACCATACTTGCAAAAAATGGAGGCTACCATGTGAAAGGACGACTCTGCCCAGCTACAAGATGGCCCAGTTATGTTTGGAACTGTCACAAGATTTGTAAAGTTTATTTTGTGCCTAGATGACCCTGATGTGACCTTTGGCTTTAGTTTTGCTCTGTGTGCTGTGGTGGCTGGTTGGCTTTTTTCTCTCTGTTTGGCCCTGTTGAAAGCATTTAACTTTTTCCTGCCTTTATGGAACTTCCCTGATCTGTAAGTTTCTAATATCCCTTCCTCCATAACTGTGCCTGGTCTGGAAGTTCATCCTCTGCAACAGTAAATGATTGTGTAGGGTGAGATGAACCTGTTGTGTGGATATTCATCTTTTGAACCTTTGTTTTATTATATTTGCAACTGAAGATCACCTTCTGGAGTGGTAAGCCAAGTTTTATGGACAATGAGAGTTTGAGAATGCTAAGTAAAGATAGTATTGAACTTCGAGGCTTGGCTTATGAGCTTTTTTGGGGAAGGAAAGACTGCAGAGGTGGCTGGTTTGTTGGAACTCTTGGCATAAGACTCCATTCTGCTAATTTGGGTCGCCCCAGGCCCAGAAAGTTTGATCAAGGTTAAATTTGTAATGGACTGATGTGCTTCAGCTAAAGATATCGGACTGAGATTTTAAGATTTTAAGTTGGAAAACCTGAAGCAAGTTAAAAGTAGAGGCATTGAGACTGGTTTAAGCTGATTGTCAACACATTAGCAATCTTAAGGAAGGTGGAAGGAAGGTGGCCTGACTGATTTACATTAAAACAATGGAGAGGATGCCTGAGGAAAGACTGTTAAAAATGCAAATTCTTGGAAAGAGTTGACTGGAGAAGGAACCTGCTTTTCAAGGCTATGGTTTATTTTGTCCCTGATTAAGAATATGGCTGTGTCCTGCACACCTGGTATTAGTTTTGGAAATATGAAAATGCATGGAATGGTCATGAGTTGCACACGGTTCCAGGAGCCGCTGCTGAGATTTGGCATGAGGCAGGGCATGAAGACCTCAGGAATAGGCTGGAAGAGCCTTTTGGAAGATGGACTGTGGTTTGCATGGAGACCTGAAGATGTTTTTGGATATACCAGGACTGTGCAAAAGGGCTACCATGGAGTGCAGTGTTGGCATGGGATGAAAGTTTTCCTGGTGACTCTGCCCAGCTGGAGGGGTGGAATTGAAAACCTGGAGACTGTCAGTCTCTGGTTATATTGAACTTGAACTGCAGAAGTTTGATGACTGCTGATGGTGGTTGAGTTTGCATTGTTTTAGTTTCTCCTTGCTATGCCTTATACCAGTTAAAAATGTTTACTCTGTGCCTTTACATGTTGAAAGTATTTAACTTGTTTGATTTTACAGACTCACTATCTTAAGTTTGTGAGAACCTTTGAAATTGGACTGAGTACAATTTACAATGTGTGATAGTTATAAATCTATTGGGGGTGACCAGGGGCGGAATGTGGTAGTTTGAATATATGTCCCCCAATATATTCAGTGTTTTATTATTTTATAGTTTGTATCTGCAATCACCTTGCTAGAGGCAAGGTCACTGGGTCTTGGTCTTGGTTTGAGATTCCATTGTGGTGATGGTTTGAGATTCCATTGTAAAGATATGCAAATGTGCCTAGCAGGAGTTCCTGAAGTGTGCTGTGTGACCTTTTGGCTGTAGTTTTGCTCTGTGTGCTGTGGTGGCTGGTTGGCTTTTTCTCTCTGTTTGGCCCTGTGAAGAGCAGGCTGCTCATTCCTGTTATGGAACTTCCCTGATCTGTAAGTCTTGAACCACAGGACTTTTTGGAACCTTGGTGGAGAAATGGGCATGGACTTGGTGCTTGCAACTGAAGATGCCTTCTGGAGTGGTAAGCCAAGTTTTATGGACTCACTGATGAGAGTTTGAGAATGCTTGCAAATAGTATTGACAATTTGAGGCTTGGCTTATGAGGTTTCTAAGGGGAAGGAAAGACTGCAGAGGACTTTGTTGAACTGGGCTACTGGCATAAGGGATTTTTTACGCTCTCTGCTATCCAGGCCCAGAATTGATCAAGGTTAAATTTGTAATGGACTGATGTGTTCTTTGGCTAAAGATATCGGACTGAGATTTTAAGATTTTAAGTTGGAAAACCTCAAGCAAGTTAAAAGTAGAGGCATTGAGACTGGTTGAGCTGCTATTGTCAACACATTAGCAATCTTAAGGAAGGTGGAAGGAAGGTGGCCTGACTTGATTTACATTAAAACAATGGAGAGGATGCCTGAGGAAAGACTGTTAAAATGCAAATTTTTGGAAAGAGCTGACTGGAGAAGGAACCTGCTTTTCAAGGCTATGGTTTATTTTGTCCCTGGATTAAGAATATGGCTGTGTCCTGCACACCTGGTATTAGTTTTGGAAAGCATGAAAATGCATGGAGTGGTCATGAGTTGCACACGGTTCCAGGAGCCGCTGCTGAGATGTGGCATGAGGCAGGGCATGAAGACCTCAGGAATAGGCTGGAAGAGCCTTTGGAAGATGGACCGTGGTTTGCATGGAGACCTGAAGATGTTTTGATATACCAGGACTGTGCAAAAGGGCTACCATGGAGTGCAGTGTTGGCATGGGATGAAAGTTTTCCTGGAGACTTCTGCCCAGCTGAGGGGTGGAATTGGAAAACCTGGAGACTGTCAGTCTCTGGTTATATTGAACTTGAACTGCAGAAGTTTGATGACTGCTGATGGTGGTTGAGTTTGCATTATTTTAGTTTCTCATTGCTATGCCTTATACCAGTTAAAAATGTTTACTCTGTGCCTTTACATGTTGAAAGTATTTAACTTGTTTGATTTTACAGGACTCACTATCTTAAGTTGATCAAGACTGTGAGAACCTTTGAAATTGGACTGAGTACAATTTGTTAATGTGTGATAGTTATAAATCTATGGGGGCCAGAGCTAAATATATTGGGGGCCTGAATGTGGTAGTTTGAATATATGTCCCCAATATATTCAGTGGTTTATTATTTTATAGTTTGTATCTGCAATCACCTTGCTAGAGGCAAGGTCACTGGGGGCCTGGTCTTAAGGTGTGGTGATGGTTTGAGATTCCATTGTAAAGATATGCAAATGTGCCTAGCAGGAGTTCCTGAAGTGTGCTGTGTGACCTTTTTTTGTAGTTAGTTTTGCTCTGTGTGCTGTGGTGGCTGGTTGGCTTTGCTCTCTGTTTGGCCCTGTGAAGAGCAGGCTGCTTTTCCTGCCTTTATGGAACTTCCCTGATCTGTAAGTTTATGAAGAGCAGGCTGCTTTTTCCTGCCTTTATGGAACTTCCCTGGATCTGTAAGTTTCAATAAATAATATCCCTTCCTCCATAACTGTGCCTGGTCTGAAGTTCATCTCAGCTAACCTGAAACAGTTAATTCCAAGTCAGCCTGGGCCAGAATGAGACCTTACCTCGAAAAACAAAAACAAAACAAAATAAACAAAAAAAGACACAGGTTTGCAGACTGGGTTAAAAAGAAGGATCCTTCTATTTGTTGCCTCCAAGAAACTCACCTTTCCATAAAAGATAGATACTTTCTTTTCTTTTTTTAACCTATTTTCCTTGTTTTTATTTCTTTTTATTATTATTACATTTTATTGACAGCTTCCATAATTATAGACAATAAATCATGGTAATTTCCCCCTCCACTTTGCCTTTGGAACTCCACTCTCCAACATATTCCCTCCCTCAATCAGTCTCTCTTTTATTTTGATGTCACCACCTTTTTCTCCTATTATGATGGTCCTATGTAAGTAGTGTCAGGTACTGTGAAGTCATGGGTATCCAGGCCATTTTGTGTCTGGAAGAGTGCATTGTAAGCTGCCTTACCCTTCTTTTGGCTGTTACATTCTTTCTGCCACCTCTTCTGCAATGGACCCTGAGCCTTGGAAGATGCGATAGAGATATTTCAGTGTTGAGCACTCCTCTGTCACTCCTCAGCAGTATGGTGCCTTTTGGGTCATTCCAGGTCACTACCATCTGAAAAGAGAAGCTTCTCTAACCAAAAGTGAGAGTAGCATTAATACATGGGTACAAACATTAAGAGAAGTGCTCACCAGGTACTATGGTGAGCATAGTATATACATTTAGCCAGACACCAGCAGACATTATACCCTTAGGACTCATGACTTCCCTGTCATAGGCTTTCAGCATCAGACATGTATTCCCTCCCTTGGTGCAGACCTCCTGACCAATTAGAGTGGTTAGTTTCCCCCATAACAGACATGCCATTATTGCACCACTTGGCTCACTGGGCCTGGCTGGCCAAATTTAAGGCTTGCAGTGTCCACTGTTGAGTATCTCCACTGGTGATTTCTCTCTCCCCCATGGAACTACATGCAGCATAGCTTTTCCCAGCTTTCTGTCAGCTGGTTTACACAGTGGAGGTTCTCAGCTCAGCTCTAGCAGGATTTCTCAGTGACCTTGCAGCCCAAGTATGTGGAGTCTTCAGTAATAGAGTCTTACCATCTATTCCTGGTGGGAAACCAAGAGCCTTGGCAATGGCCTGTAATGTTCAGGGACCTCCCCAGCCAACAACTCACTGGAAGGTATCCCATCCCTGGCACTGAAAAATTTCTAACAACAATCTATGGCTTCTGGTTGTTCCATTGTCCAAAAAAGTCAGTTTCCATATGATTTATTCATATTCTCTTAGATTTTGATTAGCCCTCCCCCGACCTTTCCTTTATGCAATCTCTTCCCCTGACCTCACTTAGGCCTTTTTACCCCCCATTAATCTGTTCTTCTACTTACATATATACAATACCATCTTATAAAGTCCCTCTTCCCTCCCTTTCTATTCCTTTTATATCCCCTTTCTAGCTTACTGGCCTCTGCTACTAAATTTTATTCCAACTCACATAGAAGTCCAATCATTTGTAGCTAGGATCCACATATGAGAGAGAACATGTGACGTTTGGCTTTCTGGGCCTGGGTTACCTCACTAAATATAATCCTTTTCAGATCTATCCATTTTCCTGCAAATTTCATTTTTCTTTACCACTGAGTAGAACTCAATTGTATAAATGTGCCACATCTTCATTATCCATTCATCAGTTGAGGGACATCTAGGCTGGTTCTACTTCCTAGCTATTGTGAATAGAGTAGCAATAAACATGGCCGAGCAAGTATCTCTAAGGTAGTGATAACCAGTCCTTAGGATATATGCCTGAAAGTTGTATAGCTGAGTCATATGGTAAATCTACTTTTCACTGTCTCAGGAACCTCCACACTGATTTACACAATGGCTGTACCAGATTACATTCCCACCAACAGTGTAGAAGGGTTCCTCTTTTTCGCATCCCTGCCAGCATTTATCATTTGCTTTCATGATGGTAGCCAATCTCACAGGAGTGAGACGGAATCTCAACATAGTTTTAATCTGCATTTCCCTGATGGCTAAGGATGTAGAATATTTTTTAGATGTTTATATGTTATCTGTATTTCTTCTTTTGAGAACTCTCTATTTAGTTCCTGTGGTAGTTTGAATATATGTCCCCCAATATATTCAGTGGTTTATTATAGTTTGCATCTGCAATCACCTTGCTAGAGGCAAGGTCACTGGGGGCCCTGGTCTTAAGGTGTGGTGATGGTTTGAGAGTCCATTGTAAAGATATGCAAATGTGTCTAGCAGGAGTTCCTGAAGTGTGCTGTGTGACCTTTTGGCTGTAGTTTTTCTCTGTGTGCTATGGTGGCTGGTTGGCTTTTCTCTCTCTGCTTGGCCCTGTGGAGAGCAGGGCGCTTCTCTTGCCATTATGGAACTTCCCCTGGATCTGTAAGCTTCAATAAATAATATCCCTTCCTCCATAACTGTACCCGGTCTGGAAGTTCATCTCAGCGAACCTGAAGCTGTCTGCTACAGTTCCATAGCCCATTTTTAATTGGATTGTTTGATTTCTTATTATTTAGTTTTATTGTGTTCTTTGTATATCCTGGATATTAGTCCTCTGTCAGATGTATAGCTGGCAAAGATTTTCTCCAATTTTGGAGGGTGCCTCTTTGCTCAAAAGATAGATATTTTTTTAGAGTGAAAGGTTGGAAAATGGCTGGCAGTTGCAGAACCCACAGACATTTTCATCCCTCCATTTGGTCTCCAGGAGCAAACCCCTGTTTTTGAATTATTTATTGAGAGACAGAGAGAGAGAGAGAGAGAGAGAGAGGGAGGGAGGGAGACCATGCTAGGACATCCTGCAAATAAATTCCAGATACATGGACCATTTGGCTTTTAGGTGGGTACTGGGGAATGGAACCCAGGTTGTCTAGCTTTGAAAGCAAGCATTTTAACCACTTAGCCATCTCTCCAGCTCCTAAACCCTTCTTATGTTTATGATAGAAAGGCATTTAGGAGCAGATCACTAGTACTTTATTCACCCCTCTCTCTCCCCCCGCCTCTGTTTCTCATTATTATGCTTTTTGGCCTTGAGTTCACTATTTAACCCAGATGGGCATCAAATTCGCCATCCTCCTGTCTCAGCCCCCCAAATGCTGGGATTACAGGCATGTAATTCCACGCTTAACCTAAATATTCTAAGAACCCAAGCTAGTAACTTACCCATCATCCCTTAAATCTGCTCCTACCATTCTATCCTTTGTTCTGTACATTTCCCAGGTACTCCTGCCAACTTCACTTTCTGTTAAAGTCTGCCAATAGGAGGCGCTGGCAGGAGATCAGAAGGCAGGAGAAATGTTCTGCATTTCACTCAGAGAGCAGACTAGTTGCAAGCAGGAGTTGTAGTGACAGCAATACTACACGCCAACCATTGTCAAAGTGTACTTAGTATTTTGACAGATCTGTATCTGACTGTGATAATGTCTGTAATGGAGTAACAGCAGGCACAAGCTTCTGGGCTGTACCCCAGGACTGTTAGATTCAATTCTCGGAGGATCATTTCTTTTCCCTTTTTCTTTCCTTTTTTTTTTCTCTACCATTCTTCCCAAACTCTAAAAGTAATTATTTCTAGTAAATCCCTTATTTTATTTTATTTTTTTTTATTTTTATTTTTTTGGTTTTGCAAGGTAGGGTTTCACTCTGGTCCAGGCTGACCTGGAATTAACTATGTAGTCTCAGGGTGGCCTCGAACTCTCAGTGATCCTCCTACCTCTGCCTCCCGAGTGCTGGGACTAAAGGCGTGAGCCATAAATCCCTTATTTTAAACACCAAGAAAAACCTTTCTCTTTACCTGGCAAGACCCTCACTCACAAACAACAAAGAACTTGAAAGACCTTGAGACTGCTGAATCCCCATGGGAGATGTTGCAGTCGGGTTTGCATTGCTGGCAGAAATCAAAAGACCAAGGACAGCTTGTGGGAAAAAAGGCTTTATTTTGACTTACAGACTCAGGGGAAACTCCATGTTGGCAGGGGAAAATAATGGTATGAGCAGAGGGTGGACATCACACCCTGGCCAAAATCAGGTAGACAACAGCAACAGGAGAATGTGCCAAACACTGGCAAGGGGAAACTGCCTATAATACCCATAAGCCCACCCCCAACAATACTCTGCCTCCAGGAGGCATTAATTCCCAAATCTCCATCAGCTGGGAACCTAGCATTCGGAACACCTACGTTTATGGGGGACACCTGAATCAAACCACCACAGGTGATCTTTTAGAAACATGGACAATTAAAGGGTCAGCAACAACTACAAAGAGCTTAAAAATAACTTGGGGTGCTGGAGAGATGACTCAGCAGTTAAGGTGCTTGACTGCAAAGCCTAACAAACTGGGTTCGATTTCCCAATACCCACATAAAGCCAGATACACAGTGGAACATGCACCTGAAATTCATTTGCAACAGCTGGAGGCCCTGGCATGCCCATTCTCTCTCTCTCTGTCACTCTTCTCTCTCTGCTTGCAAATAAATAATAATAAGAAGAAGAATAAGAATTATTATTATTATTGTTTTGGTTTATTGAGGTAGGGTCTCACTCTAGCTCAGGCTGACCTGGAATTCACTATGTATTCTTAGGGTGGCCTTGAACTCATGGCAATCTTCCTACCTCTGCCTCCCGAGTGCTGGGATTAAAGGCATGTGCCACCATGCCTGGCAAATAAATTATTTTTAAAAAATAACTTGGGGCTGAAGATTCAGATAAGTTAGTAAAGTACTTGTCTAGCACATGAGAAGCCCTGCATTCACTCCCCAGCATCACATAAACTGGGACTAGTAGCACTTGCCTGTAATCTTAACCCTGGGAGGTGGAGACAGAAGGATGTTATCCTTAACTATATAACGAGGCTAGCCTGGGCTACATAAAACCGTGTCTCCAAACAAAACAAAACAAAACAAAACAAAACAAAACAAAACAAAACAAAACAAAAAAAACAAAAGGCTAGATGTAGAGGCTCACCTCTTTAATCCTAGAACTTGGAAGACTGAGATAGGAAGATGACCAGGAGTTTGAGGCCACCATGGGACTATATAGTGAATTCCAGGTTAGCCTGAGCTAGAGCAAAACCCTACCTAAAAAACAAAAAAGGGCTGGTGTGGTAGTTTGATTCAGGTGTCCCCCATTAACTTAGGTATGCTGAATGGTAGTCTCCCAGCTGATGGCAATTGGAAATTAAAGCCTCCTGGAGGCAATGTATAGTTGGGGGTGGGCTTATGGGTATTAAAGCCAGTTTCCCCTTGCCAGTGTTTGGCACACTCTCCTGTTACTGTTGTCTGCCTTATGTTGGCCAGGGGATGATGTCCACCCTCTGCACATGCCATCATTTTCCCTGCCATCCTGGAGCATCCCCGTGAGTCTGTAAGCCAAAATAAACATTTTTTTTCCTCCAAAAGCTGCTCTTGAGCCGGGCGTGGTGGCGCATGCCTTTAATCCCAGCACTCGGGAGGCAGAGGTAGGAGGATCGCCGAGAGTTCGAGGCCACCCTGAAACTACATAGTTAATTCCAGGTCAGCCTGGACCAGAGTGAGACCCTAAAGTTGAGTTTCTTACACTGGAAATAGAAAAGTCCTTAGGCAAAGAAAAGGAGTCACCAAAGTCTTAATTTAAAAAAAAATTGCCAAGAACAAGAATTCAGCCCATGTTCTGGTCTTCTGGAGGGCCTACAGTGAGATGGCATAAACAGGCCTACCTCAGCCTCTCCTCACTATATTATTGCCCGTATCATCCTGAGTTTCTATGAGGTACTCTGGACAGATAGGCAAGCTGTAGTAGTACTACGTACATATGAACTAGACTGATCTTAATGGCTAATTCTCTAAGCCTAAAGTTTCAAAACATAATAATAGTTCTAGAAATATTCTGGTCCAATCTCTAAAGCTTTTCAACAGAAAGACTCTTCAGCTGGGAGAAGACAGAGGCAAATCAATGAGCTAGGCTAGGAACCATAGCAGATGCTAGATATCTGTATATAAATCGTAAGAACTAAGTAAGGTAGAACCCTCTGAATTGGAAAATTAGGATGCCATTTCAGTTTTACACTACTTTTTTTGTTTCTTTTTTCAAAGTAGAGTCTTTGTGTAGCCCAGGATGACCTGGAACTCGCTCTGTGCCCCCAGGCTGGCCTCAAACTCCCAGCAATCATCCTACCTCTGCCTCCCAAGTTCTGGGATTTAAAGGCATGTGCCGCCATGCCTGGCATACTTTTACATTCATTTTAAAAATCATTTCCTACATTAGATCATACTGGGTATCTGTCTAAGAGAAAAATGATCTTGAATATAAAAAGTTACAAATAAAAGATACTGGAAATTTCTTGGAAGCTGTGAGCAGGCAGGTAGATGTGTAGGGGTATGTATGCATGCATGATATCTGCTTGACAGAATTATAAAGTTCAAAGCTGGTAAGCACTTCATAAACTCTAGGGTGTATTATCCTGGAAGATGAATTGGGAGGAAAAATAAAACAGAAACAGGCATAATGGCTTTAAAACCCAGTACTAGGGATGCTGAGGTAGAAGGTTAGGCATGAGTTCAAAGCTAGCCTGGAGTACAAAGTAAGTTCCAGATCAGCCTGGGATAGAGTAAGACCCTGCCTCAAAAATAGGAAGAAATCAACATTACAAAGACTCCTCAGAAGAATTAGCCAGAAGTTTGAACTAGTGTTTAGGCTCAATAAATTTTAATAAATTAAGTTCCTAAAAAATTTCCTGATGAAATTCATTTTTGGCAATTCTTATAGATGTACATATTTTGATCATAATCCCTTCCCATTATTTTCTTTTGTCCCTTTCCCCCATTCACCCATCACACAACCCCTTCTTCTTTTTCCAACTAGTTCCTCTTCTGTTTTGATGTTTTTTTCTACTTTCCTCTACCATCCATTATGACATGTTCATGGACCCAATATTGTGAAATTCTTAACTAGAATTAAGTACACAAAATGTGTATACTGCCAGGCATGGTGGCATATGCCTTTAATCCCAGCACTGGGGAGGCTAAGGTAGGAGGATCACTGTGTCACTGTGAGTTTGAGGCCATCCTGAGACTACATAGTGAGTTCCAGGTCAGCCTGGGCTAGAGTGAGACCCTACCTCGAAAAACCAAAAAAATAAATGTATACTGCGTCTGGAATTAATATTATGAACAGCAGTGAATAAACACAATAAGATTTTAAATCTTCAGGTTAAATTTTTTCATAAAAATGCATCTTCTAGTCTAAAACCTCTTTGAATGTATTGCCAGAGGCTTTCCTTTTACAGGCCAAAGCACTGAAGGCCTGCTTGAGTGGTAATTGCAAAGATAACTGATAACCAAAATGGGTTTTACTAAAATGTCTAGGCATATTAAAGAAAGAGGTATGGAGTCTAATGTTAACAGTAAAGGGTAGGATTAAAAGACTTTCCTTGTGCCTTCAAAGTCTGTCTTACCACTTTGGTGGTGAATTTTTAATAGTTTAAGTACAATGATTTTTAATTATACTCTTCAGTTTATTATTAGATGCAATACAATATAACATTGCACTTGTGTTAGGGGAATGGAGACAGAGAAGTGGCACGATATTTAAGAAAAAAATTCCTGTCTAACAAAAAAAAGCAGATGTGGGGCTGGAGAGATGGCTTAGTGGTTAAGGTACTTACCTGTGAAGCCTAAGGTTCCAGGTTTGATTCTCCAGGTCCCACGTAAGCCAGATGCACATGGTGGTGCATGCGTCTGGAGTTCGTTTGCAGTGGCTGGAGGCCCTGGTGCACCCATTCTCATTTTCTCCCTCCTTCCCTCTGTCTCTACTAAATAAATAAATAAAAACAAATCTGAAAAAAAAAGTAGATGTGGTTGCAATTTTGGGGGGACTGGAGAAAATGCAGATAGTATAGAATTTTCTTTACTTTTATTTACTCTTTTGAGAGAGAGACAGTGACAGAGACACATACTGGGTGGGCCAGGGCTTCTTCCTGGTGCAAAACAACTCTGGACACGTGGGCAAATTTGTACATCTGGCTTTACATGGATACTGGGGAATCGACCCTGGGTCAGTGAGCTTTGGAAGCAAGCACCTTCACCTGCTGAGCAATTACCCCAGCCATATCGAACTTTTTAGTGTCAAAGGGCTGGAGAGATGGCTTAGCAGTTGAGAATTCTTAGTGTCCTTTATAGCTGCACAAGACAGAAAATCACAAAATATTGCTGTAGTTTTAAATAATCTAAACAAATGATTGATTGATATAATATGGTCATTGGGTAGGAAATTCATTGAATCAGGCTAATTTTACCCAAACTAATATATAGATTCACCACTATCTCAACAGAAAATGCTAGAGGCCCTGGCGTGCCCATTATCTGTCTGACTCAAATAAATATAAATTTTAAAATTTTTAAAAAGAGGGCCTGGAGAGATGGCTTAGCAGTTAAGCACTTGCCTGTGAAGCCTAAGGATCCCGGTTCAAGGCTCAATTCCCCAGGACCCAAATAAGGCAGATGCACAGGGAGGTGCATGCATCTGGAGTTCGTTTGCAGTGGCTGGAGGCCCTGGCACACCCATTCTCTCTATATATATCTGCCTCTTTCTCTGTCACTCTCAAATAAATAAAAAATAAACAAAAAAATTAAAAAAATAAAAAATAAAAATTTTAAAAAAAGAAAAAAGAAAAGACGCTTGATGAGATAGATGTGTTCAGCATGATTTACACATTACATCATGCATACTTAAACTGAAACACCACATAATACCCCATTAATATGCAATTTTTTATTTGTATTTATCAGTAAAAATTATACATACAAGTTTTTTAAAAGGTCACAGATAATTAAACCCACCAATGATTACATTTCCACAATATTTCAGTTCATTGAAGTTTTTAGTTTGTAAGTGATCGAAATAAATATGCAAGATGTTCATATTAATTTTTAATTGATATGCAATTGTCTATATTTATGGAGCAGTATGTGAACTTAGCTCATATAGCTAATATTTACTGATCACATCAGGGTAATCGGCATTCACATCTTCCTTACTTTCTCCTAGCTCTTCATAAAATCAATACTACATTATTTTAAACTAGTCATCCCATTGCTATAGAACACTAGAACTTGTTCCTCTTCTCTAACTGTATTTTGTTACCTGTTTTTCATCCATCATCCCCCATAACCTTCATAGCCTCTAGTGACCACTATTATATTATTTCAATGAAATCAACTTTTTTAACCTCTGTATGTAAGTGGGAACAAGTTGTAATTGGTTTTTTTTTTTTTTTTTTTTTGTCACTGACTTTCTTCACTTATTTTCCTTCCATCCATGCTGTTGCAAATGACAAGATTCTATTATCTTTTTGGATAAGTAATATTCTATTACACACACACATATAGGTATAAACTATAAAACACATCCTTTCAACAGGAGGTCTACATGCCGCTCGTGCCACCACCATGTCTCTAGTGATCCCTGAGAAATTCCAGCACATTTTGTGTGTACTCAACACCAACATCGATGGGCAGTGGAAAATAGCCTTTGCCATCACTGCATGAGCTGAAGGTATGCTCGTGCGGTGTTGAAGACAGCAGATACTGACCTCACCAAGAGGGCTGGAGAACTCACTGAAGATGAGGTGTGGAATGTGTGGCCACCATTATGCAGAATCCACGACAGCCAAGATCCCAGACTGGTTTTTTTTTTTTTTTTTTTTTTTCCAAGGTAGGGTCTCACTCTGGTCCAGGCTGACCTGGAATTAACTATGTAGTCTCAGGGTGGCCTCGAACTCTCGGCGATCCTCCTACCTCTGCCTCCCAAGTGCTGGGATTAAAGGCGTGCGCCACCACGCCCGGCCCAGACTGGTTCTTGAATAGACAGAAGGATGTGAAGGACGGAAAGCACAGCCAGGTACTGGCCAATGGTCTGGACAGGCTCTGGGAATATCTAGAGTAACTGAAGATGATCAGAGGCCACCAAGGGCTGCACGACTTCTTGGGCCTTTGTGTCCAAGGCTACCACACCAAGACCACTCCCCACTGTGGCCACACTGTGGGCGTATCCAAGAAGAAATGAGTTTGTAGGCTTTTTCTGTTAATAAAGAGTTTCTATACCAAAACCCCCACATCTTCCATATTTATTCATCCACTGAAATATATCTGTTGATTATAAATCATGCCTGTTGTAAATACTGCTGCAATAAACAAGGGGGTGCAGATGTGTTGGTATGTGTTTTCTATTGTAACAAATACTTGAGATAATCAAACTATTAAAATATTTTCATTTATTTATAAGCAGAGAGAGGGGAGAGAATGGGTGCACTAGGGCCTCTTGCCATGCAAACGAATTCTAGATGCATGCATCACTTTGTGCATCTGGCTTTATGTGGGTACTAGGGAATTTAACCTAGGCCTTCAGGCTTTGCAAGCAAGCACCTTTAATCAGTGATCCATCTCCCTAACACAAACATCATTTCCTTATGGTGCAAATATTTATAACTCTTTAAGTTTTTTGAAATATACAGTGTATGTTATCTACAATCACTATGAAGTAGGATACCATAACTTCTTACTGCTATCTAACTACAACTCAGTACTCATTTATCAAGCATTACCCATAATTCTATCCTCTTATTCTTTCTGGCCTCTAGAAATCACCATTCTACTCTCAACTTCTATGAAATCAACTTTTTCAGATTGCACAGTGTTGCAGTCAGGTTCGCATTGCTGGCAGAAATCACCCAACTAAAAGCAGCTTGTGGGGAAAAAGTTTATTTTGGCTTACAGGCTCAAGGGGGAAGCTCCATGATGGCAGGAAAAACGATGGCATGAGCAGAGGGTGGACATCACCCTCTGGCCAACATAAGGTGGACAACAGCAACCAGAGAGTGTGCCAAACACTGGCAAGGGGAAGCTGGCTATAATACCCATATGCCTGCCCCCAACCTCTAGGAGGCTTTAATTTCCAATTGCCATCAGCTGGGGAGACTAGCATTCAGAACACTTAAGTTTATGGGGGACACCTGAATAAAACCACCACATTCTGCCCTTGGCCCCCATAAACTGATAACCATACATGATGTAAAATACAATGCATTCATGTAACTTTAAAAGTCCCCATAGTTTTTATCAATCCTAATGATGTTCAAACAATCCCCATAATCCAAGGTCTTTTAACTGAGCCATAATACCAAAAATACCCCCCCCCAAAAAAAAACCCATAATGGCACAGAATAAACATCCACACTGCAAATGATGGCATTGGGCAAAGTAAAGAAATATTCAACCAATACAAGATTTAAATCAACCAGGGCAAACATCAAACTCTGTAACTCCCAAGTCCAACAACTCTAGTCAGTGACAAATCTCCAAGTCTGATAACTCTAACCAGCAACAAGTCTCTGGAGTTCCAATTCCGCCCCTCCAGCTAGGCTACTCACAGCCCTGGAAAACTTCATCTGGGGCCGGCAGCTTTCCTCAGAAGCTGGCATCTCCATTGGGTCTCCACTGCAACCCAGAGTCCATCCTCATGGCCCCATGGGATCTCCATGCAGGCATCCAGCAAACCTGCTTCACACTGCCCATGGCCATTTCCAAAACACAAGACCGCATTAAAAACTCAATGACCCTCTCTTTCCTGCATTTGTTACACTCCACAATACCAGGTAGGGTGCCAATTTGTTAATCCAGGGGGGGAATAAAGCAGACTTTGAAGGACAGGACACTCCTTCATCATTCAGGCCCCTTCAAAAGAGTCTGCATTCTTCCTGTTGCCCAGTGCAGGTCAGCTGGCCCAATCTCAAAGGTTGTCATCTCTCAATTGCAGCTGAATGGGCAGAGTTCACCCAAAGATTTCATTTCTTCTGTGCCATATCCCTCTACTCACACCAGTTCATTTCTATGCAAAGCAACCCTGCACAACTTCTCAGGACACGGGCATAACAGTAAGCTTCTCACACAAACTTCTAGCCCAGTCCAAGCAAAGCTCTTTCTCAGCCTCATAAGCCAAACCTCACAGTCCATAGTTCTTACTGCATTTAGGTCTTTCAGCTCTGACCAGAATAGTCCATCAAGCTGTACTTACAGCATTGCAAGTCATCTCTTCGGCCAAGATTTCAAATCCTTCCACATTCCTCTTGAAAATCAGCTCCAAAAGGCCAAAGCCACACAGTCAGGTGTCTAGCAGCAATCCCACACCTCAGTACCACTTTACTGTTGCAGTCAGGTTCGCATTGTTGGCAGAAATCACCCAACTAAAAGCAGCTTATGGGAAAAAAGAGGTTTATTTTGGCTTATAGGCTCAAGGGGGAAGCTCCATGATGGCAGGAAAAACGATGGCATGAGCAGAGGGTGGACATCACCCTCTGGCCAACATAAGGTGGACAACAGCAACCGAAGAGTGTGCCAAACACTGGCAAGGGGAAACTGGCTATAACACCCATAAGCCCGCCCCCAACTATACTCTGCCTTCAGGAGGCTTTAATTTCCAGTTGCCATCAGCTGGGGAGACTAGCATTCAGAATACTTAAGTTTATGGGGGACACCTGAATAAAACCACCACACACAGGTAAGTGAGATCATATGGGAATTTCTATGTCTGGCTTATATAACTTAACACAATTATCTCCAGTTCCTTCCTTTGTTTGAATGATAGAAAACCATCTTTTTGTGAATGAGTCCCATTGTGTATATGTACCACACTTTCTTTACATTCATCAGTTGACTGACACTAAGGTTGCTCTCTTAGTTGCTTCCATTTCTTGTCTACTATGAATAGTACTGCAATAAATATGGGAGTAAAATTCCACTTCGCCATACTGATTTCATTTCCTTTGGATATATACCCAGTAGTGGGATTGCTAGGTCACAGGCAGAGTCTAAAAAAAGTTGATTTCATAAACTTTAAAAAAAAATTAAATGTGGGACTGGACGGATTTCTTAGTGGTTAAGAAACTTGCCTGCAAGACCAAAGGACCCAGGTTTGATTCCCCAGGACCCATGTAAGCCAGATGCACAAGGTGGTGCATGCATCTGCAATTCGTTTGCAGCAGCTGGAGGCCCTGGAACACCCTTTTTCTCTGTGTGTCTCCTTTCCTCTCTCCCTCCCTCTCTCTCTCTTTTTTTCTCTGCTAAATAAATAAATAAATAAATAAATAAATAAATAAATAAAAATATTTAAAATGTGTTCATAACTGTAGTGACCATATTGGCAAAGCTAATGAAGCTGGAAAACTTTCTATGTATTGTTTATTACTGAATTATTTTCATTTTTCCAGGAGATTTTATGTGACTTAATTTAACCAAAGAATAGGGTCTTTAAAAAGCCATTCAGGATATGTAAGATGTACACATTCTTTTCCTATGACAAGGAGTCTTAGAACAAGTGAACTTCACAGTTAATTCTATCTTTTTCTATGGGCTAAGGATATAGTTCAGTTTGTAGAATGCTTGCCTAACATGCATGAAGCCCTGGATTTCATGCTCAGCAATGAATAAACCAGCCTTGGTGACACATGCTTGTAGTCCTAGCACTTGGGAGGTGAAGGCAGGAGGATCAGGACTTCAAAGTCATCCTCAACTATATAGTGAATTTGAGGCCAGCCCAGGATACATGAGACCCTGTCTCAAAAAAAGAATATAGTTTTCCATTAAAGGCTTTTGCCAAAGCCCTTGGTTTCCCTAGAGAAACAGATAGTAAGACCCTATTGCTGAAGACATCTCATGCCCGAGAGGCAAGGTCACTGAGAAAGCAAGCTGGTGTGGAGCAGAAAACCTTCTCCCTGTAGACCAGCCAACTGAAAGCTGGAAAAAGCTGCACTGCACGCAGCGTATGGGAGACAGAAGCCATCAACAGTGAAAACAGTGGACGCTGAATATTCAAGCTTGGCCAGACAGGCCCAATGACTGAACGGGTGCAATAGTGGCATGTCTACTCTTGGGGTAACCAACTGCTCCATAATTGGACTGAAGGCCCTCTCTACGGGAGGGAATACATACCTGGTACTGAAAAACCTAAGTAAAAGTCTATGGTAGGTGAGGTCACGAGCCTTAGGGGTATAAGCCTGCTCTTGTCTGACTCAATGTATATATTATTCCCACCAAGCTGCCCTGAAAGCACTACACTTAATGTTCATATTCACATATTAATGCTACTCTCACTTCTGGTTAGAGAAGCTTCTCTTTTCAGATGGTGATGACCACTGGGATGACCCAAAAGGCAACATAGTGCTGAGAAGAAGGGATGGAGGAGTGCCCAGCACTGAAACACCTCTGTCACACCCTCCAAGGCTCAGGGACCATTGCGGAAGAGGGGGCGGATAGAATGGAAGAGCCAAAGGAAGGGTATGACTCCTTACAATGCAACTGTCCAGACAGAAATTGGCCTTGATATCCATGACCTTGCAGTGCCTAGCAATACCTTTGCAAAACCCTCAAAATAGAAGAAAAAGATGATGTCATCAAATTAAAAGAGAGACTAATGGAGAGAGGGAGGGGATATAATGGAGACTGGAGTTCTAAAGTGGAATGGGGGAGGGGAGGGAAATATCAGGTGGGTTTTTTTGTATGTAAGTATAAAAGTCAATAAAAACAATAATTAAAAAAAAGAATATAGTTTTCTATGTTACATAACATTATAGGAGTTTGATTATTTCTCTACCATTGAAGACTTTACTTTTTTTGGTGGGGGGCTAGGTCTCACTGTAGCTCAAGCAGACCTGGAACTCACTCTGTAGTCTCAGGCTGATCTCAAACTCACAGCAATCTTTCAGCCTTTGCCTTCTGAGTATTAAAGATGTGCACCACTACTCCCAGCCAGACTTTAGCAACAGACAGAGAGGGAAAGAGGAGAGAGAGAGAGAGAGAGAGAGAGAGAGAGAGAAAGAGAGGGAGAGAATGTGCACGTCAGGGCCTCCAGCCACTGCAAATGAACTCCAGATGTGTGTGCCCTCTTGTGAATCAGGCTTACGTGGGACCTTGACAATCGAGCCTCGAACCGGGGTCCTTAGGCTTCACAGGCAAGTGCTTAACCACTAAGCCATCTCTTCAGCACAAGACTTATGTTGTCACTGAAAAGAGTAACAACCTCCACCCCAAATCACACTTCCATAGAAGAAAAAAAAAAAAACTGGAAGAAAATTTCAAGATCAACATTTTCAGAACTGTGGAAATTAATCAAACACATATGGAAACCTAGCAAATGTTTATTCAAGAAAAATTTCTGGGGCTGGGAATATTGCCCAGTGGTTCAAAGCACTTGCTTGCAATGTCTGCCAGCCCAGGTTCAATTCCTCTACCACCCACGTAAAGTCAAACAGGTGTTTATCTGCAGTGGCAAGAGACCATAGTGTGCCCCCATACAAATGAATAAATTTAAAAAAAAAACGAAGGAAAAAGAAAACACTTGAGGATCTAAGAGTGGAACTCAGTGGTAGAGTGCCTAGCATGTGTTATGAGCTGAATTTGGTCCCTCCAAATCAATACTATTGGAAAAACTTTAAGAATGATGAAACTTGGTGTGGTGATGCACGCCTTTAATCCCAGCACTTGGGAGGCAGAGGTAGGAGCATCACCATGAGTTCGAGGTCACCCTGAGAGTACATAGTGAATTCCATGTGAGCCTGGGCTAGAGCGAGACCCTGCCTCAAAAAACCAAAGCAAAACAAACAAACGAAAAAAAAAGAATGATGAAACTTTAATGTCATTTTAGCCTATTATCTCTCAACCTCCACATCTCCAGCAGCCTTTTTTTTTTTTTGGGGTTGATGTAGGGTCTCTCTATAGTCCGGGCTGACCTGTAATTCACGATGTAGTCTCAGTGTGGCCTTGAACTCATGGCAATCCTCTGCTGGAATTAAAGGTGTGTGCCACCATGCCCGACTTACCAGCAGCCTTTAAAAAAGCCCACTTTTGTGAAGGGAAGCAGTAGTGTAGAAGACACATGCAGAAGAAAGATGTTGGATCTCTGTCAAGCCGCAATCCTAGACAATGAAGCCACTGTATAAGTCTGATGGCTCCCCAGAAGACAGGCATGATGTTTATGACCTCAGACCTAACGCAGTGCAAAAAGACTCCTCCAGGGGGCGGTTTGTCAGAAAACAAATACAAGCAAATGTTTTCGCTTTTCAAGACACTAAAAAGGAAAATGTTGAGGAGGTATCTATAAGCATTTTGAAAAGGACCTATATTCCAGGGAACCTAGAAGGGTACATGCATACGTAGAACTGTATGTATACCCACAAAAGATCCGAGAGTGCTCCACACTCTTGCCTGTCTCACCTTGACTTTCTGCACAAGAAAGAGAGGCTAAGGCAGCATTCTCAAGTTTTGAACTCAAAATTATGTATCACAAAGAATGTGTGATCTACACACAGGGCAAAAATAAAAAAAGCACTGCATGGTGGCTTTTGCATTTAAGTCCAGCACTTGGAGGCTGAGTTCAGAGGATCATGGTGAGTTCAAGGGTAGCCTGGGACTACAGAGTGAGTTCCAGGTAAACTGAGGCTACAGTGAGACCCTGTCTCAAAAAAGGAATAAATAGCTGGGTGTGTTGGTACACGCCTTTAATCCCAGCACTCGGGAGGCAGAAGTAGGAGGATCACCGTGAGTTAAAGGCCACCCTGAGACTACATGGTGAATTCCAGGTCAGCCTGAGTTAGAGTGAGACCCTATCTCGAAAAACCAAAAAAAAAAAAAAAAAAAAAAAAAAAAGGAAAAAGGAAAAATAGAGGTTGCCCTTGAGACTGGGCATAGGAGTGCACATGTGTAATATGTAATGCCAGCATTTAGGAAACAGAAGCAGGGAGATTATGGCAAGTTTTGAAGCCAGTCAGTTCTACACATAGCGCGTTTGAGGCTAGTCAAGGCTACACATTAAGATCCTGTTTCTTTTCTTCAGTAGTGTAGCCACTGGTGAATTGACAATGCTCCAGTAAATAACACCTACAGTTATTTACTAATTCAATTCAGTGTGTCATAAAAGGACAAAAATGTAGAGGGGGGCCTGACTGGGAAGAGGAAGGGGTTTAGTAGGAATGGGAGGAAACAAGACAGAGTAATAAGGGTGAACATGCTTAAAATATATAATATACAGAGCCAGGCGTGGTGGCGCATGCCTTTAATCTCAGCACTTGGGAGGCAGAGGTAGGAGGATTGCCATGAGTTCAAGACCACCCTGAGATTACATAGTTAGCCTGAGCTAGAGTGAGACCGTACCTCGAAAAATTTTATATATATGTGTGTGTGTGTGTGTATATATATATATATATATATATATATATATATATATATATATATAAAATGTATATGTATGAAATTATCAAATAAATAAAGATCCTCTCTCAAACGATCCCCCTGTCTAAAAAAAACTCAACAAATTGTCTTTATGAAATACCAGGCACTGAACAGACAAAAACTTAAATAATTTTAAGTTTAAGCTATCTTAAATATGTCTGGGATCTAAAGAAAACCATGTCTAAAAATTAAAGGAAAGTATGAGAACATTTCATCCAATAGAGGATATCAAAAGAAAAGATATTTAAAAAATGAACCAAATAGAAATTTAAAGAAATTTTTAAAATTATTTGAGAGCGACAGAGAGAGGCAGAGAGAGAGAGAGAGAGAGAGAGAGAGAGAGAGAATGGGCATACCAGGACCTCCAGCCACTGCAAATGAACTCCAGATGCATGCGCCACCTTATGCATCTGGCTTATGTGGGTCCTAGGGAATCAAACCTCGAACTGGGTAGGGTCCTTAGGCTTCACAGGCAAGTGCTTAACAGCTAAGCCATCTCTCCAGGCCCCCAAATAGAAATTTTTGAGTTGAAAACTACAATAACCAAAATGCAAAATTCACCAGAAGGATTTAATAGCAGATGTAACCTGGCAGAATATGATTATCCCTTGCCCAACACTGACCTGATACCTGTCTACACACAGATCAGGGGCTTCTGGTTTTGGTCCTGTCCCTGGCACCTTCCCTTTTTCTGAGTAACCATTTGAAAAAGAATCTGAATGAGGTCTCAAAGATGGTTCAGCAAGTCGCTCCCCATGTGAAAAGTCAAAGATAATGCTTCCAGTTCTGTGAAAGCCCATCCACAAGCAAAAGCTCCTTCATGCTAGTAGTCCTGAACCAGGCAGGCAGCTGTTTCAGGGCTTCTCTTGCCCACACTCCATCTAATAATGTTCTGAGAGAAAAAAAAATCAGCAAATTTACAGCTCAATTGAGATTATTCAATCTGAAAAAAAAAAGAAAAATGAGATTAAATTTAAAAAAAAGTTCTAGGCTAATAAGAGATACTGTAGTTCCTAACTAATAAAGCATCTCTTATGTAAAGTGGCATACACATGGGGCTGGAGAGTTTGTTCAGTAGTTAAAGGTGCTTGCTTTCAAAGCCTACCAGCTTTAATTCAATTCCCCAGCCATCCATGTAGCCTGTTGCAAAAAGTGGCGTGACTGGTGTTCGTAGCCACAACAGGCACTGACACACACACACACACACACACACACACACACACGTGCAAAAAAGAAAAAAGCTAAACAAAATAACGAAATGGCATACATGGGCAATGGTCTTTAAGAAATGATTATAAAGCCTCAATTGCTGCCTTTGCGAGCTTTTCATTGTGGTGACAAAATACCTTAGAAACAAATGTCTGTCCTTTCCAACTTCAAAGATCCATTTCCTTGTTTGGAAATGAATTGAGGTGAAAGAGCTTAAGTCTTCTCAGCCTGTAACACAGGTTATGGGAGTCAGATAGTGTCAACTGAATGTTGAATTTCCCCCACAGGCTCCTATGTTGAGCATTAGTCCCCAGCTGGTAGTGTTACCAAAGGATAGTGGAAACTTTACGAGGTTCAGGCCTAACTGCAGGAAGTAGGGAGTGAGGACATGAGTTTGAAGGTTATGGCTGGGTTCCCCTCCTCTCTGTTTTTTTTTTTTTTCGAGGTAGGGTCTCACTCTGGCCCAGGTTGACCTAGATTCACTATGTAGTCAGGGTGGCCTTGAACTCACAGCAATCCTCCCACCTCTGCCTCCTGAGTGCTGGAATTAAAGGTGTGCACCACCACACCTGGCTTGTTTTTTAAAATATTTTATTTATATTTATTTATTTATTTGATAGAGAGGGAAAGAGAGAGAGAGAGAATGGGTGCACCAGGGCCTCCAGCCAGTGCAAACGAACTCCAGACACATGCGCCCCCTTGTGCATCTGGCTTATGTGAGTCCTGGGGAATCAAAACTGGGTCCTTTGGCTTTGCAGGCAAATGCCTTAACTGTTAAGACATCCCTCCAGCCCGATCTCTGTTTTTTGTCCACTATGAGGTAAACAGGCTCTGCTATGTGGCCCCATTTCCAGAATGCTCTGCCTCACTGTGTGCCCAGAATGAAAAGAGCTGTGTACTATTGATGGGAACCTCTGAGACTAATCCAAAGTAAGTCATCTTTAAAACTTTTTTAAAAAAATTTTTATTAAGTAGAAACTTTGTATGGACACATCATGTGTTGGTATCATTTCCCTCCTCCCTGCCCCCATTCCACTGAAGGGCCCCCTCAGTGGGATTGCTGGTATTCACCATGGCATTGTGGGTTATGAATTGTGAGAGCAGCAGTCAGTCATTATGGGGGGCAGGCAATGCCTCTGGACATTCTCTTCTATCTTGTGGCTCTTACCATCTTTCTGCCCTCTCTTCTACAAAATTACCTGAGCCATGGTGGGTGTGTTTTAAGTCTTCTTTAGTTTTCAGCTCTCAGCTGCTTCTGGATTTCTGCTTTGGTACATTTTGAGTATCCTCAGTGTCTGTCTCCATTACCCTGGCACTGGTTATCACGTATGGTGATTAGAATAGATGTTCCTCAGCCGGGTGTGGTGGTGCACGCCTTTAATCCCAGCACTCGGGAGGCAGAGGTAAGAGAATCGCTGAGAGTTCGAGGCCACCCTGAGACTACATAGTTAATTCCAGGTCAGCCTTGACCAGAGTGAAAACCCTACCTCGAAAAACCAAAAAAAAAAAAAAAAAAAAAAAAAAAAAGGATAGATGTTCCTCAATAGATTCAGAAGTTTTATTCAAGCTTGTAACTTGGCTAGAGGAGGTGTTATTGGGGGTGGATTTTGAATTTCCAGCCTGAGATATGAAAGTGCCTGAGTTGTGCCTGGGGTTTCTGAGTGTGCTTGCTTATGCTGGTGGTGGTTGCTTTTCTTTCTCTGCATGGGCCTGTGGAAGTGGGCCAGCTTCTACCATTATGGAACTTTCTGTCTATATGTAAGCTTTAATAAATCCCTTCCTCCATAACTGTGCCTGGTTTGGAAGTTCATCCCAGCAACCTGAGGCTGACGGCAACATGAGGCTTGCCATTGAAGCAGCACTTTCATTTTTTTTCAAGGCAGGGTCTCAGTCTAGCCCAGGCTGACCTGGAAGTCACAGCAATCCTCCCACTGTCTCTGCCTCTCGAGTGCTGGGATTAAAGGTGTGTTCCACCACATCCAGCTCTTTTCTTTAAAAAAAAAAATGTGTGTGTGCGCGCGCATGCACGTGTGTGTGTGTATGGGCATGCCAAGGTGTCACTGTGCAACCAGCTTTATGTAGGTACTTGGGAATTTAATCCTGGGCTGGCAGGCTTTGCACGCAAGTGTCTTTAACCCCTGAGCCATCTCCCCAGCCCCTTTTCATGTTATTATTTAAGCACATTTTTCTAGGAAAAAAAGCTTACTCAGATTCTTTGTTTTTAAAGAAATTATTGAGTTGTCACAGTTCTTACATATATTCTAAATAAAAGATTGTCAAATATATGATTTGCAAATATTTCCCCTAGTTTGTGTTGACATTTAACTAGTTCTGAGACAAAAATATTGTTACAGCCGGGCGTGGTGGTGCACGCCTTTAATCCCCGCACTCAGGAGGCAGAGGTATGAGGATGCCGTGAGTTCGAGGACACCCTGAGACTACATAGTGAATTCCAGGTCAGCCTGGGCTAGAGTGAGACCCTACCTTGAAAAACCAATATATATATAGTTACAGAGACCATACTGGCCAAATCTGATTTTTTATCTTTTCTACTGTACCTTTTACATAAAGAAAACATGGTCTGGGTGCTAGGGAGATGGTTCAGCAGTTAAAGGCACTTTCTTGTAAAGTCTGCAGGTCTAAGTTCAATTTCCCAACACCCAGGTAAAGCCAGATGCACAAAATGGCACATATGCCTAGGATTCATTTGCAAGCAAGAGAGGCTGCCTCCAATAAATGTTTTTTTTTTTTTTTTTTTTTTTTTTTTTTTTTAAGTAAAACACATTCTGTACCAATGATCAGTTGCTCTTTATTTCCCTCACTGAACTATCTTGGCACCTTTGTTGGAAATGGTATTGATCCTAATGAATGTGTTTATTTCTGAATCCTCAATTCCACCCCATTGATCTATGTCTATTACACCAGCATCACACAGTGATGATTGGTGTAGCATTGTAGGAAACTCTGAAATCAAGAAGTGTGAGTCCTCCAATTTGTGGGTATTTTTTCAATATTAGTTTGGTTTATTCAGAGTCTCTTAGATGTCTATTTGATTTTAAGATCAACTTGTCAATTTGTGTTTAGGATTCTTATAAGGACGACAGTGAGACTATAGTCCAGCCTGGCGAGTACTGCGGTATTAATTATGCTCAGGCTTCGGAGTGAATATGGAATGCTTTTGCATTATTACATCTTTATTTTTAAAAAATTCGATTTATTTGTTTATTTATATATTTATTTAAGAGAGAGGGGAGGAAGGAAGGACACACCAGGGCCTCCTGCCACTACAAATGAACTCCAGACGCACGTGCTACTTTCTGCATCTGGCTTTGCATGGGCACTGGAGAATTGAACCCAGGACATCAGGCTTTGCCAACAAGCACCTTTAACCACTGAGCAATCTCCCCAGCCCCATCTTTACTTTTTTTTTTTTTTAAAAAAAAAACATTTTGTTTATTTATTTATTAGCAACAGAGAGAGAGGGAAAGAGTCACAGAGAGAGAGAGAATGGGTGCTCTGGGGCCTCCAGCCACTGCGAATGAACTCCATATGTGTGTCCCCTTGTGCATCTGGCTTACATGAGTCCTGGAGAATCGAGCCTTGAACCGGGGTCCTTAGGCTTCACAGGCAAGCACTTAACTTCTAAGCCATCTCTCCAGCCCCCATCTTTACTTTTTAAAGTAACATTTTAACATGATGTATTAACTTACTTTAGGATTTTCACCCCTAGCATCTTTAGGGTAAATCCAGCCTATCATGGTGTCTAATCCTTTTCATATGCATATTCCTCGATTTGATTTGCCAGTACTTCCTTGAGCTTCTCAGATGTATAGATTTCCAAGTTTAGGGCATTTTTACTACTATTTCAAATATTGTTTTCTTTCCATTTTTCTTCCATTATGAGTGTTTGTGTATTTAATGGTGCTGTGTATGTCTCTAAGGATTGGGTGATCTTTATTCACTCTCCCAAGTACAGAATTTCTATTATTGTGCTTGGAAATGACATGTATGTTTGTGTACCCTCCTGTTTATTGATATAGTGTCATCAACTAATCCTTTTCTTATTTAAATATGGCTCATTTTAGTTCTTTGAAAATGTAATAGCTGCTCTTAAGTCCTTTTTCAATAAAGTCAATAAACTGGTTTTCCTAACAGGTAAATCCTATCGTTTTTTTTTTTTGTTGTTGTTGTTGTTGGTGGTGGTGGTGTTTGTGTGTTTGTGTTTTGAGGTATATTCTTGCTCTAGCTGAGACTGACCTGGAATTCACTATGTAGTCTCAGGCTGGTCCCAAACTCAGAGCAATCCTCCTACCTCAGCCTCCCTAGTGTTGGGATTTAAGTGCATGAATCACCACACCCAGCTTATATGATGATTTTTTTTTGGTATATGGGTCACACTTGTTCCTATCTCCTAACATTTTGCTGGACTAAATCCCAGATAATATATTGTAGCAACTGTGGATACAGATTCACTGTTCTGGGGCTTGTTGCTGTTTACTTCTTTGTTTGGTGTCTATGATTAATCCTCATACTTAATCCTCAGCTGGTGAAGCCTTTAGGTCATAGAGCCTTGCACGTGGAGGTATGCAATTGGGGGTGAGTCTTGGGGATATTGTAGCTTAGTCCCACTTGCCTGTGTTTGATAGACCACTCTTGTTGCTACTTACTGTGCAGAGGTTACCCAACTTCCTGCTCAGGCCTGTCATGCTTTTCCTACCATTATGAAGCTTTTTGAAATTATAAGTTGTTAATAAATCCTTTTCTTCCATAAACTGATTTTTTCAAGCAAGTGCCTTTAACCACTGAGCCATCTCCTCAGGCCCGATAAGCTGCTTTGGCGCAGGTATTTTTTCCCAGCAATAAGAAAGTAACTGCTACACCTAGCATGTGCAAGGCCCTGGGTTCGATCTCCAGTACTTGGAAAATGTAATGCACATTTTAGATGATTTTAAAAAATTTTTTAGTAAGCCATTTTACTATGTTAATAAAAGCTATACAGGGCACTATCAATTTATCTACTTTTCTCTGCAGATCAACTCTAAGACCAGGGGGTGGAGTGGGGTGGAATATATTATACAAAGACAAAAGGTTAGAAACAGGGCTGAAGAGATCACCTAACAGTTAATGCACTTGCCTGTGAAGCCTAAGGACCCAGGTTCGATTCCCTAGTGCCCGTGTAAGCCAGATATATAAGATGGCGCATGCGTCTAGAGTTTGTTTGCAATGGCTGGAGGCCCTGAAGTGCCCATTCTCTATCTGCCATTTCCTCTCGCTCTCTCCCTCCCTTTCTCTTCTCCCCTTGTCTCTCTCGCTCAAGTAAATAAATTATTTTTAAAAGTTAGAAACCTAATAGCTCAATAGCATTGGACATGAAGTCAATATCTATAATGCCAACAATTTTACAGAAACACTGACTAAAGAATATATTCTATTTACTTGCAATAGTAAAACACATTTTCCCATTTTCAGGTATCTTTTGCACTGAAACAGAATATTTTATGAAAATCCTTTGGAGGCCTGATGAGATGGCTTAGTGGTTAAGGTGCTTGCCTGAGAAGCAAAGGATCCAGGTTTAATTCCCCAATATCCATGTAAAGCCAGATGCACAAGATTGCACATGCATCTGGAGTTTGTTTGCAGTAGCTAGAGGAGCTGGTGCGCCCATTCTCTATCTGCCTCTTTCTTACTCAAATAAAATAGAAAAAGAATGCTTTTAAGGGATGGAAAGGTGGCTTAGTGGTTAAGGTGCTTGCCTGCGAAGCCTGAGGCCCCAGGTTTGATTCCTCAGTACCCAATGTAAGCCAGATGCACAAGGTAACACATTTGTCTGGAGTTCATTTTCAGTGGCTGGAGGCTGTGGCATGCCCATTGTCTCTCTCAACATCTGCCTCTCTATCTCAATCTCAAATAAATAAATAAATAAATAAATAAATAAATAAATAAATAAATAAAATATTTTTAAAAATCCTTTGGCTTTGCCATGAAAAGTCTTCAAAATAGATTTGTCAAATAGCTATATTTGGCTTATTTGTATAGTCATATGACTAACCTTAAATGAATAAAAATTGATCAGAGTAATACAGGTTAAAAAAAAAAAAGAGTCCAGGGGATTATAATATTACAAAAGACAAACCTAATGGAAAGTATTTTTCTTTCAAAAAGTTTCTTGAATGACCTGAAGATTGTTAGGGGTCTGATTTCATGTAAAATAACATGAAAAATATTCCCTTCTCACAATTGAAATTATACATGATTATAAGGACCAAAGCAACATCTTCTGAAAATCAGTATGGTATTTATCTGGAGAACTAACTTGAAAATAAAAATTATCCTTTGTTGAAAGTATCACATTTATTTCAAAGTAGCTAACAAGCTTCCCAGGTATGCAGGCAACATTCCACAGCATGAAACACACCTTAAGGAATCATAATTCTGACTTTATTTCACTTAAGAAATTAGTTGATACTTAATTGCACATATTTATGAGGGTTTGTTTGTATATTTTAATACAAATACATAGTGTCCAATAATCAGATCAGAGTAAATGGCATATTTATTATCTGCAACATTTATAACTTCTCTGTGCTATGGAGCATTCAGATTCTTTTCTAGTAGTGATTTGGAAATACACAATTGATAGCTGGCAACCAGAGTTAACATATGAAGCTATGGATCACTAGAAGTTGTTCTCCTATTCAACTGCACCCCCTATACCTGAAATCTATCCTTCCCTTAACTCAACCTCTCTCTGGTAATCACTACTCTACTTCTGAGGCCAGCTTTTTAAGCTTCTGCAAGTGAGAATGTGCAAATACTCCCTCCTTTTTGAAACACCTTTTTCACTGGGCTTCCATCCCTGCAGTCTTTTTCTTGTAGTTCATTCGTTAAGTCCTTAGACTTCTGTTGGTTCCTCCTGTTCTCTAATTGTAATGCTGCCATAACCTAAGGGTTGTTCTTTGCCACCTCTTCTCTAATTGCATATGACTTTACCCAATGCCATGGATACTACCTGATAACCTCCACATTTTACTTTTTTAGTTCTAAATTGTACCCTGATGTCCAAACTTAAATATTTAATTGTCTACTCAGCCATCTACAACCTAACATGAACTAAAGAGAACTCAATTCCATACTTCTCTAAACCTGTTCTTCCTCTAACTTGCCTCCTTTGTATCTCAAAACTCATCTAGTTGTTCAGATCAAAAATCTCGAAGTCATCTTTTCTCTTTCCTCCTACTCCTCAGATCCAAGCTACCAGCCCATTCTAACCTCAAAGCTTTCAAAATAGAGCCTATCTCCAATACTCACTTCTCTGTCATTCATGACATTCATTAAATACTCTTGCCTGGGATACTAGTTGACCTCTGATTTCCTCTTCAATCCTCTCCATCCTAGCTTTCACATTACAGCTCCAGATTCCACAAAGGTAAGTCAAATGCCACTCCTCTTCTTGATCTCTTCAGTGGCTTCCACTTCCATATAGATGTCAGGTTACAAGGACCTTTCACTAACTAGTCACTAGATCTCTCCTGCTATTTCCTTTCTTAGCACTTTTAGTCACTATGTTGTAGCCTCACTAGCTTCTCTGCTTCTCCTCTAACACACCGTGAAAGTTAGCACTTTAGAGCCTTTTTACTTGTCTTCACTTGTGATCAGACTGCTCTTTTCTCAAGTACCATGCAGACGCTTATTTCACTAGGGTCTTGGCCCATGTCAGCTCCTCAAATAGGCTTTCTCTAAACACCTTTCCACTTTCTGTCCCTATTTCTTGCTTCTTATTCACAGCAACTGATATTCCACATTTGTTTATATTGTTATCTGTCATTTGTATTAGAATGTAAATACCATAAAACCAGTACTTTGCATTGGTCACAAATGTAGAACAAGCATACAGAACAACCTGTCACACAGCAAGGAACTTAAAAATATTAATTAAATCAATTGATGGATGAATGATATCTCTAGACAGATCACTATCTAATATGACTTTTTTTTTCATAATGGAAACAAACAACAACAACAACAAAACGTAAGAATGTGCCCGGAACGACAAATTCTTCATTCCTCTAAAATGCTGTAAAATTTATTAAAAGAAAAATATTCAGTAGTAGTGAATTGTCAGTAAAATATTCTAGCAGAATGGATTTTTTAAAAGCTTCAGAATTGTTTCTGAAAGCAAAGTTGCAGGGGCTGGAGAGATGGCTCAGCAGTTAAGGCACTTGCCTGCAAAGTTGCAGTTAGTTTATTTAGAACTGAATACTTAAAATCTGAATAAACACATACACATAGACACCCAAATAAAAGAGTGGTTTCAAGAATTCAAAGCAATAAAAAACCTGAAATATCTTCATTATCCCCACAGTCCTCTCATCAAACTGCTTCCAGGGAAGACCTAGTGAGCCATAAACTTCTTAGGACTCTTAGAGTCATGTCTTACATCCTATTCTCAGAGCTGATGTCATTCACATAAGATAAAATTGCAATATCTCTGGAGATTTCACAGATGTAGCAGGGTATTTTGTATAAGTATGCTTGTGGTGATTAACTATTACTGTACATGACCTCTTCTACCAACGTAGAATACAAAAATGTAACAAAACTCCCAACACAAAGAAAGACGTGCCTTTTTATGTGTAATTCACTGAAAACCGAGCCTGGTGATAAAGAGGTCAATTTTCATTAGTAGGCTAAAAATCTATATTCAAATAATGTTAGCCATACCAAAGCTCTCCTGAGACATAGACAGAAGGCCACTGAGTATTCCATGAAGATGGCACTCTACCAGGGAAATGAATATGAAAACTCAAGCTGAGCTACTTGACCTCTCTAGCAATGAGGAATTTAGTCTAGCAGCTCAGTTTGCTTACAACAACATTCTTTTAGTATTCACCACTGCAGGAATGTTCTCCAATCAGGGGACAGAAGAACGATGAATATTACTTTTAAGGAAAAGTTTCAAACCTTGTAAACCCTCTGAAAATAAATAGTCCAAATAACAGTTCCATTTCTTCCCCTGTGGGCACAGAAAAAGGAAAATTATTCATTGAATATGCATATTTATTCTCTAAGAAAAGTTCACAACATCCTGGATGCACATGGCAAGAAGTAGCTCATTAGAACAGTCATCAAGTAATATTCAAACCAGAAAAGTACCCCAAATCCCCCTTTTCATTATATTGGCAAAAACATTTCATCTGAGCAAAGTATCATGAAATGGAAATGTGCCATCATTTCCCTTTTCTAGAAATTTAAAATCGGAAATAGAAAACATAGGAACAGTCGTTATTATATTACTTCCTATACTGTATACACAGCATGCATTTCTACAATAGTGAGATGATCGTACATCTTTGTTTCCATGCAACTGTCAGTGAGAAAATAAACGGTCACAATAACAAGAGTCGAACCATAACAAATTGCATACTAGAGAAGAATGAAGATGTACACCAAGGAGTTTAATAAGTCAATGGAATGAATCAAGTAAACAAATATTTCACTTTGAATTTTGAGAGGTAGAAGATGGGGGGGTAAATGTATATAATTTCTTGATTAAATTATGTTCCATGAAATCTCTGGCTATGATAAAAGTAAATTTACTTACACAAATTGAGCTCAGGTTTACTCTCCTTTGTTCTGGTCTTTCCTTTAAAAAAAAAAGGAATTGGGGAGTTATGGAGATGAAATATTAGGTTAGCAATAATCACCAGATGGCCAGGCATGGTGGCACATGGGAGCATTCCAGCACATGGGAGGCAGAGGTAGGAGGATCTCTATGAGTTCAAGACCAGCCTGAGATTATAGAGTGAGTTCCAGGTTAGCCTGGGCTAAAGTGAGACCCTACCTCACAAGAAAACCAAAACAAAAAAATTACCAGATAGTCTGAGGAGATTGCTCAGTGGTTAAAGACACTTAGACACTTGTTTGCAAAGCCTGCTGGCCCAAGTATGATTCCCCAGTACCCATATAAAGCCGAATGCACAAAGTGGTACATGCATCTGGAGTTTGTT
Source organism: Orientallactaga sibirica (assembly GCA_036365145.1). Lineage (NCBI taxonomy): Eukaryota > Metazoa > Chordata > Mammalia > Rodentia > Dipodidae > Orientallactaga > Orientallactaga sibirica. The sequence continues at coordinate 690,211 of JAEOAD010001221.1, forward strand.
TGCAGTGGCAAGAAGCTCTGGCATGCCCATACTCACTCACCCTCTCTCTCTAATAAATAAAAATTTAAAAATTACCAGATAATTAATATAATTCTTCTCACACTGATTTACCTTGTTAAGTTCTATTCCTAATATCACTCTTGGATTCCTTTTAAACGAATACCCACTAAACCCTCCATATTTCCTTCTTCCTAGGATAGACAGAAGAAAAATAAAGGCATATTTGGTACAATAAGCACTGCTTAGCTTATCCGTGGCCTTGTTTTTCTATTGTGTCCTTAGCCCCTAAAGTGAGATGGATGATGTTAAAGGGTTTATTTATTTATTTTAGGAATGTGATGCTTGGATTTAGTCAGAAAGGTTATGTGGTAGTTTGAATATATGTCCCCCAATATATTCAATGTTTTATTACTTTATAGTTTGCATCTGCAATCACCTTGCTAGAGGCAAGGTCACTGGGGCCTGGTCTTAAGGTGTGGTGATGGTTTGAGAGTCCATTGTAAAGATATGCAAATGTGCCTAGTAGGAGTTCCTGAAGTGTGCTGTGTGACCTTTTGGCTGTAGTTTTGCTCTGTGTGCTGTGGTGGCTGGTTGGCTTTCTCTCTCTCTGCTTGGCCCTGTGGAGAGCAGGCCGCTTCTCTTGCCTTTATGGAACTTCCCCTGGATCTGTAAGCTTCAATAAATAATATCCCTTCCTCCATAACTGTGCCTGGTCTGGAAGTTCATCTCAGCGAACCTGAAGCTGTCTGCTACAGTAAAGTGGTACCGAGGAGTGTGGGGTGAGATGAACCTGACCGTGTGGATATTCATCTTTTGGAACCTTTGTTTTGGAGGAATGGGCATGGACTTGGTGCTTGCAACTGAAGATGCCTTCTGGAGTGGTAAGCCAAGTTTTATGGACTATTCTGATGAGAGTTTGAGAATGCTAAGTGCAGACAGTATTGAACTTCGAGGCTTGGCTTATGAGCTTTCTAAGGGGAAGGAAAGACTGCAGAGGACTTTGTTGGAACTGGGCTACTGGCATAAGGGATGGCTGCGTTCCGCTATCCAGGCCCAAAAAGTTTGATCAAGGTTAAATTTGTAATGGACTGATGTGCTTGGCTGAAGATATTGTACTGAGATTTTAAGATTTTAAGTTGGAAAACGTGAAGCAAGTTAAAAGTAGAGGCATTGAGGCTGGTTTAACTGCTATTGTCAAACACATTAGCAATCTTAAGGAAGGTGGAAGGAAGGTGGCCAGACTTGATTTACATTAAAACAATGGAGAGGATGCCTGAGGAAAGACTGTTAAAAATGCAAATTCTTGGAAAGAGCTGACTGGAGAAGGAACCTGCTTTTCCTGCTTTTCAAGACTATGATTTATTTTGTCCCTGGGTTTAGAATATGGCTGTGTCCTGCACACCTGGTATTAGTTTTGGAAATATGAAAAATGCATGGAGTGGTCATGAGTTGCACACGGTTCCAGGAGCCGCTGCTGAGATGCGGCATGAGGCAGGGCATGAAGACCCTCAGGAATAGGTGGAAGAGCCTTTGGAAGATGGACCGTGGTTTGCACGGAGACCTGAAGATGTTTTGGAAATACCAGGACTGTGCAAAAGGGCTACCGTGGAGTGGAGTGTTGGCATGGGATGAAAGTTTTTTCCTGGCGACTTTGCCCAGCTGGAGGGGCGGGATTGGAAAACCTGGAGACTGTTAGTCTCTGGTTATATTGAACTTGAACTGCAGAAGTCTGATGACTGCTGATGGTGGTTGAGTTTGCATTATTCTAGTCTCTCCTTGCTATGCCTTATACCAGTTAAAATGTTTACTCAGTGCCTTTACATGTTGAAAGTATTTAACTTGTTTGATTTTATAGGACTCACTATCTTAAGTTGATCAAGACTGTGAGAACCTTTGAAATTGGACTGAGTACAATTTACAATGTGTGATAGTTATAAATCTGTTGGGGGGCCAGGAGCTAAATATATTGGGGGCCAGGGGCGGAATGTGGTAGTTTGAATATATGTCCCCCAATATATTCAGCGTTTTACTACTTATAGTTTGCATCTGCAATCACCTTGCTAGAGGCAATGTCACTGGGGGCCGGTCTTAAGGTGTTAATGGTGGGTTTGAGATTCCATTGTAAAGATATGCAAATGTGCCTAGTAGGAGTTCCTGAAGTGTGCTGTGTGACCTTTTGGCTGTAGTTTTGCTCTGTGTGCTGTGGTGGCTGGTTGGCTTTCTCTCTCTCTGCTTGGCCCTGTGGAGAGCAGGCCGCTTCTCTTGCCTTTATGGAACTTCCCCTGGATCTGTAAGCTTCAATAAATAATATCCCTTCCTCCATAACTGTGCCTGGTCTGGAAGTTCATCTCAGCGAACCTGAAGCTGTCTGCTACAGGTTATAGGGAGATTTTTTTCAAAGTACTCCTGAATACTCCTCTGCATCTCATTGGAGAGTGGTGGAATAACTCCCTTTTTTTTTTGTTTTGGTTTTTTGAGGTAGGGTTTCACTCTCATAACTCCCTTTTTATCTCTTATTAATTTGGGTCATAGCTTCCTTTCTTTTGGTTAGTTTCGTATGGAATTTGTCAAGCCTATCTGATTTTGTGTATTTTTCTTTTAGTCTCTGCTTCAGTAATTTCTGTCCTCATCTTCATTATTTCTGGCTGTGTACTGCATTTGGGTTTAGCTTGTTGCTTTTTCTAGAACCTTGAGTTGCACTGTTGTTATTTTTTCAAGATCTCTCTGATATTTTGGCATGTGTGTGTATGTTCATGTATGTGTGGGTACACATATGTGCATTGTGTGTGGAGGCCAGAGGCTAATGCCAAGTGTTTTCCTGAATGTCTCTCCACTTCGAGCTCACTGATTTGGCTAGTATACCTTGCTGGCAAGCCATGGGGCTCCACCTCCTCCCCAGCACCAGGATTATAAGCATGCACTACTATGCTTGGTATTTATGTAGGTGTTGCAGATCTGAACTAGCGTCTGTATGCTTGAACAGACAAGCACTTTACTCATGAACCATCTTCCCTTTCTGATTTTTTAATGTGAGTGCTTATAGTTATAAGCCTTCCTTTTGGAACTGCCTTGGCTGGAAGTTCTGGTAGGTTATGTTTTCATTTTCATTTGATTCTAGGATTTTTTTTAAAGTTCTTCCCTGTTTTCTTCAATGACATTGTTCATTTAAAAGTACATTATTCAAGCCGGGCGTGGTGGCGCATGCCTTTAATCCCAGCACTCGGGAGGCAGAGGTAGGAGGATCGCCGAGAGTTCGAGGCCACCCTGAGACTACATAGTTGATTCCAGGTCAGCCTGGACCAGAGTGAGACCCTACCTCGCAAAACCAAAAAAAAAAAAAAAAAAAAAAAAAAAAAGTACATTATTCAGTTTCCTAGTATTTGTGTGTTTTTTGTTTTTCCCTCTGTTGGCCTCTAGTTTTATTCCATTATAGTCTAATGAGATAAGGAATTATTTCCATTTTTTTTGTATTTGTTAAGGCTTACTTTGAAAACTGACCTGAAACTTTGAAAATACTAGAGGAAAAAGGTAAAAATTTCAAGATAATCCTAGGCAAATATTTGCTGAACAGGACACATAATAGGACAGGAAACAATCCCAAGAGTTGACAATTGCAATTATAAGAAACTGAGAGGTTTCTGCACCAGCAAAGGAATGATCACCAGAGTGCAAAGACAGACTACAAGCCGGGCGTGGTGGCACACGCCTTTAATCCCAGCACTTGGAAGGCAGAGGTAGGAGGATCGCCGTGAGTTCGAGGCTACCCTGAGACTACATAGTGAATTCCAGGTCAGCCTGGACCAGAGTGAAACCCTACCTTGAAAAAAAAAAAAAAAAAAAAAAAAAAAAAAAAAAAGAAGAAAGACAGCCTACAAAATGTAAGAACATTTTTTGTTGTCTATACCTCAGATAAAAGTATATCTAAGAATTGCAAAAATTAAATATCAACCCCCCCAAAGCAAATCATTAAATAAGCTAACAAACAATAGTTTTCAAAAGAAAAAGACCAAATGGTCAATACTTTCCCAGTAGAGAAATGTAAACTAAAACTACTTTAGAGTTTCTATCTTGCCCCAGTCAGAATGGCTATCATTAAGAAACAAATGACAACAAATGCTGGCGATTATATGGGAATCCTTATTCATGGTTAGTGGGGGTGTAATCTAGCACAGTCATTATGGAAATCAGTATGGAGGTTTCTCAAAAATAAATAAATAATTTTTTTCTAAATGTTAGCATGTTAAATACTTATTTATTTATTTGTTTATTTGAGAGAGAGAGAAAGAGGGAGGGAGGGAGAGAGAGAGAATGGGCATACCAGGGCCTTCAGCTGCTGCAAATTTACTCCAGAAGCACATGCCACCTTGTATGTTTGGCTTATGTGGGTCCTGGGGAATCAAACCTGGGTCCTTCAGCTTTGTAGGCTAGCACCTTAACCACTGAGCCATCCCTCCAGCCCCCCCAAAATCAAATTTTAATGAGCCAGCTATACCACTCCTGAGCATATACCCAAAGGACTCTATATCCTACCACAGTGATATTTGCACATCTATGTTCATTGCTGTTTTATTCACAATAGCCAGGAAATGGAATCAGCCTAGATGAATCAAGAGATGAAGATAATGAAGATGTGGTACATATACACAATGGACTATTTTGGTAGTTTGATTCAGGTGTTCCCCATAAACTTAGGCATTCTGAATGCTAGGTCTCCAGCTGATGGAGATTTGGGAATTAACACCTTCTGGAGGCAGTGTATTGTTGGGGGTGGGCTTACGGATGTTATAGCCAGTTTCCCCATGCCAGTGTTTGGCACACTCTCCTGTTCCTGTTGTCCACCTGATGTTGGCCAGGAGGTGACGTCCACCCTCTGCTCATGCCATCATTTTCCCCTGCTATTGTGTAGCTTCCCCTCAAGTCTGTAAGCCAAAATAAAACTTTTTTTTCCCACAAGCTTCTCTTGGTTGGGTGACTTCTGCCAGAAATGTGAACCTGACTACAATAGACGATATTCAGCCATAAAGAAAAATGAAACCATGATATTTGTAGAAAATGGATAGACCTGGAAAACATATTAAGCAAATTATACTCAAATCATATAGACAAATACCATGTTTTCTCTCCCATGCAGATCTTAGATTAAAATTTTTATATATGTTTATATATGTGTGTATGGATAGGGACATGTCATGAAACTAGGAAAGAGACCATGAAGGGCTAGGGAGATGGCTTAGAGGTAAAGGTACATGCTTGAAAGGTACTTGCATGAAAGGGGGAAAAGAAGTCTTAAGGGAAGAGGGAGGAGGGAAAAGAGGGTAAGTAGAATAAACATGACATAGCCTGGCATGGGAGCTCACATTTGTAATATTAGCACTCAGGACACTGAGATATGAGGACTGCCATGAATTCAAGGCCAAACTGGGCTACAGGGTAAGTTCCAGGTCAGTCTGGAGACATTGCCTCAACACACACAAACACACACCCCCTAAGCCAACACAAGAAAATATATGACATCAAAGCGGGATTGGGGCTACTGGGAGAAGGAGGAAGAGGACAAGTGAGGGGGCAATGAAAGAGGATAAGAACCACAAAAGGACAGAGAAAGCCTGGTGAAGCAGCAGGCTGTGCACAGTAGATTATGAACTTCGAAATCTTCATCTATTTTCTGGTATTAGCTATCATATACATATTTCAATACATCTATGATTCACTGATTCTAAGACACAACACTTTTTAAATACTTTTTATTTTCTATTTATTTATTTGAGAGAGAAAGAAGCAGTTATAGAGAGAGAATGTTTGTAGTGGCTGGAGGCCCTGGCATGCCCAAACTCCAGACACATGCACCACTTTGCACCTGGCTTACGTGAGTCCTGAGAAATCAACCCTGGGCCCTTTGGCTTTGCAGACAAGTGCCTTAACTGGTAAGGCATCTCTCCAGCCCAACACAACACTTTTTAATATCACTGTATATCTAACACATAACACAATGCCTTTACTTGTTGTTTTTGAGGCAGGGTCTTGCTCTAGTCCACGCTGACCTGGAACTCACTCTGTAGCACAGTCTGGTCTCAAACTTACAATAAACCTCCTACCTCAGCTTCCTGAGTGTTGGGATTAAAAATGTTGGCTGCTTTTTTGTTTTGTAATGCTAGAGGTCAAACCTAAGGCTTTGTGAATGCTGCAAAAGCCCTTAACCACAAAGCTACATCCTTAGCCCCACAATGCCTGTTAATACTTAGAAATTTTATTTTATAATGACTGAAAAAATTGTTTTAGATATAGGCATATTTCATTGTATATATATTATTTATAAATGTTAAGTATATTCAAACTGGCAAAAACATTTTATGTGCCATAATGTTGACAATGGAGTATTTCTTAAAGAACTAAAAGTTATTAGTGCTAGTGTCTCAGGAATATAAAGGTAATGACTATTGATCCTCCATATCCACATATTCCACATCTGTGGATTAACCAACCTAGAATCAAAAAGATTTAGGGAAATCAAGAAAATTCCAAAAAACCAAACTTGAATTTGCTGGGTACTGAGTTTATATGAATGAAATGATGTTCAGATCTACCCTGTAGTAGTATGTAACTCCCACAGCACACACTGTTCAAGCAGTGTTCAGCTAGCATTTGGTTCATGTACTATGTTAAGGCACAATGGCTTCACCTGAACTGAACATGTTCAGAATGTTTTTCTTGTCATGATTCCCTAAACAATGTAGTATAACAACTATTTACATAGCATTTTCAAAAGATGGTTATTATATAATAAGCATATTATATAATTATGCTGATTTTGAATTAATTTTTATTAGAATATATTAATTATACTAAGTATAAACAACCCAGAGATAACTTGAAGTACAGACAATCTCAAACTTAACAGCTGAACTTAAGATCTATTAACTTTATGATGAACCCATTGGGACATAATCTCATCTTAAGTAGAGGAACATAAAGGGCCCATGTAAAAACTGTACCATTTGGTACAAGGGATGTATAGATTTTGTTAATAAAAGTTAGAAAGTGAATGAATGTGGTTTGGAATTGATGAAATTCAGTATATGATGATTAATTCTGTATTATATTTCTTTCTCTAGCTCTAGCAGGGTCTCACTCTAGCCCAGGCTGACCTATGTAATCTAAGGGTGGCCTCGAACTCACAGCAATCCTCCTACCTCTGCATCCTGAGTGCTGGGATTAAAGGCATGTGCCACCACACCTAGCAGCTCTAACTTTTGTTCTTTGCTCCAAGTCCCTATTTCAAACTGCCTTACAAACATTTTTATCTTGGATGTCTAACAATCTTCTTAAACTTAACCAGGTCAAAACAGAACTTGATTCTCAATTGTCCTCCATGAAGAAAATAACCTCACTAGTTCTTTCATCAGATTTTTCCTATTAATAAATTTAATCACCATTGATCCAATTGCTCAAGTAAACAATACCCATAAAAGTCCTTTGCTCATTCCTAATTCCAATCAAACTATCATCCAAAGACCTTCTGTTCTATATCTATATGTGCCTCAAAGCAGTCCATTGCTATTCGTCTCTGTTGGCACCAATACCACTGGGCTGAAGAGATGGCTTAGCAATTAAGTCACTTGCCTGTGAAACCTAAGGACCCATATTCTACTCTCCAGATCCCACGTAAGCCAGATGCACAAAGATGAGGAAAGTGCAAGGTGGCATGTGCCCACTAGGTGGTGCAACTGTCTGGAGTTTGATTGCAGTGGCTGAGGCCCTGGTGTGCCAATTTTCTCTCTCTCTCTCCCAAATAAAATAACATAAAATAAAATAAAATAAAATAAAATAAAATAAAATAAAATAAAATTTAAAAACACTATCACTATCTCTTCTAGACTCCAGCAAGTCTCCTGGTTGGTGTCCTTGCTTTCACAAAGGCCTCTTGCAAGCCATCCTCCACAAAGAAACCAGTAATCACTACTATACCTGACTAGATTTAAATGCTCAAAATTCTTCCCATTTTCTCATATTGCACTTTTTGTTGTTGTTGTTGTTTTTTTGAGGTAGGGTCTCACTCTAGCTCAGGCTGACCTGGAATTCACTATGTAGTCTCAGGGTGGCCTCGAACTCATGGCGTTCCTCCTACTTCTGCCTCCTGAGTGCTGGGATTAAAGGCGTGCGCTGCCACGCCTGGCTTCATATTGCACTCTTGAAGAAACTTACAAGATAGATGGCTCCTGTGTTGCTCTGAACTTTTTTCATTTAATTCACATTGTCTTTTAAGCACTGTACCACATTACCCTCATTTTCCTTGTGACTTTTGAGCCACTGCACCATTCCAATGTTGAGAATGCCCTTCTAAGTATTCTCAAATTGAGTCATCCTCATTGCTTGGAAGATAAAAATCAAATATCACCTTCTTTTAAAACTTCCCTAGGGCTGGAGAGATAGCTTAGTGGTTATGGCACTTGCCTGTAAAGCCTAACAACCTGAGTTCAATTCCCTAGTACCTACGTTAAGCCAGATGCACAAAGTGGCACATGTGTTTGGAGTTTGTTTATAGTGGCTGGAGTCCCTGATGCACCCATTCTCTCTGTTTCTCTTCTCTCTCTCTCTGCTTACAGACAAACAAACAAACAAACAAACAAACATATTTAATAAAAATCTTGATGGGCATGGTTGTGCACGTCTTTAATGCCAGCACTTGGGAGGCAGAGGCAGGAGGATCACCTTGGGTTTGAGGCCACCCTGAGACGACATAGTGAATTCCAGGTCAGCCTGAGCTAGAGTGAGACCCTGCCTCGAAAAAAAAAATCTTCCCTAGCCACCTTTCCCTGCCAATTCCACAGTCACTCGTTTACTTCCTTTGAAGTACTTATAAAAGTTTAAAATTATCATGCTTACTTATCACATGTTTAGTGTTTGCCCTCCCTAGGATGTCAACTTGGGTAGAGATGTACCTGACTTTGTCAGCATTGTATGCTAGTGCCAGGAAGCCAAGCATCACTAAATAAATACTTGTTAAGTGACTAAACAAACAAGGAAAACAAGTAGTTCTTAATCCAAAGGCAACTGTGATAAGAAAACACAGACCTTCAGAATTTCCTGAAATAGCTGGGTGTGGAGGCTCCCATCTGTAATGTTAGCACCTAGGAGGCTGAGGCAGGAGGGCTGTCGCTGGTTTGAGGTCAGCCTTAGCTAAAGAGTGAAAACCTGTGTCAAAAATACAAAAGAAGACATCACAATGGTAGAAGTGCTGGTTGGAGGGAAGAGGGGGTTCAGTGAAAAGGGCGTGGTGAGGGGGACAAAAGAGTAATGAGAGGGCATTATTATCAAAATAGATTACATTCATGAAATGTCAATAAAGTTAAAAAAAAACATTGGGTGTATCACAGCACTCCAGGATGCTGAGGTAGGAGGGTTGCAGTGATTTCAAGGCCAGCCTAGTCTGCAGAGTGAGTTCCTGGTTAGCCTGAGCTATACTGAGACCCAGCCTCAAAAAAAACAAAAACAAAAACAAAAACAAAAACAAAAACAAAAACAAACCAGCAAACACACAAAAAGAATTTGGGGAAATGTAGAATGTGTGTGTGTGTGTTTTAAAAATATGTTTTACAAATGAGTGAGTCAGGAAAATAAAATTTTCAGATAAACCAAAATAATTATTGTATCAGAAGTTATACGCAACATCTGAAAGGTAAGGTATTTAGAGAGTAATCAATTAGTTGGTGACTGGGGCTCGCAACTGTAAATCCCAGCACTCAGGAAGCTGAAGCAGGAGAATTACCCATGCCTTGGGACAAGCTAGGGCTATAGAGTGAGTTCCAGGCGAGCCTGGGCTACAGAACAAGAGCCTGACAACAAAAATAATGAAAAACCAAAGAAATGTAATGTATTAATCTATTTTTTCTTTTTCTTTCTTTCTTTCTTTCTTTCTTTCTTTCTTTCTTTCTTTCTTTTTTTTTTGTTTGGTTTTTCGAGGTAGGGTCTCACTCTGGTCCAGGCTGACCTGGAATTAACTACATAGTCTCAGGATGGCCTCGAACTCTCGGCGATCCTCCTACCTCTGCCTCCCGAGTGCTGGGATTAAAGGCATGCGCCACCACGCCCGACTCTATTTTTATTTTTCTAAGGCAGGGTTTTGCTTTATAGGTCATGCTGCCTTAGACTCAGTATGTAGCCTAGGCTGGCCTTGAATTCACAATATTCTTGCCTCATCTTCCAAGTGTTTGCTGGGATTACATGTGTATACTACCATGCCCAGCTTGTTGTATTAACATTAAAGTCCAGTATTTTTGAACTATATGGAAACAATATCAATAATAAAAATGGCAGTTTTACATTTTGTGAAATGTTCTCTATGCTAAAATTGCACTTTCCAGGATGAACCTTGCTTAAACATTTTAAAAACCATTTTCTCATTTAAAAGAATATATTACTAATCCTCTAAAACAAGTCTGTTTGCCTATTGTTCAAGTTGACAATATTGCTACTCCAAAGCATAAACATTGTAACTAAGTATCTCAGTGTCACAGAGAAAATAAATGACATGAAAATCATTTCCATTTTGTCTATGATTTATTACATGCTTTCCAAATAGGAATTACAGAAGATGCGGCTGTATTAACAGAGCATGAAGAAATGGAAACCAACTCATTTGAATGGGGAATTAAGATATAGAACTTCTACTAAAAGCAATTTAATAGTGCCCCATGTTTTTTTTTTTTTAAAATACCCTACGAAATCAATTCACTTTGCTTGATATATGTGAAATGACATTTGTTAGAGTCTATTTTAATAAAATCATAGACAACACAAATAATGGAGAATAAGAATTCCTTTCATCTACATTAGATTCATTAATGGCACACTATATAAACACAAAAAAGAATAAGGCAACCCTTTGTGCACTAGTAGGAAACAAAAACCAAATTTTTAAAAAAACAGGCGTGGTATCACACGCCTTTAATCCTAGCACTCTGGAGGCAGAGGTAGGAGGATCACCGTGAGTTCAAGGCCACCCTGAGACTACACAGTGAATTCCAGGTCAGCCTGAGCTAGAGTGAGACACTACCAAAAAAAAAAAAAAAAAAAAAGTAGCCATGCTGTAGATGTCTAAAGTACATCACCTTCAGCACTGCTAACCTTGTGGCTCAGAAGACTGAGGAAATGTCCTTTGTAAAATGCTTAATAGCATCTCTGGTCTCACCCACTAGATGTCACTATGCCCACTCTCCAGTTTGTGACAGCCAAAATTGCCCCCAGACATTGCCAAAGGTGTTGGGAAGGAAGCTGTCCTGAGTTGGGAATGATTATTGCTTTAAAGTGTTAGGAAGCAATTACTACCAAGGAGAACTTCTCATTAAGTTTTTTTTTTTTAATCTCTCCACTTCCCAAGGGTTTACAGGTCCGTACCACCATACCCAGTTAGTTTGAGGCTGGTGATCCAACCTAAAGCACTCTAGCATGTGAGTCACACTCTAGTTCTCCCCCAAGTTCTTAATTACAAAATTTACTTTTTCCTGTTAATGGTGGACTAGGTCCTTACTAGAACTCCCTAAGACAACTTTTTAAAAAAGTACTTTTTTCAGCCGGGCGTGGTGGCGCACGCCTTTAATCCCAGCACTCGGGAGGCAGAGGTAGGAGGATTGCTGAGAGTTTGAGGCCACCCTGAGACTACGTAGTTAATTCCAGGTCAGCCTGGGCCAGAGAGAGACCCTACCTCGAAAAACCAAAAAAAAAAAAAAAGTACTTTTTTCTAAATTTAAAAAGACTTCAAAATAAAGGGAAGATCTTCTTTAGAAAAATATTTTGGCTAAGAAACAAAGATCAAAAAATACATTACTGTTTTGCCACATTTATGGACTAGGTCTAGGCAATCATCACCAATATCCACTAACACTAGGGTTAGGAGATGGTTAAGATGGTAAAGCACTTGCCACACAAGCATAATGAACCCCAGCACCCACATAAAAGCCAGATGCAGCAGAACGTTGGGGAGACAGAGATAGGAAAATCACTGGGAAAACTGGCTAGCTTATAGCTAAATCTGTGAGTTCTGGGCTCAGTGAAAGAACTGTCTCAAAAACTAAGGTGAGGGGTAGAGAAATGGCTTAGTAGTTAGCGCACTTGCCTGTGAAACCTAAAGACCCAGGTTTGATTCCCCAGTACCCACATAAACCAGATCCACAAGGTGGTGCATGTGTTTGGAGTTCGTTTGCAGTGGCTAGAGGCCCTGGTGCACCCATTCTCTCTCATAAATAAATAAATAAATAAATAAATAAATAAATAAATAAATAAATAAAGTACTTTTAAAAATAAGGTGGACCTTTGATCAGAGAAGCTTCTTTTTGTCAGATGGTAGTGATTACTGGGGAGACTCAAAACCCAGTGCTCAATAAGACATCTGTATCACCCTCTCCAAGGCTCAGGCAACATTGCAAAAGATAGTGTAGAAAGAAGTTAAGAGCTAAGGGATGTGGAGGAGTATTCGGAACACTGTTTCCAGGATAAAAAGTGGCTATTGCATTCATGACCTCATAATGGTTGTCATTACCTGCATGAGACCTACAGTGTTACACCCATCAATATTTCATCATGGATGATGGAGGGGGGGAAAGACAACGAAGAGGGACTAGTTGGAAAGATGAAAGGTTCAGTGGAAAGCAGATGGGAAGATGGGGGAGCAAGAGGAGGTAATGGGAGGGGCTTATCAAAATATATTATGTCCATATGTGAAAATTATCAATAAAAAGTTTTCAAAATTGGGCTGGAGAGATGGCTTAGGGGTTAAGGCGCCTGCCTCCTAACCCTAAGAACACTGGTTCCAATCTCCAGGGCCCACGTTCAGCCAGATGCAAAGTGACACAAGGGCGCAATGCCGCACTTGGCCACAAGGGGGCGCACACATCTGGATTTCGTTCGCAGCAGCTTGACACTGCTCACGTGCCCATCTCTGTCTTCCTCCCTCTCTCTCTCTCTCTCTCTGTCTCTCTCTGTGTCTCTCTCCAAATAAAATAAGATAAAATAAAAAGTTTTAAAAAAGGTTTTTTATAAAAAAAAGTTTTCAAAACATAAGGTGGAGAATAATTAAGGAAGAAGCCTAATGTCAATCTCTCGCCTCCATACAAATGCACATGCACAGGCCCTTGCACCCACCACACACAGGTGCCCACACATACAATATGCATATACACAATATACACATGTGTAGACATGAGACATGTGTACACATGAGAAAAGAGAGAGAGAGAGAGAGAGAAAGCTCACTAAAAAATGGGAGACATCACATAGTAAGTTTCTTCAGACATAAATATACAATGTCATCCAAGGAACATTCTTGCAAGATAACAAAAAAAAAGTTTAGAAACATCTCCATCACACCTTCCAAGGCTCAGTACCCATTGGGGAAGAGGTAGCAGAGAGAATGTAAGAGCCAAAGGAAGAGCCAAAGGAAGGACATTGTAAGGGTAGGACTCCTTACAATGCACTCTTCCAGACACAAAATGGCCTGAATATCCATGACCTCATGGTGCCTGACACTACCTGCACAATACCATCATAATAGGAAGAAAAGATCATGACATCAAAATAAAAGAGAGACTGATTGAGAGGCAGAGGGAATATGATAGAGTGTAATTGCAAAGGGGAATATGTGGGGGGAATGAAGTTACCATGGTGTATTGTCTACAATTATGGAAGTTGTCAACGAAAAAATAAAATACACAAGTTTAAAATTTTAAAAGATCCAAAACCTGATCAAACCTTTAGATGTAGCTACCCACCTGTAGAAAACAAAGGAAGAGTGAGTAAATTAAGGATGAAAATGATGAGATGCAAACTGAAAAATTGTATAATTATCCTTGAGTAAAATACAAAATCTGTGCTGGAGGAATGGCTTAGCGGTTAAGGCGTTTGCCTGCAAAGCCAAAGGACCCTGGTTCGATTCCCCAGTTCCCATGTTAGCCAGATGCACAGGGGGACACCTGTGTCTGGAGTTCGTTTGCAGTGGCTAGAGGCCCTGGTGTGCCCATTCTCTCTCTCGCTCTCCCTCTTTCTGTGTCAAATAAATAAATAAAATATTTAAAAATATACAAAATCTGGCAAGAAAAAGTGTTTTAAAAACCCAACACTTCTTCAGTACTAAATGAGACATTACTTTCACACCCTCCAATGGCTCAGGGCTCAGGGACAATAGAGGAAGAGGTTGTGAAAGACTGTAAGAGCAGAAGTTTGGGGGGGAATGCTTTGGAATGCTGTCTTTCTGACACAAAGTGGTCATTGCATTCCTGACCCCATAGCAGCTGTCATAACTTGCATAAGACCTGCATAATACTGGGTCCATGAATAAATTAACATGCATGATGGAGGAGGACAAAAAAGAGACATCAATATAGAAGAGAGAAGAGTGGGAAAGTAAAGGGATTCAGAGGAGGGAATGGGGAAGTTGGACAAAGGAGGGAATAGAAGGTGATTATGTAATTTTTAAAATAAAAAATATTTTAAAAGGGCTGAAGAGATGGCTTAGAAGTTAAGGCACTTGCCTGAGAAACCTAAGGACCCAGCTTCTATTCCCCAGTACCCATGTAAGCCAGATGCACAAGGTGGCACATGTATCTGAAGTGTTCGTTTGCAGTGGATGGAGACCCTAGCACAACAATTCTCATTCTATATCTCTCTGCTTCTAAATACATAAAAAATGACTTAGCTAATTATTTAAAAATACTTTTAACAAAGGAAAATGGGAAAGGCCCAGCACTTTGTTGAAATTATCTGAAGGCATATAACAAATGAAAACTATTCAACTATTACTATGCTGGACATGATAATGCATGCCTTGCAAGCCCAGCTCTTCAGAAGCTAAGACAGGAAGATCAAAAGTTCAAGCTGGGCGTGGTGGTGCACGTCTTTAATCCCAGCACTCGGGAGGCAGAGGTAGGAGGATCGCCATGAGTTTGAGGCCACCCTGAGACTACAGAGTGACTTCCAGGTCAGCCTGAGCTAGAGTAAGACCCTACCTCGAAAAAAAAAAAAAAGTTCAAGACTGACTTCCGGTTAAGATGGCGGCATAGGAACCACGCCAAAACAGCCTAGAGCAAAAAAAAAAAAAAAAAAAAAAAAAAAAAAAAAAACAGCAAAATACACTCTTCAACTAAAAAGTGAGGTGTATAGTAAATTATTAACTGCAGCAGAGAAGTAGGAGAGATCCAGAGCGTCTAGAGCCCACAGAAGCAGGCAGAAGCAGCTCCAGAAGCAGCAGCGAGTTCCACCCCTCCACAGCCGCCAGGATCGGCCTGAGCCGCAGGAAAAAAACAACAGGTGAGGGGATTCTCCACTCACACTGGTCTCCTCACAAACTCAAGAAACGTGGAAGGAGGACGGCAGAGACCAACCGAGCAACTTGTGAGGAAGAAGATCGTGAGGACCAGCTGGTGGACTTCAGCCTCCCCTCCCCCACCACCAGCACAAGCACTAGTAAGCACCAGAGACATGGAGAAGAGAACTCACACAGCAACCTGCACGATCAGAGTAGAGACCCACAGACCCAGCCTGAGCCCACAGCACAGCAAAGAGGGACCCAAGTGGCTATGTAGCACAGCTGAGACCAAAGCTATCCCAAAAGGTAACTGGGATTACACCAGGTTAGTACCTGCCAAATAACCCTGGTATATAAGCTTGCATTGGAAGGGCTAATTGCACCATCCATGTCAGGGTAAATTATATGTTAAATCTGATGGATGGTTGGATTTGACATTCTTTTTTTTTTTTTTTTTTGGTTTTGCAAGGTAGGGTCTCACTCTGGTCCAGGCTGACCTGGAATTAACTATGTAGTCTCAGGGTGGCCTCGAACTCTCGGTGATCCTCCTACCTCTGCCTCCCGAGTGCTGGGATTAAAGGCGTGCGCCACTACACCCGGCGGATTTGACATTCTTAAATAAGGAATATTTTGGGATGCTTGTTCGTTGCTTCCTGATTTATATTGCCTTTGTTTCCTCTTCTGTCATTCATTGGGGAAGGGTCTCACTTGGTCACAAACTGACCTTGGAAACCTCTACAGACCAGAAATCTTAGCCTCCCGGTTGACAGGATTAAGGGTGTGGGACAACACACATCCTTAGGGACTGTGACTTTGTTAGAGTATCTGTCATAATACCTACTTTTGCATAAATACTCTGTGCTGTTTTTCATTGAATGTCTACATTGTTTAGTTAAGTTTTTAGAATTTGTCTGTATTCTGTTCCACTCAGCCTACTTGAATACTCTCATAGCAGGTAAACCCAACACCTAGGGTCACTTTTGTGGTTACTCTGAGAGTCTTAAGGGCAACACCTAGCACCTTAAGCTCCTACCCTGAAGATATATAACATCAGATTGATTGATATATCTAATGTTACTGCAGATAATTAGAAAATCCAAGCATTAAATTAATCCAAGATGCAAAAATCTCTACATTATAAGAAACACAAAAAATCAAGACAATATAAATCCACTAAAAAGTATTAATGCATCAGGAATGACCTTCAGTGACACTGATTGAGAGGAAATGCCTGAGAAAGATTTCAAAAGAATGATTATAAATATGTTCAAAGAACTCAAAGAGGAAATCAAAAGAATCAAAGAACACGCAAGAAACCAATTTAATGAAATAAGGAGGTCAATACAAGACATGAGTAAGGAAATAGAAATAATAAAGAAAACCCAGTCAGAAATATTAGCAATGAAGAACACAGAGAAATAAAAAAAACTCTGTAGAAAATCTCTCCAGTAAAATGGATGAAAGAGAGAACAGAATATCTAAACTAGAAGACCAGGAGGCAGATCTAATGCAGTCCAACAAAGAGAAAGACAAACTAATAGGAAGGTATGAATGGGAATTTCAAGATATTCGGGACACTATGAAAAGATCAAACATAAGAATTCAGGGTATAGTAGAAGAAGAATTTCACTCCAAAGGCATAGTAGGTGTTTTCAACAAAATCATAGAAGAAAACTTCCCCCAAGTTGGGAAAGAATTGCCAATGCAGATACAGGAAGCCTTTAGAACACCAAACAGACAGAACCTGGAAAGAACCTCTCCCCGCCATGTTATAATTAAACTACCAAACATACAAACCAAAGAAAATATATTGAAAGCAGCTAGAGAGAAAAGGCAAGTCACCTACAAAGGCAAACCCATCAGAATCAAAGCAGATTACTCAATACAAACTTTAAAAGCCAGAAGGGCTTGAGATGATGTCTTCCAAGTTCTGGAAGATAACAACTGTCAACCAAGGTTACTTTATCCTGAAAAGCTATCCATTCAAATAGACAGAGAAATAAGGACATTCCACAACAAAAGCAGGCTAAAGGAATATTTGAAGACAAAACCAGCTCCACAGAAAATACTTGAAAGGATCCTCCATGCTGAAGAGAAAGAAAAGCACACATATAAAGAACCTGTAAAAATAAGCCAGACTCCATTACTAGTTAATACAAGAAAGCAAAGGTAAAACCAGAAGAACTACAAAACAAGAAAAATGGCAAAAATAAATACACACTTTTCAACAATAACTCTTAATAATATCAATGGCCTGAATGTTCTAACCAAAAGACATAGGCTTGCAGACTGGGTTAAAAAGTAGGATCCATGCCGGGTGTGGTGGCGCACACCTTTAATCCCAGCACTTGGGAGGCAGAGTTAGGAGGATCGCTGTGAGTTCAAGGCCACCTTGAGACGACATAGTTAATTCCAGGTCAGCCTGGGACAGAGTGAGACCTTACCTCGAAAAACCAAAAAAAAAAAAAAAAAAAAAAAGTAGGATCCTTCAATTTGTTGCCTCCAAGAAACTTACATTTCTGCAAAAGATGGACACTATCTTAGGGTGAAAGGTTGGAAAAATGGTGTTTCAAGCAAAGGGGCCTAGAAAACAAGCAGGGTTCACTATCCTAATATCTGACAGGTAGACTTCAGGCCAACATTAGTTAGGAAAGATAATGAAGGTCACTTTATATTGATTAAAGGAACACTCCAACCAGAGGACATTACAATCCTAAACATATATGCACCGGACATGGGGGCTCCCAATTTCATAAAATTGTATTAGAACTAAGGTCACAGATAACACCAAACACACGTGTAGTGGGTGACTTCAACACCCCACTCTCACCAGCTGACAGGTCATCCAGGCAAAAAATAAACAGATGCTTTTGAATTGAATGAGGTCATAGAACAAATGACCTAACAGATATATACGGGACATTTCATCCAAATGCTACAGAACACACATTCTTTACAGCAGCACATGGAACATTCTCTAAAATAGACCATATATTAGGACACAAAGCAAATCTTAACAAATATAGGAAAACTGAAATAATTCCATGCACTCTATCTCATCACAATGGGATCAAACTACAAATCAATAGCAAGAAAAGCTATAAAGCATACACAAAATAATGGAAACTAAACAAAACACTACTAAATAATGAATAGGTCAATGAAGAAATCAAGAAGGAAATCAAAAAATTCATGGAGTCAATTGATAATGAGAACACAACATACCAAAACCTTTGGGATACAATGAAGGCAGTCCTAAGGGGGAAATTTATAGTTTTAAGTGCTTATGTTAAGAAATTAGGAAGGTCACAAGAAAACAACTTAATGCTGCACCTTAAGGCCTTCAAAAAAGAAGAGGAAGGCAAACCAAACATCAGTAGACAGGAAGAAATAATAAAGATTACGGCAGAAATTAATGAAATAGAAACCAAAAAACAATCCAAAGAATCAATGAAACAAAGAGTTGGTTCTTTGAAAGGATAAACAAGATTGACAAACCCTTAGCAAATCTGACCAAAAGAAAGAGAGAAGAGACACAAAAAATTTGGGATAAAAAAGGTACCATTACAATAGATACCAGAGAAATTTAAAAAAATCATAGGGACATACTATAAGAACATATACACCACTAAGTTTTAAAATCTGAAAGAAATGTACGATTTACTTGATTTATATGACCTATGTAAATTAAATCAAGATGAGATTAACCACTTAAATAGATCTATAACAAGTATGGAGATCCAAGCAGTTATCAAAAATCTCCCAACTAAAAAAAGTCCAGGCCCAGATGGATTCACTGCTGAATTTTACCAGACCTTCATGGAAGAAATAACACCAATGCTTCTTAAACTTTCCCATAAAATAGAAGAGGAAGGAATCCTACCAAACTTCTTCTACGAAGCCAGCATCACCCTGATACCAAAACCAGACAAAGATAGAACAAAAAAGGAAAATTACATGCCCATCTCCCTCATGAACATAGATGCAAAAATTCTCAACAAAATATTGGCAAACAAAATACAAGAATAGATCAGAAAGATCATTCACCCCGACCAAGTAGGCTTTATCCCAGAGATGCAGGGATGGTTCAACATATGCAAATCGATAAGTGTAATGCATTATATAAATGGACTGAAGGACAAAAATCACATGATTATCTCATTAGATGCAGAAAATGCATTTGACAAAATTCAACAACCCTTCATGATAAAAGTTCTACAGAGACTGGGAATAGAAGGAACATATCTCAACATAATAAAGGCCATTTATGACAAGCCCACAGCCAACATAATACTAAATAGAGAAAAACTTGAAGCTTTTCCACTAAAATCAGGCACAAGACAAGGGTGTCCACTGTCCCCACCTTTATTTAATATAGTACTGGAAGTCTTAGCCATAGCAATAAGGCAATAGACACACATAAAAGGGATACAAATTGGAAAGGAAGAGATCAAGTTATCATTATTTGAAGATGACATGATTCTATACATAAAGGACCCTGAAGACTCCACCAGCAAACTGTTAGAGCTGATAAACACCTACAGCCATGTAGCAGAATACAAAATAAACACACAGAAATTGGTAGCCTTCCTTTATGCTAACAACAAACACACAGAGGATAAAATCCAAGAATCACTCTCATTCACAATTGCATAAAAAATAAATAAATAAAGTACCTTGTGATAAACCTAACCAAGGAAGTGAAGGATCTCTACAATGAAAACTGTAAAACATTCAAGCGAGAAATTGCAGAAGACACTAGGAAATGGAAAGACATCCCTTGTTCTTGAATTGGAAGAATCAATATTGCAAAAATGGCAATCCTACCAAAAGCAATCTATACATTTACTGCAATCCCCATAAAATTTCCAATAGCATTCTTCACGGAAATAGAAAAAACAATCCAAAAATTCATTTGAAAGCACAAAAAACCTCGGATATCTAAAACCATTTTGAGCAACAAAAATAAGGCTGGTGGTATCACCATACCTGATTTTAACCTATATTACAGAGTCCATAGTAACAAAAACAGCATGTTACTGGCACAAAAACAGACATGTAGATAAATGGAACAGAACAGAGGACCCTGATGTAAGTCCGGGTAGCTATAGCCACCTGATCTTTGACAAAAATGCCAATAATACTCATTGGAGAAAAGACAGCCTCTTCAGCAAATGGTGCTGGGAAAACTGGATATGTATCTGTAGAAGGATGAAAATAGATCCTTACCTCTCTCCATGCAAAAGACTTGGGTCCAAATGGATCAAAGACCCTAATATCAGACCTGAAACTCTGAAACTCCTAGAGGAAAAAGTAGGAAAAACCCTTCAACATATTGGTCTTGGCAAAAAACTTTCTGAATATAACCCCAATCGCTCAGAAAATAAAACCACAGATCAATCACTGGGACCTCATGAAATTACAATGCTTTTATACAGCTAAGTACACTGTGAATAGAGCAAAGAGGCAAACTACAGAATGGGAGGAAATCTTTGCCAGCTATACATCTGACAGAGGGTTAATATCTAGAATATACAAAGAACTCAGAAAATTACATAATAAGAAATCAAGCAACCCAATTAAAAAATGGGCTATGGAAGCCGGGCGTGGTGGCACACACATTTAATTCCAGCACTCGGGAGGCAGAGGTAGGAGGATCGCCATTGAGTTCAAGGCCACCCTGAGACTCCAGAGTGAATTCCAGGTCAGCCTGGGCCAGAGTGAGACCCTACCTCAAAAAAAAAAAAAAAAAAAAAAAAAAAAAAAAGCCTATGGAACTAAATAGAGAGTTCTCAGAAGAAGAAATACAGATGGCATATGAACATGTAAAAAATGTTCTACATCCCTAGCCATCAGGGAAATGCAGATTAAATCTACGCTGAGATTCCATCTCTCACTCCTGTCAGATTGGCTACCATCATGAAAACAAATGACTATAAATGTTGGCGAGGATGTGGAAATAGAGGAACCCTTCTACACTGTTGGTGAGAATGCAATCTGGTCCAGCCATTGTGGAAATCAGTGTGGAGGTTCTTGAGACAGCTAAAAATAGATCTACTATATGACCCAGCTGTACCACTCTAGGCATATATACTAAGGACTCATTTTACTACCTTAGAGATACTTGCTTGACCATGTTTATTGCCATTCTATTCACAATAGCTAGGAAATGTAACCAGCCTAGATGTCCCTCAACTGATGAGTGGATAATGAAGATGTGGCACATTTACACAATGGAGTTCTACTCAGCAGTAAAACAAAATGAAGTTATGAAATTTGCTAGAAAATGGATGGATCTGGAAAGGATTATACTTAGTGATGTAACTCAGGCCCAGAAAGCTAAATGTCACATGTTCTTTCTCATATGTGGATCCTAGCTACAAATAATTAGACTTCTATGTGGGTAAAAATAAAACTCAGTAGCAGAAGCCAGTAAGCTAGAAAGGGGATATAAAGGGAATAGAAAGGGAGGGAGGGGTACTTAATAGGATGGAATTGTATATATGTAAGTAGAAGAACAGATTAATGGGGGGGTGAAGAGGCCTAAGTGAGGTCAGGAGAAGAGACTGAGTAAAGGAAAGGTGGAGGAAGGGCTAATCAAAATCTAAGAGGATATAAATAAGTCATATGGAAACCTACTTTTCTGGACAATGGAACCCTCAGAAGCTGTAGATTGTTACTAGAAAATTTTCAGTGCCAGGGATGGGATACTTTCTAGTGAGTTGTTGGCCAGGGCATTCACAGATACTCCCAAAACATTATAGGCCATTGCCAAGGCCCTGGGTTTTCTACCAGGAATAGATGGTAAGACCCTATTGCTGAAGACTCCACATACTTGGGCAGCAAAGTCACTGAGAAATCCTTCTGGAGCTGAGCTGAAAGCCTCCTCCATGTGGACAGCTGACAGAAAGTTGGAAAAAGCTACCCTGCATGCAGTTCAATGGGAGAGGGAAAACACCAGTGAAGATACTCAACAGTGAACACTGCAAGCTTTAAATTTGGCCATCCAAGCCAAATGAGCCAATGGGTGTAATAGTGGCATGTCTGTTATGGGGAAAACCAACTGCTCTCTAATTGGACTGGAGGTCTGCTCCTTGGGAGGGAATATATCCCTGATACTGAAAACCTATGACAGGGGTAGTCAGTCATGAGCCCTATGGGTGTAATGTCTGCTGGTATCTGGCTAAATGTATATACTATACTCACCAAACTACCCAGTAAGCACTTCTCTTAATGTCCACACCCATATATTAATGCTACTCTCACTTTTGGTTAGAGAAGCTTCTCTTCAGATGGTGGTGACCTTGGGATGACTCAGAAGGCACTATGGTGCTGAGAAGAAATGACAGAGGAGCGCTTAGCACTGAAATATCTTAAACCTACCTTCCAAGGCTCAGGGTCCATTGCAGAAGAGGGGTGGAAAGAATGTAAGAGCCAAATGAAGAGTAGGACTCCTTACAACGAACTCCTCCAGACACAAAATGGCCTGGATATCCATGACCTCACAGTGCCTGACACTATCTACACAAGACCATCATAATAGGAGGAAAAGATCATGACATTAAAATTAAAAGAGAGACTGATTGAGAAGGGGAGGGGATATGATGGAGAGTGGTGTTTCAAAGGGGGAAGAAGGGGGGCGGGAGGGGAGTATCATGGGATACTGCCTACAATTAAGGAAGTTGTTAATAAAAATAAATTTAAAAAAGTTCAAGACTGTTTTAAAAAAAGCAAAAACAAACAAACAACCCAAGAACATCTTCTAAAGCTCAATTAGTAAAGAACTTGAGCCATGACCTGCTCCTGGTTTGTATGGCTAAGTGTTCAAGGTTCCCTTCCTCCATCAAAGCCTTATACATAGCACAAAGCCTACAGTCCAGGATCAGCAGGCCAAGAGTACCAGAGAGCCATGACCATCTTTGCCATACTCACAAAGCAGAGATTCTATGTTTGGAGAGGTATCCTAAACAACAAGAGCCCAGTACGCAAAGTAGTGGCTCAGATATTTTTCTAGGTAGATTAAGATGTAGATGAAGAGAGCTACATAAACATTGGAGTTTTATTTAGCCACTGAGTAGGGCCCCCTGTGGAATAGGGGCAGGGAGGAGGGAAAAGATGGCATCATTATATGATGTATTCATACAAAGTATGTTCTGAATAAAAAAAATAAAATACTTATTTCAATAAAAAAGAAATGAATAAATAAATAAATTTGAAAAGTTTAAAAAAAATAAAGTTAGGGCTGGAGAAATGCCTTAGTGATTAAGACACTTGCCTGGAAAGCCTAAGGACCCAGGTTCCATTCTCCAGATCCCACGTAAACCAGATGCACAAGGTGGTGCATGTGTCTGGAGGCCCTGAAAAGCCCACTGTTTCTTTCTCTCAATCTCTCCCTCCCTCTCTGTCTCTGATAAATAAAAAAGTTTAAAAACAAATGACAGAAATCATATCATTGGCAGAAACTAGATGAAACAGGACATCATTATGTTAAGCAAAGTAAGCCAGCCTCAGAAAAACAAATATCACATGTTTTCACTCATATGCACAATCTAGATTTAAAAGCATACATAGGGCATGGTTGTGTGGGCCTATTATCCCAGAATTGGAGGCAGGGCAGTCAAAAGTTTAAGGTCATCTTCAGTTACATAGTAAGTATGAGGCCAGTCTGGACACCATGAGACCTTGTCTCAAAACAATAAATTATGGAGCTAAAGAGATGGCTTAGCAGTTAAGGCACTTGCCTGAGAAGCCAAAGGACCCAGGTTCAATTCCCCAGAACCCACATAAAGTCAGATACACATGGTGGTACATACATCTGGAGTTCGTTTGTAGTGGCTGGAGGCCCTGGTGTGCCCATTCTATCTCAAATAAATAAATAAATAAATAAATAAATAAATAAATAAATAAAATATTAAAAAAACAAATTATACATGCATGGAAGTAGAAGGGAGCTACTTTTGAAGAGGAATGGGAGAGGGAAGACAAGAGAAGATAATGGGAGGTTAATTTGAGCAGAGTACATGATAAATATGTAGAAAATGTCCCCCATCATTTGGCACAATGGATATTCACTAATAAAAAATAAAACAAAATATAAGTGAGTTGCAATGTTCTCTCCAAAGGAACAATTTATTTGAAACAGAGTGTGAGAAACCAAGCCTAAAGGTGTTCTACATGATAAACAGCTCCTCATATTTTTTAATGTTCTCACTCCAAACAAGTACCTGCATATATTCTTAAGAACAAAAAACTTGTTCTTTTTTTAAAAAAAATATTTACACACTGTGCAAAGAGAAAGGGAGGGAAGGCAAGTGAGAGTGGGAGAGGGAATGGGCATGTCAGGGCATCTTGCTGCTGCAAATGAACTCCAGACACATGCACCATTTCTGGCTTTACCTGGGTACTAGGGGACTGAAACTGAACCAGCAGGCTTTGCAAACAAGCAGACACCTTTAACCACTGAACCATCTCCCCTAGCCCTCCCTGGAGGAGGACTGACCTCAAACATTAGCCTCAAAACCTATGCTTGCCTGAATTTAATTCAATCAAATGGCTGATCAATTTATGCACCAAGGCCTAATGCAAACAGTAGGGTAGGGCTGAAGATTGCACAGTGGTTCAAGATGCTTGGTTGCAAAGCCTGCTAGCCCAAGTTCATTCCCCTAGCATCCAAATAGCGCCTAAATCTGGCTCATTTGCATTCTAGCAGTTTGTTTGCAGTGGCAAGAAACCATGTCTCAATGAAAGTGGAGCACAGACATCTAGAAAGAATTGGCATCCCAATAAATTAGAAAACTGAGTGAAATGGACAAATTACACAAAAACAATACCAAGGGTGACCCAGGAAGCAATAAAATATGTGAATAAATCTACAACAAGAGATTAAACCAATTATTGCAAAATATTCCAATAAAAACCAGCCATGCTCAGAGTCTATTGCAGAAGAGGTGACAGAAAGAATGTAAGAGCCAAAGGAAGGGTAGGACTGCTTGCAATGCAATCGACCAGACAGAAATTAGCCTTGATATCCATGACCTTGCAGTGCCTAGCACTATCTTCACAAGACCTTCATAATAGGAGAAAGACGATGACATCAAAGTAAAAAGGGAGACTAATGGAGAGAGGGAGGAGATATGATGGAATGTAGATTTGTGAAGGGGAAATTAGGGGAGGGGGAGGGAATTATCATGGTTTACTGTCTGTAAATATGGAAGCTGTCAACACAAAGAGACAAATAAAATAAAATAAAATAAAATAAAATAAAATGTAAAAAATACAGCCATGGGGCTAAAGAGATGCCTCAGCATATAAAGGCACATGCTTGTAACCTGGACCACCTGAGCTCAATTCTCCAAAATCCACATAAAGCCGGGCACAGTGGCAAATGTGTCTGTGATCCCAGGGTGCCTATGGCAATAAGAGGCAAACCTAGGAGAATCCAGAAGCTCATGAGCCTGCAAGACTGGTGCACATAGAGCAGCAAAAACAAAAACAACTACAAGAAAGACCTTGCCTCAAAGTGGATGGAGAGTTCAAATACCCCAAGCTGTTCTCACACCTCCACAGGTATGCTATAGCACATGCACACCCATACATACATACAAACACATCATACACATCTACATATGCACACAAATACCACAATAATTTTATCATTTAAAATATTTATTTATTTGACAGAGAAAGACGGAGAGAAAAACAGACTGAGAAAAAGTGAGTATGGGTGCTCCAGGGCTTCCTGCCACTGCAAATGAACTCCAGATGCATGTGTCACATTGTGCATCTGGCTGTACGTGAGTGCTGGGGAGTAGAACCTGGGCAGCCCAGCTTTGCAATCACATGCCTTTAACCACTGAACCATCTCTCCAGCCCCACAAAAATTATTAAAAAAAAAAAAACACTCATGACCAGATGGCTTCACTACCATTTTTTTTTCTTTTTCAAGGTAGAGTCTTGCTCTAGTCCAGGCTGACCTGGAATTCACTATGTAGTCTCAGGGTGCCTTGAACTCAATGGCGATCCTCCTCCCTTGGCCTCCCGAGTGCTGGGATTAAAGGTGTGCACCACCATGCCCAGCTCCAAATACTTTTTAAATGCCAAGTTTTGCAAAAATAGTAGGTGAACAAACTTCATTTCCAAATTCATTTAATAAGGTCATTATTACCCTGAAACCCTGACCAGCAAAAGTCACCACAAAGAAAAACCAATATAACTTAGGAATATACACACAAACTACTCACAAAATCTAGCAGCATGGACAAGAAATTATTCTCCATGAAAAAGAGAAATTGACTCTAGGAATGCACAGTTGGTTAACCGTAGGAAAACCAATTAATGCAATTTACCATGTTAACTGAACAGAGGGAAAAAAGGTTATCATGTTTGTAGATTTAGAAATAACCATTACAGGGGCTGGAAAAATGGCTTAGTGGTTAAAGCATTTGCCTACGAAGCCAAAGAATCCTGGTTCGATTCCCCAGGACCCACGTAAGCCAGATGCACAAAGGGCACATGCATCTGGAGTTCATTTGCAGTGGCTGGAGGCCCTGGTATGCCAATTCTCTGTGTCTGCCTCTCTTCTATATCTCTCTCTCTGCTGGCAAATAAATAAGTAAATTTTTTTTAAAAAGCCCAGCGTGGTGGTGCACACCTTTAAAAAAAAGAAAGAACCATTACAGGGGCTGGGAGATGAATCAGTGGCTAGACAGACATTCACATCCACAGCACCAATGTAAACCCCAGGCAAGTGCAGCAGCCCACCTGTAATCCCAGCACTAGGGAGGTGGGGACAAGGATCTCTGTAGCAAGCTCGCTAGCCAGACTAGCCTCATCAGCAAGCCCTGGGCTCAAGTGAGAGACTCTGCCTCAGTAAATAAGGTGAAAAGTGATTGTGGAAGATATTTGCCATCAACCTCTGGCCTCCACATGTATGCACACATACGCCCCCCCCACACGCAAACACACACCACATACACACATACATGCAGAAAACAAAATACTATTACACAAAACCGAACACTCAGGCATGATAAAAATATATTCAAGGGCTAGAGAGATGGCTTAGCAGTTAAGATGCTTGCCTACAAGGCCAAAGGACCCAGGTTCATTTCCCCAAGACCCATATAAACCAGATTCACAAGGTGGCGCATGTGTCTGGAGTTCATTTGCAGCAGCTGGAGGCCCTGGTGTGCTCATATTTTCTCTCTCTCTCTCTCACATAAACAAACAAACAAACAAACAAACAAAAAACCTAAAACCAGAATTAGAAGAGACATTCCTCAGCCTGATATAGGGTATCTAAAGAATCCTTAGACATACTGGTGACAAAGCTGAAATTCTATGCAGTAAAATTAAGCAAGACAAAACATAGGCATCCAGATTTAAAAGGAAGAAATTAAACTATCATCCCTGTTTCAGATGGTACAGACTTATATATAGAATATCCTAAGGAATCCACTAAAAACCTAGTATCTTATGAACAAGCTCAACAAAGGTGCAGCATATATAAGAAAATGAAATTCGAAAAAATTCAGTTTATATTAACATCTGAAAAATACAAATGAAGTGTACAACTTATAGTATTGACACTTCTTAACATTGCTGAATAAACTAAAGAGAATATAAACAAATGGAAAGGTATCTGACGGCCCCAAATTAAAGGACTTAATATTGTTAAGCTGGCAACACGACCCAAATTGATCTACAGAACCAAGACACTGCCTATCAGAAACCTAGAATTCTTTATAGATATTGACAAACTGGTTGTAAAACTCACAAGGAATTTCAAGAAAATGAACCATGACCTTGGGTTAGGTAATGATTTCTTAGCTTTTACAATAAAAGCAAAAATGACATAGAGGAAAAACATATTCTTCATGGCTCATGCAGGAATATTAAAAATAAAATATGAATGAATAAAAGAAAAAATTACTAATTGAATTTAAAATTAAAAACACGTGTGCTTCAAAAAGCACCAGTACCTAATTCATTGCATAGCTGAAACATCTAGTCAATGACTATCACCTGTACTTTTCATCATTTTGCTGGATTTCTCAGTGTTCCAGCTTGTTGAGAGAATTATGAATCCATATTCTTTCCTCGTGTTTGTATTTCTACCATTGTCATCCATGTACTTGACATGCATATGCTTTGAACCTTTCCAAGTCACAGCTAATGCTGAAAATGGATGGTGATAGTGATAATGTCCTTAGAAGACTCCTCCCCTCCCAACATATTATTATGCTAAATTAGCAGGCTTGAACTAAGACTCTAATAACATTAACTAGCTTAGATTTTTTATCTTAACTGAAAGATTATACAAGAACTTCTAGAAGCCTTTCTTTTCCTTACCTGGCACCCCCTCAATCTCTTCAACAAGGCCAAGCTCTCCCAGAGGATAGAGACTTATTTAAATTTCCCAAATCCACACAGAATGACCAAAAGTGAGGTAGTCCAAAAAAAAAAAAAAAAGAAGAAGAAGAAGAAGAAAGACAGACAGACAATGGAACACATGCCCTGCAATTCAGACATGACATTTCCTATTTCTGCACCCACAATATTATCATATATCCCATTACCTGTAACAAAAAGGAAGCAGCATAGCTCAACAAAGAAGGATGATGGACTAAATTTAAACCGTGTTTATATTCTGCCACTCCAGCTTTTTCTAGGATTTGATGATCAATGTTTAGTCCTTTTCCAAATGGTTTGGATGTCCACAGGCAACCAACCATGGTTGTCAAATAATGATTAAATTCTTGAAATGTCTTGCTACTGAAATTGAACTCTGATTTTGCCTAATGGAAAAGAAATCAAACAGTCATTATCATCTGTTACCCTTCCCATTCTTATTCAACAGGTCATATGTAGCTATATTGCTTTAAAATGACAATGGAATATGGAGGTTTATCATTCGTACCTTTTGTAACGACTCCTTTTTCTTTGTAGCTGTCAAATTATTCCGGTACCTAATAGTAAAAACAAAGCATTAATATGCCTTTGGATGCAATGCTTTGGGATGTATAATAAATAAAAATGTACACTTTAAATGTAAGTAATGCAAACATGCACAAACACTAATCTCTGCCTAGATAAGGGTTTTAGTCTTTTGTGGTATATTATTCTTAACTTTTTTTTTAAATGGGCTTAGCCGGGCGTGGTGGCGCACGCTTTTAATCCCAGCACTCGGGAGGCAGAGGTAGGAGGATCACCGTGAGTTCAAGGCCACCCTGAGACTACATAGTTAATTCCAGGTCAGCCTGGGCCAGAGTGAGACCCTACCTCGAAAAACCAAAACAAAAAAATGGGCTTGGTTTATGACTCAGTGTTAGAGTACTTGCTTGGCATGTATGAGGTCCTGGGTTCAATCCCCAGTACAACAAAATAAATAATAAATGGTATATTGTGTGACATGGTCTGAGAAAAACAACTGTTGTCTTCTTTATCATAAGCAGCTATGACTGCATAAGAGACTCTTGAGATTGGGACTCTTGAGGGGTCCTATGGAGGGGAGACAAAGCAATCAGACTATATTTGGTATCTCAGATGTCCCCTGGGCCAGCTGTATGCAGTGATGCACATCTCAAAGGGAGACAGAATATACAGAGGGCGGAAGATCAAGGGTGGAGACTTTTTAATGCTATGGTTGCTTGGAGGGTCTTCACACTCCCATAAGTAACCCTTTGCCCATACTCTGTAAGCAAGCTAAAACTAAAATCACTGGTTTAGGGTTGAGGCTACAGCTCTGTGGTAGAGTGAGTGAGTATGTATGTATGTATGTATGTATGTATGTATGTATGTATGTATGTATGTACGTTCATACTAGCATGTATAGAAAACAGGTTCAATCCCCAGAACTGCAAAATAAACCACTGGTTTGCCAGGGTGAACTTTGGTGAAATGACTTCAGTCTATTGGGGGTTTTCCTGCCAACAGGACCAAATGCTGTTGGCTTCTCCCCAGTAAAGAGTTAATGCAACACAGCTGCACAAAATTGAGTTTCAGATTTAGGACTTCCAGGTCAGATGGCAGCACAGGAGCCACACCAAATCAGCCTAGGGAGGGATTTAAGCAAAGTCACAGCAAAATATACTCTTCTGAAAAGTGAAGGAGTATAGGTTATTTGTAGACACAGCAGAAAAGCAGGAGAGACCAAGATACACCACAAAGGAGGAAAACAGCCAGAATCCCATTGAGGCGCTTGCGACCCTGATCAGCACCATCCATGCACCTGGCACTGCTCACCAGGCATGCTGAACAGCAGCAGCAGAGACTAAACAAGGGGATTTTCCAACCTCATCAGATTTAATATGTGCTTTCATGGTATGTTAAAAAAAAAACCAATTTAAAAAGGGACATGTTTTTAATGTTTCACTATTAACAAATTAATAGAAACTCAAAAGCAGTCAATCACTAAAAAGAACATGTTTTCTTTATGTAAAAAGATACAGCAGAGGGCTAGAGAGATGGCTTAGCAGTTAAGGTGCTTGCCTGCAAAGCCTAAGGGAAGCCTAAGGACTCAGGTTATACTCTCTAGGTCATGTAAGCCAGATGCACAGTGAGGCAAGCATGCAAGGTCCCACATGCACACAAGGGGGTGCATGCATCTGGAGTTTGATTGCAGTGGCTAAAGGCCCTGGTGTGCCAACAATTCTCTCTCTCTCACACACACATAAAAAAAGACCAGTCTGTTGGGCTTGCCTCAAAAAATATATAAATAAAGATACAGCGGAAAAGATTTTAAAATCTAGAAATGCAGTTTTTCTTGCCTGAGAATAATTATCTAATTAGCTTTTACATATTTTAACCTTAACATAGTTCTACAAGTTATGCCACAAGGGTCTATACTTATGAATTAAAAATAGTAATTTCAATCCATGAGTAAATGAGCAAGAGATTAGAAATAATGCTAAGAGGTTCACATAACTGATAATAGTTCCTTTTATCTTCTAGAAAATGTTCGTTTTACCAGTGAAACTATGTTCATTTAAAACAACTATCAACAGATGAAACAAAGTTAAATGCAATTGTATCATTACAAAACAGATCCTTAACTATGATTTTTTTTTAAAAAAAAACTCGGTTTTATGAAGCACAGGCCAACTTCAAACTCACTATGTAGCTGAGGATGACCATGCATTCCTGATCCTCCTGCTTTTGCCTCCCAAGTGCTGGGATTACAAATGTGAGATACCACAGATGGCCTTAACTATCATTGTTTATAAAGTCCATATGCCCTATAAGAAGGATTTACAATTACCAGAGCTCTATTTTTTAAATTTTTTTAATTTTATTTTTATTTCTTTGAGAGAAATAGACAGGCAGATAGATTGAGTGCACCAGGGCCTCCAGCCACTGCAAATGAACTTCAGACATGTGTGCCACTTTGTGCATCTGGCTTATGTGTCTATTTTTATTTCTTTATTTCACTTTTATTTTAGAGAGAGTGAGAGACAGAGAGAGAGAGGAGAGAGAATTGGTGTGCTAGGCCTCAGCCAAAGCAATCAAACTCCAGACGCTTACGCCACCTAGTGGGCATGTGCAACCTTGTGCTTAACTCACCTTTGTGCATCTGGCTTACGTGGGATCTGGAGAGTGAACGTGGGTCCTTAGGCTTTGCAGGCAAGTGCCTTAACCACTAAGCCATCTCTCCAGCCCCATGTGTCTATTTTTTTATTTTTTTTTTTTTTTTTTTTTTTGGTTTTGCGAGGTAGGGTCTCACTCTGGTCCGGACTGACCTGGAATTAACTATGTTAGTCTCAGGGTGGCCTCGAACTCGTGGCGATCCTCCTACCTCTGCCTCCCGAGTGCTGGGATTAAAGGCGTGCGCCACCATGCCCGGCCCCATGTGTCTATTTTTAATGTTTTAAGAATCCTCCACTGTCAGGCATCGCTAAACATGGGCTGAAACTGTGAGGAAGTTGGCCTGGGCTGTTGAACATGGCCGGGGACCTTGGGCTGTGGAGATTGCAGCAGGCCTTATCTTCGGTAACCCACTCTGGCGCCTCCTGAGGCCGAAGTACGTGCCTCTCCCCCGCCCAGAGGCTCCTATGGAAATGGGACTGATGGGCTGCTCCCCGCTCTCCCAGAGCACCTGAACGTTCTGATAGCCTTAAGGTTCTGCTTTCCCCACAGTCCCGATGACCTTGTGGCCAGCTGCCCAAGAGACCCTTATATGGTAGTAAACAGTCCCCTGCAGCTGCAGTCATCCGATATGTGACTCAAGTCAGGTAGCTTTTCCCGCCACTTCTGCTATCTCCCTCGTAACATCTCCTTCACAACTTCTGCCTTCCAACACCAGCCAATTAGATAGTGACCGATGAACCTATGTATCCAATCACCTTATGATATGTGTGTGCCTTCTCAACCTTTCTCAAGTGTTTATAAACCCACTCCCCTTTTGAATAAACAAGTGCTGTCCATCAGACAGTCTTTCAGGTGGTTCATTGCCCACCACATTCACCCACTCCAAGACCCTGCTCCCCTCAGCTCTCCCTGTGCCTAGGATGTAGCAAAGACCCTCACTCTACTACAACTCAGTGAAAAATAATATTAAGTGACATAAGACAGACTCAGAAAAACACCACATGCTTTCTCTCATTTGAGGATCCTAGATTTTATATAGATACAAAAAATCATTTATAAAAATACATGGTGTAAAAGCAAAAGCAAGACTGTCTGGTGGAAGACAGGAGACGAGCAAGAGGGAGAAGAAAGAGGAGGACATGGTAGGGATAAATACAAGCCATGACATATTGGAATGAACATGTCGTCATAAAACCCATCATTATGCATAATAAATATACTCCACTAAGAAAAGTTAAAAATAAAAATAAGGGCTGGAGAGATGGTTTAGTGGTTAAGGCCTTTGCCTATGAAGCTAATGGACCCAGGTTAGATTACCCAGGACCCACATAAGCCAGATGCACAAGGGGCACATGCATCTGGAGTTCATTTGCTGTGGCTACAGGCCCTGGTATGCCCATGCTCTATCTGTCTCTCTTCTCTCTCTCTCTGCTTGCAAATAAATAAATAAAAATAAATAAATAAAATTATAGTGGCTGGAGGCTCTGGTGTACCAATTCTCTCTTTCTCACTCAGTCACTCTCATAAATTAATACAAAAAAGCTTTCTATTTCTATAGGTCCTGGCAGGAAATGAGCAGGAATTTTTATTTTACTACAATTGATAGACAGAAGATAGAATTATAATGTACTAAGTTATAACATGACTTTAAAAAGGCTTGTACCTGTGCATAATGTAGCAGAGTTGGTTAAAGACATTGGTGTCCAGGCTTAGGAGTGCAGAATAGAAGATCAGAGGAGGAGGCAACACCACTAATGGAAGGTTGTAATCGAGATATATGTCACATACCTTTGGGGAAGAATGATAGAATCAACATACAAATAATTTTCTACAATTTAACCAAGTTTGCCCAATTAATCATCAATATAAATCAAGCAATAATATAACATTACACTTGGACTTGCTAACCTCCTAAATAGAATGGGTAGCTACAAGTATTTAAAATATGTTTCACCAAGCCTGGCGTGGTGGCTTGCACCTTTAATCCCAGCACTCAAGAAGGAGAGGTAGAGGATCACTGTGATTTTGAGGCTACAAAGTGAATTCCTGGTCAGCCTGGGCTAGAGTGAGAACCTACCTTGAAAAAATAAAATATACTTCAACAAATACCAACCATACCACAGAAATTAATTCTAGAAACCATTACCGTAATATTTCATGTTTCTTGGGGGGGCAGTCTAAAAAATTGGGGAGCCATGTTAGAAGGGAACATTTCTTTCTCCTTATGTCTGCCAAATGTTTATTAACCATAATTATTTAGGTGGTAACCTAGAAAACAAAGGAAAGCATGCTTCTAAGCAAATATATAATATGGGCTGGGGATATAGCTCCATAGGTAGAGTGCTGACCTAGCTTGCACTGAGCCCTGGGTTCAACCTGTAGGACTACATAAACTGGGGATAGTGGCATATAACATTAATTAGAGCACTCGGGAGGAGGATCCAAAGTTTGAAGCCAGCCTATGCTACATGAAACCCTATCTTCAAAATAATAAATAAGTAATACAAAACAACTAGGTATTAGTGAATGAAGAGAGGAAGCTGGGGAAAGATTTTAACAAGCACTTTGAGTTGGAGAGATGACTCAGTGGTTAAAAGCACTTGCTTGCAAAACCTAATAGTCCAGTTCAATTTCACAGCACCTACTTCAAGCCAAGTGCACCAAAGTGTCACATCTGGAGTTAATTTGCAGAAACAGGCCCTGGCACACCCATTCTCTCTCCTTCCCTCCCTCCATCTCTCTCTCTCTCTCTCTCTCTCTCTGTGTGTGTGTTTCAAATAAATAGATAAATAAAATATTTTTTTAAATAAGAGGGTTCAGCACCAAAACATCTCTACCACACCATCTAAAGCTCAGAGTCCATTGCAGAAGAGGTGGTGAAAAGAATGTAAGAGCCAAAGGAAGGGAAGGACTGCTAACAATGCAATCTTCCAGGCACAAAATGGCCTGGATATCCATGACCTCACAATGTCTGGTACTACTTACACTGGACCCTCATAATAGGAGGAAAAGATGATGACATCAAAATAAAAGAGAGACTAGGGCTGGAGAGATGGCTTAGCGGTTAAGGTGCATGCTGGTGAAGCCTAAGGACCCAGGTTTGATTCTCCATGTCCCATGTAAGCCAGATGCACATGGTGGTACATGCATCTAGAGTTCGTTTGCAGTGGCTAGAGGCCCTGGGGTACCCATTTTTTCTCTCTCTAATAAATAAATAAATAAATTAATTAAAATCTTTAAAAAATAAGTGGGGAAGGTAAGGGAATTATCATGGCTAGTTGTCTATAATGATGGAAATTGTTAAAAAAAGAAGAGGTACTTCATGATAACAGCTGTTCCCATGTTGAATACTATTTAAAAAAATAGAAGAGGACTACAATCATAAAGTTACTGGGTACCAGAAAAAAAGTTGAAGCAATTGAGCAGAAGGAGTAGGAAAAAGAAGAGTTTTTCTTTTTTTATTTTTGGCTTTCCCAGGGGCTGGGGTATAAAGTAGATGAATAAAAAATAATTAAAAAAAAATTCTCTAGAGCTTTTTTTTTTTTTTTTTTTTTTTTTTTTTTTTTTTTTTTTTTGGCTTTTCGAGGTAGGGTCTCACTCTGGCCCAGACTGACCTGGAATTCACTATGTAGTCTCAGGGTGGCCTTGAACTCACAGTGATCCTCCTACCTCTGCCTCCCGAGTGCTGGGATTAAAGGCATGCGCCACCACGCCTGGCTTTCTAGAGCTATTTTTTCCAAGTGAATGTACATTAAAGTGCCACATAGATTTAAAATACACAGTTTTTTATACTTTTTATAGAAGTTACTCAGATGAAAATACAACCATTAACTTCAAAGTGAGGTTATTTTAGCAACACTAATAAGATCATAGTTCACCTTGATGGCTGTACATAAATTTTAAGTAATAGGCAAGTGAAGTGAATAGCTATCACACAAATGTGAATATGTACTACCTTCTCATAGAAATCCAAAATAAAATGCAGCAAGAATGTACTGTTTCTCTCCAGGCGCATCGCAATAGTGGACAGCCACCCTACATACTGAATCAGGTTAGACACAGAGTTCATGGATCCACCCAAGGTCGTCTCTCTGCAATAAGAAACCACAGTATTCAGATTCACAGCAGCAAAAGTATCCCTAATTTCCAAGCTAAAGGTAGGTGAGATAGAGCAAAACATGGCTAAGGGTTTCAAAAACTATCAGTGTTCCGTATATGTCACTTAAAAAAAGCATGGTGATCATTCTTAAAATTAATCTAGGGAACCATTAAAATACTCATAGAACATCCTTAGCAATCAGATTATACTAGTAAGTTTGAGAAAAATGGATTAAAACCTAGATAAATTCTGAATAATATTACAATGTCTATAATGTATTTGTTATTAATTGATTGACATTGAATTCTAACACTCCTTAAATTATAGCAATCCTTGAAAGATAAATACAAGCTACTAAAAATGATTATTCATTAACCAGAGAAAAAGAACTCACAACAAAGTAAAGTGACATGAAAAATTCAGAAAATTTTATTCCAGCTCAGCCAGAGCTAAAGTGAGACCCTACCTCAAAAAACCAAAAAAAAAAAAAAAAAAACCAGAAAATTGTGAAAATAACAAAATGATAAATTTTAAATATTGACAACTAACTGCAGCCAAAGCACAAATGGTTCAAACTGATCAACACTGAAATGACTGTGGGAGTCATTTCCTATGCACCAGTAACATTGCAGTACATGGAGCAAAACTCACAGTGCAGAGATCAAAATCCAGTTTTGCTTGAATTCCTACTATTCCTCAGCAAAAAAAAAAAATATTTTCACCAAAATTAATTCATTTCTAAAATTAAATAAGCCACAATTTTGGTACCTTTCATTCTTCTAGTAAAACTCTTACCTAGATATATTTTCCCAAAATCAATTAACACAATCTCTTTAAAATATGCAGGACACAATATGATTAGTTTAATCCATCTATTTTTCACTCTATCAAGCCACGGTTAAGTAGATTTAGAACAGAACTAGAAATGTGAATTCATAGTTTTAGCAAACATCTATCTAGGTGGTCAGGAGAAATGGTTAAATAAAGAAGAAAGGGACAAGATATAGTCTCCGAGCTTATAAGATGATGAAAAGTCTCCCATTACCCACCACCAGGATGGTGCAGTGCCAGAAGCAACAAGGGAAGTTAGAGAACAGTTAATTAGGAAGCACCCATTCGATAAGCTGATAGAGTGCGGCTGGCTTTAGGCAGCACTTGGCAAATGTGTTTCAAAGAATTTCCAACAAGGATGACTGCTCTGAATAACACTTTTTGTGTATATACAGATATCCAATCTAGGTCCTGATGCATGCTGGGCAAGTGCTCTACACTGAGCTACTTCTCAGGCCCCAGAACAGACTCAGGGAAGTGTTACACCACACAGGACACTATTGGCAGTTTGAATAAAACAATCCACTGCTCAGGACTGCCTCCTACCTGTTACCTCCCCACCACTGCATCTCTAGCATTCTTAGGCACCATGTACTAAATGACAGAAGCACCCTCTTCCCAGGCATTGTGATAATCATGGGCCCTAAAAGAACTAATGCTGACAACAGTCTTATACTCTTTTCTTATTGGGACCCTGCACTACAGTTTACTCCTCCTTGGACAGTCATGTAGCAAATGCTCTTATGATAGAAATATAGCACTGTACCCATGTCTCCAAAAGGAATTACTGAAAACTTATGAGATATACTACAGAATACCAAATTGCATTATGACAAGCAAAGTCATCTGTATGTATGCCCATTTATTTGTTTTAAGGATTTTAGAAAGTGCTGTTTATTTTTAGATGTTCTCTCTGAAATTATGACTAAGAAATATCCTAGGGTTTTGGAAAAGATGATGTAGAAAATGTAAGATACTTATTTGAGGGGTACTTTAGAGAAACACTGCAAACTGACCAAAGTTATAAATGCAAACATACTATTCTTGGTATTTCTTTATAATAGTGCTTCTCAAATGTAGAATGGTAAAACATTACTGTGTTACCTCCAGGATTTAACTGAGTAGATTTAGGACAGGCCTTGACTATTTTATTTTATTTTATTTTATTTTATTTTATTTTATTTTATTTATTTATTTTTGTTTTTTCGAAGTAGGGTCTCACTCTAGCCCAGGCTGACCCGGAATTCACTATGTAGTCTCAGGGTAACCTTAAACTCATGTCTTACTTCTGCCTCTCGAGTGCTGGGATTAAAGGTGTGCACCACCACGCCCGGCAAACTTGACACTTTTAATCTCTGACAAATTCCTAAGTGATATTGCACAAGCAATCCAAGAATCACACATCTTTTTTAGAAGTATAGCTTTATAAAATATAGTCACTGCCTACTAATGCTCCATTTCCTTTTAAAGGTGGTAAGATAAATATCATAAGGAATAGAAGGAATTAAAAATAACTTTCCATGGTACCCACAAGAAGCTTCTACCTTTCATTCCCCACACAAACTATAAATCACTACTGGGACAAAAGCACATGGAAAACTGACCTGAGCTAATCTTATCCTTAAGGCCTTAAGGGGTATTTGGAAATTGGTTCAATTTGCAATCAAATGTTATTTGAAACAAAGCTAAGAGGATGTTGTACTCTGGCTAGATATTTTAAAATATTAAGAACTATTAACTTTTAGATATCATAATGGTGCCATTTTTACAGTTGAGAAAGGATCTGGATTTTTGCTAAAATAAACCTAGGTGCCTATAGATAGGTAACATTGCATTTTCTCTAGTTTTTAAAATTTTGATTTATTTGCAAGAAGAGAGAGAAAGAGAGAGAGAGAGAGAGAGAGAGAGAGAGAGAGGGAAAGAGACAGGCAGAGACCTCTAGCCACTGCACTGCAAAAGAACTCCAGATACATGTACCCCTTGTGCATATGGCTTACATGGGTCCTGGGGAATAGAATCTAGGTCCTTTGGCTTCATAGGCAAATGCCTTAACTGCTAAGCCATCTCTCCAGCCTAGTTTTCTCTACTTTTGATTACATTTGCAATTCCCTATAATGTAGAAGTTTAAAAATACTAAGAAAATTAATGTGGACGATAAAAGAATATAGGAAAAGCCAAATATTTTAGACAGAAAGAATCAAAATCATCTGATTATGCAGTTCCTTAAAATTCAGCCTTTCACTTTGAAGACAATACTTACATTTAATGAAAATTCAAGCTCATTTTTAACTCTGAAGTTAAGATAAATCAATATGTATGACTGAAATACAACAGAAAACATGAAAACAAAGTTGTAAAAAGCAAAACTAGGGCCTGGAGAGATGGCTTAGCAGTTAAGCACTTGGCTGTGAAGCTTAAGGACCCTGGTTCGAGGCTTGATTCCCCAGGACCCACGTAAGCCAGATGCCCAAGGTGGCACATGCATCTGGAGTTCATTTGCAGAGGCTAGAGGCCCTGGTGCACCCATTCTCTCTCTCTCTCTCTGCCTCTTCCTGTCTGCCTGTTGCTCTCAAATAAAATTTTTAAAAAAGCAAAACTACTTCAGACATTTTTCTAGCCATCATTAAATTGGCTTTACATATAAAATGCATTATATAAAGTGGGTTAAATGGAATGGAACTCAAAGTGGCAAATTTCAATCTTAGGTCTATATACCTCTGCAGCATTTTGCTATATTAACTAGTGCCAAGTCATTTAGAGGCTAAATAGCTGGCTGCTTTCTGATTTATATAATAGGAACTTAGCGAATTAACCTCCCTCAGGAAAGAGATGTGAACAGTAACCACAAAACTTCAGAGAAGTACTACTAGGTATTTACATGAACAATTAGGTCTCATGGCACACTATTCAACTCCATATGCAAACATTTTGTATGCCCATCTCCCATGGAAGATCACAAAATAACTCACAGAGGGCTGCTTGTCACAGGGTGCTTGTGGATATCTAAAGAAAGACACATCAGCCAGTTCTGCAGCAGTTCTTTCAGACTCTGAAGGACACTACACTGAAAGGGCAAAACAAAAAGAAAAACTTTCATGAAGTCATTCAAACAACAGTATTTAAATGTAACAGAGGCTAGAAGGGAAGCGACCATGTAGCTGACTATATCCCACTTAGAACTCAATAGCTACTGCTCCGACATAACAAGTCACCACAGGACAGATAAATACAAGTACAAATTTATGTTGTTACTTTTTCACGGGGGTATCCACTTTTTTGACACTGCAACACGGTGCCATGTACAAAAATACTGAGCTGCATTTATAGGTGTCATGGCATGTATGAGGTAGGTGGGCTGCAGGTTAGCCTAGGAATAGACTTTTCTCTAAACCACATTTCTGTATAATATACATTACATCAAATAAAAACATCATCTGTAACTAAGCATGGTGGCACATGCCTACAGTCCAAGAACTTGGGAGGTAGAGGCAGGAGGATCAGGAATTCAAGGTCATCCATGGCTACAAAGTGAGTTTGATGCCAGCCTAGGCTATAAGAAACCCTGTCTCAAAAAATATCCTTATTGGGCCGGGCGTGGTGGCGCACGCCTTT
This sequence comes from Orientallactaga sibirica, assembly GCA_036365145.1. Taxonomy (NCBI): domain Eukaryota; kingdom Metazoa; phylum Chordata; class Mammalia; order Rodentia; family Dipodidae; genus Orientallactaga; species Orientallactaga sibirica. The sequence goes on from JAEOAD010001221.1 coordinate 730,632, forward strand.
AATCCCAGCACTCGGGAGGCAGAGGTAGGAGGATCGCCGAGAGTTCGAGGCCACCCTGAGACTACATAGTTAATTCCAGGTCAGCCTGGGCCAGAGTGAGACCCTACCTTGAAAAACCAAAAAAAAAAAAATCATTTATATATATCCTTATTGGGCTGGAGGGGTGGCTTCGTGGTATAGGCACTTGCCTGCAAAGCCAAAGGACCATGGTTCGATTCTCCAAGACCCACGTAAGCCAGATGCACAAGGGGTGCCAGGGCCTCTAGCCACTGCAAATGAAGTCCAGACTCATGATCCATTAATTGAATTCTTGTATGAAATAACAGTAAGTGTCCTGTCATTGTATGTGTTCAGATAATAACTAGCTAATGTTTATTAAGGGTGCTTAAGAAGTATTTCCAGCTGGATGTGGTGGTGCATACCTTTGATCCCAGCATTCAGGAGGCAGAGGTAGGTGGATCGCCATGAGTTTGAGGCCACCCTGAGACTACATAGTGAATTCCAGGTCAGCCTGAGCTCGAGTGAGACTGTACCTCTAAAAATAAAAAGAAATTGTTTCCAGTATTTAATTTGGGGATGATATGGACTGTTTTAAAATTTACAGATGCTATAGGTATTTTTTTAAACCATGGATTTAGAAATTGACACCTCACATTCAAGTTAGAAATATATTCAGGTAGAGGGCTAGAGAGATGACTTAGTGGTTAAGGCGCTTGCCTGCAAAGCCTAATGACCCAGGTTCAATAATTCCCCAGTACCCACCTAAGCCAAATGTACAAGGTGGATCATGAGTCTGGACTTCATTTGCAGTGGCTAGAGGCCCTGGCACACCCATTCTATCTGCCTCTCTCAATCTCTCCAGCCTTTCTGTTTTTTCTTCTTGAGAAAAGGTCTTGCTATGTTTTCCAGGCTGACCTTAAAATCAGTTTAGCACAGGAAGCCCTTAAATTTGTCATCCTCCTGCTTCAGTCTCTTTATTAACTAGGATTACAAGTCTATGCTACTAGGCTTGGCTTGACAATCCCATACCTAGCTTCACAGACTCTCCTCCCATTTAGGCTGAAAATTAAATAGTAAACTCTGTTCTTGGTCCAGTTTCTGTTCCTTTCCTGTGTACATGCATTAGGTTGAACCATAAGTGATTGGTAATTATCAACCACAATTGACCTAGTAAATGGAAACTGTCTCTAGTTAATAATGTTCATAGATAAGTAGATCTTTTCAATTGATGGGAATGAGAGAAGAAATAAAATAGCTAATGGAAATAACTGCAAAATAGAGTCTTTGAAAATGTATTAGCTGGTAGAGCTGGTGAGTATTTTCTTCCTTTTTATTGACAACCTCCATGCATATAGACAATATATTAATAATATATTAATAATAATAAAAATAATAATAAAATAATAATATTTTCATATGAATAATAATCAGATAGTAAAAATTATAAGTATGATTAATAAGCATCAAATGGAGGTAATAATGTCATTCAGTTATGATAAACATTAATCAGAACAAACTATTTTCCCATAAATACATGCAAATAGTAAGTGATGTAAGGAACCAAAAAGTTGTAAAAGAAAAATTGCTGATATTACTATTCTTTTTGAAGAGGAACAAGCATTCTGTAAGAAAGTGGTTCTCGGGCTGGAGAGATGGCTTAGTGGTTAAGGTGCCTTCATGCAAAGCCTAAGAACGCTTGTTCAAATCTCTAAGTCCCACATTTAGCCAGATGCAAAAGTAACACAAGTGCACAATGTCATACATGCGCACAAGGGGGCGCACACGTCTGGAGTTTGTTCACAGAAGCTGAAAAGGCCCTGGCATGCCCATTCTCTCTCTGCCTCTTCCTTTTTCTCTCTGTCTCCTTTTAAAAAAAGAAAGAGGGCTGGAGAGATGGCTTAGAAGTTAAGGCACATGCCTGCAAAGCCTAAAGACCCTGGTTCGAGTCTCCAAGTCCCATGTAAGCCAGATGCACAAGGGGGCGCACGTGTCTGGAGTTCATGTGCAGTGGTGGCTAGAGGCCCTGGCACGCCCATTCTCACTCTCCCTCTCTTTCCCTCTCTCTGCCTCTATCTCTAACAAATAAATAAAAATAAAATCTTTAAAAAAAGAAAGAAAGAAAGAAATGAGAAAAGAAGGAAGGAAGGAAGGAAGGAAGGAAGGAAGGAAGGAAGGAAGGAAGGAAGGAAGGAAGGAAGGAAGAGGAAAAAAGTTAGTTCTCAGCCTGGTGCACGCCTTTAATCCCAGCACTCAGGAGGCAGAGGTAGGAGGATTTCTGTGAGTTTGAGATCATCCTGAGACTACATAGTGAATTCTGGGTCAGCCTGGACTAGAGACCCTACCTCAAAAAAACCAAAATAAATAAAAATTTTTAAAAAAGAAAGTGGTTCTCAAACTCATTCAGGTAACTCCTGGAAGGTGTTTTGGAGATTACCACAGAAAAGCAACACATTTGATTTTATCACATAAAGCTGGAACAATTTTATTGGCAGAAAATGACGGTACTATAAACTTGCTTTGGAAACTACCATACTCCTAGTGTTAAGAAGGGCAGTTAGGCAGGCATGTTGGCTCACGCCTTTAATCCCAGCACTTGGGAGGCAGAGGTAGGAGGGTTGCCATGAGTTCAAGGCCACCCTGAGACTACATAGTGAATTCCAGGTCAGCCTGGGCTAGAGCAAGACCCTACCTTAGAAAAAAAAAAAAGAAGGGCAGTTAGCCAGATGGGGTGGCACATGCCGTTAATCCTAGCACCTGGATTATCCTAGCACAGATGTAGGAGGATCACTGTGAGTTCAAGGACACTCTGAGACTACACAGTGAATTCTAGGTCAGCCTGGGCTACAGCAAGACCCTACCTCAAAAATAAAAAAAAGAAGGGCAGTTAGAACTGGGCATTGTAACTCATGCTTGTAATTCTGGCACTTGGAAGGCTGAGGTAAGAGGACCACTGCAGGGTCAAGGTTATAGTGGGCTAAATAGTAAGTCCTCAGCCAGGCTGGGCTACACAATGACAACATATCTCAAAAAACAAAACTAGCTGGGCATAATAGCAAACACCTTTAATCCCAGCACTTAGAAGGCAGAGGTAGGATGATCACAGTGAGTTTGAGGCCAGCCTAAGAATACAGAGTGAATTCTAAGTCAGCCTGGGCTAGAGTGAGACCCTACCTTGGAAAAAAAACTGAACTTAAAATCCAAGGAAAAGAAGAAAGAATAGTGAATAGTATATTTGTGAAATGAGTAAGCATATACACAAAAGTATACAATATAAAAATCCAAGTAAGTATGGTTGAGTATTTCCTTGTTGGTTTATTTTTATTAATATCAATTTTGCCACATTTATTCACTGTGTCATTTGCTAGTAGTACAAATAGTTCAGGAAAACAGCATGTGATAAAACCTTAAAAGCACAGAATTCTTGCTTAGCTTTAAATTGAGTAATGTAATACCTCAAAGCACAGGGCATAGAAAAATCACTGCAGGGGCTGGATCTGATTGCTTATGCCTATAACCCCAGCACTCAGGAGGCAAGAGGCAGGAGGACTATTGCTAGGTACAGGCCTACGGAGAGAATGTCAGGCTAGCCTAAGCTACATAACAAAACACTCTGTTAAAAAAATAAGGGGCTGGAGAGATGGCTTAGTGGTTAAAGCATTTGCCTGCAAAGCCAAAGGATCCCAGTTCGATTCTCCAGTGCCCACTTAAGCCATATGCACAAGGGGGCACATGCATCTGGAGTTTGTCTGCAGTGGCTGGAGGCCCTAGCATGCCTGTTCTCTCTCCCTCTCTCTCAAATAAATAAAATATATTAAAATAAATAAGAATAAAATAAAACAAAACAAATGGACATGATGGTGCATGCCTTTACTCCCAGCACGTGGGAGGCAGAAGTAGGAGGATTGCCATGAGTTCGAGATCACCCTGAGACTACACAGTGAATTCCAGGTCAGCCTTGCTAGAGCGAGACCCTACCTCAAAACAAACAAACAAACAAAAAAAGCCGGGTGTGGTGGCGCACACCTTTAATCCCAGCACTTGGTAGGCAGAGGTAGGAGGATTTGCCGTGAGTTTGAGGCCACCCTGAGAGTACATAGTGAATGCCAGGTCAGTCTGAACTAGAGTGAGAGCCTACCTTGAAAAATCCAAAAAAAAAAAAAAAAAGGTGGGGTATGGTGGAATATTTCGGTAATCTCATCAGTGAAAATGTAGAGGCAAGATGATCAGATGTTCAAGAACATCCTCAGCTGTATAGCCAGTTTGAGGCCAGCCGAGGATACATGTGGCCTTGTCTCAAAAAGAAAAGGAAAAGAATAAAAGAGAAGGAAAAGAGGAAAAGAATTAAAGACATGAATAACAGCACTAGACTGCACTAGACTATCAGTTCAGAATCATATACTGTTGGTAATAGTACCACAGTTCCTACTGAATGTAAGCAAGATGTGTATTTTTACCTTGAAATAAATGGATGAAGTAAAGAAGAGAGGTGCTAGATGGTCCAGAAGAAGTGGCTTCACTTCTAGGAATTAAGAAATAAAAGATTATTCAAAAACAGTTTTACTTAATAACATTGAATTAATTGCGCCCAGGTTTTCATGATACTTACCAGAAAAGCTGCTAAAAGGGATCCAGGTGACAAGCTGAAGGATCTGTGAGCGACAGGAGAAGCCATCCCAGAGAGGCAAGCTCTTATACAGGAATGCTTCACAGGAATAGAACCCCTCCTGAAACACAAGGCAACAGTGAAACCACACAAGGACTCCTCGAAGTGCTCTAATAAATACTCTGTTCTATGCATAGCTGTTTCAATTGAAAAACCATTTCTTGTTATAATTATAGTGAAAGTCTTGGATTAGGTGATAGACTTACTCATGAAAAGGAGATGACTAAATATCTGATATATTTACCATCTTGACCAAAATAGTTCAAACACTATAAAACATCAATTAGAAAAAAAGATAAAACAGTCAAGTAGTAAAATATTTAAAGATAAATGGCATTGCTTTGTAGTACACATTAATCACTTGAACACTCAATAAAATGTATACAGTGTTATATGTTAAGGCTAGAATGTCTCTGTAGCCCAGGCTGGCCTTGAATTTACCATCTTCCTGCCTTGGGCTTCCCCAGTAGCTGGGATTACAGGTCTGGGTCTCCATGCCCAGAAGGATTAGAATTCCATTAGAAACCATAGACCTAATCCAAATTGAATAGCTCCTTCTGGAAAGATCTGAGTGTGTACCTTTGTTACTAGTCCACTAAGGTAAGGAACCAGGGCTTCCCTTTTGTCCTTTGAGCCTTAAATACTGGCATGTTCTGGGATCTATTGTAGATCTTGCTTTCATGACAAGTTCTCTCGATAAACTCATCCACATCAAAGCTTAAAAAAAAACCTACCATCATTATCAGGAAGAACCCTAAATCTATACCTCCAGCTCAATTCTCATTTCTGTTTTTCTTTAACATTTTACTTATTTATTTGAGACAGAGATTGTGTGTGAATTGGTGTAATAAAGCCTCTTGCCACTGCAAACAAACTCCAGATGCATGTGGCACTTTGTGCATCTGGCTTTATGTGGGCACTGGGAAATCAAACCTGGGTCAGCAGAGTTTGCAAGCAAGTACTTTTAACCACTGAACCATCTCTTTCAACTCTCAAATCTCATTTCTGAGCTCTAGATTCATCATCTTACTGCCTGTTGGGTATACTTTCTTACATGTTCCTCCAACATCACTTCCATCCCACTAATCTTTCCTTCTAAGCTTGCTCCTCCTTTGTTCCTCTTCTCAGTGAATATCACCCATTTCCCAAAGCAAGAAACCTAAACGTCAACCTAGATTGTCTTCTTTATCCTTCCTGCCATCAGTCACACTCAGTTTCCAATTAAATGGTTTCATGCCAAATCCTTAAGATTTACTGAATATTGATTAAACAGCTCTTACATTAAGAACCAAGCTGAACACCTGTACTTGAAGAAAAACTAAATGAGATTTCTGCCTTCTGGAAACTCAGAGTGTGGGGAAATGGATGTTGAAAGTGCCATGATAAAGGGAAGGACCCAGAGCAATGACAGCACAGGGAACAGCAAGCTTACTAGGAATGACCTTCAGATGCATGAAGGCTTCCAAATAGGGCTCAGAGTTGACACACGAGTACCGCATTGAAAGTCAACTCCTGGATACTTAGGACAAATAAGTTGCTAGAACATATATGGCATTCAAAAGCGTTTGCTGCTATTCAGAACACAAGTTGTGGGCTAGCGATATGGCTCAACAGTAGAGTACTTGCCTAAGCATGTATAAGTTACTTGGTTTGATTGCCAGCAATACCCCCCCCCAAAAAAAAACAAACACAAGAAGTGACTCTATGACATTTACTTTATTGGCAAATTCAATTAATTTGATCCATCCAATTACAGCTCAAGTTTTGGTCTTAAATTATATCTATTCCTTTTGCTTGCAAATTTAACCTATTCTTCCTTCAAATCTAATAGTACAAAGAAAAAACATCAGTCCAATTTGGCTTTATTTGATGAGCTTCCACTTAAACAAATTGTATTCAAAAAAAGATGTCTGGTAGGTCCTAACAAAAATACTTACAGTGGCCATCCAAATAAATTTTAGCAAAGAATGATAGAGTGGGTAAAAGAAAGTAGAATCTTACTTGTAAGAAGCACTGTGCCCTGATGACAGTGTCCAGGAAATTTGAAAACTCTTTTCCTTGTTCATAATTATTCACCTTATACCAAATACATTCTAGAGCAGAAATAGTAAACATGAGCTTCTAGTTATGTAATAAAAAGTGCACAAAATGTAACTGCCACTACTCTGAAGTGACAAAGAAATGACAAATTTAATAGTTATAAATATCACATATCTTATTATATGGTACATTGTAACAGGGATGTGGAGGTGATTGTAAGATGCTTCTTAAAAACAAGGTAATATAAGGGAAATCTTCAAATGAAAACCGGTGGGAAAATTCACTTATAATGAATGTGATTAATGAGCTAGGTATAAGCTACAAGTAGTAAGAACTTACTAAGGGGAAAGACTTTATGTAGGAGAAATAGTCTGTTAAATGACTAAAACTGACTTTGAATGCTTTAAGGATAAGGAGTTTCTTATCCAGGAAAGAAACATTCATTCTGGTCAACAGAAAGACTAGAGAAAAGTTCGACCTTGGAGGAATGAAATGATCAGGTTTTACTACGTCTGGATAAAAAGGCCTTTCACTGACCCTTCATTTAATTCTATAACTAAGAAAATTTCTAATGGCCAATGTGTCTTCCATATATCCCGAGAGAAGAGAGGGGATATTCTAGTTGGCAAACATGAGCATTTTGTTCACCAGAAAGAATCACCTCTCTTATAAAGTAAGTTGACCATTCATTATTATACATCAGTTTTCTCTGAGTTTGCTTAGCATGAACCCAAAGACTTGTTGAGCGCATGTTTCTTGGGCATACGATGAAGTGCCCTTGCACTGTGACATTCCTCAAAGGACAGTCATCTCGTGGGTTTGGTGACCATCTAGCATTGTTTCCTTAACCATGCTCCTTTCTTGCTGCCTTATAATGATAACATCATAAGTGTTCACACTCTGAATACACAATTATGAGAGAAATGACTATCACATAGGAAGGCTCCTATTGTCTAGCATTTTTATGTAAGAAAAAGGAACTGTGTACAAATTTATTCCATTATCATTCATCCAATACTTTTATTTATTTTATTTATTTAAGAGAGAGAGAAAGAGGCAGATGGAGGGGGGAGAATGGACATGCCAGGGCCTCTAGCCACTGCAAATGAACTCCAAATACATGTGGCATCTTGTGCATCTGGCTTTAGTGGGTACTGGGGAATCAAACCTGGGTCCTTAGGCTTCACAGGCAAGTGCCTTAACCAGTAAGCCATCTCCTCAACCCCATCCAGTACTTTTCAGTACTAATTCTTACCTTCTTGTAAGGCTTGACTCAACCAGTGATAGAGCCTCAGTAACACTGATTCATCTCTGACACAGTTAACATAGTGAAGTAGCAGAGAGCTGTTTAGCACTGAGCCCATCTGAGAAGGTAGCTGTAAAAACAGAAGTCAGTTCACAGTAATCACACAAAAGTGGGTCACAATAATAAGGATATTGTCCTATAGGATGTATACACAAAAATATTGAGGCTACAGGCACAAGGATATAACTCAGTGAGAGATCACTTGTCTAGCATGCATGAATCCATGGAATTAACCCCAAGTATTGCCAAAAAAGAAGGTAGAAAGATCAAATGAAAAATGGAAATCAGCATTGTCCAGTCACATACCTCTAAGCAATGGATATTCTGTAAGAATTGAGGGAAACTTTGAAGCTGTTCTAGTGGAACCGATCTATTGCCACTGAGACACTCAGAAAGATTCATCTTCTTTTGCCCACAGTCTTTAGTATAGCCATCAGAATTTAGCACTGGTATGACTGAGTGAGAATTCCATTTCTAAAGAAAAATAATAGAACAACTTGAAGTTGTGGACTAAACAGACTACAAACTATATATAAAAGTAAATGGGTTGGGCATGGTAGTGCACACCTTTAATCCCAGCACTCGGGAGGCAGAGGTAGGAGGATCACCATGAGCTCAAGGCCACCCTGAGACTACATAGTGAATGCCAGGTCAGCTTGGGCTTAAAGTGAGACCTTACCTCGAAAAACCAAAAATAAATAAATAAATAAATAAATAGTAAAGGACTTCAATTGTTGGAATCTGAATGTGATTTGTATAGAATCCTAGGTAATTAAAATCTATTTAAATATCTGTAATCTTCTCCAACAACTACATGGTTATTATTTCAACCTAATAAAAGAAAGCCACAAGTCATTTGGAGCTTTAAATACTTACTTGTTTTAGAGAGCAGACATTAGTTGGACCTAGTGTCAGCTTTACGGATTCTGGAAGACGTCCTGGGTTTCTTAGCCTCACAGCAAGCAGAGCTGAAGTCCACAAATTCTCTGCATTCTTAAAATAGATCTATAAATTTAGGCGTAAAATGCAGAAAATTAGGCATCCCTAAGTTGGAGCAACATAAAGTCAAAAACCCTTTATTAATTGAAAATACACTGTGAAATCCTTCAAACCCTTACAAATTCATTAATGTTTTTATTTAAATCAGGAATCCATTAAATATATCAATGAGGTCAACACAAAGGGTCAGTCCCCAATACAACTCCCCCCCCAAACAGTTCCACAACACTAACCAGGGAGCTGTTCATATTTTAGCCTTAATCTTTAAATTAACTTTATATAAAATAACATATTGCTATTGCTGAAGACTCCACATGTGTGGGCTGCAAGGTCACTGAGAAATCAAGCTGGAGCTGAGCTGAAAACCTCATCCCTGTAGACCAGCTGACCGAAAGCTGGAAAAAGCTATTTGCATGCAGTTCAATGGGAGAGAGAAATCACCAGTGGAGATACTCAACAGTGGATACTGCAAGCCTTAATCAACACTGGACACTGCAAACTTTAAATTTGGCCAGCCAGGCCAAATAAGCTAATATGTGCAATAGTGGCATGTCTGTTATGGGGGAAACCAACCACTCTCTAATTGGACTGGATGCCCATTTCATGGGAGGGAATACATTCCTGATACTGAAAACCTATGACAAGGGAAGTCATGAGACCTAGGGGTGTAACGTCTGCTAGTGTCTGGCTAAAGGCATATATTATGCTCACCAAACTGCCCAGTAAGCACTTCTCTTAACATTCATATTCATATATTAATGCTACTCTCACTTTTGTGTTAGAAAAGCTTCTCTTTTCAGGTGATGGTGACCTCTGGGATGGCTCAAAAGGCACAATAGTACTGCAAAGAAGTGACAGAAAAGTGTTCAGCACTGAAACATCTCTATCACACCCTCCAAGGCTCAGGGTCCATTGTGGAAGAGATGGTGGAAAAATGTAAGAGCCAAAGGAAGGGTAGGACTGCTTACAATGCACTCTTCCATACACAAAATGGCTTGGATGTCCATAACCTCAAAGTGCCTGGCACTACCTACACAAGAACAGTATAATACAAGGAAAGATGATGACACCAAAATAAAAGAGAGAAGCTGGGTGTAGTGGCGCACACCTTTAATCCCAGCACTTGGGAGGCACAGGTAGGAGGATCACCATGAGTTCGAGACCACCCTGAGACTACATAGTGAATTCCAGGTCAGCCTGGACCAGAGTGAGACCCTACCTCGAATACCAAAAAAAAAATAATAATAATAAATAATAATAATAATAATAAAAAGAGTAATTTAGAGGGGGAGGGGATACAATGGAAAGTGGAGTTGTGAAGGGGAAAGTGGGGGAGGTGAGGGAATTATCATGGTTCATTGTCTATAATTATGGAAGTTGTCAATAAAAAGTTAAAAAATAGGCCAGGTGTGGTGGCGCATGCCTTTAATCCCAGCATTTGGGAGGTAGAGGTAGGAGGATCGCTGTGAGTTTGAGGCCATCCTGAGAATACAGAGTGAATTCCAGGTCAGCCTGGGTTAGAGTGAGACCCTACCTCGAAAAACCAAAAAACAAGTTAAAAAATAAATAAAAATAGCATATTGTGCTAGGTATAGTTGTGTGTACCTATAATCCCACCACTCAAGAAGCTGAGGCAGGAGGATAAGAAGTTCAAGGCCTACATGGCCTCCATAGTGAATTCCAGGCCAGTTTGGGCTACACGAAACAGCCCTTTCTCAAAGGAAACAAACAGAATTTAATTTCAATAGGACTTGTCTTTTTTTTTTAATTTTTTTTGTTTTCTGCTCTTCTTTACTTTTATTTTTTTATTTGCAAGCAGACAGAGAGATAGAAAAGAGGCAGAGAGAGAGAGAATGGGCACGCCAGGGCCTTTAGCCACTGCAAACGAACTCCAGATGCATGTGCCCCTTGTGCATCTGGCTTACATGGGTCCTAGAGAATTGAACCGGGATCCTTTGGCTTCGCAGGCAAACACCTTAACCACTAAGCCATTTCTCCAGCCCAGGACTTGTCTTTTTATTAATGCATTTTTAATTTTTTAAAATTTATTTGAGAAAGAAAAAGAGGTAGAGAGAGAATGGGTACACCAGGGCCTCCAGCCACTGCAAACAAACTCCAGATGCATGTGCCACCTTGTTCATAAGGCTTACGTGGGTGCTTGGGAATGGAACCTGGGTCCTTTGGCTTTGCAGGTAAGCACCTTAACCGATAACTCATCTCTCCAGCCCAGGACTTGTCTTTTTGTATTATTTATTTATTCAAAAGAAAAGAGAGAAAAAGAGAGAATGGGCATGTCAGGGCCTCTAGCCACTGCAAATAAAGTACAGGTGCATGAGCCACTTTGTGTATCTGGTCTTACATGGACACTGGAGGATTGAACCCAGGTTATTAGGTCTTATAGGCAGGCAAGTGCCTTAACTGCTGAGTCTTCTTTCCAGCCCCAGGACTTGTCTTCATCAATCCCTTACCTTCCTCCTCACAGGCAAAGATACAGAAATCAAAGCAGGCGCAAAGAACTTATACAGCGACAACAAGGCCTGGAGATGAGGCTGCATGCCCTGAAAGAAAATGAGTTGTAGATGTACAGTTCTGTGACCAATCAAAATCCAAAAAAAGTAAATGCCCCAAAGAAACAATAACAAAATGAGACTAACAGAATCAAATTTTTCTGTGAGATATAAATACAGGAAGGTGCTAGCCAGGCATGGTGGCGCACGCTTTTAATCCCAGCACTCAGGAGGCAGAGGTAGGAGGATAGCAGTGAGTTCAAGACCACCCTGAGACAACATAGTGAATTCCAGGTCAGCCTAGACTAGAGTGAAACCCTACCTCAAAAAACCAAAATAAATAAATAAATAAATACAGGAAGGTGCTATAAAAAATGAAATGAGTAAGCAGATATTTATATCAACCATCATAAAACAGAATTCTCCAACTTGTAACCTAATATTTTATTACCATTTTCCCTGTTTCCTTCTTCCTTGTATTGTTTTCTCTTCTTCTCCTCTTATTTCTTCTCTGCCCCATATTTTAGTCTTACCTTCTATACATAGTAGTAGAGCGTGGTTTATTCTTACTGATACATACTCAAGTCTCAACATTGACCTGCCCTTAATTTAGATATCCAGGAAGTAGAACCAAAAGTAAAGTCAAGAAAACAACAGAAGAGATATTACCATAATACCTGTTCATCATAAGTACTGGAATATTAACTAGGAAAGTTTATCACTGATGCAACAGTGAAGCAAAAATAAATCTTATGAAAAATACTAGCTTCACAACAAAAAGTAGTCATTACTGCTAGATATCTGTGTTCAAAATAGATAGTGATGCAGAAAAGTAAATCACTAAAAGTAAATTTAAAATAAGCAATCAAATCATTTTATTATATTAAAATTTTTTATTTTTATTTTTATTTTTTTGGTTTTTCGAGGTAGGGTCTCGCTCTAGCCCGGCTGACCTGGAAATCACTATGTAATCTCAGGGTAGCCTCGAACTCACAGCAATCCTCCTACCTCTGCCTCCCTAGTGCTGGGATTAAAGGTATGCACCACCACACACAGCAATTTTATTATATTAAAATTTGCTGAACTGAATATTGCATGAAGATAGTAAGTAGGACTTGGAAATACAACAGTATGTGTTGCTTAATAGTGATGGGAATAGTTATGAGAAATGTACTGTTAGATGTTTTCATCACTGCATAAACATGCTTACATGATAGGGGTATGGCTTATTGTTACACATTAGGCAATATGATATACACCAACTTATATGTAGTCAACTGTTGACCAAAACATTACATGGAGCAGGACATTTGTCCCATAATATTTATTTAAAAGTAAATTTCAATCTTTTATTTTTCTTAATGTGTATTAATTATACATATTAACTGGGTTCAGTGTGATAGTTCCCTACATGCATTCATATTACATTGATCAAATCTTACCTCCCTGTATATTCCCTTGCCATATCCTTTCCAATCTCTATATTCAGGTTGACACTGATTAGCATGCATATATGAAAGAGAACATATAATACTTGTTTGTCTGTGTCATTGACATTAATATTCTCTAGTTCCATCCATTTTGCTGCAAATGACAAGATTTCATTCTTCTTTATAGCTGAATACTATTTCATTGTGTGTAGTTTAAACATCATCCTTATCCAGTCATTCAGTATTAGGCACTTCATCAGATTTTATATCTTAGCTATTACAAATAGTGCCACAATATACATGGGTACACAAGTATCATGGTATGTTGATTTCATTTTTTTTGGATGTATACCCAGAAGTGAGGTATAGCTATAGCTATATCATGATATAGATTTATTTTTAGTTTTTTTTTTTTTTGAGGAAACTCTATATTGCTCTCTATAGCGGCACTAATTTCCATTGCCACTAACAGCACATAAGTCCCCGTAACCTTCAACTAAAACTAGAAGTAACATATGATAGAGCTATACCAAAACTGCTAAGGAAGCTAAGTCAGGATTCTACAGACATACTTGCATATCCATGTTTACTGTTACACTAGTCATAATAGCCAAGATATGGAATCAGCACAGATACCTATCACAGATGCACAGATAAAGAGAATATAGTTTCTATACACAAAGGAGTTTTATTAAGCCAAAAAGAAGAATGAGATTACGCTCTAGCCTAGGCTGACCTGGAATTCATTCTGTAGTCTCAGGCTGGCCTTGAACTCACAGCTATCCTCCTACCTCTGCCTCCCGAGTGCTGGGACTAAAGGTATGTGCCACCATGCCTGGCTGGGTGTGTTTTTCACTTAGTAGGAATACCAAGAGGTAGGTCATGATGGCATCAGTTAGGCATGGATACTACTACTTCCTATTGTTTTTATATCCAATGTCTCATAGCTCTTTGTTATCTGGCAGATATGGTGGGAATAATATAACAATACAAGTTGTAAGGATAAGAGACAATGGTCAGAGTAAACATTACAATTTACATATCTAAAAGAAAATGTCTTGAAATGTTGTCCTAAATATGGGCACAAAAACTATACACTCAGGCCGGAGAAATGGCTTATCGGTTAAGGCATTTGCCTGCAAAGCCAAAGGATCCCAGTTCGATTCTCCAGGACAAACATAAGCCAGATGCACAAGGGGCACATGCATCTGGAGTTTGTTTGCAGTGGCTAGAGGCCCTGGTGTGCCCATTCTCTCTCTGTCTGCCTCTCTTCTCTCCCTCTCTCTCTCTGCTTGCAAATAAATAAATAAAACTAAAAAAAACTATATACTCAGGCAGGCATGGTGCCTCATGCTTATAATAAATCTTAGCACTTGCCAGGCATAGTGGTGCACATCTTTAATCACTGCACTCAGGAGTCCAAGGTAAGAGGATCACTGTGGGTTTGAAGCTAGCCTGGGACTACATAGTGAATTCCAGGTCAGCCTGGGCTACCTCAAAAAAATGGATTTCCTTAAAAAAAATCTTAGCACTCAGGAAGCTGAGATAGGAGGATCACTACAAATCTAGGCCATACAAAAAGTACCAGGGCAGTCTAGACTGTAGTCTAGTGAGATCTTACCTCAAATAACTAAAAAGCCAAAACATCCATAAACTAATTTCTGGCTTCTCCTTAACAATTACAGATCTATCTATAAAATCCAGTTCCTTAAACAGTGTTTGATATCAACATTTCTTTGCTCATGCTGTGCTCATTGGCAGGAGTACCCTTCTCTCCCATTTTTTGTCTATTTAAGTCTCATTCATCCCTTCAATTTTTTTGAACCATCATCACACCTCCTTGACCCCAGATCTGATTCTGATTTTTTTTTTTGGCAGAGGTAGGGATGGGACCTAGGGCCTTATACATTCTAAAGCAAGCACTCTACCACAGATCTATATCCTCAGCTTTGATTGTGATTTTTTTATTTTGTTGACTGAGCTCTCCAGAAAGTAAGTTCACTTGTTTTTGTATCTGTACAGTCCAGCTCAGTACCCAGCATATTGTACAACTGGGTACTCTTTAACTTTTTAGTACTCACCATTCTGGCCTGAAGATCAAGCACTTTTCTCACACGAAATGGTTTGACTAGAAAAAGGTAAAGAAAATAGGTTCTATAAATTTGATTCAGAAAAATGGGTTATACTGACCCAGCATGTAATGCATATGACTTCTTGCAACATATTAAAACACAAATACTCTCTTCAGTGCAGCCATTAAGCAGATGCTCTTACATAAAAGCATTAAAAATGATTTTCAGAAAAATAATGCTGTCATAAAATTAATGCTAAAAGTTAACTTTTTGAAGGGTGAAATACATACATGCTAATTCTATAAAACCAGAATGCAAATACTCACCATTCTCTTTTTTGGTAAGTAAATATAACAAGTGGCAGACATATGGGCACTGTCAAAATATTAAAACAAATTTTAAATGACAATGTGTCTTGAACAAAGCAGCAATATAGTCTCTTCAAACATTAATCCTATGCTGACTAACTAAAAAGGCCTCAAGACTTCAATGAACAATAGTTTTACAAAGATTTTCAATTCTATGCTACAGGTTGAGTAATAAGGAGGACATTTGAAATATTATATGCATAATGAGATGTGGTCTAAGTTTAAGCAAAAGATTCATTTGTGTTTCACATAAACCTCACAAGTGCAGCTTAAAGGTAATTTTATACAATAATTTTAATATATCTGTATTCTGACTATGGCCTGCCATATGAGGCATAGGACACAGAATTTTCTACTTTTAGCATCAGTGTGATTAAAGGAAAACATCAGATTTCCTGTAATAATGGAGCCTAGGGCCACTGATCATGTGTGTGGCACTCATTTCATACCCAACATAATAAATAGTGTTGCTAATGGTTCATATCTTAGGGGTAATAGGGAATGAATTTGTACCAAAATTTAAATTCATGCTTTCCAAAAGTATGTTTGGAACTTTTCTGAATCCATTTATAAGTGCAGAGAAGGTAATATAGAATATGGTATATTTCAGGTTCGTATACTACTCATGAGAACCAATGCTTTATTGTTTAAATAGTCACTGCTTGTGTTGCTTTCTCTAGTCCCATTAAGCAATCCACTTTTTCACATTCTATCATCTACAGCAAATATCGGCAAACTTTTTTCCCTAAAGGCCCAGAAGTAAATATTTTAGCTTTGAGGGCCATACCATCTCAGTCAGAACTACTTAGCTCTATTAACATAGTATCAAAACAGCTGTAAGCCGGGCGTGGTGGCGCACGCCTTTAATCCCAGCACTTGGGAGGCAGAGATAGGAGGATCGCTGAGAGTTCGAGGCCACCCTGAGACTACATAGTTAATTCCAGGTCAGCCTGGACCAGAGTGAAACCCTACCTCGAAAAAAAAAAAAAAAAAAAAAAAAAAAAAAAAAAAACAGCTTAGACAATATAAAGGAATGAAGTGACTATATTTATTTTTTAATATATTTAATTTATTTATTTATTTGAGAGAGAGAGAGAGAGAGAGAGAGAGAAAGTGAGAGAGAATGGGTGTGCCAGAGCCTCCAGCCACTGTAAACAAACTCCAGATGCATGTGCCCCCTTGTGCATCTGGCTTATGTGGGTCCTAGAGAATCAAACCAGCATCCTTTGGTTTTGTAGGCAAATGCCTTAACTGCTAAGCCATCTCTCCAGCCACAAAGTGACTATACTTAAATTAAACTTTACTTATAAAAACAAGTAGACCATAGTTTTCTGACTCCTAATCTGGGATAAAACTATAACAGATGGGCATTCAAGATAAAATATTGGAGGAAATTGGTCATCAAGTAATTAAATTAACAAGTTTATTGAATGGGTCCTATTTGTCAGACTGAAGACTAAGCTCTTAAATTATGATATATCTGGGCTATGATTATAACTTAGTGTAGAGCATTTTCTCAACATGGTATACCTACCCACTAGAATATGAGCAATCATTGAAAGTGGTAATTTGTAAAATGCAGTAGCACACATCTGTAATCCAGCACTTGAGAGGTGAAGGGAAGAGAATCACAGGAGTCCAAGGTCATCTTCTGATACATAGTTACACGCCCCCTAGGCTATGAGACCCTATCTCAAAAAAGCCCTGTTCTCACAAAGTTTACATACTATGTGCCATGGACTGTGTACTTGGGTACTGGGGACATAGCTTAGTGGTTGAGCCTTTCCCTAGTTTGTGAGAGGTTCTGGGTTCAAGCCCTAACCCCACAAAAATACAAGCACAGTCACTCTGTGGAAGAACTCAGTCTACTGAGCTATTACAAGCAAGGAGAACGTCACCAGTTCTGGCTATTCACACCTGAAATTCCAGCACTCAAGAATAAGGAACAGAAGGATTCCAAGTTCAATGCCAGACTGAGATACATAGCAAGTTCCAGGCAAGCCTTGCATACACAGTAAAATTCTGGCTCAAATAGAGAAAAGAGTATTCTCCATCCTTTACAAAGTATGCTTAACAGAATGTTCATCTGTGTTGTATTCTGGTCAGTTTATGCACAGAAACAGGCCATGAGATGAGTCAAATGTTACAAAAAGTTAATCTAATCCTACATCATTCTAACATGCATGGGTATCACAGGGCAAACAGGAGGACTGAACACTCTTACTTTATAGCATTAATTCAAAGTCTCCACTCTTTGACCTAAGTGTAGAAAAAGACCTCTTTTGAGACTTATCTACCCAACTTCACTATTTCTACCTTACATATACTTTATCAACACAGCACTAACCTCCTAGTCTACCATCCCAAAATTCACTGAGGAGTTTGGCATTTTATTTGGTTTTCTCCTCTAACCCTAATACCAGTACTCTGTCAGAAGATTTTAATGTCCATGTCAACAATTACAGTGGCCTCAAAGGGTATCAGCCTTCTTACTTCTAGTGATCTAATCACTATTCATAGAAATAGTGTATATTAGATATCCTCACTGAGCCTGTATGCATTCTTCCCAACTTCATGATTTTTAACTATGAGATCCAGCTACTTAAGCACACTTCTGAGCTGGACTGAAAGCAAAGAACCTGCAGCTCTCTCCCAAAGACAGTGAACATGAGAACACTGAATATTTGAATTAACTCTCTCCACAAGATTTTAGGGTACACTTTATAAATCTTGAACTTTTGCTTTTAATATCTATGGGGGAGAAAAAGACAAACGATAAAGCTTAGGACTCTCCAAAATGTAGATTGTGCAGGGGATCTATTAGAAAATTGTAATTCTCAAGTCTTATACCCTAAATGTATGGTTGTACAATAAAAGCAAACTTGAATGTACTGAAGAAGACAGAAAATAAACTTGCCTGTCTTGACCATGAGATTGGAAGTAAACAAAAAAAGCAGCTTCCAAGAATATATATCAACAAGTCTATTGAGGCTACCTTCATGTTGCTGGCACAAAACACCCAACCAAACACAGCTAATGGGAGGAAAGGTTTTATTTTGGTTTACAGACCCAAAGGGAAGCTCCATGATGACAGGGGAAAAGATGGCATGAGCAGAGGCCAAACATCACCTCTGCCACAGCATATAGAACTCTCCAGCATGAGAGTGAGCCTAATTCTACCAAGGGGGAGCTAGCTATAACACCCATAAGCCCACCCCCAACAACAGCCTCCTCCAGCAAGGGCTAACTTCCCAAACTGCCATCAGCTGGGGACCAAGCATTCAGAACATATGAGTTTATTGGGGACACCTAGTTCAAACCACCACAAAGCCAGTCCTATGAATGTCTACAGTTTGAATTTGTACTCCCACTGATGCCTGGAAATCTTCAGCTGAAGAATGTAAGTTGTAACTCTCAGACAAATCACACATCATAAGAGACTTGGTCTTGGGCTGGAGAGATGGCAGGCATATGCCTGCAAAGCGAAAGGATCCTGGTTCAACTCTCCAGGACCCACATAAGCCAAATGCACAAGGGGGCACATGCATCTGGAGTTCATTTACAGTGGCTAGAGACCCTGGCATTCCCATTCTCTCTCTCTCTGCTTCTCTGCCTCTTCCTCTCTCATAAATAAATAAATAAATAATTTTTAAAATTTTTTTAATTTTTTAAATTTATTTTTGGAGAGAGAGACAGAGAGAGATAGACAGAGAGGGAGAGGGAGACAGAAATGGGCGTGCCAGCAGTCTCTCAGCTGCTGTGAATGAAATCCAGATGCGTGCGCCTCCTTGTGGTCAAGTGCAGCATTGCGCCCTTGCATCACTTTGCATCTGGCTAAACGTGGGACCTGGAGATTGGAACCACTGGAGATTGGAACCAGTGTTCTTAGGCTTAGCAGGCAGGCGCCTTAGCCACTAAGCTATCTCTCCAGCCCTAAATATTTTTTTTTTAAAGAGAGACTTGGTCTAAAATAAAGGAAGATGGGCTGGGAATATAGCATAGTAACAGAGTACTTGCCTAGCATGCACAAAGCCCTTGTTTCCGGTGGTATCACAAAAAAAAAAGAAAAGAGAAAGACAAATGATGAAATAGCAAGAAGCCACACAACCCAATAACAAAGACAAGCTGGTCTAAAACCGGGGGAAATGCCGGGTGGGGTGGTGCACGACTTTAATCCCAGCACTCGGGAGGCACAAGTAGGAGGAGCGCCATGAGTTCAAGGCCACCTTGAGACTACAGAGTGAATTCCAGGTCAGCCTGTGCTAGAGCAAGACCCTACCTCAAAAAAACAAAAACAAAGACAAAAAAATAAAAAATAAAATAAAAATGGGGAAAGAATGTAAGAGCCATAGGTTAGGAAGGTATACTCTCAGGCATTCCCCACTTGAAGAATCTGTTGTATTCATGACCCCACAGTGAATACTGATAACCTTACTGAGGAGGTCCTCAGTGTAATGGGGGCAGGGGAGAGGGGACATAAGACTATAACGTGATGGGAATAAGACCAATTTGTACCATGTTCATATATTAAAGTTCTAAATTTAGCCGGGCGTGGTGGCACACGCCTTTAATCCCAGCACTCGGGAGGCAGAGGTAGGAGGATCGCCGTGAGTTCAAGGCCACCCTGAGACTACATAGTTAATTCCAGGTCAGCCTGGGCCAGAGTGAGACCCTACCTCGAAAAACCAAAAAAAAAGTTCTAAATTAAAAAAAAAATGGGCAAAGGATCATACAGACAGATACTCAAATGACTAATGAACACATGAAACGATGCTCCACACTGTTATATCAGGGAGGCATAAGTCAAAACTACAACAAAGGTCTAGTGATAAAATGGAGGTAGAACACTTGTCTGGCTTGTACAAGACTGGGAGTTACATCCCCAGCACCACAGAAAAATAAAGAAAAGAGGGAAAAAAGAACCTTTGTAATCCAACAATAAAAAGCAGTTAAAAGTGGGCAAAATATCTGAATATATTTCTCCCAAGAAAATGTAAAAATAGGGGCTGGAGAGAGGGTTTGACAGTTAAAGGCACTTGCTTAAAAATGTACAAATAGGGCTGGAGAGATGGCTTAGCAGTTAAGTCGTTTGCCTGCAAAGTCAAAGGACATTGGTTTGATTCCCCAGGACCCACATAAGCCAGATGCACAAGGTAATGCGTGTGTCTGAAGTTGGTTTGCAGTGGCTGGAAGCCCTGAAGCACCCATTCTGTGTGTGTGTGTGTGTGTGTGTCTGTCTGTGTGTGTGTCGCTTTCCCTCTCTTGCTCTCTCAAATAAATAAATAAAATTTAAATAACCAAAAATGCTCAACATGCCCTTAGTCATCAAAGAAATGTAAATCAAACCCACAGTGAAGAGTAGGGACAGAGCGCAGAGGCACTGGTTGCCTGGCATGGAGGCAGAGGTAGGAGGATTGCTGAGTTTGAGGCCACTCTGAAACTACATAATGAATTCAAGGTCATCCTGGGATAGTGCAAGACCCTACCTCGAACATCAACAACAACAAAAAAGTCAGATAGATAAATGACAAGTATAGGTGGAGATGTGATGAAGCAGGAACTTGTTAATACATTTCTGTTGGCAATTTTAAAAAAGAGTACTGGGCTGGAGAGATGGCTTAATGGTTAAGGCGCCTGCCTGCTAAGCCTAAGAACCTGGTTCCAATCTCCAGGTCCCACGGTTAGCCAGATGCAAAGAGACGCAAGGGCACAATGCCGCACTTGCCCACAAGGGGGCGCAAACATCTGGATTTCATTCACAGCAGCTGAGAGACTGCTGGCGTGCCCATTCTGTGTCTGTCTCCCTCTCCCTCTCTCTCTGTCTCTCTCTGTGTCTCTCTCCATAAATAAAAAAAAATAAAATATTTTAAAAAAGAGTACTAGCTGCTATGGTGAAAAATGTGGCAATTCCTCAAAAAGCTAAACATACAATTACCATATATATAACCCAGCAAATCTTCTTCTAAGTATATCCAACAGAACTAAAAACAGGTACCTGAACAGATATAGTAGGCCATTTATATCTGCAAGTTCTTCATCTTCAGACTTGGCCAATCACAGGTCAAAAACATTTGGGGAAAAACTTGCATTAGTCCTGAATGCATACTATTTTGATCATATTCCATAAATGATATAGTATAACAAGCATCTATATAAGTTACATTTATCATGCATCACTAGTAACCTAGGGAATTATTTAAAATATACAGGATGATGTGTATAGAGTACCTGCAAATACTACAAAACAGAACATGTGTTATCATGAGGGGTCCTGGAATAGATAACCCCATACATGCTAAGGGTCCCTGGACTTCTCTGTACCAGTGCTCAGTGCAGCATCATTCACAGTAGCAAAAAGGTAGAGAGAAGCTATAGAACATACACAAGCTCATGGAAAGTAAACAATACACTACTGAATGTTGAATGGGTTATTGAATAAATCAAAAAGGATATCAATAACTTCCTATAAACAAACAAAAAACAAAAACAGAACATACCAAAATTCATGGTATACAATGAAAGCAGTCCTTAAGAGGGAGTTTCATAGCTCTAGAAGTGGCTACATTAAGAAATCTGAAAGCCAGGTGTGGTGGCGCACACCTTTAATCCCAGCACTCGGGAGGCAGAGGTAAGGAGGACCGCCTTGAGTTCAAGGCCACCCTAAGACTACACAGTGAATTCCAGGTCAGGCTGAGCTAGAGTGAGACCCTACCTCGAAAAAACAAAAACAAACTAAAAAAACCTGGGAGCTCCCAAATGAGTAAGTTAATGATCTATCAAGCAACTTGATAAACAAGAGCAAGCCAAATCCATTTTCAGTAGGTGGGAAGGGAAAGAAATAATTAAGATCAGGGAAGAAATTAATTGAATGAGCGAGATGTGGTAGCTCGTCCCTTTAATCCCAGCACTCTCGAGGGTGAGGTAGGAGGATCACTGTGAATTTGAGGCCAGCCTGAGCTACAAAATTTTAGGTCACTCTAGGCTAGAGAGACCCTGCCTCAAAAAAAAAAAAAAGAAGTTAGCTGGGCATGGTGGTGCATGCCTTTGATCCCAGTACTTGGGAAGCAGAGGTAGGAGGATTGCTGTAAGTTTGAGGCCAGCCTGAGACGACATAGTAAATTGCAGGTCAGCCTGGGCTAGATAGAAACCCTACCTCATAAAACCAAAAAAAAAAAAAAAAAGGAAGGGAAAAAAAAAAAAAGGAAGGAAGGAAGGAAGGAAGGAAGGAAGGAAGGAAGGAAGGAAGGAAGGAAGGAAGGAAGGAAGGAAGGCAGGCAGGCAGGCAGGCAGGAAATGGAAAGGGAAAAGATGTTAAAACAAATCTATGAAACAAGGACTAGGGAAATGGCTTAGAAGGTAAGGCACTTTCTAAGCAACTCTGAGTACCTAACTTGGATCTCTAGACTCCATGTAAAAGCCAGAAGCTGTGACAGGCTTCTATTATCCCAGTGGCCCTAGAGCAAGAAGGGAGGCAGAGACAGGAGAATTTCCCCTATGCTCATGAATGGAGTAGTAAACAACAAGAGATTCCACCGCAAAACAAGGTAGAAGGCAAGGACCCAGCACAAAGTTATCCCTTGACCTCCACATGTGTCATGGCACACACACGTCCACACCTGTTTGCGTGTGCGTACACACACACACACACACACACACACACACACGAAATAGGTGCATACATAATTTTTTTAAATCAATGAAACAAAGAGTTTTTTGCTTGAAAGGACAAATAAGATTGACAAACCCTTAGCTACACTAACAAAAAGGAAGAGAGGCCCAAATTAATAAAATTAGGAATGAAAAGGGGGCCATTGCAACAGATAATAATGAAATTTAGCAAATCACGAGGACATACCTTCAAAACATAAGTTCCTCCTAAATTGGAGAATCTGAAAAGCTCTACTCCATGGGAAAGAATACATACAGGCCTGGTACTGAAAACCTACCCAAAACCCTATGGCCTTGGAGGTCAGAGACCCTAGTGGGGAAGCCACTACTGTTGACTGACTAAAAGGATATGCTATGTACATCAAATTGCCCTGTAAATATTTATAGTGTATTTATCCCATATATTAGTGCTGATCATACCTGTGGTCAGAAGCTTCTTTTGGAGATGGCAGTGATTACTAGGGAGACTCAAATTCACCAAAAGGCTGGAGAGTTGGGTTAGTGGTTAAGGTGCTTGCCTGCAAAGTCTAAGAACCCAGGTTTGATTCCCTAGGACCCACATAAGCCAGATGCACAATGTGGTGCATGCATCTGGAGTTTGTTAGCAGTGGCAGGAGGCCCTGGTATGCCCATTCTCTCCATCTGCCTTCTCTCTCTCTCTTTCTCTCTCCAATAAATAAATAAATAATAAATAAAATGTATCTTTTAAAAATTCACCAAAGTGCTAAGAATAAGTAAAGGTTGAGTGCTCAGGGGATATTGCAGAAGAGTCGGAAGACAATACAAGAGGACAGGAAGGAGAACTTCGAGACACTATCCTCCAGATGCAAAGTGACTATTACAGCATGACCTCATAGTGGCGTCACTACCTCCACAAGTCCTCCACAAAAATGAGCTCAACAACATTTCAATGTGGGTGACAGAAGCAGGTAAAAAAAAAATCAGCAAAATGGAAGAGGGTCTTGTTGGTAAGAAGGAGTTTAGTGAAGGAAGATGGGCAAGATGAGAAAAAGGAAGGTATTTGGAGGGGATTATGATCCAATTACATTATCTTTGTATATAAAAAGTGGTAATAAAAAGGACAGGCCAAGATGGATTCAATGATCAATTCTATAAGTTGAAGACCTAATATGAATGCTGCTCATACTATTTCATAAAACAGAAAAGGAAGGAACAATATCAACCTTTTATGAAGCCAACAATATCCTTATACAAAAATTGCATAAAAGCTGGGCGTGGGGGCGCACGCCTTTAATCCCAGCACTCGGGAGGCAGAGGTAGAAGGATTGCCATGAGATCGAGGCCATCCTGAGACTACATAGCTAATTTCAGGTCAGCCTGGACCAGAGTGAGATCCTACCTTGAAAAACAAAAAAAAAAAAAAATTGGATAAAGATATAACAAAAAAGAAAATTACCATATGACCTAGCTATAGCACTCCTACGCACATACCCAAAGAACTCTACACTCTACTACAGAGATACCTGTTCAACAGCGTTTACTGTTACATTCTTCCCAAGAGTAAGGAAATTAGAATCAGCCTAGTGGTCCATTACTGGAAGAATGGATAAGGAAAACGTGGAACACATATACAATGGAATTTTATTCAGCTATAAAGAACAACGAAATTATCAGATTTTCTGCAAAATTGATGGAAGTCTAAAATATTAAATTAAGTGAGGTTGGTAACTCGGGTTCAGAAAGATAAATACCAGATGGTCTCTCTCATATGTGAATACTGGATTGGAATCTTTATATGTGTTATTGTGGGCATCAGAGTGTATAGATCCAGGAAATCAGAAAGGAGCTCATGAGATGGTAAAGACGAGGCTTTAAGAGTAGGGTATGGTCGCAGATATTAAGTGCTATGAAAGTCAAATGGGACTTATCAGAAGTGGGAGAGTGAAAGTAGGGTAAGGGACAGGGAGATGTGAGAAAGGTAGGGGAGGATTTAAAAACTATGTACATGTATTAATAAAGAGTAACTGCTGGGCTGGAAGGATGGCTTAGCGGTTAAGGCATTTGCCTGCAAAGCCAAAGGACCTAGGTTCAATTCCCCAGGACCCACGTTAGCCAGATGTACAAAGGAGTGCATGTGTCTGGAGTTCATTTGTAGTGGCTAGAGACCCTGGTGCATCCATTCTCTCTCTCCCTCTTTTTCTGTTAAGTAAATAAATAAATACATAAGTAAGGTTTAAAAAAATAAACTTTAAGCCGGGTGTAGTGGTGCACGCCTTTAATCCCAGCACTTGGGAGGCAGAGGTAGGAGGATCACCATGAGTTCGAGGCCACCCTGAGACTACATAGTGATTTCCAGGTCAGCCTGAACTAGAGTGAGACCCTACCTCGAAAAACCAAAAATAAATAAACTTTAAAAACAAAAAAAGAATAACTGTTAGAGCTAGAGAAATGGCTTAGTGGTTAAGGCGCTTGCCTGTGAAGCCTAAGAATCCAGGTTCAGTTCTCCAGGTCTCATGTAAGCCAGATGCACAAGGTGGCACATGCATATGGAGTTTGTTTGCAATGGCTAGAGGCCCTGATGCACCCATTCTCTCTCTCTCTTTCTAATAAATTAATTTAAAAAAATAACTGTTCTCTCCTTCTTCCTCATAAATAAATAAATAAATAAAATATTTTTAAAGGGGGCTGGAGAGATGGCTTAGTGGTTAAGGCACTTGCTGGCAAAACCAAAAGACCCAGGTTCAATTCCCCAGACCCACATAAATCCAGATGCACAAGGTAGCACATGCATCTGGAGTTTGTTTAGAATGGCTGGAGACCCTGGTGTGCCCATTCTCAATCTCTCTTTCATACATGCATATTATTTTTTAAAAGCCTAAGTGGGAAATAAAAAATAAATAAGTACACAAGACTGGAAAGATTGCTTAGTGGTTAAGGAACTTGCTGGCAAAGCCAAAGAACCCAGGTTCGATTCCCCAGAACCCACTTAAAGCCAGATTCACAAGGTGGTACATGCATCTGGAGTTCATTTGCAGTGGCTAGAGGCCCTGGCATGCCCATTCTCTCTCTCTCACCCCCCTCTCAAATAAATAAATATTTAATAAAAGATAAAAATAAGTACATAAATTAATTAATGAAACTGAATACTTTTAAACAATATTATATATAAAATGGAAATAGCAGTGATAATGCAACATTACACATATAATTCATGTCACTGAACTGCATAAGAGGTGAAGAGAATGTTCTAAAATTGACTGTGTTAATATGTACTTATCTGTGACTACACAGAAATATAAATGAATTGTATATTTTTGCTTTTTTGTTGTTTTGATACATGATCTTGAATGCTTCAAAGTCACAATCCCCCTGCTTCAACCTTCCAAGGCCTAGAATTATAAGCATGTGGCACACACTAGGCTCAAACTGTATACTTGAAATAAGTGAATGAGCTACAGATATGACTCAATAGGTAAAATGCTGGCTGTGGAAACATGAGGACCTGAGTTCATTCAGTTCCCCAGAACCTACCAAATATGCTGGACATAGTGGCACATGCCTGTAATCCTAGCACTGAGAAGTCAGACATAGGGAATCCCTGGGGCTCAATGACTAGTCTAGCCAAACTGGCAAGCACTGGTTCAGTAAGAGACCCTGACTCAAAGAATAAGGTGATGGCCTGAGAAATGGCTCAGCAGTTATGAAGCTTGCCTTCAAAGCCTAAAGACCCATGTTTGATTCCCCAATAGCCACATAAAGCCATATACACAGGTGGCATATGTGTTTGCAGTGGTATACCCATTCTCTCTCCTTCCCTCCCTCCCTCCTTCTCTCTCACCCTCTCAAATAAATAAATAAAATATTTTCTAAAAAAAGAATAAGGTGGGGAATGATTGAGGCAGATTCCTAAAATTGGCCTTTGGCCTCCACAAACAAGCATTTGTGTAGGTATATGTGGTTTGAATGCAGGTGCATGTGCACATATTTGTGTGTGCATATGGAGGCCAGAAATCAATATCAGATGTCTTCTTCAATCATTCTTCTACCTTATTTTTATGACAGGATCTCTAGCTGATCACAAGATTCACTGATCAGCTAGACTCAGCCAGTTCTGGACATCCTCCTGTCTCCATTTCCCCACCACTGGGATAATAAGCACATGCTTGGCATTTAATGTAGGTGCTGGCAATCCAAACGCAGGTCCTTATGCTTGCATGGCAAGCACTTTACCCACTGAGCCAACTCCCAGCCCCTAAATTCTGAATCTTCTACAGTATCTAGACAAATCAAGGAAAGGGATAGGAACATGAATTTTAAAAATGAAATCAATAAATGAATTCCTTTCCCAAAGACACAAGGGGTTCAATTCAATGTGTGGCTTACATGGTCCATGAACTACTAATGGTCCTTGACAGTCTTCCAGGTGGACAGTAGATTGATTTCGTAGAGTATTAATGTTTTTAATGGCAATGATTATGCCATTCAATGAAAATCAGTCTATTTGAAACTCATGAAATGTAATGTTCTCCTTGTCATTAATTCTGATGAAGTTTTTGCCATGTTAATCAGGAAAATTCAGAGTAAGCCACCTAGAAGACTCTGATGAAGTGGTTTAAAAGGGACAAAATGAAAATCACTGCCCTACATTGGCAAAGATACTCCAATGTGGAATGAAGTCTATCTGTAATATTTGTATTTCCTTAAAAGAAGATATATAGCAAATATGGTAAAATTTGTATATTTGTTAACCTGGCAATGCAGCTATCATTTCTACATATCTGATATAGTTTAAAATAGGTAAGGCTGCAGAGATGTCTCAGTGGTTAGAGGTGCTTGCTTGCAAAGCCTGATGGCCTAGGTTCATTTCCCCAGT
This sequence comes from Orientallactaga sibirica, assembly GCA_036365145.1. NCBI lineage: Eukaryota > Metazoa > Chordata > Mammalia > Rodentia > Dipodidae > Orientallactaga > Orientallactaga sibirica. The sequence continues at coordinate 758,519 of JAEOAD010001221.1, forward strand.
ATCCACATAAAGGTACAATCACAAATTGGCACATGTGTCTGGAGTTCATTTGCAGTGGCAGGAGGCCCTGATGCACCCATACTTACTCTTTCTTTCTTTGTCTCTTTCTCTCTGTCAAATAAATAAACCTAAATTTTTTTTTTAAGTATGGAAAACACATTAGGTGACTCTATGAAGCACATATGGTAAGTCAGTATACACAAATATACTATTTGATTGATGCGCAATGTTGTCCAATGTCTACTTACCAGTGCATCCTCTTGCAATGAAGCAAAAAAGAAGCCATAAAGCAAATTAATTTGCTCCTTATGATCAATGAAGTCAAACATTGCAACCAGCCAACGATAAAAAAGTACCTAACAAGAGACAAAATACTTATCTTTAGAGAAATAGAACTAATTGGCCCAGAAGAGCTTTAAGCCCTTCTCAGTGCTATTTTAGAAGCTTCTAGCACAGAGTAGGATAATAGATTTTTTATTTCCCAGTAAAAATTCTGTTTGAATAGAGTCCTTGTATCAAGCTATATTGTTCCAAACCACAGGCTATACACAAAAGGCTACTGCCATTACTCCATAAGTGGCTCTTCCTTAAGTGGGCTCTGAAGGGCTTATCATCAAAGTGTTTAAAAGATTACCTTGGTACTACTAGCACACTTGCCAACACAGAGCCAGGAGACTGCCTTAACCACAGAATCTTCTGATATTAGAGTTGCTGGAATCATGCACTTCAATATCCGTGTGTTTACAGCATTCCCTAGAAAGCAGACCAGCACTAAATTAAACTACATTTTAGTGTCTCAATTATTTCTTTTACCTGTGCATTCATATAACTCATAAAAGTCTCACTTTACATAGAAGATGATAAAAACCAACAGCTATTTATAATCTTGTATCAATTCATGAAATATGGTTTAAAACAAAATTGACCATCTGGGAGGCCTCAGTGGTAGAGCACTTGCTTAGCACACCAGAGCCCTGGGTTCCATTCCCAGCACTAGAAAAAAAAATGTAACTTTAACTTCTGAAACAAACTATGAAGTAAGTTATTCAGCTCAAATATTTTCTACTTTAATAGGTGGGGTGGTTGAAGCCAGGTGTGATGTCTCACACCCATAATTCCAACACTCTAGGAGACAAAGGCAGAAGAACGACCTCAAGTTCCAACTCAGAATGCTTTAGGTAGTGAGTTCCAGTACAGCCAGGGCTATAATAGAGGGAGTCCCTGTCTCAAAAAAATGGGTGAGAAAAGAATCTTTCTGGGGTGAAATGAAAACATTTATGAGTCAGATAATGGAGATATATTGTCTAACTCTGTGAATGTTAAAATTATACTGTATTTTTTAAATTTATTTTTATTTTTATTTTGGGAGAGAGACACAGAGACAGACAGACAGAGAGAGGGGGAGAGGAAGACAGAGAATGGGCGCGCTAGCAGTCTCTCAGCTGCTGTGAATGAAAGCCAGATGCGTGCGCCCCCTTGTGGGCAAGTGCAGCATTGCACCCTTGCGTCACTTTGCATCTGGCTAAACGTGGGACCTGAAGATTGGAATCGGGTTCTTAGGCTTAGCAAGGAGGCTCCTTAAATGCTAAGCCATCTCTCCAGCCCTACACTGTATTTTTAAAAGGAATTTATTTCCTTTTTTGTGGTACTGGAACCTATGGTATCATGCATGCTAGGCAAGCACACTACCGTTGTGCATTCACCCAATTATAACACACAACATGTTCATTTTATTTGATTTATGTGCAAGCAGAGAGGGTACGAGGGAGATGGCGCAGAAGCTGGTGTGTGCCAGGGCTTCTTGCTGCCGCAAACAAACACCAGATACATGCACCACTCTGTGACTCTGTCTCTACATGGGTACTGGGGAAATAAACCCAGGATGGTAGGCTTTGCAAGCAAGTACAATTAGCCACTGAGCCATCTCCTTAGCCCCCACAGTACATTTTTAAGACATCATAGAATTCAGGGTATGTAAATTATATCTCAACAAAACCCTTTCAGCCCCAGGGAAATATCAAAGTGTGTGCGAGGAGTGTATCTGTGTATGTACACACACACACACACACACACACACACACACGTGAGAATAGCCTAAGGCCCATCCTGGTCTTTTCCTTCCACTTAGGTTTTTTTTTTTTTTTTTTTTTTTTTTTTTGGTTTTTGGTTTTTGCAAGGTAGGGTCTCACTCTGGTCCAGGCTGACCTGGAATTAACTACGTAGTCTCAGGGTGGCCTCGAACTCTCGGGGATCCTCCTACCTCTGCCTCCCGAGTGCTGGGATTAAAGGCATGCGCCACCATGCCCAGCTTAGTTTTTTTTTTTTAACTGGCAATTTCCTTAATTGTAGACAATATCCCATGGTACTTCCCTCCCTACCCCCACTTTCCCCTTTGAAACTCCACTCTCCATCATATCCCTTCCCCTCTCAATCAGTCTCTCTTTACATTTTGATGTCATGATCTTTTCCTCCTATTATGATGGTTTTGTGTAGGTAGTGTCAGGCACTGTGAGGTCATGGACATCCAGGCCATTTTGTGTCTGAAGGAGCACATTGTAAGGAGTCCTACCCTCTTCCACCTAGTTTTTAACAATCTTCTTTTCCTTTTGGTTTTTCAAGGTAGGGTCTCACTGTAGCCCAGGCTGACCTGGCATTCATTATGTAGTCTCGTAGTCTCAGGGTGGGCTCAAGCTCACAGCGATCCTCCTACCTCAGCCTCCCAAGTGCTGGGATTACAGGCATGCACCACCATGTCCAGTGACCTTGTTTTTAGAGACACAGTCACCCTCACTTTTTTTGCCACTGCAAAGGCCAGACTAGCTGGTCTACAAATTTTGGGATTCTCCCAAATCCAACTCCCTTTGCTGTTGACATAGGGATTACAGACCTATTATCTACAACTGTGCATCTAGCTTTACATGGTGCTGGGATCCAAACTCCAAACATCAGGCTTGCACAGCAAGCTGCTTTTAACCACTAAACCATATCCCCAACTCTTTACTTTATTTTCATTTTATTTTTTAATGGAAGAATGGACACTTTTTAAATAGCTACTGACAGATACCGCCATTGGTTGCTATATATATGGCACACACACATACATATATAGGTTTTTTGAGATAGGGTCTTGCTCTATCCCAGACTGACCTGAAATGAAATTCACTATGTAGTCCCAGGGTGGCCTCAAACTCATAGTGATCCTACACTGGGATCAAAGGCATGCACCACCACGCCTGGTGGTTGTTACATTTAAGAATAAAAACAAACAGGGCTTAAAATACTTGCTTACAAAGCCTACCAGCCTGAGGTTCAATTCCACAGTATCTACATAAAGCCAGATACAAAAAGTGGCACATTCGTCTGTAGTTTATTTGTAGTAGCAAGAAGCCTTGGCACACACAAACACAAACACTCTCTCTCTCAAATGAATAAAAATATTTTTTAAAAGAAAAAAACCAAATAGGTTTGTATCCTCTACTTCCCCTACAAGAAAGATGATAACAGAATGGAACAGATAGCCTCAGGATTAACTGGCAGTAATATCGTTCTATTCTACTCTAATCTTTCCTTCTTGCTCTCTGGCCTTCATAGTACTTTTTCATCTGGTAGCAGAAGTGATGTCAGACCCTGGCTTTGTAGATTCATTTTATTATGTTTTATTCATTGAGGTTCCAAGAATTAAAATATTTCTCATCATTTTCTACCTCATAATTCTGAGAAGAAAGGAATGGCAAGTTAATGTGTGATGACAAGTTAAAAAAATTACAAGGGGCTAGGGAGATGGTCTAGCAGTTAAAGTCCAAGAGCCAGCCAACCATGGTGGCGCACGCCTTTAATCCCAGCACTTGGGAGGCAGAGGTAGGAGGACTGCCATAAATTCAAGGCCACCCTGAGACTACATAGTTAATTCCAGGTCAGCTTGAGCTAGAGTGAGACCCTACCTCGAAAACCAAAAACAAAAGGCCAAGAGCCAACAACAACAAAGCCAACCAGCCCATGTTCAATTCCTCAGTTACTATGAAAAGCCAGATGCAAAAAGTGGTGCATTCATTTGTAGTGATAAGAGATCCTAATGCATGTATATCCATCACAAAATAAATAGATATTATTTAATCTCAAAAATTAAAAAAAGTGCTGGGCGTGATGGCACACACCTTTAATCCCAGCACTCAGGAGGCAGAGGTAGGTGGATCCCTATGAGTTCCAGGCCACCCTGAGACTACTGAGTGAATTCCAGGTTAGCCTGGACCAGAGTAAAATCCTGCCTCGAAAAAACAAAAAACAAATAAATAAAAATAAATAAATAAATCCTTGGTTTCCCCTCTGGGGTTTGTTGTTTTTATTTCCATTACTCTCTCCCATTATTATCATTAACTTTTTTAAAATTTAAAACAGCCTCACTCTGAAAATCTTACCAATATACTTTTTTTTTACTTTCCAGTGACTTTTAAAATTAATTTCTATACAATCTAAAGTCCCTTTGCATCTCTGATGACATGTCCAGCATACCTGCTCCTTAAGTATGTAACTGAACCTCCCCAGAGCTAAATGTAATGATTAATTATGAGTAGGAACATCATAGAAATAACTAAAATGAAAAGTGTGAATTACTACCACATTTGTCATCAACAAATTCCAGCTTACTATAAAAATAAAAGTATTACAGAAACACAGAATATCCTTTTTTCCCCGAGACAAGGTCTCACTACTATATAGCCCAGTCTGGCTTCAAACTCACAGCAGTCTTCTTCCTCAGCTTCCCAAGTACTGACATTACATGTGTACACAGCCACATCTTACTCAGAGATTATTCTTTAAATTTTGATAATGGGCTAGAGATGACTTAGTGGTTAAGGCACTTGCCTGCAAAACCTAAGGATCCAGGTTTGAATCCCCAAAACCCACATAAGCCAGATGCACATGGTGGCATTGTGTCTGGAGTTCATTTTCAGTGGCTAGAAGTCCTGGCATGCCCAATCTCTCTCTCTTGCTTACTCAAATAAATAAATAAATAAATAAACAAATATACATTTTGATAACGTTTCCAGAGTCTGCAACAAACACTTTTGAAACACCTTAATATCATATATATATATATGAAAACTTTCTGACATCATTATTTTCTGATATATCAAAAAGGAAAAAATTGCAAAACACAAAACATATGTCCATTCTACACAATGTTTTAAGGGGAAGGGGGAGTGATAAAATAATCTTGATAGAACACTGATCAAATAGATTTTTGGAAAGGTATAAAAACCAAACTATCTGAGGCCATCACCTATAAGAATTAAAGGTCCAGAGTTCCAGAGTTGGCCTAGGGGTTAAAGTGCTTGCCTCTTCAGGTCCCATGTAGGCCAGACACACAAAGTGACACAAGCATGCAAGGTCACACATGTGCACAAGGGGGCACATGCATCTGGAGTTCGACTGCAGAGGCTGGAGGCCCTGATGGGCCAATTCTTTCTCTCTCACTCTCACTCTCTCACATAAAAATGGCCAGTCTGTTGGGCTTGCCTCAAAAAAAAAAAAAAAAAAAAAAAAAAAAAAAAAACTAAAGTCTATTTCATTAAGTCTGACTTCATTTTGTAAGCAAACATATAAAACTAATTATGTAAAAAAGAGAAATACTTGAAGGGCTGGAGAGATGACTCAGTGGTTAAAGCACTTGGCTGCAAAGCCTAACGATCCAGGTTCAATTCCCCAGTAGCCACGTAAAGCCAGATATACAAGGCAGCACATGCATCTCGAGTTTGTGTGCAGTAGCTAGAGGCCCTGGCATGTCCATTCTCTCTTTCTCAATATCTCTCTGTCTATCCCTCTCTGTCTCTCTCAAATAAATAGAATGGAAGGAAAACCAGGACTCAGGAGGCAAAGGCAGAAGGATCTCCAGTTCAAGTACTGTGTTAATCTAAAGCTTGCTCATATGTGTAACACAAAGACCCAATGTTTCAAAAAAAAAAAAATGGGCTTGAAAGAGTTAGTATCTAAACACTGAATTCAAGTTTTAGTACTGTGTTTTTTTAATATTTTATTATTTTATTTTATTTATTTGTGTGCACACACAAAAAAGCACACCTGCAAATACAATGGCAGGGTATACACAAAAGAAACTAACATGCATGGGCCTGAAAAACTTAGTATCTAAATACTTAATATCTAAAGCAGTTTTCCTACCTGTATTTTTTTATTTGATTTTTGCGATAGGGTCTCAGAACCCAGGCTGGCCTCCAACTCTATGCAGCTGAAGATAATCTTGAATTTCTGATCCTCCTGTCTCCACATCAAGTACAGGGATTACAGTTATGCACCACAATACCTGGTTTATGCCATGTGAGGGATTGAATCTAAGGGTTTGTACATGCTAGGCAAGTGCTCTACTAATTGACCTACATCCCCATCCTGTACCTTTTTTTTTTGGAGGCAGGGACTCACTCTAGCCAAGGCTGACCTGGAGCTCATCTGTAGCCTAGGCTGGCCTCAAACTCATGGCCATCCTACTATCTCAGTTTTCCAAGTTCTGGGACTAAAAGCATGAGCCACCATGCCTGGCTGCTATGTTATTTTTTTTTAAGTAGAGAAAACAGTAGCAATGTAGGACATAAACACTAGAATGGGAGTTAAGAATATCTGGTCTTCCAAGCTCTGATGTTAAGTCTTTTAACCAACCAGGGCTTATTTCCTATCTTTACAATAAAGATGCCTGAATCTAAACTACCTTGAAAGTCTGAATCCTGATAAGACAATGTTTAAAAAGTACTTTTCAGCTATGTGTGGTGGCACATGCCTTTAATCCCAGTATTTGGGAAGCAGAGGTAGGAGAATCGCCAGGACTTCAAGGCCAGCCTGAGACTACAGCGAATTCCATGTTAACCTGGGCTAGAGTGAGATCTTATCTTGAATAACCAAAAAAAAAAAAGTACTTTTCATGGGCTGGGGAGATGGCTCAGTAGTTAAAGGCACTTGCTTGCAAAGCCTGATGGCCTGAGTTTGAATCCTCAGTATCCATGTTAAAGCCAGATGCACAAACTGGCACATTTGTCTGGAATTTTTTTAGGGACAGGAGCTCTGGTGCACTCACACATATACATGCTCTCTCTCTCTCTCTCATAAATAAATAAAAACTATTTTTTAAATATTTATTTTTAAATATTTGAGAGAGAGAGTGAGGCAGAGAGGGAATGGGTGTGCCAGGGCCTCCATCTACTGCAAATGAACTCCAGACACATGTACCACCTTGTGCATCTGGCTTATGTGGGTCCTGGAGAATCGAACCTGGGTCCTTTGGCTTTGCAGGCAAGTTCCATAACCATCTCTCTAGCCCAGAAGTATTTTTAAAAGTTCTTTTCAGCCAGGCGCGGTGGCTCATGCTTTTAATCCCAGCACTCGGTACACAGAGGTAGGAGGACTGTCATGAGTTCAAGGACACCCTGAGAGTGTATCATGAATTACAGGTCACCCTGAGATAGAGTGAGACCCTACCTCAGAAAAAAAGTTATTTTCATGTAAACAGAATACTTATCAGGTGGTATTTCTAAGAATCTCTCCCACCCCTGCCTCCAAGCAATGAATGTAGGAAACACTTGCACCAAAGAAAATACACCTTGACACACACATTGGAATGAAGACAACATAAATAAGAATTGGTCAGATATATAAACCAAAGGGAATATAACAGATTAAGTGATCAGTTAAACTGCCTTTTGGGAACATTACTTTTATTATTATCTATGGTCCTTATGAAAAATGCTAAAAGTGTTTTCATATATTTGATGACAAGTTTCTATTCATTTTATACACAAAGATAAGTGATAAGGGGCTGGGAAGATGGCTCAGGGTCAAAGGTACATTCTTGCAAAGCCTACAGTCCAGGTTAAATTCCCAAGCCACCTATAGAAGCCAGACCCAAAAAATAATTCAAACATCTGGTGTTTATTCATTTGCAGTGGCAAGAGGCTCTGGCACACGTGTGTGCACACACACACACACACAGAAAATATTTTTTTAAAAACAGGATAACTGGTCACTTTCTGCAATATAGACAGAACTTTTTGACTCATAAAGTAGTATAAACATAGGAAATCCCATTGTATGATCTTACTAGATTGAGCTTATGAAAAATAGTAAAAGTAAATAAACACAACTATTCCAAAGAACAATCTAATTCAAAATCTGAAATGCAGACAAGCAGGGTAGTACATGCTTGTAATCCCAGCACATGGGAGGTAAAGGTATGAGAACTGAAGCAAGTTCAAAGCCAGCCTGCTCTACTTAGCAAGTCCCAAGCCAGCCAAGGCTAGATAGCCAAACCTTGTCTCAAAAAAACATCTTAGGGGTATAACTAACAGCAAACATGAAAAATATCCCCTTGACATACCAAATTTGCCACTGAGTGCCACATTTAACAGAACGTCAATTGCTTCTGGAGCTAACCCATCCTTCCAAGCCACATTTTCCACAGTTTTCAAGTGTTTTTCCAAGAGTTTATCTTTAGTCCGTGAAGTTTTTCCTGAGAAAAAAAGAACAATATTAAACAGTGAGGCCTTTAAATTCTTTCAGTCCTCAGCCTAAACAACTACAGCTGAGGGAGTCTAATGGAATAGTTTTATATATATAAAAAAATTTTTCCTGAAAAACCTTGAGTTGGGGAGATGACTCGGCAGTTGAGGCACTTGTCTGCAGAGCCTAAGGATCTGGGTTCAATTTCCCAGTACCCACGTAAAGCCAGATGCACAAGGTAGCACATGCATCTGGGGTTTGTTTGTGGTGGCTAGAGGCCCTGGTGCACCCATATTCTCTCTCTCAAATAAAAATAAATAGGGCTGGAGAGATGGCTTATTGGTTAAGGGCTTATTGGTTAAGGTGCTTGCTGGCACCCAAGTAAAGCCAGATCATGTACAAGGTGGCACATGCATCTGAAGTTAATTTGCAGTAGCTTGAGGCCCTGGCATACCCATTCTCTCCCCCCACCCCCGTCTCCCCAGTACTGGGATTACAATTTTGAGTGCCACCACCCCCAGGTCTTAGGACTGGCATATTTTTCTAGAAGTGGATTTCCATAAGGAAAACAATCTGCCTTTACCTTTCACAAAATATCCCACTGCTACTTGCAGAGCATCATCGGCTTGATCACTGTCACATTTAGAGTCTTTCAATTGACTGTTTTGTTTCAAGATGCTCTTTGAGCCACGTGATTCCCGGTTTACTTTCCAAGGTGACAGGCTGGTCTGCCGACTATGTTGTGAAATTCTCCTTTGTTTCTGAGAGTTTTTAATTTCCCTCTGAGTTGCCATCACTGTGTATGCTCTACACAAAAAGAAGTATCAAGTTACCAATAATCAAAGAGAGGGACCACATCTGCCTGCATTCCAACATATCACAGGCATGCACCAAATAAACTTGCAAGAGTCTAGGAGACAAAACCCACAGGTTATCTTTTTCAGAAAGCCCTTAACCTAAATAGAAAAGGTAACAACTTGTTGAGGTAATATTGCAACTGAACCTTCTTAGAATGCTACATCACATAAGCAAGTACAAAACCATTACATCTCATGAGCAGTTTTTCTCAGCTCCTATTTTTCTCTATTCCTCCTTGGTTTCAATACCAAGCTCTGTTCTGCCCTCTCTGTCAGTGCTATGATAAAAATGCAGAGTTAAGGGCTGGACAGATGTCTCAGCGGTTAAGGAGCTTGCCTGCAAAGCATAACAACCTCATGTAAAGCCAGATGCACAAAGTGGCTCATGCATCTAGAGTTTGTTTGCGGTGGCTGGAGGCCCCAGAACACCTATTCCTTCTCTATCTGTCTGTCCAACTATCTCTCTGCTTGCAAATAAATAACATTTCTTTTAAAATGCAGTTAAAGACCAAACTGGTGGCCAGGGAAGAAATACTATTCACTATTAACTCTCTTTCACATAAATAAATAAAATATGTTATTTAAGAATTTGGTAAAGGTGCATTTCATGGGGACATAAAAGTATATTTTTAAAAAGAAAGCTTTTTGTGTTACAGAAACAGTAGCAACACCAGTATGGACAGAGTGAAATGACTGAGAAAAAGGGGAGGGAGAGACTAAATTAGAAAGGAAAACAGGGACATCATAGTGGGTCTTTTAGGCCAGGAAGAAGGGGGTTGGATTTTCAATGTAGTGGAAAACCACAGGGGAAGTGAGAATGAAGACCATTTTATCTGCAGCATGGAGACTAAAATAAGACTCTAGGTGTGTTGAGCAGATTCTTGCCAGTCTCCTGCAGAAGAAAACCGTACATCTAAGGTGTAGCCATGGAAAAATGGAAAATAACTGGACTCATGGTATGTTTTAGAGTCAGATTGGGCAGACTGTAAAAAAGAAAAATTAGATATAGGATAAGGAAAGGGGGACACCAAGAATGAGTCCTAAGATTTTCGCTTCAAATGGGAGTTTAAGACAATGTGTAGAAAAAAACACATCAATCTCATCTGCTTAGATCAGAGCTGAAGGGTAACATGTATTGAGCGCAGGGGAGCTGGTTGCTCCCTAAGGTACTATGAAAGGGTGTAGAGAAGTTTCTGACCACACCCAGTGAACTGTCCCAGAGCTTCCCAACAATCATTTCAGAGCCGCCCCACCCAAGAGCCAAAGTGGCAGGGACAACTCACCCACTTGGTAGCTTCCTGGGCTTCGGGGGAAACGCGATCCCAGCTATCCTTTGCAGAATAGTTCCACTCTCAGAGGCCCAGGATATTCCTTGCGATCTCAGAGCCGATCATTTCTCGCGGTGTTTAAAAACACCTCACCTGATAACTTCGGCGACCCAACAGCCTTAGGAATACAAAATTGTCCACGGCGATTCAAAGTGGCGGGTCCCGCTCTGCGCATGCGCCTTCACAAAGAGCTGAAACCTGATTGGCTGGAGTACAGCTCTATGGCGGGAGGCCGCGCGCGCGGAGAATGACGCAGACTTGGTTGCGGAGGGCAGCTCGCCCCGCCCCGCCCCGCCCCGCCCCGCCCACCTAGGACTAGGGCAGGGAGCCCGGGAGAGCTGCTGCTGGAATCAGATGATTGGCTAGCTTCTCAGAGTTCTCACAAGCTTGCGGTCCGTCGTTTTGCATGAAACCCGTCCAGTGTCTGCAATCTTGAATCTAACATGGTCAAGTACAGTGTTTATTTTGCCGTTACTGAACCTCAAATGTTGGGATTTTGCATCTGTTGAAAAATATGAAGCCGCAAATTTCACGATAAACTCGGTTTTTTAAAAGGATCTGTCATGGGCGTGGTAGCGCACATCTTTAATCCCAGCACTCGGGAGGCAGAGGTTGAAGGATTGCCATGAGTTCGAGGCCACCCTGAGATTACATAGTGAATTCCAGGTCAGCCTGGATCCTAGAGCAAGACCCTATCTCGGAAAAAAAAGGAAGGGGGGGGCGGTCTGTCGTGCTCTTCCTGTGGAGCTACGGAGCTAGAGGAAAGAATCGCTGCATCTGCTTTGCTATTACTGGCGATGCGTACCAATAACCTCCATTGGTTACTAGAAACGTTCTGAAACAGACGTAAAGCCACCCTGAAGATGTCAATATGTAAATATTTCTAACCTGGGAGGACCTACCGACCTTAAATAAACCGACTAAAACAGCAACAAGAACTTAGTCTGAGGTCTGCATTTAGTCCCTAATTTAATAAGTACTAAACTAGGACTAAGAGGAAACATAAATGTAATGGCTCTTGTGGATTTGAGGGCAAAACATTCCTCCAAACGTTGGGCAAAATTGTACAAGAAAATTTAGCAGTGTTAGGGAGACATAAATAATAAAAGATGAATGGGGCTAGGAATGTGATTCAGTTTGTAGTGTGCTTGCCTAGGATGCTGGAAGCCCTGGGTTCAATCCTCAGCACGCATAAACCAGACTCGAATTTGAGGCTAGCCTAGTCAACATTACACCCTGTCTCAAGAAAATAATAATACTCAATCATTAAGTTGAAGTATTTGAGAAAGATTACAGCGAAATAGCTACCACATATTTTATGGGTTTTCAGGGTAGTTTGATGAACTCATTTAATCAGGCGTAAAACCTGAGATTTCAATTTTTCTGATAGCTGCTCTTTAGTAAAATTGAAATTTTTAAAAAAAAATTGAAATTTTTATCAAGCCATTTTTCATGCTGTTCATCGTTTCATAGACTCAAAAAAATGTAAACTGGAAGGAATTTAAGGCTTCAACACCCTCTCATTGTAGATGAAATGGCATTCTAAGTGATGAAATAACTTGCCTAACATGACAAATTTGTGACAGTGCTACACGTACCACTTTGTGAACACTAGTGTTTCACATTTATTTATTATGTCCTCTATTTTCTCTGAAATAATATCTCCACTTTCTGTTGGCACAACCTAATAAGCTCCAAAACCTGGAGATGGTATTGGAACCTTGGACTTATAGCTTTCTGTCTTATGTGCTAACTGGGGACTTAAAGGCATTAGCAAGAACACAACTTCATTAAGTGATGATACTATACCACTCTTCTCCTCCTTCAGACTTAATATTGTTATTGATTTGCACATGACAGTGTGTGTGTCAGTCTGTCAGTCTCTTGCCTGCAAATGAATGCCAGATATATGCACCACTTTATATTTGCAAGCAGAGCAAGAGAAAGAGACTGGGTGTGGCAGGGTCTGTAGCCACTGCAAATGAACTCCAGATGCATGTGCCACTTTGTGCATCTGGCTTTGAGTGGGTCCTGAGGAATCAAACCTGGGTCATTTGCCATTGCAGGCAAGCGCCTCAACTACTAAGTCATCTCTCCAACCCTGTGCCACATAAAAATATTTATTTATTTGTTTGTTTATTTAAGAGAGAGAGAGAAAGGGAGATAGAGAGAGAGAGAGAGAGAGAGAGAGAGAGAATTGGCACACTACGGTCTCTAGCCACTGCAAACGAACTCTAGATGCATGTGCCACCTTGTGCATCTGGCTTATGTGGATTCTGGGGAATCGAAACTGGGTCCTTGGGCTTCAAAGGCAAGAACCTTAACTGCTAAGCCATCTCTTCAGCTCTGTCCCACTTTTTAAGTCTAGGTTTACTTGGGTCTTGGGGAATCAAACCTGGACTAACATTGCAAGTGCTTTTAGCCAATAAACCATCTCCCCAGGCCCCAAACTTTAAAAAAAAGAGCCTGTGCTAGGCATAATGACACACGCCTAGAATCCCAACATTTGTGAGGTGACAAAGAAGGATTACTTTCAAGGCCAATTTGAATACATAATGAGGCCCTGTCTCAAAAACAAAAGAAGTGCCCAAATCCTTTGGTAAGGCCCTTGCTTTTTGGATTTTCAGTATATATTCACACAGTTTCCTCCAAATTTCAAAAATCTTTATTTTGAAAGAATGAGAGAAAGAAGACAGTTATTAATTACCAAGAACAATGACACTGGAGAAAATACAATAAGTACTCTACACACACACACACACCACCACCACCACCACCACCCCTTTCCCATCCCTGGCACAATAATATGAAAACCATCAAAGCACATTTAGCAAGGAGAAACAGCAGTATGTAATGAAAAAAGCAAATTTTCATACTGCTCAATCCAACTAACCCATGTCAAATGTCCTTCCCCTGGCTGAGCTGCACCTACTGGAACAATAGAGAGGTGTAAAGGAGGTAACTCCGGGGTGATTTGGACTTTGTTTATTAGCAAAGTTCAGTGAAAAATCAATAGTAGTAGTGAATTTGTTTGACTGGATGTGGCTCCTGTGTCAAATTTCAGGTTTCAGAGAACAGCTAGGGTTTGAGATTCAGACTTCTGACAGGACCAATCCTGGCTCCCTTAGTTGTGGACATGGAGCAGCTGCCAGATCCTGGTTAGCTTCTAAGAACAGTAGAAGTGAGGCAGCTTTCGGCTTAAAAAAAAAATCTGAAGATATCTGATAACAAAATTACTGCTTAAATTTCAAACTGTTAGCAAAAGAGCTCAGTTAGTCTGGGCTCAGACATAGGCAAGGCAAAACCTATTTTTCGCTTGAAGATGTAGATTACCTATTAACTGCGCATATCCCTTGTTTTAATAAAGCTTGATGTAGAATATTTCAAGCTTAAACAACTGTTGAAGAAGAGACTAATTAAAGGACTTCCTTTCCTAAGATGGTGAGTTTAAATTTCAGCTTAAGCTAGAGAGGGATCCCCTCCCCATATGGGAGTGAGTCACTTGTCTTATACCAGGATTCTTTTTATAAGAGGGTTATCTTATTCAACCCTTAATGGATGAATTTATAAAGGGAAGGATACCTGTGGAGGATTAGTTCAAGATGAGAGCTTTTTCCATGCGTGCATGTGTACACACACACACACACACACACACACACACACACACACAGTAGTTAAGTACATTTTCTCACACATAATCTTACAGTCACATTCTTGCTGGAGTCCTTCTTACAAATACACTTCAATAGTAGCCATACACATGTACATGCAGCAAGATGTGAGCATTGTCCCAGAGGAATTAAAGGTGGCACACAAATGTCAATGTGGGGAGGTCATTTTAGGGTATAGATGTACACAAGCCAGTTAACTTGCAGATTGTATTTTTTTTCTCTTTCCCCCAAGATAAATAAATCAAATGAAAAACACACACTAAAATCTTCCTGGGTGTCACAGAGGCAACTGCCTGGAAGTTCCATTTTTTGCACTTTTTGCACTTCCATGTTCCTATGACACCTTCACTTTGCCCTGTGGGGCTTTCTCATACAAGGAGGGTTGTTCCTCAGCACTGCCAGGCAAGGGCTTTTTCTCAGAAGACCGATCCTCAGGCTTGCGGGCAATCAGCAGGCGGCAGGTGAGCAGGATTCCAAACACCAAAGCATGGGCATAGCGTTTTAGAGGATCACCAACGAGCTGGTGGAAGAACAGCACAGCCAACACCAGCAAGAGCAGGAAGAAGTTGGCCACATCTTTGGGACGCCCAGGCACAAGGGTCATGACGATGCCACAGGCCACTTCAAGGGCCCCAATACTTTTCCGCAGAAGAATTGAATTGATGCCCATTTTCTTCAACAGAGGAAGGGCTCGGACATAGCTCTTGTAAGCACGTTTCTAGAGTGGGAATACCATAAGGAAATCACTACATGAACCATGATTTTAACATTAGAATAAAGAAAACATCAGCAGAGGTTCCTTCTCTACTATCTTCCACATGAGCCAAGGAGATCCCACTTTTCACTATGACCCCTAAATAAATCCTTCCTATTATGATAAGGAAATGGGGAGGAGGAAGAGAGATGGCTCAGCAGTTTAAAATGCTTGCTTGCAAAGCCTAATGACTCAGGTTGAGTTCCCCAGTATCCATGTAAAGCCAGATGTGCAAATTGGCAAATGTTTCTGGAGTCTGTTTGCAGTGACAGGAGGCCCCAGTGAGCCCATACTCTTACTCTCCCTCTCTGCCTCCCCAAGATAATAAAATACTTTTAAAAAAGAAAACGGGGGCTGGAGAGATAGCTTAGAAGATAAGGAGCTTGCCTGTGAAGCCTAAGGACACATGTTCAACTCTAGGTTCCACAAAAACCAGATGCACAACGTGACACACACCATGTACACAAGGTGGCATAAGTGTCTGAAGTTTGATTGCAGTGGCTGGAGGCCCTGAAGCACCAATTCTCTCTCGCTCTCTCTCACTCTTGCTCTCTTGCATAAAAAAAGAAAATGGGGTGTGAAAGCTAAAGGACAGCCTCCAGTGTTGTTCCAATCACCCCTTTTTGAGGATATCTATGGCAATCCTGGAGCTCACCAATGAGACTCAACTAGTTTGTAAGTGTCTCTACCTCAGCAGTGCTGAAAATACAAACATGGTTCCATCCATGCCCAGCATTTTTAAATGTGGGTTCAATTATTGTAAAAAGAATGAAAATAGGCCGGGCGTGGTGGCGCACGCCTTTAATCCCAACACTCGGGAGGCAGAGGTAGGAGGATCGCCATGAGTTCGAGGCCACCCCGAGACTACATAGTTAATTCCAGGTCAGCCTGGACCAGAGTGAGACCCTACCTCGCAAAACCAAAAAAAAAAAAAAACAAAAAAACCCAGAATGAAAATAGGAAGCAATATGATGGGATTCCTGGGATTTAAAAACTTTGTAGTGTCACTGCTATGGTTTTAATATTCAAGTCCCCACCACCAACATATTTGTTTGTTGAAATCCTAATCTCAAAGGTCATGACTTTAGTTGGCCTTTGGGAACTGATTGGGTCATGGAGTGCGGGAGTACTCATGAATGGGGTTAGTGTCCTTATAAAAGAGGATTCAGAATCTGCCACTTTCCTTCCATCAGGACACAGCTAGAAGGCATCATCAGTGAACCAGAAAGAGGGCCCTTACCAGACACCAGATGAGATATACCTCTATGGTTCAATCCCAAGTACACACACACACAGTCCAAAGCACTAGGTGCAAGACTAGTACAATCCACATTATATTTCCACATGGACTTAACTAACTGTAGACTGAAAATATTTCTTTCTTTCTCATTTTTGGTTTTTGGAGGTAGGGTCTCACTCTAGCTCAGGCTGACCTGGAATTCACTATGTAGTCTCAGGGTGGCCTTGAACTCATGGCGATTCCCCTACCTCTGCCTCTGGAGTGCTGGGATTAAAGGCATGCACCACCACACCCAGCTTGTTGGATTTTTTAAAAACTCTACATCTGGGGCTGGAGAGATGGCTCACTGGTTAAAGTGCTTGCCTGCAAAACCTAACGATCGGAGTTTGATTTCCCAGTACCCACATAAAGTCAGATGTGCAAAGTCGTGTGTATATCTGGAGTTCGTTTGTGTAGCTAGAGGCCCTGACATGTCCATTCTCTCTCAATATCTTCCCCCCTCTCTCTCCTGGGTGTAGTGGCACTCAGGAGGCCCGAGGTAGGAGGACTGCTGTGAGTTTAAGGGCAGCTTGAAACTACATAATGAAGTCCAGGTCAAAAAAAGTATAGATTTTTATTGTCTTTATTCACTAAGCAATATATATATTTGTTATATGAATAGTATTTATATCTCTTAGCTATTGTAAGTAATCTAGATTTTTAAAGGCATGGTGACAATATTTTATTTTATTTATTTATTTGACAGAATGAGGGAGAGAGAGAATGGGTGCACTAGAGGCTCCAGCTGCTGCAATTGAACTGCAGATGTATGTGCCACCTTGAGCATCTGGCTTACATGGGTCCTGGGGAATCAAACCTGGGTCCTTTGGCTTTGCAGGCAAATGCCTTAACTGCTAAACCATCCCTCCAGCCCTAATCTAGATATTTTAAATTATATGAGAGGATCACATATTTATGTAAATACTATTATATTTTATATAAGGGACTTGAGATCCAAGGAATTTGGTATCCTCAGGGAAGCAGGTGTCCTGAAACCAATCCCCCATAGATCATGAGGAACAGATTATTATGAGAATTGGGCAGAAAGCCAAGTAGACCTCTTGGGAGTATCTGGCTCTTAGAGTAGTGTTTTTACTCTTTAGATTTGGAATAAATGTTAAGATATTTCTCACTGCTAAACGAGTGGATGCTCTTTTATTTCATGGATAAATTATCATGAATGATACAAGATAATCCTCTTGAAGACTGTAAAAGACTGATAGATAGTTTAGTGCAAGAAGTTTAGTGTACATCCAAACAAACTTAGTTTCAAATCCAAGCTCCGCCGGGCGTGGTGGCGCACGCCTTTAATCCCAGCACTCGGGAGGCAGAGGTAGGAGGATCGCCGTGAGTTCGAGGCCACCCTGAGACTACATAGTTAATTCCAGGTCAGCCTGGGCCAGAGTGAGACCCTACCTCGCAAAACCAAAAAAAAAAATAAAAATAAACCAAATCCAAGCTCCGCCACTTTCTAATTGTATATTTATGAGCAAATTATGTGATGTCTTTAAGTTTCATTTTCCTGAACAGGGGGAGAACGAACTGAAGTAACTGAAACTACTTGCCTCAGGTGCAAAATGTCAGAAAGTGCCAAAATCATTAAGATAAATAATATCTGTGATAAAAAAATATTAAGATTTTTTTCAAAATGTCAACATTTTAAACAAGGGATAAGGAGATGGGTCAGTGGGTGAAGTACTTTCTTCACAAGCAGGAGTTCTTTTTTTTTAATCTTTAAAATATATTATTTATTTATTTAATTTCAAGCACAGAGAGAGAGAGAGAGAGAGAATGGGCCTCTAGCCACTGCAAACGATCTCCAGATGCATATGCCATTTTGTTCTTCTGGCTTTATGTGGGTACTGGGGAATTGAACCCCAGTCATTAGGCTTTGCAGGCAAGTGCCTTAACTGCTGAGCCATTTCTCTAGGCCCCAAGCATAAGTTCTTGAGCTGGGATCCTCAGAAGCAATGTAAACGCTATACACTGTAGCAGATATCTGTGGTTCCAGTGCATGCTTCTACAGGGGATGAGGTGGAGACAGGAGAATTTCCCAGAAGGTTGTGGATCAGCGAGCCTGATGAATGGCAGGTATACAATGAGGAGACCTTGGCTCAAACAAGGTGAAAGGAAAACTGACACTTGAAGTGGTCCTCTGACCTCCATATTTGCATCATGGCATGCACACATCTGTCTGCACACACGTAGACACACTTTAAACAAAGGTAGGCTCTGACTCTTCATGTGTACAACCTTGCCTCACCTCACTCTTCTTAATTCCATTCTGTCAGTCGTTGTATTTAAATTTCCACTTCACTCTTGGTCCAGCCCTGATCCTGAATATATACGTAAATACAAAAGTCAAACATCCTTCTTCCTCTCTTCTTACCTAGATCAAGGGTTTTCAAAGAAAAATTAAGAGAGAGAGTAGGCAGAGGAAACCCTAGGCTGAATGAAGCCAGAGCCATGTGGAGAAGAGCTGAGAGTTACACATGATGAGGCACGGCCTGCCTTCTTTCCTCTTACTATAACTTAAGCATGTACTATTTGCCTACACCCCTTCTTCATTCTAGTGAAGGTAGCAGGAGGAAGTTAGGGAAAGAATTCTAGATCCAAGAGGCTTCTTTAACACTTGTAAATACTATTTTCCATTTCCTTTGTCAGTCTCATGTAGCCCAGGCTGGCCTCAGTTTGTAGCTGAGGATAGCCTTGGACTCCTATTGATCTTCCTGCCTCAATGACCAGAGTGCTGGGATCACAAGCTTATAGTACCATACCTGGCTACATGGAGCATTTCTTTGATTTGTCTTTGGAAACAAAGTCTTACGTATCCCAGGCTGGCCTGGAACTCATTATGTAGACAAGTATGGCCTTTAATTTATGACCTTCCTGCCTCTCAAGTGCTGGGATCACAGGTGTGCATTGCTGTGTCCAGTTTTGGAAGGACCATTTCTAATTAGAAGCACAGACTTTCTCAAAGAGTAATGCCTAATTCCTAAAGTATGTGCTTCTGAGCTATGCAAAAAGGAGACAAGTTTCTCATGGTCACTTCAGACTCAGCACATCCAGATGTTTGAGTGGCTTCTGCAATCTCTCATTGCTTTGCTAGAACTAACTATTCATCATTTAAGAACATATTTTTGTCTGTACTAGATTGAAATCAGTAACCAAAATCCAGGTGATCAAATCAAGTTGCTGTGACTTCCCGTGATTCTATCTTTTTTTCCTCTTAATTTGGTGTAATTCCTTATTCCTTGTTCAACTTGTTTAGCCAGCCTCTTAAACTGAAGTTGTGGCTACTTTTATACAACTGTTGCTTCTTTCCTTTTTTGGAAATAGGGCCTCATTTTTGTAACCCTGGTTGGCCTAGAACTCACTCTGTAGACTACAAAATTACCCTAGAATTCATGATAATACTCCTGCCTCTGCTTCTGAAGTACTGAAACCACAGAATGCACACTCAGTGAAAGACGTGCATGCGTGTGTGTGTGCGTGTGTGTGCGTGTGCGCGCGCGTGTGTGCGCGCGTGTGTGTGTTGCTGGAAATCAAGCCCAAGGCCTTTTCCATGCTCACTCACTGAGTGATAGCCTCACCCCTTGTTGCCTCTTTCCTTTTTTTTTTTCAAGAGGATAATGAATGTGGATAAACCATTTCATCAAATCATTAGTTGGAGTAAGTTCCTTTACCCTCGGAGCCATCTCCCCAGCCCAAACATTTAGTTCCAAGCTGAGCAGGTACAGAGAGGATCGATTTTCCAGGATTCCAGAGAATGGATAATTTATTAGAGATGGGATGGGTCTTGATATTATAGGAAGCACTTTATTCTTTCTCTCGTGGAGTAGGACAGAAACATCGGGAGTGCTACAATCGCCATTCCCATCATTGATTCTTGGTCCAAGACAATTCACTTGTAACAACACAAGGATCATGTATTTTGAGCCTGTAGTAACTAAGAAAGAAAAGAGTTGACTGATTCGCTTTCCTAAAGGCTTTTCAATTCACTTTGTTATGCCTGTTTTGTTTCCATTGAAATGCAGCAGACCCTAAAACCATAGTTTCTTTGAAGGAGAAGGAGGTGGGAAAAGGGTTTAATTGAATGTTTCAAGTTTCTTCAATCAATGGCAAGCATCCATCAATATTCATGGACCTGTATTTATTTTGATTTGCTACTGTTGAGCTCTTTTTTTGTTGTTAGTTTTTTGAGGTAGGGTCTCACTCTATCCCAGGCTGTACTGCAATTCACTATGTTGTCTCAGGGTGGCCTCAAACTCACAGTGATCATCCTACCTCTGCCTGCTAGGATTAAAGGCATGCGCCACCACGCCTGGCTTGCTTGAGCTCTTTTATTAGAGGAGGATTGAGACAGAATCTCACTTTGTAGCCCACATTGGTCTGGAACTTGTGATCCTTGTATCTCTATTTCTCCAGATCTGGGATTACAGGTATAACTGAACTTAAAGTGAGCTAAATTCTAATTTTTATTTTGCTTCAATTACTTGGAGAAATTCAAAGTATTCTATTGCCTCAATTTCCCCTTTTATAAATTAAATGAACAGAATGGAGATTTAACCAAAGAATCACTGTATCAACTGAGGATCTCTTCTTTCCCTCCCCCCAACTCTCACACAAACACACACACATTTTATCATCAATTAACCACACAATTAGGAATTCATAGCCTTGTACATCACAGTAGTTATTTTAATAATATTGATGAATAAAGCAGGTCCATTCTGTGGTACAAGGACATATGATTCAGACATGAGTCAAAAGCATATGAAGCTTTTCTTTACTCATACTTTTTTTTCCTTTTTGTCATTTATTCTTCATAACACCCCACAGCCATGATCTCTTATTAGTGACATTAAACTTCAACAGCTAGCTCAAAACTGTCAAATAATATTCATCTTTAATTACAATTAATAACTTACCTAAGTCAGCTACCAAGACAAAATGGAAACAGAGAGTGATTTGATATTCTTTATTTCACTTATGCCAATTAGATGAATGAAAAAATAATAATTTGGCTAATATACTGTACAATCTACTTATTTAAAGTTAAAAGTGGCTAAAACTAATTTCCATTATTAGCAGTCAGGGTAGTAACCTTACCCTTGAGAGGGTAGTAACTGGAAAGGGTATGAGGGACATTGCTGGGGTGCTGGCCATCAGCTTGTAATGGATGCCTAGCTATGTAGTATTCTGAACATTCCTTGAGCTGTACAGTTATGTGCATGTTTTAGTGTATGTGTTATACTTCAATAAAACAGGGAAAGATGATATGAAAGTAAAATGTGCACTGACAAAAATATATTTTGGCTGAATGTGTCAGCCTAGTTACTATCTTAGACCATAAAATCCATATAAGTGCTGCAAAATTTGCTGATTCATGCATGGTTTTCATGAATTTCTATAGAAAAAAATATCCACCTTTGAATCATAGAGCATGGTTTAATGCAATAAAAGCTCGTCACATGATAATAGCTAACTATTCATATGAATGATAAACACCTCTTCAGCAATTCCACTTTCCATTGTCACTAATGCCCACCTAAAGAGACAAACCTGGTCCTATTAACTAAAGTGGATTCCTTCCACACTGATTCTTAGAGCAGGTGATTCTGGCTTCTACTCTTAGTCCACTCTAAAACAAATTCATATGATGGTCTATAAGCTCCCAGACATCCCCATTGTGATGTGTAGTTTAGCTTGTGATAGCTAGCTATATAAACTAAGCAATTCACTTCCCATCTCAAGTTCTATTTACTCTTTAAGGGAATAAATATACTGTACCACTTCCAAGAAATCTAAGCATCAGTGAATTACTACCCTATTACCTAGTTGGAAAGCAATTAATGGCAGTGATTGGAAGCATAAAAGATTGCCTATGAACATTAAATAAACTACCCAAACATGTTGGGAGTGTTTCACCAGGGTTACCCAAAAAGGAGGCTATTTAACTACAAATAACCAAATCCATTAAATCAACGTATTTTTTCCTCGGAGGACATGCAAAGAAGCAGAGACTTCCCCCATCACCCTCTGGGCCAGAATCCTTTGGCTTCCTTTGTGAGAGGATTTTGGTGCTTTCTTACCATTTTTAATTACCATATGTGGCCTCCTGTACTTACAGGACAGAGCCACTGGTACAAAAGCTGAACACAAATCTAACATAACTTATCCATTCATATGTCTCCAGTCACTGCACAGAAAACTGCTTGGCAGCACCTGTAAGTACTGCCTCCCCATCCAAGTACACTAATGAAGGTATTGAGTCAAAGGAGTCTCTACCCATCATATAGAATTCTCTTGGGATATGGAGGACTGTACAATAGCACTTACTTAATCTGGAGGAGATATAAGATACCAAATGGACTATTCAGAGATACATCTGCAAATTCTATAGGATCCACTGTGCATTCCATAGCAGCAAGTTGAGTTTTCAAAATCATGTGATTGCATAAAGGCCTATTCATGGGGGCACGTGAAAATAGCATCCTGTTCTTCAAAATGCTTGATTCCAATCCTTTAAATGACCATCTAAATCAGTTTTTTAAAACCACTGCATAAGATAGAATAAATTATCATCATCAATTCACCTAAAGCATTCCTTGAACACCTACCATCATAAACACTACATCAGACCTTTCACATGCAAACTCAGCTAATATTTGCACCTTCTGAGGTGATTAATCCCATGTTATAAATAAGGAAACAGAGATGCTAAGAGTGCCAGGATCCAGACTCTAACCTGTATGAATCCACACCCTGCACTCTTTCCACTACAATTTCCCAAATTCTCCAGTGGTCCCAGGAAATAAGTTTATAGTCATTTGTTGATTCTTAGCACCTATTCTAGCTATTTTTCATGGAGGGAATAACACAAGAAAATACTAATAGATTAAGAATAAGCATAACATACACAGAAAAGCCAAGCAAAAATCTAAATTTGAAAAGTTGGCTTTGAAGTAAAACAAAATACAAAAATATAGATTGGGGAATTGAACTTATAAAAAAAAAGGGGAAGAAGAATGTACCAGATATTTTTCGAGAGTCAGTTGTAGGTTCTGATATCTAAGAAACAATTATTGTTAATGACTCCTTTCCTGGGAGCTCTGAATCATGAACTTGGTTTCTAATCTCTGCTTCCACAACATAGCTTACCCTATGATCCTGAATAAATCATTGCATTTGATATGTTCCAGTTTGTCCATTAGTAAGGTAAGAATAACTAACAAAATGAATTTACCTCATAGAGATGTTTCAAAGAAAAACAACCTTAGAACTAAGACACCACCACTGTAAGATCTCATAAGAAATGCCACTGCAGTCAATACATGACTAACCCCACTAATGCAGAGGAATCACGCCCAAATAGGAAACAGAAAATCCCAGATAATCATCCCATTTGTACCAGTTTGGGGATTCTCAGGGACTATTGGCCCCTCTCTCAGAAACAATAAATGACTCCTGAAGTGCATAATCAGGAGCAAACCGAGGAATCTGAAGGATGGTGACAAGACAATTCTACAATGACTCATTTGACTCATTCATTCACCCAGCCATTGTGTGTGTGTGTGTGTGTGTGTGCATTTTCTGAGACAGGGTCTTGCTCTATACCCCAGGCTTGCCTGGAACTCCCAATCCTCATGCCTTAACCTCTTGAGTGCTGGCCACAAATATATATTGAACATTTTGTTTTTGCTAGAACTAAATATTCCTTTCCTTTCATATTGGCTTAAGAATTAAGGCTGAGACAAGCCTAGGTACTATGCAGTGGGCCCCATGCCAGAAAGCCAGTGCTAGCCCATGGCTTGATGCTCAGTGTAGGAGGGGGTCCTGGTAAAAGGCAGTCTGGAAATCCTCTTTAAGCTTCATACCATTGTGACATCTACCTTCCAGTTAATACAGTCTTTCCATTCCCTCCAGAAACCCCACAGCACAGCAAGCACAAAAGTGCATACACACACACACACACACACACACACACACACACAATTGTTTCACACTGCTTTGTTAGAGGATGACTATTTACATCTATTCCCATGTATCTTATGAAATCTTCATGTTTATTACTTCCTTCTTTCATTAGGCTGCAGTAGCCAGCACCACTCCTTAGGAAGAAGCCCACTCTAAACCCATTTGTGGCTGGTCCTCCTCCTGAGCTCCTGCCAAGCTAGCAGGAAGCTTCCTGGTGACTCCATTTTAGTTGGGTTGCCTGCAGAGCTTAACATTGTGCTTAGGGTGCAGCTTGTGGGTGGGGGGACTCTAAAGCAGCTGAGCAAGATTTGGAGGGCAGGGTGTATACAGAAGAAGGGAACTATGTCCCTATGTCCCTAAAGAAAGGGAAATATTAAAAATACCCCTGGTGCACACACACACAAATAAATAAATATAGGTACATATGAAAAGTCAAGCAAGTGCATGTTCATTTACGTATAATCTAACACTAAACTATTTCAACCAAGACAAAAACATAGAAGCATTTCTCCTCCATCCTTTCCCTCTCTACTCTAGCATCTTCAAGCCGCTTGGTCCCTTTCTGCTACCTCACCCTACCGGGTGCCCCAGTGCAAGCTGCCTTGGCTACTTATTTTGACCTGATTTCAATTCCATCTGGTCTAACATACTGGGAGGAGGGAAGAGGGGAAGGAGTAGCATATTAGGATTTACCACTGGGGCAATCCTAAACCATCTTCCCCCACCCCAGAAAGATCCTGTGATAAGGGAGACATAGAAAGCTCAAGCCAGATCTGCATGCAAATGTTTTCTGAACATCTATAATTTGCCAGTATCCACCTATTTTCAGCGTATATTGCGGGACCCTAGAAAGCTCTGCCATGGGCTCTAGGAGAGCAATTAATTCTTCTTAATGTATAAGGCTGTTCTTCCTTGCCTCATCCCTAACAGGGAGTCCCTCTTGCCTCTTTTCTCTCTCCCTTCTGTTTTTCCTCTAAGCTCATTTTCTTCTTGACCTTGAGAGCCCAGTAATGTGCTCCCTTCCCATTACTGGCACTCTGGCAAAGGCTTCAAGAAGTAGGTTCCCTTCAGCTAGGGCGGGGAAATGAAAAAGAAAAGTGACAGGGGCAGAAGGGAAGGACCGAAAGTGCTGGAAACATCCCTTGCCATCCCCTAATACTCCATAACACAAGAGCAAGTCGTTATCACACCCAACTGAGGAAAGCAGCCCAGCCCCCAGGTTGCAGAGCGGTTTTGGCCAGTCACCTCTGATGATTCCAACTCTGCAGAGGACCAGGCTCTGGACAGCCCCAGGAGGGTCACAGACTGTTTTGCCGGCGATAAAAGGGCAGACCTGACAAATTTTGTGCATTAGCCTATACAGAAAATAAAATAAAACCAAATCTCCAGCTCTCCCTCCAGGGAAGGGGAAGAATCCGAAGCTCAGTAACCTTTATTTGGCCAGGACTGCTTTGTTTCCAGGCTTCCGCTGGTTCCCAGCACCCACAGGAATACTATCAGCTCTGCGCCTGGGATGAGGTGCCCTTACACATTGCTGGCTTTAGAAACCTGTTCTCCCCAGCTCTCCCCCTCAACCCCCTTTGTTCCTCCCTAAAATAAATAAACTCTAGCTCACTAAACTCTTAGCTCCAAGAGAAGGACTCACACTTGCAGACTGGCGGCTAGGACTTTGGGTGTGTGCTGCAAAGAGGGAAGGGCTCCTGCTGATGACAGGTGCTACGCAGGTCTTGACCTTCTGCTTGACTAGGGGTTGGGGGTACTCGCTGGGCAGCCCCTCCCCCAACTGACATGCAGAAGCTCCAAACAGTTGCTCCAGGCATAGCCCATAAGTGAAATCGCTCGTGTCCAGCTGCTCCTTAGGAACTGCAAAGTTGTGAGGGAGAAGGGAGGGTCCGGGGTGGGGGTAGAGGTTAAGGGAATGGGACTGGAGACAGACCGAAAAGAAGGGAAGAGGTGCTAGCAATCCCGCGAGGGGGATGGGGGTGCTCCTCATTGCCCATTTACATCACTTACCATCTCACTGTAGGCATCCTTGCTGAGCCTGGGGGTCAATTTGATAGTTCCCATGAAAACAAAGAAGAGTCCCAGGGCCACTGAAAGGGCCACAATAGTTACGGTTCTAGGAGATGCCATGGGGTCAACCAAAGCAGGTCCCAACTAATCCTTCTGCTTTGCGCAGCCCGTCTGTCTAAGGCACAAGCAAATTAGTACAGAGAGAGCTGGAGGGACGCTGCGGAGGCAGCAGGCAGCTAGAATGACAAAGGGAGAGGAGGGAGCTAGAGAGAAAAATTGAGAGATCGAGATTCAACCACTCTCACTACAACAAACGCTGGGTCCTAATGCCCTACGCTCGAGTCTCCCAGGCGGAGAGGACAGTGTGGAAGTTAAATAAGCCCTGAATTGAAGCGGGAGCTTCAACTCTTAAATAGTGAGAAGGCAGTTTGTGTCTGGAGTTCAATCCCTGGAATGAGAAATTAAAACAGATGTTTTTTCTACCACTTCTCCAAGTGCACTTTTCTTCCCTTACCCCTGTTTATTTCCCCTTTACCACTCTTCCTTTCCCTCAATTAGAACATTAGATGGAAGAGACTCCTCAGGAGGTCATCCGGGTCTATAGTTAGTAACACTCAAAGACAAAACTGCAAGCCTCACCTGGTGATGCATACTTCTAATCTCAGCACGCTGGCGGCTGAGGCAGGAGGATTGCCATCCAGGTGAGCCTGGGCTACAAAGTGAGTTCAAGGCCAGCCTGAGCTATATAGAGAGAAAAAGCACCACCCTTCCACAAAGGAAAGCAACAAAAGGGGTAAAACTGCAAAGTTCTCCAGCCTGACTGCAGGCAAAGAAGGCTTTATTTTCTGCTTCCTCAAAAACCTTTTATGAATCTCATTGCTCAGTGGGCAACTCCTGAGTTCTAAATTTGGAAATTAAAACCCTTCACATAAACCCAGTGTGGTGGCACATGTCTGTCACCTCAGCACTCAGGAAGAAGGGGGCAACATTACAATGAAGGGGCATGAGAATTGGGATACATAAGACCCTGTCCAATTTTTTTTTTTTTTTTTGGTTTTTCGAGGTAGGGTCCCTCTCTAGCCCAGGCTGACCTGAAATTCACTCTGTAGTTTCAGGGTGGCCTTGAACTCAAGGCAATCCTCCTACCTCTGCCTCCTGAGAGCTGGGATTAAAGGCGTGTGCCACCACGCCCAGCCAGATTTGACTTTTTTGAGGTAGGGTCTCACTCTAGCCCAGGCTGACCTGAGAATGGCCTCAAATTTACAGCGATCTTTCTACCTCAGCCTTCCTAGTGCTGGGATTAAAGGTATGAACCACCATGCCCAGCAAAGATTATCTTTTAATAGCTTCTACTGCCAGGTGCCACCCTTCATCATCTACCTACTTATGGCCTCATACTATTTGAACCTTCCACCATCCCTGCTTTTGATCGCTGCCTTACCTGCTCCTTGTTTTAGCATTCAACCTGTGCAGCAATGTTACTTCCTCCATAAAGCCTTACCTGATATATTCCTAGCTGGATATGACTTTCTTCTTCTTCTTCAGAATTTCTATAACAAAAACAATATTATAAGCCAAGCATAGCTGTCACAGCTATATTCTCAGCACTCATGAGGCTGACCTAGGAGGACCACCATGAGTTTGAAGCCAGCCTGAGTTCCAGGTAAGCCTGAGCTACAGTGAGACCCTACCTCAAAAAAATATATTCAAAAAAATATTCATTTACTTTTCAGTAGTTGCAAGACACTGCTCCTGTATTACTTTACTTAACCTGGCCAGCCACACTGTGTGTATGTATGAGCCTCATGTATGGGTGGGCCTAATGAAGTTAAGTAACTTTATCAAGGGTCTATATCTAGTGAGTGAAGAGCCAGGATTCAAATGTCTAGGCAGTCATTTCTAGACTTCATGGTTAAAACAAAACAAAACAAAACAAAACAAAACATGAGGTCTCCATTTATTTTAGGTAGGATTGACTGATTGTCACAGTTTGTAATAAGGTTTGCTACTCTGTTGCCCAAATTGTGTCCAGAAACCTGAGACATGTAGGGTTCAGGGTCGGTGTAGATCTCACACTGAGAATGAATGGGGATGTGGCACCCCAAGGACAGAACAGGCCTTATACACTGCACAAGAATATTCCTATGGGTGCATTTCTGGACCAAACAGGACCCCTCCTCAGCATATGTCTACATCACAAATACAAGGTGCTAATATGAATCCCTTCTTGTCCCAGCTGCTAGATGTGTCCACTACTTCATGTCTTGGTGCAACTTGAATGTTCCCGTTGTGGACCACAGTCATCTCAGCTTCATGTAGCCACCTTTTCTTCCCGCGTCTCTCTGGGTTGGGCCACTTGGCATCTGGGGCTTTCTCTACTCTGGAGTGATGCAGAGTTCTATGTGTATGAGGCCTAAGGTAGAGCTCTTTAACAATTATACTGCAAAATAATGATCAGTTTCATGCTTATATAGTATAGTACTTTAGTATTATTTGAATGTACTTTTTACATATATATATATATGTATGTGTGTGTGTGTGTGTGTGTGGTTTGTGTGTATGTGTGTTCATTTATGTGTAGGCACACATGTATGAGTACGAACTCATGTGTATGTGTGTATTGCATATCCATATGTATTGTTTAAGTAATAACTTAAATTTACTGATCACTTAGACGGCACTGTCTTAAGTGAAATACATGTATTGTGAAATGAGTAGTCTTCTCTCCATTTGATGGATGGGGAAACTGTGCAAGGAGTAGCAAGGCTCCCTCAATCCACAGCAAGGCTGATGGTTACAAGTGTATTCAACATAACCTGTGCTGTTTCGCAGTTTGCTACCATTGCTGCAGCATTTTTAATTCATTTCAAAAGTATAAATGTTTAAAAGACTCTTGATATACATTAGCAAAGTGCTTTCCAGGAAGAGAATTTACTCTCTTATGAACAGAACGGGAGATTGTGGGAATCGCATCAGATCTGCACTGGGAATTTAATCATGTATATTATTATGTTTTTATTATAGTTGTGTTTTTTTTTTTTGAGACATGATCTCATGGAGCCCAGTGTGGCCTCAAACTCACTATATAGCCCAGGCTGACCTTGGACTCACAAGCTTCTTCCATGTCCCAAGTGCTAAGATTACAGGCATGCTCCATATGCCCTGCCACACTAGGAATTTTAGTGTTTTATCTTCACCAGTTTCATTCATTTGAAGGCACACTCCTTTCATCCTAGGTAGGAGGTTTACCCTAAGTTTGAGGCCAGCTTGGGGCTACAGAGTGAGTTCCAGATCAGCCTGTACAGAGTTAGACCCTGCCTCAAAGGAAATCAGACTAATTATATATCTATCACATCAGATACTTATTTGCTTTGGTGAGGACATTCCAAACTTTTCTCATTTAGTTGCCTTGAAATATACAATATATTAATATTGCTAAGCCTGGTGGTTCAAGCTTGCAATTTCAGTTACTTGGTAAGCTGAGGCAGGAAGATCTCAAAGTAAAGGACTAGGAACTGGAGAGATTGCTCAGTGGTTAAGGTGTTGCTTTCAAAGTAAAGGACTGCTTTAGACACGGAGTAAGTCCATGGGTAGCCTGGACAACTTGGTGAGAACCTTCCTCAAAATTAAAGAATAAAAAAGTAAAAGTAGGGCGTGGGGTGGTTAGCTCCATGGTACAGTGCTTGCACTTGGCACTAGCATTACCAACACACGCACACACACACACAGAGACACAAAGAGGGATAAACTATAATTATTTTGCTGTGCAATAGAACAATAGAACTTGCTAATCCTGCTTGTTATAACTTTGCACCACTTCACCAATATACTCCTTTCTCTACCCCTACTCCCAGCCTCTGATAAACGGGAATTTTCTTGGATATCACACTAAGTGGGATCATTTGTTTCTTTGTACCTGGCATATTTTACTTAACATAATGTTCTTTAAATTCACTCATGTTCTTGCAAATAACAGAACTTCCTGTTTTGTAAAAGCTGAATAGTATTCCATTGTGTGTATCACGTTTTATTTATTATTTTGGAGACAGGTCTTATGTAAACCAGGCTGACCTGGAATTCATTATATAGCTAAGGATGACTTGAATTTTTTTACCCTCCTGCGTCTACATCCCCAGTACCGGGATTACAGGAATGTACCAATACACCTAGTTTATGTGGTGGTGGGGATCAGACCAGGGTTTCATGCATGCTAGGCAAGTACACTAATAACTGATCTACATTCCAGCTCCTACATCACATGTTAAACCCATTCATCTGTTGATAGACACTTAAGTTGTTTTCATATCTTGGCTTCAATAATGCTTCAATGAATATGAGAGTCCAGACATCTCTTTCACATGCTAATTTCAATTTCTTTTGGATATATGCCCAGTAGTGGGATTAGTAGTTATATGGAAATTCTAGTTTTAGTTTTTAGTGGTATCTCCAAATGTTTCTCAAAATAGTTGTACCAGGGATGGAGGGATGGCTTAGTGGTTTAGGAGCTTGCCTACAAAGCCAAAGAACCCAGGTTTGATTCCCCAGGATCCATGTAAGCTGGATGCACAAGGTGGTCCACGCTTCTGGAGTTTGTTTGCAATGGCTGAAGGCCCTGGTGTGCCCATTCTCTCCCTCTCTCTCTCTCTCTAAATAAATAAATAAATAAATAAATAAATAAATAATTCAAAATAGCTGTACCAATTTACAACACTGCCAACAGTGAATAACAAGTACCTTTTCTACACAGCCTTGTCCACACTACCTTTTAGCTTTTTGATAGCTAATTTAGCAGGTGTGAGGTGATATCTAATTGTGGTTTTAATTTACATTTTCTGAAAATTAGAGGTCTTGAGCATTTGTGTACCCATTGGCTATTTGTTGTCTTCTTTTAAAAAATGTCTATTCAATACTTTTTTCACTTAAAAACTTTTTATTGACAGTTTTTAATTTTTTTATTTTTGGAGAGAAACAGAGAGAGAGACAGACACAGAGAGAGGGAGATGGAGACAGATAGAGAATGGGCATGCCAGCAGTCTGTCAGCTGCTGTGAATGAAATCCAGATGCGTGCGCCCCCTTGTGGACAAGTGCGGCATTTCCCCCTTGCATCACTTTGCATCTGGCTAAACGTGGGACCTGGAGATTGGAACTGGGTTCTTAGGCTTAGCAGGCAGGCGCCTTAACCACTAGCCATCTCTCCGGCCCTTATTGACAGTTTTTAAACATGTACATAATGTTTTGTTTTTTTTTTTCGAGGTAGGGTCTCACTTTAGCTCAGGCTGGCCTGGAATTCACTATGTAGTCTCAGGGTGGCCTCGAACTCACAGCGATCCTCCTACCTCTGCCTCCCGAGTGCTGGGATTAAAGGCGTGCACCACCACGCCTGGCCATAATGTTTTTTAAATCACAATAACCTATTGTTACCTTTTATGTTTAACTTCATAGCTAAGGAACTTACTTATTTTTATTAATTATGAATTTACTGTAGTAACAAATCATATAGTGGTCCCATTTCTCTAGTGTCTCTTATATCCTCTCCTCCCCACCCCCATTCCACTGAGAGTCCTCCTCAGTGGGGTTGCTGGTATTCATCATGGGGTTATAAATGCTATCAGTCATTCTCTATAGAGGGGGACAATGCCTCAGGATACTCCTTGCTCGTCCCCCTTCCACTGAACCCCTTCTTCCTAGCTAGTCACCTATTTTGATGCCAGTTTTTGCTGCTCCATCATTCATGACAAAATGATGATGGGCCCAATATTATGCAGGTCTTATGCAGGTAATGACAATCATTCTGATGTCATAAATGCCACAGCTGTACTCGCTTCAGCATACTAAAATTCGAATGATAAATGCCACAGCTACTTCAGGTCAGTCAGATTGTATTTCAAAGCACTCTTCTCCATCCTCTGGCTCATCTAGTCTTTCTGACATTTAATGTTTTGTGTGTGTGTGTGTATGTGTGTGTGTGTGTCGATTTTTATGTATACAGAAAGTGAGGGAGGGTCCATTTTTGTTCTGTATGTGGAAATTCAGTTTTTCCAGCATCATTTACTGAAGAGACTATC
The DNA here is from genome assembly GCA_036365145.1 of Orientallactaga sibirica. Lineage (NCBI taxonomy): Eukaryota > Metazoa > Chordata > Mammalia > Rodentia > Dipodidae > Orientallactaga > Orientallactaga sibirica. The sequence continues at coordinate 790,966 of JAEOAD010001221.1, forward strand.
ACTTCCTCATTGGGTGTTTCTTAGTACCTTTGTTCAAAATCAATTGACTGTAGATCTTTGTGTTTATCTCTGGGCTCTCTTACATATAGTAGTTAGCTTTGCGTTGCTGGCAGAAAACACCCAACCAAGAGCAGCTTTTGGAAGAAAAGGGTTTCTTTTGGCTTACAGACTCAAGGGGAAGCTCCATGATGGCAGGGGAAAATGATGTGAGCAGAGGGTGGACATCGCCTTCTGGCGAACATCAGATGGAAAACAGCAGCAACAGGAGAGTGTGCCAAACACTGGCAAGAGGAAGCTGACCATAACACCCAATGAAACCACACTATTTTATCGATCAATGTGTTTTGTGTTAATATTACTGTTACTTTAATTATTATTGCTGCTGTTGTTTTTGAGACAGGGTTTCAAGTAGCCCACATTGACCTCAAAATCACTATATAGCTAAGGATGACCATGAACTTCTTCTCTTCTCTTCTCTTCTCTTCTCTTCTCTTCTCTTCTCTTCTCTTCTCTTCTTTCTCTCTCTCTCTTTTTCTTTTGTTTTTTGAGGTAGGGTCTCACTTTAGCCCAAGCTGACCTGGAATTCACTATGTAGTCTCAGGGTAGCCTCAAAGTCATGGTGATCTTCCTACTTCTGCCTCCTGAGTGCTGGGATTAAAGGCATGTGCCACCATATCCAGCTTGAACTTTTTTTTTAAAAGATATTTTTATTAACATGGTGGTGCATGCCTTTAATCCTAGCACTCAGGAGGCAGAGGTAGGAGGATCTCTGTGAGTTCGAGGCCACCCTGAGACTACATAGTGAATTGCAGGTCAGCCTGGACTAGAGTTAGACTCTATCTCAAAAAACCAAATATGTATATATTGCCAGGTGTGGTGGTGCATGCCTTTAATCTCAGCACTTGGGAGGCAGAGGTAGGAGGATTGCTGTGAGTTCAAGGCCAGCCTGAAAGACTACATAGTGAATTCCAGGTCAGCCTGGGCTAGAGCGAGACCCAACCTTGAAAAACAAAACAAAAAACTATATATATATTTGTAAGCAGAGAGGGGGGAGGCAGACAGAATGGGTGCACCAGGGCCTCCATGCACTGCGAAGGAACTCCAGATGCAGGTGCCACTTTGTGCATCTGGCTTTAAGTGAGTACTGGGAAATCAAACCTGAACCATTAGGTTTTGCAGGCAAGGGCCTTAACCCCTGAGCCATTTCTCCAGCCCTGACCATGAACCACTAATCCTCCTGCTTTTACCTGTCTAGTGCTTAGCTTATAGACACAAGCCATCATGCCTGTTTTATTCAGTGCTGGGAATTGAACTCAGGGATCCCTGCATACTAAGTAAACACTGTGCAAAGTAAGCTACATCACTGGTCCCCTTGTTTTCTTTGAATGGAGCCTATTAGGATTTGAATATAAAACATTCCCCACAAATTCACATGTTGAAAGCTTGGTTCCCAGCTGGTGGCCCTATTTTGGAAAGTGCTGTAGGCTTGGGAGGTAGGGAGGAAGCAGATAATGGGAGACATGTCTCTGGGGTCTAGATTTCATCCAGGACCCTTCTAGTCTGTCTCTGCTTCCTGTCCACCATATGAAGAACTGCTTTGCTCTACCACATGTTCCCACCATAATGTTTAGTCTCTTCTCAGACCCATAGCAATGGGACCACTCTGGACATAGAATGAAACTTCTAAATCAGTGAATCAAATCTTTCCCCCATGTAGTTGTTTATGCCAGTATTTTTTTCACAGAAATGGAAAGTCTAACACAGAGCCTATTCATTTCTTGGGATAAGGTCTCGCTGTATTGCACTGGGAGGCCTAGAATTTGGGCTTAAATGGTTCTCCTGTCTCAGCTTACCAAGTTTGTGAAACTAAAGAAATACTACAGAACACCTGGCTGTGACTATATGTTTTAGAGGACTTATTAGTAGGGATTTTCATCATGGATATATTTCCCCATTCTATCTTTAAAAAAATATTTATTTATTTATTTAAGAGAGAGTGAAAGAGAATGGGCATGCCAGGGCCTGTAGCCACTGCAAACGAACTTGTGCATCTGGCTTACCTAGGTACTGGGGAATCCAACCTGGGTCCTTAGGCTTTGAGGCAAGCACCTTAACTGTTGTGGTCCCTCCTAAGGCCATCCCAGGAGGGACGGCAGGGTCTCTGCCGAGTTGGGGTTGAGCAGCATGGAATCACGACACAGACTCCGAGAGCTGGGTGAAAGCAGGAAGTGAGCTATTGTAAACTCATTTATTGAGGAAGTGCACGTAGGTTTTAACAGGCTTGGCTGGCTAATCCTTGTATGGGGTGGTCCCCTTTTTGTGACCAATGACAGCCTGTCTCTGGACAGGTCATCTCGTAGCAGGCTTCACGCGAGCATGGGACTGTAGCTGTTGTCACGCCAAGCCTGCGCAGAATGCCATGTTCACAGAAGCCACTTCCTGGTTTCTTCTACCATGCTGTCTGGCTAGGACCAGGCCTATATTGTGCCATACATATCCTCCTTTTTGTTTTTATTATTGGCAACCCTGAGAGGTATGGGTTTTTGCCAAGCCATTGTTGAACCCAGGCCCCAAGGGATCATCATACGTGATGGTGCCTGTCTTAGGTTGTCCCATCTCATGGAGTCTTACCTGTCATGGGCTGCTCACCACCTTGGTGAGAAAACCCGAGGGGATGGCCTGGTATGGTTTTTTGAAAGCCATTGTTGAACCCAGGCCCCAAGGGATCATCACATGTGACAGTGCCTGTCTTAGGTTGCCCCATCTCATGGAATCTTACCCGTCATGGGCTATCCGCCATCCTGGTGAGAAAACCCGAGGGATATGGCCTGGTATGGCTTTTAGCATGAGGTCTGGCTAGGACCAGGCCTGTATTGTGCCATACACCTTAACCACTAAGCAATTTCTCCAGCCCCCATTTTATCTTTTTTTGTTTTTATTTTTGTTTTTCAAGGCAGGGTTTCACTCTAGCCCAGGCTGACCTGGAATTCACTCTGTAGTCTCAGGATGGCCTAAAACTCATGGCAATCCTCCTACCTCTGCCTCCCAAGTGCTGGTATTAAAGGCATGCACCACCATGCCTGGCTTTTTTTTCTTTTTTATTGATACAATATTTAGTTGTCTTCTCTCTGTCAAACCCTGTTGCTAGTTTACAGAAATCTACTGACTGTTATCCAGCCACTTTGCTGAACTTTTATTTATTTATTTATTTATTTATTTATTCATTCATTCATTTAATTTATTTATTTTAAGGCAAGGTCTCAGTCTAACCCAGGCTGACCTGGATCTCCTTAAATTTGTGTTTCAACTGATGATTTTGGATATTCTTGGGATATGCAAACAAATCAACTGCAGATTGTAATGATTTTGGTCTCCCTTTCAGTAGTTATACCTCTTTTTTTATGTTTAGAGAGACTTTGTTAGTTAAGAGAAGGAAAGAGGAGATAGTATGAAGAGCTCCTGTGCACTTAGAGACCCAAATTGAGGATATTTATAGGTTCTGGATGGGAACTGAGCTAACCAGCTATGTCACCAAGTTTTGGGGGTTAATTTTTTTTCACATCTTATTTAATTTGCTACCAACCAGCTTTTAAATTGTGTCTGGCCTGAGCAACAAATGGAGGCCCACTTACCACATGTCAGGGAACTATGAACTGGAGCACAGTGAGAAGGAAGAAAACCATGCCTGTTACAATTGGGAAACAGTCATTATGGAAGAATCTATTGCTATTGAAAGAGGAAGGATTTGACAAGTTAATTTGTCTTTTCTCTTACTAAGCAGTTCTCTCAAATTCTTCCTTTACTCTCAAGTAGTGTCTGGCAGCAGCAGCAGCAGCAGCAGCAGCAGCAGCAGCATACACATAGACCTTCATGGCATTTAAAAGCACTTGCCTTTTGTTTCACATAAAAGAGCAAGAAGCCAGGTGGGCGTGGTGGTGCACACCTTTCATTCCAGCACTCAGGAGGCAGACATAGGAGGATCACCATGAGTTCGAGGCCACCCTGAGACTACATAGTGAATTCCAGGTCAGCCTGGGCTAGAGTGAGACCCTACCTCAAAACACCAAAAAGAAAGAGAGAGAGAGACAGAGACAGAGAGCGAGAGAGAAAGAAAGAGAAGAGCAAGAGATGGATAGGATTATCCTTTAAATTTCAATGATGCTAAATTAGGAGAGTAGAAATTGAAGGTTATATCTGTGCTAATACTGAGACCTGGATCCCAGATAACACAAGTCCCCCATGCTTTCTATTTTTCTTGTTTGGGTGTGTATGTATATTCCTATATAAGGACAGGTGCATGCATGTGTGCGTGCGTGTGTGTGTGTGTGTGTGTGTGTGTGTGTGTGTGCATGTGAAAGCCAGAACATAATCTTAGGTATCATCCCCAGGTATGCCATCCAACTCTTTTTGAGACATGGTCTCTGCAGCTCACAAATTAAGCTATACTGGCTGGCCAGTGAGCTTCCATGATCAGCTGTTTTACCTCTAAAGTGCTGTGATTACAGGTAGATGTGCCAAAATACCTGGCATTTATGTAGATTCTGAGGATCAAACTCAGATTCTCATGCTTGTGAAGTGAGTACTTTACTGACTGAGCCATCTCCTTGTTTCCCATGCTTTCTTCAGTCAATATGTTTTTTTTCTGTATTTTATTTATTTATTTATTTATTTAGTCATTTATTTAAGAGAGAGAGAGAGAATGGGCATGCCAGGGCCTGTAGGCACTGCAAAAGAACTCACCTTGTGCATCTGACTTATATGGGTACTGGGGAATTGAACCTAGGTCCTTAGGCTTCACAGGCAAGTGCCTTAACCATTAAGCCCAAATCTGAATCATTCCTAGTAGCAATCCCCCCAAGATAGGAACTATGGCTTTGACGTTTTTATTAGTTACTTGCTCAAAGTCATATGCCTGTATGGTCCTGAGCTAAGATTTGAAACTCAGGCTCATCTAAAACAAAAGCCTATTTTACTAACTTTTTTCCCCAGACAGGGTCTTATTTATGTATCCCAGGCTGGCCACAAAGTCACTATGTAGTTGTGGTGGTTTGAATCAGATGTCCCCCATAAACTCATGTGTTCTGAATGCTTGTCCCCAGCTAGTGGTAGTTTGAGAATGGAGCCTCGCTAATAGGAGGTGTGTTGTTAGGGGCAGGCTTTGGGTGTTATAGGCAGCTCCCCCTTGCTAAAGTTGTGGCTGAAGTGATGTACAGCCTCTGCTCATGCCAATATTCCCCTGCCAACATGAAGCTTCCACTTGATACTGTAAGCCAAATAAAAACTTTCCTCCCATGAACTGCTTTTGCTTAGGTGCTTTACCCTAGCAATAAGAAGGTAACTGCAGCAGTAGCCAAAGATGACCCTGAAAGCCTGATCTTCCCGAATACTGGGATTACAGGTGTGTACCACTGCACCAAGTTTTATGTGGTACTGAGGACCAAACACAAAACTTTTATACATGCTAGGCAAGTCCACTACCTATTTAGCTGAAGAACCCCAAAGCTTGCAGGCCAGCTAGTCTGACATTACCAGCAGCACAACACAACACAATGCAACACAACACAACAAGAGAAACTCTGTCTAAAACAAGGTTGAAGGTGAAGAACAATACCCCGGGGTTGTCTGCTGACTTCCACATGCACACAATAGCATGCACACAGCCATACAAAAACATACATTATACACAAACATCATGCATACGCACATACAAAAGATCTCCCCAGCTCCATTTTACTACCTTCTATTTCAAAATGTATCATAGGGCTGAAGAGATGGCTTAGCAGTTAAGTGCTTGCCTGTGAAGCCTAAGGATCCCAGTACGAGGCTTGATTCCCGAGTACCCACGTAAGCCAGATGCACAAGGTGGCACATGTATCTGGAGTTTGTTCGCAGTGGCTGGAGGCCCTGGTGTGCCCATTCTCTCTCTCTCTCTCTGTGTGTGTTGCTCTCAAATAAATAAATGAACACAAATTTAAAAAAATGTATCATAATGTTTGCTATCTTGGACGGAAATTCTTTATTTTATATGGCTCTAGAAGTGAGATAGAATACTGAATTTTCAGTTTCTTTAATTTGAAACTGAGATCCAGTATCTAATTCCCATAAATAAGCGGCCTCTTTCTTCAACTCTTAGGGCCTGAGAAATACTGCTCTTTCCCATCTTATTCCTCACACCCTAATGCTTAGATTTTTGTAGCTTTTGCTTCAATTACAATTGAATGTGTTTCTCTGCCTGGTAACACAAACTGAGGACAAAAACTCACATGCCTACAGACATGTGAAGAGTTAATATAAATAGATAAAGCCAAGGAGACATTAGGCTATATATATAGTCTTGTAACCCTCAAAAACTTTGAAATTTCTGGGCTTACTGCTAATCAGGTTACCAAATATAAGGCAGACCATCAGAAACTCCTTTGATGGTTCACCCAGTGATTTGAGAACCTCAAGTGGTCTATTATTTCTTCGCTGTTCTTCACAAATTTGTATTACTTTGTTTTTGGTTTGGTTTACTTTATTTGAAGACTTACTCAAAGAATCATAATTCCTCCCGTTTGTGATGAGCTTTGCTGTGGCATGTGCCATGTTGGTTGTCCAGTCTTTTGCCTTGTCACACAGACTGTGTGTGTGTGTTTTAAGTGTTCACGAAGTGTGAGTTTGTATGGGTGTATATTTGCCACAAGTGTACATATGGAGGTCAGAGGACAACCTCAGGGTATTGGTCCTTGTCTTCCACCTTATTTAAGATAAGTTCTTCCTTTTTATTCCTGCTTATTTTGCCAAATTAGCTAGTCCTCAGGCTTTGGGCTGTTCCTGACTCTGCCTTTCATTGTCATTTGGGATTACAGATGCATACACTACTCATGTCCAACTTTACATGGCTTTGAGGGATCCAAACACCAGTTGTCAGGCTTGTGCAACAAGTGCTATTAATCACTAAGCCATCTCCCTAGCCAGTCACATAGAACTTAATCAAAGACCTTGAAATTCATAGTGGAGTGGGAACAACCACCACATTTCACATAGTATTACTGTCTCCTGACTTGCTGTGTAAACTGAAGGGTTATGTCTTAATTTTATCACTAACTACCATCTAAGTAGTGATCACTCTGTGTTAGGCATTGTGTAACCACAGGGCATTTCATACACCAGCCCAAGGCTGAGGTGTGTAGCTCAGTGGTACAATACTTGCCTAGCATGTTGAAGGTCCTAGGTTCTATGTCAAACGACACTAAAATAAAATAAAACAAAACAAAATAAAAATAGGCCAGTCCCAGGATATTCATGACTTCGCAGTACCTGACACTACCTACATAAGACCATCGTAATAGGAAGAAATTATGATGACATCAAAATAAATGAGACTGATTGAGAGGGGGAAGGGGGATGATGGAGAGTGGAGTTTCAAAGGGGAAAGTGATGGAGGGAGGGAATTACCATGGGTTATTGACTATAATTATGGAAGGTGTCAATAAAAAAGTAAATTAAAAAAATATGTCAGTCCATTTGAGCCACCCAATAGCCTCTGTCAAAAGTACATTAGATCTATCATTTTGTTGATTTTTTTTTTTTTTTTTGGTTTTTCGGGGTATGGTTTCACTCTGGTCCAGGTTGACCTGGAATTAACTATGTAGTCCCAGGGTGGCCTCAAATTCATGGCGATCCTCCTACCTCTGCCGCCCAAGTGCTGGGATTAAAGGCATGTGCCACCACACCTGGCTGATTTTTAATACATTTATTTATTTATTTATTTATTTGAGATAGATAGAGAAAGAGGCAGATATAAAGAGAGAATGGGCACACCAGGGCCTCCAGCCACTGCAAATGAACTTCAGACGCATGTGCCACCTTGTGCATCTGGCTTACGTGGGTACTGGGGAATGAAACCTGGGTCCTTAGGCTTTGCAGGCAAGTGCCTTAACTGCTAAGTCATCTCTACAGCCCCTGATTTTTTTTTTGAGACAGGACTCATGTAGGTCAGCTGACCTTGAAATCACTACATAGCCAAAGATGACCTTAAAGTACTGTGGATCTTCCTATATCCACCTTTTGAATTTAGTGATTATACCTGTGAGTCACCAGCACAATGCTGATATTTTTTTACAATAGAGAAATTGAAAGTCAGAGACTTTAGGTAATTTATCTAAGGTCATTTTCTCATCAATAACAGCTCAGAATGGAGCCCATATAATTGGCTTTTTTTTTTTTTTCAGAGAGCCTTGCTATGAAGTCTACCTTGATTGCAAACTTGCAATCTTCCTGCCTCAGCCTCCCAATGAACACCAGCATGCCTGGCTGTGGAGCCCATTTTCTTGACTATTATTGGTTCTTAACTTTAGTTAACATTCATATCACCCCAAACTCATGGTATAATAGAGGCTGGCCTTGAACTGCTGTTCCTCTCATATTCAATTCTAAAGCACTGGATTACAGGCATGCACCACCACACCTGGTTCCAAATGTGTTTTTAGCGTATATGTTAGGGCCATACACAGAGATACTGACTGCAATTGGGTATTGGTATTTTAAAAAAGCTCACCAAGTGTCCTGATGTGCAACCACACTAATGAATACTGTACTGTGTTTTGTTGCCTAACAGCTCCATCAACCTCAGCTGTGTCTCATCGAAATACAGGTAGGAAACTTGCAGCAAAAAGACAATTTGATGGTAGGGTGAGTATTTATGCTTACCTTGTGCTTCTGTCTGTCTACTGTAAAATATATGTGTTCTTTATAATGTAGGTGTGAATAACAGCTCTGAGGAGAGCTTGCACAGTAATGGCTCTTTCCTCAGCTTCATAAGATAGTGTTAATCGAGACCCTCCACAGGTTCAGGCCAGATGTGTCAGTTATATCAAAACCCCAACTGACAGGCAGATATAAGTGGCAAATACTGCTTTTCAATTTTAACCCATTGAGTTACTTCCAACAGAGAACTAAGATCATGCTGTGTATGTGTCAGTTTTTGGTAGCAGTAGTAGAAACTGAGCTGAACCAAGTGTATATCTGGCTCATGGCAGAAATACTGTATTCTGGGCTGGAGAGTTGGCTTAGCGGTTAAGATGTGTTGGGCCCTGCCTGGTGTGAAGCCGAGTGGTTAGCCCAGCCAATCTTGGCCTACTCCTGGTGAGGCCTAGTCGAGCCTGAGTAGAGTTTCGTGACCTGCCCTTGACTCAGCACCTAAGCTGAAACTGCCTCCACCCAGCTGCTGCTGACGTGATGAAATACTATTGGCCCTTATACCTTTCTCTCATCCCCTCTTCCCGCCCCCTTCCTCAAAGTATATAAATACCTCCCCTGACAATAAACGGAGAGATTCCCGCCTTAGACGTTTCTCCCGGCTCAATGTGGTTTTCTTTTCCCCGGTGGTTTGGGGAGGTTTTTTGAGTCGTCGACACCCGCCTTCTCGCTCAGCCTCAAGAGAAGCGGCTGGCCCGGTTCTCTCTCTCTTCTGCTCTACCTGCCGGTGGTGGAGGGAAAAAAGCCCCGGCAAAGATGCATGCCTGTGAAGCCTAAGGACCCCGGTTAGATTCTCCAGGTCCCACGTAAGCCAGATGCACAAGGGGCACACAGGTCTGGAGTTCATTTGCAGAGGCTAGCGGCCCTTGCACGCCCATTCTCACTTGCTCTCTCCTTCTCTCTGTCTCTAATAAATAAATAAAATAAAATAAAATCTAAAAAAATAAATACTGTAGCTGGGCATGGTGGCACCACGCCTTTAATCCCAGCACTCGGAAGGCAGAGGTAGGAGGATCACCATGAGTTCGAGGCCACCCTGAGACTACACAGTGAATTCCAGGTCAGCCTGGGCTAGAGTGAGACCCTACATCGAAAAATCAAAACAACAAAACAAACCAAAACAAAAAAACCCAAAAAATAAATACTGTATTCTGTAAGTACAGTCTATGTGCTGTGGTATCCCCCAGGATAGAATCACTAGCCAAATGACTAGCTTTCCTGGAGAAAAGTGGCAGATCAGACATTCTTCTGTGATCCCTGAGCACTGAGCCTTGTGGAGAGTGCACACCAACTCTTAGACACTAGTTTCTTAGTTCTGTTATAGTGGTAGGCCCATTTGCTCTTCCTGGGAAACAATGGAGTACAAGACAGAGGTCTTCCAAGTTCCGAAGTCCACCAAACTTTGCATTACTTGAGAACTTGTTAGAAATGTAAATTCTCAGGCTGGTGAGATGGCTAAGCAGTTAAGGCACTGGCCGGCAAAGCCTGACAATCCAGTTTCAAATCCCTAGTACCCACATAAAGCCAGATGCACAGAGTGGCACATGCATCTGGAATTTGTTTGCAGCTGCTGGAGGATCTGGCAGACCTATATTCACCTCTCTCTCTCTCTCTCTCTCTGCTTTCAAATTAATTATTTAATTAAATAATTAAAAAAAAAGAAATGATCCTGGCATGGTGGTGCACACCTTTAATCCCAGAGATTGGGAGGTAGAAATACAAGGATCACTGTGAGTTCAAGGCCACCCAGAGACTACATAGTGAATTCCAGGTCAGCCTGGGCTAGAGAAAGACCCTACCTTGAAAAAAAGAAATGTAAATTCTTGGGCTGTTTCAATGACAAGCTGTGTAGATAGGAGAAAGAACTCTTTTAATTAATTAATTAATTAATTAATTTTTTTTTGATTTTTCGAGGTAGGGTTTCACTCTGGTCCAGGCTGACCTGGAATTCACTCTGTAGTCTCAGGGTGGCCTTGAACTCACGGCGATCCTCCTACCTCTGCCTCCCGAGTGCTGGGATTAAAGGCGTGCGCCACCACGCCCGGCTAGGAGAAAGAACTCCTGAGGGTGTCTGTTGTTACTGTTGTGGTGGTGGTAGTAGTAGTGGTGGCAGTAGTTATCATTTTGTTTGGTTATTTTTTTGAGTGGGGCACACCTTTAATTCTAGCACTTGGAAGTTGGAGTACAAGGATTGCCATTAGTTCAAAGCCAACCTGGGCTGCACAGTAAGTTTGAGGTCAGCATGGGCTACAGTTAGATCTTGCCTCAAAAAAGAGAGGATGCTACGCCTAGGTGCACACCTTTAACCTTAGCGCTAGGAAGGCAAAGGTAGATGGATCACTGTGAGTTCAAGGCTGGCCTGGAGCTACAGAGTGAGTGTCAGGTCAGCCTGGGCTAGAGCAAGACCTAACCTTGAGAGATTAAAAAACAAAAGGACTGAGAAGATGGGTTGTATGGCACAATGCAGGCCTGGCCCTAGCCAGAGTGCATGGCAGAAGAAACCAGGAAGTGGCTTCTGTGAACATGGCATTCTGTGCAGGCCTGGCGTAACAACAGCTACAGTCCCATGCTTGAGAGAAACCTGCTATGAGATGACCTGTCCAGAGACAGGCTGTCATTGGTCACAAAAAGGGGACCACCCCATACAATGATTGGCCAGCCAAGCCCCTTAAAACCCCCTGCACTTCCTCGAATAAATGAGTTTGCAGCAGCTCACCCTCTGTTGCTTCCACCCAACTCCCGGAGTCTGTGTCGTGATTCCCCTTTTCTCATGCCCAACTCAGCAGAGACCCTGCCGTCCCTCCTGGGCTGGCCTTAGGGGGGACCCCAACAATGGGTCAGTGGCTAAAGGCACTTGCTTGCTGGAATGGATTGGCCTGAGTTTGATTCTCCAATACCCACTGTGGTAGTTTGAATGTATGTTCTCCATAGCCTCAGGTATTTTTTTAGAGAGAGAGAGAAAATCAGTGCACCAGGGCCTTAGCTGTATGGCACAATGCAGGTCGGGCCCCTAGCCAGGCTGCCTGCTAGGAGGAACCAGGAAGTGGCTTCTGTGGACGTGGCATCCTGCACAGGACTGGCGTGGCAACAGCTACAGCCCCATGCCCACAAGCAACCTGCTGCGAGATGATCTGCCCCGAGACAGGCTGTCATTGATCACAAGAAGGGAACTACCCCATACAACGATTGGCCAGCCAAACCCTTAAAAACCCCTACACTTCCTTGACTAAATGAGTTTGCAGCAGCTCACCCTCTGCCTGCTTCCACCCAACTCCTGGTGTCTGTGTCGTGACTCGGTGCCTCTCATCCCCTGCCCTGCAGAGACCCTGCATCCCCTCCTGGGCTGACCCTGGGAGGGACCCCAACACTTAGCCACTGTAATTGAACTCCAGATGCTTGAGCCACCTAGTGCACATGTGCGAATTTGTGCTTGCATCACCTTTGTGCATCTGGCTTATGTGGATCCAGAGAGGGATGGAACATGGGTCCTTAGGCTTCATGGGCAAGTTCCTTAACTCTACAGCCCTCAGGTATTTATTTATTTTTTGAGAGAGGGAGTCAGAAAGAAAGAAGCAGAGAAACAGAGAGAAAGGACATGTCAGGGCTTTTTAGCCACTGTGAACAAACTCCAGAAGCATAAGCCTCCTTGTGCACATGGGTGACGTTGCATGTTTGCATCACTTTTTCATCTGGCTATAAGGGGGACCTGGAGAGTCGAACAAGTGTTCTTAGGCTTCACAGTCAAACACCATGATCACTAAGCCATCTCTCTAGCCCCTCAGGTATTTTGTATTAAGGTTAAACTTCCTGCTTAAGTCTCCAGCAGCCTGCTGGAAGGAGCATGTCACTGGAGGCAGATCTGATTCCAGCCCAAAAGTGTGGAGAGATTGAGTTCTAGGTGATACTTGCTGCTTTTGGTTTTTGTTCAGTGCAGTTTTTCACTCTGTTTGAATGTATGGAAGTAAGCAACTTCTTCTGCCATTGATGGAACATCCTCTGGATCTGTAAGCAGAAATAAATCTCTTCCTTCCATATAGTTCATCCCAGCATTGTGGAGCTGTCTGCAACACCCACATACTAGCCAGATGCATATGCCTCTGGAATTTGTTTGCAGTGGCTAGAGGCCCCGGCATGCCCATGTGCTTTCTCATAAATAAAATATTTTTTTATTTGAGAGAGAGAGAAAAAAAGAGAGAGAGATGAAGAGGCAGAGAGAATGGGTGCACTAGGGCCTTTCAGCCTCTGTGAATGAATTCCAGATGCATGCGCCCTTTTGTGGACATGTGCGACATTGCACACTTGCATTACTTTTGCGTCTGGCTATACGTGGGACCTGGAGATTTGAGCAAGCATTCTTAGGCTTCACAGGCAGGCGCCTTAACCACTCAGCTATCTCTCCAGCCCAAAACTATTTTTGAGAAGAAAGAAAGAAGAAAATAATCACAGCCGAGGCACAAGTGAAGTTGGTGGAAAAGCAAACATTACAAAGTTCCACCCGAGTGTGACCAAGAATGTTCACTCAGGAAACCCCAGGCAGGACACAGTTGTGCTTATAAAAAACATCATCAGAAGGAAACACACCCAATGCTCAGCCCTCCACACCTTGTCAAAAAAAAAAAAACACAAGGACATGCCCATGCCCATGCCCATCAAATGGCTAGGTGGGAATATTGAGGAGAGCCTGCCAAAGAAAACAAGTGTCCCATCCAGCAGGTAGGAAGCACAAATTATCAGAAAGTGACTTAGGGATTCTGCAAGACACAGCACACACCCACCCTCATAGACTAAGAAATGTCTTGGGCCCATTAGTCCTTGTGTGTAATGCCACATTTTCCTTGTAAACCAATATCCTAGCAAAGAACAACGGTTCCCAGAAGATGTTCTGGGGTGTAAAGAACTTGTGAAGTCAGTGTCCAGGGGGATGTTCAAGGAAGGCATCCAGCAGGTCAACCAAAGCTGTTCTGGGCCGCATCTGCATCCGGGGCCACTTCTGCAGCTGGGGATGTGCTTGGGCCTGAGGCTCCAGCTGCTTCGGCATTTGGGGCTGCACCTGAATGTGCAGCTGGGCCTGGCACTTCGGCTGAGCATGTTGCTAGGACTAATCTGGTGCTGGGCTTGTGCCTGCTGTTGTAGCTACAGCTTCATGTGAGGTTGCCTCTAGGGTTGGGACTCCCTGCCATGACTGCTAGGGGTGGAACTGAATCATCCTCTGCTACAGCCGGTGTATACCCATCCAGGACGCTCTTCTGGTCACTAAACCCTTGCCCATTCCATTGATTCAAGTTCTAATCCAGGTTGTAGGAGCTGGGTGGCTGTGATGGGAAGACAAACAGAGACACCGGCACACTACATGTGTGCTGGTAGGGGTGTAGGCTGGGGCATTGCTTCTGGGGCAGGAGGGCTCAGTGCTGACTCCAAGTAGCAAGGGCAGTGTGGGCTATCCTACTGAGCAGCGTCTCATCCAGGGTGGTCCTTCTGCGTTCTACTGGAAATGCAGCCTAAACAACTTAGCGCTGTGGTTCTTGAAGCCGACCTGGATCTGGAGCTCCATCACATTAAGCCTTTTTGCCAAAGCCACCAAATTCTCATAGGATGGGTACTTGTTCTTTTCCAGTGCTGTTTCTAGCCCACTCTGTTACAGTATGCATTTCTACAGCTATCTGCTGGGGGAGGAATTGGGGGTGCTGGGAGATGGGGAGAACCTAGGAGTCATGGCAGGGGTGGGTGATACCCAAGTCCGGGGAGGAATGGAGGGTATTGGACGCTTGGGGATGGAAACCTGAATGAATTGAGGGGCAATTGGAACAGGAGGATTCAAATACCTAGGGAAATTGTGGATTCTGAGAAACCACGATGTATTTTGTTGAGCATGGGGACACCTGGGGCCCTAGTGGGCCTGAGTACGTTTGAAGACATAGGGGCATTGGTGGCATTTGGAAACCTGACAAAACTGGAGGACCAGGGATTATTTGGCGGCCTGGGTACATTGGGGCACAAAGAAGTGTGGGGAATGGGTGACCTGGGGCGGGGCTTGGGATATTTCGAAGATGTGGGGTTAACTAGGGGAGATTGTTGCATTGGAGACCCCAGGAAATCACTACACTGTTGCATCTTGACCCAGCTCCCTTCTGGTGTTGGTTGGTTGTTTTGAGACAGGGTCTCACTCTAGCCAAGGCTGACTACAAACTGATACCATTCGTCCTGCTTCAGCCTCCTGCATGCTGGGATTACAGGCAAGAGCCACCACTGTGCCTGGCTAGAAATTTGAACCTTGAGGGAATTCGGATGTACACTAAAACTTGAGGATTAAATAGGAAACATGGGTATCAGGCAGCTGAATATAAGGTCTACTAAATTCTACTTTGTGACCTTGAAAAGTTGGTTATCTGTGTAAGTTTGGGTTACTTCATGGGTAAAGTACTCATCTGTGTATTAGGTAGGCATGGGATGATGTACATGAAGCACTTAGTGCAGTGTGTGGAATAAATTAAGCAAAAATGTGGGTATTTACTATTATAACATTAGCTGTCCTGGATGATCAGTTTCATTTCCATCAAGAATGGGTTCCTTTGAGGGAGGGGAGAAAGAATAAAAGTTTAGGAACCAGCCAGGGGTGGTAGTTCATGCCTATCTATACTCCTAGCACTTGGGAGGTGAAGGGAGAAAGATTATGAGTTCAAGGTCATCCTCAGCTACAGAGCTGGAGGGTATCCTGTAATACATGAGACCCTAACACCCTACCCTTGCCAAAAAAAAAACCCCAAAACAAACAAACAAACAAACAAACAAACAAAAAACCCTTTAGGAACCATAGCTACAAATGATTGGACTTCTATTTGAGTAGGAATAAAACCCAGTAGCAGAAGCCAGTAAGCTAGAATGAGGATATAAAAGGAATAGAAAGGGAGGGAGGGGGGGACTTATTAGGATGGTATTGTATATATGTAAGTAGAAGAACAGATTAATGGGGGGTAAAAAGGCCTAAGTGAGGTCAGGGGAAGAGATTGAATAAAGGAAAGGTGGAGGGAGGGCTAATCAAAATCTAAGAGGATATAAATAAGTCACATGCAAACCTACTTTTCTGGACAATGGAATACTCAGAAGCCATAGATTGTTACTAGAAAATTTTCAGTGCCAGGGATGGGATACCTTCCAGTGAGTTGTTGGCCAGGGAGGTCACAGATACCTCCAAAACATTATAGGCCATTGATGAGGCCCTTGTTTTCCCATCAGGAATAGATGGTAAGACCCTATTGCTGAAGACTCCACATACTTGGGCTGCAAAGTCACTGAGAAATCCTGCTGGAGCTGAGCTGAAAGCCTCCTCCATGTGGACCAGCTGACAGAAAGCTGGAAAAAGCTACCCTGCATGCAGTTCATGGGAGAGAGAAAACACCAGTGAAGATACTCAACAGTGAACACTGCAAGCTTTAAATTTGGCCAGCCAGGTCAAATGAGCCAACAGGTGAAATAGTGGCATGTCTGTTATGGGGGAAACCAACTGCTCTATAATTGGACTAGACGCCTGCTCCATGGGAGAGAATACATCCCTGATACTGAAAACCTACAACAGGGGTAGTCATGAGCCCTAGGGGTGTAATGTTTGCTGGTGTCTGGTTAAATGTATGTACGATGCTCACCAAACTGCCCAGTAAACACTTCTCTTAATGTTCATGCCCATGTATTAATGCTACTCGCACTTTTGTTTAGAGAAGCTTCTCTTTTCATATGGCAGTGACCTTGGGATGACTCAGAAGGCACCATGATGCTGAGAAGAAGGGACAGAGGAGTGCTCAGCACTGAAATATCTCTAACACACCTTCCAAGGCTTGGTCCATTGTGGAAGAGGGGATGGAAAGAATGTAAGAGCCAAAGGAAGAGTAGGACTCTTTACAATGTGCTCCTCCAGACATAAAATGACCTGGATATCCATGACCTCACGGTGCCTGACACTACCTACACAAGACCATCCTAATAGGAGGAAAAGATGATGACATCAAACTTGTCCTGACCAGCAGGTACAAGTCAACCTGAAACTCGAAGAGGGGAGTGGGGATTGAAAACACGCAAGGAATGGAGTCACGCCTAATCCTGGTCAAGACTCAAAGTTTATTGCAGAAGTCTCAGCTAATATATTAGTAAGCAAAACAAAGAAGCTCCTGAGAGCAGAGACCTTGTTCCAGTTACACAGCTGCACAGGGAGGGAACCTCAGATAAATGTATATCAATGATATTCCTTGTGGCTAAACACCCTGACCTTCATAAATTTTCTCATCAGGCTGGAAAATGTTACAATCTTTGTCTCAGCAAACTCCCTTAAAGCCTTAGGCTGTCAGCCAAGTATTTTGTACAGAAGGCAAGGTCAAGAAATAACCAAGACTGCACCTGGCTCTCCACACAAACTGAAAAGAGAGACTGATTGAGAGGGGGAGGGGATATGATGGAGAGTGGAGTTTCAAAGGGGAAAGTGGGGGGAAGGAGGGAGGGAAGTACCATGGGATATTGTCTACAATTAAGGAAGTTGTCAATAAAAAGTAACTAATAATAAAAAAGTAAACAAAAAAACTTTAGGATCCAATAGCACATCTTAACTAATCAATGGGGATGGGATTGACAACTTTTCCTCTGCCAGTCTCTTTACAGAGTCGCGGATCCTACAAACAGGAGTACAAAGGCAATCAATTACAGGAGTATATCATCAGAAAAGAAAGTAGAAACTAGAGTTGTTATTAAAGTTTTGGTGAAGATGTTTATTTGGAGAAGATGGAGGTTGTAGCCCCTGGGTAGTTGTAGAATTGTGTTTTCGGTGCTTAGTTCTTGGCAAAAAGCTGAAGTTCTTGTATTGATGGCATTCCAGTGTGAAGCAGGCCATGGGCTATATGTCCCTAGGTTATTTCTTTACATCTAACTGTGAGAGTTGAGCTATGAGTGCTGGAGTGCTAGTAACATTGAATTGCAAATTTCACACTATAAAAAAAGCAGAGGATTGGGACCTTAGTAAGTGAGAAAATGAACATCAGCACCAGCCATGTAAATGTAAGGTAGTAAATATCTATGTCACCCTAGAAACCAGCAGTAGAAAGGTGGCTAAGTAGTATGGTGACAGTTTCCAGGGAAATTCCTCCTACACACAACACAAGAGCTTTCTTATTCTGTTAACTCATTATGTATATACCCACTAGACCTTCACTCCATGTTCCAGTATCTCCTCCCTCTCCCATAAGACTCTCTTTCTGAATTCCTTAATTTTTAAGGAGCAGTGCCATTTTCCTAAGTACAGTCATCAAAAAAAATCCTTGAAGTTTATCAGAGAGCTGAAGGGCCCCCAAAATAACGTGTGTCTCCCAACCCAGGAAACGTAAATTTACAAAGAAAGGAAATAATAGACTTCTCAATTCAATTCTTTTTAAAAGAAGGCTCATAGCAGATGAAACTAGCCATCTGTGACTCTTCCCAGAAGTGACTTCTGGTAAATATAATTTGTAGATATACTGCAGATGAGATTAAGTTGTTTCCCAATATCTCACCTGGGAGCTACCAACCCAGAATGTAATTCATGTAAGATGAGCTGTTACTTTGGAAACTGTGACATGTAATGAGGATGGAAGGCAGGTAATATTGTAATAGCAGAAGATTCTGGTAACTAGTTAGAAGTGGTAGAAATAAGAACATTGGAGAGTCAGTATTTATGAGTCACTTTTCAAGTAACAGGAACATTGGTCTGGTAGACATGCTATAAATAACCCAGTCCAACGGCTCTTCAAAACTATGCAGCTCCATTTGTGTAAATGACAAGTGGCCCTCTGAGTGCTAGTTTGGTTTCTCTGGCACATTAATATTGGGTAGGTATGATTCTAGATATTGGACAAGAACATTTATGTCACTAGAAATGATATTTCTCACTGGAATTTGACTTGTAAACCAGTCTCCTATGAATTTGCTTAGGACAAGTTAGTTTTTGGAGTGGAACCATTTCCAGATGAACTGATAAAATCTAATTTTCAGTTTCAGAGACTGGACTATAGGGACTCTACCAAGACTCAGAAATCCTTTGGTTTTTCTCTTATTGTCAATGTAATGCATGCACATTGTAGAAAAATAATGGGATTTATAGAAATGGAAAAGAGGCTAACAAATGAATCAACCCTAATTTCATTATCCAGAGGCTCCCAGTATAAACATTTGACATATTTCCTTTTGGTCTTTATTTCAGTGCATTAAAACACTTTTTTTTGGGGGGGGGTCAAGGTTGGATCTCACTCTAATCCAGGCTGATCTGGAATTCACTATGTAGTCTCAGGGTGGCCTCAAACTCATGTGATCTTCTTATCTTTGCCTCACAGTGCTGGGATTAAAAGCATGCACCACCATGCCTGGCAGAGAGAGAGGGAGACACAGAGAGGATGGGCCTCCAGCCCCTGCAAGTGAACTCCAGACACATGTGCTACTCTGTGCATCTGGCTTTCTGTGAGTATTGGAAAATCAAAGTTGGGTCATTAGGTTTTGCAGGGAAACACCTTAACTCCTGAACCATCTCGCTAGCCCCAAACACTTTATTTTATTTGATTTTTTTCCAGGTAGGGTTTCATTCTAGCTAAGGCTGTCCAGGAATTCACTATGTAGTCTCAGGGTAGACTCAAACTCACGGTGATCCTCCTACCTCTGTCTCCCAAGTGCTGGGGTTAAAGGTATTTTGCCACCACGCCTGGCTCCAAAACACTTTTAAAAAATTATTTATTTATTTATTTGAGTGAGAGTGAGAGTGAGTGAGAGAGAGAGAGAGAGAGAGAGAGAGAGAGAGAGAGAGAATGGGCACACCAGGGCTTCTAGCCACAGCAAACAAACTCCAGATGCATGCACCACCTTGTGCATCTGGCTTACGTGGGTCCTGGGGAATTGAACAGAGGTCCTTTGGCTTTGCAGGCAGCACCTTAACCGCTAAGCCATCTCTCCAGCCCCTGAATAACTTTAATACATATTTTCTGAGAACTAATTCTGCAGTCTTTCAGATATTTTTCCTTGTACCAAAATGAGAATGTTTGAAAATTTTCTAGAGATTTCACTTTGTTGTGATTTGGTTTGCTGATAACAAAGTTAAGGAAAAGGTTATCTCAGTTCCAGTGCTTATTTAATTTAACAATATTGCTTATCACCTATGACATGGCCAGTTATTGACTTTCTGTTGAAGAGTCTAACCTTTTCTATAATGTGGGGTATTTCTTTCCCCTCCTACAAATGTAATGATTTCTCTTTTCTAGAAGAACACACTTTATCAGATTAAATAAATATAAAGGGGTTAATGGCTAAATAATTGTATTATGGCTTCCTTAATCTCTTTCCTCTCTTTACCCCTCAGGGTTCTGTCTCCTCATATGACAAATGTGCATTAAATGAGTTTGCTTGGATGTTTGCAATGAGTGGGGGCACAGAGGGAGATGCAGTTTCTCTTGCAGTAGACAGGGTGGGAATCAGTTTATTACATAGTTATCAAGCTCTACTGGGCACCTAGCACTGTGCCCAACACAGAAGAGCATGCCAAGATGAAAAATGAGGAAAGAGCAGAAGGGCAGAAGGGCAGGGGAAGAAGAAAGAAGAAAGTGGAGGTGAAGGAAGGGGATAGATGGCAACTGCATAAGAGGGGAGAAGAAGGGAAGAAAGGAGAAAGAGCAAAGATGAATACTCTGACGTAATATCCAGATGGGCTAATAACCTGAAGCAGCAGTTTGAGTTCAAATTTTACTTAAAAGTTTCTAGAGCCAGTAGCAAGTACAATCTCAGTCAAATTTGCCTGTTTAAGGCTTTAGAATGGGAAGTGACAGATTTTTTAAAAATAACATATATAGAGGCCAGAGAGATTGCTCAGTGTTTGTCCTGCAAATTTGAGTACCCGAATTTAGATCCCCAGAACTCACTTAAGGCTAGAAGCTGAAGCATGAGCATCTGTAATCTCAGTACACCTAAGGTGGGAAGTGAGGAGGAAATAGGAGAATTATCTGGAAGCCTGCTGGCCAGTTAGCCTGGTGAATAAAGGAGTGAACAACCAGACACCTTGCCTCAAGCATGATGGAAGGTGAGCACTAATACCCGAACTAGTCCTGTATTCCCACACGTGTGCCATGGCATGTGAAAATCCACACATTAACGTGCACACATGTATACACAAAGTGATACATGTTTATGAATGTGTGTGTTCATGTAGCATCTAAATAATATGTAAAATTCTTACTTTATCATGCTGAGGATTAAATCTAAAGCCTTGCTTAGAGTAGGCAAGTACTCTGCACTAAGCTAAATTGCCAGCCCATTAATTTTTGGTTGTTTTTAAAAACATTTTATTTGTTTATTTATTATTTATGGGAGAGAAAGAGGCAGATAGAGAGAATGGGCATGCCAGAGCTTCAAGCCACTGCAAACGAACTTCAGATGCACGTACCACCTTGTGTATATGGCTTTATGTGGATACTGGGGAATTGAGCCTGGATCCTTTGGCTTTGCAGATAAGACCCTTAACTGCTAAGCCATCTCATCAGTCCATTGGTTATTTTTTGAGACAAGGTCGTACTATGTAGCTCAAGCTGGTCTCAAATTCATGATCCTCCTACCTCAGCCTCCCAAGTGCTGGAATCACCAATGTGCACAACAATATATGGCCCTATTTTTTTCCTGGTGTGTGTGTGTGTATGTGTGTGTGTGTGTGTGTGTGGCGTGTGTGTGTATGTGCGTGTGTACACACACACACACACACACACACACACACACACACACACACACACGGTGTTGAGGTAGTTAAAGTGTGACAAGAGCCCAAAGTAAACAGCCTTCTCCTAGTTAAACATGGGAATTTTCCTGGGGCCTATAAGGGAAAATCTGTTTTTAAAATTTTTTATTTCTTTATTAGCAACAGGCAGACATACAGAGAAAGAGGCGAGAGAGAGAGAATGGGTGCACCAGGGCCTCCAGCCACTGCAAACGAACTCCAGATGCATGTGCCACCTTGTGCATCTGACTTACATGGGTACTGGGGAATTGAACCTTGAACCGGGGTCCTTAGGCTTCGCAGGCAAGCGCTTAACCACTAAGCCATCTCTCCAGCCCAGAAAATCTTTGTCATTACACTTTACTACAGGTCAGAAAGGTCTGTCTTTTCCTTATCTCTGTGTCCTTAGGGAGTCCTTCCATTCCCTTCTGAGAAGACCCTTCTTAGAGAATTAAGATTTTGCAGGCTGGAGACGTGGCTTAGCAGTTAAGGCGCTTGCCTGTGAAGCCTAAGGACCCAGGTTTGATTCCCTAGTACCCACATAAGCCAGATGCACAAGTGGCACATGTGTCTGGAGTTCACTTGCAGTGGCTGGAGGCCCTGGTGCACCCACTTTCGTTCTTTCTGTTTCTCTTTTCTCTCTGCTTGCAACTAAATAAAAAATACTTTTTTAAAACACCAATCCCAAGTCTCAAGGGGGTGTTTTTAAACCCCTTCTTGCCTTCTTGGGCAAGAGCTATGTTTTCCTTCCTTCCCTTAAGTTTCCCTTCTCTTAAAGCTCCCCCTCTTATGGATGGAGAGATGTCTCAGTGGTGTTAAGACATTTGTGCTTGCTTGTAAAGCCTAATGGCCAAGGTTCAGTTCCCCAGTGCCCACATAAAGCCAGAAGCACAAAGTGGCGCATGGGTCTGGGCCTCATTTGTAGGGGCAAGAGGCCCTGGTGTGCCCATTCTTCCCCGTTTCTCTCTCTCTCTCTCTCTATTTTCTTACAAATAAGTAAATAAAAATGTTTTTAAAATTCTCCCCCTCCTAAAGCTCTAAGCAATAATAAAATCTTTCCGAACCTTATTCTCTGGTTTATGGGTTTCATTCGTTGAATTCACAAGACAAGAATACAGGGACGCCAGAATTGATTATTGATATGTTGGCAGAGAAATTCCAATTTCTGTATCAGTGCTAGGGTTTAAACCTAGGGCTGTGTGTGTGCTGGGCATGAACTTTATTCCTGAGCGACGTACCCAATCCTTTAAAAAATACTTATTTATTTTTAAGCAAATAGAGATATAGAGAAGAGAGACAGACAGAGAGAATGAGAATTGGCATACTAGGGTCTTCAGCCACCGCAAACAGACTCTACTTGTGCACCTAGTTTATGTGGGTACTGGAACTTGGGTCCTTAGGCTTCACAGACAAGTGCCTTAACTGCTAAGCCATCTCCCCAGCCCCCTTTTCTGTTTTTGTTTGAGCCATGATGTGATGGTGCTAGGCTGGTCTCAAACTACTGATTCTCTTGTCTCCACCTACAAGTGCTAGGATTACAAGAGTACCACCAGGTATAGATTCCTCAGTATCTCCCCTTTATTTTTCAAGGTAGGGCCTCACTAGTCCAGGCTGACCTGGAACTCACTCTATAGTCCCAGGCTGGCCTCAAACTCACACCAATCCTCATACCTCTGCCTCCTGAGTGCTGGGATTAAAGACATGCATTACCACACCAGGTCTCCATCCGCCTATTTTTCTTTTTTTTTTGTTGTTTCTTGACTTAGGGTCTCACTCTGCTCCAGGCTGACCTGGAATTAACTATGTAGACTCAGGGTGGCCTCAAATTCTTGGCGATCCTCCTACCTCTGCCTCTGGAGTGCTAGAATTAAAGGTGTGTGCCACCACTGGCCCTCCATCCTTTTTTTTTTCCTGTTTTTGGAGGTAGGGTCTTACTCTGGTCCAGGCTGACCTGGAATTCACTATGTAGTCTCAGGGTGGCCTCGAACTCACGGTGGTCCTCCTACCTCTGCCTCCCGAGTGCTGGGATTAAAGGCGTGCGCCACCACGCCCAGCTCCTCCATCCCTTTTTAAGGGAGTTTAAAAACGAATCAAAAGTCTATTGCAGGGGAGGTCATGAGCCTTATGGGTATAAAGCCTGCTCTTGTCTGACTAAATGTATATATTATTCCCACCAAGCTGCCCTGAAAGTACTACACTTAATGTTCATATTCACATATTAAAGCTACTCTCACTTCTGGTTAGAGAAGCTTCTCTTTTCAGATGGCGATGACCATTGGGATGACCCAAAAGGCAACATAGTGCTGAGAAGAAGGGACGGAGGAGTGTCCAGCACTGAAACATCTCTGTCACACCCTCCAAGGCTCAGAACTCATTGCGGAAGAGGGAGCAGATAGAATGGAAGATCCAAAGTAAAGGTAAGACTCCTTTCAATGCAACTGTTCAGACAGAAATTGGCCTTTATATCCATGATCTTGCAGTGCCTAGCAATACCGTCACAAGACCCTCATAATAGAAGAAAAAGATGACATCAAATTAAAAGAGAGACTAATGGAGAGAGGGAGGGGATACGACAGAGAATGGAGTTCTAAAGGGGAATGGGGGGAGGGGAGGGAAATATCATGGGTTTTTTGTATGTAAGTATAGAAGTTGTCAATAAAAATTAAAAAAAATTAAAAAAAGTTTGTGTAAACTTACAAAAACCAAAAATATACAGGTATGGTTTTAAAAGCTTGGAAATGTCGCTTTGTGGTAGACCTTTTACCTGTCACAAGGCTCTGGGTTTGATCCCCCAGCACCACCAACAACAAAAAAAAGCATGGAGATAGGCTAGAGAGATGTCTTAGTGATTAAGCACTTGCCTGTGAAGCCTAAGGACCCCGATTCGAGGCTCGATTCCCCAGGACCCACATAAACCAGGTACACAAGATGGCATAGAAGTATAGAAGTTGTCAATAAAAATTAAAAATAAAATAAAATAAAATAAAAGTTTGAGCCAGACTGGCCTTTGATTTGCTTTGTAACTCAGGTAGGGCCTTTAGATTTTGATCCTCCTGCCTCAGCCTCCCAAGGAGCTGGGATTATAGGTCTGTACCACCAGGCCTGACTCCAGCTCTAAAATTATCAGAATGGTAATAGCTGACTGGTACAGTGTTTGAAGCACGTTGCATATGTTTACTCATTTAATCTTCATCACAACAGTTTGTAAATAGCAATATGATTTTCTTCACTTTTTAATGAATTTTTCTTTTCTTTATTGTTGTTTATTTATTTGAAAGAGAGAGAAAGACAGAAAGAGAGAAATATATATATATATATATATATATATATATATATATATATATATATATATAGAGAGAGAGAGAGAGAGAGAAGAGAGAGAGAGAGGTGCACCAGGGCCTCCAGCAGCTGCAAATGAATTCCAAACGCACGCTCCACCTTATGAATCTGGCTTATGTGGGTACTGAGGAATCCAGCCTGGGTATTTAGGCTTTGCAGTCAAAAGTCTTAACCACTAAGCCATCTTTCCAGCCTACCTATTCTTCACTTTTACTTTAATTTTTACTTTATTCTTTTTTTTTTTTTTTGGTTTTTCAAGGTAGGGTCTCACTCTGGCTCAGACTGACCTGGAATTCACTATGTAGTCTCAGGGTGGCCTCAAACTCTCGGCGATCCTCCTACCTCTGCCTCCCGAGTGTTGGGATTAAAGGTGTGCGCCACCACACCCGGCAGTTTTTATTTTATTCTTGAGACAAGGTCTCCCTCTTTAGCTCAAGCTGACCTGGAACACACTGTGTAGCCCAGACATGTCTTGAACTTACAGCAACTCTCACATCTCAGTATTCTAAGTGCCAGTATTATAGTCCTGAGCTACCAGCCCCAACTGGCAGTGTAGCCTTTAAACCTTGGCCTGGTTACTGCTGTACTAGCCAGGACTAATACATTGCTTTGCACATAATAGGCATATTGAGCTTTGAATAAAGTGAACCGGTGACTATAAAGTGTTTCTAATTGAACCTTAATTACTATTAAGTATAGAAATTATACAGTGTGTATGTGGGAGGGGGAGGTCTCTAATCCCAACACTTGGGAAACAGAGGCAGGAGAATTAAGAGTTTAAGGATAGCTTCAGCTACATAGCCAGTCTGTGCTATATGAGAGAAAAAAAAGAAAAAAACCCAACGGCAAAAATGAATAAAACAACCCACCAAAAACCAAGACGAATAAAAATAACTTTTTTTTTTTGAAGACAGCGTTTCACTGTAGCCCAGGCTGACCTGGAACTCACCCTGTAGTCCCAGCAGTCCTCGAAGTCAGTGATCCTACCTCAGTCTTCAGAGTGCTGGGATTAAAGGCGTGTGTGCGCCAGGCGACAGAATTTTTTTTTCTTCTGAGAATTGAATGCCTGAAAAACTCAATGGCTCAGAATAGGGCTCTTACTAAGAAATGGGATTTCATGAAACCACTTTGCCCCCTTAGTCTGACCCGTAGAAATTGTTATATATGTGATGCTTGATATTGTACCGTTAGAAAACATTCTTTGAGTTGAAAGAGTTAAACTGTGGCATCACACTGTCCACACTAGTACGAATTCTTCACGATTTCCCACCCCTTGCCCCAGGATTATCCAGATCCACCAATGGGACGGGGAGAAAAGGCTCAGGCGGTGGGCGGGGCGCCTAGAGGAACTTGGAGAGCAAAGTGAGCCAGCCACTGAGGCGAGTTCTTCTGCGGAAAGTGTAGGTGGGAGTCGCCGCCACCGAGTAGGGCGTGTGTTCTGGGGGGGGAGGGGGCTCGGGCTGAATGCGCCTTTCGTGGGTGGGTTCAGGCGACCCACGCAGGAAGTGACTTTCCCCGCGGCCGCCACCCGCTGGCCTTTAGGTGCTGGGGACTACGAACGAAGCAGGGTGTGTGCTGAGGGGGCGGTAAGTAGTCTGGAGGACTCAGTGTCAGCCTAGTAGCATGGAAAAGTGTCCACTGCACCAGACTGCCCTGGGGCTGCATGAAGGATGCAGGCGGGTGGCTGCCCAAGGTCACATCCAGTCCAGCGTCTGCTTGCGCTCTCTTACCTTCGCTCCCCTCCCCCACTTTCAGGGCCCTGCAGCGCGCTGGTGTTCCCTAGTGGCCTGTCTTGGCGCCTTCTGTTTTCCAATTCTATTTTACAAACACTTGTGCTCCAAACTTGCCTACAGAGTGGCTACAGGGACTGGTGGGAGGAAGGAGGGTCCTGACTGCTCATGGATTCCAGTGAGAAGCTGTAGTAAAACCCATCTGCCTTTCTGGCTTTTAGTAAATAACCCTGGCTGGGGCCAGGCCCATGGAAGGCCTGGAGATCAGAGTGTGTGACCTGGACGCTTGCGGGTGAGTGAATATTTTGCTCCAAGAGGATCCTAGGCTCTATGCTCATCAGATCTTTCAACTCTGAGCCCTGGAGGCAGGTTATCCACTGATGCCCAAGGGGAGTTTACATACTAAGTGATAACTGTGAACTCTTAGGGCCTTTCCAATCAATAGTCAATTACTGAGGCAGGAATAGAGAAGTTGTTAGTGGCTATCTATCTATCTATCTATCTATCTATCTATCTATCTATCTATCCATCCATCCATCCATCCATCCATCCATCCATCCATCTATCTATCTATCTATCTATCTATCTATCTATCCATCCATCTATCTATATCTATCTATCTATCTATCTATCTATCTATCTATCTATCAATCATCTATGATTTTACCAAGAAAAACTCCACAAGCATTTATTTAAGGAAAAACTATAAGAAGAAAATGTTTTTTAAAAAAATATTTTATTTTTATTTATTTGAGAGAGAGAGAAAGAGAGAGAATGAATGGGTGTGCCAGGGCTTCTAGCCACTGCAAACAAACTCCAGATACATGCACCACCTTGTGCATCTGGTTTACATGGGTCCTGGGGAATCGAACCGAGGTCCTTTGGCTTTGCAGGCAAGTGCCTTAACCACTAAGTCATCTCCCTAGCCCAGAAAATAGCTTTTTTAAGTGAACAAATGCTCCGTGTGAGATTAAAAAACAAAGAAATGGAACTTAACATTGACTATCCTGCTTTGAAAAAATGTATTTAGCCAGAGAAATTACTGAATGATGAAAGTAATAATAATGATGATTATTATAATTATTATATAATAATAATTATTATAATGAAAGTAATAATAATAATAATGAAAGTAATAACCAGTAATAATGGCATGAAAGTGAGTCTTGCTTTGTAGGCCAGGCAAGCATAAAATTCATAGACCTTCTGCTTCGGCCTCCCCAGTACTTGGATTTACAAGCATGTGCCACTATGCCTGGCCTTTAAAATTAACTTTGAAATTTTAGTTATTTATTTATTAATTTTTGGTTTTTCAAGGTAGGGTTTCACCCTAGCCCAGGCTGACCTGAAATTCACTATGTAGTCTCAGGGTGCCCTCAAGCTCATGGCAGTCTTTCTACTTCTCCCTCCCGAGTGATGGGATTAAAGGCGTGTGCCACTATGCCCCCCGGTTTGAGATTTTATTTATTTTTAGAATCAAGTATTAACTTTGTGTGTGGTGCTGGAAATTTTTTTGTTCATTTTTTATTGACAACTTCTATACTTACATACAAAAAAACACATGATTTTTTCCTCCCCTCCCCCCATTCTACTTTAGAACTCCAATGTCCATCATATCCCTTCCCTCTCTCCATTAGTCTCTCTTTTAATTTGATGTCATTATCTTTTTCTTCCATTTTGAGGGTCTTGCGAAGGTATTGCTAGGCACTGCAAGGTCATGGATATCGAGGCCAATTTCTGTCTGGGCAGTTGCACTGGAAGAAGTCATACCCTTCCTTTGGCTCTTCCATTCTATCCGTCCCCTCTTCCGCAATGGTCCCTGAGCCTTGGAGGGTGTGACAGAGGTGTTTCAGTGCTGGGCACTCCTCCATCCCTTCTTCTCAGCACTATGTTGCCTTTTGGGTCATCCCAGTGGTCATCGCCATCTGAAAAGAGAAGCTTCTCTAACCAGAAATGAGAGTACCGTTAATATGTGAATATGAACATTAAGTGTAGTGCTTTCAGGGCAGCTTGGTGGGAATAATATATACATTTAGTCAGACAAGAGCAGGCTTATACCCCTAAGGCTCATGACCTCACCTACCATAGACTTTTACTTAGGTTTTTCAGTACCAGGTATGTATTCCCTCCCGTAGAGAGGGCCTTCAGTCCAATTATGGAGCAGTTGGTTACCCCAAGAGTAGACATGCCACTATTGCACCCATTCAGTCATTGGGCCTGTATGGCCAAGCTTGAATATTCAGTGTCCTCTGTTTTCACTGCTGATGTGGTGCTGGAAATTTAACCTTCCTTTGTACTTGCTAGACAGGCACTCTTATCACGAGCTATGTCAGTAAGAGCTTATTTTAGACCATAATTCATAAGTGGACTGGGATCTGCCTGCTGGAGTATAGGCCAAATGGACTATAAATATGGTGGCAGTCACCCAGGTGTGGTAGCACACACCTATAATCCCAGCATTCAATGTAGAGGTATGAGGATCAGAAGTTCAAAGTCATCTTTGGCTACATACTGGGTTTGAGGCCAGCCTGGGATACATGTGATTCTGTTTTTTTTTTTTTAAAGCCTATATTTTTAACTATGAACTCTTATGTATGGTGGGGAATGGGGAGTGTTATTGTGAATGTAGAAATTTGAAACCCTCCTCCAAAAATGACATCCTGACAAAATCCAAGGTAGAGGTCAATGGCTTAAAAGGTAACTTCATAGCACATCAGACACTTAAAATTCATTCATATGTTTGGTAATTCCTAAGAAAGGTGCTTATACAGGACTGGTGGTGTAGGCCTATAACCTTAACTACTCCTTGGAGGATCACATGTTCAAGGTCTACCTCAGCCACAAAGCAAGTTCAAGGCTACTATGGGCAACTTAGTGAGAGCTTGTCTCAAAAAGTAAAACAGAGAGCTGGTTTGTAGCTCAGTGTTGGGGTACTTACGTAGCATGAGTAAGGCACAGGATTCCATTCCAGGGGAAAAAAAAACAAAAGAAGGTGTGTAATAGGAATTTTGGGGTTCCTTGCCAATATACCAATATGTCAATGCACTAATAAATTTAGAGTACCTTGGATTCTTGTCT
The DNA here is from genome assembly GCA_036365145.1 of Orientallactaga sibirica. NCBI lineage: Eukaryota > Metazoa > Chordata > Mammalia > Rodentia > Dipodidae > Orientallactaga > Orientallactaga sibirica. Next base: position 820,609 of record JAEOAD010001221.1, read on the forward strand.
TATGAATATAAAGAATTAAAATCTATAGACCAGAGGGTAAGGTTTAAGAGAAGAAAGTTTAGAGAGCTTCTGCCATATGGAAGGCAGGAGGGGATAGAGAGCCCATGTGGGAATAAGGGGGGTGGAATCCCCACGTCTTGGCCTAACTGGGCCAAGATGAGGGAAGCTTACCAGAACCTGGAAGTTCAGGAGCTGGCCAAGAAAGCTTGTCCTCCCCTTGTAAACATATTTATAACCTTATGGTGGTGGGCTCTACCTTCTGACTCAAGTGAGCCAGAGAGACTGCTGATTGGTCTGGGATAGAGGCTGGCTCAGGATGAGGCTAGCCATGACGGGAAGTTCTGGGGCTGAACTTGGCCAACCACAATGTCAGTATCAGGTTATATTATAGAAAAGGGAGACCTCCCTCCCAGGAAGGGCTCAGATTGTTTGGGGAAAAACAGATCTAGGGAAAAGATAAAAAGTCAGATCACATTTTGGTCTCTAGAAAAGTGGAAACTAGGCCGAAAGACATTTCTGCTTTTTACTTTCAGGGGCCCAGTCACTCTAAACTACCTAACAAAGCTGCCTCACTCCCTCTCAGGTGCTCACATTGTAATGGGCAGACATGCTAAGGCAAATAGATAAAGGGAAATGCTGTGTTGGAACACGATAGATTTTGTCCTCTGTTAAAAGCCCACTCTTTTCTCAAAGTTGTATGTCTTAACTCTTCAAACATTAATCTCAAAGTTATTTCCTCTATTCCTTCCCTGTTCTCCCCTCCTTAAATATTGCCTCTCCCACTCAGTTCTGTACTATCTTTAAACACACTGTGACAGTAATAACTCTGAAGAGGTTTTCTCAGATACTGGGCACTACTCAGAGCTTTGCAGATGGTAGCTCTACTTAATCTTTTGCTAAGTACTCTTTTATGTAGTGTAGTTGAATCCAAGGCCTCATACATGCTAGGCAAGTTCTCTATCACTGATCTGCAGTCCCCATAGCACATTTTATTTTTACTATTATTTAATTCTTGCAACCATTAAATGAGCTAGGTATCATTATTATTGTCTTTTTTACGGCTGAAAGAAAAAGAATGTTGGAGGAATTTCTAACCTGCCAGAAGTCACCTAGCTAGTAAGTGGTAAGAGCCAGCAGGCAGCTCAAGTTAGGTATGTTGACAGCTGGCGTCAAAGCTTTCATTTGTCACTACTGTCTGCCACCTCATTGCTTTCTATCTCTCTCTCTCTCTCTCTCTTTTTTTGCCTCAGACTTCCTGGTTATGTCAGTGCATGTATCAAAGATGCTGCCTTTGGCTTCGATGACTCCACAGCTCCTGGTTCTCTTTCCTTTATATTATTTTTTATAACTTTTTATCGACAACTTCCATAAGTATTGACATTGAACCTTGATAATTCTCTCCCACTGCTCCCATTTCCCCCTCCAAAATACACCTTCCATTGAATCCCTGCTTTCTAATTAGTCTTTCTTCTATTTTGATGTCAACATTTTTTTCCTCCTATTATGAAGGTCTTGTGTAGGTAGTGTCAGGCACTGTGAAGTCATGAATATTAAGGATATTTTGTGTCTGGAAGACACCATTGTAAGCACTCCTCCCCTGCCTTTGGCTCTTACATTCTTTCCACCCCTCCACCCCCCACAATGAACCTTGAACCTTGGAGGGTGTGATAAAGAATTTTCTTTTCTTTTCTTTTTTCTTTCTTTTCTTTTCTTTTCTTTTTCTTTTCTTTTCTTTTTTTTTTTTCCTTTCCTTCCTTCCTTCCTTCCTTCCTTCCTTCCTTCCTTTCTTTCTTTCTTTCTTTCTTTCTTTCTTTCTTTCTTTCTTTCTTTCTTTCTTTCTTTCATCCCCACCCTCACGCCTTCCCCCTCCTTTTTCTTTCCTTCTGTTTTTTTTTTTTTTTTTTTTAAATGGCCTCTGATTATGCAGCCTTGACTGGGCCAGAACTCACTTTATAGCCCAGGCTGGCAAAAAACTTGATATATTCCTGTCTAAGCCTCTTGTGTCCTGGGATTACAGGCATGTGCCATCATGCCCAGACCTATTAGCTTCTAAATCACCAGCACCTCCTTTTACTCTTCCGTGATTACTTTTCCTCTAGGTTTAGTTACTGGCTTTTTTGGTTGTTTTTAAATTTATTTTTATTTTTCTAAATATTTTTATTTATTTGAGAGAGGGGGAAAGAGAGGGGGACAGAGAGATATTGAGCCTCTTGCTGCTACAAATTCTAGACACATGTCACTTTGTGCATCTAGCTTTATGTGGGTATTGGGGAATTGAACCTGGGCTAACAGGCTTTGCAAACAACTGCCTTTAACCTCTGAGACATCTCTCCAACCCTGTTGTTTTCTTTTCTTTTAAAAATAGTTTATTTATATATTTATTTATTTATGAAGTGGGAGGGTGAGTGGGTGTGCCCGTGCTAGGGCCTCCAGCCATTGCAAATGGACCCCAGATATATGTACCATTTTGTGCATTTGGATTTACGTGGGTACTGGGGAATCAAATTCAGGCTGTCAGGCTTTGCAAGCAAACATCTTAACCGTGGAGCCATCTCTCCAGCTCGTTGGTATTTTGAAATAGGATTTTACTATGTAGCCCTTCCTGGCCTGGAATACCATGTAGATGAGGCTGGCCCGGAACTTATGTTGATTCTCTTTCCTCTGCCTGTCAAATACTTGGATTACAGGCATGTGCCACCATGCTCTGCTTAGTCATTGAACATTTATCTTGAAATATGTACTTACAGAACTGCTCAACCAAATCTCCTGTACAACTCAGTATGATGCCTACCTGCTCTGCAAAGCCTTTCTTGAGCATGTATCAGGAACTAAGCATATTGCAGTTTTTGCTGTTTTTGTTTTTTAGTTTATTATTTCCAAGGAGAGAGAGAGAGAGCTTCTTTCCACTGCAAACTAACTCCACTTGTATGCACCACTTCATGCATCTGGCTTTACATAAGTATAGGGAACTTAACCCAGGCTGTCACACTTTGCAAGCACATGTCTTTAACTGCTAAGCCATCTCTCCAGCCCCTTTTCCAAATTTAATTTTTGTGTTAGCCTTTGATCTCTTCAATTAGATTGTGATGTTTATAACCCGTGCAGTACTGGTATGGCATGGTGCCTTATATATACTAAGCATTTAGTAAACATTGATGGATTGATTGGCTGTTGGTTGGGAGGGTGGAATGGAGAAGGGATTGACTGTAGCAATGTATCAAGAAAGTTGAACTCTTTCAACTGGACTCAGTTTATATTTTCCTTATCTATTTTGACAGTCTAAAATTGTGGGTGTTTTTCTTGTTATCGTTTTTGTGCTACTAAAGTTTGAACCAAGAGCCTCACACATGCTTGGTAGACACTGTACCACTGAGCTATATCTCCAGCCCTTTTATGTGTATGTGTATGTGTTTGTGTGTGTGCTGTGCATGCATGTGTGTAGACCTGTTCAAATGCATTTGGGTGCATTTGTGTGGGGGTGTGCATGCACATGTTTGCGTGAAGGCTAGAGATTGATGTTGGATGTCTTTTCCAATAGCTCTCTGCCTTGTTCATTCAGACAGGGTCTGTCTTTCTCACTTAACCCCAGAGTTTGCCAATTTGGCTAGCCTGGCTAGCTAGCTTGATCTGGGGAATCCTAGTGCTGGGATTATACATGGGCCACCATATCTCTCCAGCATTTAAATAGGTGCTAGGGGCTGAACACAGGTCCTCACACTTGTGTAGCAATCCCTTTATGGACTAAGCTATTTTCCAAGCCCACAGCTATTATTATTATTATTATTATTTAAATATTTATGTAAATATGGTGTGTGTGTGTGTGGCATATGCATGCCAGAGTGCAACTGTGGAGGTCCGAGAATAACTTTCAGGTCAGTCCTCACCTTGCACCTCAGTTTCTTTTTTTTTTTTTTTTTTTTATAACACCACATTTTATTCAGATATCACAAACATCTGGTGAAGGGAAAGGAATGAGGGCTGAGGAAGGGAAGGTAAACTGGGGAGAAGGAAGATACAACGTGTGGTCCAGGAGCCCATGGAAATGAACATAGATCTTGGATTAAAAAAAAAAAACATTTAAAGGGATTTTTTTAATAAAAAGCATGCATTAGCCGGGCGTGGTGGTGTATGCCTTTAATCCCGGCATTCGGGGGGGAAGAGGTCAGAGGATGGCTGTGAGTTCAAGGCCACCCTGAGATTTCATAGTGAATTCCAGGTCAGCCTGGGCTAGAGTGAGACCCTACCTCAAAAAAAAACAACAACAACAACAAAAAAAAAAAAACAAGAAAAACAAAAAGCATGCACTTCCAAAAGCATTAAAGAAAGTAATAAAAATAAGAAGTGTCTTTTCTCACCTTGGCATGGCTGCTGGTTGTGGGAGAGGGAAATTTTTACCAATGCAAAGACTCAAAAGCGTTGCTGCCACAGTTTTGGACAGAGAGCCTCATCTCAGTTTTAAACTTAAAAAAAATATGTTTAGGGCCAGAGAGATTGCTTAGTGGTTAAAGCACTTGCCTGTGAAGCCTAATGACCCAGGTTCAATTCCCCAGTACCCACATAAGCCAGATGCACAAGATGATGCATGTGTCTGGAGTTCGTTTACAGTGGCTAGAGGCCCTGACATGCCCATTCTCTCTCTATCTGCCTTTTTCTCTCTTAAATACAGTATTAAAATATTTTTATTTATGAGAGAGAGAGAGAGAATAGATGTGCCAGGGCCTCTCACTGCAACATATAAACTCTAGATGCATATACCACTTTGTGCATTGGCTTTATGTGGATACTGGGGCTTTGCATGCAAGTGTTTTTAACCACTGAGCCATCTCCCCAGACCACTTAAAATTTTTTATTGACAATTTTCATGAATATACATAATGTTTTTTTTTTTTCAGGTAGGGTCTCTGTTGCCCAGGCTGACCTTGAATTTACTATGTAGTCTCAGGCTAGCCTCGAACTCACAGAGATCCTCCTGAGTGCTGGGATTAAAGGTGTGTGCCACCATACCTGGACCATCATGTATTTTGATCACAATCCCTTCCTACTGTCTTCTTTGTCTTCCATCCCTTTTTAAATTTTTAAAAAATATTTTATTTTTATTTATTGGAGAGAGAGAGAGAGATACAGAAATAGGCAGTTAGAGAGAGAGAGAGAATGAGCATGCCAGTGCCTCCAGCCACTGCAAACAAACTTCAGATACATGTGCCCCCTTGTGCATCTGGCTTACATGGGTCCTGGGGAGTAGAACCTGGGTCCTTTGGCTTTGCAGGCAAGTGCCTTAACTGCTAAGCCATCTCTCCAGCCCCTCCAGCCCTTTTGTACTGAAACTTTTCTTTGTCCCAGCTAGTCTCTCTCTTCTACTTTGATGTCTTTTTTTTTCTACCTCTGCTATCCAAGACAGAATGTTGATAGCTTTAATATTGTATAGGTCTTGTGCAGTAAAGATGGCCACTGTGATTTCATGAATGCAACGGCCACTGCATGTCCAGAAGACAACATTCCAAAGCACCCATCCCCATTCTTTGGCTCTTAGATTCTTTCTGTTCCCTCTTTTGCAATGTTCCCTGAACCTTGAAAGGGGTGATATAGATGTCTCATTTAGTGCTGACTGCTCAAATGTCACTTACTTTCTGACTAGTTTTTGAGTCTTCTCAGCAGTCACTGCCATCTGCAAAAAAAAGTTTCTCTGACTAAAACCACATTTATTGAGGTAGTCTTTCGTTGTTGTTCACTGTTCTGCTTGCCATGCCAGTTTCAGGGACCATTTTCATGGAAATTCTCCTGCCTTCCCCCCTTTTTGCTGTAGATGCACTGAGAATACAGACGTCTCCTACAGTTTAAGTTTATGGCTTTTTTTTTTTTTTGAGGTAGGGTTTCACTCTAGCTCAGGTTAACCTGGAATTCACTATGTAGTCTCAGGGTGGCCTCAAACTCATGGGGATCCTCTATCTTTGCCTCCGGAGTGTTGGGAATAAAGGCGTGTGCCGCCACACCCAGCTCAGTTTATGGCTTTTATGTGGGATCTGGACCATCAAAACTCAGGTACTCATAGTTGTCTGGAAAGCACTTTATTCTTTGAGCTATGCCCCCAGACCCTTCATTAAGTTTTTTTAAGTTTTGAGACAGGGGTCTCAGTTACCTAAGCTGACCTTGAACTCAAAGTATATCTCAGGCAGGCCTTAAAATTGTGGTCCTTCTGCCCAGCCTTCTGAATTGATGGGATTATAGGCCTGCACCATCATGTCTAGTTTCAGACTGTCTTGCAGGATTGGAGATATGGCTCAGTAGGTAAACAGACATTTGGACTTGAGTTTGATCACTGCAACATAAAAATCTGAGCATCCCATTGCCATGTAAAAGGCTGGATATGCTGCACATACCTGTAATACCAGTGCTGAGGGACATGGAGAGTAGAATCACCAGAGTTCCCTGGTCAATAAAAATGGGGAGTTCCAAGTTCATTGAGTGATCCTGTTGTAGCTACCTTCACAGTACTGGGACAAAAAAACCAGAACCAAAACAGCTGATGGAAGGAAAGGATTTATTATGCTTACCCTCTCGAGGGGAAATTTCATGATGACCTGGAAAAGCATGGCATGGGCAGAGGCTGGACGTCACTTCCTTGCCACAGCTGGCGGAAAATAGCAGCAGGAGAGTGAGCCAAGCTCTGGCAAGAGGGAGCTGGATGTAACACCCTAAAGCCCACCTCCAGCCACATACCTCCTCTAGCAAGGCTCCACCTCCCAAATTGCCACTAGTTTGGGACCAAGCATTCAAAACACATCCGTTTATGGAGGACATCTGATTCCAACCAGACCCTGTGTCAGGGAAATAAGGCAGAAAGGCAATAGAGGAGGATGCCCAATCTGTGTGAATGTTCCCAGGGTATTAACATTTGCACGTACACACACACACACACACACACACACACACACACACACACACGAACATTTTCCATGTGTGCCTGAACACATGCACATGCACGCACTTCACATACCACACATACCAAAACAAACAACCTGCCATGCATGCACTGATTCAGTTGTAATCAATAGGCATGCTTACTGTGGTAGGTGTTGGAATTTCATATGGGTTGTGAAAGGGATTTGTGAGTTATGCTTCTGTATGCCCATCTTTTGGCAGGTAAATTACAGTGTATATCTTTGGTTGGTGGGCAACAAGAAAGGAGTCCTCATGTACTGCCAGAAACTCCTCCATTCCAGGGCGGGTCTCTTCTCCAAAGCAGGACTGTTTTCCTGCTGTGCCACAGAACCACCAGATTGGTCACAGCTCTTTTTGGGCACAGCATGCAAGGGAAATTTCACCCATGTAACAGCTAAGAAGTATCCAAAAAGACAAAAAAGCCAGAAGAAACAAAGCCATCTTGGATCACCAGATAACTCTTGGCAGGAGAGGTAAGACCCAAGCTGATGTCTTTTCTCTATAGCAAGTCTGAATCTGTGGCTCCAATAAAATTCTGTATTGCTAGCCTGACTAACATGGCATTTCCAGGATTTGAGGGGTACCCAAGGTAGGATACACAGGGCAAACCTGAGGACATGTGAAAAATATTTAATGTTTTTATTTGTGTGTGTGTGTGGGGCGCTCATGTGCATATGCATATGTGGAAGTCAGATGACAACTTCGAGGTGTCTGCGTTCTACATTCTTTGGGACTGGATTTTTTGGTGCTGCAAATGAACTGCCAGACTGCAAACTGTTAGACCAGCTGGTTGGCAAGCTTCAGAGTCTCCTGGCCCCACCTCCCATTGTCTTGGGCCTATTGGGATCACAGATGCATGCTCCATTTTTCATCCAGCTCTATGTTGGTGCTAGGGAATTGAACCCCAGGATGACAGGCTTTATAAGCAAGTGCCTTTAATTGCTGAGTCATCTCCCTACCCCTGTGAAGGATATTAATGAAACTGTTTTGGGATGGTAGAAAATGTTCTCTTGCTGGTCGTGGTGTTGCATGTCTTTCATCCCAGCGCTCAGGAGGCTGAGGTAGGAGGATTGCTGTGAGTTTGAGGGCTCCCTGATACTCTACATAGTGAATTCTAGGTCATCCTGAGCTAGAGTGAGATCCTACTTCGAAAAAAAAAAAAAAAGAAAAAGAAAAGAAAGTGTTATCTTTGTCTTTGGGTGTGTCTGTCAGAAAGGAGATACTAGACTAGGAATTTGCCTCTATAAAAGTCCAGCACTAGGTAAGTGGAGGCAGGAGGATCAGGAGTTCAAGGTCATCTTCAGCTGCATAGAAAGTTTGAGTCCAGACTGGTCTACATGAGACTCTATCTCAATAAAAATAAAATATTTTCAAAATCAAAAATAAAAGGGCCATGGTAGGTATGCAGAAAACCAGATCCAAACTGATACAAGATGGATTAGAAATGAATAATCCCTTTATACCATGCAAACAGAATACCACTCTGGCCCATGCTGACCTGGAATTTACTATGTAGTCTCAGGGTGGCCTTGAACTCATGGCAATCTTCCTACCTCTGCATCCCAAGTGCTGGGATTAAAGGTGTGTGCCACCATGCCCAGCTTAATGTATTTTTTAAATCAACACACACACACACACACACACACACACACACACACACACATTTTTGAGGTAGGGTCTTGATGTAGCCGAGGCTGACCTGGAATTCACTATGTAATCTCAGGCTAGCCTTGAACTCACAGTGATCCTCCTACCTTGACCTCCCAGGTGCTGGGACTAAAGGCGTGCACCACCTCAACCAGCATATGTATATGATTTTTTTTGAGGTAGGGTCTTGCTCTAGCCAAGGCTAACCTGGAATTTGCTATGTAGTCTCAGCTGGCCTCAAATTTAAACTGATCCTCCTACCCTGCCTCCTGAGTGCTGGGATTAAACTCATGCACCACCATGCCCGGCTCATATTGTATTTTTTTAAAGATTTTTAATTTTTATTTACTTATTTATTAGAGAGAGGCAGAGAGAGAAAGAATGGGCGCTCCAGGGCCTCTAGCCACTGCAAATGAACTCCCGATGCATGCGCCACCATGTGCATCTGGCTTACATGGTCCTGGAGAATCAAACCTGGATCCTTAGGCTTTGGAGGCACATGCCTTAACCACTAAGCCATTTCTCTAGCCCTCATATTGTATTTTTTGAGAGAGAGTGAGTGAGAGAGAGAGAGAGAGAGAGAGAGAGAGAGAACTGGTGGGCCAGGGCTTCAACCACTGCAATTGAACTCCAGATGCATGCACCACCTAGTGGGCATGTGCAACCTTGCACTCGCCTCACCTTTGTGCATCTGGCTTAAGTGGGATCTGGAGAGTCAAAACTGGGTCCTTAGGCTTTGCAGGTAAGCGCCTTAACCGCTAAGCCATCTCTCCAGCCCCACATTGTATTTTTAAAACGTTAGGAAGTGAGTTATTTAATGGAATCCAGTAGTAAAGCTTTCTTTAATATGGTTAATTACCACCTAATAAACCTGGATTTTTCTTATTTTCGGTTGTCCATCTATTCTGCTTTGTTATAGATGCTGCCAGAATGGGCTCTTGTCTCAAATTTCATTTCTCTAGGGGCATGAGAATTTGTTGGGTCTTCTGAAAATTATGCAAAATACCACAGAAAGTGGTGAAAGGAAGTACTTGTGCACGGTAGGTATGCAATACATATTTAAATAATTAACAGAGTCCTGAATTATTTCATTCAAGGCTGGCAGATGTTGTGACACCACTCTGGAGGCTGAGCTATGAAGAACAACTCAAGGTAGGTGCCCAGATTAAATCCTCTCCTGCAACAGAATGTCACAAGAGTCATGGAAAGCCTGATTGGACAGTTATACCCAGTTGCCTTACAGTTCCTTGATCTTACTATGATAATAACAACTCTGAAATTTGAATTTCAGGCCTGTTATAGCTGGACCCATAAATCCTAATGCTGATTTCTTTTTTTTTTTTTCCTTCTTGCAGCTGTGTGTGTATGAGTTGGAGTACTCTTTCACTTTCCAATGCTGGAACCACTAACCACATGTGACTGTTCAAATTTAAATACAGTCAATTCTGCCACAATGCTTGTTTTGAAAACAAATTTGTTCCAACGGATTGATATATTAGGGAGCAATTTGAGTATAATGAAGATTTCATGCTGGCCTATGAGTGATTTGTTCTTGAGTAGAGCTAGATGAAAGAAGGAAACCACACCCAGTTGAACTAGGCTATGCAAGAATACTAAAATGTACACTTGCACATGACCCAAACATCTGTTGGCTGCCTCAGTCCTCCAAGAATGTTAGAGTCACTCATTTGAAGCTGGTCATAGAATATTTCACCTGACTCATGTTTACTGCTGTAAGCTAATCCCTAGACTATGATTCTGATACCTGCTTCCACAAACCTTGGTGATAGCACCAACATTTTTGTTATATTCTTATTTCTTTTTTTTCAACATTTTGTATTTTATTTTGTTTATTAATTTATTTTTTATTTGAGACAAAGAGAGAGGGTAGAAAGAGAGAGAGAGAGAGAGAGAGAGAGAGAGGATGGGTGCGCCAGGGCCTCTAGCCACTGCAAACAAACTCTGGATGTATGTGGCACCATGTGCATCTGGCTTACATGGGTCCTGGGGAATTGAACCTGGGTTCTTTGGCTTTGCAGGCAAGCACCTTTACTGCTAAGCCATCTCTCCAGACCTTTTATTTTTTTTTTTTTTTTAAATTATTTTATTTTATTTTATTTATTTGAGACAGAGAGGGGGAGAGAGAGAGAGAATGAGAATGGGCACACCAGGGCCTTTAGCCACTGCAAATATGATCCAGATGCATGTACTACCATGTGCATCTGGTTTATGTGGGACCTGGAGAATCGAACCTGGGTGTGTAGGCTTCACAAGCATACATCTTAACCACTATGCCATCTCTCCAGACCTTATTTCTTTTTTAAAAAAAGATTTTATTTATTTATTTGCAAGCAGAGAGGAATAGAAGAGAGACAGACAGAGAGAACGGGCATGCCGGGACCTCTGTCCGCTGCAAATGAACTCCAGATGCATGAGCCCCTTTGTGCATCTGGCTTTATGTGTGTACTGAGGAATTGAACTCAGGTCCTTAGGCTTTGGAGGCAAGCACCTTAACCACTGAGCAATCTCTATAGCTCCTGTATTCCTACTTTTAAACCATTTGACATTCATGAAGTGCTGCTACTGTTCCTATTAGGTTCATGTTGGAAAGTGCAAGAGGTGCTATACACATAAAAACTCTCTCTCTCACACACACAGCTATAAGAATGACAAAAACAAGAAAAGCAACAAGATGCAAATGACAGTACAATGACTGGGGTACTTCCTGGGAACTTGGAGAGGTCAGTTGAAGGCTGTGACTAGAAATAAGAAACCAAGTCCCAAAACGTTTGAGAAGGGTGTGGAGAACAATGTCAGGTAGGAGTGGAACACACAGTGACCTTAAAAAGGGGCAGAGTGGAAGTCTTTGGTGCAGAACATAATCACAAGGTTGATTAGAGAAATGCTTTGGAGACAGAAGCCATCAACAGTGAAAATAGTGGATGCTGAATATTCAAGCTTGGACAGACAGGCCCAATGACTGAACGGGTGCAATAGTGGCGTGTCTACTCTTGGGGTAACCAAGTGCTCCATAATTGGACTGAAGGCCCTCTCTACGGAAGGGAATACATACCTGGTACTGAAAAACCTAAGCAAAAGTCTATGGTAGGTGAGGTCATGAGCCTTGGGGGTATAAGCCTGCTCATGCCTGACTAAATGTATATATTATTCCCACCAAGCTGCCCTGGGGACACTACACTAAATGTTCATGTCCACATATTAATGCTATTCTCACTTCTGGCTAGAGAAGCTTCTCTTTTCAGATGGTGATGACCACTGGGATGACACAAAAGGCAACATAGTGCTGAGAAGAAGGGATGGAGGAGTGCCTAGCACTGAAACACCTCTGTCACATCCTCCAGTGGCTCAGGGACCATTGCAGAAGAGGGGGCGGATAGAATGGAAGAGCCAAAGGAAGGATATGACCTCTTACTATGCAGCTGCCCAGACAGAAATTGGCCTCGATATCCATGATCTTGCAGTGCCTAGCAATACCTTTGCAAGACCCTCAAAATAGAAGAGAAAGATGATGTCATCAAATTAGGAGAGAGACTAATGGAGAAAGGGAGGGGATATGATGGAGACCGGAGTTCTAATGTGGAATGGGGGAGGGGAGGGAAATATCAGGTGGGGTTTTTTTGGTATGTAAGATTAAAAGTCAATAAAAATAAAATAAAAAATAAAAAATAAAAAAAAAGAAATGCTTTGGTGGGTAGTCATTATGACATAGTCATAGAAATCACAGCTTCTTCCGTCCTCTAAAGGCTATTTATTCCCTCACTCCTTCCTCTAAAAGCTGTTTAGCAGTGGGTGTTACTGACGAACTTTGAAGTGTTGTATTCCTAACCCTGTTTCTCCCATGAGCCCTGTGATTTTTTTTCCTGTGCAACTTTGTATAGTGTGGTGTAGGAACACATGTGGATTCTATAAATTAATTTCAATTAAGACTATGTGCTTGGTGTGTGACTCAGTGGTAGAGCACTTATTCATGAGGCCATGAGTTCAATCCCCAGCACCAAGAAAGGAAATCAGACTAAAATTTCACTTCCTCAGTCCCAGTAGCCACATTTTAAGTGCTTAGTAGCAACATCTGGCTAATGACTACTTTGCATGTAGACTATAGCACAGATGTACAACACTTTGATTATAGAAAGTTTTATAGGGGCTGGAGCTGTTTCTCAGTTGGCAGAGTGCTTGCCTAGCACGTAGGAGGCTGTTTCAGTCAGCTCCTTATTGCTGGCAAAGACGTCCAACCACAAATAGCTTATGGGGAAAAGGGTTAATTTCAGGCTTACAGATCCAGAGGAACACTAACAATAGCAAAAGAAGTTGGCTCATTTGCCTAGATCCAAGCAGGGAGATACCGTCAAACAGCCAGCAAACACTAAAACCATGGCCAGAGCTCCAAACTATTCTCGGCACACCTTAGGGCTAGATTCAAGATCCACCCCTAAACACATCTTAAGGCTGGACTTCAAGATCCCCTAGTGACATACCGTTTTCCCAGTAGGGCTGTGTCTATTTGAGACTCAAGATTCAAAGCCTGAGTTTATGGGGCCATACATTTAAATCAGTGTAGAGGCCCTAGGTTCAATCCCCAGCACAAAATATAAAGGCATGCTGGTTTATGCCTGTAATCCCAGCATTGAGCAGGTAGAGGCAGGAGGATCTGAAGTTCAAGGTCTTTCTTGGTTACATAGTAAGTTTGAGGCCAACCTGGCCTCATGAGACTATCTCAAAAAAAAGTTCTAGTAGACAGCATTGACATATACCTTTAAGTATTTAGTATTAAAAGTCAGCTAAAAGGATGAATTCATACAGTGCTCAACTCTTTACCTTGTCTTCGTGTCTAACTAAGCTTTCCTGTGTTATGATTTTGGGTTCTGTATCTGCTGAGACCATGGCCTATGAATTGTTTGGAGACTCTTTTTGGTCTTATTTTCCATTCTTTGTGGTGAAATTGCAAATTTTATTTCATTGCTCCAATCCTTCTGCAGGTGAAATTTGAAGCTCAGAAGAAAATTTTACAAAGACTACAGTCTTCTCTGCAGGTGCTCTATGGAGTCAATGGCATGGTGGCTGCACCTCAATGTGAACAGCTCTGCTGTCTTCTCCATCCTATTATACCCTCAGTAAGTCCCCACCTCCTCAGTTCTAATCTACTAAGCCTCTGTGATGACTAATGCTATCAGCTGATACAAGTCACTTGCTGAGGACCAGGTGATGATCAGGCATCATTTTCTTATTCACCTGTTTTATAGTGGCCTTGACTTGTATAAACTATCACATTGTAGATGAAGGCACTGAGCCTCAGAGAGCTTATGCAATTTTCCCATAATACATACTTAGAAAGTATCAAAGATGACAGTTCCATATTTTGGACTGTCTAATACTGAGCTTGCTTTATCAACCATTGTCCTATTACCTCTTTAAAAAGATTCTGGGCTTTAAAAAACTTCCTAATGAGGCTTCCAAGAGGCAGAATTTCATTTATGGTTGAAGTTGGCAGACCATGTCCCTTCTGTCCTGCTGCCTGCTTTTGTAAGTAAAATTTTAATGGAACACAGATGATCTCAGCTGTTTATATAGTCTGTGGTTGCTTTGGGGTGACAGTGTCAGAGTTGAGTAGTTTAAACAGGTATTGTTATGTCCTGTAAAGCTTAAAATACTTACTCCAGCCCTTGGCAGAAATATTTGCAACTCCTGCTTTATGGTAAGAACAGAACTCCTTTCTACTATGGGCTGTATTTTTTTATATTAATTTTTTAAAAACATTATTTTATTTGTTTGAGACAGAGGGAGAAAGAGGAAGAGAGAGAGAGAATGAGTGCGCCAAGGCCTTCAGCCACTGCAAACTCCAGACACATGTGCCACCATGTGCATCTGGCTTATGTGGGTCCTGGGGAATTGAACCTGAGTTCCTTGGCTTTGGAGGCAAGGGCCTTAACCACTAAGCCATTTCTCCAGCCCTGATTTATTTATTTATTTTTTGGGTTTTTCAAGGTAGGGTTTCACTCTAGCCCAGGCTGACCTGGAATTCACTATGTACTTCCAGCCCTAATTTTTAAAAATAGTTTATTTTTTATTTATTTGAGAGTCACAGACAGAGAGAGAAAGAGGCAGATGGATAGAGAATGGGGCCACCAGGGCCTCCAGCCACTGCAAACAAACTCCAGATGCATCCATCCCCTTGTGCATCTGGCTTACGTGGGTCCTGGGGAATCAAGCCTTGAACCAGGGTCCTTAGGCCTCATAGGCAAGCGTTTAACCACTAAGCCAACTTTCCGGGCCAATTTTTTTTGAGGTAGGGTTTCACTCTAGTCCATGCTGACCTGGAATTCACTATGTAGTCTCAGGGTGGCCTCGAACTCACAGTGATCCTCTTACCTCTGCTTCCCAAGTGAGAGCTGGGATTAAAGGTGTGCACCATCACATCCGGCTCCTTATTTATTTTTTAATTTGAGAGCGACAGAGACAGAGAAAGAGAGGAAGAGGCAGAGAACAGGCCCACCAGCAGCCTCTCACAGCCTCTGCTGTGAACGAACTCCAAAGGCCTGTGCCCCCTTGTGGACATGTGCGGCATTGTGCGCTTGCCTCACTTTTGCGTTTGGCTAAATGTGGGACCTGGAGAATCGAATGGGTGTTCTGAGGCTTTGCAGGCAGGCGCCTTAACTGCTAAGCCATTTCTCCAGTCCCCCTCAATTTATTTTTTGAGAGAGAGAGAAAAAGAATGGGCATGCCAGGGCCTTCATCCACTATGAACAAGCTCTCGATGTGTACGCCCCCTTTTGCACATGTACAACATTGCCTAATTGTGTCCTGTGCATCTGGTTACGTGGGACCTGGAGATTCAAACCTGAGTTCTTAGGCTTTGCAGGCAAGTGCCTTAACCACTAAGCAATCTCTCCAGGAGTGTGGACTCTTTTATCATAAGGGTCATAGACTCACATATAATATACTTTCTAGGCAAGCATCATTTATCCTCATGCAGAGAACAGTTCTTCATTTCCTTTATTGTTGTTCTCCTTAGTTTTGTATGACCTCTTGTCCTCTCCTTTCCTTCTACCCTCTCCAGCCTATCATCAATGGCTACCGAAATAAATCCACTTTTTCTGTGAACCGAGGCCCAGATGGCAATCCAAAGACTGTGGGGTACTACCTGGGAACTTGGAGAGGTTAGTAGACATGAAGTAATGAAGCAATGACTAAGCGGGAAGGGAAGGGTGCAGAGAACGGTGTCAGTAGGAGTAGAAAACACATAGTGACCTTAATGAAGACAGAATAGGAAGACTTTGCAGAACATGATTACCAGGCTGACTGGGGACACTTTTTGATGGGTGGTCATTATAACTGGTAGAAATCACATCCCTTGCCATTTCTTCCTTTAAGAGCTATTCCTCTGAAACATTCTGAAAACTTGGTGTAAATGTTACTCTTTTTAAAAAGAGACTTCCAGTATTCTTTATTTATTTTATTTATTTGAGAGAGAGAGAGAGAGACAGAGAGAATGGGCGTTCCAGGGACTCCAGCCACTGCAAATGAACTCCAGACGCTTGTGCCACCTTATGAATCTCACTTACGTGGGTCCTTGGGAATCAAACCTGGATCCTTAGGCTTTGCAGGCAAGCACCTTAACCACAAAGCCATCCCTCCAGCCCTAAATATTACTCTTTTTTTGCTGCTGCCTCATCATTGTTTCATCATCATCCTCAATTATGTTGCTTTCTATAATGGGAGCAGTGTCCTCTTTGTTAGTGAGTCATCTTGTCTATTTCACATCCTCATATCCCTGAAAACTAGACTTTCTGTGGTGAATCTGTCTTAAAAGAATTATAAGGACCAGGTATCAGTGCCAGAGAACCAGTGAGGGAAATCACAGTTGTGTTTTCTGAGACTTAATTCCAACATCCATTCCTAGATTCCTTTCCCGAACTTTCTCTTTGCACATTTTTAATAAATCTATTTAAAATACCATAATTTTATATTAGTCACAGTGTTTAATACCCACATGCTTTAAACTACAGTTCATTAGGGCAAGCAGTTGGCTTTTCCCTCCATGTGTTGAATTAAATGACTATATGACGTCAGTGTTCTATTGTTCAGTCATTGAAAAACAAAACCCATTACATTTTATTTCCCTCTTCAAATCTGAACAGAAAGCAGGAATTGTCATGTCGTTCATTTGTTGCATGAGAGAAAGTATTTAGGACTAGCTTCATTAAGAATTAGCTGCTTAGCCAGGCGTGGTGACACACACCTTTAATCCTAGTACTTGGGAGGCAGAGGTAGGAGGATCGCCGAGAGTTCGAGGCCACCCTGAGACTACATAGTTAATTCCAGGTCAGCCTGGACCAGAGTGAGACCCTACCTTGCAAAACCAAAAAAAAAAAAAAAAGAATTAGCTGCTAGGTGACCTGGAGAGATGGCTTAGTGGTTAAGTGCTTGCCTGTGCAGCCTAAGGACCCTGGCTTGAGGCTTGATTCCCCAGGACCCACGTAAGCCAGATGAACAAGGTGGTGCATACATCTGGAGTTCATTTGCAGTGGCTGGAGACCTGGTGCACCCATTCTATGTCTCTGCCTCTTTCTCTCTCTGTCTGTTTGTCACTCTCAAATAAATAAATAAACAATAAAAACAACAACAACAAAAAGGAATTAGCTGCTAGGGCTGGAGAGATGGCTTAGTGGTTAAGGCGTTTGCCTGCAAAGCCAAAGGATCCCAGTTCGACTCTCCAGGACCCACATAAGCCAGGTGCACAAGGGGGCACATGCGTCTGGAGTTTGTTTGCAGTGGCTGGAGGCCCTGATGTTCCCATTCTCTCCCTCTCTCTCTCTCTCTCAAATAAATAAATAAATAGAATATATTTTTTAAAAAGTACATTAAAGAAATGAATGAGCTGCTTAATGGCTAAACCAGGAAATAATTAGATTTTTCTCTGCAAAAATGGTCATGCACTTGAATTAGGCACCGTGCCTCTTTATATATACATATGCCTCTGATGAAGGGAATTTGAGTTGCCAGACACTTTCTTTTAAATCATCTTTTGGAGGGTAAGCCATATAAATTAATTATTTTTTCCATAGATGGGAATGTCATCTGTGTACAGTCTAACTGTCTGAAAAATATCCCCGAGAAACACAATCAAGTGGCCCAGGTAAAATGGAATGAGGTCTGGTTAAAGATGACCCAGGGCATTGTAGTCTATAACAACAGCCTTCCTGACATTTTAATATCAGCTGCCTTGATTTCTGCAGGGGAGGAGGGGCCCTGCTCTCTTATTGTGGAGAGAATGTTGTGAGGGTTTTGTTTCAAGGAAGGTGCAGAGGAGGCAGAACTGCTGTCATTATTGGAAATGTCAGGGTCCAAGGACTTTAATAGTAGGGAAATATTCAGAAAAAGGTAGTGTTGGGAGCACTGCATCAAGTGTCGGATATTCAAAGTATTTGGAAGGCTAATGTTCTCAGCAGAACAAAGCTGAGAAATAAGTGCAGGCATGGTAGGTAAGGTACACATATCATGAGACTGAGTTCTGAGACATTTTTGCATTTTCCTGTTTCATGGATTCCCCCCACCCCGCTACTGGGTTTGTACTGTGTGTCAGGTACTGCCTGGTATTGGGGCTACTAAGTGACTCATCATATCAGTAGACATGGCATCACCCCTCATGGAACTTAAAAGGCTTAAATATTGGGCTGGAGAGATGGCTTAGTGGTTAAGGCGCCTGCGTCCTAAGCCTAAGAATGCTGGTTCCAATCTGCAGCGGTTCCAATCTCCAGGTCCCACGTTTAGCCAGATTCAAAGTGACACAAGGGCGCAATGCCGCACTTGACCACAAGGGGGTGCATGCATCTGGATTTCGTTCGCAGCAGCTGAGAGGCTGCTCGCACACCCATCTGTATCTGTCTTCCTCTCCCTTTCTCTCTGTCTCTCTCCAAAAAAAGGCTTAAGTATTATTAGTGAGGATTGACTCCAAATTTACTCCCTTTAATTCTTACCTGTACCCACCCACCCTCCTAATGAGATGTGCTTCGATTTTCTGAACTCCCCTGCTAGGACACTGTTCTTTTTGTAGGCTCAATCTCCATAAGTCTTGTACAACCTTATCAGCTTCTTCTTCCATTCTTGTTTTTCTTTGACACAGAGTCTCACTGTGTAGCTCTGTCTGGCCTGGAACTTGATATGCAGACCACCATCCTCCTGATTCTGCTTCCTGAGTGCTGGGATTATAGATGTTTGCCACCACACCTGACTTTGTTTTTGTCTTGTTTTGGTATTCCATTCTCGTCAGTGATTATTCTAAACTCTCTACCCTGTCACCTTTATTTTTGGTTTTAGGAGACGGACGTGCCTGGTTCTTCACTGAAAAACTCAAGTTGTTAGAGGAGAATTTCTGTAGCAGCTTCTCTGGCCAGCTACAAATTTCACTGCAGCCCTACCCTTCCTTCCTTCCCTCCTGCCTCAGTGAAAGAAGTGGTTTCCTCCCACCAGAGCTTACTCTTCTCCCTATTTGGACTCATCTGCTACTTCCTAGAATCCTTGCTCTTTTATTGTACACTTCCTTTATGTCATGAGTATGATGTGTGAGAAACATAGATGAACACGTTTATGTGTTTCTACAATGGTAGAAGTTATTGAGCCACAATAAGATCACAAGGTATGGTGGTTTTGTTGGTAGCAGTTTGCCAAGTAGCCCTGCTTTCTTGAGAGATCTGACCAAGTCAAAGACGGGCTTTTTTCTTCCAATCTTAATTATTAACTCTCAGATCACACATTACACATCACACAGTAAATCTGTCTGTCCGTCTGTCTATCTACCTATCTACCTACTTATCTATTTATCAACTGTCTATCTGTTTGGATGTATGCAGGTTACACAATGGCTACAAGGGGTTAAATTTGGCTGCAGTAGAGTTCAAAGAGGCCTGAGAGTCAGGGCAGCTGATAGAGATGCAAAAGAATCTCTGCAGATGTCAGATACTCACCTAGATGCCAAACCCTGCTAGAGGTCTGCTGGAGGGTTAGGTTGCTGATACTCCACAAGTTTAACAGCTCTACAGAGATGAGGTACGGGACCATGGAGACTATAGAGGTGAAAGGTAGTACCTGGTACAGATAGCAGGTCCAGATGGGCGAACAGTATAGGCAGGGAGCAGTTCTAGTAGGCGGAGTCAACAGTGGGGTCCAGGCTGAGCTGAAACCCTTAGGAATTGATAGGATTCTCTGACAGTCAAAGGGAGATCCCTTGACATAGACATTGCGTGGTCAGATAACAGACTGGTGAAGCTGTCACTGGGACCTTTGCCATTGCAGTGTTAGGTGTCCACATTTTTTTTTTTTGCTTTTTTTGTTTTTCGAGGTAAGGTTTCATTCTAGTTCAGGCTGACCTGGAATTCACTTGTGGTCTCAGGGTGGCCTTGAACTTACGGTGATCCTCCTACCTCTGCCTCCGAGTGCTGGGATTAAAGGTGTGCACCACCACGCCCGGCTTTTTTTTTTTTTTTTTTTGCAATTTTTTATGAGAGAGAGAGAGAGAGAGAAAATTGGCATGCCAGGGCCTCCAGCCACTGCAATGAAACTCCAGGTGTGCATGCCACTTTGTACGCATGTGTGACCCTGTGCACTTGCATCTCCTTGTGTGTCTGGCTTTCATGGGACCTGGAGAATTGAACATGGATCCTTAGGTTTCTCAGGCAAGCCCATTAACTGCTAAGACATCTCTGCAGCCCAGGTGTCCAAATTTTTAAGAAATATTTTATTTATTTATTTATTTATTTATTTATTTATTTATTTATTTATTTATTCAAGAGAGAGGGAGACAGAGAGAGAGAGACAGACAGACAGACAGACATAGAATGGGCATGCCTGGGCCTCCAGCCATGGCAAACAAACTCTAAATGCATGCACCACCTTGTGCATGTTGCTTACATGGGTACTGGGGAATTGAACCTGGGTCCTTAGTCTTTGCAGGCTCAAGTGTCTTAACCACTAAGCCAATCTCTCCAGCCTGGTGTCCACATTTTTATGGGATTCAGATGAGGGAGTTGCATACTTCCTCTCATTCTGGTGTATCTGATAAGTTCTCAGGCCTGGTTTTCCTGATAGGATTCTAATATACTCATGTACTCCTTCCATCCTAACATACCAATAAATTTATAGGCTAGCAACTTTTCTACTCCAAGGAATATTGTTTATCAGCCTGTGCAGTGTCAAACAGATGGTTCCATTCATGTTTCCACCAAGGTGCAGAGTCATCATTCTCCATCCTCAAATAGTCAAATTCTGCTTGTAAAATGCAGTCCCTCAGAGTAAGGCAGAGTCTGATAATGCACTGTTTGACACATGGAATAACAGGACAGGGCACAGCCTGATCTCAGTACTTCCCCTAAACTCAGCTCTTCATTGACTTCATAAGCATATTAAATATCTCTCTCCTTTAAGAAAAACCTATTTTTTCCCTTCTGTCCTAACACTCAACAAAAATTGATCTTGCCCAAGACATCAGTGAGCTTCATTTTGTCAAATTCAATGAAGCAGTTCTATCTTGCTGGCTACTTCTTTGTCTTTTCCATGAGGTCTTTTTCTGTTGTTTCCCACTATAAATGTTAGTGCCCCCCAGGACTCTGTCCTTGGCTGTTTTCCTTCGAAATATATTCATGGGAGACTGCCCTCATTGTTAACTGGTCCACAACTCCTAACTTGCATTTACATTCTAGCGCCCTCTTGAGTTTGGTGAGGTGCATTTCCAAGTGGGTGCTGAACATCTTCCTTTGGCTGTCATGATGAGCATTAGAAACCAACATTGCCTTGGTCAAATCCCTGTGCTATCGACATTTTGGTTCAGATCAGTTTCTTTTGTGGAGGGCTGTTTGGTCCATTGTATGATGGTTAGGAGTATCCCTGGTTGCTGTCTACTAGGTGCCATTAGTTGTGATGACCAGAAATGTTTCCAGACATTGCCAGATTTCCCCTGAGAAACACAGTCTCCTCCTGTTGATAACCACTGACCCTGAAGTACATTTTTCTTAATTATGTTTCCCATAATTAATGATACTAACAAGAGCCTAAAAACATATGTCATCTTACAGACTCTATCTTAAGTTCCCCTTCCTCTTCAGCCGTATCTAATTAATGTCCAACTCGGTGTCAGTTTTGTGTTCTAGAAATATATTAAATGTAACCACTTTTCCTCTGCCACCACTTTAGCCCAAGCTACATCCTCTTTCTCCTAGGCTCTGCTCTAGTATCCCTCATTCTCCCTCTTCTTTCAGTGTATTTGCAACTCAGGAGTCCCAGCTGTCCTTAAACTGAACAACAGCATGCCATTCTTTTGCTTAACTTTCTACAGTAGTTATTCAATAGCTTTTGGAATGCAATTTAAAGTCCTTACCTTTTCACTTAAGGTTTTTCATGGTAAGGTTCCTAGATAAGGATCTTTTGCCACATTCTTACAAGCTTTCCTCTTTTCCTCTTTCCATTTGAATTGAACTAATCTTACAATGTCATTCTGTGTCATTCCTGCCTGGGCCTGTCCTCAGTTTACCCTATCTGGCTTCTATTTACTAAGATTTATTTCTGACATCAGTTCATGTAGAAGACCATACCAGACTCCTCATTGTGATATAGTATCCCTGTCCTCTGTTATCCTGTATCTCCAGTATGACTCTCATGCTGTAGCACTCAGTATACCATATTTCATTTTTTGTGGGTGGCTTCCCATACTAGACTGTGGAGGTAGCTGCTATGTTGTATCTAACTTTGTATTCTAGCACTCAACACAGAATCATACGCATAGTGTGTGGGGACTCATCAAATGTTAGGTGAATGAAAACTTCTTTGCAATATGCAACTGAGTTTCTAGCCCTGTCAGCTTCTTTTGGGCAACTTTTTTCTCTCTGCATCTATGCATGTGAATTCCAGTTCCCTGAAGACTTTGTGCTGCACCTAGAATCCATTCTAGTAGTTCCTTAAATAGAAGTCAGATGCTCATTGTCATACTATCTTACATGTATATAGCACTGGGCTATGTTCAGATTTAAAAAAAAATATTCAGCTGGGCGTGGTGGCGCACGCCTTTAATCCCAGCACTCGGGAGGCAGAGGTAGGAGGATCGCCGAGAGTTCGAGGCCACCCTGAGACTACATAGTGAATTCCAGGTCAGCCTGAACTAGAGTGAGACCCTACCTCAAAAAACCAAAAAAAAAAAAATATTCATTCATTTATTTATTTGCAAATAAGAGAGAGAGAGAGAGAGGGAGAGAGAGAAATGGATGTAAATGGATGTGTCAGGGCCTCTTGTGCTGCCCATGAATTCCAGATGCATGTGCCATTTTGTGCATCTGGCTTTATGTCTGTACTGGGTTCATAAACCCAGGCTGGCAGGCTTTGGAAGCAAGTGCTTTTAAATGCTGAGCTATTCTGTTTGAATGATGGCCGCCCCACTAGGATTTAAAATATCTACTTTTTTTTTGAGATACATTGTGGATCGAATTCATGGCTTTGTGCACGTTAGACAAAAATACTCTAAATATTTACTTTTTAATATTTTATTTATTTATTTGAGAGAGAGACAGATGGGAGAGAAAGATTGGATACTCCAGGGCCAATAGCCACTGCAAGCAAACTACAGACACATGCACCACCTTGTGTCTCTGGCTTATGTGGGTCCTGGGGAATTGAACCTGGGTCCTTTGGCTTACAGGCAAGCACTTTAACCACTAAGCTATCTCTCCAGACTCTAAATATCTACTCTGCTCCCACCTCCATTCCTCTCCCTTTTTAGTTTTCTTTTTTCTCTTCACTTCCTTTCCCTTTCTTTTTTTGTTTTGTTTAAAAAAATTTTTATTGACAACTTCTATACTTACATACAAAAAATGCATGATATTTCACTCCCTCCCCCATTCCCCTTTAGAACTCCAATCCCCTCCCTCTCTCCATTAGTCTTTCTTTTAATTTGATGTCATCATCTTTTTCTTCTATCATGAGGGTCTTGTGAAGGTATTGCTAGGCACTGCAAGGTCATGGATATCAAGGCCAATTTCTGTCTGGACAGTTGCATTGTAAGGTGTCGTATCCTTCCTTTGGCTCTTCCATTCTATCTGCCCCCTCTTCCGCAATGGTCCCTAAGCCTTGGAGGGTGTGACAGAGGTGTTTCAGTGCTGGGCACTCCTCCATCTCTTCTTCTCAGCACTATGTTGCCTTTTGGGTCATCCCAGTGGTCATCGCCATCTGAAAAGAGAAACTTCTTTAACCAGAAGTGAGAGTAGCGTTAATATGTGAATATGAACATTAAGTGTAGTGCTTTCAGGGCAGCTTGGTAGGAATAATATATACATTTAGTCAGACAAGAACAGGCTTTATACCCCTAAGGCTCATGACCTCACCTGCCATAGACTTGCTTAGGTTTTTCAGTACCAGGCATGTATTCCCTCCTGTAGAGAGGACCTTCAGTCCAATTATGGAGCAGTTGGTTACCCCAAGAGTAGACATGCCACTATTGCACCCGTTCAGTCATTGGGCCTGTATGGCCAAACTTGAATTTTCAGTGTCCATTGTTTTCACTGCTGATGACTTCTGTCTTCCATATGGCTGCATGCAGTGCAGTTTTTTCCATCTTTCAGTTGGCTGATCTACAGGGAGATTTTTTTTTTAAGGCAGGTTCTCATGTATCCCAGGCTCACCTTGAACTCATTATATACGTTGAGAGTGACCTTGAATTCTTCATTCTATGGCCTGCATCTCCCCAAATATTGGGATTACAGATGTGTGCCATCATGCCTGATTTATGTGGTGCTGGAAATCAACCCCAGGGCTTTGTGCATTCTAAGCAAGTACTGTTATCAACTGTGCTAAATCCATAGCCCAAGTACATAGTTTTGTTTTTTTTCTTTTTAAACATTTTATTTATTTATTTTTATTTATTTGAGAGAGAGAGAGAATGGGCATGTCAGGGCCTCTAGCCGTTGCAAATTATCTACATATGTATGCACCATATTGTGCATCTAGCTTTACATTGGGTACTGGGGAATCAAACCTGGGTCCTTTGGCTTTGATTACAAGCACTTTAATTACTAAGCCTATTGTTTCTGTTTTTGTTTTTCTGAGGTAGGGTCTCACTCTAGCCCAGGATGACCTGGAATTCACTATGTATTTCTAGACTGGCTTTGAACTCACAGAGATCCTACTATCTCTGCTTCCCAAGGCATGTGCCACCACTCCCAGCTTCAAGTACAGAGTTTTGAAAGCCAAATAGTAGCTAAAAGGTTAGTAATGAAAAGATGGTCCTCTTTCTTGCCTCTCCTTACTCATTTTATTCTTTTTTGAGACAGCGTCTTGCTATGTAGTTTAGGCTAGCCTAAGTTCACGTAGCTAAGTTCACGGTGAACTTGTGATCCTCCTACTTCAGCCTCCCAGGTGCTAGGAGTGCAAGTGTGACTTCGGGTCTGGCTTCCTTCCTTACTCTTGATCTTGCTCCCCAGAAATAGTAGCAGTTATTTAT
The DNA here is from genome assembly GCA_036365145.1 of Orientallactaga sibirica. Classification (NCBI taxonomy): domain Eukaryota; kingdom Metazoa; phylum Chordata; class Mammalia; order Rodentia; family Dipodidae; genus Orientallactaga; species Orientallactaga sibirica. Next base: position 845,690 of record JAEOAD010001221.1, read on the forward strand.
AAATGCTACATTTTTGGTCCATATAGTTTTTGCTGATTGAATTACCATGCCATTATTCCTCCTCTCCTGTATTTCTTTTTTGTTTCCTTTGCAAGGTAGGGTCTCACTCTAGCCCAGACTGACCTGGAACTCACTCTGTATTCCAAGGCTGGCCTAGAGCTCACAGTTATCCTCCTGCCTCTGCCTCCCAAGATTGAAAGTGTATGCTACCATGTGGGGCCACTCCTTTATTTCTTGTTAACTAATAGTGTTTATCACCTTCAGTTTTGATTTTTGTGAGATAGTGATGACTTGTGATGTAGCTCAGGCTGGCCTTGAACTCACAATCCTCTTGCTTCAGCTCCCTGAGTACTGGAATTATAGGCTTGCCACCAGGTCTTGCTTTAGTCTTTTTTCTTGTTTTTGTTTTTTTTTTTTGTTTTTTTGAGGTAGGGTCTCACTCTGGCCCAGCTGACCTGGAATTCACTGTGTAGTCTCAGGGTGGCCTTGAACTCAAGGCGATCCTCCTACCTGTGTCTCCCGTGTGCTGGGATTAAAGGCATGCACCACCAAAGCCGGCTTTTTTTCTTCTTTTCTTTTTTTTTTTTTTTTTGGTTTTTTTTTCCCCGAAGTAGGGTCTCACTCTAGCTCAGGCTGACCTTGAATTCACTATGAAGTCTCAGGGTGGCCTCAAACTCATGGGGATCCTCCTACCTCTGCCTCCCGAGTGCTAGGACAAAGGGTGTGAGCCACCATGCTTGGCAGATTTTGATTTTTTATTTTTTTTATTTGTTTTTTGAGGTAAGGGTCTCACTGTAGCTCAGGCTGACCTGGAGTAGTCTCAGGGTGGCCTCAAACTCACGGCTATCCTTGTACCTCTGCCTCCCAAGTGCTGGGATTAAAGGTGTGTGCCACCATGCCCAGCTTTGATTTTTTTTTTGAGAGAGAGAGAGAGAGAGAGAGAGAAACAGAGAGGAAGAGAGAGAGAGAGAGAGAGAGAGAGAGAGAGAGAGAATGGGCATGCCAGTGGCCTCTCAGCCACTGTGAATGAACTCCAGATGTGTACACCCCCTTTTGAGCAAGTGCAGCATTGCGCCCTTGTGTCACTTTTTCTGTCTGGCTAAATGTGGGACCTAGAGAATCGACCAGGTGTTCTTAGGCTTGGCAGGCAGGTGCCTTAACTGCTAAGCCATCTCTCCAGCCCTGATTGTTCTTTTGAGACAGTCTCATGCTATAGCCTTGGCTTTCCTGAAACTTACTATGTAACCCAAACTGGCCTCAAACCTGCAGTGATCTTCAGCTTCAGCTCCCAAGTGCTGGAATTACAGGTAAAGGCTACACACACCTGACCTTTTTTTCAGATTTCAATTTTTAAAAAAGTTTATTCATTTATTTGTGTGTGTATGTATATGTTCTAGGGACTCTTGACGCTGAAAATGAATGCCTGTCTAGCTTTACATAGGTAACTGGGAAATTGAACCTAGGCTGGAAGACTTTGCGTGCAAACACCTATAACCACTGAGCCAGCTGTCCAGCCCCCAGATTTTTTTATTTTTATTTTTGTTTTTTTTTTTAGGTGGGGTAGGGTCTCACTGTAGCCCAGGCTGACCTGGAATTCACTGTGTAGTCTTAGAGCGGCCTCAAACTCATGGTGATCCTCCTACCTCTGCCTCCCGAGTGCTGAAATTAAAAGTGTGTGCCACCACCCCTGGTTCAGATTTTGATTTTTTTTTTTTTTGTTTTTCGAGGTAGGGTCTCACTCTGGCCCAGGCTGACCTGGAATTAACTATGTGGTCTCAGGGTGGCCTTGAACGGCGATCCTCCTAAAGTGTGGGATTGTGCCACCACCCCTGGTTCAGATTTTGATTTTTGACATACCCATCTTATGATTCTTTTTCAGCCATGCTAAGATCAAACAATATATTTAGATGTTAGCTGTATGTACTTGTTTAAAATTTCCCACCAGATTTTTCTGTTTCTTCTGGGTTAGGGTAACACTCTATAATCCAGACTGGTATTGAACTCATGATCCTTTTGTCTCAGCCTCCAAAGTGCAGGGATTATAGTTGTGTGCCCCCATGCTTAGCTGCCACTGGGGAGGGAGAGTGGTGTGTGTGTGTGTGTGTCTGTATTGCACTTTATAACATAAGCTGGCCTTAAAGTTATAATCCTTCTACTTCAGCCTCTTCAGTGCTGGAATGATAGATGTATGTTAGCATATATGACTAGGAAGTGTGTAATGTGTATTTGTGTGTGTTACTCGGGATTGAACTCAGGGCCTTTCATATGCTAAGCAAGTGCTCTGCCACTGAGCTGTGCACCCAGCCTGGAAGTTATGTTGTTTCTACAGAATTACAGAATTTCTACTTAAGTCATTTGGTTTTATATTTGTATCATGTGTTTCTTTATAAAAATTTTAGCTCTCACTACATTAACACACCGTTTTATTCTATAATACTGTGTATAAAATAATTTCAGAATATAGTACCAGTTATAATTAAGAAATGATTATTGATGAAAGACCTGAGGATTTCTTTCCATTTCCTTTTGTCAAGTAATTGTGCTCTTGAAATAGTTCCTTTATTTGTAGTTAGGCTTCCAACTTGGTGCTTGATACATAAATTTATATGAAGCTTATATTTTACTTTCACATTTGGTAGACTTAATATTATTTTGGCTTTTCAAGGTAGGGTCTCGCTGTAGCCCAGGCTTACCTGGAATTGACTATGTAGTCTCAGGGTGGCCTTGAACTCATGGCAATTCTCCTGCCTCTGCATCCAGAGTGCTGGGATTAAAGGTGTGTGCCACCACACCTGGCTTAGACTTATTATTTATTTATTTATTTATTTGCAAGGAGAAGAGAGAGAGAGAGGGAGAGAAGAGAGAATGGGCATGCCAGGGCCTTCAGCCACTGCAAATGAATTCCACATGTATGTGCCACCTTGTGCATCTGGCTTTATGTGGGTACTGGGGAATCAAACCTGGGTCCTTAGACTTTGTAGGTAAGAACTTTAACCTCTGAGCCATCTCTCTAGCCCTCTAGACTTATTTTTTTAGTTTTTCAAGGTAGGGTCTCATTCTAGCCTGTCTTATCTGAAATTCACTCAGGTTGGCCTTGAACTCACAGTGATCCTCCTATATCTGCCTCTCAAATGCTGGGTTTAAAGGTGAGTGCCACTATGCCTGGCTCTATTGTTCCTTTTGATTTATTTCTGTTTTATAATTTTATAACAGAATTACATGGTTCCATAAACAAATCTAGAAAATAAAAGTGCATTCAGAGTGGTCAGTATGGTCAATCTTTATCCCTTCCCCTCTTTTCCTCCTCTTTATAGGAACAGATTTTATTCATTTTGACTTATGTTTGAAAAATATCAGAGATACATGTGTTTTAATATTTTATTATTTATTTGAGAGAGAGAGATACAGAAATAGGCAGATAGGTAGATAGATAGATAGATAGATAGATAGATAGATAGATAGATAGAGAGAGAGAGAATGGGCGTACCAGGTCCTCTAGCCACTTCAAATTAACTCTAGATGTGTGCACCCCCTTGTGCATCTGGCTTACGTGGGTCCTGGAGAATTGAGCCTCGAACTGGGGTCCTTAAGCTACACAGGCAAGCGTTTAACCACTAAGCCATCTCTTCAGCCCCAGAGATATTTTTTAAACTTTTTTTATTGACAGCTTCCATAATTATAGACAATAGACCATAATAATTCCCTCTCCATCCCCACGTTCACCCTCACAAATCCGCCCTCCATCATATCTCCATCCTCTTCTCAATTAGTCTTTTATTCAGATGTCATCCTTCAAATAGACATTTTTTAAACTAAAAATGACTTACTATATACAACAGTTTGTACTTTGATTTTTTCCATGTAATATAATTTTTTTAAACTTTTTTAAGACAAAATTTCATATAACCCAGGTTGGGCTTGAACTTGCTATGTGACTGAGTATGACCTTAATCTCCTGATCCTCCTGCCTCCACCTCCAAATGCTGGGATTTCATGCATGTATAATATTGTCCAGCTTGTCATTCATTTTTTATGATTTTTTAATTACTTATGTATATACTCAATGTGTAAACAGCACATGTTGGTACCATCCTTACCCTCACCCCTGTCCTCCCCCCTCCGAAAGGACCCTCTTCATTGGGGATGCCAGTTAATCCCATGGGAATTGTAGGTCGTGCATTGTGGGGGTAGCCATCAGTTATGGGGAAGAGACAATGTCCCTGTGCACAGTGTCCCAACTTGTGGCTCTAACAATCTTTCCTCCACCTCTTCCACAAATTTCCTTGAGCCATGTTGGGTTTGTTTTAGGTCTACTTTGGTGATGAGGTCATGGGAGTCTCTGGATATCTGGTTCGGTAGGAGTTGAGTGTCCTTTGTGTCTATCTCCTTCACCCTTGTGCTGATACCAGGTTCACCAAGAAAGCAGCACTCTTGCTCATTTCCCCAGTTACTGCATGGTTTCAGCTGGGGCCTTGGTGAGGGGCGATGGGCTGATTCTTTCCTCAGGTTCTGCGTCCATCTGAAAAAGAAAATCAGATTTTCCAATGGAGAGTGAAGTCAGCACCGGATAAATGGGATAACCATTATTATTTTAGAGAGAATTTAATAGGTGCAGACCCTCTTGTAGCCCATGATTGGTGGGAGCTTGATATTGGAGAGTGAACTCATTTTTTGGATATGATTCTGACTTGTTTCCCAGTGCCAACTATGGGTTCCATTCCACTGAGTGGATCCATTAGCCAACACAAGAGCAGTTGGTTACCCACCATGGCTCTGTGCCACTATTGCACTTGGGTTATCATCACGTCAGGTTGTTAGCTGTTGAGTAGCAAAGACCACTAGTTGCTTGGGCAGATGTTGGCCATTTTCCCCTAGTAGCTCATGTAGCACCTTCTGGCACTAGATGAGGTAACTTGGAACTGGCTGTCTTCCAGATTCTTGCCAAGTCTCCCTATGTTCCGTACCAACAGCATGTGGTGTCTTTGGCAGTAGGATCTTACCATTAACCTTTGGTGGGTAATCAAGTGCTCTGACAGAAGTCTGTTTTCTTTTGGGAAACCTTGTAGGTCTCTCTGATCAACAGCTCATTGTGGATGTTAACTGCATCCTGGTACTGGGAGTTACAGGCCAGTGCCAAGGGAAAAGAAGGAAGAAAGGGCCGGGTATGGTGGTGCACGCCCATTTAATCCCAGCACTTGGGGGGGCAGAGGTAGGAGGATCACCATGAGTTTGAGGCCACCCTGAGACAGGGCCAGAGTGTGACCCTACCTCAAAAAACCAAAAAAAAAAAAAAAGAAGAAAGAAGGAAGAAAAATATGGGTAATATAAAAGAGGAAGAGAGAAAAGAGAGAGACAGAGACAGAGAAACAGGAGAAGATTAAGGTTAGTCTTCATCATACCCCCTCCAGGGCTCTTTGATTGATGTGTTCCCTCTAAGTACCTGATGAAGGTTCAAACTTTTAGTCTGTCTTTCAGGACATAGGATTTTATGGTACCAGTTCCATTTGGGTCCAGTTTTGTGTCCCTCCCCATCCTTACCCTCTCCTACAGCTCCTCCCTCCATATTGTCCGGTCCTCGAGATGCCTATTATGCATGTCAGCATCTTGGGCAGATCCAGGTTAGGAGCCGCAGATGAGTGAGACCACGTGACAATTGTCTTTCTGTGATTGGGTGAGTTTGCTGAGAATGATCTGTTCCAAGTTGGATCATTTTTTTTCAAATTTTATTGTGTCAATTTTTCTTACTGCCGTGTAGAGTTCCATCGTGTAGATATCACATCTTGGTTATCCATTCATCCAATGATGGACATCTGGGTTGATTCCAGTTCTTAGCTATTATGAACTGAGCAGCTATAAACAGCACCATGTAGTTTAAGGCAGGTTAAAGTATTTGTTTCTTTTTTTTTATTTTTAATTTTTGGTTTTTCGAGGTAGGGTCTCACTCTAGCCCAGGCTGACCTGGAATTCACTATGTAGTCTCAGGGTGGCCTCGAACTCTTGGCGATCCTCCTACCTCTGCCTCCCGAGTGCTGGGATTAAAGGGGTGTGCCACTACGCCTGGCTAAAGTATTTGTTTCTGTTGGCATGAATAATTACCCCATTTTTCTGTTTGCTTCATTGTCTATGAATTTATTGCTAATTTACTGTGATGCTTTAAAAAGCTCTGTCATTCATCAATATTCCCCATCTGCTCAAAGCCTCCATTTGTTTTTCTCCAGAGACCTTTTTCCTAGAGTCTGCCATCCTGGCCCTATAAGGCCTTCTGAATAGCTATCATCCTGGAAGGAGTTTGCCATCCTGATCCCATCAGCTCTTTTCTTGGGACTCTTCCTCCTTTACATTCTTACCTGTTTTTTTGGGGTGTGTGTGAACTTGTGGCCATCCTCCTGCCTCTTCTTCCCAACTTCTGAGATTATAGGCATGTGCCAGCACGTCTGTCAGACTTGTCTTTCCTGTTTTATAGCTCTTTCTTTTTCCTTGGCTTATTTCTTTAAAAATGTATTTACTTATTTGTTTTTTGAAGTAGGTTCTCATTATTGCGCAGGCTGACATAGAACTCTGTAGCCTAGCCTGGCAATCCTCCTACCTCAGCCTCTTGAGTGCTGGAATTATTAGTGTGAGCCGCCATTTCTGGCTTATGATAGATTTTTTTCTAGATTGAAAATTCTGAGTTTGCAATCATTGGCCTTTAAATGTTTGAAGACACTGTTTCATTATCATCTGACTGCCACTGTTGTGTTAGTCTGAATGCTACTTTAAGCCATGGTTCTTTGCAGATATCCCCCTTCCCTTTTATTTCTGTGAAGCTTTTAGGGTAGGATTAGGGGATGACAATATTTCCAATATCTGTTTTGCTTGCTTATTTTGTTTTTTTGAATAAGGGTATGGTTTTGTAGCTCAGGCTAGCCTGGAGCTCACTATGTAGTGCAGACTAGTCTCTAATTTACATTCTTCCTCTGTCAAACTCTGGGGTTACTTGTGTTTTATCTACTACACTTGTCTCCTCAATTTGTATGTAGAATTAATCAAACCCTGATTTTACCCACATTACCACATCTCTGCTTCCTGTATGCCGAGATTATAGGTGTGTGCCACCCTGCCTGCTGAAAACACATAAATGAGATCCCTAGTATGGCATTCCAGAGTACTTTCCTTTACATTTCTTTTCTTTCTTTTCTTTTCTTTTCTTTTCTTTTCTTTTCTTTTCTTTTCTTTTCTTTTCTTTTCTTTTCTTTTCTTTTCTTTTCTTTCCTTTCCTTTCCTTTCCCTTTCTTTCTTTCTTTCTTTCTTTCTTTCTTTCTTTCTTTCTTTCTTTCTTTCTTTCTTTCTTTCTTCTTTCTTTCTTCTTTCTCCCTTTTGTTTTTTGAGATAAGGTCTTACTCTAGCCCAGGCTGACCTGGAATTAACTATGTAGTCTCAGATTGGCCTTGAACTCACAGCGATCCTTCTACCTCTGCCTCCCAAGTGCTTTGATTAAAGGCATGCACCACCACATCTGAGAGAGAGAGAGAGGGAGAGAGAGAGAGAGAGAATGGGCATACCAGGGCCTCCAGCCACTGTAAATGAGCTCCAGATGCTTCCTTGTGCATCTAGCTTTATGTGGACACTGGGGAATAAAACTCGGGTCATTGGGTTTTGCAGGCAAGCACCTTAACTGCTGAGCAATCTAGCCTCCCTTTTTTCTTTTCTTTTTGAGACAGGATCTGGATATATATATATATATATATATATATATATATATATATATATATATATATATCAGGCTGATCTTGGCCTTGCAGCAATCCTCCTGCCTCTACATCCCAAGTGTATAGATTACATTCATATGCCACCATGCCTACCTTGTCTTTTTGTTTGTTTTTTTGAGACAGGCTCTTGCTTGGTAGCTCAGACTAGCCTGGAATTCACTATGGTCTCAAACTTGACTCAATCCTTCTGCCACAGCCCCCAAAGATTATAGGTATGAACCACCAAGCCTGGGAGTTTTCCTTCATCTTGCTAAGTCACTAGCCACTTAGACTTACCTTTTATCCTTTAGGACTTTTTGATGTTTCTCTTCAGTTGTATTCTCTTTCACTATCTTTTGTTCTTTATTCATTCAGTGAGTATCATTATGTCCTTTATATGGGCTTGGAACTGTCTTACATGTTTAGGGTACAATAATGAAGCAAATATCCCTTCCCTTGTGGAACTTAAATTTTAGTGGTAGGAAAAAAGTTTCTTTAAAAACACAATTAACATAGGAACTGGATCTGGGGCTCAGTGGTAGCATGATGCTCGACTAGTTTGATGCCCTCATTTTAACATAAATAAATTACATGGTGATTTACAGCAATATACAGTACAGTACGTAGGATACGTTTGGGAGGTTGGGAGATGTGTGGTTTGCAATTTTAAAGAGAGTCAGTGTATTTCAATGTGAAGATGGTATTTGGATAAAGCAATGGTTCTCACATGAAGGCATTCTGCCCTGAGGAAGACATTTGACAGTATCTGAAAACATTTTTGTTTGACATCACTTAGGGATGGCTAGGGATTGTTATCAGTGTCTAGTAGGTAGAGGTCAGGCATGGTGTTAAATGCATGAATATGCACGTTGGAGCCACCTAACAACAAAGAATGACATTCCCCAAGTATCAGCAGTGTCAAGGTTGAGAAACCCTGGAATAGAGTCTTAAAGGAAGTGAGCCTGTTAGCCATAAAGAGGTCTGAGAAACAGTATTCTAGTCAACAAGAACTGCCATTGCAGAGGCTCTAAGATGAGCTGTAAGTGCTTTTCTGGAGGAACTCGATACTGGCTCAGGTGAATGGTAAGGAGTGGAGATGAAGTGAAAGTTAGCAGGGGACAGATCATTTAGTGACCTAGAGGTCATTGTAAGGACTTCAACTTCCTTTTAAAAGTATTTATTTATTTATTTGAGACACACAGAGAGAGAGAGAGAGAGAGAGAGAATGGGCAGTCCAGAGCCTTCAGCAAACAAACTCCAGACGCATGTGCCACCTTGTGCATCTGGCTTATGTCAATACTGGGGAATTAAACCTTGGTCCTTTGGCTTTGCAGGCAAGTGCCTTAACCACTAAGCCATCTCTCCAGCCCTCAACTCTTAAAAATATTTTATTTATTTATGAGAGAGAGAAAATATGGGCACACCAGGGCCTCCTTCCAATGCAAATGAACTCTGGATGTGTGCACCATTTTGTTCAGCTGGCTTTATGCGGGTACTGGGGAATCAAACCCAGGCCTTTAGGTTTTACAATCAAGAGCCTTCCATCACTGAGCCATCTTTGCAGCTTTTGTTGTGAATGAAACAGAATGTCATTGTAAGTTCTTATGTGGAGAGGGAGTGTTCTGATCTGAGGAAGTAGCATCAATGGGGTGGTGATGTTGAAAATGAAGTGTTGAAGGGGGACGTTGAAGCAGGGAGACCAGTTAGGAGGCTGCTGCATTCATCTTGGTGAGTGGTGTTAACAGACCAGTGGTTGTAGTGAAGGTGGGTATATCTTGAATATAGAAGAACAGGAATTCCCAAATGGATTGAATGAACAATATAAGAGAACGATGTATAAAATTAGCTTCAGGCACTTAAGTAAAGCAAATGGCATGCTACAATTACTACCAACTGAGATGGGAAAGACTATATAGCAGGTTAGGGCAAAGGCAATTTAGTAGTTCACTTTTAGTCATGTTGCATTTGAGGTGCCAGTGAAAACACCTGAATAGATATTTTAAGTAGGGAATTGGATATGCATTAGTAAATGTAAAGGTTATACTCTCTTTATTAGTGTATATTTTGACTTAGGAGTTTTAGTATGATTTTTCCATATATATATATATACGATGTACTTTGATCATGTTCACTCCCCCTTTCTGTGCACATTTCAAACCCTCTTGGACCCTTCTCCCTTGAAATAGTCTCCCTTGTACTGCCATTTCTTAAAATATAGATTCTGCATATGGGGAAAACATGGTGTTTATCTGAGTCTGGTTTATTTTGCTTAATAGGATTATCTCTTCTTTCATCCATTTTCTTGTGAATGGTATTGCTTCATTCTTATGACTTAATAAAACTTCAGTGTGTATTATCTACCACCTTTTTATTTTTTAATTGTTTTATTTATTTTATGTACTTTTAATTGACAACTTCCATAAATATAGACAATATACCATGATCACAGTCCCCTCCCACAACCCACCCTTTTCCTCCTCCCAAATCTGCCCTCTACTGAAACTGAATACCTTCTTTCCAACTAGTCCCTCTGTTCTTTCCCTTCCTTCCTTCCTTCCTTCCTTCCTTCCTTCCTTCCTTCCTTCCTTCCTTCCTTCCTTCCTTCCTCCCTCCCTCCCTCCCTCCCTCCCTCCCTCCCTCCCTTACTTCCTTCTTTCTTTCTTTCTTTCGTTTGTTCAAGGTAGGGTTTTGCTCTCGCACAAACTGACCTGGAATTAGTCTCAGGCTGGCCTCGAATTTACGACAATCCTCCTACCTCTGCCTCCCAAGTGCTGGATTAAAGGCGTGTGCCACCACACCCTGGTTGCTGCTGCTGCTGCTGCTTCTTCTTCTTCTTTTTCTTCTTCTTCGACTTCTTCTTCTTCTCCTTCTTCTCTTCTCCTACTCATCCTCTTCCTTCTTTTTCTTGGTGTTTTGAGGTAGAGTTTCACTCTAGCCCAGGCTGACCTGGAATTAACAGTGTAATCTCAGGGTGGCCTTGAACTCATGGTGATCCTCCTACCTCTGCCTTACAAGTGTTGGGATTAAAGGTGTGCGCCATTACGCCTGGCTTCCCTCTTCTTTCTCCCTTTCTTCCTTCCTTCCTTCCTTCCTTCCTTCCTTCCTTCCTTCCTTCCTTCCTTCCTCCCTCCCTCCCTCCCTCCCTCCCTCCCTCCCTCCCTCCCTCCCTCCCTCTTTCTTTCTTTCTTTCTTTCTTTCTTTCTTTCTTTCTTTCTTTCTTTCTTTCTTTCTTTCTTTCTTTTCTTTCTTTTTTTGGTTTTTTGAGGTAAGGTTTTACTCTGGTCCAGGCTGACCTGGAATTCACTATGTAGTCTCAGGGTGGCCTCAAACTCACAGCAATCCTCCTATCTCTGCCTCCCAAGTGCTGGGATTAAAGGCGTGCACCACCACGCCCGGCTCCCTCTTCTTTCTTTAAATATTTTTAAAATATTTTATTTATTTATTTAAGAGAGAAAGAGGTAGAGAGAGACAGAGTGTGTGTGTGTGAGAGAGAGAGGAGAATGGGTGCACCAGGGCCTCCAGCCACTGCAAACAAACTCCAGATGCATGTGCCTGTTGGCCATGCCCAGGAGGGATGGCAGGGTCTTATTATTTATTATTATCCCTGTCTGGGTGCCAGATGTTGGGGTCTCTCCTAGGGCCAGCCCAGGAGGGACGGCAGGGTCTCTGCCTGTTTTTTTTTTTATTCCCATCTCTTCTCCTGCCCCTCCTCTCCTTCTTCCCTCCATTTCCCCTCCCTCTATATCACATCTTTCCTCCCTATCTTCCAGCTATTTGTTTTCTTTTTATATTTCTGTTTATTCATTTAAGAGAGAAAGACAGACAGAGAGAGATAGAAAGTGAGAGTGAGTATGGGAATGTCAGGGCTTCCTGCCTCTGTAAATGAATTCCAGATGCAAGTACCAATTTGTGCATCTGTCTTTACATGGGTACCGGGGATTCAAACCTGGGCTATCAGGCTTTGCAACAAGGGCTTTTAACTGCTGAGCCATCTCTCCAGCCCCCCCCCCAGCTATTTATTTTCTTTAAAATTTTTATTTATTTGACAGAGAGAAAGAGGGAGAGAGGGATAGAGGGAAAGAAAGAGAGAGAGAATGGGTGCACCAGGGCTTCCAGCCACTGCAAATTAATTGCAGATGCATGTGCCACCTTGTGCATCTTGCTAACGTGGGTCCTGTGGAATCGAGCATGGGGCCTTTGGCTTTGCAGGCAAATGCCTTAACCGGTAATCCATCCCTACAGTCCTATCTATTTTCTTGATGAAAGGCATTCTAACAGGAGGGAGCTGGAAGGTCAGTGTAGTTCTAATTTACATTTTCCTGATAGGTTGTTTAACCTTTTCTGAAAAGTTGTTGAACATTGCTATTTGTTTGTTTTTTCAAGATAGGGTCTCACTCTAGCCAAGACTGACCTGAAATTCACTGTGTAGTCTCAGGGTGGCCTTGAACTCACAATGATCCGCCCACCTCAGCCTCCCATGTACTGGGATTAACAGCAGGTGCCACCATTCCCAGCTGTTGAATGTTTTTCAAATGTGCTTATTTGTCATTTTTTTTTTCTTTTGAGAGCTGTCTATTCAGTATGCTCACCCATTTATTGATTGGTGCTTATTTTTTTTATTTTGGTATGCTGTATGTGTAGTGTATGTATGTATAGTGCATGCACATATATGTACAAATGAAGTGTACCCCACATGCATGCATGCAGAGGCCAGAGAAGAGGATTTGGTGTCATCTCTTGCTGCTCTTCTGCATTGACAGTCTCTCATAAAACCCGCTAACTTTTTTTTTTTTTAGTTAGACTGGCTAACTAGCGAGCCTCAGTGATTCTCTTGTCTCTGCCCTCCACAGGTCTGTGTTTCAGGTGTGTGTGGTCATGCCTAGCTTTTTACATGGATGCTAGGTGTCAAACTCAGGCTCTCTCAGGCCCGTATGCTTGTGTGGCAAGTGCCGTTATTGCTGAACCATTTTCCCAGGCCCTCTTTTTTGAGTTCTGTATATTAATCCCCCAGAATGAGTAGCTGGCAGAATTTCACCTATTCTGTCTGCTCTCTCTGCATGCTAGATATTGTTTCTTTTGTGGTGCAGAGCCTTTTAATTTGACTCAGTTGACAGAGTTATATTCTGTGAAATGCAACTAGAGGTGATTTCATTGCTGTGCGAACATCATAGAGTGCACTTATACAAGCCTATGTGGTATAGTCTATTAAACACTTGGGCTTTATGGTGTAGGTATATGGTGTGTAGTTTTTAGCCTTTGGTTCTCGGAGTCAGTCAAGCACAAGAGAAATGGAAGCAATCACAAGATATGTTGAGGCAGCTGCTAATGTAATTCAGCATCATGCTTTATAGCACACTTTATTTGTGTAAGTAATATACTATAAACTAAAAGTAAGTATCAAATAAATTGATAAAAAGTATAATATAAATATGTAAAGCAGTTAAGAGTCATTTATTTTCAAGTATTATGTAGTATATGTAATTGTATTGTTATACTTTTATATGACTGTCAGAACAGTAGGTTTGTTTACACAAACATCACCAAAAACACATGAGTAATGCATTGTGCTGTGATAGTATAATGGTGACTGCTATGATGTCACTACATGATTTTTTTTTTCCAGGTCAGCCTGAGCTAGAGTGAAACCCTACCTTGAAAAAACAAAAAAAAATTTTTTTCATTGCATTATAATCTTTTTTTTTTTTTTCGAGGTAGGGTCTCACTTTAGCTCAGGCTGACCTGGAATTCACTATGTAGTCTCAGGGTGACCTCGAACTCACAGCAATCCTCCTACCTCTGCCTCCCGAGTGCTGGGAATAAAGGCGTGCGCCACCACGCCCGGCTGCATTATAATCTTACAGGAGCACTGTCATTGTTCAAAGCATCATTATATAGCACACAATCCCCAGAGAGAGCAATCCAGGTATTGGTGGCATGTAGATGTTATTTAAAATCACAAGATTAGAATGAGATCAACAAGCAGGGAGAATAGTTAGGGAAAAGAAAAGAACAATGACTGAGCCCATTTGAAGAAGTATAGGTGAAGAGGAGCCAGCAAAGGGGCTGAGAAGGAGCAACCAGTGAGGTCACAGGAAGCAGAAAAATGTGACATCCTAGGATCCAAAAAAAAAAAAAAAGAGAGAGAGAAGAGATCATGACACCTATATCCGGATTGCATTTGACACATAGGTACCAGGATGAAATGGAGGATTGGACTAAGCTATGGCACCCACGGCATCTGGTTATGCAATATAGAAATGATAGGCTTTCAAGAGGAAGTTATAAGTAAGAATGAATCATAGCAGCTTGCAATTAGTGCTAGGAAAATTTCACAGAAATGGAGTTATTATATTCCTTACCACATACAGAATAAACTAATGTTCTACATCAGAATACCTTTCCTGTTTATTCCTATCTTCCTTCAAAGTTATTATTGAGCAGCCAGGAATGTTGGCCCATGCCCTTTAATCCTAGCACTTGGAGGCTGAGGTAGGAGGATCACCATGAGTTCAAGGCCACCTTGAGCTACAGAGTGAGATCCAGGTCAGCCTAGGCTAGAATGAGACTTTACCATGAAAGAAAAGAAAAAAAGTATTATTGAGCATGCATTATAAGCCACATTGAAGATATACTTCAAAGTCTTCAGGCACCATATTCCTGGCTATGAGATAGGTTTTTTTTTTTTTTTCAAGGTAGGATCTCAAGGGATATGCTTTTTATGTCACTTTAATTCTTAGGGCTGCCTTACAAATTACTACAGACTGGGTGGTCTAAGTAACAGAAATTTATTGCCTCAGTTGCCTCAGTGTTTGGAGACTAGAAGTCTAAGATCAGGGTTTTACATGTTCAGTTTCTTTTTAGGCAGATAGCCATCCTTTTGCTTTGACCCATGTGGCATTTTCTATGTGCATACTTAGTCCCTGTGTTTCTCTAGGTGTCTACATTTTGTCATCTCTCTTCTGTTTTCAGACAGGGTCTCTTGTAGCCCAGGCTGGCCTCAAACTTGCTTTGTAGCTAAGGATGACCTTGAATTTCTGATCTTTCTACCTTCACCTCCTCAGTGCTGGGATTACAGGCATGCACCACCATGCTTGGTTTATGCAATGCTTGATCAAACCAGAGAGCTTTGTGCCTGCTAGGCAAGCACTCCATCAACTGAGCTACATCCTCACATTTTCTCTTCTTGTAGGGACACCAGACAGATTGGATTAAGATCTGTTTAATGGCCTCGTTTTAATTTAATCATCTTTAATTTTATGTGTTTTTGAGAGGCTCTCATTATGTATCCTAGGCAGACCTTGAACTTGGCATTCTCTGATTCAGCCTCCTATGTCCTGTGATTATAGACATGTATGCCATCATGCCTGGCTTCCTTAATTTCTTCATTAAAATTCTCCTTTCTGAGCAGAGTTGCTTTTTGTAATCTTGGATAAAGGATTTAACATACACCTTCTTCCTCTTTGAATAAGTCTTATTTTTGTACCAAAATCTTTGTTAAATTAACTTTGTTAAATTAACTTTTTGACAGTTTTGTAAATGTATGTAGTGTATTTTGATCACAGTTGCCTCCATTACCCTTTCTCATTCCCTTACCCACTCCCACTGAACCCCCTTTCCCACCTAATTTCCTTTGTACTTTCATGTCTTTTGTGTGCCCCATTAAGTTTAATTAGGGATACTTTTATGACCATGTAACATAAAAATTTGGGGAGAACATAATGCAGCCTCATGCAATTACTCAGAATGAATAATGAGCTATGGACCTTGTTAGGTTTGCCCATGTAATAATGTTGGTTTCTTCTTAGTGCTATGAAATATTCCTACGACAGTCTCCAGTGGAACCCTGCCTTCTGTTTCACGAAGGTGGACACTGGCGTGAGCTCACAGTTCGCACCAATAGCCAAAGACACACAATGGCTATCATCACTTTCCATCCCCAGGATTTAAGTCAGGTGAGCTTCACAGGTCACTTCTCTAATAGCTCTATACTGTATTGTGGTTAGTTTTTGGAAGTTTTAGGGCAGATGGTAGAAACTATATATCCATAGAATATTTGTGTAGGTCCAGGGTAAGGATTTGGGAATGAGGAGAAGATGGTAAGAATATAATTTAACCATACTGCTGGCATAATCAAATATAGAGCCTGTGTCCAGGTTACCAAGATAATTATCATGCATAATTAAATACTTGGGATATCCAAGTATTTTTACAAGAACTTTTTCTGAAGTAGCAGATAATCCAAAACTTATTTAGAGAGATTAAAATAGTAAGCCGGTGTGGTGGCACATGCCTTTTAATCCCAGTACTTGGGAGGCGGAGGTAGGAGGATCACCGTGAGTTCAAGGCCACCTGAGACTACAGAGTGAATTCCAGGTCAGCCTGGACTAGAGTGAAACCCTACCTCAAAAAATAAACAACAACAAAAAAATTAAACTCTTTTCACATGCATGTGTAATGTATGTGGTGTGTGAGTGGTATATGTATCTGTGTGTGCAGATGTGTACGTCCCTTGCTCATGTGTGTGGAGAGAGAGAGAACATTGGGTGTCCTTCTTTATCACTCTGCTGCATGTTCCTAGAGGCAGAGTTTCTCACTGAACCTGGAGCTTCCATTTTTGCTCCGACTGGCTGACCAGTGAGCCCCAGCAGTTTTCCTCAAGGACTGGAGCTACAGGTGTGCATGGCTGTTGTGGTCCCCCCTAGGGCCAGCCCAGGAGGGACAGTAGGGTCTCTGCCGAGTTGGGGGTGAGCAGCGCAGAATCACGACACAGACTCTGAGAGTTGAGTGAAAGTGGGTAGCGAGCTGCTGCAAACTTGTTTATTGAGGAAGTGCAGGTGGGTTTTAAGGGGCTTGGCTGGCCAATCATTGTATGGGGTGGTCCCCTTTTTGTGACCAATGACAGCCTGTCTCCTGACAGATCATCTCGTAGCAGGTTTCTCGCGAGCATGGGACTGTAGCTGTTGTCACGCCAGGCCTGTGCAGAACGTCATGTTCACAGAAGTAACTTCCTGGTTTCTCTGCCATGCGGTCTAGCTAGGGCCAGGCCTGCATTGTGCCGTACAAATGGCCATGTCTAGCTATTTATGTGGTTGCTGTGGAATCAAAACCAGAGTGAATCGGGCCCTCATACTTGTGTGGCAAGTGCTAAGTCATCTTGCCAGCCTGAATGTTTTATAATCCAAATACTTCACACGTGCTGCTAATATGGCGGTGAGCATCGCAGCCTTTCAAAGTATGCTTTCCATTTGTAATACACTTAATGCTTTCAGACATTTCCATATGGAAACATCCCTGTACTTGGTCATATCACCCAACTTGTGGAGTAGGGGTATTGTCACCCTTACAGACAAGCAAACATAGACATAAAAACATTCAAGTTTAAAGAGACAGTTAATAGCAAAGCTAGGAATTGAATTCAAGTCCTTTGATACCAGGCCAGGGGTGGTGGTACATGGCTTTAATCTCAGCACTTCGGAGGCAGAGGTAGGAGGATTGCTGTGAGTTCAAGGCCAGCCTGGGACTACAGAGTGAGTTTCAGGTTAGCCTGGGCTAGGATAAGACCCTACCTTGAAAACAAAACAAAACAAAACAAACCCTTTGGTACCTGTCCTGCTGTTTTTATATGTATATTTGTGTGTGTATGTGCGTTCATATGTGTGTAGGTGCATGTTTATGCATGTATATGTGGGAACCAAAGGTTGATGTCAGGTATCTTATGCAATCGCTTTTAGCCTCTTTTATTTGCTGAGGCAGGGTCTCTCACTTGAACGCAGAGCTTGCTGGTTCAAGCTAGTCAGTTTGCCCCAGGGACCCCCCCCCCGTCTCCATATCTCCAGTGCTAAAATTAGAAGCAGACCATTATGCCTACTCAGCATTTATGTGTATACTGGGGATTGAACTCTGGTACTTAGGCTTGCAGAGCAAGCACTTGATTCTCTGAGCCATCTCCCAAGTCCTGGGCCTGGTGTTCTTTTTTCTCTTTCTTTCTTTCTTTCTTTCTTTCTTTCTTTCTTTCTTTCTTTCTTTCTTTCTTTCTTCTTTCTTTCTTTCTTTCTTTCTTTCTTTCTTTCTTTCTTTTTTTTTTTTTTTTTTTTTGGTTTTTCAAGGTAGAGTCTCACTCTAGCCCAGGCTGATCTGGAACTCACTATGTAGTCTCAGGGTAGCCTTGAACTCATGGTGATCCTCCTACCTCTGCCTCCTAAATTCTGGGATTAAAGACATGAGCCACCACACCTGGCTGGGCTGGTGTTTTTTTAACTCTGAAGCTCTGACATGGTTTATTGCCCTGTATCTCTGTGTGCCAAGCCAATGTTCAGGCTCTGTATAGTGCTGTAAGAATCCTAAAATGTTCTGTACTGAGAATAAAAGAGATCATGCTCATTCTTTTAAAAAATATTTTAATTATTTATTTGAGAGAGAGAAATAGGGGGAGAGAGAGAGAGAGAGAGAGAGGGCACAACAGGGCCTCCAGCCACTGCAAACGAACTCCAGACATGTGTACCCTCTTGTGCATCTGGCTTACGTGGGTTCTGGGGAATCAAACCTGGATCCTTTGGCTTTGCAGGCAAGTGCCTTAACCACTAAGCCATCTCTCTAGCCCAGATCGTGTTCATTCTTGTCTGTGATTCCTGTTTCATTTCTTCTAGGACACATGTTTTCTGCAGCAGAATTTGATGGGTGGTTGGGATAGCTAAACTAGAGAAGTATGAAAGGATTTGAAAGGTTATTGCTTGTGCATGATGTGATAGAAGCTTAGTTTAGCTCCTTGTTTATAAGAATAACTCACACTTTCTGTAGAGAATGATTAGAGGCTCAAACTAGAGAAAGTGTCAATTGTATTGTATGAGATTTGTCAAAAGCTGAAAAGCCAAGCAGGGCTTCTACCGATTTGTGAAAATAGCTTATTTTTTTGCGTCCTACAGAGCAGTGCTTTATGTTAAGTGTTATTTACAACAGGATTTGAGAAATGTGTCTTCTTGTCCAACTACTGGGGGGATGATTACTGTCGAACTTTGAGAGCAAATTTGTCAGAGATGAATCTTGGCTTGACTTCTGGTTTTGTGGCCTGCACAGGAGGAGCTCTGTGTTCAGAAGGAATCCCTGAAGGATTTTTTTATCAAAGGCCCTGGAGCAGTCTGTGACTTGACCTCACTTTATTTCCAGGAAAGGTAAGCCTTTGGTAGCCAAACAGGAAGTAGAAGCCTGCTGGCTTTCTGTAGCCCAAGTTTGTAGATTGCTCATACTAGGCTGCAGGCAGACAAGAAAGGCTTCATCAGACCTGCTTGTCCCATTACATTAAATTTTTCCTGGGTATATGTGAACAAATCTCTATTCAGCCCAGATAGGTTATCAGTCACAGTTCAACTTGGTAAATTGACGAGTTTATTGGATTTACTTACAAGAGTATAGGTGAGGGGTTATTTACAGGTGAATGGACAACTCAAAGGCAAGCTGCATACTGGAAAAGGCCACCCCCGCATAGGTGGTTACCCATGGAAGCTACAGCTCTGGAGCTCACTCCAAGACTTGCAGGCAGCTCAGCCGGTAGGAGAGTCTTCTCCCAAGCAGTTCTTTACTCCTTATATAATCCTAGGGCCTTGTAGA
The DNA here is from genome assembly GCA_036365145.1 of Orientallactaga sibirica. NCBI lineage: Eukaryota > Metazoa > Chordata > Mammalia > Rodentia > Dipodidae > Orientallactaga > Orientallactaga sibirica. The sequence goes on from JAEOAD010001221.1 coordinate 865,021, forward strand.
TTTTGGAAGTTTCAGGAACTTCCTGAGACTTATGAGGGCTTCAGCTTTGTTTCCTTATGAGCCTTAACAGCGTCGGACCTTCCTCAGTTTTAACAAACTTCTCTTAAAGATGAAATACTTCAATTTGGAGGAAATTTCCATACAATACAGTCATATATGTGAACCTAGGCCAGAATTTAAAAGTGAGTGTGCACAGGTACCTCTGTCCTTTGAGAAGGTGGCTCCTAAAGAGCTCTCAGACACAGCAAGGAAGCTGTGTCTCCCACCTGAGAGTCTTCCGTTGTCCCTTCCAACAAAGCAGTAGAAGTAAAATGGTTTCCCATTCTAAAATTCTCTCTTCTTCATTTCTTTCTCCTCCCTCCTTCCTCCATCCATCCATCCATCTTTCTTTCTTTCTTTCTTTCTTTCTTTCTTTCTTTCTTTCTTTCTTCCTTCCTTCCTTCCTTCCTCCTTCCCTCTTTCCTTCCCTCCCTCCCTCCCTCCCTCCCTCCCCCCTCCCTCCCTCCCTTCATTCCTTCCTTCCTAGTACAATGACCCGTTGCAGCCATCAGCAGTCCCCCTACCAGCTCCTGTTTGGGGAACCGCATATCTTTGAAGATCTCCTGGGTTTGAAGATCCGCATCTCTCCAGATTCCTTTTTCCAGATCAATACTGCTGGTGCAGAGATGCTCTATCGGACTGTGGGGGAGCTGAGTGGAGTGGATTCAAACTCCATTGTCCTTGACATCTGCTGTGGAACTGGCAAGTGGCAGTCCAAGGAAGAATCTGCATGCTGCCTAGCTTTGAAGAGCCCTCTACTTAGAACTCAGGATCCTTGCTGGGGTGGCAGACGGAGAGGAGATGGTATTGATGGTACAGGCATATAGGATCCTTGCTGGGGTGGCAGACGGATAGGAGATGGTATTGATGGTACAGGCATAATCTTGTTGCTTTAAAACACTAAATAAGAATCCAGACATGGTGGTACACTCTGTTTATCCCAGGTAGGAGGTTTGCCATGAATTTGAGGCTAGCCTAGGCTATAGAGTGAGTTCCAGGTCAGTCTCGGCTAGAGTGAGACCCTGCTTTAAAAATTCCCCACTAAATATGCCCTCTGACTCTATTTAACTTCCCTAGGTGTAATTGGACTTTCTCTAGCTCCACATGCATCCCAGGTCCTTGGCATTGAGCTGTTGGAGCAGGCGGCAGAGGATGCCAGGTGGACTGCAGCCTTCAATGGTACACAAATGACAGTCTGGGGAGAAATTAAGAAATGTGGTTTAGGGGCTAGGATTATAACTAGTGGTAGAATGCTTGCTTATCATGTGCAAGGCCTTGGGTTCCATCGCCAGCACCACAAGAAACGAACAAGAGGAAATGCAGTCGTTTCTGTGGAAAGGTAGAACTACTGATGCCAAGGAAAGGGACAAGCCTAGTTGATAGGAAGAGAAATAGTAGAACTTTGGACAGTAGTGGAGCCTGCTTTACATGAGACTCAAAAGGCATCATAGCCTACGATAGTGGGTTTCAAACCTACATTTTCAGGAATAGAACTGTTTCTTCAAATAAATCATTCCAAATTGCAATATAGAAAACAGTTTGTTTTGTCCCCTCTATCCTACCTCCAGACAGTTCTTTCTTTTTGTTTATTTGGTTTTTAGAGGTAGGGTTTCGCTGTAGCCCAGGCTGACCTGGAATTCACTCTGTAGTCTCAGGGTGGCCTCAAACTCATGGCGATCTTCCTACCTCTGCTTCCCGAGTGCTGGGATTAAAGGAGTGTGCCACCATGCCCAAGCAGTTCTTTACTTTTATTACTAAATTTAATTAATTTGTTTGTTTACTTATTTTGAGACAGAGTGTCTTATATCCCAGGCTGGCCTTTAACTCCTGATCTTCCTGTCTCTACCTCCCAAATGCTGAAATTACAGGCATGCATCAACATGCCCAGCTTCCAGACAGTTCTTAAGGCAATGAGTGAAAACTGATACAGCAGGAAGGGCATTTGAGTAGAAGTCAAGGTTTTCCTCCTTTTGAATGCCATGTATCTAGTTACTCAAGCTGAAAGGCTCAAAGATGTTCTAAGGGTGAGTAATTTGGAAAAAGCGTAGCAGATCCAAAAGCATTTAGGGGCTGAAGCTAAAGAGACAATGGCAGAGCCTTGGCTGCTGAACATTTCTATAAAACTCAAGTTGCTTATTTGCAGGGCTCCTCTTATGTTTTGTGCTCCTTTCTCCTACAGGTATCACCAACTGTGAATTTCACACTGGTAGAGCAGAGAAGATTTTGCCACAGCTGTTAAAGTCAAAGGAAGATGGGCAGTTAACTGTTGCCGTGGTGAACCCAGCCCGTGCTGGATTGCGTAAGGAGGGTTGGCTACTTAGATGTTTCTCATGCCTGCTGGCTCTGGCTCCTCATTCCCAGCCCAGGCTAAGGGGCTGCAGTGGGATAGTCCTGAATCAGCTTCTCAATTTCTGATCAGTCCTTATTGCTGGTCATTGAGGAATTTGGAACAACAGGGACCACAATAGGTTGGTTGGTAAAAAGGTATTTATTCCTTCAGATCACCAAGTGGTTCAAACCATTCGAAACTGCAAGGCCATCCGCACTCTAGTTTTTGTTTCCTGCAAGCCCCATGGTGAAGCTACAAGGAACTTCATTGAGTGAGTCTTGACTTCTTTTCAAAATTATTTTTCCATAGGCCGGGGATATAGCTCAAGTTGATAGAATACTTACCTAGTGTGCACGAGGCCCTCGGTTTGATCCCCGGCACTGCATAAACCAAGAATGATGATACATGCCTTTAATCCCAACACTCAGGAGGTGGAAGCAGGAGGATCAGAAGTCCAGGGTCATCATCAGCTTCTTAGCAAGTTCAGAGACCTGCCTGGATACATGAGAACCTGTTCCAAAAAGCAAACCAGCCCCCAAATTATTTTTCCAAATACCAAAGTAATCCATTATTCTTGTATACAATTTGGAAAATGTAGAGAAACATAAAGAAAAGGAAAGAAAACAATATACTGCTTTCAGGAGTTAGTTATTGTAGCTGGAGAGATGGCTTAGTGGTTAAACTCTTGCTTGTGAAGCCTAAGGACTCTGGTTCGAGGCTCGATTCTCCAGGACCCATGTAAGCCAGATACACAAGAGACACACACGTCTGGAGTTCGTTTGCAGTGGCTAAAGGCCCTGGTGTGCCCATTCTCTCTCTCTACCTGCTTATTTCTGTATCGCTCTCTCTCTCTCTTTTTCAAATAAATAAATAAATAATAAAATATTAAAAAAAGAGAGTTAGTTATTGGACCCTGTCTCAGGTAAGACAAGTCAGGTATTCACTTTGGGCACAAAATTTTAAGAAGGTACAAAATTTCAATGATTTAAGATAAAATTTAATGCAGTTTTTTAGAAAATCAAAACCCTCCAAAATTATGATGAACAAATATTTAAAAAATTAAAAAGTGGACTCTGATTAACTTTTAAAATATTAGACATATGAGAGAATATGTGATGCTTGTCTATATTTGTCTGGCTTATTTCATGTAACGTAATGTTGTCTACTTCCATCATTTTGCTGTAAATCATAGGCTGTCATTCTGTTTATGGCTGAATAATAATCTATTCTGTCTCTACCACATTTTCTTATGCATTCATTCACTGATAGAAATCTTGTCATTGTTACTGTCAATAGTGTCGCAAGAAACGTGTGTAATATCTCTTTGATACACTAACTTAAAAATATTTTATTTATTTGAGAGAGAGAGAGAGAAAGAGGTAGATAACGAATGGGCTCTCCAGGGCCTCCAACTACTGCAAACAAACTCCAGATACATGTGCCATCTTGTGCATCTGGCTTACGTAGGTATCAGAAAATTGAACCTGGGTCTTTAGGCTTTGCAGGCAATTTCCCTAACTGCTGAGCCATCAAACGCCTTAACTGCTGAGCTGTCTCTCCAGCCCCACATTTTAGTGGTATTTTGATTAAGTTCCTTGAGGTTCTTATGTATCCTAGTTACTACTTCTTTGTCAGGTGAATAGTTTATTAGTATTTTCTCCTAGCCCATAAGTTGTCTCTTTACTGTTGGTTATTTCCTTTGCTGCACAGAGGGGTGTTGCTAGGGAAGGGGGAGGGTAGTGGAGGGTTGGCTCATGGGGTGCCAAACACAGTTATCTATAATAATAAGTTTGTCTTATAATGCACAGTGGGGTGATTATAGATTACAACAAACTATTATATATTTTATGAATAATTAGAAGAAAGGAACTCAAACACTCTAAATACAAAGTAATGATGAGATGAAAATTTTAAATATATATAAAGTAGTGTTAGAAGAAAAAAAAATAAAATAGGTAAGTAAACCTAATCAAGAACATAAAGGAGGGGGTGGGAAGATCCCAGAAATTAATCAGATTAGTAACCATGGAAACAATGAGAAAGTTGTCAGAGAGCTCCCACCCAAGCCAGGCATGGTAGTGTACAATTGTAATTGTAACACTCCAGAGGCTGAGTCAGGAGGTCAGCCTTGAGTTCAAGGCCAGGCTGGACTATGTAGTTACTTTGAGGCCAGCCTGGGCTATATAGAAAGGACTTTTCTCATAAAGTCCCAAAAGAAAGTTTCCACCCCAAATAAAAACATCAGTCTTAAATATTCTCACAGTCTTATTTGCTTGTCTACTTCTTCATAATCACTTTTCTATTTTTATTATAAAGTTTTAAAATACTTTTGAATATGTGGTAAAGTGTCATTTTTATTGTTTTTTTTTTTTCCTTTTGTTTTTTTTTTTTTTCTTCAAGGTAGCGTCTCACTCTAGCCCAGGCTGACCTGGAATTCACCCTGTATTCTCAGGGTGGCCTCGAACTCACGGTGATCCTCCTACCTCTGTCTCCCGAATGCTGGGATTAAAGGCATGCGCCACCATGCCTGGCTTTTTGTTGTTTTTTCAAGGTAGGATTTCACTCTAGCCCAGGCTGACCTGGTCTTCACTATGTAGTCTCAGGATGGCCTTCTTCCTTTCTTTCATAATCTCCTTTCTATTTTTTTTTGAGACAGGCTGTCACTCTAGCCCATGATATCCTGAACTCACTATGTTGTCAAAGCCTTGAGCTTATGGTGGTCCATCTGCCTCAGCCTCCCAAGTGTTGGGATTACATGCATGAGCCACTATGCTCAGCCATCCTCCCTTTCTATTTATTTTTAAAGATTTATTTTTATTAATTTATTTATTATAGACAGAGGGAGAGAGAGATAGAGAGTAAGTAAGAATGGGCATGCCAGGGCCTTCAGCTGCTGCATATGAACTCCAGATGCATGGTCCATGTTGTGCTTCTGGCTTACGTGGGTCCTGGGGAATGGATCCTTTGGTTTTGCAGGCAAGTGCCTTAACTGCTAAGCCAAGTCTTCAGCCCTTAACTGCATTTTTGAATTAATATTCTCAGCTTACAGCAGTTTTGTTGAGCTATAATCCTATTGTAAGTTAACGTCATCCAATGAAGAAGATAGGTAAGAAAAGACAGTTATATGAACTATGAAGAGGAATGGATATGAGAGGAACACCTGACTGCTGTGTGACTTTTGAGGAAGGGATTATATTTTAAGTTACCGTGTTCCTGTAGGTTCTTCTTTTGTTTCTGTTCTTTTTTGACAGGCTGTGCTGTCCTCCAAATCCAGCTAAGAAGCTTCTAGGAGAACCCTTTGTCCTGAGACGAGCTGTACCTGTGGATTTGTTTCCTCACACCCCGCACTGTGAGCTGGTGCTCCTCTTCACTCGCTAAGCTGCCTCTGGAAGACTGTAGGCTGCTGGTTAAGGCTGAACTTTCAGAAGCTTCCAGGTTTGCCATGTGGCTACATTGCAGACCCCAGAAGTATGACTAGGGAAACCAGTCTTTGGGTTGTGAGTAGGAAGAATATAGAAGGGCTCCTGTCAGAACAACATTGAACCTTAGCACATGTGCCTAATGGTGACCACTACTAACCCTTGGACCTAGATTTGCACTACTTTGTTTTGCTGTCCCACATAGGGACAAGAGGGTACCAACACATGGTGTATCCATACAAAATATGTTCTTAGTAAAGAGAATAAAGGAAAAAAAAAGCCAGGCATGGTGGTGCACACCTTTAATCCCAGCACTTGGGAGGCAAAGGTAGGAGGATTGCCATGAGTTCAAGGCCACCCTGAGACTACATAGTGAGTTCCAGGTCAGCCTGAGCTAGAGTGAGACTCTACCTTGAAAAACCAAAAAAAAAAAAAACCATCTCTTATGAGTGTTAGAGGTAGGAGACATAGCACACTATGCAAATCCTCATAGGGAAGATACCAGGGTGATCTGGAGGCATAATGCAGGCATAAGAGGAAGATTTGGGGCATGCTTTTTATTGTGGATTCTTCAGGAATGTTAGGGAAATCCCACAGTTTATGATTGACTAGTTTGACCAGTTTTGGCAGACTTCCAGCCATAGGGTTGGTCTCTAGTTGTCTGGTATCTGGCCTTGGGATGATTAAGGTAGAGCAGTATTACCTTCTGGGCTATGGCGTAGTTAGAGCAGTTAGACCTGAATCACTTGTTTTGTCTATGAAAGGCATTGCTCTAGTTTGGATCTAGGATGATCCCCAAAGGCCTCAGTGTCAAACAAAGGTTTGTTCCAGCCTGTGGTCCTATAGGGAAGGAGGTGAAACCTATTTGAAGGAACTTAGTCTGTTGAGGGTATACTGTTGAAGGGGATATTGGGATCCTGACCTTTCCTTCTTTCTCTGTTTACTTCCTAGCCACAGTGAGGTGATCAGCTTTTCTTTACCATTTACTCCCTGCTATGCTGTTCTGTCTTGCAGCAGAACCAACAGCAATGGGGCTAAGTGGTCACAGACTGAATATATGAGCCAAAATAAATTATTCTTCAAGTTGTCTATCATGCATTTTGTTACAGTGAAGGAAAGCTGAACGGCATATGTATCTTCGGGCAAAGCCCTTGCTAGCTGTAAGAATTGGTTAGCTCTAGGGTGGGCAGAATCATTTCAGCCAGAAAGGTTTTTCAAGATTTCAAAACAGCAGAGTATACAGAAATATACACACTTGGTTGGGGAGATGGCCCAGCAGTTACAGATGCACAAAGTGGTGCATATATCTGGAATTCATTTGCAGTGGCAGGAGGCCCTGCCATATCCATTCTCCTTTCCCTCAAATAAATAAGTAAATTAATTAAATAAGTAAGTAAATGTAAAATATAAAGACATATACTACATAGTATAATAGATAGCCTTTTAAAAGCACTAGATGAGATTTGAGCACGGTGGTTCATGTGTATCATCCTAGTGCTTGGAAAACTAAGGTCAGAAGTTTGCTGTGAGATCAAAGCCAGCCTAGGTTACAGAATGAGTCCTTGTGTCAAAATTAAAAAAAAAAAAAAGATTAGAAGGAAGTAATCTAAACTGGTGGAGGTGTTGGCTTGTAGTAGTCATCTAAACCCTTTCTCATAATATTTGGTTTTTGCTGTAAAAAATAGTTAACTGGGTTGGAGAGATGGCTTAGCAGTTAAGGCGCCAGCCTGCTAAGCCTAAGAACCTGGTTCCAATCTCCAGGTCCCACGTTTAGCCAGATGCAAAGTGATGCAAGGGCGCAATGCCGCACTTGCCCACAAGGGGGCGCACACATCTGGATTTTGTTCGCAGCATCTGAGAGACTGCTGGCGCTCCATTCTCTATCTGTCTCCCTCTCCCTCTCTGTCTGTCTCTCTCTATGTGTCTCTCCAAAAATAAAAATAAAAATAAATAGTTAACTGCTTAAAAATACTGTATTCAGAGTTCGAGGCCACCCTGAGACTACATAGTTAATTCCAGGTCAGCCTGGACCAGAGTGAGACCCTACCTTGCAAAACCAAAAAAAAAAAAATACTGTATTCAAGAAGTATTGTCCATGATTTCCAAACATTTGTGTACAATTTACATACGGAAATATTGGAAATGAAAAAAAAGAACAGATGGCTTTTTGTACATGTACCTCCATGACACAGCCATTCACCTAGCATTTAAAAAATATTTTCATTTATTTATTTGCAAGCAGGGAGAGATAGAGAGAAGAGAGATTGACAGAAAGTATGGGTGCACCAGGACCTCCAGCTGCTGCAAACAAACTTGAGATACATATGCCACTTTTGTATATCTGGCTTTATGTGGGTACTGGGGAATTGAACCTGGGTCATTAGGCTTAGTAGGCAAGCACCTTAACCACTGAACAATCTCTCCAGCCCTGCCCCCTTTTTTTGAGACATCATCTTGTTATGTATCACTACCTGGCCTGGTACTTACAATGTAGCCCAGACTGGCTTTGAACTCACAGAAATCCTGCCTCAGCCTCTCTAGTCCTGGGCTTATAGGTGCATTCCTTCTTACTCAGCTCATGTAATGGGATCTTATCTTTTTAACCAAGTTGAAGTTCATTATGAAAGGTTTTAATATAAATTTGAGCATGGCCATTGTTATGAGAGAGGTAAAGAGACATGTAAGAGAACAGTGGTGCTTGTTCTATAATAGGCTGGGCTTCTCAAGAAAGAAACTTTTTTGTTCCAGGATGACCTGGATTCACTATGTAGTCTCAGGCTCGGCTCAAACTCACAGTGATCCTCCTACCTCAGCCTCCCAAGTGCTGGGATTAAAGGCATGTGCCACCATGCCTGACTGAAAGGAACCTTTTTTAGAGCCAGTCTTGCTTTGTAGCTCAGGCTACCTGCACCCTTTAGATCTTCCTTCCTCTGTCTCCCCAGTGCTGGGATTACAGGTATGTAAGCACATGGCCATCTTGGTGTTATATCTTTAGTATCATTTTTATAACTTAAAATCACTTGACGGGCTGGAGATGTAGCTCAGTTGCTAGACTGCTTGCCTAGCATGAAGGAAGCCCTAGATTTGACCCTCAGTGCTGCATCAAATTGCATGGTAGAAGCTCATGCCTGAAATACTAGTACTCTGGAGATAGAGGCAGGAGGGGCAGAAGTTCAGGGCCATCCTTGACTACATACAAGTTGGAAGCCAACCTGGGCTACCTGAATCCTTATCTCAAAAAAAAAAAAAAAAAAGCAAAAGTAAAATTTCCTTTCTTTTGTTCTCCACACCATTCAATGGCAAAACCATTCACCAGTTACTTAAGCCAGAAACTGTAGTTCTTTTTCTGATTCCCGTGTCTAACTAACTGTGTACAAGGTATATTCTACTTGGACTTATAGACACTCCATTCAGTATATCTACTATTGAATGTCTTACTGTCCCCCAAACTTGTTTGTCCTCTATTCTCAGTCTTGATGACACATGCAGCCACCTGAGCCACAAGTCTAGCAATGATGTCTCAGTCATCCTGTGCTATTACCCTCATCCAGTTTATCACCAAATTGCTATCCTGGCAGACCACCATCATCTCTTATCCTATTATTACTGCAAAATTCATCTTCTCTATGAATACTGCTTTTGTTCCCCCTTCATTCCATTTCCCTAAGCCTGACTGATGTTTCCAAAATGCAAATTTCATTGTTTTGCCTTTGCTGAATATCTATCTGTCCCTGGCCTTTTTTTTCTCTTTTCTTTTTGTTTTTTCGAGGAAGGGTCTCACTCTAGTCCAGGCTGACCTGGAATTCACTATGTATTCTCAGAGTGGCCTTGAACTCCTGACGATCCTCCTACCTCTGCCTCCCGAGTGCTGGGATTAAAAGCGTGCACCATCATGCCCTGCTCATCCCTGGATTCTTATTGCCTTTAAAAATCTCAAATTCTTGATGAAGCTTAAAGCCATTTCATAATCTGGGGACTTTCCTTCCTGTAAACGTATTGAATTCCTTTCTCTGAAAAGGACAGTTTTCTTCCATTCTGGCTATTTTTGCATTTTTGTTGCCTTAGCTTTGAATGTTTTTTCCCTACTTCCTCTGATTAAATCTATTTTTTCTGTTTTTTGTTGTTGTTGTTGTTTTGTTTTGTTTTTGAGGTAGGGTCTCACTCTAGCCCAGGCTGACCTGTGTAGTCTCAGGGTGGCCTGAAACTCATGGTGATCCTCCTACCTCTACCTTCCAAGTGAGGGTATAAGGTATGTGCTACCCTGCCCAGCCTGGGCTTTATTATTTGTTGTATAGACCTTCTTTTCCCTTCCTTCTCCACTCTCCTCTTCCTTTTTTTCACCTCTTCCTCCCTTTGCTTCCCTTCCCCTCTCTCCCCTCTCTCCCTTCCTACCTCCCTCTCTTCCTTTCTTTGCCCTTATTTTTTTAAAGTTTTTCTTGGTCATTTTTTTGTGTGTATGTATGTGTCGGTTTATGCAGGTGCAAATGTGTGTGTGGGCATACATGGGAAGATCAGAGGACAACCTCTGGTATTGTTCTTGTTCCTCTTAAGCATTGCACACTTTTTTTTTAAATTGGTGTGTGTATGTGTGCATGTGTCAGCATATGTGTGGGTATATGTGTGTATATGTGGAGGACATTGGTCCACTTCCTTTGAGACAGGGTCTTCACTGGTTGGAGCTTTCCAATTAGGCTAGGCTGACTGACCACCAGGTCCCAGGAATCCTCCTGTATCTACTTTTTCTGCACTGGGATTACAGGTAACATGTTGCCACACCATATATATATCTATATATCTGGTTTTTTGAGGTGTGACAGATGAATACACCTCCTTCTTGCCCCTTGTTAGTTCACTATATTCCTCTACACTTTTGTTTTCACTTTCATGTCATATATATATATATATATATATATATATATATATATATATATATGTGTGTGTGTGTGTGTGTGTGTGTGTGTGTGTGTGTGTGTGTATGAAACAGAAGGGACAGGAAGATAGCTCAGCTGATAAAGTGCTTGTCTTGAAAGCATGAGGGCCCAAATTTGATTGATTCCCCAGTACCCATGTAAAATGCAGGACATGGTGATGTGTACTTGTATCCCAGTACTAGAAGGCAGGATCAGAAGACAGGAGGATCACTTGAGCTTGTTGGTGAGCTAGTCTAGCTTAATTGTTGAGCTCCAGGCCAATAAAAGACCCTGTCTCAAAAAGATGGACAGCATTCCTGAGGAATCCCAAGGTTGTCCTGTGACCTTCACACACACGTACACATGCATACACACCTGTGCACACATGTATGTGTGGCCATACATGTATGTGCACCCACCCACATATGAACACACATACACATGTGCATGCACACCATATACACATACATACAAAAAAGGACATTTTCATAAAAGTATATATTGTGGTGGTGTCAGACATGCCCCACCATGTCCTCTTCCTCTCCTCTTCCCACCCTCATCATTCCTACACATTTTTGCTTCTGTTTTCATCTCATACATACATACATACATAATTTCATACCTTGCTATCTACAAGGGTCATAGATGAGAACCACACAATCAAATTCCAAAAAAAGGAAAAACAATTATAGCCGGGTGTGGTAGCACACGCCTTTAATCCCAGCACTTGGGGGGCAGAGGTAGGAGGATCGCCATGAGTTTAGGCCACCCTGAGACTACAGAGTGAATTCCAGGTCAGCCTGGGCTAGAGTAAGACCCTACCTCGAAAAACAAACAAACAAACAAAATTACAAAATATCTCAGTGTTTTAAGGGCATTTACAAGTTTGTGGTGGGCTATATCAATAGGTTGGACGCGTCTGCAAACATTTATTTTTCCATTCCTTCTGCAGTTGCTTTGATGGGTGTGGTAGAGATAGAGCTTAGACACTATTTATTGCTGGTAATTCTAGAGAAGTCATAAAATTAGGTCCTCATATGCTTGAAGGCAAGTGATATCGCTTTAATTAAAGTAGAACAATTGCTTTAAGAGTTTGTTTTCCATTGATTTCTTGTCTTCCAGAACCGGCTGCTTCTCCTTAGGTTCATTTTACCTTGTGTGTGTATGGTGGGGTGTGGTTGGGTGGGAGCTCACATGCTAGGATATGCATATGGAGGTCAGAGGAAAATGTCGAGTATTGGTCTTCATCCTCTACCCTGTTTGAGGAAGGATCTGTCACCACTGCATTTTCCAGGCTAGCTGGCCTGTGAAGTTATAAATGCTACATTACAGCATCCAGCTTTTTAGTGGGGATTTGAACTCAGGTATTCTTGCTTGCAGATCAAGTGCTTTATCCACCAAGGCATGTCCCCAGATCCATACTCAGGCTCATTATAAACTTAACAAACCTGGGTGTAGTGGTGTGAGGATGTGATCCCAGCATTGAAGAATTCGAGGCAGGAGGATACTGAGTTTGAGGCCAACTTGCGTTACATAGAGAGACCTGTCTCAACAAATAAGTTGCTGAGTAAACCAGGTGTGGTAGGCACACACCTATAATCTCAGCTACTTGGGAGTTTGAGGCAGGAGGATCTCAAATTTGAGGACAGTCTGGGCAATTTATCAAGTTCCTATCTAAAAAATATATATATATTAAAACTGCTGGACCACCAAAAGCCAGTTTGCCATTGCTCCTTTTTTTGTGTGTTTTTTTGAGGTAGGGTCTTGCTCTAGCCCAGGCTGACTTGGAATTCTCTTTGTAGTCTCAGGGTTGCCTTGAACTCTCGGTGATCCTCCTACCTCTGCCTCCCAAGTGCTGGGATTAAAGGTGTGCACCACCACGCCCCGCTGATTGCTCCTTCTTTTGAGACAGGATGTACTGCGGTCTGACCTGGAGCTCACAGGAATCCTGTCTTGGCCTCCCTAGTGCTGGGATTATAGGTGTGAGTCACCTCTCTGTTTTTGCCATTGCTCTTGGATTTGGAGTTTCACCTACTACAGATGTTCCCAGTCATTTCTGCACATTGAAATCACCTGTGGTACGTTAAAAAGTCTATAAAGCCAGGAGTGTTGGCGTATACCTTTAAAACCTGCACAGGTAGGAGGATTACTGTGAGTTTAAGGATAGCTTGGGACTACAGAGTGAGATCCAGGTCAGCCTGAGCTAGAGTTAGACCCTGCCTTGAAAAAACTTGGAAAATAAAAAGGCTCAGGCTGGAGAGATGGCTCAGTGGTTAAGGCGTTTGCCTACAAAGCCAAAAGATCCCGAATCGACTCTCCAGGACCCACATAAGCCAGATGAACAAGGGCGTGCATGCATCTGGAGTTTGTTTGCAGTGGCTGGAGGCCCTGGCGTGCCCATTCTCTCTCACTCTGTCTCTCTCTGCCTCTTTCTCTCAAATAAATAAATAAATAAATAAATAAATAAATAAATAAATAAAAAAAATATATTTTTAGAAAGTCTCCAAGTTCCTAGGACTTGAGCTCGATATTCTGATTTAATTCTCCTATGACGTGGTTCTAGTATCTGAATCTGAATCATTTTCACTATCTCCAAGATGATTTTTTTTAATTTTTATTTATTATTACAGACAAAGAAAGGAAGAAAAAGAGAGAAAAAGAATGGGTGTGCCAGGGCCTCCAGCCACTGCAAACAAACTCTAGATACATGTGCTACCATGTGCATCTGGCTTACGTGGGTCCTGGGGAATCAAGCCTTGAACTGGGGTCCTTCACAGGCAAGCACTTAACTGCTAAGCCATCTGTCCAACCCCGCCAAGATGATTTTGATCAACATTCACAATTGTGATACTTTGGAGAGGACAATGGTTCCCAAACTTGTCTGCACCATAAACTCCTCCAGTGATTTATTTTTTCCTTCTCCCAAAGCTTAGGCCACACCCAGACTAATTAAATCATCACCATCTCTGGGATTGTAATATAGGCATTGATGGGTCACTTGTAGCCAGCGCTGCAAACCCCCGGGTTAGAGTATTTGATAATGACACTTGATTGTCTTCAGGCAGAAGAGGGAAAGAGAATGATTGTCACTTGCTGAGATTTAAGTCTTCCAACCTTTCACCTTTAAGCTCCTATTGCAATTTATAACTTACAGGATCAGTAGTCATTTTTATCTGAGGAATATAACTCAAACTTGCATGCCTGTAAAGTGCAGTCGTCGACCACTGGAAGTGCCCATCATAGAGTTTGCCAATTAAGCCAAGTACAAAAGGACACTTGAAATGGAATATAATGATTATTTCGGAGCCCTAAAAATGTATGTGTGTATGTATATGTGTGTGTGTGTATGTATGTATGTATGTATGTGTGTGTGTGTGTGTGTGTGTGAATATATATATATATATGTATATATATATATTCACATTCTATTTCTCAATATTTTTCCTTATGTCATGACATCTTAGCTGTGTGTATGGCATTACTATACCTCTGTCCCTGAACTACATAATGGAGGAAAGTGTAAACATCCTGACAATCATTCCTAACAATTAGGGATCCTAAGATATTTAGAGGGCAAGGTCTTTGTTCTGAGGACCTAAAATAGGGGAATTTTATTTGTTCACACATATGCTTGAGAGAGAGGAAAATGGATATGCAAGGACCGTTTGCCTCTGCAAAACTATAGATGCATGTGCCACTTTATGTATTTGGTTTTACAGGGGATCTGGTAAACTGAGCCACAGGCTGTCATGCTGTGGAATGCTATATCGACTTAGCTACTTAGTAGTATTATCTCCTCGTACTGGACTTACAAGGCCTAACTATTGTGCTTCTAACATCTAACGCAGTGTCTGAAATGTGCAGGGTACTCAGAGAGGCAATTAAGTATCCAGGCTAAGAAAAGCAGCTTTGGAATCAGGCTGAACTGGATTTGAATCCTGTCTCTATCACTTACATACTCTGTGACACTGGGCAAGTTACTGAACCTCTTCAACACTCTGTTCCTTCTCTCCCTGTGAAATAAAGAGTAATAATAGCACATATGGAGATGCCATCCCTATAAACCTACTGTCAGTTAAAAATGCATTTAATCTACCTAACCTAACAAACACCTAGAACAGCTCTTTATTTTTGTGATCACATGGCTAACTGGGAAGTGCTTAGCATTGCTAAAGACTATGGTACTGCATATGACTAACATAGGTAAAGATCTGTGGTGGCTTGAATGTAAAATGCCTCATGTATTTGAATACTTAATCTCCAGCTGGTGGCACTGTTTGGGAAGGCTGTGGAACCTTTAGGAAGTGGAACCTTTGGGTAAGTGTGTCACTGGGTACAGGCCTTGAGGTGGTACAGTCCAAACCCACTTTCTGCTCTAGCTCTTGCTCTTTGCTCCCTGTTGATGCTGATGATGTGATGCCATCTGTCTGCTCCTGTCGTGCTTTCCTCACCATGGTGAAACTTCCCCTTGAAACTGTAAGCTGATATCAATGTTCTTCTGGTTGGCTATTTTGTCCCAGCAACCAGAAAGTAACTGACACAAGGTCTAAACTACAAAATCTGTTTTCTCTTGAATGCATATAACTTTTTTACCATCATAAAGTCGAGAGATTGGAAATTGATACTTAATTTCAGGCAAAAAATATCAGCATTTGAAAAAGCCCCTTCCCTGTTAATGTGGGTGTTTCTTGGCAGTTATGTTATAGTTAAACATGACAGCTTCTAATGAAAAGTTTAAATCCAAAATAAGGCCGGGCGTTGTGGCGCATGCCTTTAATCCCAGCACTTGGGAGGCAGAGGTAGGAGGATCACCGTGAGTTTGAGGCCACCCTGAGAGTGCATAGTGAATTCCAGGTCAGCCTGGACCAGAGTGAGACCCTACCTCAAAAACAAAAAAAAAAAAAAAAAAAAAGATAAAAGTTGACTAACTCTACTACTTATGACAAGGTGACAATATGGGTATCAATGTTTTTACAAATAAAGATCTTCTAGCAGTCTACCAAAAATAAGTTCCTTTTAATATGTGAGTGTCGTTCACATAGCAGTCTGACTTAGGTCCAATGTGAGTTTCTGTGAACTCTCATCACGGAATGTTTGGTTGCCTTGGGATTGGGAAGACACTTCTCATTACAGTGCAAAATTTGGAAGAGCAGTTATATTCTAGTAGCTTCACTGAATATAGGTGGGGAGAGTGAGAGAAGAACAGTTCAGCCCACCTGCCCCCTTGTCATTCAGCTCTCTAATCCCCAAATTAAATTATCTGTGGTGTTACCTAAAGGGCAGGCATAACCTAATGCAAGGAGCATAACAATTTTCCTTTTTTGTAATGTAGGTATTTTTTTTTGGTGTGTGTATGTAGTATGTGTGGTGGTTGGGGGTATGTGAGATCTATGATGTATGTATGCAGATGTGCTTGCAGGAGTGGAGAGGCCAGAGGATACTGTACGGTTTCCTTCCCCTATTGCTTATCCATGTTATTTTCTTGCATGTAGAGCTGTGGATTTTCACCAGTTTCTGCCCCCCCCCACGACTGGGGTTACAGGCCCTCTCAGGCCCTCATGCTTGTAGCTCTTACCTGCTGAGCCATCTCCCCATCCCCAGCCCATTTTTTCCTTAAAATGGTGTGATTACAAACATGTTGGAAGCCAAATATGGATGTGCATGCCCCCTATCACAGCAGGAGGCAGGAGGAGCATGAGTTCCAGCCTAGTCTGGGCTAATAGTGAGACTCTGTCTGGGAAACAAAACAATAGTAATAACAAAAGCATATTGGAGAATAGTGCCCATTGTTAAATAAAATTGAAAGCAGAGCTCTAACCTAGTTCAATTGAGAAGTGCTGCCACAGATTTCAAGTGAAATATCCTTTATGAACTCTGGCCTCACCCAGCAGGCGAAACTTAGGTTAGAAGCCAATAGCAAGGCTTGCCTAGCAGAGAAATTCCTTAATTTTATAATCTTTTTAAGTGGAGGGGTCTCTAGAGATAAAGCCTTGCTACTGGACAGATAGGTTGCTAGCGTTAGTGACTAAGAAAAGGCACAACATAGGTTGTAAGGTTGTAAGTCAGGGCTTGGGCTGGTCCTGCTATACAGCTCAGCTTGCCTGCGTTCTCTCTTGTTATACCTGGAGTGAGAAGGAACCATTGAGGGCTGTGACTAGAGCACCCACATCTGTCTTCTTCAAGGAGCAGTGCCTATCACCTGACACTCGTTATTTTCTTAAATTATTTAAAGATGAACTCTTATATATATGCTTTACATAGTTGTAATCAGCAGGCTCTTTCCCTAGTTTGTTGTTTTCACTTAACATTATTTCATATTCTGGTTTCCACCCACACAGGGGACACAATTGCCATGCTTAATGGCTGTGTAACATTCCATTGTAGAGAATAGCATGCCAGTTCTTAGGACTGGGTGTATTTTCCTGAGCAGACCTAAAGGCCTGCTGTTTCTTAGCACTAGAGATCTATTTTAGTTCCTGGAAGTGGCGACTAGCACGAGCGTGGGATCGTGTGGGATTCTTGAGTCATCAGCACACAGCACAGTCTTGAGTGCTTGATTAAACTGCTCTGCCCACCATTCCACAGCAGGGCCTCTCCAGGCACCTCCTGGGCACAGAGGTCGAAGTACAAATAACCTGACTCCCACAAACTCTGACCCAGGTCTGATATTAAACCCATGCCTTCTGCAGGAGCTATCTGCTGCTTTCTTCCTTGCCCCGGATAATGATGCCACCTGTGTCTTACACAGAACCTGAAGTGAGAGAAAAAATGGCAAGGGGGGTGAGAGGAATAAGGTACAAGGCAGGAATGCCATGACTATTGTTCTAGGTGCATCTCTGAAAATGAAGTGGGCTGAAGGGACCATTTGAAGTCCTGAAGAGTTGGGTGACATCTCTCATTCTCTATATTCCTTCCTGTCCAAAATCCCAAGATTTGGTCCTCTGATGAAGGATTGGGTAAAGAAACAGTGAATTCAGATTTGACCCCTAACCCAGGAATAGCCAATGGTATGTTCTGGTTATAACATTAGTTGGCAGAGTTCATTATTATGTCTGGTCAGCAGCAGAGTGGTTTGAAGAGATTGCTGGGAAGGAACAATCATGTTGAAAGCAGCATAAGTGGTGTAGCTTAATTGGGCACACTGAAATCTCTGGGGAATTTATAGCTAGGTTAGATCCTATTGGTTTTCATGTTCCAGCACTTAATTATCACTGCTCTTTATTTTAGCCATGGCTCTTTCCTAACCTTTATTATGTGCTTACTTTATGATGGGTTCTACAGATCACAGACTGCCTTAGCAGCCCAGCTGGCAAGGTACTTTACTACTGGTGGGCAGAAACAACGTGTATATGATTAGTAGAGACTGGACTGCAGGAACTTAAAACCAGAGCAGATGGGCTGGAGAGAGGGCTTAGCAGTTAAGGCGCCTGCCTGCTAAGCTTAAGAACACTGGTTCCAATCTCCAGCGTTTCCAATCTCCAGGTCCCACGTTTAGCCAGATGCAAAGTGACGCAATGGCGCAATGCCGCACTTGACCAGAAGGGGGCGCACGCATCTGGATTTCGTTCACAGCAGCTGAGAGACTGCTGGCACGCCCATCTCTATCTGTCTCCCTCTCCCCCTCTCTGTCTCTCTCCAAGAAAAATAAATAAATAAAAATAAAAATAAATAAAACCAGATCAGATGATGGCAAATTCTCTAGTCAGGAAGCCAGGTCTGTCTGGAAGAGCAAATGGTTAAGTGTCATGTGGAGATTATTGAATGATGAGTAAAGGTCATATGCTTAAAGGGCCTCTGACAGGATATGATGAGTAATCTTCATTGACAACTTGACTGGATTTAGTTTCACCTAAGAGACACACTTCTAGACATTTCTAGAGAAGTTTAACTGAGGAGGGAAGACCCACCCTGAATTGTAACTGGGGTTTCAGACTGAATAAAAAGGGGGAAAGTGTAGCTGAGCACCGGAATTCATCTCTTTGTTTCCTGACTGTAGAAAAAAATGTGATGAGCTGCCTTGTGCTCTTGCTGTCACAGAGCCACCCTTCTCACCATACCTTCCCCTTCATGATAGACTCTACCCTGAGACTGTGACCTGAATAAAACCCTTTCTTCCTTAAATCACTTTTGTCAGATATTTTGTTACAACACTAAGAAAAGTATCTAATGCACAGGAGTTAGCTCTAAAAGCCCTGCAGGGAGGCCAGTAAAGATAAGTAAAGAGAAACTCCAAAACAGCCATGCACCTTTAAGAAAAAATTGTTCTTTTTGTTCAAGAAATTATTCTTTTTTCTTGAGGTAGGGTCTCGTACTAGCCCAGGCTGGCTGATCACTATTAGTCTCATGCTGAGCTCGAACTCACAGCAACCCTCCTATCTGTGCCTCCTGAGTACTGGGATTAAACGTATGCACCACCACACCCAGCAAAGAGATAAAGAGGATGGGCACATCAGGGCCAATGCACTCCAGATACATGCACCACTTTATGGATCTGGCTTTACATGAGTACTGGGGAACCAAACTTGGGTCGTTAGGCTTTATAGGCAAGCTCCTTAACCACTGAGCCACCTCTCCAGCCCTCAATAAACTATTCCTATCCTGCTTCTTGGCTGCCCCCCCCCAGTAACAAACCAATTTGTAAAACCTTTTTGGCAGAGTTAAGATTCTCAAAGAAGAGAATATGGGAGGTGGTGGTTGTAATTACCCTTGCTTCACCGTGTTCTTTGTCCTTTAGTTCTAAGACATCTGTCTTTGGCTTGCTCTCTATAAGAAAGGGGATGCATTTTAAAGAAAGCTTTTAATTTACTTTGAAAAGTAAAAGTATAGCTTTCTAATGCTCTAACCACCCCTTTCTCCTAAGTCATTACATTACCTAACATTTACTAAACTACTTTCTATGTTTCAGGTACTGTGCTAAACATTTTATGTGGAATATCCTCTTTAAACTTTCAAGCTGGCTTGGGAGGCAGATTACTGTTATTTCTGACTTCATGTTGAGAAGTTGCCAGGTCACCCAGCTTGAGATGGAGTTTGGAAAGTACATTAAGAGCCTCTAGTGGCAAAATTAATCTTCACTCAAAAATTGTATTTTTTTCCTTTACATGAATAAGCATGTGCCAGTTAAATTAGGGTGGTATTCATTTGAAAACTTTTTGTGATTGAAAACACTACATGGAAAAATTTGACTGTCATCCAGGGGCACTTAAACATAACACAAAGTATACTAATTAATGAAAATCATTTAATTTTTTTTTTTGGGTTTTTCGAGGTAGGGTCTCTCTCTGGTCCTGGCTGACCTGGAATTCACTATGTAGTCTCAGGGTGGCCTTGAACTCACAGTGATCCTCCTACCTCTGCCTCCCGAGTGCTGGGATTAAAGGCATGCGCCACCACGCTCAGCTTTCATTTAAAATTTTTTTCTGATTTATTTATTTATTAGAGACAGACAGAGTGAAAGAGAGAGAGAGAGAGAGAGAGAGAGAAAGAGAGTGAGGATGGGCGTGCCAGGATCTCTAGCCACTGCAAACAAACTCTAGACACATGAGCCAACATGTGCATCTGGCTTACGTGGGACCTGGAGAATCGAAACTGGATCCTTAGGCTTTGCAGGCAAGTGCCTTAACCGCTAAGCCATCTCTCCAGCCTGAAAGTAATTTTTTTCTTTAAATCTTGCTTTATTATATATTTTCATATGTTTGAACTGAAAGTAATTTTTAAAAAAATTTAAAATTTATTTGAGAGAGAGAGAGAGAAAGGCAGATAGAGACAGAGAGAATAGGCCTTCAGCTGATGCAATTAAACTCTGGGTGCATGTGTCCCTTGTGCATCTGGCTTACGTGGGTCCTGAGGGTGTCCCTTGTGCATCTGGCTTACGTGGGTCCTGAGGGTGTCCCTTGTGCATCTGGCTTACGTGGGTCCTGGGGAATCAAACCTGGGTCCTTTGTCTTTGCATGCAAGTGCCTTACCCACTAATCCATCTCGCTAGCCTGAAAATCAGTTTTGTTAGAGGATGTTTAACCTGAACTCATTACCCTGCTCATATCTAATTCCCTGCTCTGCTTTTTATATCCTTACCTGGAAAACACTCTTAGGTTTAGTGCCTGTCCTCAAATTCCCCTTCTCCCATCCCGTTCCCTGTTGACTAATCAAAACTGTGGCTTATTGAATTGTGGTCTCCACCTGATAAAACTCTCTCTCTCTCTCTCTCTCTCTCTCTCTCTCTGTGTGTGTGTGTGTGTGTGTGTGTGTGTGTGTGTGTGTGTGTTTTCAAATCCAGGGCTTTGTACATGCTAGGCAAGTATTCTCACTGAGCTACATCCCTAGCCCCAAATCTCTTCTTCAGTAGGGACATTTGGTGCTTCCTGAGGTGAGAAGGTTTGATTGTAGAATTCTCCCGTGATAGCCATCAGACAAATTAGAAGAAATCAGATGGAGTGAGGAGCCTATAAAGACCCAGGGAGGATAAGGTATTTTGTGACAGGTTAGATCATAGCTTGAACATACAGGATAAAGGGATTTGGGGAGCATCTCTGCTTACAACCAGCCATACTGTCTTGAGCATGCCCCTTAACCTGCTAGTATTTCAAGTTCCTTATCAGTATAACATGGGTTAGATGAAAGGTTCTGTAAGGTTCTTCTCAGCTCCATGATGAACAAGCTGAGCTTCAAAGCTATCAATGGCATAAGGTACCCAAGGTGGTTCCCTTGGACATAATAAATAATGAAGCCTTAGGTAAATGTCATATCTTCCAGGTGGGATTGGATGACCGATCATTTTTTTCTGTTTTGTTTTTTCTCTAAGTAGGGTCTCTAGCCGAAGCTGACCTGGAACTCACTCTGTAGTCCCAGGCTGGCCTTGAAATCACGGTGATCCTCCTACCTCTGCCTCCCAAGTATTGGGATTAAAGGTGTGCATGACCACACCTGCCTCCAGACTTACATTTCTATGCAGAGTTTCTAGCTGTCAGAAACCATGGATTGATTGGCTTATATTACTTGGTGAAATGGTATGTAGAGTTTAGAGCATAGGTTGTGGAGTTGGACTTTAAAAACCAGTTCCGAGCTGGGTGTGGTGGAACATGACTTTAAATCCCAGTACTCCGGAGGCTGAGGTAGAGGATTGCTGTGAGTTTTAGGCCAGTCTGAGACTACATAGTGAATTCCAGGTCATGAGACTATATCAAAAGACCAAAAAAAAAAAAAAGAGTTCTGCAGTATGCATGGTGGCTCATACCTATAATTCTAGCACTTAGGAGGCTAGGCTAAATGATTGCCATGAGTTTGATACCTTCCTGGGGATATAGTCACCCTGGGCTAGAGTGAGACCATATCTCAGAAAAAAAAAAAACTAGTTCTGGGACTGGAAAGATGGTTCAGCAGTTAAGACCCTTGCCTGCAAAGCCCAATGCTCCAGGTTCAATTCCCCAGTATTCATGTAAAGCCAGATGCACAAAGTGGTTCATGCATCTGGAGTTGTTTGCAGTGGCTGGAGGCCCTGGCACACCCATTCTCTCTCTCTCATTCTTTCTGTTTGCAAATAAATAAATAATTTTTTAAAAAATGCTAGTTCTTTTACCTCCTAGTAGGTGCCTAGAACCAAATTATCTAACATTTTGAAACATCAGTTTTTGCTTCTGTCAGATGATGATAATAGAACAGACATCATGGGCTTCTGAAGATGAAAGGCAATAATATTCATAAAGCACTTTTTCTAGCATCTGATGGAATGGAAGTGATCAGT
This sequence comes from Orientallactaga sibirica, assembly GCA_036365145.1. Classification (NCBI taxonomy): domain Eukaryota; kingdom Metazoa; phylum Chordata; class Mammalia; order Rodentia; family Dipodidae; genus Orientallactaga; species Orientallactaga sibirica. The sequence goes on from JAEOAD010001221.1 coordinate 887,458, forward strand.
CAACCACCTCTGCTAGTATTGTGGATGTGCTTATTGATATTAAAGGAATTCTTGTGTGGACATAGACATACTTTGACATGTTTTTTTCCTAGCTCTATCTTTCTCTTTCTGGAGGGAGTTTGAGAGAGGCATGAGTGGATCTTTCTGGCCTAAAGTATCTCTGCTCAGACAGGTTTGGATCCAAATCCCTGCTCTGCTTTTTGAGAGTCTTCTCATCTGCAAAATGCAGTTAGATATAATGCATGCTCCCAATGGTTATTGTGAATAAAACCATAGACCAAAAGAACTTAGCACTGTGCCTGGTATCTAGAGGCACTCAATGCATGTGAGCTGTGGTAAAAATTGAACTGGTAGGGCTGGAGAAATGGCTTAGTAGTTAAGGCTGGAAGCCCTGGTGTGCCAGTTTGTTTATTCTCTCTCTCTCTCTCTCTCTCTGTCTCTCTCTGTCATAAAAAATACAAAAAAATAATTTAATTGTACTAGTAGCAATAGTGAAGAACCACCCCCACACTGCTACCATACCACCCTGGGGGTGGAGGAGGCCACGTACTCAGGTGTTAAGAGGCAGCAGTTGCTTTACCTTAAAGGGCAGTGAAGCACTTGTTGGGCTTCCCAGAAAGTGGTTACAATGTTAAAAGTCTTATTTTTAAAGAAGTGTGACTACAAATGATTCAGTAGAGCACAATTCTTATTTATTTTGCCAGTCCCTTTATACCTGAGAACCTTAAAGTAAAAAGATGTGATTTTAAAGTAACCCTGTAATTCTAAGGCTCGATTTAATTTGTTTATGATATCCATATGCTTTTTCAGAAGCATCTTAGCACTGGTGTAAATTCTCTGTCCTTTGCTGAGGTATGTGGCACCTAATTTCCCGAGCCTTTCAGTGAGTAAAGGATGAATTTGCTGTCTACCACCCAGATGTCCAGGAACAATGTTGGTTCTCAGGGATTGATGTTTGGATAGGTGAACTAATATGGCTAGTATGTGAGCTGTAGAGGCATTATCAAATAGCAGTTAAAGACTGAATGTTCCTGCTGGTTTTGGAGATGAGCCATTTGCTGAGAGAGTAGATGGTTCTTTTTGTTTTCCTTTCATTTTCTCTTTGGTCGTCAGTTCAGTCTAATCAGAGAGAAACAAGAGCCAGTCATTTATAAGTGAAGCCAAGTGCAAAGTTTCTATTCTCTCCCAAACTACTTTAAGTAGGAGCTGACTAGTTTCCAAGGCATCCCAAAGGCACCCATCATCTGTCTCCACCTCCTGATTTCATAGACTCTTGGTCTCTCCCCTTCATTTAAGGAGTACTAACCATATGACTTGGAGTCTCTTCCTTGTGGATATTCCATCTTCCAGTAACATTTCTTTCATGTCCCAGGCATCAACTCTCTTTTTTGGCCTGTGGGCTGGGGTTATAGAAATGAAAGTGATTTTGGGGCTGGAGAGGTGGCTTAGCAGTTAAATGCTTGCCTATGAAGCCTAAGGACCCCAGTTCGAGGCTCGATTCTCCAGGACCCACGTAAGCTAGATGCACAAGGGGGTGCATGCATCTGGAGTTCATTTGCAGTGGCTGGAGGCCCTGGCGCACCCATTCTCTTTCTCTCTCTCTACCTGCCTATTTCTGTATCTCTCTCTCTCAAATAAATAAATAAATAATAAAATATTTTAAAAAAAAAGAAAGTGATTTTGTTTTTTGGGTAAAGATTTAGGGGTAGTTGCTTGATATCTAAAAAGGTACACTCTTTTCTACCAGATTCCTCCTAATCTCATCCTTACCCCTTTCCCATGCCTGTGCCTATTTTCTCCTTAATAGCTTTGGTAAAGTACATGCCCCTGCATTTAGGCATAGTGGCCAGGCCTGACCTGATATTATGATATTGGTGGTTGACAATCTTGTTTTTTTTTTTAATTTTATTTATTCTTATGTATATTATTCTGGTTTTACATTCATAGTGGTGACTCCATTATCCTCCTCCCTGTCCTCCCTCTTCCATAGGGACCCTCATCAATGGGGAATGTGGTTCACACATTGTGGGGGTAGTCAGGAGCTATGGGGGATAGGCCAAGTCTCTGTGCATAATGCCCCAACTTGTGGCTCTAACATTCTTTCCACCCCCCCTTCCGCAAATTTCCCTGAGCCACATTGGGGTCATTTTAGCTCTACTTCAGTGATGAGGTTTTGGGAGCCTCTGTGTCTCTGGATATCTGGCTTAGTGGGAGTTAGATGTTCTCTGTGTTTATCTCCATCAGGTGGTTGACAGTCTTAAGAATTTGGTCCCACAGAGCACTCAGATGGAATAGAGATTAACGACATGTGAGCCTTTAAGACCCCCTCCCCAGCTTTGTGTAATCCTTATGCTAGAGAGTTGGCTCAGTGGTTAAGAGCACTCGCTGCATAAACATGAGGGCCTCAGGGGACCTGAGACTACTGAATTTGATTCCTAGAACCTACGAAAATAGCTGGATGTGGCCATGCACAGCTTTAACCCCAGTCCTGTGGGAAGCAGAGACCAGAGAATGGCTAGGGGTCATGAAATTGCCCAAAACTCCAGAATCAATGAAGAGACTCTGTCTTAAGGAAACAAGCTGATGAGCAATGGAGGGGGAACACACACCACATCACACATACACACACACACACACACACACACACACACACGTAGTCAGATTAATGGTATGTGTACTATAAGAAATTAAATTTCTAATTTAAAAAAATAAAAGAAAGGCTCTTTATCACTTTTCAACATCACATAATATCTCATCCCTAGAGAAAACCATTTCTTTTTTTACATTTTATTTATTTATTTGCAAGCAGAAACAGAGAGAGAAGAGAGACAGACAGAGAGAGAATGGGCATGCCAGGGCCCCTAGTTAATGCAAACGAACTCCAGACACATATGACCCTTGTGCATCTGGCTTACGTGGGTCCTGGGGAATTGAACCTAGGTCCTTTGGCTGCACAGGCAAATGCCTTAACCACTAAGCCATCTCTCCAGCCCCATTTCTTTTTAAAAATATTTTATTTTTACTTATATATTTAGGGGAGTGACAGAGAAAGCAGCAGATAGAGAGAGAGAAAGAACTGGCATGTCAGGGCCAGGGCAAGCCTGGGTCTGTAGGCCTCGCAGGCAAGTGCTTTAACCACTAAGACATCTCTCCAATCCTGAGAAAACCATTTCTGATAGTTTAATGTTACCCCTCCACGTAGCTCTGTGGCAGATAGACATGATGCTGTGTGTGATATATTCTGTTTTCCCTTACAAAATGTCAGGGAGTAGAAGACTTGCCATGTCAGTAAATATGTCATCATTAGCATTTTATTTTTATGTTTGTGTATATGTGTATGTTCATATGTGTGCACATGTATGTGTTTATGCAGAGGACAAACTTGAGTGATATCCTCAAGAACAACATCCACTTTTTTTTTTATTAAGTTGAACCTTAGTATGGACACTTAAACTGTTGGAACCATCAATACCTTCCTCGTTGTCCCCATTCCACTGAGCCCCCTTAATGGGATTGCTAGCATTCACCATGGAGTTGTAGGTTATGAGTTGTTAGAGCAGCAGTCAGTCATTGTGGGGGGTGGCATCCACTTTTTTTGAGACATTGTCTCTCATTGGCCTGGAGCTTCCAATTAGACTAAACTTGCTAGCCAGTGAGCCCCAGGGATCCTCCTCTCTCCACCTCCCCCATGCTTGCTCTTTAACAACTGAGCTGTTTCCCTAGTCTGCCATTAGCAATTTTTGCATGTGTGTGTGTATATAGTATGGGCGGTGGTGCTATATGTACATGGCAGATGTGTGCACCCTGTACACACATAAGGAGGCCAGAGGAGAACATTAGGTATCCTCTATCACTCATCTGAATGTTTCTTTGAGACACATTCTTTCATGCAACTCAGAGTTGCTGTTTTTTGTTAGACTATACTGACCAGTGAGCCCCAGCAATTCTCCAGGTTCCACCCCCCACAGGACTGGGGTTACAAGTGGGCATGATTATGCCCAACTGTTTATGTGGATGTTGGGGAATTGAATTCAGGGTGAATCAGGCCCTCATTCTTGTATGGCAAGTATTCTTACCTACTGAGCCATTTCCCCAGCCCCATCATTAGCATTTTAAATCAGGCATCCTAATCAATTTAGTGATACCCATCATTGGACACTTACATTGTTTCTAACATTTAGTTCCTGTACCAGATACTGATTGAACATCCACTAGCACACTTTTGGGGATACTTATGGAGTTGACTTTGGAGATAGCTAAAAGGGAGACTACTGTCTCAAAGGAATTTAAAGGTCTTAATATATGTTGAGAGAAGAAAGAGCCCACCTATTTTCCATAAAGGTTATGCCAATTTGTTCTTCCACCACTAATAAGCATAATGTTTAACTTATCCTTATATCCTGCAAAAAGCTTGTGTCAACAAATGCTGTGGCATCAAGATGGTCTGCCAGAAGGTGATCCCCAAATTTTGTCTCAGGCTTCTCTTCTCCCAACCACTAATGACAGTATCAAAAACAAATTTCAGGGCCTGGAGAGATGGCTTAGTCATTAATGCGCTTGCCTGCAAAGCCCAAGGACCCATGTTCAACTGTCCAGATCCTAAGAAAGCCTTATGCACAAAGGTGAGGCAAGCGCAAGATCTCACATGCCCACTAGGTGGCACAAAAGTCTGGAGTTTGATTGCTGTGGTTGAGGCCCTGATATGCCAATTTTCCTTCTCTCTTTTCTCTCTCCAAAATAAAATAAAAATAAAAATAAAAGATAAAAAGACTGAATGTTAAAAAAAAATAAGTGTCAGGCTCAAAATAGCAATACTGTTGTAGAAAACATAAAGGAAGGCAAATCCTTCTTTCTGCTTTAACCAATGCTTTAACATTACCTCTGAACAGATTGTTATCTATATATGGAGCTGGATTGTAGTAAGGCTTAGAAGTGCTTTGAACTCCATTCTTCCGAGAGCATTCCCCTTCTTCTATGACTACGTCCAAAGCGAATGTTACTGACACATTCTTTTTGGGCCTTATTCTCAGACCATCTTTCTATATGTCAAGAAAAAAGAGAAAATTATCTGCTGTTTCTCAAGAGTTCAGGAATTGACTCTGGGCAGTAACCTTTAAAGAGCTTACTTGTAGGATTGACTTTAGGGGCCTAGCTTCCACTGAGCGTTGTACTAAATGCTGCCTTGTCGCAAAATGCCTTCTTTTCTCAAAATGCCTTTTTTCCACTTGTTGTCTTTGCTCCACATGTCTTTTTTCAGAATGCTGTCTTTTCTCAAGACGCTGTCTCTGGTCTTTGAATATTCTCACTCTGGTATTTAGGCTAGGGAAGTTTGAAAGGACAAAGCAATAGTAGAAAAAGATATATTTCAAGCTGCCCCTTCGTTTTGGCACTAGGGATTGAACACAGGGCCTTGTGTAAGCCAGGCAATTGCCCTACCACTGAGCTGTATATCCCCAGCCGTCATGCTTCTTCTTTTTTTTTTGTTTTGTTTTTCGAGGTAGGGTCTCAGGCTGACCTGGAATTCACTATGTAGTCTCAGGGTGGCCTCGAACTCTCGGCGATCCTCCTACCTCTGCCTCCCAAGTGCTGGGATTAAAGGCGTAAGCCACTACGCCCGGCACCTTCATGCTTCTTCAATGGAACTACTAACCCAACTCTGCCACATGTCTTTTGGCAATGACACAATAGAGCATGAGGACATTTAGAAACCTTTTACTCCTCAACACCTTGATTATCTTTTTTTTTAAATTATATATTTTATTTATTTGTTTAAGAGGGAGAAAAGAGAGGCAGTCAGATAGAGAATGGGTGTGCCGGGGCCTCTAGCCACTGAAAACAAAGTTCAGACACATGTGCCACCTTGTGCATCTGGCTTTATGTGGGTACTGGGGAATCAAACCTGGGTCCTTCGGCTTTGCAGGCAAGTACATTAACCGCTAAGCCATCTCCCCACCCCACCTTGATCATCTTCTATTTTCTTTTTCTATTTCTTCTTTTCAACATTTCTGTCCTCTCTCAACATTCAGATAAATGGAGGCTAAGAATTTGGAGCAGCTCTGTGACATTCATTCATGGTATAATAATGTCAGTGGGCTCCTTCAGGGGTACAAGTTCTCCACATGGCAAGTCAGAGAACAGAGCCCTGCTTTGGGCGAGCTCCAGTACAAATAGGCTGGCTTGACCTTTATGCGATTCATCCGAGTGATGTGATTGCTGAAGTTGTGCACGGGCTGGTAGCGTACCTAGAAATGTTGGAGTGTTGATGGGTACTACCATAGCCTGCTTAGGCCATCTGATCCTGAAAGACTTGCTCAGTGCTGCCCTGGATTCACATATCTCCCACAACTCCCTGCTCATGTGAACTTTGACTCCTGCTTCTGTTCTTATCAATAAATCTAATGAAGGCAGCTTGGTACCTGTCTGATGAACATCTTTCTCCACAGGCTCTGATGTTCTTGGAGGTTGGGATGCTCAAAGTTTGTGCTTGTTGGCGAGCACACAGCACATCATATTGCTCTCCAATGGCAGCTAATAGCCAGCGTAGCCCTGTAATTATTGGAGAATAGTTCCTCTTTTGGAAGTTTCTGATGGCACAGCATGGCTCCTAGGACAAAAACAAAAAAGAAAGCCTCAGACCTGAAGTCCAGGATATCTGGAGCTGATGACTGTGCAGCCCACAGACCTGGCAAAGGTTCACATATACTGTGCTGTGCCTAGAGAGGTTCTAGACTTCCAAGGAATATCCAGAATTCACATCTGAGAAAATAGATGAAGGATACAAAAGCTGCAGCCCTTTCATACAGTGGTTTTGGTGTCTTTGATGTGTGCTATTGAGCAAGTTACTGGGAGTCTATGAACCATTAACTTTCTTACCTATAAAATGTGGATATTGAAATGTCCAACTTACAGAAACTTCATTGAAGTCAGAGTGTGGCGTTTTTTTATTAGCATCACATTAGAAATAGTCACTGCAGATGTTACCTGTGAAGCAGGGATTGTTCCCCCATATAAACACATGGATGGAGCTGAGGGACTAGACCAGAGTTACATAAAGTCAGGCTGTAGATGCAGAGGGAAGGAAGGAGTGACACTTACCACTCGGCACACAGACTTGTTCTCAGTCACTAGCCTTTCCAGAAGTAAATATTTGATGATATCACAAGGTAAGAGAGCATCCTTCTTATCTTGTTTGTTTGCCAGACTAAAACAGGTTATGTGAAGGAAAAAGACGAGAATGAGTAAAGCCAAGATAAAGGCAAAAGGCAAAAGGAGTACTACACACCAGGATTTAGGTGTAAAGACACCCAGGAAGATGAACCAGATAGTACTCTACCAACTCTCAGTGGGCAAAATAATAGTGCAAATTATTTGAATCTAACATAATACCCTGGGCTCATTTCTTGCTTCCCACACATCATGCCATCAAACATTAATGAGAATTGCTAATTGTATATGAACAATTTTTTACATCTTCCACTTCTTGTTCATTCTCTTTCTTGTTGGGGTTGCTATAGAGGAATGAAAACGGCTAAAGGAGTCTGAGCAGATGGCTAGGGTGCTTGCTTGCAAAGCCCAAGTTGGATTCCTCTGAAACCACACAAAGCAAGATAAAAATGTGATGAAAACATCTGCCATTCATTTGCAGCAGCAAGAGAACCTGGTGTGGAACCCACATGCAAAGAAATAAAGAAAAAATATAAAACATCCTTTTAAATAATTTTAAAATATTATTTATTTATTTGAGAGGGAGACAGAGAAAGAGGTAGAGATAGAGAGAGAATGGGCACACCAGGGTCTTTAGCCACTGCAAATGAACTCCAGAGGCATGCAACACCTTGTGCATCTGGCTTTATGTGGGTACTGGGGAATCGAACCTGGATACTTAGGCTTTGCAGTCAAGTGCCTTAACTGGCAAGGCATCTCTCCAGCTCCAAACTATCTTTTAACACCAGTCCCAACTGTGATTACTGGTACCCTCACTTAGGAAGGCCTTCAGTGGAATGTGGGTGGGGAATAAGGGACAAAAGAGGATTACCCAATAGGAATATGACCAATTTGCAGTATGTTCATATATTAAAGTTCCCAATAAAATTATTTTAAAAATCTTTTTTTTAAAGGTGTTCACAACCAAGCCTGGGTCCGATTTTTATTTTATTTTTTTTATTTTTTGGAGAGAGACACAGAGAGAGAGAGACAGACATAGAGGGAGAGGGAGACAGAGATGGGTGCGCCAGCAGTCTCTCAGCTGCTGTGAATGAAATCCAGATGCATGCGCCCCTTGTGGGCAAGTGCGGCATTGTGCCCTTGCGTCACTTTGCATCTGGCTAAACGTGGGACCTGGAGATTGGAACCGGTTGTTAGGCTTAGCAGGCAGGCGCCTTAACCGCTAAGCCATCTCTCCAGCCCTTAAAAAAAAAATCTTTTTTACAAAAGGCAAAAAAGGAAGTTAGAAGGAGGTGAAGAGTGACTGTCCACCTAAATTATCACTCGGAAATACTGCCAGTTACGTAAGTCTTGCTATGTAACGTGCTAAGGGAGGAGGCCATTGGTACTGATTATACAAAGTAGTTTCATGCCAGGTGTGGTGGTGCACGCCTTTAATCCCAGCACTTGGGAGGCAGAGGTAGGAGGATCACCATGAGTTCGAGGCCACCTTGAGACTACATAGTGAATTCCAGGTCAGCCTGGACCAGAGTGAGACCCTACCTCGAAAAACCAAAAAAAAAAAAAAAAAAGTAGGTTCGTTCTCTGCCACTGTGAGGTTTCACATCATAACGGAATGAAACCAGAGAAGCAGAGCAAATGTAGGGAGAGCCCAGGGTTAGAGATGAGAAAGTCAGATATATTATTTCCATTTGATGATTATTGAGAATTACCTTTGTACAATTACGTAGCACAGCCCACATGGCAGTGTGTGGTAGAAAGTGGCTCTTGAAAAGAGTCCCTAGAGGACTGGGCCACTTCACCTCACTGAGTCTAAAATGGTGAACTGGCTAGCTGCCCATGACAAAGGGACCACCCAATTCTTTATCTCTGTGCTTCTTTTAAGGTACAGATTGGGAGGGGAAAGTAGGACACAAAGGCAGAAGCTTACATTAAGATGGGTTTTCCTGACACTCTTTTATCATACATCAGGCGTGTTAAGATCATCTTTGCTTCCTGCAAACGTGTTATGTCGCTGGAATCCAGAACAAACACAACTCCGTGTGACTGATTGTAGTAGCTTGGCCATTTTTCTCGGCCTTTCAGATCTCCAGTGAGGTCATAGACAGATACTTGATAGTTATCTAGCAGGAGTGTGATGAGTGCTGGTTTCGTATCATCAAGTATCTTGCTTGGAAGTACTACACATGGGGTGAAGGGGAGAAACAACCATAAAGTGAGGAAATGCGGTCAGATCAGTTCTTGTCTAGAGCTTGCTCTAAGGAATCCTACTGAAGTAGCCTGCCATCCCGCTCATGCTCATCAATGCATCTTTCTATACCATCACTGTGCCTGTGTCACCCTCTCCTGGCTTTGTAATCTTCAGTGAAATTACACTGCTGGCTTTAGAGAATGCAGACACCTTTGCCTCTTAACTGGCCACACCTATCTCTAGCTTGACTGGTAGTCACACTGTCCCTGCTTCCTAGCCAGGTTCTTCCTTCCTCTGGTCACCCCAGCCTGTACACATGCCATGCTCTCTCTTGCCCTGGGCCTTCACTGGCTTTCACCCTCTTCATTCTTCTGTGCTTGATTAATGTCTGTTTTATAGGATATCAATTTAGATATTGCTTCAAGTTGTAGATAGTTTTCCCTCGCACCACTCTTTCCAATCTGGATAAAGTGCCTTCCTTCTGGGTTTAGCATGGTCACAACTGATGTGATATTTGCTATGTATGTATGTACGAGATGACTTACAAAATAGGTTCAAACTCAAAAGGTAATTTTGGGCTGGAGGGATGGCTTAGCAGTTGAGGCATTTGCCTGCAAGGCCAAAGGAGCCTGGTTTGATTCCCCAGGACCCACGTAAGCCAGATGCATAAGGTGTCACATGCATCTGGAATTCGTTTTCAGTGGCTGGAGACCCTGGCACACCCACTATCTCTGTCTCTCTCTCTGACTCTCTCAAATAAATAAAACTTTTTTAGAAAGGTAATTTTAGAATCTTATTTTCTTGGGGCTGGAGAGATGGCTCAGCTGTTAAGCTGAAAAGCTGAATGACTTGGGTTCTATTCCCCAGTACCCACGTATAGCCAGATGCACAAGGTGGCACATGTCTCTGGAGTTTGTTTGCACTGGCATGCCCATTCTCCCTTCCTCCCTCTCTCTCTCTCTCTCTCTCTTTCTCTGCCTCTTTATCCCTCAAATAAATAAAAATATTTTAAAAAATCTTATTTTCTGCATCTTAACCAGCTTTATATTATTTTCCCTGTTAGAGCAAAAAAAAATCTTTTTCTCTTTACTTGAAACCTTACCAGTTCCTTCAATAATGCAACCTATTTTTGCTGATGCTAGATGCCACAAAAGGTTATTCCCTGTCATTTCATATTTTCCTATTTTCTCTATTAATTTATAAACATCTGAAGATTGACACTGAGTCACATTCATTTCTATATCCCTGAAAGAGTGTTTCATAAAGTATGATCTGGGGATATCTATTTCAGAGTTCTGTGGATGTGATTGTTAACTCCTACCTTGGACCAAATGACTCAACAGCTCTAGGCTTGGGAAGGAAAAGTGTTTAGCAAACTCCCTATAGTTCACAAGATTCCCAGCTGGTTTTTCTAAACACATTAAAGCGTGAGAATCACTGTCCTGGAGAGCCATGAAGCTCATGTTTGGTTGTGTCTCAGCATATCTGTTCTGCTAGAGGGCCATAGGCCCTCTCCAAACCAAAATAGCCAAGCCTCCAGGTGCTGGGACAAGAGGTTTGAAGGCTTCCTAGGTTCAAAATGTTCTTAGGGCATCTGCTTGTGCTCATTTGTGAGTTTCCTGCCCTATGTGACTGTGTGATGCAAAACTGTGAATGATGTCATAATAATCATGGCTTGCATGCCAAAGTATTTTGTAGCTGGCAACTTTATTTAAGAGAGAGGGGCAGACAGAGAGAGGGAGAATGTGCATGCTAGGGCCTCCAGCCACTGCAAATGAATTCCAGGCGCATGTGCCACCTTGTGCATCTGGCTAATGTGGGTCCTGGGGAATCGAACTGAGGTCCTTTGGTTTTGCAGGGAAGTGCCTTAACCGCTAAGCCATCTCTCCAGCCCAAGCTGGTGACTTTAAATGTCCCTGTAAGTTGTTACTTGTAGACTGGAGTTTCTTTCCTATCTAATAATCTGTTTGTGGTGATCATCTTAAAAACACTATGGGAGCAGGGGAAGTGAGCGATTCAATTTTAGGTACAGAGCAATCTACTAGATTGAACCACATGGTCCTTAATGGCTTGTGACAGTCTTCAGAATGTGACATGAGTGCCAATTAAAAACTTCACTGTGGACTCACCACCATAAATCTCTGCATTTATGAATCAGCTCTAAATTATTCACTGTAACAAAATAAATATACTGCATGCGCTTCTCCAAGAATCAGAATGGAAATCATACACTGTTGTCACCGACTAATAGCATCTGACTAATTCTAGATATGTGCTTCCCAAAGTTGACTGACCATTTGAAACATTTGATGAGGGGAGAGGGAAAGTGTGTGTTGACCGGTGTTTCATCCTTCACAAGAGCATCTGAGAGCCAGTAAATAAGGCTAGGATGGAATGAGTATTTCTTGACCCCTGGAAGACCCACACCAGATTCTGATGTTCTTAGTTCCTTACATCTTTGAAAGGCTGCCACAAGATGACTTTTGCCTGAGTTGTTCAAGCCAATGACAATGATAGTTACATTCCTGGAAAAGAAAAAAAAATGATCCAATGCTCTAAGAACATTTAATTTGTCTACTAAATAATTCTATTTTTTTCTCAATGTTTGGTACTTTGCCTGCAGTGCATCTACCATAGAATACCAGGACCAAGGTTGAAGGAGGTGGTGTGGGAGCCCCTCTCAAAGCCTCCAACAGGCCTTTCTTTCCTGAGTCACATACCTTGTAGAATGGTCATCCTCTCAACCTTGTTACAAATTTTACACATGTTGCTTAATTACTTTCCAAATATATAATGACCATTGGCCTCTTGTGGGACTCTTAAGCAGATCCATTGGAGGAAATCACAGATTGGGTTTAGAGACGTAATTGTAATATTACCTTCGCTTATCTTCTGTCTTTATTCGAGACCAGCAGGAGGTCAGTAGGCGTATCATGACTCAACTTGGATCTTAAATACTAAGGGGAGAAAACAAATGAGAGCAAGTTAGCTTATTAATACATAGATGCTGATAAATGGAAAACCTGTGACTGCTTGAATTACTTTACTTCATTCAACTCAGCCTAATCTATAAATGACATGAGGGAGAGACTGATTATCCTCAACTCCAGTGACAGGTTTTGTGCTAATATGTAGCACATTACAACATGGGGTGACTTGTTATTAAATCAGTGCACACATACATGATCAGGTATAACCTATCCCTTTAGCTATAGCTTGTTCTTAGTAAGAATATCTTCATTCAATCTAGAAGAAGGCGTGAGATAATGCCTTGAAGAAGAATCAGCTTAAGTTTAAAGAAGAATTGATTACTGGGGTCCTGTTCTAAGAAACAATTATCCTTTGGGCTTGATTCTGCTATTGCCTCAGATTCAAATATAGAGGTGTTTTGATACATTATAGATTCCGTACAATTCCTAGAGCTGAAGCGACCTTAAAGAGATATTCTAGCAGATTTGAAACATCAACCCAGGTGCCCCTCTGATACAGATTCCAAGATAGTTGCATGAGGAGATTTAAATATACTCAGCATTTTAGGAAGGAACGAAGTGTCCAGATATCAGCACCTCACAAGGCTCAGGAAGTTACTAAAATGTACAAGAGTCACAAGGCCCCTTCCTAAGATTATATAAGGAGTAAAACCTGCTTAGAAGACACTTCCACCCACCCAAATGCTTGCAAGTCAAAGTGAGTTCCAGAGATGGAGCATCCATGAGTCACCACCTATGCCAGGGTGATTTCTTTTGTGTGTGTGTGTGTGTGTGTGTGTGTGTGTGTGTGTGTGTGTGTGAGATACAGCTGCCTTTGAGTCAACCATGGTCCTGTAAGCAACCCCTTACCCATACTCCTGTAATGAACTCATTTGTTCACTAAGCCAGACTTGAGTGGAATTGGTCCTTTGGTCTGTTGTCGGTACACTATCTGGGTGTCAGTAGACATTTGTTCATGTCTCCCCAGGAAAAGTTAATGCAACAAGCATGTATCAGTATTTTATTCCTTTTATGACTGGAAAATATTGCAGGTATATCACATACTAATCATGCACTCATCAGCAGAGGTGCATTTGTTTCTACTTTTTGGCTCCTAAAGTAATGCTGTTGTGAACATTTTGTGTGACATGTTTTTCATTTCTTTTCAGTATATGGAAGAGTACTTTTTGTCACGTAATAAATCTATGTCAAGCCACTTGAGGAACTGCACAACTGCTCTCCGAGATGGCTATAACATTTCACCCTGCCACATAGATGCTGGAGAGTTCAATTTCTCCACATCCTCACATGGTCATCTTATGGCATAGGCTGCAGTAGCTGCAGCTGGGGCACCTCCACTACCACATGACCTGCTGAAGGGAGGCTACCTCTGTGATCTTATGTCCATCAACATAAATGCTATTGGCAGTGCCACCAGCATCAGGAAGCCAATCAAGATTCTAGGGACAGGGTCTAGTTTAATCCACACATCCAGGGGGTATCAGGTGGTCTGCTAGGAGTATAGTGAACTCTAGGGTGGTAGCTTGCTGCTATAGGCAGCTCCCAGGCCAGCACCACACTGGATTAGTTGCTTCAAAAATGCCTTTCTCATCCATTCTGCCATAAATTGAGATGTATTCACCAACTGTCAACAGAAGCTCTGCCTCTTGATTTGCACTAGGGCCCTACAAGAGGTGATAGCTAAAGTGTGCTAGAAAAGATCTGAATTCTGGCTCCTTCTGGGTTGCCCTCCCGTGCTGTTGGAAGCAGGGAGACACTATACATCTCCAGTAACTCCACTCCACAGCCTGTGTCCACCTGAAAAATGGCTGTGTTATGCTGGTGTGAGGAGCGTTCAACATCCTTAGTTTGGCTTCTTAAGGTAAAAACTCAGCAAAACATTTTATTGCAGAGAGCTGGAAACAAAGAGGCAGAGGGGCACTGTAGAAGCCCCCTCTTCTTGTCAAGCCACAATGACTTTGTGCTTCAACCTTTGTTGCAGTTACCTTTGCATTGCTGGCACAAAGCACCCAACTAAAAGCAGCTTGTAGGAGTAAAGGGTTTGTTTTGCTTACAGACTGGAGGGGAAACTCCAGGATAGCACTGGGAAACAATGGCATGAGCAGAAACTAGACATCATCTCCTAGCCAACAACATGTAGACAACAGAACAGGAGAGTGTGCCAAACATTGGCAACAGGAACCATTCAGAACACAAGTTTATGGTGGACAACTGAATCAAACCACCACAGCCTTGTGCCTTGGAACTTCCTCTTTTTTTTTTTTGGAGACAGGGTGTATGACCTTGAACTTGATATTTACTTGAGGATGATCTTAAAGTTTTGATCTTCTTTACATCCAACTCCTAAGTGTTTGGATTATAGGAGTGTGTCACCACTCTTAGTTTATGTGGTGTTGGGGATCAAAGCCATGCCTTCATGCATGCCAGACATGGACTGTACCAACCTAGCTACATTTGAGCCTCATCATAGCATTTCCCCAGAGGTAAGAATTTATTTCATACCATCTTATTTATAACATTTTCAAGTACAAGATTCTGTCTGATGTCATTGACACATGAAAAAAGAAAGGGATAACATGGAAAGGTACCTGTAGAGCATTTTAAAAAGTACAACTCACTCCCTTGGAAAATCTTGGAAATCAGTTTTCATAAGTGTCTCCTGCAGAATGGTTCTGGCTTTTGTCACACAGAAGAGGAACCTTATATGTGGCCTGTGATACGAGCCAGAATTTTTCTAGCCTTACTCATGAGGTTGATAAGATCTAGAGCCTGAAAGAGCAGAGCCCAATTATTTGCCATGGGTTAAGTTGCTATTGCTGGCCCACCTGATACCCCCCTGTGTGTTCCATGACGGCTATCTCACTTTGAGACAAGGCCAGTAAAAGTTTCATGTGTAATTCTATTTTAAATTCATTTATTAGTGCATATTAATTGTACAAAGTAGTTTCATCATGATATTTTCATACATATTTCATCATTTATATTCTTATATATATAATATACTTAGAAAATATTTGCCCTCCATTACCTGCTCTTGCTTTCACAC
Source organism: Orientallactaga sibirica (assembly GCA_036365145.1). Taxonomy (NCBI): domain Eukaryota; kingdom Metazoa; phylum Chordata; class Mammalia; order Rodentia; family Dipodidae; genus Orientallactaga; species Orientallactaga sibirica. Next base: position 902,849 of record JAEOAD010001221.1, read on the forward strand.
TTGTCCTCTTCCAAGGTAGACTCCTTTCAACTGTTATGTCTTTTAAAATCTAGATTCCATTAATGTCTATTTCTTTATCACTGGCAGAGCTTCCTAGCTTGATCTCAGGCTCTGTCTATTTGTCAGTGCCACCAAGAAAGATCGCTTTGGCATTATACAAGGTCCTCTTTTAAAAGGAAAGGTAGGGAATAACCAAATTTCAAACCTAGGCAGTGTGGCATTAGAATTTGAATATTGAGATCAGGGGTTCCACAGGCTATGTGTGAGAAGACCTGAGGTACCATAAGATTACTGGTAATGTTATTTCCTATTGTAGTCAGGGTTGCATTGCTAGCAGAAAACACCTGACCAAGACCAGCTTGTGGGGGAAAAAGGTTTTATATTGGCTTACAAACTTGAGGGAAGGCTCTTTGAAGGCAGGGGAAAATGATGGCATGAGCAGAACGTGGACATCACCTCCTGGCCAACATCAGATGGACAACAGCAACATGAGAGTTCACCAAGCACTGGCAAGAGGAAGCTGGATATAATACCCATAAGCCCACCCCCAATAATACACTGCTTCCAGGAGGCTTTAATTCCCAAATTGCCATCAGCTGGGGACCTAGTATTTAGAGCACCTAAATTTATGGGGGACACATGAAACAAACCATCACACTCCGCCCCTGATCTCTATAAGCTGATATATGTGATATAAAATGCAATGAATTCAGCCGGGCGTGGTGGTGCACGCCTTTAATCCCAGCACTTGGGAGGCAGAGGTAGGAGGATTGCCGTGAGTTCAAGGCCACCCTGAGACTACATAGTTAATTCCAGGTCAGCCTGGGCCAGAGTGAGACCCTACCTCGAAAAACCAAAAAAAAAAAAAAAAAAAAAAAAAAAAAACCCAAACAATGCATTCAGTCCATCTTTAAAAGCCCCTCCCCCCATATATTTTTTTTATCAATCCCAACGAGGTTCAAACCATAATAAAAAAAAAAAAAAAAAACCCTCAAAAAGCCCATAATGACAAACATTCACACTGCAGAAGATGGCATTGGGTATAGCAAAGAAATATTCAACCAATAGAGGATCTAAACAGGGCAAACATCAAACTCTGTAGCTTCAAGTCCAATAACTAACCAGTGATGAGTCTCCATGTCTAACAAATCTAACCAGTAACAAGCATCTGGAGTTCCAATTCTAGCCATCCAGCTAGGCTACTCACAGTCCCAGAAATCTTCATCTGGTGCCAGCCGCTCTCCTTGGCAGCCATCCCATAGTCCTGGCATCTGCACTGGGTCACCACTGAACCCCACGGTTCATCCTCATGGCTCCATCTGGTCTCCATGCAGGTAATCCAACAAGCTTGCTTTACACTGCCCATGGCCTTTTCCAAAATACAAGACCGTGTTGCAAACTCAATGACACTCTCTTTCCTGCATTTCTTATACTCCATAATACCAGGCTGCCAATTTGTTAATCCAGAAGGGAGTAAAGCAGACCTTGAAGAACAGGACACTCCTTCAACATTCAGACCCCTTCATAAGACTCTGCATTCTTTCTCTTGTCCCAATGCAGGTCAGCCGGCCCAATCTCAATGGTTGTAATCTCTCCTACAATTGCAGCTGAACAGGCAGCAATTTTGGCCCAAAGATTTCACTTTTTCTGCACCATATCCCTATCTATGCAATGTGACCCAACACAAGTTCTCAGGACACAGGCATAACAGCAAGCCTCTCACAAAAACTGCTTCTAGCCCAGTCCAGGCAACGCTGTTCCTCGCCCTCATAAGCCAAACCTTATAGCCCATAATTCTTACTGCATTCAGATCGTTCAACTGTAACCAGAATAATCCATCAAGCTGTATTTACAGTACTGCAAGGTGTCTCTTAGGCCAAGGTTTCAAATCCTTTCACCTTCCTCTTGAAAATCAGCTCCAAAAGGCCAAATGCCATGCAGTCAGGTTTCTAGCAGTAATAAACCCACCTCTTGGTACCAACTTTACTGTTGCAGTCAGGTTCACATTGCTGGTGAAAACACCTGACCAAGAGCAGCTTGGGGGAAAAATTTTATTTTGGTCTACAGACTTGAGGGGAAGGTCCATGATGGCATGGGAAAATGATGGCATGAGCAAAGGGTGAACATTACTTCCTGGCCAACATCAGATGGACAACATCAACAAGAGAGTGTGCCAAGCACTGGCAAGAGGAAGCTGGCTACAAAACCCATAAGCCAGCCCTCAATAATACACTGCCTCCATGAGGTTTTAATTCACAAATGGCCATCTGCTTGGGACCTACCATTCAGAACACCTAAGTTTATGAGGGGACACCTGAATAAAACCACTACATTTCCAACCCCCTGGATAGTCTTGAGTGAAATCACCTGAACTTAAGCCTCTTAATGCCTGTAGAGTGAAAATGACTATGTATTTTGCTTACCTTGAGGTAGTTAATAATTTAGTTGATGAGAAGTTGGATTTGGTTGCAAAACACAAGTTGTGTTGTGTATCAGAAAGATCTCTTGAGCTTTTTAACTTCATGTGAGATCAGCCCAGCTCAACTGTCCACTTAAAAGGGTAGGCAATGGCTCTAACAATGACCATGAAGATTCTAGAATATCTATGGTAACTACTACCTTAGCAACCAAACTCATCCATTTACCTCATGTGATTACAGAAGATTACTAAATAAAATTGTATTCATCATACTCCTTATTTTACAAAATCCTTATAGACATTACTGTGTTATATTATTCATTTAAGTACTTTATGTAAATGCATTTAATCCTTACTGCAACATGACAAAGTAGGAACAGCCATTCTTACTATTAAGAGAGAAGGTTTACCAAGAGGTTTAGTAGGTTGGTAAATGCTATCCAGCTAGTGCTAAAGGTATAAATATATAATATATACTATAAATATATACCTAGGCAGTCTGGCTTAAAGTCTGTGTATTTGTTTAGGGGTCCACAGGCTATGTGAGAAGAGCTGGAGTAAAGAGGAACTGCCTCGGCTCTGGCCTTCTATATCTCTTGTGTCCATAACTGTGACATACTTACTCATCTTTAGTGAGATTTTTAAAGAACAAACTTTGTTTTAAAATGGTTTTAGATATACAGAAAAATCATAAAGATAGGATAGAGGATTCCCATATGTCCCACTTTCAGCTTCCCTTATTAATTAACACCATATCCTCTGATAAATTTGTTACAACTAATGAAACCAGTATTCATTCATTATTATTATTATAGTCCATACTTCATTAAGTTTCTTTATGTTTTATGTAAGGTGCTCAAATTTTCATCATTACTGATGATTTTATGGATATTAAGGAAGTTAATACCTAATTGATTAGCTATTCTGTCAAATGCTCTTCACTTAGTACTGTTTTTCTCATGATAAGATGGGTTTTGTGTTCTCAGAAGACCACAAAGGTAATATTTTCCCTAGTCATCACATATCAAGGCTATGTGTTGTAGGCATAGCATGACTTATCATTGATGATGTTAACTTTGATCATCTGGATGAGGTGATGTGTGTTATATTTCTTCACTGTAAACTCACACCCCCACTTGTCTGTACTGTACTCTTTGAAAAGAAATCCCTATGCAGAGCCCACACTTAAAATAATTGGGAAGTATCCTTCTCTTCCTTGATGTGGATTGTCTATGTAAGTTATTTGGAATTCATTTTATTTATTTATTTATTTATTTATTTATTTATTTATTTATTTATTTATTTTGGTTTTTCAAGGTAGGGTTTCGCTATAGCTCAAGATGACCTGGAATTCACTCTATATTCTCAGGGTAGCCACAAACTCATGGTGATCCTCCTACCTCTGCCTCCCAAGTGCTAGGATTAAAGGCATGCACCACCGTGCCCAGCTTTCTTTTTAAATTTTTATTTATTTGAGACAGTGAGAGAGAGAGAGAGAGAGAGATAATGGGCACTCCAGGGCTTCCAGCTGCTGCAAACAAACTCCAGACATATGTGCCATTTTGTGCATCTTGTTTACATGGGTCTTGGGGAATCAAACCTGGGTCTTTTGGCTTTGCAAGCAAGTGCCTTAACCACTAAGTCATCTTTCTCACCCTATTTGGAATTCTTTATGAGAGTTGTCTATTCTTACCCATTGTAGTAGACAGCCTCAGGTCGCTGAGATGAACTTTCAAACCAGGCATAGTTATGGAAGAAGGGATATTTATTGAAGCTTACAGATCCAGGGGAAGTTCCATCATGGCGGAAGAAGCTGGCCCACTTTCTCAGGTCCAAGCAGAGAGATTGAACCCCAAGCCAAAAGAACCCAAAAGTCACACCACAGAGCACACTTCAGGAACTCCAGGCACTTTGCATATCTTGGGACTGGAATTGCAAATCCACCACCACATCTTAGGGCTGGACTCTAAGATTCTCCCATTGACACCTGACACAGACAGGTAGCTGCAGATCTAAATTACAAACTCTAATAAAATCTTGAATATATTGGGGCCCATCTATTCAGGCTACCACACCCATATTGCTTTTTAAATAATTTATGCAACATGACTCATGAGTATTTATATTGTTTTGAGTTATAATCCAATTTTTCTTTATTTTTATGCTCACATTGCTCCAGGTTTACCCTTGGGACTTTTTCAACTTATTCTTCTTTTGACATACTCCCATCATTGTGTTTTCCAGCAGTTCTTTACTTTGTAGAAGAATTTCGGGCTCACTTTCTGCATTCCTTGTTTCAGTCCTGGAGTCAGCCATTTCTTTCAGAAGCCATGAATCCTTTTCCTGGAGAAGGATTTTAAAACTATGATATCTTGCACTAGATGTGCTTAGTCAGTGTTTCTAGGCCTTTTTCAGTGACAGAACAAGGAAATGCAAGTGCATATACTAACCTGTATACATATAATATTTTTTAATATTTATGTAATCATGTATATCTATATTGAGCTTAATGTGAGCTCATACCATTGCCATTAAGCTGGCTCAGGATTTTGCTCTACCCAGATTGGCAAGGAGATTTTTCTTTGCAGGCAGATCCTGGTCCTTAAGTGCTCAAGGCCTAGGGGCTAGACTTGTAGACCTACAGTCTTATGACCCAAAGCCTTGAGAGCTAGGGGACTGTTGCTTGAGGCTTCAGAAGTCAGAGACTGGGTGCTCTACACACTCAGGTTAGAAGCTTATTCTAGTTTTTTAATCACCAGTGGTCCTGGCACATGGGAACTATTGTAATTCTTCACTTTTAGCAGCAGTCAGTGGCAGTAGATAGCAGCATGCAGCAGCAGATGGTGCTTTCTAGTGTTTTAACTTTATATAGTCCTCAGGTGCTGGAACCCCCAACTCTGCAATGACAATTATTATAGCTTGTGGGCCTAGGGTGTTGGGGTCCCCAACCCCATGACAGTGGCTAGTGTTGCAGTTCTTCACAGCCCTCATTTTCTCCATTACCTCTGCTTTCCAACATTTCTGTTCCTGCAATCTCTAGAACTCTTCAGCTGCCCTATACTTGCTACTGCTCCTGTTTGTAGTTCTGCTATTAAGGCAGTGGCTTCTGCCACCATCACTGATGTTGCTGCCTTTCTTTCTTTGTGTTACCAGTTCGGCTCATACTACTGTTGATCAAGATCAAAATAGGAAGAAAAGACCATTTGAGAGAAACCTTTAATTGGGCTTAATGTTGCAACATAGCACAGGAGGATGTCTTGCAGATGGCTCACAAAATGAGCCAAATAGCCTGCTTATATAGTCAGAAAGGGGCGTGGTTGCAACAGTGCCTTTATCACATAGTTTTATATGCAAATAAACACCCACACCTGCACCAATCACAGCAGTCTTTCATGCAAATAAAGTACTTTGTACAAATCATGGGACAGTTTCTCATGCAAATGAGGGATCACATTTGCACCAGTAACAGCCCCTCATGCAAATGATGACCTGTGTTTGCACCAATCATGGCCAAGTCCCTCATGCAAATGAGGAATCACATTTTCACCTATCACAATGCATCGTGCAAATAAATGTCCATGTTTGCACCAATCATGGCCCAGTCCCTCATGTAAGTGAAGATGTGTTTGTACCAGTCATGGCCCAGTGCAGTTACCCCATCCCTTTCAATGAGATTATTTCATGTAGTTGTAATACACATACTATGATGGATAATGTTATATCAGTTTGACTATGCCACAGTGTAATCAGATATTTAGTCAAAGATCATTCTGGCTTGGGTGTGTAGGTAGATGTTTTTGTATGAGTTTAGCATTTAAACTAGTAGAGGGGCTGGAGAGATTGCTTAGCAGTTAAGGCACTTGCTTGTAAAGCTGGACAGCCTGAATTCAGTTTCCTAGTAGACATATAAATCCAGATGCACAAAGTGGCACATGTGTCTGGAGTTCATTTACAGCAGCAAGAGGCCCTGGCTTGCAAATTTGTGTTCTCTTTCTCTCTCCTTACAAATAGGTAAATACTTAAACTAGTAGAGTAAAAAAGATTCTCATCCATAATGTGTGTAGGCCCAATCCAATCAATTGAAGGCAGAAATAGAACCAAAGCTCATGTTCTCTTTAATAAGAGAGGGTTCTTTCTTTATGACTCACTTTGAACTGATATGTTAGCTTTTTTCCCCCTTGTGTTGTTCTCAAACTAAAACACAGGCTTTCCCTGGGTCTTAAACATGTTGGTCTTTGGACTGGTATTTGCACTCCTGGATTTTCTTTCCGATTGGAATAATGAGATTGTTCTGGCTCTGCAGCTTGCCACCCTTCAGATCTTAGGACTTGTCCAACTCCATAATCACGTGAGCCAGTTTGTCATAATTAATCTGCCTGTCTGCCTTTCTGTCTGTCTGTCTGTCTGTCTGTCTGTCTGTCTGTCTATCCATCCATCCATCCATCTGGTAATTTGAACATGAAATGTTCTTAGATCCTCATGTGTTTGTGGAGGCTTCTTGGAGGAAATGTGTCCCTGGCTACTTGCTTCTTGGTATTTGATAGCTAGTTCACTGTTGCTGCTTTGTCCCTGTTGCCGATATATGACAGTGTGAAACAGCTCTTTCTGCTCTTACTTTGCTACAGAAAATTTGGTGCCAAGAAGTGGAGTAATTGCTGTAATAAGCCTAACCATGTGGTTTTTAGTCTTCAGAAATGGTTTGTGGGAGGAATACAGAAGGATTTGGAACTCTGGAGCAGAGAAGTTTTACAATGCTGTGGGCAGAGTTTAATGGACCATCCTGGTGCGAGTTTGAAAGACTGTGATGTAGAATGAATTGTGGCCTGTGAAGGCTCAGCTTACAAGGTTTCAGAAGGAAAAGAGGACTTTCTTGGGACTAGGATAGAGGCTGTTCATGTGATGGTCTGGTGGAGAGGCTAGTTATGTTCTGACCATATCCTGAGAGCTTGAGCATAGTTCAATTTAAAAGTAATGGACTGGTGTGTTAGGTGTAGGAAAATACAGAGCAGAAGGATATGAAAGCTATAAAGTTTGGTACAGAAGGAAATGTGAACAGATTTCAAGACCCAGACACTGAATTCACTCCAGCTGTTATTTTTAAGAGATTATCACCATTGAGGATTGGCCAGGTTCTGTACATTGGGACAATAGGAAGAATGCTGATTCTTTTGAAGGGAAAAGACCTGAAGGAGTTTCCTGCTCCTCATAGGTGGCTTTAATTCCCACCAGATTTAAAAATTTGGCAGTGTTGGCCACCTAGTACTGATTTGGGAAGTATGTCAGATGCAGGAAGTAGAGGGTCATGAAGCTGTGATGGTTTCTGGAAGCTGCTTAGGCTATGAGAGCATTATGCAAAGCTGTAAAGATGAACCATAAGTTGCAGTGAAGAGCCAGGATGTTGGAGATATCAGGACTATGGGATGGCTTCCAAGGAAATCTGCTGGCTTGGGAAACAAGCAGCACAGATGGAAGGGTGGAGTTGCCCAAGCCTTTTGGAGCCTAGATGATTTCATTTCAGGTGCCAAACATGGAGCTGAAGGATTTGATGTTTGTTCTGCTGGTTTTCTATCTTGCAATGATCCATTTTTTAAACTTTTTATTTTTATTTTTTTTTTGTTTTTTGAAGTAGGGTCTCACTGTACCCCAGGCTGACCTGGAATCCACTATGTAGTCTCAGGGTGGCCTCTATCTCCATGAGATCTGTCTGCTTCCCAAGTACTGGGATTAAAGGCATGTACCACCACGCCTGGCTTCTTAAACATTTTTATTGACAACTTCCATAAATGTAAACATTATACCATGATCATAATTCCCTCCCACCATCCTCCCTTCTCCTCCCTCACAAGTGCCCTCTCCACTGAATCCCTTCTTCTTTCCAGCTAGTCTTTCTTCTACTTGATGTTATCATTTTATTGCTCATATTATGCTGGTCTTCTGTAGGTAGTGTCAGTCACTATGAAGTCATGAATATCAAGGCCATTTTGTGTCTGGAAGACAATATTGTAAGCATTCCTTCCCTTTCATTGACTCTTACATTCTTTCCATCACCTCTTCCACAATGCTTCCTGAACATTGGAGGGTGTGATGTAGATGTCTCCTTTAGTGTTTAACACTCACTTTGCCTTCTTCTTAGCACTTTGATGAGTTTTGAGTCTCCTCAGTAGTCACCACCATCTGAAAAAAGAAGTTTCTCTAGCCAAAAGTGAGTGTTTCATTAATATATGGGCATAAACATATATATTTAGAGGGTGATTTGGTGGGCATACATAGCCATTGAGGCAAAAAATAGCAGTAGTTTCTAACCCAGGGATTATATGGTAGTTACCAGCTTATTACTAGGACAAAACAACAGACTAGAGGCAGCTGGTGAACATAAAGGGTTTATTTTGGCTTATAGTTTTGAGGCAAAGTTTCATCATGGTGGGAAAAGCATAGCAGGAGTAGGAAACTGGCCCACATTGTCACATATCAGCAAGGAAGAAACATCAAGAATGCACTAGTAGCACTGGCAAGGGGAGGGAATATAAAACCACTAGGCTCACTCTCAGTGACACATATCCTCCAATAAGGCTCCACCTCACAAAGGCTCCACCAGCTTGGAATTATTATGAGGCTTAATTGAAAACACATAAGACTATTGGATGTAATTTTACATTTAAACCACCATAGTTTATGACCTTCCCAGTCACAGGTTTTTGATTAGGTTTTCAGAATCAGGCATGAATTCCTTCCCAGGGGGTTGGCCTTAAATTCAGCAGTTGGTTAACCCCTGTGATTGAATGAGGAAGCTAAATTCTAGCTTTATTTCTCAATGTTCTGCAAGTAAAGCATGTGGACTCTTCAATAATAGGTTCTTATCACCTATTTCTAGTGGGTGACCAAGAGGCTTGGTAACAGCCTGTATTGTTTTGGAGGCCTCAGGGGTCTCCATGACCAACAACTCACTGTGTGGTATCCCACCCTTGTACTTGGATTTTCCTATGTTAACCTATAGCTTCTGGGGGATGTTTTCAGGCACGGTCTTACTATAGTCCACCTCACCTGGAACTCATTCTGTAGCCTAGGATGGCCTCAAATTCACAATGTTTCTCCTTCCTAAGTCTCTCAGGTGCAGGATTAAAGGTGTGAGCTATCATGCCAGGCTCAATTTGTACATTTTTAAGGGTTAGAACAAAAAAAGAATGTGTGACAGATTGTATGTAGGCCCTTTGAAAGGTCTTAGTTGACAGATTTGTAAATATATAGACTGGATTTAAAAAATATTTTATTTTATTTGAGAGAGAGAGAAAGAAGCAAATAAAGAGGGAGAATGAGCATGTTAGGGCTTTCATCCACTACAAATGAACTCCAGATGTGTGTGCCACCTTGTGCATCTGGCTTACATGGGTCCTGGATAATCAAACCTGGGTCCTTTGGCTTTGTAGGTAAGCATCTTAATCACTAAGCCATCTCTCCAGCCCATAGACTGGATTTTTAAAATCTTTTTATTCATTTATTTTTAATTTTCTTTATTTATAAGGAGCAAGAGAAAGAAGGAGCAAATACCAAGACCTCTTGCCTCTGCAAATGAACTCTAGATGCATGTGTCATTTTGTACATTTGGCTGTACATGGATACTGGGGAATTGAACCAAGGCTGGAAGGCTTTTCAAGCAAGTTCTTTTAACCATTGAGCAATCTTCTCAGCCCCTATAAGGGCCTCTGCAAACAAACTCTAAGCACTTGTGCCACTTTGTACATCTGGCTTTATGTGGATCTGGGGAATAAAACATTGGCTGGCAAGTTTTACAAACAAGTGCTTTAACCACTGAGCAATGTTCTCATCCCCCTTTATTTTAAATATGTTATTAGTATATAATAAAGTACACTTAGAGAAAACTACACAAGTCAAAGCTAAGCTCAAAGAACTATTGTAAAATGGACACTTGTAACCACCACTCAGGTTAGACAATGGAACATTGTCAGCCATCTCAGAAGCTTTTTCATATGTTCCATTCAAATCAAAGCTCTCTTCTTTCCTTCAAAATAGCCACTTTCTTGGTTTTTTTTTTTTGATGTTTTGAGAAAGCATTTCATCATGTTTCCCAGGCTAGCCTCAAAGTCCTGATCATCCTACCTCTGCCTCCTGAGCACTGGGATTAAAGGAATATACCATGATCACTATCTTCACTGTTGTTTTGTTAATCATTTCCCCATGTTTCTATTTTTCAAATTTATTTTTGAAAAATTTATACATGTATAAAATGGATTTTCATTTTCACCCCTTTTACCTTCTCATGTTCCTCTCCCACTCCTAATGAAATTCTTCTTCCTTCCAAATAGTCTCACTTCTACTATGATGAATTTTTTTTGTAAACCACCTAATTTGGATTACTTCTATGAGTTTGGGTCAGGGGTTATTTACTGTGGAGTTTGGATATTTTAACCTTGGCTACACCACTGAAGATAGTGTCTCCCTCTCCCAGCAACCATTAGCTGCCAATAGATCCTCAGTTAGTTATGGGACCTTATGAGCCCCTCCACAAATTATGCAGACTGTTGATGGGCCCAATGTTGTGCAGGTCTTGTGAAGATGACAATAGTCGCTATGAGATCATGAATACATACACTTATATCAAGTCCGGAAGACAGCTCTTGCATACTTTTGGCCCTCTCTTTTAAAACATTTCCTATCTTGGGAGGGGGTGATATAGATGTCTCATTTAGCACTGAGCACTCCACACTTAATTTCAGCATTTTGATGAGTTTTTTGTCTCCTCCTCAGTAGTTACCAACAAATGTGAGGGCACAATAATCTATAGGCATAAACCTAAATATTTAGAAGCAGATTGATGGGTATAACATGTCTGTAGCAGACAGCTTCAGGTTCGCTGAGATGAACTTCCAGACCAGGCACAGTTATGGAGGAAGGGATATTATTTATTGAAGCTTACAGATCCAGGGGAAGTTCCATAAAGGCAGGAAAAGCAGCCTGCTTTCCCAGGGCCAAACAGAGAGAGAGAGAGAAAGCCAACCAGCCACCACAGCTCACAGAGCAAAACTACAGCCAAAAGGTCACACAGCACACTTGAGGAACTCCTGCTAGGCACATTTGCATATCTTTACAATGGAATCTCAAACCCACCATTAACACCTTAAGACCGGCCCCCAGTGACCTTGCCTCTAGCAAAGTGATTGCAGATGTAAACTATAACTAATAAAACACTGAATATATTGGGGGACATATATTCAAACTACCACAATGTCCATTTAGCAAAACAATAGTAGTAGCTTTACCTCTAGGGTCTATGACCTCTTATGCCATAGGCTTTAACTAGGTTTACAGTACCAGGCATGAATTCCTCCTGTGGAGCAGGCCACACATCCAATCCAAAGGCAATTAGTTATTCTCTTAACAGTCATGCCCTATTGCACCAGTGGGTACATCTCGCCTGGCTGGTTGATTGTGTAGCATGCATGGTCCATTGCTCAGTAAACTTACTGATGACTTTTCTTCCTCAGCAGCCTAGATAACACCTTTCAGTACTGAGGGTGGAGGCTTCCAGCTCAATTCAAACTTGGTTTCTCTGTATCCTGCAACTAATCTCTGTGGTGTTTTTAGTAGTTAGGATCTTACCATATATTTTTAGTTTTGCATGTGTAGTATATTGTGTGTGTGTGTGTGTGTGTGTGTGTGTGTGTGTGTGTGCGCACACACACAGGTGCTCTTGCTTGCTCAGCCATCTATCTTCCAAACATCTAGTTTTGGTTGGCAACCAAAAGCATTGGTAATAGCCAGGATGAATTTTATCACCTAAGTATGCATCTCCAGATCCTACAGATTTTGTTTAAGTATATTCTCCTAGTGGATACCATGGCAACTACAAATTTATATTGTGAATTTATAACACTGTTTCAAGTTTACTGGTTCAAGTTTAGTGAATTTCCCAAACAATTATTTTTATAGACAAAAGATAAATGTAGGCTAGGGTAGTCTCAAAACTCATTATGTAGCTGAGGATGACCTTGAACTTCTGATCTTCCTGCTTGTGCCTCCTGAGTTCTATGTGTATAAGTGTGTACCACCATGTTTGGTTTATGTAGTGCTAAGGATTGAACCTGGAACTCCATTCATACTTGGCAAGCACTCTATGAATTTTTGAGTCTCTAGTCCTTCCTAGAATTTTTGGAAAACTATATTTCTTATGAATTATCATGGAAATCTGTTCCTTTAGCTTGTATTTGGCTGGTATTTTGTCAGAGATTTCCTTGGACATGAATAACTAAATAAAAAATAGCAGTTCATTTTACTTTTAGTCATTTCAGATAGGCTCTGTGCTGGGAGGTTCCTTCAACACTTATCTAAGCTATTAACAACTTCACCTTAGTCTTCACTTCCTGCTTACATTGATTGGCCAGAGGTTAAAAACTTAGGGTTTCTATCTTCTCTGAGCACACATTCTGCCCTAGATCTATGTGGGGTTATCCGAGTTCCCAGTCACATACCTGATACTCATGAAAAACCCAAACTTTCCAGAGTTTCCTACCAGGTTTTACCTAGCTCCTACATGCCTTCTCCTTTTTTTTCTGCAGTGTTTCCTGATCCTTGGAGGGTATGAGATGTGTCATTTAGTGTGGAGCACTCCACAGTTAATTATTCTCATACTTTGACAAGTTTTGAATCTCCCCAATAGTAACCACTGGCTGGAAAACAAAGTTTCTCTGACCAAATGTGAGAGCAGCACTAATCTATGGGCATAAACATAAATATTTAGAGGGTAATTTGATGGGCACAAAATATACATTTAGCCAATCAATGGTAGGTTCTATGATCCTAGGTTCTATGATTTCCCAGCCAAAGGATTTTGACTAGGTTTTCAGTACCAGGCATGAGTTTCCTTACATGAAGTGGGCCTCAATAAGCAAGCAGTTGGTTACCCCCATAACAGTTATACCCTGTTGCACCAGTGGGCACATCTTGCCTGGTTTGTTGGTTGCATAGCTGGCAGGGCCCTTTGCTGGGAAGAGTGTCAGTGTTTCTCCCCCAAAAACCTGCATAGCAAGGGTGCAATGAAGTTGGTCCTACAAGGGAAGTTTACAGCTCTAAGTGCCTATATCAAGAAAGCAGAGAGAACATCTCTATCACACTTTCCAAGGCTCAGGGTTCATTGGAGAAGAGATGGCAGAAAGAATGTAAGAGCCAAAGGAAGGGTACCATTCCTTACAAGGTGGTCCTCCAGACACAAAATGGCCTGGATATCCATGACCTCACAGTGCCTGACACTACCTACACAAGACCATCATAATAGGAGGAAAAGATGATGACATGAAAATAAAAGAGAGTCTGATTGAGAGGGGAAAATGTATGATGGAGAGTGGCGTTGCAAAGGGGAAAGTGGGGGGAGGGAGGGAATCACCATGGGTTATTGTTGATAATTATAGAAGTTGTCAATAAATTTTTTTAAATACTAAAAAACAGTTTGGAAAGGGTTGGAGAGATGGCTTAGTGGTTAAGGTGCCCACCTGCAAAGCCTAAGGACGTCTGTTTGATTCTCCAGGTCCCACGTTAGCCAGACGCAAAAAGTGATGCAAGGGTGCAATACCGCACTTGCCCACAAGGTGGTGCATGCATCTAGAGTTCATTCACAGCCAAGACCTCTTGCCTCTGCAAATGAACTCTAGATGCATGTGTCATTTTGTACATTTGGCTGTACATGGATACTGGGGAATTGAACCAAGGCTGGAAGGCTTTTCAAGCAAGTTCTTTTAACCATTGAGCAATCTTCTCAGCCCCTATAAGGGCCTCTGCAAACAAACTCTAAGCACTTGTGCCACTTTGTACATCTGGCTTTATGTGGATCTGGGGAATAAAACATTGGCTGGCAAGTTTTACAAACAAGTGCTTTAACCACTGAGCAATGTTCTCATCCCCCTTTATTTTAAATATGTTATTAGTATATAATAAAGTACACTTAGAGAAAACTACACAAGTCAAAGCTAAGCTCAAAGAACTGTTGTAAAATGGACACTTGTAACCACCACTCAGGTTAGACAATGGAACATTGTCAGCCATCTCAGAAGCTTTTTCGTATGTTCCATTCAAATCAAAGCTCTCTTCTTTCCTTCAAAATAGCCACTTTCTTGTTTTTTTTTTTTTTTGATGTTTTGAGAAAGCATTTCATCATGTTTCCCAGGCTAGCCTCAAAGTCCTGATCATCCTACCTCTGCCTCCTGAGCACTGGGATTAGAGGAATATACCATGATCACTATCTTCACTGTTGTTTTGTTAATCATTTCCCCATGTTTTCTATTTTTCAAATTTATTTTTGAAAAATTTATACATGTATAAAATGGATTTTCATTTTCACCCCTTTTACCTTCTCATGTTCCTCTCCCACTCCTAATGAAATTCTTCTTCCTTCCAAATAGTCTCACTTCTACTATGATGAATTTTTTTTGTAAACCACCTAATTTGGATTACTTCTATGAGTTTGGGTCAGGGGTTATTTACTGTGGAGTTTGGATATTTTAACCTTGGCTACACCACTGAAGATAATGTCTCCCTCTCCCAGCAACCATTAGCTGCCAATAGATCCTCAGTTAGTTATGGGACCTTATGAGCCCCTCCACCAATTATGCAGACTGTTGATGGGCCCAATGTTGTGCAGGTCTTCTGAAGATGACAATAGTCGCTGTGAGATCATGAATACATACACTTATATCATGTCCGGAAGACAGCTCTTACATACTTTTGGCCCTCTCTTTTAAAACATTTCCTGATCTTGGTAGGGGGTGATATAGATGTCTCATTTAGCACTGAGCACTCCACACTTAATTTCAGCGTTTTGATGAGTTTTTTGTCTCCTCCTCAGTAGTTACCATCAAATGTGAGGGCACAATAATCTATAGGCATAAACCTAAATATTTAGAAGCAGATTGATGGGTATAACATGTCTGTAGCAGACAGCTTCAGGTTCGCTGAGATGAACTTCCAGACCAGGCACAGTTATGGAGGAAGGGATATTATTTATTGAAGCTTACAGATCCAGGGGAAGTTCCATAATGGCAAGAAAAGCAGCCTGCTTTCCCAGGGCCAAAACAGAGAGAGAGAGAAAACCAACTAGCCACCACAGCTCACAGAGCAAAACTAAAGCCAAAAGGTCACACAGCACACTTCAGGAACTCCTCCTAGGCACATTTGCATATCTTTACAATGGAATCTCAAACCCACCATTAACACCTTAAGACCAGCCCCCAGTGACATTGCCTCTAGCAAAGTGATTGCAGATGTAAACTATAACTAATAAAACACTGAATATATTGGGGGACATATATTCAAACTACCACAATGTCCATTTAGCAAAACAATAGTAGTAGCTTTACCTCTAGGGTCTATGACCTCTTATGCCATAGGCTTTAACTAGGTTTACAGTACCAGGCATGAATTCCTCCTGTGGAGCAGGCCACACATCCAATCCAAAGGCAATTAGTTATTCTCTTAACAGTCATGCCCTATTGCACCAGTGGGTACATCTCGCCTGGCTGGTTGATTGTGTAGCATGCATGGTCCATTGCTCAGTAAACTTACTGATGACTTTTCTTCCTCAGCAGCCTAGATAACACCTTTCAGTACTGAGGTGGAGGCTTCCAGCTCAATTCAAACTTGGTTTCTCTGTATCCTGCAACTAATCTCTGTGGTGTTTTTAGTAGTTAGGATCTTACCATATATTTTTAGTTTTGCATGTGTAGTATATTGTGTGTGTGTGTGTGTGTGTGTGTGTGTGTGTGTGTGCTCGCGTAACACACACACAGGTGCTCTTGCTTGCTCAGCCATCTATCTTCCAAACATCTAGTTTTGGTTGGCAACCAAAAGCATTGGTAATAGCCAGGATGAATTTTATCACCTAAGTATGCATCTCCAGATACTACAGATTTTGTTTAAGTATATTCTCCTAGTGGTTACCATGGCAATTACAAATTTATATTGTGAATTTATAACACTGTTTCAAGTTTACTGGTTCAAGTTTAGTGAATTTCCCAAACAATTATTTTTATAGACAAAAGATAAATGTAGGCTAGGCTAGTCTCAAAACTCATTATGTAGCTGAGGATGACCTTGAACTTCTGATCTTCCTGCTTGTGCCTCCTGAGTTCTATGTGTATAAGTGTGTACCACCATGTTTGGTTTATGTAGTGCTAAGGATTGAACCTGGAACTCCATTCATACTTGGCAAGCACTCTATGAATTTTTGAGTCTCTAGTCCTTCCTAGAATTTTTGGAAAACTATATTTCTTATGAATTATCATGGAAATCTGTTCCTTTAGCTTGTATTTGGCTGGTATTTTGACAGAGATTTCCTTGGACATGAATAACTAAATAAAAAATAGCAGTTCATTTTACTTCTAGTCATTTCAGATAGGCTCTGTGCTGGGAGGTTCCTTCAACACTTACCTAAGCTATTAACAACTTCACCTTAGTCTTCACTTCCTGCTTACATTGATTGGCCAGAGGTTAAAAACTTAGGGTTTCTATCTTCTCTGAGCACACATTCTGCCCTAGATCTATGTGGGGTTATCCGAGTTCCCAGTCACATACCTGATACTCATGAAAAACCCAAACTTTCCAGAGTTTCCTACCAGGTTTTACCTAGCTCCTACATGCCTTCTCCTTTTTTTCTGCAGTGTTTCCTGATCCTTGGAGGGTATGAGATGTGTCATTTAGTGTGGAGCACTCCACAGTTAATTATTCTCATACTTTGACAAGTTTTGAATCTCCCCAATAGTAACCACTGGCTGGAAAACGAAGTTTCTCTGACCAAATGTGAGAGCAGCACTAATCTATGGGCATAAACATAAATATTTAGAGGGTAATTTGATGGGCACAAAATATACATTTAGCCAATCAATGGTAGTAGCTTCTCTCCTAGGTTCTATGATTTCCCAGCCAAAGGATTTTGACTAGGTTTTCAGTACCAGGCATGAGTTTCCTTACATGAAGTGGGCCTCAATAAGCAAGCAGTTGGTTACCCCCATAACAGTTATACCCTGTTGCACCAGTGGGCACATCTTGCCTGGTTTGTTGGTTGCATAGCTGGCAGGGCCCTTTGCTGGGAAGAGTGTCAGTGTTTCTCCCCCAAAAACCTGCATAGCAAGGGTGCAATGAAGTTGGTCCTACAAGGGAAGCTTATAGCTCTAAGTGCCTATATCAAGAAAGCAGAGAGAACATCTCTATCACACTTTCCAAGGCTCAGGGTTCATTGGAGAAGAGATGGCAGAAAGAATGTAAGAGCCAAAGGAAGGGTACCACTCCTTACAAGGTGGTCCTCCAGACACAAAATGGCCTGGATATCCATGACCTCACAGTGCCTGACACTACCTACACAAGACCATCATAATAGGAGGAAAAGATCATGACATGAAAATAAAAGAGAGGCTGATTGAGAGGGGAAAATGTATGATGGAGAGTGGAGTTGCAAACGGGAAAGTGGGGGGAGGGAGGGAATCACCATGGGTTATTGTTGATAATTATAGAAGTTGTCAATAAATTTTTTTAAATACTAAAAAACAGTTTGGAAAGGGTTGGAGAGATGGCTTAGTGGTTAAGGTGCCCACCTGCAAAGCCTAAGGACGTCTGTTTGATTCTCCAGGTCCCACGTTTAGCCAGACGCAAAAAGTGATGCAAGGGTGCAATACCGCACTTGCCCACAAGGTGGTGCATGCATCTAGAGTTCATTCACAGCAGCTGAGAGGCCACTGGCGTGCCCATTCTCTCTCTCTCTCCTCTCTCTCTCTCTCTCTCTCTCTCTCTCTCAAATAGAAAAAAATGGGCTGAGAGATGCTTAGTGGTTAAGGTGCCTGCCTGCCAAGCCTAAGAATGCCTGTTCAGTCTCCAGGTCCCACGTTTAGCCAGATGCAAAAAGTGAGGCATGGGGGCAATGCCTCACTCACCCACAAGGGGGCGCATAGATCTGGAGGTCTTTCACAGCCACTGAAATGGCCCTGGTGTGCCCATTCTTTCTCTCTCTGCCTCTTCCTTTGCCTGTCTGTTTCTCTCTCTCTCTCTCAAAAAAAAATACTAAAAATGTAAAAAAAAAGAAAGAAAGCAAAGTGATCTCAAATTAACAACTTAATGATATACCATAGAGCCTTGGAAATGGAGAAACGGGCCAAACCAAAAATAGTAGATTGAAAGAAATAATCATGATTAAGGCAGAAATTAATGAAATGGAAACAAAAAAAATACAAGGAATCAATGAACTATACAGTGGGTCTTTGTAAAGTTAAATAAGGTACTTTATAAACCCATAGTGAACTAACCAAAAGAGAGTTTAAGATGCAAATTAATAAAATTAGCTATGAAAAGGGAATCATTATAACAGATACCAGTGAAATTAAAAAATAAATCATAAGGGAATACCTTAAAACCATGTACTTCACTAAATTGGAAAATCTAAAAAGAAAATGATGACTTAGTGGATACTTATGAGATAAACAATTTTAGTAGACCTATAATAAGCAATAATATTGAAGTAGTTACTAAAAAAATATCTCCCAACTAAAAAAGAAGTCTAGGCCCAGATGGATTTTTTAAATCTGTCTTCATGAAAGATATTAGTTTGTAGTTTTCTTTTTATTTGTTGACTGTCTGATATTGGTCTCAGATTATTACTAGGTACATAAAAACTGATTGGAAGTCCTTGACCTTTTCTGGATAAGACTATAAAAATAGTTTTAGTTCTTTAAGGGTTCAGTTCAGTTCTTTAGTGAAACCATCTGGCCTTCAAAATACTTCATTTAAAAGTTTGTAAGCTCTGAATATAATTTCCTCAATTATTGTAGAGCTATTGAAAGTATCTATTTTATAATGAATGAGTGATGCTAGTTTGTGCTTTTTGAGAAATTGGTCTATTTCATCTGTTACCTATACAAAGTTTTTTGCAATATTCCTTTACTCTTCTCTTTTATTCCTAACTTTGATGGATTATACTTCTTTTTATCAGTATTCTAGAGATTTATTAATTTTGTAGATATTTTCAAGGAGACATCTTTTTGTTTCATTAATTTTCTGAATTTGTTTTCCATTTTCAATTTCATTGACATCTATATTTATCCTTGTTATATACTTCCTTGTACTTGTCTTGGGCATATTTTGCTATCATAGTTCTCCTTTATGAGGTGAACTAGATGCTGACATTATCCATTTGGGAGCCTTCCTCCCCCTCCCTTCCCTCCTCTCTTTTTTCTCATCCTTTCTCCCTCCCTACCTACCTCCTTATCTGTCAATCTGAATCTCTCTCCCTCCCTCCCTCCATAGTAATTTTATTGGAAACTTCAATATATGAACAGATCATCTTCTTTTGTCCTCTTTTCCCCACCCTCATTCAACTGAGGGCCTTGTCAGCGGGGGTATCAGTAATCACTGTGGGGTCAGGAATGTGAGGTGGACAGTGCTTAACAGAGTGCCTTCCCACTCTGTGGCTTGTACATTCTTTCTGTTAGGAGTCTCCTTTAGTGTTGAGCTCTCAGTAGCCTCTGATTTTCTGCTTTGATGAGTTTTGAGTCTCCTCAGTGTCTACTACCATCTCCATAAAGAAAGTTCTCTGGCTAGCCATGAAAGCAGCACTCATTCCAGGTCACCACCTTCATCACTTCCTCTGCCATGTTTCCTGGCCCCAGGTGGGTATGATAGAGATGACTGTCATCCAGTGCTAGACACTCTACTTTCTCTTGTCATTTTTTTGAGGTAGGGTCTCATTCTAACACAGGCTGACATGGAACACAATCTGTAGCCCAGGCTGGCTTCAAACTCATGGTGATCCTCCTACCTCAGCCTCTGAAATGCTGGGAATAAGGTGTATGCTATCTTGTCCAGCTTTCTTCTTCTCATTTTGATGGGTCATGGGTTTTCCTAGTATTCACTGATATATTCTTTATGACACCTCTTCTGCAATGGTCCCTGAGCCTTGAAAGGTGTGATAGAGATGTCTCCACTGTCACTTATCAGCACTATGATGACTTTTTTTCTTGTTTTTTTTTTTTCAAGGTAGGGTTTCACTGTAGCCCAGGCTGACCTGGAATTCACTATGTAGTCTCAGGGTGGCATTGAACTCACAGCATCCTCCTACCTCTGCCTCCCGAGTGCAGGGATTAAAGGCATGTGCCACCACAGCCGGCTTATGATGACTTTTGAGTCACTCCAGTAGTCACTGTCATCTGAAAAGAGAAGCTTCTGTAACCAAAAGTGAGGGTACTATTAATATATGGACATAAACATAAGTGTTTAGACAAAAGTTTGGTGGGTATAATATATGCATTTAGGCAGACAACAGTAGAAGTTTCCCCTGTAGGGTTCATGACCTCCTTAGCCATAGGCTTTTTTTGAGGTACAGTCTAGCCCAGGCTGACCTGGAATTCACTAAGTAGTCTCAGGCTGGCCTTGAACTCACAGCGATCCTCCTACCTCAGCCTTCCAAGTGCTGGGATTGAAGGTGTGCACCATCACGTTTGGCAGGGAAAGAGAGAGAATGGGAGCACCAGTCTCCAGCTGCTACAAACAAACTCCAGATGCATGTGCCACCTTGTGTATTTAGCTTTATACGGGTACTGGGGAATCGAACTCTGGTCATTAGGCTTTATGGGCAAGTGCTTTAACAACTGAGACATCTCTACAGCCCCTTCCTTATTTTTTCTTACTGATTTCTAACTTGATTTCACTGTGATCAGAAAACATACAATGATTTCAGTTCCATCCCATTTGTTCAGGTTTATTTTGTGACAGGAGATGGTCTGTCTTGGTGAAAGTTACATGTGCTTTGGGAGCATGCCATTCTGTTGGTAAGTAGGATAGTCTATAAATGCCAATTAGACCTCTTTGTTTAATTATTTCCTTCAGTCTGTATCATTGCTTATTTTTTATTGTATTTTTTATTTATTTATTTATTTATTTATTTATTTATTTATTTATTTATTTATTTATTTCAGACAGGCAGAGGGAGAGAGACAGAGAGAGAAAGAGTGACTGCAAATGAACTCCAGACTCATGTGCCACCATGTGCATCTGGCTTACATGGGACCTGGAGAATTGAACCATGGTCTGTAGGCTTTGCAGGCATGCACCTTAACCACTAAACCATCTCTCCAGCCCTTATTGCTTTCTTTTCTTGATATTCTATCCATTGTTGAGAAAGGGGTATTGATGTTTTTTTTTTTTTTTTTCATTTTTATTCGAGGTAGGGTCTCACTCTGGTCCAGGCTGATCTGTAATTAACTACGTAGTCTCAGGGTGGCCTTGAACTCATGGCGATCCTCCTACCTCTGCCACCTGAGTGCTGGGATTAAAGGTATGAGCCACCATGCCTGGCTGGTTATTGAAGTTTTTAAGTTTAATTGTGGATTTGTCTATTTGTCCTTTCATTAGTTTTTGCCATATATATATTCTTTTTTTGGTTTTTAAGGTAAGGTTTCAGTATAGCTCAGGCTGACCTGGAATTCACTATGTAGTCACAGGGTGGCCTCGAACTCAAGACAATCCTCCTATGTATTAGTCAGGGTTCTCTAGAGGAACAGAACCGACAGAATGAATTGTATTTAAAGGGAATTTATTGGGATTAGTTTACGGCAATCCAACAATCGCAGGTTGCAGTCCTGAGAGGCAAGGAACCCAGTAGCTGGTCAGTCCAAGAAGCTGGATGCCTCAGCAGTCCCAACCCGGCACTGAAGGCCTGGAGGCGTCCTGGAGAGATGCTGCTCTTCAGTCCACGCTGCTCTTCAGTCCACACTGGAAAACAGCAAGCGCCAAGCACCAAGCAGCAAACAGAGAACAGCAAGCAGCACTGGCAGCCAGTGGGGAGGAGAGAGCTTTCCTTCCCAGTGCTTCCTTAGATAAAATCCCCCCTCTGAGGGGCTGCCCACTCACCCTGGGGAAAGGATTCCTCCTTAGTTAATCCTTCCTAGAAGCAACCTCAGAGACCACTTATGAGGAATGTCTGTGGATTACTAAACAGATCAAGTTGACACAAACTTAACCATCACAAACCCACCCCTTGTCAACTTGACACCAAACCATATCTCCTTACATCATACTTAATTTCCAAATGAAGACATTAACAAGGTCATAACTCCACCTAACATGATATAACCATCCCTTGTACAACCAGAAATGCACAATCTCCCCCCAACACAAGCCAAATTCCTTGGGGAATGCTTAGTCTCTAATAAAATAAGTCAAATATAAATTTGACAGTGGTTAACTAGCAATATGATTTTAATCAGTATTAATTACCTAATAGAGAAATAGAGGAAGGACAAAACATCTTAATATTGGTGTAGATATGTACAAACACTCTTAACAAGGTAAGACAGGAACACTCATGGCAATTACAGTCCATGTTTTTGTAACTGGTCCTGTGGCCTTGCTGGTATTTGTAACTGCCTTCTTCTACTACCCATTCTATATTTCCTCCACCTTCAGCAAGCACCTCAGCAGGTCTTGGTTCTTTACCTGGAGGGGTGACCCATACCTTCATTCCTGAAGGATCTGGGCCATTTATCACACTGCCTTGATTGGGTTGTTCCAGTTGTCCATTGACCTTAATAACAGGGCATGGTAACACCAAGAGATGCCCTAAAGGATCTCCTGCACTCCAAACATACTCTTCCTTACCTCCATTGTGGAGGAGCAGTCCAATTTCCTCCTGGTATTCTGGATCAATCACCCCTGCTAACTCTGTAACTCCTTTCTCAGCCTGTTCACTCAAGGGCATCAGGAGCCCAAAGTGGCCAGGGGAAGTCTTAGCTTCCAGCTCAATGGAATATTCTTTGTACATCCTGGTGAAAGCACTCCACCCTCTGGAACCAAGACCTCCAGGCCAGCAGAGTGTAAGGTTGCAGGAACAGGAAGCAAAAACTTGGCTAATGGGTCACTTGGGGTGATGGTAAATGGTACCATTACACTTTCCACCCCTTGATTCCTGGACCCGTGAATCTGGGCTATAGGAGAAACAGCACCATATATAGGACACTGATTCAGAGCATATACAGCATGCTGGAGGACACTCTCCAGCCCTCTAAGCTATTGCCACCTAGTTGGTGATGCAGCTGTTTCTTTAAAAGGCCATTCCACTGCTCTATCAAGCCAGCTGCTTCAGCATGGTGGGGCACAGGGTAAGACCAGTGAATTCCATGATCATGAGCCCACTGCCATACTTCCTTGGCTGTGAAGTGAGTTCCTTGGTCAGAAGCTGGTCCAGGCTGATCTGGAATTAACTATGTAGTCTCAGGGTGCCTCAGACTCACAGCGATCCTCCTACCTCTGCCTCCTGAGTGCTGGGATTAAAGGCATGAGCCACCATGCCTGGCTAGGTATTGAAGATTTTAAGTTTAATTGTGGATTTCTCTATTTGTCCTTTCAATAGTTTTTGCCATATATATATTTTCTTTTTTGGATTTTTGAGGTAGGGTTTCACTACAGCTCAGGCTGACCTGGAATTCACTATGTAGTCTCAGGGTGGCCTTGAACTCACGGCAATCCTCCTACCTCTTCCTCCCAAGTGCTGGGATTAAAGGTGTGCACCACAATGCTGGCAATATATATATATATTGGTCAGAAGCTGGTCCAGGCTGATCTGGAATTAACTACGTAGTCTCAGGGTATATATACATATATATATAAATACACACACACATTAATTTTTAATTTTATTTAATTTTTATTTGCAAGCAGAAAGAGAGAGAGAGATAGAGGAGAGGTAGACAGAGAGAAAATAGCACACCAGGGCCTCTAGCCACTGCAAACTAACTCCAGATGCATGTGCCCCTTGTGCATCTGGCTTATGTGGGTTCTGGAGAGTTGAACTGGGATCCTTTGGCTTCACAGGCATATGCCTTAACCACTAAGCAATTTCTCCAGGCCCCATATATATGTTTTTAAGCAGGATTTCACTCCATCCCAGGCTGGCCTCCAACTCAAAGTGATCCTCCTACCTCAGCTGGGTTTAACATAAACCCAGCCGGCTGCTTCATGTTTTGTTTTTTTTTTTTTTTGGCTGTGCTGTGCTGTTTGGTACATACACATTTAAATTTTCTCTGTGTTCTAGGAAAATTTACTATCATTATATAATGTATTTCTCTAGTAATTTTCTTTGTTCTGTAGTTTGCCTTTTTAAAATTTTATTTGTGGGCTGGAAAGATGGCTCAATGGTTAAGGTACTCTCCTGCAAAACCTAACAACCCAGGTTTGATTCCCAAGTACCCATGTAAAGCCAGATGAACAAAGTGTTGCATGCATCTGGAGTTCATTTGCTGTGGCTTGAAGCCCTGGCATACCTATTCTCTCTGTTGCTCTTCTCTCTATTCTCTCTGCTTGCAAATAAATGAATAAAAATATTTCAAAAACGTATTTGTATGGAATATATCTTTACATTGTTTTATTTTCAACCCACATGAACCTTTATAAATGAAGTAAATTTCATGTAAATAGCACATTTGCATCATGTTTTGTTCTATTCCTTTTTTGAGATAGGGTTTTGATAAATTACCCATGCTGATTTTGAATTTGCAATTATCCCATCTCAATCTCTTGAGTAGCTAGGATCATAGGTATGCTCTATCATGTGTGGTTAGAATCATAGGTATTTTTCTTAATATTCTTCCATCTTTTATTAATTGATTTATTCAGGCAATTTGTCTTTAATATAGTCATTATTTCGTTGAGGTTAAGTTTGTTATTTAATGTTTCTGTTTTTTTCCCTTTTTATTTCTCTTTATTTTTCCTTAAACCTTTTATTAGTTTATGTAAATTGCATAAAATATGAGTTTTGTGGTTCCTAACCTGGATCAGCTTGAGTTGCTGGCATATCTGATAGGCAACTTGAAGCCCATACAATAGGGATGGAAGGATTTGGGGGGAAAGGAAGGGGATGTTGGGGGAAAATAAGCACAAAACTACACCCAAAATGAACTGGTACCATAGAAACCTTTCTCCTTGAAGGAAGACTAAAATATTTAACCCTCAACAGGAGTATAGGGGAAGCATCTGAAAAGAAGGGCCCTGGAGAGAGTTAAGCCTAACCTTAAAAAATTTTGGACTTCCGGTCAAGATCCCATGCACAAAAATAAAGTCCAGATGGATCAAAGACCTAGATATAAAACCAGAAACTCTGCTACTACTGGAAGAAAAAATAGGAGGAACCTTCCATGAAATAGGAGTGGGAAAAGACTTCCTGAACAAAGCTCCAGCAGCTCAGGAAATTAAACAATCACTCAATCAGTGGGATCTCACGAAGCTGAAAAGCTTTTTCACTGACAAACATACCATAACCAAAGCCAGCAGATTACCCACAGAATGGGAGAGAATTTTCACCAGCTACACAACTGACAGAGGCCTAATTTCTAGAATCTACAAAGAACTCCAAAGCCTAAACAATAAATCATCAAACAACCCACTCACAAAATGGGGCAGAGAACTGCACATTTAAGCAAATGCACATTTAAGAAAATGTTCAACATCCATAATCATCAGGGAAATGCAAATTAAAACAACTATGAGATTCCACCTTACCCCAGTAAGGATGGCTAACATTAAAAAAAAAAAAAAAAATGAAAACAAATGCTGGCGAGGCTGCGGAGAAATAGGAACAAGCTTCCACTGCTGGTGGGAATGTAAAATGATTCAACCATTATGGAAAGCTATATGGAGACTCCTGAAAAGGATGACCATAGACCTACCAATGGATCTAGTTATTCCCTTATTGGGCATTTACCCTAAAGACTCCAAGCCTCAGATCAGAGACATTTGCTCAACCATGTTCATAACTGCTCAATTCATAATAGCAAAGAGCTGGAATCAACCTAGGTGTCCATCACTAGATGAATGGATAACAAAGATGTGGTATATCTATACTATGGAATTCTATGTTGCAGTAAGGAAAAATGAAATAATGGAATTTGAAAAAAATGGTCAAACATGGAACAGATCATCCTCAGTGAGCTCATCCAATCACAAAAAGATAATCATCGCATGGTCTCGTTTATCTGTCGCTCCTGAGGACCAGACAATAGGGAGGGTGGGATGGAGGGAGAGTGATGGTGGGAGGGAGCGAGAGGGTGGGAGGGAGGATAAGGGTGGGGGATACAAATAGGGACCCAAAAGGAAACGATAGCATAAAACTCTATATTCTGAACAACCAGCTAAAACATTGATCCTTCAGCAGGCCCGCAGAGGGAACACCTGAACCATGGGAAACTGGAGAAAACACCATGAAAACCAACCTTAATTTTCTCCTGCTTTACTCTCTTTTCTCTCTCCCTCTTTCTCTCTCTTTCTATCCATCGCCTCTCTATAATCACTTTCTCTTTTATATATTATCTATCTTTTTCTCCCCTCACCTTCCTGTTCGCTGACTTATAACTCCCAGTACCAGCACGGGGTTAACTTTCACAATGAGCTGTAGATCCGAGACACCTACAAGGTTTCCCAAAAAAGACAGATTTCTGTCAGAGTTCTTGATGACCCACCAAAGGTTAATGGAAAGACCCTACTGTCGAAGACAGCATACACGTGTGAGAACAAACATGGAGAGACCTGGCCAGAATCTGGAAGAGGGTCAGTCCCCAGACAGTTAGCTAGTCTAGTGCCAGAGGGTGCTACACAAGCAACTGGGGGAAAATGGCCGACATTGGTCAAAACAACTTCCAATCTAAGATACCCAGCAGGAAACAACCTGATGTAATGCTCAAACAAGTTCAGTAGTGGCACACAGCCATGGTGGGCAACCAACTACTCTTGATTTGGCTAATTGATCCACTCAGTGGAATGGAACTCATTGGTGGAACTGGGAAATAAGTCAAAACCATGTACAAAAAAATGAGCACAGTCTCCAACCAAGATACCATCAAATGTGGGCTAGAAGAGAGCCTACCTCTATAAAATTCCCTCCAAGATATCTATGGCCATCCCAAATATCTAGTACTAACTTCTCTCTCCGTTGGAGAATTTGCTTATTTTTTCCAGATGGACAACGAACCTGAAGGGAGGATCAGCCAATCACACCTCACCAGGGCTCCATCTGAAACCACAGAGTAATGTGGAGGAAGGGCAAGAGTTCAGTGCTCTTGGGGATCATGACACTAGAAAAGTTTGAAGGAGATAAACACAGAGAACATCTAACTCCCACTAAGCCAGATATCCAGAGACACAGAGGCTCCCAAAACCTCATCACTGAAGTAGACCTAAAATGACCCCAATGTGGCTCAGGGAAATTTGCAGAAGAGGGGGCGGAAAGAATGTTAGAGCCACAAGTTGGGGCATTATGCACAGAGACTTGGCCTATCCCCCATAGCTCCTGACTACCCCCACAATGTGTGAACCACATTCCCCATTGATGAGGGTCCCTATGGAAGAGGGAGGACAGGGAGGGGGATAGTGGAGTCACCACTATGAATGTAAAACCAGAATAATATACATAAGAATAAATAAAATTTAAAAAAAAAAAGAAAAAAAAATTTGGTTCTGGCCTATAACTCCCAGTACCAGAAATTGGTGTTACCCACATCTAGCCATTGATTGGAGAGAGCTACAGGATCCCCCAAACAAGACAGGCTTCTGTCAAAGCATTTGATTACTTGCTTGAGGTAAAAGGTAAGACCCTATTGCTGAAGACACCATATGCTTCTGACACAGAACATGGAGAGGCCCAGCTAGAATCAGGAAGAGAGCCAGTGCCCAGACAGTCAACCTGTGTAATGCTGGAAAGTGATACATGAACTACTGCGGGAATGTGTCCAGCAATGGTGTGAGCAAGCAGGGGTCTAAATAACTCAGAAGCAACTATTCTGATAAGAAGTACACACCAATGCAATGGTGGCACACAACCTTGGTGGGTAACCAATGGCTTTCTGATTGGCTAAGAGATCTGTTCAGTGGAAAGGAACCAGATCAGAATCCAATGGAAACAAAGATTATGCTCTCTAAGGTCAAGCTCCCACTAGTCTTTGGCTCAAAGAGGAGCTATATCCGTCAAAATCTCCCTAAATTAATAACACTTATCCAATTTAACCTATGCTGATTTCACTCTCCTTTGGATAACCTGTCTTTTTCAGAAGGTAGCATGACCCGAGGAGATAAACCACCCCTCACATTTTAGCCAAAGCCCAGGTGAAAGTACAAAGGAACTGGGGAGATGAACAAGAGTGCTGCTTCCATGGTGACCCTGACAATCAGTGCCAGGGTGAAGGAGACAGACACTGAGGATACTTAACACTTACCAAAACAAAAATCCAGAGGCTCCTAAGAGCTCATCACTGAAGTAGACTTAAAACTCACCCACCATGGCTCAGGGAATTTTGCAGAAAAGGAGACAGAAAGATTGCAACAGCCACAGGTTGGATCATCATACCCAGAGGCATTTCCTCCCCCCAATAACTGACTGCTGCTCCCACAATGCATAACCCACAATCCCATGGGAAATACCAGCAGCCACACAGAAGAGGGCCCTAGCGAAATGGGGCCAGGAAGGAGGGAAAAGATGTTACCAACACATGATGTATCCATACAAAGTATGTTCTTAATAAAAACAAAATTAAAAATATGAGTTTCTTTTTTCTCCATTGTTTTTAAAGGCTATTTTAATTTTTTTTGGGGGGGGGCGGGTTCCAGCTAGGGTCTCACTCTGGCCCAGGCTGACCTGGAATTCACTCTGTAGTCTCAGGGTGGCCTTGAACTCACAGCAATCTTCCTACCTCTGCCTCCCGAGTGCTGGGATTAAAGGCGTGCACTACCATGCCTGGCTTATTTTAAATTTTTAATAAGCATACAAATAATTCATGTTATTATGATATCTTCAAATCATGTACTTTGCTCGTATTTAACCCATGTTTCCTTCTTTTGTTTTACTTTCCTCCCTGAAATTCATCCTCTTCTTCCCCTTCTTAATTTTTCCTCTTCTTCTTTTATGTCATTATATATATATATGAAACATTGTAGATGCTGCATATAAGAGAAAGCATGTGATATTTGTCATTATGGGTCTAGTTCATTTCACTTAACATGCTCTCCAGTTCTATCCTTTTCATGCAAATAACATAATTTCACTCTTCTTTAGGCTGAATAAAATGCCAGTGTATATATATATTCCATAGTTTTTAATCCATTCATCTGTTGATGGACATGTAAGCCAATTCCATAACTTGGCTATTGTGAATAGCAAATAAGCATAGGTGTGTGCACATATGTCTGTTATATGCTGGTTTAGAGATCTTTGGGTATATACCCGACAGAGTTATAGATCGTGTTGTGGTTTGAACGTGAAATGCCCCTCCATAGGCTCATGTTTTGGACAATTGGTTCCTGGCTGGTGGTGCTGTTGTAGCAGGTTGTAGAGCCTTTAGGTGGTGGAGCCTCACTGGAGGAAGTTGGTCACTAACAGCAACCTTGAGACTTTATTGTGTGGTCCCACTTCCAGTCCTCTTTCTGCTTCCTGACTGTGGATGCCATGTGACCATCACTTCACAATTTTGCCACCATGCCTTCCCTGCTATGATGGGCTGTATCTTTTCAAATTATAAGCCAAAATAATCCTTTCCTCCATTAAGTTGCTTTTATTCTGTTATTTGGTAATAGCATTAAGAAGTAATTCAGTAGATTATATTATATGAAAGTTCTATTTTTAATTTACAGAGGAATCTCCATACTGATTTCAATAGTGACTGCCCTACTTTACCTTCCCCAAAACAGAATATAAGGATAACAATGGGTTTCAACCTGAGATTTTCATACGTAGTAATAATGTGCTTTGATCATATTCATTCTCCTATTCTCCTAGCTTGTTTCCTCTTATCAAATAATCTCCCTTTTATGTTTTTCTTCCAAATCTTGATTCCCCATATGAGAGAAAACACATATTTGTCTTTCTACATCTTACTTATTTCATTTAACATTGTCTCCAATTCCATTTATTTTCTATAAATGACATGATTTTGTTTTTCTTTATGGCATGCATATGTATCTTAGAGGTTTTGTCCAGTGCTAATTTCCCTGCATTTCTAAATAGTTTGTAAATTTTTGTTTTGATTCGTATTTAACTCAAGGATTATTTGGAAGAGTATTCTAAAATGCCAATTAGGTCAATGGGAGACTTTTCTGAGCTTGTGTACTTTTACATGAGGCCAGTAAGGTCCCCAGAGATCCAAGCTTTTTCTGAGAAGCTCTAATGGAAAAATGGGTTTGATATTTGTTCCCCAGCTCTCGTAATTCTTCAGATGTTTTGTATATACACTGCATGCAACAGGCTGAAAATGTTTGGGCTTATCCAGGAGAAAAGGGAAGTTAAGAGTATGAAGAGTATGAAGACAAAGAAAAAAAGAAAGTTCCTGCATCTGGTTGGTGTGAAAACTATCACAAACCAGGTAAATAGTGTTGCCTAACAATATTCACTAAGTTATTAGCAGTAGGAGTTCAAATATAAAGGAAATTAATACTAACTAAAGCATTTGTGGGAAGAACCTTTTCTTTCTGTAGGAGGGAATGTATTTGAGTTGGACCTTAAAATATAAATAGGATTTAAATATGCAAAGAGTAAAACATAAGGGTGCTGTAGGCTGAGAGACTGGCATATCCAAAGGCTGTAATGGATAGAAATGGAGAAGTTGAATTCTGGTAGTAGAGAAAGATGAATTGCTTTAGTTGTGATGAATTTTGAATTATTAGAGAATATACAAAGGGATTATACACTGGAAATTATTAATATTTAGTGATAAATTACCTGATTTTAGTTTTATAATAACATAGTCTGTTTCCCTTGGTTTAATCAGAGGAATACAGTGCTTTTGAACGTATTTTGGTTAAGTTTATATGGCATAGGTAGTATATCATGAATTTAATACTTACCCCTGGACCCATTTACTATCCTTTCATACTCTGTTCTGTTTCTCAGGAGGCTAACCTATATGTTGCAGTTGCCTTCTCATTGCTACCACAAAACACCTGACCAAAAACAGCTGATGTGAGGAAAGTTATTTATTTTTGGCTTACAGTCTTGAGGGGACACTCCATGATGTGGGGGGGAAATATGGCATGAGCTGAGTCTGGACAAAACCTCTGCCACATCAGGAGGCAAAACAGCAGCAGGAAAGTGAGCAAATCTTTGGCAAGAGGACACTGGCTATGATACCCCTCTGCATGCCCTCAACAACACACCTATCCTCCAGCAAGTCTCCACCTCCCAAATTACCATCAATGGGGATTAAGCATTCAGAACAAATGAATTTATTGTGGACTTCTAGTTCAAGTCATCACACTCTACATACATGTGAATCTCTCTCCTTTCTTTTCTTGGAGCAATGGACATTCCTGGCAGAATATCAAAGGGAGAGAAGGAACTGTGGTCAAGATGCATTTTCTTTGATTCCTCCTTGAAGAATTGCCTTAGACTGCTAATTGTCCCTGCTCCTCCCCATGGGACTCTACACCATATTCTTGTTTTTCTTAGTGTATGTTCTTTCTCTCATCCTTTTGGGTGCAGGGGTAGTAATAGTTCCAAGTTACCTCTCTCTTTGTCTTTCTCCTTTCCCACCTCCCTCTCTGTTTTCCTATACTCTGGCCACACCTTTGTAGATAGTCCTTTTTTCACTAATTATGCTAATTTGAGTGTGCCATCTGTTTCATAGTGGAACCTTGACTGATACATATGAGGACTCAATTTTCAAAGAGTTAGAATACAATGAAATAAGCCTAACAAAATATAACTAAGTATGATTCAAGAGCTTTCTTCTCTCTCTCTCTCTCTCTCTCTCTCATTAATCTAGGCTCTTGCAGTGCTTTCAGATAATCATTCTGGACTGCACACAGCTTCAGAGAATCATAGTCATGCAAGAGTACCAGTTCATGTAATGTTTGTTAATAATAGTCACTATTAGCATTTATTGATTACCTGTTTTTCCCATGCACTGTGCTGAGCATCTTTTATGTGTATTATTTCATGTACTTTCCACAGAAACCCATGAAGTAGGCAGCTGATGGATTTAAATTTTTTGTCTTTATGTTATTTTGTTGTTTTTTTTTCAAGGCAGGTTCTATTTTAGTCCAGGCTAATCTGGAATTCACTATGTAGTCTCAGGGTGGCCTTGAACTTACTGCAATCCTCCTACCTCTGCCTCCCAAGTGCTGGGATTAAAGGCATGCGCCATCACACCCATCAGGTTTTACTTTTAGTGATAGGGTCTCAAGGATCCCAAATTGGCCTAGAACTCTCTGTGAAGCAAAGAATGACTTTGAACTCCTGCTCGTTTTGCCTCTACCTCCCAAGTTCTGGAAGTGCAGGTGTGTGCCAGTTAATCAGGCTCCATTCTGTGCTCTCTATCTGGAACCTGAAAAAGCTATTGCTTATTTGAGATAAAGGGATTTACAGTAAGTCAAGAAAGAGGGAGGGAGGCAGGTATCATTGAAATCCCAGCACTTGAGAAGTGGTAGCAGGAGAAACAGGAGTTCACAGCCAGTCTCAGCTACATAATAAATTTGAGGTGAGACTGGGCCACATGATACCTTGTCTCAAAAAAAGAAAAGAAAAAAAAAACTAAAAACAACAAGAACAACAACAACAAAAAACACCACGTAGTTAATGTAGTTAAGTCAGGAACCTAAAGGAGGAAGCAACTTGAGCTGCCACTGTTGTGGAAAGGAGAGTTTGACCTAGGTCACTACCAGTTTTTGTATAATTTTTCAAATATTTATTTATTTATTTTGAGAGAGAGGTAGGGGAAAGCGAGGGCCTCTAGCTGCTGAAAACGAACTACAGATGCATGCACCACCTTGTGCATCTGGCTTACATGGGTCCTTGGAAGTGAACCTGGTCCTTTGGCTCGACAGACAAGTTCCTTAACTGCTAAGTCATCTCTCTAGCCCACTACCAGTTTTTTTTGTTTGTTTATTTATTTTGCAGTTGGACTTCAAGGATGCAACATTAGCTGCAGCACTTAGAGACTCCAAAGTCTGTGTATACATGGCTGATTCATTTAGAAAGTTTGGTTTGGTGTTCCTTGATTCTACTTTCTGGAGTGCTTGCTTCCTGCCCTCATCCCATAGTCACTACTTACCCAACTCCCCATGTCTACTCTCTCACAACATTATTTTCTCTGTTAATATATGTTCAAAATGTATATCATGTAAGCTGGGCATGGTGGTGCACACCTTTAATCCCAGCACTCGGGAGGCAGAGGTAGGAGGATTACCGTGAGTTCAGGGCCACCCTGAGATTACATAGTAAATTCCAGGTCAGCCTGGACTAGAGTGAAACCTTACTTCGAAAAACCAAAAAAAAAAAAAAAAGTATATCATATACATGGAGATGTCCTGGGCTGGATTTAAGTAGAACAACTGTACATACCACTTCTCCATGCTCTGATAGTATAATCTCACTTATTTTCCCAGCCCTCTGGAGTTACTGCCTGGGGCATTTGTTGTCCCAATAACTGGCATAGCTGCAGTGCACTGTATACTATTAAAGCAAGGCTTTTATTCTAAAACAGAATAAAATTGTTCAACCAAAAACTCATATCATTTGGGCTGGTGAAATAGCTCAGTACTTAAAGGAGCTTGCTTGCAAAGCCTGCCAACCTGGGTTCAGTTCCTCAGTACCTATGTAAAGCCAGATACACAAAGCGGTGCATGTGTCTGGAGTTTGTTTGAAGTGGCAAAAGACCCTGGCATGCCCATATACACACTCTCTCTCTGTCTTGCAAATAAATAAAAACTGAATAATACATACATACCATATCAGGTGATGAGTCTACAAAGCATTTTCTGTCTCATTAGTAATCAGGAAATGCAAACTAAAACCACAGTGAGCTGTTACTCTATACACATCAGAGCAACTCAAATGAAAAAAAATGAAAATACCATGTGCTAACGAATATATGAATATATTGAATGTTTTATATACTCTTGGTGTTAATATAAATTGGTACAATTACTTTGAAAGAATTTACTGTTTGATCTTGGACATACCCCAAAGACCAAGTAATAGCTCTCATTGATATTTAACTAAGAACTTCTTAGTTAAATTGAAGGGTTTTGTGTTTTATAGTTACAAGTAAAAGTAAACCATCATCCCATCAGCACAGTGGATACAGACATTATGGTATATTCATACCAGGAGATTTCATACAGCAGTTAAAGTGAATGAATTCATGTAGCAAAATAGATCTAGAGCAAATGTGTTAAAATGGTATACTATACTCTGTATATAACCATGGAGGATATAAAACTGTATATTCAATTAAATAAAATATGTATTGGGTCTGGAGAGAATGCTCAGCAGTTAAAGGCACCTGCTTACAAAGCCCTACAGTCTGGGTTTGATTCCCTAGTACCCACATAAATCCAGATGCACAAAGTGCTGCATGCATGTGTAGTTTGTTTGCAGTGGTAAGAAGCCCTAGTGCCCTCTCTGCCCTTTCTCTCTCTCTCTCTCTCTCTCAATCACATTCTCATTTTCTCTTTGCAAATAAATAAATAAAATATTAAAAGGTTATCTAGGGGGCTGGAAAGTTGGCTTAGCGGTTAAGCGCTTGCCTGTGAAGCCTAAGGACCCTGGTTCGAGGCTTGATTCTCCAGTACCCACGTAAGCCAAATGCACAAGATGGTGCATACATCTGGAGTTCATTTGTAGTGGCTGGAGGCCCTGGTGTGCCCATTCT
This sequence comes from Orientallactaga sibirica, assembly GCA_036365145.1. NCBI lineage: Eukaryota > Metazoa > Chordata > Mammalia > Rodentia > Dipodidae > Orientallactaga > Orientallactaga sibirica. Next base: position 937,934 of record JAEOAD010001221.1, read on the forward strand.
CTCTCTCTCTCTGCCTCTTTCTCTCTCTGTCTGTTGCTAATAAATAAATAAAAATAAAAAACCAAAACAACAAAAAAGGTGATCTAGGGTTGGAGAGATGGCTTAGCGGTTAAGATTCTTGCCTGCAAAGCCAAAGGAACTTGATTCGATTACCCAGAACCCATGTAAGCCAGATGCACAAGGTGACACATGCATCTGGAGTTCGTTTGCAGTGATTGGAAGCCCAGGCACTCCTATTCTCTCTCCCTCTCCCTCCCTCTCTCTCTTTCTCTCTCTCTCTGTGCCTCTTTTCCTCTCTCAAATAAATAAATAAAATATTTTTGAAAAGGTGACCTATATTGTACATTCATAGAAATGTTTATGTATAGCATATGCATACATAGAAAGTGGAGAATTGTTCTCACTAAACACATGCATGCATTTGCACATGGGCGCGCACGCGCGCGCGCACACACACACACACACACACACACACTCACAGTCCATCGCTGAACAAGGACAAGAAGCCAGTTTCCCCCATGCTTCTCTAAATTGACTAAGTAATAGCGGCTGCACAAATCAAAGGGTGTGCACAGTCATTAACTATTTCCAGTAGCTAAGCCTTAAACAACTCAAAACACATTATGGGAATCTGATGAGTTTGAGAGAATAATAAGGCTAGTCTTTTTTTATATAGGAAATCAGAGAGCAAGGTTGTTATGAACTTCTTCCCACATCTTCACCTGCTGTCTCCTGGCCAGGAATACTGAGCTTGACCTGTTTAAGGATATCAGTAACCAAGGTAATGTGAAACACTAGTAATTAAGTGACTGTTTCCACCTAAATTTGAACTCCTTCAACACTACTCAGTCATGTTTGACTGGTTCTGGCAGCAGCTTCAGACACAAAGCCCAAACCAGGGAACCAAAAGGCTGTACATGGTCCCTCATGTAATTAGAATGGAGCATTGCTGAAATGATTGTATTGAAATTCTAAGTTCTGAATAACACAGAATTTAATGCAAAGGGCCTACCAAGTACTTATGGGGAAAAAACTGCCAGAATTCTAGAAAATGAAAGGCAACACAGTCTTACCTCTCTGCAACCTACTGTGATTGCTTATTTCTCAATTAGTTTGTAAGTGCCTTTAAACTCCTGAAGCTGTTAAGGCAGTTGGAAGTCTGCCAGAGCGATATGGGAGATAGTGTAAGACAAAGTTTTAGAATGAGAAGAGACAATTTTGCATGGTTTGCTTCTGTTCTTTGATGTTGGCTTTGATGACTTGAACCACCTATTTTATCTATTTGAGCTAGTCATGACTCACTGGAAGAGCCTTGGAAAGGTTTGGGTGTTAGCCTGTTACCACTTGCTCACTGACCTTGAACAGATCAATTAATTTCCTTGATCTTCAGATACTTCCTTGTTAAAATTGAGATGATTCTAGTTGAATACCCCTTATCTGAAATGCTTGGGGCCATGTTCCATGCTTAAGGGGCTTTGAGATTTTGGAATATTTGCATAGACTTTATCAATCAAGCATCTCTAGTCTCAAAAACCTAAAGTTCAAAGTGCTTCAAAATCTGAAATGCTTCTGGCATTCAAAAATTTTCAGATTTCAAAACATTTTAGATTTTGAATTTCTGGATTTGAGATGTTTGGTCTACAGTAGTATTTACCTAATATGGAAGTTGAGGTATGTAAAGTGCTTAGCATGATAACTGACACAAGGTAAGCAAATAATTAATAAATTAATGATCATTAGTCCTTTTGTTGCTACAGCATCATTGAAGCAAAGGAAGACAGATTTATTTTATTTTTATTTGTTTATTTGAGAGAGAGCAAGAGAGAGAGAGAGAGAGACAGAGACAGAGAATGGGTGCACCAGGGCCTCCAGCAACTGCAAACAGACTCCAGATGTATGTGCCACCTTGTGCATCTGGCTTATGTGGGTCCTGGGGAATTGAACCTGGGTCCTTTGGCTTTACAGGCAAGTACCTTAACTGCTAAGCCATATATTCAGCCCAGGAAGATAGATTTTTGAGGAGAGACAACTCTATTCTACATAATGCCTAATGTAGCTAAGGGGTCAAGGTAGATGAGAATTGAAAAAAGGCAAGGGTTCTGAGGTTTTATTAGACTTTTTGAGTGATATTTACGTTTGAGACTTATCTTCTGAGTTCTTTTTTTTTTTTTTTTTACTAGAAATAGGAATCAGAGTTTTAAAAATTTCATCAGCTTCTGTGCTCAGGATACATATTTACTTTCAGTTCAGAGCAAAGCAGTGTATATAGGGACAGTATATAAGATGGTAGCTGCAGCTTTGGCAGCCAGGGCAGGCCCTTTTTGCTCTGTCCATTAGCACTTTCTATAGTATGAAAATGATCCATCTCTGCACTATTTAATAAACAGATGGCTATTGAACACTTGAAATGTGGCTAATGTGAATGAGGAACTGAAAAGATTAATTTATCAGATCTAAAAAAAATTATCAGATCTTATTTTAGTTCAAATTTACATAGCCACATAGGGGAAGTGGCTACTAGAATGGGTAGTGCAAGGCTCACTGCCTGGAAAAGATAGCAGTTGAATTAGGGAAGCAAATCATATACTCTTGAGACATGTTGCCCAAAAGAGGACTAATTGTTTTGAAGAAAGGGTGATGTCCCCTGCTGTAAAGAGTTTAAAGATTCTTACAGTGCAGTTGAAAGTTGGGCTTGACCTAGAGGGATATAGAGTGTCAGAATAGGAGTAAACAAGGCACAAAGTTATACCAGAGGGGTTGGAAGAGGTAGGCAAATGCTTGAAGCTAGAAATACTGTAAATGAGAAAGTTGAGGATAATGATCATTCTAAAATAGTGCATCAATCCCACAGGTTAGCTGAGTTTGGTGCATATCATAGACCACCTAGAGTTTGTAGCACTCCACATAAACAATATTCTGCAGAGTTTGCATAAAACACATATTTCCAGGGCTACCTCAGTCTACTCAATCAAAGATACCCAGCAAGAAACAACCTGAGGTAATGCTCAAACAAGTGCAGTAGTGGCACACAGCCATGGTGGGCGACCAACGGCTCTTGATTTGGCTAATTGATCCACTCAGTGGAATGGAACTCATTGCTGGAACTGGGAAATAAGTCAAAACCATGTACAAAAAATGAGCAGTCTCCAATCAAGATACCATCAAATGTGGGCTAGAAGAGGGCCTACCCATATAAAATTCCCTCCAAGCTATCTGTGGCCATCCCATATATCTAGTACTAACTTCTCTCTCCGTTGGAGAATTTGCTTATTTTTTCCAGATGGACAATGAACCTGAAGGGAGGATCAGCCAATCACACCTCACCAGGGCCCCAGCTGAAACCACAGAGTAATGTGGAGGAAGGGCAAGAGTTCAGCGCTCTTGGGGATCCCAACACCAGAAAAAGGTTGAAGGAGATAAACACAGAGAACATCTAACTCCTACTAAGCCAGATATCCAGAGACACAGAGGCTCCCAAAACCTCATCACTGAAGTAGAGCTAAAATGACCCCAATGTCTCAGGGAATTTTGCGGAAGAGGGGGCAGAAAGAATGTTAGAGCCACAAGTTGGGGCATTATGCACAGAGACTTGGCCTATCCCCCATAGCTCCTGACTACCCCCACAATGTGTGAACCACATTCCCCATTGATGATGGTCCCTATGGAAGATGGAGGACAGGGAGGGGGATAGTGGAGTCACCACTATGAATGTAAAACTAGAATAATATACATAAAAATAAATTTAAAAGTTAACAAAAGAAATTTTCTAGGTTGGAGCCTGGGAAGTCAGTATTTTAAATATTTGTGATGCACATTCAAGTTCAAGATCTATTAGATAGGGAGGGGTCATTTGAAGCGTTTGGCTGAAATAATAACAGGCTGATAGAATTATCTTAGGATGTGTAATAGGATCTAAAAACTAGTGCAAGAAAACCAGTCAGGTGCCTGTTAAAGAAGCTCAGCTAGGAGAGATGGCTTAGCGATTAAGGTGCTTACCTGTGAAGCCTAACGACCCCAGTTTGATTCTCCAGGTCCCACAAAAGCCAGATGCACATGGTGGCGCATGCATCTGGAGTTCTTTTGCAGTGGTTAGATGCCCTGGCACACCCATTCTCACTCTCCCTCTCTCTGTCTCTAATAAATAAATAATAAAAATCTTTAAAAAAAGAAGTTCAGCTATACACTTCCCAGGTGCTTTCTGAATAGTATCCTTGAACTTGTCAAATCAATTCCCAAATGTTCTCTACAAGTCACATTTGAAGTTTTTGTTTATTATTAATTTATTTATTTGAGAGCGACAGACACAGAGAAAGAAAGAGGCAGATAGAGAGATAATGGGCACACCAGGGTCTCCAGCCACTGCAAACAAACTCCAGATGCATGCACCACCTTGCACATCTGGCTTACATGGGTCCTGGGGAATCAAGCCTTGTACTGGGGTCCTTGAGCTTCACAGGCAAGTGCTTAACTGCTAAGCCATCTCTCCAGACCCACATTTGAATTTTTAAACAGTTTTCTGACTATGACCAGGCACAAGAGCCTGATTTCTGGTTGCAACCTGAGCTCAACTACTTAAGTTATTTTAGTATAAACAAGTCTCTTCTATGTAAATTGGAGTTCATCACAGGTCTTGTGTCATAATGGCATTGGGGTGCTACATTAATTCATTAAGAGCTTACAGGAGTTCCTGGCACATAGTGCATAGTCAAGGCTGGTATTATTGTTATTTAAACTAAAGAGCACTTCAGTTTATTCCAATTTGTATAATAAAGCCCGTCAGTTAGATTGCACAAAAACGTGTTAAAGTTGTCCATTCAGTATATTAAAACTGAATTCTAGACGTTTTGCTTAATGAGTTGTATTTCAAAGCATAATGTTTCACTTAATTTGACATGTGGTTATCCACAAAATAAATCTAAACAGAATGAATTGTTCTTCTCACTGAACGATTAACCTATGGTCAGTTCTCGGCTATGAATTTTATATCTTCATAAACCTCACTCTTTTTCTGGTGCTATTTGCTTTCAGTTAATGCTGCTATGATATTTGTTTTGGAGAAACAATGTGACTTCTTTTGTAGAAGTAAAGCCAAGTGGGAAAGGCAGGAGTACTAAGCAATCACAACTCCAAATTCTTGATCTTTCCCGTTATCTTCTGTTCTTTGTCCACCCATTAAATCATGCTGCAATGAGAAGCCACTTTCTCCTCACAGCGCTGCTAGAATATCTCTTTCCCTTGGTATTAAGCACTTTCAGCTTTAAACAGTGCATATTAATCACCCAAGCTCCAGGAAACCTTGTGGAATAGGGGGCAGGAATAATATAAGAGCAGGGGGAGGGGAAGGAGGGCTATGAAACACTGTTTTCTGGATACAACAATACAACATGGCCATTACACCTATGAATTCATGAGTAGCTGTGGTTTCCTGCACAAGATTGAGCGTATCAGTATTTCACTATGGATAAGGGAACCATTCATGAGACCCCATACCTCCTAGAGAAGCTAATGACAGCTGGCAGGAAATGCAAGTCATGTTCTCCAGTGATACAACCTCTGGTAAGTTGCTTGTTCCATAGTAAATAACCTCCCACCTATGATCATGCAAACAATCTTTTTTATTTTATTTTGGGTTTTCAAAGTAAGGTCTTACTCTAGCCCAGGCTGACTTGGAATTCACTATGTAGTCTCAGGGTGGCCTCAAACTCACAGCGATCCTCCTACCTCTGCCTCCTGAGTGCTGGGATTAAAGAAATACACAATTATGCCTGGTTCAAACAACCTTAATTTAATCCAGTGGGTCACAAAAAGGTATAAAAGTGGTATGGGAATTAATGGGGAAGAAGAAGGGTGCTACTGAGAGGGGAAAAGAGAATTTGGGGGAATAAGACAAAAATACATGACATAATTGTATGAAAATATCAAAAAAGTATAGGCTGGAGAGATGGCTTAGCAGTTAAGGCGCTTGCTTACGAAGCCTAAGGATCAGTGTTTGACTCTCCAGGTCCCACGTAATCTACATGCACAAGGTCACACATGTGCACAAGATGGTGTATGCGTCTGGAGTTTGATTACATTGGCTGGAGGCCCTAGTGTGCCAATTCTCTCTCTGTCTCTCTCTCTTTTGCTTTCTTGCATAAAAAAAGGCTTGCCTCAAAAACATTTTTTTAAATGTATAAAAAAGTAAATTGGGCATATATAACTAATGCTGATATAATTGTGTAAAGCATGCATACATCATTCTGTATCCTGCTACATTGATGGCACCATTTATAAGCTCTCATACCTTTTTGGTAGAGTATTTAGGGCCTCATGTGTAGAATATCATTTGCAAATAATGACAATTTGTCTTCTTCCTGTCCTATTGTATCCCTATTATTTGTGTCTTTTGTCTTCTTTTTTTTCTGAGGCTTTTGTGCCAGAGCCTCCCACCACTGTAATCAAATTCCAGACATGTGGGCCACCTTGTGCACATATGTGACCTTGCACACTTGCATCACCTTGTGTATCTGGCTTATGTGGGATCTGAAGAGTTGAACATGGGTCCTTATGTTTCACAGACAAGCATCTTAACTGCTAAGCCATCTCTCCAGCCCTTTTTTGTCTTATTGCTGTAGCTAAGACGTCCAGTACTATCTTACTTTTTTTGGTCCTCAATTTATTAGGATTCTTTTTATATTATTTAATTCATTCACTTTGAATACATGCGTACTTGCTTCTTTTTTCTTTATATTATTATAATTTTACATTCATGTTGGTGACTCTGGTAGCCTCCTCCCTGTCCTCCCCCCTCCGAAGGGACCCTCCTCATTGGGGAATGTGTGTCGTGCATTATGGGGGTAGTCAACAGTTATGGGGGAGAGGCAAAGTCTCTGTGCATAATGACCCAACTTGTGGATATAACACTCTTCCCCCCCCTTCCATGAATTTCCCTGAGCCACATTGGGGTCATTTTAGTTCTACTTCAGTGATGAGGTTTTCGGAGCCTCTGTGTCTCTGGATAACTGGCTTAGCAGGAGTTGGATGTTCTCTGTGTTTATCTCCTTCAGCCCTTTTCTGGTGTTGTGATCCCCAAGAACGCTGTACTCTTGCCCTTCCCCTGCATTACTCTATGGTTTCAGCTAGGGCCCTGGTGAGGTGCGATAGGCTGGTCCTCCCTTCAGGTTCATCATCCATCTGAAAAAGAGAAGAAAATTCTCCAACGGAGAGAGAAGTTAGTACCAGATAGATGGAATGGCCATAGTTATTTTAGAGAGAGTTTTATATGCATAGGCCCTCTTCTAGCCCACATTTGGCGGGAGCTTGATATTGGAGAATGGGCTCATTTTTTGTACATGGATTTGACTTCCCAGTTCCAGCAATGAGTTCCATTCCACTGACTGGATCTATTAGCCAAATCAAGAGCAGTTGGTTACCCACCATGGCTGTGTGCCACTATTGCACTTGAAGACCTGGACTTTGGGTAAAGTAACTACAGCTACTATATTACTTTTATTAAATGGAAAAAGTGGATTCCCTTGTCTTGTTCCTGATTTTAGTGGAAATGCTTTGAGTTTTCTCATTTAGTATGTTGGCTGTAGGTTTATCATAAAAAGCAATATTATGTGGAGATATGTTATTTCTAGTTCCAGTTTCTTTAGAACTCTTATCATGAAGGGGTGCTGGATTTTGTCAAATGCCTTTTCTTCATCTATTGAGATGATCATGTTATTCTTGTCCTTCAGTCCATTTATATGGCATATTACATTTATTGATTTCCAGAGGTTTAACCATCCTTGTATCTCTGGAATAAAACCCACTTGATCATAGTGAATGAATTTTTATGTGTTCTTGTGTTTTTTTTTTTTTTGAGAGAATTTTTTTTTTTGATATTGAAGTCCTTATTGATTTAACAGTAATAGCAACCATTGGTGAGAATTTACCACCCTACTTCCAAACACTTTCTGGCTTGGAAGGACAGTTAAAACAAAACTGGTCATGTACTCCCATAGACCTGCCTAGGATAACATGGTACCCAGCTGTCCATGGCAGACAGTGAATGGAAGAGAGGGGGAGGGGAAAGCACACCAGCAAGGATGAGGAAAGTGCCCCTGCCTTTGCATGACACATAGCTAGACCTGGCAGCATGGGACAGGGAAGGGCTTCTCATACAAAATACTTACAAAGGTGCTTAAAATTGGTGCCTGAGGATGCGTGTCTCCAGGGCTGTTCCTGGCACCTAAAGGTTTACCCTTGTCCAGGTGGAAAGAGGTGGTAGAAAGGCACTGTCAGGGGCAGCTCAGTGATCTGGATGCAGGCCTGTTGACCCCTCCTCACCTTCCACTAGCGGACCTCCAATAACAATTCCTCTTGGCCTGGGCTTGGAGGTTTTTGTTTTAAGAATGAAGTGATCTGGGCGTGGTGGCTCAGGCTTTAATCCCAGCACTCGGGAGGCAGAGGTAGGAGGATCACCGAGAGTTCGAGGCCACCCTGAGACTACATAGTTAATTCCAGGTCAGCCTGGACCAGAGTGAGACCCTACCTCGCAAAACCAAAAAAAAAAAAAAAAAAGAATGAAGTGGAGGAAGGGGGTGGGGTTTTCTGGATTTTCGGAATTCTCTGAAGATTTCAGTGTCTAGGATTGTAGTGTTAAGCATGAGCTCCCTTTGGAAACTTCAACATGTCCAAGTGACAGCATGGCCGTATCTCTCTACCAGTCTCCCATCTGAGAGAGATGGCAGTTTACCCACTGTGGGAAACGTGTTTCTGCTCAGGACCATTTCCCACCGGGCAACTATGGCAAGCAGTATGGTCCACCAGGGTTGCAGGCAGAGCTCAATAAGCAAAGGGAAACCACAGACCACTTAAACAGATCTAAGCTCTGCCCAAAGGCATCTCCTTCGAGGATGAGAGTAAGAAAGGTGTCCCAGATGTGCCAGTTATCCTGAGTCCCATGTCTGTGAACTAGCCTTTGGAAAGCCCACTACGAACATGGAAACCCATGACCAGAGTGTGCTACAACCCTGGAGCACAGCATTCAATGATTCATGATCCACCTGCATCAAACCCCGATCTCATCTGCCACTAAAAGCTGAGAGGTTAAGAGCTGTAGGGTAACTGCGCTCATTCAAAATTCAGACAGAAATCGCCCTTCAAGGAAATGGTGTTTGTGTACAAGTATCGCCTTCCCAGTCAATAAGGATGGGCTGAGAGACTGGGTCTCAAAGATTAGTAAGTAGTTGCCAAGTGCATGTAGTTCAGAAACCATGAGGACAGTTCTGGACCAGACAGACTAAGGACAGTGGTGCTTCCTTCTAGAGGGAATGCAAAGGGCCAAGGGCCCTGCTACCAGCAGCTGGTGTCCAAGATGGAGAAATGGCAGTGAGCTTCTGTCCTGCTCCATGGCTACCAGCACCTGAGCCATGTATACCACACCAGTGCCGGACTTCTAGTGGCACTCTTTTTATACTGGCTTCAGGGGGTGAAACCCAGACTAGGCTGCGTTCTGATAGAAATGTGGGGTTTTACTGTTTAAACTGTGACAGCAAGGTCTGAGAATCCTTTAAGAGCATTGTACTGAGAATTTTTGCAGCTGTGTTCATGAGGGAGATTGGTCTGCAGGTTTCTTTTGTTGTTGTTGTGACTTTATGTGGTTTTGGTAGCTGGGTTGGCTTCAGAAAAGGAGCTTGGTAGTTTTCCTTCCTTTTCTATCTTATGAAATAGTTTGAGAAGCATTGGTGTTAGTTCTTCTGTGAAAGTTTGATAAAATTCACCAGTGAATCCATCTGAGTCTGGACTTATTTTAGTTGGGAGACTTTCTTTTCAATAACTGCTTTGATTTTATTGTTTGTTACAGTTCCATTTAAATGGTTTATCTCATCTTGTTTTAATATTGGTAGAAATTTATCCATGTCTTTTAGTAACAAATTTAGAAGTATATGTTTTTAAGGTATTTTCTTATGATTGTCTGAATTTCATTGGCATCTTTTGTAATGGTGCATTTTTCATTTCTGATTTTATTAATTTGGGTCTATTTTCTCTACCTTTTGGTCTGTTTAAGGGTTTATCAATCTTTTTTATTCTTTCTATGACCCAACTTCATATATATATAATATTATATTATATTATTCTGATTTTACATTCATAGTATTGGTTCCATTGTCCTCCTCCCTGTCCTCCCTCTTCCAAAGGGACCCTCATCAATGGGGAATGTGGGTCATGCATTGTTGGGGTAGTCAAGAGTTCTGGGGGGTAGGTCCCAGTCTCTGTGCATAATGTCCCTACTTGTGACTCTAACATTCTTTCCACCCCCTCTTCTGCAAATTCCCTGAGCCACATTGGGGTCATTTTAGTTCTGCTTCAGTGATGAGGTTTTGGGAGCCTCTGTGTCTATGAGCCAAGTTTTTGTTTCATTGATTTTTTTTTTTGTATTTTTAAGGTTTTTTATTCCATTAATTTCTGTCCTGATCTTAGTTGTTTCATTCCATGTACTTATTTTTGGTTTGGCATGTTCTTCTTTTTCCAAAGCTTTAAGGTGTAACATTAACTTATTTATTTGTGACCACTCTATTTTTTTTTTATTTTTATGTTTTTTGGTTTTTCGAGGTAGGGTCTTGTTCTAGCCCAGGCTGACTCGGAATTGACTATGTAGTCTAAGGCTGGCCTCAAACTCACAGTGATCCTCTTACCTCAGGCTCCTGAGTGCTGTGTTAAAGGCACGCACCACCATGCCTGGGACAGAGAAAGAGAGAATATGAGAATATGATTGGGTACACCCGGGGCCTCCTCCCAGGCTCATGCACCACTTTGTGCATCTGGCTTTACATGGGTACTGGGAAATTGAACTCAGGAAGTCAGGCTTTGCAGGCAAGCGCTGTAATTGCTGAGCCATCTCTCCAGTCCTATTTTATTTTATTTTATTTTATTTTATTTTATTTTATTTTATTTTATTTTTATTTTATTTTATTTTATTTTATTTTATTTTATTTATGAGAGTGATGAAGAAAAAGGGGAGAGAGAGAGAGAATGAGAATGGGTGTGCTAGGGTCTCTAGCCATGGAAAACGAACTCCAGATGCATGTGCCACCTTGTGTATCTGGTTTTACGTGGGTACTGGGGAATCAAACCTGGGTCCTTAGGCTTTGCAGGCAAGCACTTTAACCACTGAAACACCTATCCAGCCCAAAAGACTAATTTTTAGAATATAGGCATTTAAGGCTATAAATTTCCCTTTTAGGATTGTATCCCATTGTATTCCATAGATTTTGGTATGCTTTGTTTTCATTATTTGATTCTAGGATTTTTAAAAAAAAAATTCCTCATGATTTCTTCAATGACCATTCATCATTCAGTAGTTTGACTGTTTACTTTTCATGAGTTTGTTTATGTTTTATAGTCTTTCTTGCTGTTGATTTGTAGTTTTATCTCATTATGAACTGGTAAGAATATTACCATTATAATACTACCAACTGGTAGGAATTAATTCAATTATTCTATATTTGTTATGATTTCCTTTGTATCTTAATATATGATCTATTTTAGGGAAAGTTCCATGTGCTGCTGAAAAGAATGTGTGTCTGCAGCATTTGGATAGAATGTTCTGTTGTTTTCTGTTAGGTCCATTTTTTTTCTATGAAGTCATTTAATTCTGGTGCTTCTCTGTTTATTTTTTGCTTGGATGATCTGTCAGTTGGTAAGAATGGGGGGGGCTAGAGAGATGGCTTAGTGGTTAAGCCTTTGAAGCCTAAGGACCCAGGTTCGTGGTTCGATACCCCAGTACCCACATAAGCCAGATGCACAAGGTGGCACATGCATCTGGAGTTCGTTTGCAGTGACTGGAGGCCCTGGTGTGTCCATTCTCTCTCTCTCTCTCCCTCTCTGTCTGTCGCTCTCAAATAAATAAATAAAAATAAAATTTTAAAAAAAGAATGGGGTATTGAAGTCACCTACTACTATTGTGCTTGAGGATATCTGCGATTTTACATCTAATAGTGTTTGTTAAATGAAATTGGGTGCGCCCATGTTTTGTGAATATATGTTTAGATTTGTAACATCCTTTTGTTGGATTATTCCCTTAATCAATATAAAGTAACCTTTATGACTTCTAATTAATGTTGGTTTGAAGTCTGTCCTGTCAGATATTAGAACAGATATACCTGCTTGTTTCCATCCTTTCACCCTAGGTCAGTGTATGTCTTTTATGAAGAGTTGAATTCCTTGGAGGCAACCTTTTAATATAGTGTGAAAGCCTGTGTCTTTTGTTGGGGCATCGAGGCTATTGATATTAAGATTTGCTACTTTTCTATTACTCTCTTGTAATAACTACTATTCAATGCAATAACTATTATGGTTTATTCTCTCCTGTGTTCTCATGTATGTGCTTTTTCTTCTCTTCAGTCTGAAGGATCCCTTCAAGTATTTTCTGTAGAGCTAGCTTAGTGGTCATGTATTCCTTTAGCCTGTTTTTAATCATGGGAACTTCTTTCTCTTTCAATTATGACTGATAGCTTTGTTGGATAGAATAGTATGGGTTGGCAGTTGTTGTCTTTCAGAGCTTCGATTACATCATTTCAATCTCTTCTGGGGGAGTAACCTGCTGTTATCCTGAAGGGCTTGCCTTTATAGGTAACTAGATGATTCTTTCTTACTGCTTTCAATATATTTTCTTTGGTCTGAGTGTTTAGTACTTTAATTATGATATGGCAAGGAGAGGTTCTTATTTGGTCTTGTCTGTATAGTGTTCTAAATGCCTTCTCTATCTGTACTGTCACCTCTTTCTTTATTTGGTGGAAATATGATTTATGATTTTTTAAATAATACTATGCCTTTAGATCAAAATTATTCTTTTTTTATTGACAACTTCCTTAATTGTAGACAATACCCCCCTGGTACTTCCATCCCTCCCTCCCCCCCCACTTTCCCCCTTGAAACTCTACTCTCCATCATATCCCCTCCCATTCTCAGTCACTTTTTAAATTATGATGGTCTTGTGTAGGTAGTTTCAGGCACTGTGAGGTCATGGTTTGCTATACCTTGAATTATTAAGTTTGATCTCTTCATAGTGTCCTGAATGTCTTGAGATTTTCATTTATACCTTCTTATTAGTATGTCTTTCTCTTTGCTGGAATGTTCTAGATCTTCCACTTTGTCTTCAGGCTCTAATTTTCTGTCCTCTCTTTGATTCCTTTTATTGTTAAAATTTTGTACAGTTTTTAAAAAATTTGACTCATTGTGTTTTTTTTCATATCTAGTATTTTAGATTGATCTTTCTTCAATATTTCTAATTCCTAACTCATATTTTATATTGATGTCTTTATTTTGTTCAGTTGATATGCTGTGTTTTCTTTTGTTTTTCCTTTGATTCTTTTGATTTCATCTTTGATTTCTTTGAGAATATTATAATCATTCTTTCTCAATCTCTGTCTGGCATTTTATCTAATTCAGTTCTACTGTTACTATACTCAGAGCTTCTGAGGGACAAGTACAAAGATGGATGGTATATATAAGAGATTTGTTAGGAGAATACCCTGCAACAGAAAATAGGGTGAAACCTTGGAGACAGTTGGAAGGGATGTCAGACTGTAATAAATCTCAATGCTATGTATGGAGGAAGGCAAGAAGAGTTTTTGGTAAGAAATGTAATAGTACAATTCTAATAAAATTTAGATAGGATGATGTGGTGTCCTGTAGCCAAAGCTACCTATTGAAATAGTCCTATATTTCTAGGAAATATGCCTGCTGTGCTCAGTCATTGGCTGTGAGCAGCGTGGCCTAATCAGAGCAGCAAATACTGGGGCACACATGGAACATAGCACCCAGGTTAATTGTGCTCTCACATTGGGAGAACAAAGAGGCACTTTTTTTTTCATGTGTATGTGTGGGTACGTGTGGTGTGCATGTGTATGGTGCACATGCATGTATGTTCATATAGGTAGGGGCACACCTGCATGTACTTGCATGTGTATGCATGTGTGTGCAGAGGCCAGAGGTCGATGTTGGTGGTCTTCCTCTGTCACTCTTCACCTATTTTACTGAGACAGGGTCTCTCACTGAATCCAGATCTCACTTATTTGGCTAGCCAAGCTAGCCAACTTGCCCTATGGATTCTCCTGTCGATACTTTTTCAGGGCTTGGATTACAGGGGCACCAGCACATCTAGCATTTTGTAAGGGAGCTGAGTATTTGCACTCAGATCTTTATGCTTTAGTATTAAGACTATTACCAACTGAGCTGTCTCTCTAGCCCTGAGAGACACATGGTTATGGCCGTCTCAATCAAGAAGATTTTCTATTACTTTGGGTCACTGGCTCCCAATTCAAGGGATGGGTTTATGAATTGAGTGAGCATAAGTCACATGCCTGTGTTCTTATTGCAGGGAATTTACTTCCCACCAAGATTCCTAAACCTTCTCCTTAAATTATGGTATTCAGATAGCAGAAAACAACACACTGAAGATAAATTCTCTACTACATTGTGTGAAATCTTTAAGAGCACAGATCTTTGTCTTGTTTGTTGTTAATTACAAACATTTACAAATAATTATTTTTGAGATAGTATATTGCCATGTATCCAAGACTGATTTGGAACTTATTTTGTAGCCCAGGCTGGCCTTGAACTCAGTTCATCTATCTTAGCTTCACAACCACTGGGATTGTGTATGCTATCAGTGCTTTACTCACACATAAATGTTTGTTGGGATATCTGTATGAATGTAGGCACTGGTATTCAAATGGCCTCCAGTCGCTCACTCACTTAGCCATCCAATCTGTTTAGTTAAGGAAATGCAAATCAAAATCTACTAGGAAGGCTTTACTCAAGACAGATAGTTGTTGAGGATGAGGAGAAACAGGAAACCTCATATGCTGTTGATGGAAATATAAAATGATGCAGCCACTTTAGGAAAAGTTTGGCAGTCCCTCGAAAGTTTACATTTAGTTACCATATGATCTAGCATTTTACACACACACACACACACACACACACACACACAGAGAGAGAGAGAGAGAGACATATATTAATGCAAAGAATGGTACACAAATATTCCTATTTGATTCATTCATGAGATCCCAAAAGTGGAAACAACCATGTGACTTGATTTTATGTGGCAACTTGGCTAGGCTGTGGTGTTCAGTTGTTTAATCTTACCTGTGAAGATGTTTTTCAGATGTGATTGACATTAAAATCATTTGAGATTGAGTGTTCTCCAAGTTTTCATGTGTTGAAATTTTGTGTTTTTTTTTCCCCCAGGCAAGGTTCACTCTAGTCCAGGATAACCTGGAACTCATTCTGTAGCCCAGACTGGCCTTGACCTCATGCCACTGTCCTACCTCAGACTCCTGGGTGTTGGGGTTAGAGGCATGAGACACAATGCCTGTGCTCATGTGCTGAAACTTACTCACCATCATCAAGTATTAAGAGTGTAGGAACCTGGGAGTAGGGGAGATGGCTCAGCAGTTTAAGTGACTTGCTTGCAAACAGTTTGCTATCCTGAGTTCAATTCTCCATCCACCCACACAAAGCTGGACATTTGTTTCCAGTGACAAGAGACTCTGGTGCTTACACACGCACGTACACACAGAGTTGTTTGTTTTGTCTTGTTTTTCAAGGTAGGGTCTCACTCTAGTCCAGGCTGACCTGGAGTTCACTATGTAGTCTCAGGATGGCCTCAAACTCACAGTGTGTAAACTCAATCTAACCAAGGAGTTTAGATGCAGAGCCTATGGGAATGATTAGGATTAGATGAGGTTATTACAGTGGAGCTGGAGAGATTTCTCAGTGGTTAAGGCACTTGCGGGCCAAGCCTAAGGACCTGGATTCAATTCCCCAATACCCATATAAGGCCAGATGCATAAGGTGGTGCATGCATCTGGAGCTCAGTTGCAGTGGCTAGAGGCCCTGGTGAACTCATTCTCTCTCCCTCCTTTCCTCTCTCTCTCTCTCTCATAAATAATAGAAAAATAAAATATGTTTTAAATGGTTGAATGCAGACAAATCTGTTGATATGAAAAGTAGATTAGTGTCTGCTTGGGACTGCGGGATGGGAATGCTTAATGAATGTTTAATGGGAATGGGCTTTCTTTGGGAGATGATCAAATGTTCTAGAACTAGGCTATAGTAATAATGAATGGCTTTGTACTAAGACCTCTAAATTGTGTACTTTAAATGGCTGGATTATATTTTAATGCTATTCTTTTCTTCCTTTCTTTCTTCCCTTCCCTTCCCTTCCCTTCCCTTCCTTTCTTTCTTTCTTTCTTTCTTTCTTTCTTTCTTTCTTTCTTTCTTTCCTTCTTTCTTTCTTTCTTAGTTCTCTGAGGTAGGGTCTCACTCTAGCTCAGGCTGACCTGAAATTCACTATGTAGTCTCAGGGTGGCTTTGAAATTATAGCAATCCTCCTATCTCTGCCTCCTGAGTACTGGGATTAAAGGTGTGTGCCACCACGCTTGGCATTTATTTTCTATTTTGACGTAGGGTCTCACTCCAGCCCAGGCTGACCTGGAACTCACTCTGTAGCTCCAAGCTGGCCTTGAACTCTTGGCAGGCTTCCTACCTCAGCCTCCCGAGTGCTGGGATTAAAGGCATGTGCTACTATTTTATTTATTCATTTTTTATTTTTTGAGGTAGAGTCTCACTCTAGCCCAGGCTGACCTGGAATTCACTATGTAGTCTCCATATGTGGCCTCAAACTCATGGTGAAACTGCTACCTCTTCCTCCTGAGTTCTGGGATTAAAGGCATGCGCCACCAAGCCCAGCATGTGCTATTATTTTAAAAATAAATAATGACCATCTCATCTCTGCTCCCCTACTTCCTTCCACCAGGCAATGTAAATAGAGATCACCAGCTGCCTGGCAACAGCATCACCCCCAGTTCAATGCTGCCTTTGTGTCAGTACTTCTTTCTCTTCAAGGCTCATATAGATTTTTTTTTTTCATTTTAACTAGATCTTTTAAAGTAATATGTGGTAGGGTGAGGCTGTAGAGGGAACTCACTTGTGGTTTTTTGTTTGTTTATTTTACTTTAGGCCCAGATTCTACCTATGGATGATACTGACAAGGGAGTGGTCTCGGAAGTGAAATAGGAAAAATCTTTGTCCTCAAGGAATTTACAATGAAAAAATAAATAAAGAAACGAGGCCTAAAGGATACATGACTGATTTTACCTTAGATGTCTTTATAGGATCCTAACAACTCAAACTGAGCATTCTATGGAGGGGGGGGACTACCCTTCCATCATAGCTGCTGGATCTTGTTCATCACTTCTTACCAACTGGTGTTCTGTAAATGCCCATCTCTCTCCTCTCTTCTGACCCTCTCCCCTTTCTTAAAATGACACTCCTTGAAGGCTTATGAGCAGTCTTCTTCAGGCTGCCATGGCTTGGAAAGTTCAATGCTATCCTCAAGTCTCACATGGTTCAGGGAGATTCTTAACTTTTTTTTGTTTTATTTCTTTTTTTTTTTTTCAAAATAGGGTCTTACTTTAGCCTAGTCTGACCTGGAACTCACAATGTAATCTCAGGCTGGCCTTGAACTCACAGAGATCCTCCTACCCCTGCCTTCTGAGTGCTGGGACTAAAAGGGTGAGCCACCATGCCCTGCCTCAGGGACATTCTGAATGTTGTAAAGGTGCCGAGAACTTTTAGACTACATGGCTTTTAGACCCAATCTTTATCCCTGCTAAGTTGGAGATTGTGTGCCAAGTGAATAAAAATCAGATCTTGAGCCGCTGTTTTTACCTAATTCTAGTGCTTCACAGAGGGAGAGATTGACCCTTGAACAATACAGAAACTTCAGAGGGCCATCTATATGCATCATGTCTATTTATCAGCCCTTTGGGAGATGTGTGCTTTTAACGGGGAAGAGGATTCCAGACCCTAGCAATCTCATGACTGCCAAAATTTCCATGATTTCTCATCCTGTGACGAGAGTATAGTTGGATCATAGCAATTAATTGATGGATCAAAGAAAGTTTGGCAGAAACAGAAAAATGTTTCAGTTAGCTTCTTCCAGCAGGGCAAAGGACCAGAGAAATAAGAGACCAGAAGATTTAGTGGCCTCAAGCGCCAGCGAGTCTTAAAGCTGAAAATAGAGAAGCTGGTGGATGAGGGGAATCAGATGGCAGGAAAGTTACAGGTTTGTTCCAGCGATGGAGGAATCCAGTAAAGGTAGAATAGTAGGAGCTCTGCCCTCAGGATCCTATAAATTATTTGGAACATAATTAATACACTTGAAAGAATTTAATGCTAAAATGTAGTAATGACAAAAACATTTCTGAGAAGAGACAGATGTAGGCTGGCATCCTCTAAGCCGAGGGGCTGAATAAGACAGTACTTAATCAGACAAAGGATTTTATGCCCAGGTACAGTGGCTACAGCTTTGAAAGATGAGTGTGACTGAGTCTTGCCTGGTTTCATAAAGGAAGTATGGGTGAAGAAGCTCCATCATCATCATTTGCTAGTCACCACCATCATCAAGAGCCATGATAAACAGTCATTTGACATCCTCTCTAAGTTTACATGTCTATTAAAGAGGCAGTGTGCAAACAGTTCGAGAGAGAACGTGGAAATAGCACAAAGAGAGGAAAATGAGAATAGAAGAGGTGAGAGAAGGCTTCCTGGAAAAGGCCACACTTGAGCTGACCCTTAAAGGAAGATTAGTGTTTGGAGAAAAGGTGTGAAAGGGGATGTAAGTGGCATCAACAAGACACAGAAGGTGGGAACAAGAAGGGTGAATATTATCATATAAGTGAGCAGACCTGTTTTGGACTAGAGCAAAAGGTGTGTGGTAGCGTAGTGTGGGCGATCACAATTACAAGCAGTAGTGATTACAGACAGCCTTGCATGCCAGACAAAAGGAGTCATTTTGAACAAAATTGGAGGACACTGTAATTTGGGAATGGTAGATGCATGGGGTAGGAGGAAGGAAGACTGAAAGAATACCATCAAAATTCTATTATCCATTCTTTGTAGCTTTACTCTCCAGTGTGGATGACCAAATCATTCCATCCTAGTGAAGTGGATGAATTGGTCACCTTGCCTGAGGTCCTCCTTGCAAAGAGGTTGCTACAGCAGCCCCAAGAGTTGCTCTACCATATACCACTGGTGGAAACCCTTCTTCCATGTGGAGCCTTACAAGTAATCAGCATTTCTGAAGTTGTTCTCAATACTGAACCCTGAAAGAGGAGGTGCCAGCCTCCTAAGCCAGCTGCGCGGTGACGTGGAATCTGCTTTTGAAGGCAACGACCTTTAGTTGCTGAATCGCTGAGTCTATTCCTGAATCAGCTCTCAGGAGAGAAGGTGACAACTGAGGGAACTTTGAAAAGCAACACAAATGTCAAGACTTATTACTCTTAATCTTAGCCATCCTTTTGTTGCCTGCTCCTTGGCCTCTGCTCACATAGATTCTTTTTTACTGACTCCCTTTGGCAGAAAGAGATTGGCACAGGCTCTGCTACATTTATATTATTACCCAGAGGCAGATGTTTTCTCTATTTCCCTGGGGTTTAGAATTATGCAAATGAGACATGCAAACAAAAGCTTAGTGCAGTGGGGGAGGACTGCGCTTAAAAATCCAGGCAATTTTAAGAACTCTTTAAGACACCCCTCTCCATTTTTACTAACAGCTCTCTTGGCTCCTGGCCAGTCTATTTAGAATTTGGCACCTCTTCAGAACCTTTTAACCAAAGACCTCAACGTTTCTTCTAAATATCCTATCCTGGCCTCATTTTGTAAGTGCAGAGATCAAGGTACATGATACGTACTTTCAGTGTCTACCGGCTGACTTTGTGTTTTGATCTCTATCTGGTTCTATTTTTCCTTTACAGCAAACAATTTGCTTGAAAAGGAAACTCTGACCCAATTGCTTCCCAGGTTCAACCTCCTGTGATATTATCTGGAGGGCGATAGGACCTGGGGAGGTTTAACCCTGCGGCCAAGGGAGACACACCTGCCTAACCGCGTGGGTTGAGCTAGTGTGGGAGCCAGCCACTTAACTAGCTGTGGAGGGCGGGTAGAAGTTGGTTGCTGCTCCTGGGGAAGAGGAAAACTGTGGTTCCCTCCTGGATCCCAGGGTCATGGTGAGACATTCTTCTGAAAACTGTCCCAAGCTCCTTTTTGTAGTGCCTCTTTACCTGGAGCAACCTGCAAGTCGGGCTCATTTTGTTTAGCTGCAGCTGTCCCTCCCACTCGCCGGCAGACACCCCGCCCCAAGCCATTTAGATGCTTCTGAAGCCAGGGGACTGTGGTGCTCTGTACACTTTGGGGTTCCCTAGGGAGGTGGCTCGTTTGAGTAGCCCCTCCAGCATTTGGGGGATCCTGTTGCGTGCACTCTGCTGCTGTCCCTGTGGATTATGCATGGCGATTGGGTGGAGGTACTCCTGCCACTAGCCTGGCGATCTCGGGGGCGGGGCTTGGGGCGTTGGAGGAGCTATCCTGACAATCCTGGATTCCACGCTGGTCCTGAGAGAGCTCTGGTGAGCAGGCGAGCTAATAGCCATAACCTAGAAGTAGGTTGGTTATCTGGGCGCTGAACTGAATCTTCCAGGGAACTCTGAGGCTGTGCCTTCTCTGCTGCCCTCGCACAATTCTCCACTGACTTGAGAAGCCACACTAATCAGAAGTCCCCACGAGGAGCTGCTAAGTGTGCAGTGTGCCCCGACAGAGCGGCTACACCCCCGGCTAGGGGACTGCGACTGCAAAAGGAACTGCCAGAAACAACTGCTCTCTCATGGCTCTTCACACGCCTGGAATGGTATTGGAGACCCTGTGCTGGGATGCTTGCTTTGACCTTGTCCAAGTTTGTTGACCATTATATTCCTGGGCTAATCAAGAGTCCAGTTCGATGTGGTACTCCTGTGCTCTCCATCCCAGACTCTAGTTGGAGTTGAGTTCAGAAGAAAAGGTCTTCTGATCTGACTAGTGGATCTCCACTCAGGGACTCAACTTGATAGAGCCCACTTGACTTATCTTGGACTGCAGTGGATACAGGGCTTTCTTGGGGATGGGTTTGGGGGTGCTCTGAACACCACACCACAAAAGAACCTCCATGATGGACAGAGTTTATGAAATTCCTGAAGAGCCATACGTGGATCCGGTACCATCTCTGGAGGAAGATGTCATCCGTGGACCAAACCCACGTTTTACCTTTCCATTTAGTATCCTCTTTTCCACCTTTTTGTACTGTGGGGAGGCTGCATCTGCCTTGTATATGGTTAGAATTTATCGAAAGAATAATGAAACCTTTTGGATGACATACACCTTTTCCTTCTTTATGTTTTCATCCATTATGGTCCAGTTGACCCTCATTTTTGTCCACAGAGATCTGGCCAAAGATAAACCACTATCATTATTTATGCATCTAATCCTCTTGGGACCTGTTATCAGGTGAGCATTTTTTTAATCTTTCCCCAGCCCCTCCAAATTTGTACAAAGATAAAGCTAATATTTACACTACTAATTGTGCCTCTAAATCTAATTGATTCTCCCATTTCTTCTCACTCTTGGCTTCTCTTTCCTCCAACCAAAAAGCTTATGTGGAATCTTCAGTGTTACTGTGATGAACATGTGGCATATATGTGTTTCAGAACTGTGAATGATATCATCACTAATACTTAATTAGATAATTCTTCCTGATTGGGACCAATAGATGTGGCCACCCAGTGCACTGGGTCTATAGCTACAGACTTTTTTTTTGAAGAAAGAGAGAGAGAGAGAGAGAGAGAGGAAGACAGATAGAGATGGGCGTGCCAGCAGCATCTTAGCTGCTGCGAACGAACTCCAGATGCATTCGCCCCCTTGTGGTCAAGTGTGGCATTGCACCCTTGGGTCACTGCATCTGGCTAAACATGGGACCTGGAGATTGGAACCAGCATTCTTAGGCTTAGGAGGCAGGCGCCTTAACCGCTAAGCCATCTCTCCAGCCCCAGACTTTTTTTTTAAATTTATTGACAACAAAATATACTTACATACAAAAGGTGCATAGTATTTCCCCAGACTTTTTTTTTTTTTATAGTGTAGGGAATGAAACCCAGCACCTTGGGCATGCTGGGCAAGTTCTGTCCTATTGAGTTATTACTGCCCCACCAGAGTGCATGCTTTTAACTCTGCCTTTTAGATGTTCCATGAATTTGATAAAAGTTCCTTCTTGCCTCTATTCCATCCCACATTCAGTTTTTATGCCTTGAGTTTCTTGGGCTAGTCTTGCTGTCATTTTCAATTCTGTATCAATCTACTACTCTAGCCCAATGTAGTTCATTTTTTGTCCATCAGTCTCTTGTTTATCTCTTTTTATGTTTTGGTTTTTTTTTTTCAGTAAATTACATAGGAGAGGTCAAAGGAAGGTAGTCCATCTTTGTCTGGATACAGAAGCAAAGAGTTATAATATTAGGTGTTCCCGCTGAGGTTGCCTGGTGGGGATGAGAACATGCTTAGTTGTAAGAAGACAGGCATCTGTGTTTGCACTCTCATCTAGATGCTATGGTGTTTTCAAGGTAGAGACATATTGCAAAACTTATGAGGTCAGGAGGGAGGAATGGACTAAGTTTGTCATGACTACAAGAGAGGCAAACATCTTTAGTCAGCTAAGAAATATGGGTCATAGTGGATGTTGTAATTGCAATGGGAAGCTTGATCATCGTTAGCTATGAGATTGATTGATGGAGCTCCCTCCTTTATTAAATTTATTATCCTTATATGTAATTTCAATTTATAACTTATATATCCATAAAGCTGGAAAAGTATTAAGCAGTATACTTTTCAAAGGAGAGGAATTGGTTAGGTTCCATCACAGAAAAATATGGGATATCTTCTTTAAAATTTTTTTATTAGTTATCTATATAATGTGCATAGAGCCATGATGGTACCATCATTGGCCTTCTCCCTGCTTTCCCCCCTCGGGGATTGTGGGTCTTGCATTGTGGGGATAGCCATCAGTTATGGGGGCGAGGCAACTGTCTCTGTGCAGAATGACCCAACTCATGGCTCTAACAATCTTTCTGCCCCCTCTTTCGCGAATTTCAAATATAGGATATCCTAACAAAGCAGTTACCCGGATTAAGAGACCTGGAATCTCATTCTTCTGCTGCCATTGACTAGTAATGTGGTCTTGGTGAAATCTTTGAAGATGCCTTGGGCCACACACAGTTCCCTCTTTGGCAAAATCAATGGATTAGGCTCGAATCCCAAGTTACAAGTTCAACAGCTCACAGCAGCTAGCTAGATACTATAAATGAGTGAAATAGGCCAAGTATGATAAACGAGCCTCATCCGTGATGATCAATGATTTTAAAAAAGTGTCAGTGTTAAAGAAATGATGGCTAGTAGTTAGTGCTATTGCAGTTTGCGCAGGGGAGGCAGCCACACTACAACTCTGATCCACGGTTTATTCCCATGTTGGAATTCAGATCCAGTATTGTCAGATCCCCTAACTTCTCACAAATAGAGATCAAAAAAGGATTTTATATAACATTTTACAATTTTGGCAAGCAACTAAAAGCAAAGAACACAGTGTGGGCTACAGTGCACCTAATAGTCTGATATGACTCAGCTGACCATATGCAGTTTTTGAACCATGTGATCTAAAGGTCCTTTCCAGTTCTAAGTCTTTGAAATTAAGTTATAAAAGGAAGACCTCATCTTGAACTTTGAAACAAGTCATTAGAGAATCAAGAAACCCATTCTTCTTCTCCCTTTAAAATGCATTGTGCTAACAGCTGAAGATGTAAATTTCAGCAAGTACCAAGCCCTTAGTTTTGACTTCCATTTTTGTGGACTCTCAAGCTGTTTTGGACTTGGCAACTTTATTAGTATATTGTTCACTATTTTTTATCAATTAACTTCCACTGTACATAGGTTGAAGAGCCTTTACAACCTCAGTTACTTTAAGCCCGCAGCAGGGAAACTAAACTATGCACTCACACAATACTCTCTATATGCTTATTTTCAAGGTCAATTACAATTTAGGTGGTAAGCACTTGATTGATGCTATCAAGCACCCAAAGCTGTTTATAAGGTCTGGCTCCCTTACATGAAATGCAAACATTCTTCTGCAAATGAAGATGTACTCTAGTTTTCTGAGTCGCATAAGCAAAGCATATACCCTTACTTAAACCAGTGAATGGCCTTAAGAATAGAAGCACAAGTAGTGCATTTCATGTCATTTTATCCTCCCCATATGATATCCTGGTAAGCAATAGCATTAATGGACTTGAGTTAAAAATCTGAAATCTTTTGTTGAAAATACATTTATATATTTTCCCTAACTAGAAAGAAAGTGTAGGTGCTGTGCTTTCTTCTTTCTTTCTGTTCCTTTTCTCTCCCAGGTCTTAGAGTTTGTCTATAGAAAGTGGCAGTTTTTGCCACACATCTTGGAGTGATACACAGTGTCAGGGAGACCCTGTGGTGAATAGAAGCCAGTACATATTTCAGACCTTCCTGTTAGTTACCAACGCCTAGAAAGCATATCACTCCCTGAGCTTGTCTTTGATCTATTTCTCTGTTAAACCATTTTCTGTTATCCTCACCTCTGTCATTCCTCACCTGTCTTCTTTATTTTATTCTCATTTTTTCATTTGCTCAGCAAATATTTGTCAAATTCCCACTGTGTGATAAGGGCTGGAAGCAAGATAAATACAACCCATTTTGTCAGTCTATTGGGAAGATGTCTCAATTTCCACCACAAATATTCTTGTCATAAATAGTCAAGTTTCCATTCATTTCACAGTGAATGGGAGGAAGTGATAACTTAGGTGTTCTAAAAAAAGATGTTCTCATTGCTTTTTCTTCTGTTCACCACATGAAGACTGCTAGGGACTTCTGGTTTATATGGGGGAGATGAAGGGGCACAGCAGGAAATGGGTTCTTATCAAAATTTCAAGGGTAATAGGCTCTCATAAGGATGTTTCCCTCTTTGTAAAGGAATAAATAGGTCTATAAGAAAGTTGTACCCAAATAGGTTAAGAGGCACAAGAGGTGCCTTTTTGAAAAAGCAAGATATAAGAATCCTAATTATGAAATTAAATGCTTTGCTTCAAGACTATTTTAATTCAGGAAAATTGTGTGGATACCAGGGCCTTTTGGAACCTTAATCATTCTCTCTGAACAGTGTTTCTTAATACTTTAGTGTTCGAGGTACATTTTGTTTTCAATGATAGACCCTCTTTGTTTTTTCCTTTTTTTTTTTTTTTGAGGTAGGGTTTCACTCTAGCCCAGGCTGACTTGGAATTCACTTCACTATGTAGTCTCAGGATGGCCTTGAACTCATGTCGCTCTTCCTACCTCTGCCTCCCAAGTGCTGGGATTAGAGGCATGCACCACCATGTTGGCTTGATAGGCCTATTAAAAAATATTTTATTTATTTATTTGCGAGAGAGAGAGAGAGAGAGAGAGAGTGAGAGAGAGAGAGAGAAAGAGAGCAAGGCAGATAAAGAGAGAGAATGGGCACGCCAAGGCCTCCAGATACTGCAAATGAACTCCAGACACATGTGCCATGTTGTGCATCTGTCTTACATGGGTACTAGGGAGTCGAACCTGGGTCTTTTGGCTTTACAGGCAAGCGCCTTAATCACTAAGCCATCTCTCCAGCACCAATAGGCCTATTTTGGATGAGACAAAACAATACGTTGTCTTCAAGGAAGAACTTCAGTAATGTATTCTTAGGTCAGTAAGTGGCCAAACAGAAAAGGACTTACTTTGATTCATGTCCTTATAGAAGACATAGTCAACCCTTTGATTCATGTGCAATGGGCAAAGAAGAGGAAAGAACAGAAAGTAACACTCTCTTTCATGAGTTTTCTCTCTGTTACTACCTCCTTTCTCAGGACAGTTTTAGTTAAGTTCGCATAATGCTTTACTCCTGCAGATGTTTGGAGGCCATGATTAAGTACCTTACACTGTGGAAGAAAGAGGGGCAGGAGGAGCCCTATGTCAGCCTCACCCGAAAGAAGATGCTAATAGATGGCGAGGAGGTCCTGATAGAATGGGAGGTGGGCCACTCCATCCGGACCCTGGCCATGCACCGCAATGCCTACAAACGTATGTCACAGATCCAAGCCTTCTTGGGCTCAGTGCCCCAGCTGACCTATCAGCTCTATGTGACCTTGATCTCTGCAGAGGTACCTCTGGGTAGAGGTGAGTAAGGTTAGGAGAAGGGAGGGCTCTGCTTAAACCAGGGGTCTTAGAAGTTCAGGCTTGAGCTGTCCAGCATACTGGCTGCTAGCTTCATGTAGCCAGTATTTCATGTGAAAATTTAAAGGAAAATGGAATTAAAGTCATACTTCCTTGGTAATATTGGCAACATTCCAAGTGCTCAATAGCCCTGTGTAGTTAAGTGATTACTATTTTGGATTGTACTGATTTAGAACACTTACATCATCATAGAAAGTTCTTTTTTCAATTTTATTTATTTATTAGAGACAGAGAGAGAGAGAGAGAGAGAGAGAGAGAGAGAGAATGGGAATGGGCACCAAGGCCTCTAGCCATTGCAAATGAACTCCAGACACATGTGCCACCATGTGTCTTACATGGGAACTGGAGAATCAAACCAGGGTCCTTAGGCTTTGCAGGCATGCGCCTTAATTGCTAAGCCATCTCTCCAGTCCCCCACATAGAAAGTTCTGTTGAGCCCACAAGTAGTTAAAGAACCTTCCAGATTTCCTAAACTGAGGTTAGCTATTTAAATGAAAAATGTCACAGATAAACTTTATCTGGCCCCAGAATAACTAATAACTGACAGCAGTTTCTCTTGTCAAGAGGCTTCAAATTAAACTACTAGTTGTTTAGGGATAACCACCTTTAGACAAGAGGTTCCCAGCCATGTGGGGAAGTTCTTAATTTTTTTGTTTGGTTGGTTGGTAGAGGTGATTTGAGACAGGCTCTTAATTTGTATCTCAAGCTGGCTTAGAACTCCTGGCAATCCTCCAAAGTGCTGGGATTTACAGGCATGAGCCACCATGCCAGGCTTGGAAGGTTCTTTGTAAACTTTTCTTCCCTCCCCAGACATGAATCAACCCCAGAGTTTGGGGAGGCCAGGAATCTGCATTTTTTAAAATAAAATGGGTCTTAGTTGATTCTGATCAGCCTCATTAGGGAATCATAGATTTAATAATTCCTCCTGTGTCATTTGAGAGAAAGAAAAGGGATGTTTGAGGAATACTGGTGAGAGCCAGGCCTGGTTCAAATTCTGACTTTTTATGTGATCTTTGGAGGAAGTTACAAAGTAGTCACTGCCATAATTTTCCCACTTGTAAAATCTGGATGTCAAGATGAGTAAGACCTGTAGCAGAGGATGAAATGTGAGGCAGTATGTTCAAAGTCAAGATAAAGTATTAATGAATTTTAACAGCCTAAGGTTTGCTTCATCTTTTGGGGGCTGTTTCAGGTATCTGTAGAGCTTTGGACCACTTCCTTATTAACAAGTGCTGACCATGCTTGGAAAAGTTCCCATCTCAAATAAATGCAAGGGAGAAATTTGTTTTTTCTCCACTAAGAATTGTTTATGGGGCTACAATTTGGCTCATTTGGTAAGAGCACTTGCTCTGCAAGCATGAATGCCTGAGAGGGCCTGATTTGCCCTGGATTCAAGCTCAGTGCCCACATAAACAGTTTGGTGAAGTCATGCATACCTGTAACCTCAATCCTGTGGAGAATGGAGACTGGAAAATAGCTGTGACTTACTAGTCAACCAGACTGGCTCAAAAATAGTATTTCTGGGCTCAGTGAGAAACTCATCTCAAGGAAACAAAGTGCAACAGCAAGAGAAGCTACTTGGTGTTCTCCCTTTGCCTTTGCCTGTGAATACACAGGGTGCATTGCATCTACACACACACAAACACATACATACCAGTACACATACCATCCACAGAGCAAAAGAATTGTTTATGAAATTCTATTGGTCTTGAAGCTTTTTGAATAAATAGAATTAATAGTAGCTTGAGGAGAAAACTATCTGGCAATGATAATTTTCTACCTGAGAATTTTGAGAGTCATGGAATTATCTAATTAAAATGCACATATAGCTGGTGAGATGGCTCACTGGTTAAGGTGCTTGCCTGCAAAAGGCTAACAACCTGGGTTGGTTCCCCAGTACCCACATAAGTCCAGATGTACAAAGTGGCACATGCATCTGGAGTTGGTTTGCAATGGCTAGAGGCACTGGTGCACCCTATTCTCATTTTCTTGGATTCTCTTTCTCTCTCTGTGTGTGTGTGTCTGTCTGCCTGTCTCTCTCCGATTGCAAATAAATAAATAAAATAATTAAAAAGAAAATATGCATACATCGACAGGAACAGAAAGTCAGTTGCTTAACATGAAACAAGTCATCAGCGAATATTACAGAGGAAGTGGTGGATCAAATATGACTGCTGCTCTCATGGCTAGCCTGGAAACCTACTTCCAGGAGGTGGTGGTAGACACTGAGGAGACTCAAAACTCATCAAAGCAGAAAATTAGAGGCTACTGAGAACTCAACACTAAAGGAGACTGATAACTCCCACTCCAAGGTTCAGGGAACATTGTAGAAAGGGGAGGGCAGAATGAATGTAAGAGCCACAGGATGGGAAGGTGTATTCTGAGTCATTGCCCCCAACTCCTTGGAGACTAACTGGTACATTCATAACCCCACAGTGAATACCAATAACCCCACTGAGGAGGGCCCTAAATGAAATTGAGTCATGGGACAGGGAACATAATAGTGTAACCTGATGGGAATATGGACCAATTTTCAATATGCTCATATATTAAAGTTCTCAATGAAAAATGATGAAAATATGCATACATTATAAAACAACATATATACAAATTGATTTATTCATAGGCTATTTTATGTACAGAAAATTTCTGAAAGTTGTAAAAGAAATTACCTCAAGTGGTATCCAGCAGCACTCTGTATTTGCAAGGCCTATCCATATTGTAGCATGTCTCAGTGCACTCCATTCTTTGTTTTTCTTATTTTTGTTTTTCAGAGTAGCGTCAACCTGGAATTCACTATGTACTCTCAGGTTGGCTTCAAACTCACAGTGGTCCTTCTATCTCTGCTTCCCAAGTGCTGGGATTAAAGATGTGTGCCACCATGTCCGGCTAGTTCTTATTTTTAAATTATAAAAATCAGATGTTCTCTTGGTAAGAATTCAAAACCACACAGAATAGATACAAAATAATCTTACTCCCCCAAAGTAATCTCTTAAACATTGAGTATGTGTTTTTCTAGACTTTTTACTGTGCAAACATACGATGCTGGGGATGTAGCTCAGTGGTAGAATCCAGTCTAGCATGTAGCAAGGTTTTGGCTTAAATCTCTCCACTGCAGAAAAAATGTACATATAATGTATATATTACACATTTCACCCTGTGATTCACTATGTGAAACATTCTGTTCACCAACATGTCTTTTTCAAAAATATGCTGATGCTTATTTTCAACTGTTATTTATATATACATACATATATAAATATGCAAAGAATATTTCCCTCATATGAAATGGACCATTCTTTTTCATTTCCATTATTTTCTTTTGGTAGGATTAAAGTTTGTTTTCGAAGCTTTCATACAAAATAAGTTTTTCTCTGATTACAAACTATGATATTGTTAATATCTTTGTATGTATCTGTGTTAATTGAATGAGACTTTGTAAAATTGCTGGGTGAAAAGAAATGGATGGTTAGAATTTTATTGATGCTACCCTATAACCATCCTAAAATTTTGTATGAAATTATTCTATTACCCACAATATGTGAATGTATCTGTTTATTCATTATCTCAAACTTCTGGCTTTTAAAATAACTCGATTTCTTAGCTGTGTGGGGTGGCTTATGCCTATAATCCCAGCACTCAGGAGGCTAAAGTAGGTTGATTGCAGTGAGTTTGAAGCCAGTTTGTGGCTACAGGTCAGCCTAGGCTAGAGTAAGACTATTGATTTAGGGCTGGAGAGATGGCTTAGTGGTTAAGGCGCTTGCCTGCAAAGCCTAGGAACACCCGTTCGATTCTCCAGGTCCCATGTTTAGCCAGACACAAAAAGTGATGCAAGTGCACAATGTCATACATGCCCACAAGGGGGCACACGTGACTGGAGTTTGTTCACAGCTGCTGAGAGGCCACTGGCATGCCCTCTCTCTCTCTTTGTCTCTCTCAAATTAAAAAAAAATGATTTAGTTGTGAGTGAAGGTAAGGTTTCATGTTTTATCATTGTGTTCTATGAATTGCTTACTTACATATCTACTCACTCTAGCAAGTTGTTTTTGGTATTAATTTATAGGTGTTATTTACTTATTTTGATCATTAATCCTTTCTTTGCTGTGTATATGTGTGTATATATACTGTATATATATATATGTGTGTGTGTGTGTGTAACTGTGTATAACTGTATATATATATACTGTATATATATATATATATATATATATATATATATATAGAGAGAGAGAGAGAGAGAGAGAGAGAGTATATATGTAATCATTTCAATAATTTCTGTGTTTATATACATATTTTAAATTTGCATGTATAGTGTATCATATATGTATTGGGTATGCAGCACCTATACAAAAATACATAGTATATTTGTATTATCATCTTACAATATGAAGTATTAGGTTTTTAAATATTCATTTTTTATTACTCATAGAATTTTGTGCCTTTTTTTTTTGTTGTTGTTGTTTTTGAGGTAGGGTCTCACTCTGGCCCAGGCTGACCTGGAATTCACTCTGTAGTCTCTGGGTGGCCTTGAACTCATGGTGATCCTCCTACCTCTGCCTCCCAAGTGCTGGGATTAAAGGAGTGTACCACCATGCCCGGCCTTTTGTGCCTTTTTAATAGAGGGTTTTCATAACTCTTGTCTGATAGAGGAGTCTACTCCAATCATCTAAATAGACTAATTTTCAATATTAATTTTTTACTACCCTCACCAATAAGCAACAATCACAAAAGAAAAAGCATTTCATTGAAATGCTGATTTGTATTGCATTAAACTAATGAGGCTATGGAATTCTTACACAATTAATTTGTTTCATATTAGAAGATGATATTCTTCATTTTTAAAAATATTTTGAAATATACCACAGAAAAATTTTACACAGTTTGCTTCCTATAGATTTTGCACATTTTTGTAAGGATTATTTGTAGGTGTTATTTCCGTTTATTTTATTTTATTTTATTTTATTTTATTTTATTTTATTTTATTTTATTTATATATTTGACAGAGAAAGAGGGAGGGAGAGAGAGAGAAAGAGAGAATGGACACACCAGGGCCTCCAGCCACTGCAAATGAACACCAGATGCGTGTGCCCCCTTGTGCATCTGGCTAACGTGGGTCCTAGGGAATCAAACCTGGGTCCTTTGGCTTTGCAAGCAAACACCTTAACTGCTAAGCCATCCCTCCAGCCCCTGTTATTTCCATTTTTAAATAACCTTTTTAAAATCTTACTAAGTGCCAAGGTAAACCCACTTAGTATACTTTTTGAGATAGGGAGAAGAATAGGAGGAAGAAAAGGGGGAGAAGGAAGACAGAAATTAGAAAATACTATTTACTGCAGGTACTTCGCTAAGTGCATGCAATCTACATGCAATTATTTCATTTCATCTTCACAACAACTCTATGAGGTAATATTATCCCCATTTCATGAAAGAGGAAACAGACAATGTAAATCTCCCCTACATTCCATAAGTACTGACTGGATGGGAATTGAGAGTCTGCTTCCTGAGCCCATGTTTCTAAACATAGTTACATCTTGATCTCCTATATTATGAGTTTATTTGCAGGGAGGCAGATGGAAAATGTTTTGACATTTACTGAAAGCATTAGGTTCTCTTCTATGGAACTACTATCAGTCAGCGAGTTCCAATTTGAGAGAAGGCATTACCCACTCGGCTAGATGTACATCTTGTTGTCCTTAACTCTAAAGAGCATCAACTCTTTATAAAAAGAACAAAGAGTGGTTTAGAAAGCCAAGAGCACCCCCAGCAGCTGGGAGTGGTGGCCCATGCCTTTACTCCCAGCAGAAGCAGAGGTAGGAGGATCCTAGGAGGATTGCTGTGAGCTCGAGCCCAGCCTGAAACTACATAGTGAATTCAAAGTCAGCCTGGACTAGAGCAAGACCCTACCTCACAAAAACAAACAAACAAACAAACAAACAAACAAACAAACAAACAAAAATATATTCAAAAGCAGCTGCTTCACCATTTAGTCTTTAAGATACCAACACTCTGCTTATATAGCTTAGAAAAGATCTTAGAATCAGAGCTATGCTTCCAGTTATTCTTTCACGGGGAAGGCTGCCATGCATTTCCATGGCTCTAGTTTTCTCATAGGAACAAAAAGCTCCTGGACGAGTATTCATCAGATCTCCTACTTTCCTTGAGAGCTCCAGATATTTTAGTATTATTTTTTGTAATCGGTACCATTTGACAAAAAGGGAGAAAAGGAAAGGGTCACTTTTGTGTCTATATGTGAGGCTTATTTAGAGTATGGTATTCTGGCCCTTCTGTGCTCCTAGTCTAATGTTTAGTGTTACAGAGGTCATGGTTCAAGAAATAGGAATATTAACTTTTTTAGACCACTCTGCTAAAAGTTCTGCTGAACTCTGCTGAAATTCAGAGATTCTTCAATTTTACTAAAGTGTGAATGTGGTAAATTATTATTACTGACCACAAACATAAATTTATATTTTGAGTTTATAATATCAGTTAATTGGGAAATTAAGGCACATAGATATTCAATGATTGCCACAAGCTTCCACATAGCTGATTCAGGGATTTCTAGTCCTAAGTATCTATGGTGCCTTCCTACTCAGAAATCTTCATTAGTCCACAAACATTTGTCAAGTACTTACTCTATTTCAGGCAGTATGTTATTCTGTGAGGATATAACAGTGAACATAATAGATATGGTCCTTTCTTCATGGAATTTCTAATATATTTTAACACATAACATTTTGTTTTTTATTATTGACAACTTCTGTAATTATAGACGATAAACCATGATAGTGCCCTCCCCCCACATTCCCCTTCACAACTCCACTCTCCATCACATCCCCTCCCCCTCTCAATCAGTTGCTCTTTTATTTTGATGTCATCATCTTTTCCTCCTATTATAATGGTCTTATGTAGGTAGTGCCAGACACTATGAGATCATGGATATCCAGGCCATGATGTGTTCAGAAGAGTGCATTGTAAAGAGTCCTATTCTTTTTTTGGCTCTTACATTCTTTCCGCTGCCTCTTCCACAATGTACCTTGAGTCTTGGAAGGTGTGATAGAGATATTTCAGTACTGAGCACTCTTTTGACATTTCTTCTCAGCACCATGGTTCCTTTTGAGTCATCCCAGAGGTTACCATCATCTGAAAAGAGAAGCTTCTCTAACCAAAAGTGAGAGTAGCATTAATATATGGGTATGAACATTAAGAAAAGTGCTTGCCAGGCAGTTTGGTGAGCATAGTATATACATTTAGCCAGACACCAGCATACATTACACCCTGAGGGATCATGACCACCCCTGTCATAGGTTTTGAGTATCAGGCATGTATTCCCATGGAGCAGGCCTCCAGTCCAACTAGAGAGCGGTTGTTTTCCCCTATCACAGACATTGCACCCATTGGCTCATTTAGCCTGGCTGGCCAAACTTAAGGCTTGCAGTGTCCACTGTTGTTTATCTTCACTGGTGATTTCTCTCTCTCCCATGAAACTGCACACAGCATAGCTTTTTCCAGCTGTCTGTCAGCTGGTCTACACGGAGGAGGTTTTCAGCTCAGCTCCAGCAAGAGTTCTTAGTGACTTTGCAGCCCAAGCTTGTGGAGTCTTCAGAAATAGGGTCTTACCATCTATTCCTGATGGGAAACCAAGAACTTTGGCAACAGCCTATAATGTTTTGGGGGCATCAGGGACCTCCCTGATCAACAACTCACTGGAAGGTATTCCATCCCTGGCACTGTAAATTTTCTAATAATAATCTATGGCCTTGAATGTGCCATTGTCCAGAAAAGTCAGTTTCCATATGATTTATTCATATCCTCTTAGATTTTGATTAACCCTCTCCCCACCAAATGCAAAACATTTTAAAAACACACATTAACAAGATTAGTTCCTTGAAAAAGAGATGCATCAAAGACAAGACTTCAATTAAAAAGGCCATTCTCTATAAATATCCTAAGATTGGATATTTTTCACATAGTTTTCCTTCCTCATTTACTGTTTGCTCAGATTACTGTTTGTTCTAGCATGTCTGTCCAATCCCTGTGCATGTGTCCTGCTCATGTTAGTAACTTCTCAGTGCTGGATCTAAGTCCTATTCCTTTTTAAGTTTATTTTATATATTTCTGTGGTTATTAAACTATTGCATTGTATTTTATCAGAAATTTCTAAATTAGAAATTTTGGAAAATAGAGTAACATAGAAGGATATACTTATTATTTACTTATTTTGCAATGCTGCAGATTGAGTTCAGGGGCTTTGTGCCAGTACTCTGCCTTATACTCAGCCCAAAAGATTTTAAAAATTGATATAAACACCATCACACAAAGAGAGATATTTTGGCTTATTTTTCCCATTTTATTTTTTTAATATTTATTTACTTATGAGAAAGACACACACACAGAGAGAGAGAGAGAGAGAGAGAGAGAGAATGGGTGCTCTAGGGCCTCTAGCCACTGCAAACAAACTCCAGATGCATGCGCCTCCTTGTGCATCTGGCTTATGTGGGCCCTAGAAAATTGAACCGGGATCCTTTGGCTTTGTAGGCAAGCACCTTAACCACTAAGACATCTCTCCAGCCCCCATTTTTTTGCATATGTTATCTTGCTTTATTGTATACATTTCAGATCTACAGTGCAATTTTTTCTTAATTATTTATTTATTATTTGAGAGAGTGTACAAGAGAGAACAATGGCCTCTAGTCACTGCAAATGAACTCCAGATGCATGTGCCCCACTTTGTGCATCTGGCTTACTTGGGTTCTGGAGAGTTGAACCTGGGTTCTTTGGCTTTGCAGGGAGGCACCTTAACCACTATCTCTCCAGCCCTACAGTGCATTTTTTAAAATATTTATTTGCAAGGAGAGAGAGAGAGGAAAGTGTGGGTAATCAGTGGGCACACCAGGGCCTCTTGCCACTGCAAACTAACTCCAGATGCATGTGACACTTTGTTCATCTGGTTTTACATGGGTACTGGGGAATGGAACCCATGCTGTCAGACTTTGAAAGCAAGCACTTTAACTGCTGAGCTATCTCTTCATCTGCAGTGTGATTTTTTTAAGGTAGGGTCTCACTCTATCCTTGGCTGACCTGGAACTCACTAGTCTCAGGGTTGCCTTGAGCTCATGGCCTCACGACAATCCTCCTACCTCTGCCTCCCAAGTGCTGGGACTAAAGGCATGTGCCACCATGTTTGGCAAGTTCAATGTTTGATATACATATACCTTATGAAATGATTACCACAACTGAACAAATTGGTATATTCATCACCTCACCTAAAAACCATTTGTGTATATAAACACATAAGATCTACTGTTTGAGAAAATTATAAGTATGAAATACATTAGCAAGCTATACATTACAGCTCCTAACTTATTTATGTTGCAACTGAAAGTTTATGCACTTTGACCAAAATCATATTTCCTTCAACCCTCAGCCCTTGGAAACCACTATCCTACTATGTTTCTTTGAGTTCAACTTTTTAAGACTCCACATATAAATTAAATAATAAAGCATTATCTTTCTGGGTCTGGCTCATTAATTTAGCATAATGTCCTCAAGGCTTGTCCATATTGTTCCAATGACAGGATTTCCTACATTTTATTGCTAAGTAATATTACATTGTATATATACATCACATTTTCTTTACCAATTCTTCCATCAACAGACATTTAGGTTGTTTCCATATCCTAGCTGTTGTGAATAATGCTACAGTGATCATAGGAGTGCAAATACTCTTTGAGATCCTGACTTCCTTTCTTCTGGGCATGTTCCCAGTATTGGAATTTCTGCATTATCTGATAGTTCTGTTTTTAATATTTTATTTATTTATCTATTTATTTATATGTGTGTGTGTGTGTGTGTGTGTGTGTGTGTGTGTGTGTGTGAGAGAGAGAGAGAGAGAGAGAGAGAGAGCAAACACGCACATGGGTGCGCCACGGCCTCCTGCCATTGCAAATGAACTCCAAAAAAAAAAAAATGACACTTTGTGTGCCTGGCTTTATGTGGGTACTTGGAAATCAAACCTAGGGTGTCAGGCTTTGCAAGCAAACACCTTTAAATGCTGAGCCATCTCTTCAGCCTCTACTTTTTTTAAGTTACTTCCATGCTCTTCTCCATAATAGCCACATCAATTCACATTTCCACCAAGTGTTTAAGAGTTTCCTTGTCTTCATTTCATTGTCAGCATTATAAAAATCATGGCCATAATAATAGTTATGAGGTAGTATCCAATTTTGATTTTTTTTTTTTGCAATACAGGTGATAGAATGAGGACCTTCAGCATGCTACAGTGTTCTGCCACTGAGCCTTGCTCCCAGCCATTACTGTGATTTTCATTTTCATTTTCATGATGATTAATGATATTAAAGATCTTTTCATATATTTGTTTGGCATTTACATGTCTTCTTTGTACAAATGTTTATTCAGGTGAATGCTCTTTGTTAATATGTGTGAGTTTATTCTTAACTGAGGCTACTGAGTCCTACCTGCCACATCTCTGGGCCTCTGCTTCTGAGTACACAGCATCTAACTGATTGCCAATTTTTCTTGTTCCTTATTTTACAGTTGTACTAATGGTCTTTTCCCTGATATCTGTCACCTATGGGGCTACCCTCTGCAACATGTTGGCTATCCAGATCAAGTATGATGATTACAAGATTCGGCTTGGGCCACTGGAAGTCCTTTGCATCACCATCTGGAGGACATTAGAGATCACTTCCCGCCTCATGATTCTGGTGCTCTTCTCAGCCACCTTGAAGTTAAAGGCTGTTCCCTTCTTAGTGCTCAACTTCCTGATCATCCTCTTTGAGCCTTGGGTTAAATTCTGGAGGAGTGGTGCCCAGATGCCAAACAACATTGAGAAAAATTTCAGCCGGGTTGGCACTCTGGTGGTGTTGATTTCAGTCACCATCCTTTATGCTGGAATTAACTTCTCTTGCTGGTCAGCCTTGCAGTTGAGGCTGGCGGACAGAGATCTTGTTGACAAAGGTCAAAACTGGGGACATATGGGCCTGCACTATAGTGTGCGGTTGGTAGAGAATGTGATCATGGTCTTGGTTTTTAAGTTCTTTGGAGTCAAAGTGTTACTGAATTACTGTCATTCCTTGATTGCCTTGCAGCTTATCATTGCGTATCTGATTTCCATTGGCTTCATGCTCCTATTCTTCCAGTATTTGCACCCATTGCGCTCACTCTTCACCCATAATGTAGTGGACTACCTCCACTGTGTCTGCTGCCACCAGCACCATCGAGAGAGGTCTGAAAATTCAGAGCCATCCTGTGAGACTGAAACAAGCATGGTCTGATTCTATCTTCTGGATATTATGGGGTGGGTTGGGGATTATCAAGAGTAACTGTGAAATTGAAGGAGAGGATGAGCTATACCAGAACATGTTTTTGCATTTTCTGGTAAGCCTGTTAGAAGAATAATCTCCAAATGGGTTTTTAATTGACTACTATGTTTGGACACCAGCAGTATTCACAGTATAGTTGGGAGAGTCGGACATACTGGTAATCCCCCTCCTACCCAAGTCTGTTGGAATAACTTACTTCCAAGTACTTCAAGGCCTGTGGATTTCCATTTTTGCTCATTTTTATGAGGCATTGCTGATCTTATCTGGGCTGAACTGAAACCTCAGAACTCCCACAAAATATATCCCAACTTATGAAAGGATGGGATAGCTTATTAGCTATAGGCATTGTCCAGGAAACAGTCTATCGTGGAACCTTTAACTGTGAGGGTGACTGGAGTGTTTTATTTCTAATGAGACACTATTGCTACAAAGAAAATTCCAACTATTAAAAGAGCTACCCCTAAAATTAGTTAACTCCCCATTATGATTTTACTAATGGTCATTCAGCAAAAACCTCTCTTTTCAGCAATCCTGAGGAAGAGTGCAGAGTAGAATCCCTTCAGGTCATAAACCCAAATGACTTTTTTTGTGACAAGGCTTCATGTCTCCCAGGCTGGGCTCAAACTTGCTCTGTAGCCAAGGATGACCTGGAACTTCTGATTTCCTGCCTCTACCTCCTGAGTGTTAGGATGACAGGCATGTGACAGCATGCATGGTTTATGTGATACTGAAGCTCAAACCCAGGCCTACATGCCTGTTAGGAAAGCACTCTACTAATCTCCAGCCACCAGAATTACTGTTCTCAGGGAACTGCATAGGCCTCCAGCTTGTCAGGTGGGATGTTTCAGTGAAATCTTTCACTCAGTGCCTCATTAACAGGAATGCTCTCCAGCTTTTCCAACCCAGCTTTCCTGTGTT
Organism: Orientallactaga sibirica; assembly: GCA_036365145.1. Taxonomy (NCBI): domain Eukaryota; kingdom Metazoa; phylum Chordata; class Mammalia; order Rodentia; family Dipodidae; genus Orientallactaga; species Orientallactaga sibirica. The sequence goes on from JAEOAD010001221.1 coordinate 976,345, forward strand.
CTTAGAATTTTCTTATTTGGTGTAGACCCCAGAAAAGCTGGACTATAACTGAAAATGTTTCTGATCTGAGAAAGAAATGAAGATTGCTTCATGTCTGCTACTATCCTGAGTATTTCATTGACTTGTTTTTTTGTTAGAGGAGAAAAAGTAATAATGGGTGGGGCATCACCTTTGTGTTGTTCTAAGTTGAGATGGGTGGCTTACACTCCACAATGAAGTGCTGGAAACAGAGGAAACCTAGATCATATTAGATTATCAGCACTACTTTCTCCTTGCAGGATTTCACTGGCTGATTAGGAACATGAATATTTCAACCCTCTAATTATTAACATGTTCCCAATTGGCAAATACATATATCTCATGTTTCCTAATGGTTATATGTTATATTAGTTGTATATTTTGGTGGGTGTGTCAGTGGGATACCTAGAAGGTAACCAGGAAGTTGATATCACTATGGCTAATACTTATTAGAACACTAAGTCTTCCAGCATTTACCTAACAAATTCTTGTCCCTCATAGGCCAGGAAAGTGAGATGAATGCTTAGAAGTGTGTAATGGTCATGGCCACCACAATGCTATAGGCAACTGTAAACAAACTCACATGTGGTTTCCCATCACCATCTAGTTTTATTCTTGTTAAGAACTTGTTGGTAGCCATTTTCCCTCTTATTTTTCAGGATAGTATGTTTGGGGAGCTCCTTCTGTTAAGCTGTGGGATGTTAACTTGCATTATCCTATTTTCTGGCATGTCTAGTAAGATTTTCATAATTTCAAATGCCTTTTGGAACTAAGAATATTGGCTACTTAATGTGGGAAAGAATATGGTGGCTTTGAGGCAGCAGAACTTTTCTTTTACAACCTCAATTCCCTCCTACTATGGCCATGATGAAGAGAATTAGGTTGACACTGACTTCTAACTCCTATCTATGATGAGCTGGAAGGAAATTATCAGACCTCCAAAACAACACTGCTTCTTCAGAATCCAAGCAAAACTTTCTCCCCAGTGTTCAACATGTCCTCAATAAAGAGTGGGATCAACATGAAATGATAATTTGCTACATAAAATCCCTGTGACCAAACTACTTAAGTGGAGGGTACTATGGAAACACAGAGAAGAAAACATGCACAACAGGCCAAGCACTCAATCAGAACTGGAGTGGAGATGCACAGGGCAGAAAAGAGTGCCTCAGTACCAGACCAGGCAAAAATCCTGTCCCCACGTATCCTCCTACCCTCAGTGACTTAATATCTAAGGAATGCAGAGTTTAAGGAAGGGGTGTGGAGTAGCTTCCAACCTGAAAAACCTGTTGCCTGCACCCAAGGAGAAGAGAAGTGAATGAGACATGATGCAAATGCATCCCCAGAACCTCCTATGTGGTAGTCTTCCTGTCCCACAGAAATCTTCCAGACACAGGAAAAAGAGTGTAGTATATGAGATAGTGGGCAAGGGAAATACCCCCTTCGATTTGAAAACACATCTTTGATTGACCACTCTCTTTTTACCATCTGAAATTTGTTTTTCAGTACTGGAGACTAAACACAGGACCTTGTACAAGCTAGGCAAATGCTGCACTACTGAGCTATTTTCCAAGTCTTTTGTATTTTTTTTTTATTCTGACCTAAGGTCTCACTAAGTTTTCCAGGCTGGTCTTGAACTTACTCTGTATGTTAGGCAGGTCTTAAACTTTCACCACTACTGCATCAGTCTTCCCAGTAGCTGGGATTAATTGCCTGTGACACTAGACCCAACTATATCCTTTGAAATTTTAAAGTAATAGAGTTCAAGTATATAGGGACAAGTGCTGAGTAGAAGAGGAAGCAGAGATGGGGTTAGCAAATGACTTCTGGGAGAAAAAAAAAAAGAAGACAGAACCATGAAGTATGGGGACAAGAACTAGATAAGCAAGAATGTCTTCCCAGTGATCAACATGCCATCAACAGCTATTCTCATATGACTGGAAATTTGGTAGGCTAAGTATGGGGAAATTATCATATAGGGAAATAAAGTAAACAAACTGTTAGTTTCATTTGTTGAAAAATAAAGACTATGTGCATACAACTGTGAAGTACTGTGGGGAAATTAAATAGCTTACATTTATGAATACTTGCTGTATGTCACTATTTGGTACCATATATACATTCTTTTGTTCAATCCTCACAACCATCCTGATATGTATTACTATTATCCCAAAAGTATCTCCTTTAATTTTTTTATTTATCTGTGGGGGGAGAGGGAAAATATGAATGGGCATGCCAGGGCCTCTTGCTGCTGCAAACTCCAGATACATGTGTCATTTTGTGCATCTGGCTTTATGTGAGTGTTTGGGAATTGAACCTGGCCTGCAGGCTTTGCAAGCAAGTACCTTTAACTGCTGATCCATCTCTCCATTCCCTAAAGCCCATTCTTTCACACTTCATCTTGCCATCAATACTTTTACTCTTGCCCTGAATCTGACTATTAGTTCTAGAGAAGGCCAAACCAAGTGAATTATGGAGAATAAGGGCCTCGTCCTCTGCTACTGTACTTCTGAGAACCTAAGTCAAACTTCAGTGCATTTTCACCTTGCCTCCTCACATCTATGCCTCATAAGGTCATGCCTCTTTATCATTACAGATTTTATGGCTTCTTCCCAGAGTGGGGGTGTGGTAGGAATCTGGAATATTATGACCAGCAGGATGGCCAATCTAAGGCCATAGAGATGCCTTTAAGAAATCCTTCAGTACAAATCCATTTGACTCTGGACCCTGTCAAGAGTGGGAATCCTCATTCTCTGAAGCTTTTTCTATTGTCCTTTCTTACTATCCTTAAAGAACACATATGTTAATAGTCTTATGTCTTCTCTCTTAAAAGACTGGCATAGTCCAAGACACATTTTAGACCTAAGAGCTTTTGGTGCACATAGTGAAACTATGTTATAGGCCTTGGCAAGAAAACATATACCATGTAAAACATGAAATGAGGCCAATTTATGTGAGATATGAAAACTAAGTGTGAAAAGAATGCAAATCATGCATGAAAATAATATCAATAACATATAAATAGCACTTTATAATATACAAGACACATTTACATTACTCTTACCAGTGCAACATTGTTAGAACAAGTCCTCTAAGTTGCAACACAGATTTACATTTTTAAGGTTTCAGTTCGCTATCATTAAGCTTTTATTTTGTGCTAAGAAAGATCTACATGAATAGCTCAAAGTACCATATAGATGCCGCAAGGGTAAAAAATGAATCTCAAATATCTAGCATAGTATCATATCTTGTTATACATATACTTTTTTAAGCTGGTTTGTCAATATTAAATAGGCATATGTTTTGTCTCAGAATTTTAACATCTAGGACATTTTCCCATGGAAACATAGCCATAGTTGTGCAAGGAGATAGGCATAGGGTTGTTCACTGTGCCACTGTTTATAATGGAAATGCTGAAAGTGGCCATTACATAACTGGAAGCCCTGAAGAAGAACAGGGTAGATATATCCAGCATATGTTGAGGGAAAAGATAAGTGACAAAAACCGAGTTAAATAAAATGTAAAAGATGAGGTTATAAAGAATCATTCACATTTTAGAAATAAGAAACAAAGGTATTATAGGAAAAAAATAATCATTCCAAACCTGTCCAAAGATACATCCTGTGCCTCAGAACCTGTGAATATGCTATTCTACATGAACGGGGAATTAAGGTTGCTAAACCATAGACTTTGAAATGAGTTTTCTGTATGTCCCTTTGAGAGTGAAGATAATAAGAAAATGAAGGTAGGGAGATTAGAAGAGATTATGCAGGTGACTTTAATGATAGAAGGGGCCACAAACCAAGGACTGCAAGAAGCTGTAAAGAGTTTCAGAAGCCAAAAAGAACAAGGAAACAGATTGTTCCATAGAGCCTGAAAGAGTGTGGCCCTGTGGGCACATTGATTTCAACCCACTGAGTCCAATTTCCCACTTTTAATCTCCAGAACTAAAGGAGGAAATGTGTCTTGTAAGCCACCCAGTTTGTGGCATTTGTTACAACAGCAGTAGAAGCTAATACACAAGGAAATATAATTACCTTATGCTTTAATGTCATATTAAGACCATTTTCTAAGCTGGACATGGTAGCTCAGGACTGTGATCCCAACACTATGGAAGCAATAGGAGGAAGATTGGGAGTTCAAAGCCAGCCTGGATTACATAGTGACATAGAGGCCAGCCTGTGTGTTTTGACAAATAGACCATGATAATGCCTCAAACTAGGGCTTGGAGGACAATGCAGAGTTGTTATAGGTTCACTCATCAATTTTAATAAATGTACCACTCTAGTGGAACATTACAAAAATGACTGGGGGACGAGGCTTTGCATGTGTGATAATAGGGAACATATTGGCAATTCTTATATCTTTATATTCAATTTTGTTATGAACCTAAAACAGCTCTGAAAAATAAAGTCAATAGCTAGGCATGCTGGCTCACACCTGTATAGCTCTTGAGATGCTGAGATAGGAGGATTTCCATGAGTTAGAGGTTAGCCTGGGGGAGTTGAGACTCTACTGCAAAACAAACAAACAAACAAACAAACAAACAAACAAACAAACAAACAAACATAAAAGTCCTATTAAAAATCCTGGAGCATCAGAAACAAACAGGACATGTTCTCTCTTGTAAGCAGACCCTAGCTGAAATGACCCTAAGCCACCTTGCGCATCAGATGACACAGGCATGCATTACAATCCCTGTAGGGTAAATTAAGTAATTAAAACAGCCCTGCACTGACACTTGAACTGTTTCTTAACTATGCTTGGCATGTCTATAGTTTCTGAGAAAGTTGGCTGTGGCCCACCTTTGTCTAGCTTATCGTACAAACCATTTCCTATTGCCTTGAGTTGCTGTGATCCTCCTGTTTTGCCCGAGATGCTCTTCTGCCCGTCAGTCCCTAGTTAATCACATTTTGTATAATGCTGGCTTTCTTCTTCTGTGATACCTTGCACACTTGACAGATGGTTTTCACACACTAGGCTTCTCTGAAACATTACATAAATTAACTTGTGGCTTTGCCTGTTCTAAAGGTTCTTATGCTCCATGTGCTAACATTCTTGGCTTTGAGCTTCAGTCCTCCTTGTTTTCCTGACCCAATTAATTGGCTCTGCCTCTCTGGTTTAACAACCTCTGCCTGTCTTACTTGTGTCACTCCTCAGCTGCTTCTTCCTCATTGGAGTGACCCACTTTCCAATGAGGCATTCCTTCCACCAGCCTCAACCTCAAAGTATTCACACTGGCTAGACAAGCTTTTCTGTCTTCCAAACAGAGAAGGAGATGGAAGAGCAGGAAGAAACAGTCAGGTCAAAACTTCTCCGGGAGTGACATGGAAGAATCATGTGCTTAATGAGGCAAGCTTAGATTTCAAAACCAGAGCAGAAATGTTGAAATGCATTTCATTAAGAATGAAATTGAGGGCTGGAGAGATGGCTTAGTGGTTAAGGCGCCTGCCTCATAGGCCTAAGAACACTAGTTCCAATCTCCAGGTCCCATGTTTAGCCAGATGCAAAGTGAGGCAAGGGCGCAATGCCGTACTTGACCACAAGGGGGTGCACGCATCTGGATTTTGTTCACAGCAGCTGAGAGGCTGCTAGCAAGCCCATCTCTGTCTTCCTCTCCCCTCTCTCTCTGTCTCTATCTGTGTCTCTCAAAAAAAAAAAAAAAAAAAAAAAAAAAAAGAATGAAGTTGAAAAACTAAATCATGGACCAATCTGTATTTATTTTGAAAAAGTAAAGGACATTTCATTTAAAAAAAGCCAGGTGTGGTGGCACATGCCTTTAATTCCAGCACTTGGGAGGCCAAGTAGGAGGATGGCCATGAGTTCAAGGCCACCCTGAGACTGCATAGTGAATTTTAGGTCGGCTTGGACTACAGTGAGACCCTACCACAAAAAAAGGGGGGATATGATGGAGAGTGAAGTTTCAAAGGGGAAAGTGGGGGGGAGGGATGGAGGGAAGTACCATGGGATATTGTCTACAATTAAAGAAGTTGTCAATAAAAATTATATATATATATATATATGGCTGGAGAGATGGTTTAGAGTTTAAGGGACTTGCATACAAAGCCAAAGCACCCAGGGATGATTCCCTAGTACCAATTAAGCCAGATGCACAAGGTGGTGCATGTGTCTGGAGTTCATTTGTAGTGACTGAAGGCCCTGGTGCACCCATTCTCTCTCTCTCTCTGCTTCTCTCTATGAAATAAATAAAATAAAGTTAAAAATAATTCTTTAAAAAATAAAAATTTAAAAATTTAAAAAAAGAATAAGGTTGAGGGCTGGAGAGATGGCTCAGTGGTTAAGGCACTTGCCTGAAAAGCCTAATGACCTGAGTTCGATTCCCCAGTACCCATGTAAATCCAGATGCACAAAGTGGTGCATGCATCTGGAGTTCATTTGCAGTGGTTAGACATGCTATCATGTCCATTCTGTGTGTGTGTGTCACTCTCTGTTTGCAAATAATAAATAAATAAAATATTTAAAAAAGAATGAAGTTGAAAGCTGAGGTTTGCAAGATGTGAAAGTTAAGAACAAGGAAAGTCTAAAGTCTATGGAAACCAGTGAGGCACTGAGTACTGGCACAGCAATGGGAAGAATGAACATGTGTGGCTGTTGTGTGAAATGTTCTCTGGGAAGAAAAGGATGAGTGGTTGTTCTCCCGGGCTTTGGCAGAATAAAGGCTGAATCCACCAGACTTCACCCTGGTTTATTGGGCTTCCTTACAGAGAAAGGTAAAATGAGAAACCAGGAGTCCAACTGTAAGAGTTCAAACCAGAGATGACTATTTGTTTGGCAATGTGTTACATATCATTAAAAGGATGGTTGTAGTTAATGAAAAAGCTGTGGGAAGAAAAGGAAACCAAACTAGGTCATGTTGACATATCTACAATGCTTTCATATACTTAAATGTGATTACTGAGAAGATATAATAATACACATAAAAACAGTTTCTTACAAAAGAACACATACATTATAGTCCATTTTTTATTTTTAATAGACATGAATATATTGTATTCATAGAAAATACCTATTATGTGTATAAATGTGCACCAATATGTTATTTTTGATAGTAGATTACAAGTGATAATTTTCTTCTTTTTCAACATTCTACATTTTCAAAAGCCCTGTTCCCTATCCTGATTCACATCCACAACTCTGATAATTTAAGAGTAGGAAGGAGAATAGGTAGAATACATGTGCTTATTTTATTTCTTTGTACTGCTTGGTGTAATTCTGAGCATATGGTTAATACAACAAATCTTAGCCAATTATTATTTCTGTGTTACTGAGGAGAGAGTGGAGGAGGCACTGCAATGAAGTGACATGGCCAAGATTACACAGGTAATTAAGGGTAAATTAAAGGATAGAATCAAGGGTTTATAACCCTAGTCCAGATTCATTAAATATAAATACGACCTGAGAGAGGATGGACCAGCTGAAGGTCAGCTGCAAGCAGGACTGCAGGCCATCGTCGGTAGGGGCTGAGTGGGGGAGTTTCATGCCAGGCCTGTCTGCCGTTCCATGGCAGCTTCCTGCGAGGGGAGACAAGCTGTCAGCAGTGAATAGCCTACCAACTTGGATTCTACTTCTCACAACCACTTTGAAACCCTCCCCCCAAAATATTTATCTGAAGAAGGGCTGAAGCAAAGGGTAACTGTTTATGGGCCCCAGCCCCCAGGATAAACTTTTTGGAGCTGATCTCACTCCAAAAAGCCAGAGAGTGAGTAAGACTAGAAGAAAAATGCCCAGCTTGGACACCAAGAAAGACAGGCCACCCAAAGTCTTACTGAGATTCTTCTGGGAGGTGGCACACACAAAGTAGATCCTGCTCATCCTCAAGTGCACCCAGCCTAACCTAGTGGATAATCTTTAATCCCATATCCACCTAGATCAAATTAGTACAGGTTACCCAGTACAGGCTATACAAAAGCTGCTATTGCTGCATCCACAGAGACAACTGATCTCGAGGTGGGCAGACCCTGACACAAAGCAGATAACATATGACACCCAGCAAAGGTATGCCCACCAGGATAACTTAGTCCCACAATGGAAGCCTTCAATGAAAGTTTAGAGGAAACCCAAGACATAGAAGCCCCAAATGAAATCTCGACGAGCATTTTATTTATTTATTTATTTATTTATTTATTTATTTATTTATTTTTTTGGTGTTTTGAGATAAGAGTCTTGTTCTAGCCCAGAATGACATGGAATTTACTATGTAGTCCCAAGGTGGCCTTGAACTCACAGCAATCCTTCTACCTCTGCCTCCCAAGTGCGGGGATTAAAGGTGTGTGCCACCACACCTGGCTTCAATAAGCATTTTAAAGGCACTTAATGAAACTATAAACAAATGGATGGTTGAATGGAAAGAAACTGGTCAAAGTGTAATCAACCAGGACCCAAGAATGGCTGAAGGAAATGGAAGAAAATCAGCAAAAAAGAATTCAAATTACAAATCAAAGTTTGGCTCAATGAATTGGAAGAAAACAACAAATAGAACTCAAAGGATAGTTGAAGAAAATGGAAGATAATCAATAAGAATAACTCAATTGATGGCTGAAGGAAACCAAAGAGAATCAAAAACAGGACTCCAAGCCGGGCGTGGTGGTGCACGCCTTTAATCCCAGCACTCGGGAGGCAGAGGTAGGAGGATCACTGAGAGTTCGAGGCCACCCGGAGACTACATAGTGAATTCCAGGTCAGCCTGAGCCAGAGTAAGACCCTACCTTGAAAAACAAACAAAAAAAAACAAAACAAACAAACAAACAAACAAACAAACAAACAAAAACAGGACTCCATAGTTGGCTTAATGAAATTGAAGACAATCAAAAAGTGATCAACAGAAGGATAAAGAAATTTGAAGAGAATCAATGAATAAATGAGCTCATGAGCCAATGGAGTTCAGCGAGGACATATCCAAATGTAGGAATGAACTGCAAGAGACAATAAAAAGAAATGAAAATGGAGAGCTAGAAAGATGGCTTAAGATAACACATGGCATCCTATTTATTTATTTATTTATTTATTTATTTATTTATTTATTTATTTATTTTTGAGGTAGGGTCTCACTGTACTCCAGGCTGACCTGGAATCCACTATAAAGTCTCAGGTTGACCTTGAACTCAAAGTGATCCTCCTACCTCTGTCTCTCATGTGCTGGAATTAAAGGCATGTGCCCTCACACCTGGCTTGACATCCTGTGTTTTTAAGTGGTTAATGTACATGCCTGCAAAGCCTGAAAACACAGGTTTGATTCCCTAGTACCCAAGTAAAACCCAGATGCAATAAGTGGTGCATGCATCTGGAGCTCATTTGCAGTGGCTGGAGGCACTGGTGTGCCCATTTTCTCTGTCTCTCTTTCTCTCTCTTCTTGCAAATAAATAAAAAAATTAAAAAGAAATAAATTAAAATAGATTTTAAGTGCTGTAGAGATGACTTAGCAGTTAAGGCATTTGCCTGCAAAGCCAAAGGACCCCAGTTTGATTCTCTAGGACCCATGTAAACCAGATGCACAAGGGGGCGCATGCATCTGGAATTCATTTGCAGTGGCTAGATGCCCTACCATGTCCATTCTCTCTCTCACTCACTCACTCTCTCTCTCTCAAATAAATAAATAAATAAAATATATTAAAAAAGAAAATAGAATTTAAGCAAGAGATGTAAATGTTGAAGAAAAACATAACAGAAATGCAATAACTCTCTTAAAAGGCTCCCAAGACTCTGATTGGTCATGGGGCCTGCTCAATGGGAGAGAATTCATAATTGGTATGGGGAACCAACTCCCATGGTCAGGAAAATCACAATATCCAGAGAAAAGTCTCCAGTGTTCCCTATACAAGTTGAGTGGGTAGCCTCATCAAAATGTCTCTTAAGCTCCTAGACATATCCACTTTAACCAAAACTGTACTAACCCTTGGTCAGAAAATTTGCTTTATTTTAAAGATGGCAGAGAATACTGGAGAGATCCAAGATTCATCAACATAAGAAGAGATAGCCAAATACTCTCAACAAGATTGGCCACCTCTACCACTTCTAACAGGATTCAAAAAAAAAAATTGCAGAGGAAGCAGTGACATGATTATTGCTCCAGTGCTAGCCTGACTTCCAAATACAGGAAAATAGCAACAAACACAACACAGTAGAGAACTGAAACACATTATAACAGAAACACAGAGGCTACAGAGAAGTCAACACTAATTGTTAACACACCCAGTAAGACTCAGGAACAGTTGCAGAAGTGGAGGGCGGGTAGATTATAAGAGACACAAGATAGGCTGGGACACAGCTCCCCCATATAGAGGCCTGAATTACCCCACAGTGAACACCAATAACACTATTGAGGAGGGCCTGCAGGAAAATGGGGACTGGAGGAGGGGGCTTACGTTAAAAATAATTAACAAAAAGAGGAGAAAGGCTCCATGAAAGCCTCACCAACAGAATAGACCACATGAACAACAGGATATTGGAACTCGAGGACAGGACAGAGAATTAGACATTGTCAAGTTCAAAAACATGTGCAAGCAGAAGAGGAACTTTCAGACACCTAAAAAGATCTAATATTTAGATCATAGACATACAGGAAGGGGAAGACATAAAGACCAAGGGCATAGAGCATATCTTCAATAAAACTATTGAATAAAAATCTCCCAACCTTACAAAAGAGAGACTTATCCAGATACAGGAGGTGTACCGAAAACCAAACAGACAGGACCAGAGAAGTGGCATCCCACATCACATAACAAAACACTAAACACAGACAACAAGGAGAGAATACTATAAGCTGTAAGAGAAAAACAGCTCATTACATGCAGAGGTAAGCCCATGAGAATAACCTCAGATTTTTCAGTGGAAACTCTTAAAGTCAGAAGAGCTTTCAATGGAGTATTTCAAAAGCTAAATAACCCTGGCTACCTGCCAACCCAAACTACCATACCCAGCACAATTATCCCTCATAATATAAGGTGAAAGAAAAATTCTTTCATGATATAAACAAGCTGTATGGTTGCATGAGCCCCAAGACAGTCCTGTATTTGGAAGTCAGGTTAGCACTGGAGCAATAATCATGTCACTGCTTCCTCTGCAATTTTTTTTTTTTTTTGGATCCTGTTAGAAGTGGTAGAGGTGGCCAATCTTGTTGAGAGTATTTGGCTATCTCTTCTTATGTTGATGAATCTTGGATCTCTCCAGTATTCTCTGCCATCTTTAAAATAAAGCAAATTTTCTGACCAAGGGTTAGTACAGTTTTGGTTAAAGTGGATATGTCTAGGAGCTTAAGAGACATTTAGAGAATACTATATGGAAAACACCATACTCAGTAGATGAACCAACATGCACATGAGAAGAGAAAAGGAAACCATTAATCAAAACTATAATGAACATAAAAACATGTAAATAGGGCCAGAGAGTGGATCTGTGGTTAAAGAACTTGCCTGAAAAGTCTAAGGTGCTGGGTCTGATTCCTTAGTAACCAAATAAAGTCCATGCACAAAGTGGTACATGTGTCTGGAGTTTGGTTGCAGCAGCAAGAGGCCTGGGTGCAACCATTCTTCCTTCTCTCTCTCTTTCTTTGTCTTTCTTCTTGCAAATAAATAAAAAATAACCTGTAAAGACCAAGAAAACACCAAACTCCACATAATCTTCAATATGACAGTGATTAACTCACACCTAACAATTATAACTCTGAACATTAATGGGCTTACTCTCCAATAAAAAGACACAGGTCAGCAGGAAACAACTTGACGTAATGCTCATACAAGTGCAGTAGTGGCAATCAGCCATGGTGGGTAACCAACTGCTCTTGATTTGGCTAATAGATCCACTCAGTGGAATGGAACTCATTGCTGGAACTGGGAAATAAGTCAAAACCAGGTACAAAAAATGAGCTCAGTCTCCAAGATCAAGATACCACCAAATGTGGGCTAGAAGAGAGCCAATGCATATAAATTTCCCTCCAAAACATAGATGGTCATCCCTTCTACCTAGTACTAACTTTTCTCTCCGATGGAGAATTTGCTTATCTTTTTTCAGGTGGACATCGAACCTGAAGGGAGGATCAGCTAACCACACCTCACCAGGGCCCCAGCTGAAACCATAGAACAACGCAGGGGAAGGGCAAGAGTTCAGTATTCATGGCGACCATGACACCAGCAAAAAGCCGAAGGAGATAAACACAGAGAACACCCAACTCCAACTAAGCCAGATATCCAGAGACACAGAAGCTCCCGAAACCCCATCACTGAAGCAGAACTAAAATGACCCCAATGTGGCTCAGGGAAACTTGCGGAAGAGGGGGCGGGAAGATTGTTAGAGTCATAGTTGGGGCATTATGCACAGAGACTGGGGCCAACCCACCAGAATTCTTAACTAACCTCACAATGCTTGACCCACATTCCCCATTGACAAGGGTCCCTTTGAAAGAGGGAGGACAGGGAGGAGGACAATGGAACCTTTACTATGAATGTAAAATCAAAATAATATAAATAAAAAATATATATTAAAAAAAAGACACAGGTTAACAGTTGGATAAGAAATCTGGACCCATCCATTTGCTGTCTTCAAGAAACCCACCTTACAATTAAAGGTAAACACCACTGAAGAGTGAAAAGATGGAAAATAATATTCCAAGCAAGAAGAAATAAGAAACAAGCAGGAGTGACTGTACTGATTTCTGACAAAATGACTTCAAACCAAAAGTAATCAAAAGAGATAAAGAAGGCCACTTCATACCAATTAAATAAACAATAAAATAAGAGGATATTATGATCATAAACTTATATGCACCAAGCACAGGGGCAACTAATTTAATAAAGCAAAACTTACTATACAGTAAAACAGATATAAATCCCAATACAATAACAGTAGGAGACTTCAATACCCCACTATCATCAATAGACAGATCCTCCAAGAAGAAAATAAACAGAGAAACATTGGAGCTAAATCACACCATAGATCAAATGGACTTAAACAGAAATCTATAGAACATTGCACTCTAATTCTATTAAATACACATTCTTTTCAACAGCTTATAAAACTTTCTCCAAAATGGACTATATATTAGGGCATAAAGCATGTTTCCACAAATTTAGAAAAATTGATTTACTTCCCTGGATTATATCTGACCACAATGCATTAGAAGTAGAAATCAACAACAGTAACAACAGAAAACACACCAACTCCTGTAAACTGAACAACTCAGTATTAAACAACGAATGGGATGTTGAAAAAATCAGAAAGAAAATCCATAAATTTATCAAATTGAATGACAATTAAAACACAACATACCAAAACTTATGGGACACAAAAAGGCAGTTCTAAGAAGGAAGTTTATAGCACTAAATACCTACATTATAAAAAAGAGATATTTCAAATAAAAAACTTAAATGCCCATTTGAAAGTGTTGGAAAGACAAAAACAGTCTCAGCCCAAAAGTACCAGATGGAGAGAAATTATCCAAATCAAAGCAGAAATCAAAGAATGGGAAATAAAGAAAATAATTTAAAACATAGATTAAATGAAGAGCTAGTTGTCAAAAAAATAAAACATTTATAAATCACTGGCTAATTTGATCAAAATAAAAAAAGAGAACACTCAAATCAATATGACTAGAAATGATAATAAAAATGCCACAACTAATATCAATGAAATTGGAAGAACCATCAGGACATATTTCAAAAACCTATATTCCAGAAAATTGGAAAACTTGGAAGAAATGGATGAATTCCTCAACTCATATCACCTTCCCAAACTAAATTCAGAACAGATAGACTTATTACTTCTAATGAAATTGAAAAAGTAATTTAAAAACCCAACAAAAAATAGTCCTGACCCATATGGATTCACTGCTGAGTTCTACCAAACCTTTGTTCAAGAACTAAAACCACTTCTTTTCAAATTATTTCACACAATTGAAAAAGAGGAATGCTCCCAAAATCTTTCTATGAAGCCAGCATTATTCTAATATCTAAACCAGACAGAAACCCAACAAAAATAGAAAATTATAGACCAATACCCCTAATGAACTTAGACACAAAAAATGTCAATTAAGTCCTTGCAAACAAAATTCAAGAACAAATCAGAAGCATTATCCACCTCAATCAAGTAGGTTTCTTCCCAGGGTTGCAAGGACCTTTCAACATACAGAAATTGATAAATGTAATTTACCACATAAACTTAAACACAAGAATCACAAGATTATTTCAATAGACTCAACAAAAGGCCTTTGACAAAATACAACAGCCCTTCATGATTAAAACACTGGAGAAACTAGGGATGGGCATAGCACATCAACATAATTAAGGCTATTTATAAACAAAGGCCCAGATCATACTAAATGGGGAAAAACTTGAAGCATTCCCAATAAGGTCTGAAACAAGACAGGGGTGCCCACTCTCAGCATGGATTTTCAACATAGTACTTGAAGTTTTAGCTCAAGCAATAAGAAAAGATAAACAAAAAAAAAGGGATACAAATTGGCAAGGAAGAATTTAAACTAGCCTTATTTACAGTTGGCATGATTCTATAAATATGTGACTCTAAAGACTCTACCAAAAACATCAAAAGGTGATAAATTCTTTCAGCAACATGGCAGAATACAAGATTAATACAAAAATCAGTAGTTTTCTTATATGCCAAAAATAAACCTGCATCAGGTGCTTGGAGAGAACACATGAATCACGGGGGCCAGGAGAGGATAGGATGAAGACTAACTTCAATCTTCTCCCGTTTCTTTCTGTATCACTCCCTCTTCTTTCCCGTCTCTCTTTCTTTTTCATCTTACCTATATTTTTTCTTCCTTCTTTTCCATTGGCACTGACCTGTAACTCCCAATACCAGCATGTGGTTAACATCCACAAGGAGCTGTTGATCTGTGAGACCTACAAGGTTTCCCAAAAGAAGATAGATTTCTGTCAGAGTACTTTATAACCCACAAAAGGTTATTGGTAAGAACCTACTGCTGAAGACACCATATGCTCATGTTCAGATGGAACATGGAGAGACCTGGACGGAATCTGGAAGAGAGTCAGTCCCCAGACAGTTAGCTTGTCTAGTGCCAGAAGGCGTGAAATAAATGACTAGGGGAAAAATGACCAACATCTGTCTAAGCAACTCTTGGTCTAAGCTACTCAGCAGTAAAACAACCTGATGTGATGCTCACACAAATGCAGTGGTGGCACACAGCCATGTTGGGTTACCAACAGCTCTGGATTTGGCTAATGGATCCGCTCAGTGGAATGGAACCCATACCTGGAAACAGGAAACAAGTCAGAATCATATTCAAATTATTTTAAAATACATTTTACTTATTTATTTGAGTGAGAGAAAGAGGCAGGAGGGGGAGAGAATGGGCACAACAGGGCCTCCAGCCACTGCAAATGAACTTCCGAGGCATGTGTCCCCTTGTGCATCTGGCTTACATGGGTCTTGGAGAATCGAACTGGGATCCTCTGGCTTTGCAGGCAAATGCCTTAAACACTAAGCCATCTCTCCAGCCCTCAAATTCTTTTTTTAATGTATAATTTTAAAAAAATATTTTATTTTTATTTAGTTATTTATTTGAAAGAGAAAGAAGGAGAGAGAATGGGTGTGCCAGGGCCTCCAGCCACTGCAAATGAACTGCAGATGTGTGCACCCCCTAATGCATCTGGCTAATGTGGGTCCAGGGGCATAGAACCAGGGTCCTTTGGCTTTGCATTCAAACTCCTTAACTGCTAAGTCATCCTTCCATCCCTAAAATATAATTTTTAATTGCCAGCTTCTATACTTACAGACAATAAACCATGATAATCCCTCCCCTCCCCCACTTTCCCCTTCACAATTCCACTCTCTATTGTATCCCCTCCCTCTCTGAGTTAGTCTCTCATGTATTTTGATGTCATTGTCTTTTCTTCCTATTATTAGGGTCTTGTGAAGGTATTTCCAGGCAATGAGAGGTCTTGGATATCAAGGCCAATTTTTGTCTGGACAGTTGCATTGTAAGGAGTCCTACCCTTCCTTTGGCTCTTACATTCTTTTCACCACCTGTTCCATAATGGACCCTGAGCCATGGATGGTGTGGTAAAGTTGTTTCAGTGCTGGACACCCCTCCATCCCTTCTTCTCAGCACTATGTCGCCTTTTGGGTCATCCCAGTGGTCACCACCATCTGAAAAGAGAAGTTTCTCTAACCAGAAGTGAGAGTAGCATTAATATATGAATATGAACATTAAGTGTAATACTTATAGGGCAGGTTGGTGAGCATAATATATGCATTTAGCCAGACAAGAGTAAGCTTTACACACCTAAGGCTCATGACCTCCCCTGCCATAGGCTTTTGATTAGGTTTTCAGTACCAGGCATGTATTCCCTCCCATAGAGCGGGCCCCCAGAACAGACATGCCACTATTGCACTGGCTCAGTCATTTGGTCTGTCTGGCCAAACTTGCGGCTTGCAGTGTCCACTCTTTTAACCACTGATAACTTCTGTTTCCCATAGGGCTGCATATGGTGCAGCATTTTCCAGCTTTCAGTCAGCTGGTCAACAGGGAGGAGGTTTTCAGCTCAGCCCCAGCTTGATTTCTAAGTGACCTTACTACCCAGGCATGTGGAGTCTTCAGCAATAGGGTCTTACCATCTGTTTCAGGTGGGACACAAAGGGCCTTGACAATAGACTGTAATGTTTTGGAGGCATTAGGGACTTCCCTGTCCAACAACTCACTGGAAGGTATCCCATCCCTGGCACTGAAAATTTCCTAGTAACAGTTGATTGCTTCTGGATATGCCTGGGTTACCTCAGTTACCATAATCCTTTCTTGATCCATCTATTTCCCTGCAAATTTCATTTTTCTTTATCACTGAATAGAACTCTATTATGTAAATGTATCACGTCTTTATTATCCTTTCATTGGTTGAGGGACATCTAGGCTGGTTCCATTTCCTAGCTATTGTGAATAGAGCAGCAATAAACATGGTTGTGCAAGTATCTCTAAGGTAGTGAGAAGAGTCCTTAGGATATATGCCTAGGAGTGCTATAGCTGGATCATATGGTAAATCTAGTTTTAGCTGTCTCAGGAACGTCCACAATGATTTCTATAATGACTATATCAGACTACATTCCCACCAACAGTGTAGAAAGGTTCCCTTTTTTCCACATCCTCGCCAACATTTATTGTCATTTGTGTTCTTGATGACAGCCATTCTGACAGGAGTGAGATGGAATCTTAAAGTAGTTTTAATTTGCATTTCCCTGATGGCTAAGTATGTAAAACACTTTTTAGGTGTTTATGTGCCACTTGTATTTCTTCTTATGAGAACTCTCTCTTAAGTTCCATAGCCTATTTTTACTATTTTAACTATTTTTTAAATATTTTATTTATTTATTTGAGAGAGAGAGAGAGAGAAAGAGAGAGAGAGGGAGAGAGAGAAAGAGAGAGAAGGAGAGAATTTGCGCACCAGGGCCTCCAGCCACTGCAAACGAACTCCAGATGCATGTTCCACCTTGTGCATCTGACTTATGTGGGTCCTGGAGAGTCAAACCAGGATCTTTTGGCTTTGCAGGCAAATGCCTTAACCACTAAGCCATCTCTCCAGCCCCCATAGCCCATTTTTACATTGGGTTGTTTGATTTCTTATTGTTTTGTTTTTGGACTTCTTTGTATATCCTGGATTTTAATCCTCTGTCAGATGTGTAGCTGGCAATGATTTTCTATCATTCTGTAAGTTGTCTCTTTGCTCTATTCACAGTGTCCTTTGCTGTACAAAAGCTTTGTAATTTCATGAGATCCCAGGTTGATTAGTGGTTTTATTTCCTGAGTAACTGGGGTCATATTCAGAAAGTCATTGCCTATGCCAATATGTTAAAGAGTTTTCTCTACTTTTTCTTCTAGTAGTTTCAGAGTTTTAGGTCTGATATTTAGGTCCTTGATCCACTTGGACTTGATTCTTGTGCATGGAGAAAGACAAGGATCGATTTTCATCTTTCTACATATAGATATCCAGTTTTCCCAGCACCACTTGTTGAACAGGCTATCTTTTCTCCAATGAATTTTTTTGCATTTTTGTCAAAATTCAAATGGCTGTAGCTGACTGGATTAACAACTGGGTCTTATATTCTTTTTTTGTTTGTTTGTTTTGTTGTTTTTACGCAGTAGGGTTTCACTCTAGCTCAGGCTGACCTGGAATTCACTATGTAGTCTCAGGGTAGCCTAGAACTCTTGGCAATCTTCTTGCCTTTGCATCCTGAGTGCTGGGATTAAAGGCATGTGCCACCATGCTGGCCTCTGTTCTGTTCCATTGATCTACATGTCTGTCTTTGTGCCGGTACCATGCTGTTTTTGTTACTAGGCTTGTAATATGGCTTAAATTCGGGTATTGTGATACCACCAGCCTTATTTTTGTTCCTCAAAGTTGTTTTGGCTATTCAAGGTTTTTTTGTTTGTTTTTTCGAGGTAGGATCTCACTCTGGTCCAGGCTGACCTGGAATTAACTATGTAGTCTCAGGGTGGCCTCGAACTCTTGGCGATCCTCCTACCTCTGCCCCCCAAGTGCTGGGATTAAAGGCGTGCGCCACCACGCCCGGCTCTTTTTCTATTTCTATGAAGAATGCCATTGGAATTTTGGTGGGGATTGCATTAAATGTGTAGATTGCTTTTGGTAAGATTGACATTTTCACAATATTGATTCTTCCAATCCAAAAACATGGGATGTCTTTCCATTCTCTAGTGTGTTATGCAATTTTTCACTTGAGTGTTTTAAAGTTTTCATTGTAGAGATCCTTCACTTCCTTGGTTAGGTTTATTCCAAGGTCCCCCTTTTTTTTTGAGGCATTTGTGAATGGGAGAGTTTCCCTGATTTCATCCTCCCCATGTTTATTTTTAGTATATAGGAAAGATACTGATTTCTGTGTGTTTATTTTGTATCCTGCTTCATTTCTAAAAGTGTTTATTAGCTCTAACAGTTTGCTAGTTTGTAGTTTAATCCCATTGTGTCAGTTAGAGTTCAAGGAATTATTTCAATTTTCCTGTATTTGTTAAGATTTGCTTTCTGTCCTAATATATATTCTGTTTTAGAGAATATTCCATGTACTGCTGAGAAAAATGTGTATTCTATAGCATTTGGATGGAATGTTCTGTATATATGTATATATATATATATATATATATATATATATATATATATATATATATATATATATATATATATATATATATGTGAAGTCCATTTGTTCTATGACATCATTTAATACAGATGTCTCTCTGTTTATTTTTGTCTGTTTGGTGTTCTAAAGGCTTCCTGTATCTGCCCTGGCATCTCTTTCCCAATTAGAGGGAAATTTTCTTCTATGATTTTGTTCAAAATGCCTACTATGGCTTTGGAGTAAAATTCTTCTCCTTTTGCTGGGCATGGTTGTATGGCACAATACAGGCCTGGTCCTAGCCAGACCGCATGGCAAAAGACAACAGGAAGTGGCTTCTGTAAAAGTGGCGTTTTGCGCAGGCTTGATGTGACAACAGTTACAGCCCCATGCTCGCGAGAAGCCTACTACGAGATGTCCTGTCCAGAGACAAGCTGTCATTGGTCACCAAAAGGGGACCGCCCCATACAAGGATTAACAGCCCCTTAAAACCCATGTGCACTTCCTGAATAAACGAGTTTGTGGATTCTCGCTCCACTTTCACCCAACTCCCGGAGTCTGTGTCGTGACTCCGCGCTGCTCACCCCAATTCGGCAGAGACCCTATCGTCCCTCCTGAGCTGGCCTTGGGGGGGACCCCAACATCTGGCGCCTGAACAGGGACCCTCTGCCCCAACGTCGGTGTTAGCGAGACACCCCATCCGTGACCCCCCTGCCCCATCGGCATCTGGCGAGATGCCCCGTTGAACGTCCCGTGAGCCGGTGAGCAGCCCCTCGGCATTTGGCAGAACGGCAAAACGCCCAGTTCTTTGAGAAGCCCCTCAGCGAGTAGCCCCCTTGGCGATGCCTCATCCTTGAAAGTCCGATGAGCAAAGTGCCCAGTTCTTCATTGGTGAGAAAAACGGCTAATGGTTGCCTGTGGGTGAGCAGGCAGCCCCTTTCCCCCCTTTCTTCCTTTGTTTGTCCTCACCTTCCCCCCCCCCAGTAAGGCACACACTGCCGCACGGCCCTAAGCCTGTGTTGGCCCCTCCCCCCACTAAGCACAAGACACGTGGGTCCTAAACAGTCTATCCGTATGTCTCAGCTGGCCCCAGCATTAGGACTTGTGGTTTGCATGATTATCCTCTGGTCTATCATCTTTGATCTGGGTTATTATTTTCTCAGTCTCTTTGATTCAGGAGTGTCCCAGCCCAGCCCCCCCATCAAACAACAACACGCGGCAATGGGCAACCTCCCTCCCCACCAGAGGATGCCACAATTGCAAGCTCTTAAGGCCCTCCTTCTGCAATGTGGCTTAAAATTAAAACAAAAAGACCTCCATAGCTTTTGGGATGAAACTCTTGTTTTAGCCCCATGGATCACTCCGGAGAACATCTGGGACACTAACATTTGGTCCCGGGTCCTAGTCCTTGCCAAAAAACATGAGGTTTATAAAGGGCACACCTTCCCTGCTCCATTCTTTTCTATCCTCCTTGCCATAATTGCCGGCCTTAAAGGCTGCACAGTACAGGAAATCATTTATGCCCATAACAAACAATATGAAGAGGAACCTGAATTGGCTCTTCACAGCTCGTCCCTCCCAGCCCCCTCTTCTGATAACTCGGATGAGGAGGAACTAAAACCTTTAAATGATAATAAGCTGCCACACCAACCCCCTCCTGCTATGGCCACACTTGCAACCACCCCTCCCCCTCATTACCCTTCCAAGGACCTCCCCCAGCTCAGTCCTGGACACACCCAGGTGACTGCCGGTTCCCTGACACGCCCCTTCGCCGCCTTCCCTGTTAACGTAGGGCCAGATGCGACAATCAGGCCGTGGCTCCCCACCCCCCTCTTTGATCTGGCCCTCATCCGTAAGGCAGCCCAGGAATCTGACGTTGATTCTGCTTACTTTGAACAAGTCCTTTTACAATGGGCCATCCATCTTCAGACTTATGACTGGTATTCCCTCCTCAAGGCAGTTCTTCTCCCCCCTGAATTCCTCCAATGGAAAGCCGCCTATAGTGACCTGGCGGAATCCCAGGCCCGCCAAAATCTTAGGGATGGAATTCCAATTACCTTGGACATGCTCCTTGGCACAGGACCTTATACAGACCCTGTATCACAAGCCACAGTGGGCATACACGCCTACTGTGACCAAATTAAATCGTTATCTCTTCAAGGGCTTAAGGCCTGCCTCCCACAGAAGCCGGATACCTATTTTCTTAATCTGGTCCAGGGCGCGTCCGAGGGCTTCACAGATTTCCTCTCTCGTGTGACAGAGTCCGTGGACTGACGCATTCCCCCTGGCCCCGCCAGGGACACTTTAGTTAAGCAACTGGCATGGGAAGGAGCATCTGCAGCAGCGCGTAATGCTATTGCTGCCGTGCGTAATGAGGACCTCCATAAATGGATTGTAGCTACCAAGGATATCAATCCTGTGTCTGCCCCCCTCGAGGCCCTGGCCACCTCAATACAAACCCTGACCATGGGTCAAAAGCCTACCCAACAACCACCCCTCTGCTGGGGCTGTGGCCAACCGGGACACCTTCAGAGGACCTGTCCAAACACAACTAAGCCTGTTTTCAGGCCCCGAACCCCCTGCCCTAAATGTCAAAGGGGGTATCATTGGGCCAAGGATTGCAAAAATTCTCTGCCTTTAAACTTCCCCAGGGGCAACCCTCAGCCCCGCAAGTAAGAGGGAACAACCCCCACATTAGATGGACTCTGCCCATTTATGACCATTCACCCCGCATTTCTGTCCTTTTGGATGGTATTGAATTCAAGGACATAGTAGACACAGGCACGGATGCCACTATTATCTCTGCCAATGATGCACTCCGCATGCCCAATTGGGCCTATAAAGAGGGTCCCAATATTAGGGGTGTTGGGGGACAACAGACTACTAGACAGGTTAGAAGACCAGTTACATGGAAAGACTATGATGGAAACACGGGGGAATTCTTCCCCCTGGTAGCAAATGTCCCCAATACCCTCTGGGGAAGAGACCTCCTTACTGACATGGGTGTTGTCATAACAACAGATGACCAAGCCTTTTATGATGATATTATTGCCCATGATACTATTGGTCTTTCAGGGCGACCCAACCCCTCAAAACCACCCACCATTCATCATCACCCCCAATTCTAGAGGCCACTGTCCGATCCCCTACCGCTCCCATACGCCTCGAGTGGGATACCACGGAACCCATTTGGGTCGAACAGTGGCCTATACTAGAACCTAAATTAACTGTTCTCAAATCCCTTATTCAAGAACAGCTTGCTCTTGGCCATATTGAGCCCTCTATTAGCCCCCATAATTCCCCCATCTTTGTCATTAAAAAGAAAACGGGTAAACATAGACTGCTCCAAGACCTTCGCCAGGTTAATAAACATATGTTAAAAATGGGCTCTTTTCAGACAGGCCTTCCCCACCCTGGAGCCATCCCTACTAACCACCATATAGTTATCTTAGATATTAAAGATTGCTTCTTCTCTATCCCTTTGGCAGCAGAGGACAGGCCCTATTTTGCCTTTACTGTGTGGGAGACCAACCACTCTATCCCAGCTAAAAGATATCAATGGAGGGTTCTTCCCAGGGCATGAAAAATAGTCCTTCTATTTGCCAAATGTTTATATCCTCTGCCACGCCGAGAATACAATCTAAGTGCCTTCTTGTTCATTACATGGATGATCTTTTGATTGCACATACCTCAAAAACTGCCTTTTGGACCTTCTTAAATTACTCATTGAGGACCTCAAAAACTTGGGTTTGCCATATGAAGGAAAAATTCAAACAGTGCCCCCTTTTGGATTTTTAGGATACAAAATTTCCACTACTATACAACCACTTACCCCTCATCTTCTAATAAAGGACCATTATTCTCTCAATGATCTCCAAAAACTCTGTGGCCAAATTAACTGGCTCAAACCTTTTTTACCCATCCCTCCTAGTGAACTCCTACCACTTTATGACCTCCTTAGAGTTACTGACAACCCTTCAAGAAAAATTCCTCTAAATCATCACTCCAAAAATTTGTTACATAAAATATCCCACTACCTCTTTTCTATGACCCTCGCAAGATATGACCCATCTGCTCCAATTCTAAATGTAGTCCTTTGGACGACAGGGGCACCATTGGGAGTCATCTGGCAAAACCAATCATTCCTTTACTGGGTACATCCCTCATGGGCACAGGCCCATAAACTCACCACCAACCTACAAGCAATACTCCTCATAGCAATTAAGTCACGTACCTACACTAACAAAATCTATAATACAGAACCCTCCAAAATAATTCTGCCCATCCCCATGTCTGAACTTCAACTTCTTTTTAGGGAGGACCCCCTTTTCCACATCCTAATGGCGGGATTCCCCAATGAGATAGATAACCACCTCCCTGCCCACAAACTACTCCAATCCCTAATGGCTTTACCCATCAAGACTAACTATTTCTCCAGGCCTTCCAGCCAGCCTATACCCTTAGCAGCCTCGGCCTTTACAGATGCCAATAAACATACCTATGGGCTAATTATTAAGAGAGCCAATCGATCAGATGAGGCCCTTAAGTTCCCTAACCCCCATTCAGTCCAGCTAGGAGAACTATATGCCATCATCAGAGTCTTAGAGCTCTGTCAACAAGAGCCTGTCAACATATTCTCTGACAGCAGTTACGCTGTTCAAATGACAAAGGTACTGCCCTTAGCCAATCCCAGGCCCTCTCATCATCCCATAGACATTGCCATCTCCGCTTTACAATTGCAGATGGAAAACAGATCCTACCCTTGGTTTATTGAGCATGTTCGCTCACACACTGGCCTGCCTGGCTTTATTGCTGATGGAAATTCACAGGTAGACAAATTTATTGCTGTCTCCTCCTTGCCACCTTTAGAACAAGCCAGACGTTTACACCAAAGGTTCCATCTATCCCCCACTAATCTAAAAACCCTATATCCTGAGCTCTCGCTTAGCCAATGCAAACATTTAACCCGTACTTGTAAGTCATGTGCCCCCCTAGCCCCCCTGGGCCCCCTACAGCCTCAAGGAGTCAATCCTAGAGGCCTTACCCCAAATTCTATCTGGCAGATGGATGTTACCCACATACCTTCCTTTGGTAACCTCAAATATGTCCATGTCATTGTGGACACTTACTCTAAGCTTACTTTTGCTATTGCTCTCTGGGGAAAAGGCATCCCATGTTATTAAGGCAACAAAAACCGCTATGTTGGTCATGGGTGTGCCCTGGTCAATTAAAACAGACAATGGCCCTGCATACACATCTGCCCAATTCACATCCTTCATGGAATCTTGGGGAATAAAACACTCCCTTGGGATCCCCTACAACCCACAAGGACAGGCCATCGTGGAAAGAACAAACCGGACCCTAAAGGAACTAATTATAAAACAAAAGTCCACTATGTTGCCCAAGGACCCCCACTTGGCCCTAGTGGAAGCTCTTTTCACCCTCAATTTTCTCACCTTTGATGAGGCAGGACTCTCCCCAGCCTACAAACATTGGAGATCCCAACCAACCACAAACCCTTACCCCTAGTCCACTGGAAAGATCCTCTTACTAATATTTGGAAGGGGCCCCACCCTCTTTTAACGCAGGGCCGAGGGTATGCTTGTGTCTTTCCAGAAACTTCACAGATCCCAGTTTGGGTTCCTGCCAGAAACGTCCATCCAGCCACTGACTCAGCGACCAGCCTTACTGAAGAGGATGATGCCAGACCCCTCAGACTACATACGGGACTTTAAACTTATTTCCCCCCACCGGCCACTGACTCAGCGACCAGCCTTCCTAAAGAGGATGATGCCAGACCCCTCAGACTACATACAGGACTTTAAACTTATTTCCCTCCACCGGCCACTGACTCAGCGACCAGCCTTGCTGAAGAAGATGATGCCAGACCCCTCAGACTACATATGGGACTTTAAACTTACCCCCCCCCACCTACCTATAAATTCCTTTCCAACTCCTTTCATTACATTGAGCTGCTACCATTAAGGACACTCAATGCTACTAACTATGACGCTAGGGTGAACTCACCCAGCAACCTGTCCTACCCCAGTCTTCTTCAGGCTCTCTAGTTGATTCTCGCTTGCTGGGACTGTTCACATGCCACAGAGCCACGCCCACTTGGCCCTTCCATGCCTCCTAGGCAACAGCCTCATATGTATGTCACAATACAGGCCTGGTCCTAGCCAGACCTCATGCTAAAAGCCATACCAGGCCATACCCCTCGGGTTTTCTCACCAGGATGGCAGCCAGCCCAGGACGGGTAAGATTCCATGAGATGGGGCAACCTAAGACAGGCACTGTCACATGTGATGATCCCTTGGGGCCTGGGTTCAACAATGGCTTTCAAAAAAGCCATACCAGGCTATCCCCCTCGGGTTTCCTCACCTAGGTGGCATTTGGCCCATGACGGGTAAGTCTCCATGAGATGGAACAACCTAAGACAGGCACTGTCACGTATGATGATCCCTTGGGGCCTGGGTTCAACAATGGCTTGGCAATAAACCATACCTCTCAGGGTTGCCAATAATAAAAACAAAAAGGAGGATATGTATGGCACAATACAGGCCTGGTCCTAGCCAGACCGCATGGCAAAAGACAACAGGAAGTGGCTTCTGTAAAAGTGGCGTTTTGTGCAGGCTTGATGTGACAACAGTTACAGCCCCATGCTCACAAGAAGCCTACTACGAGATGTCCTGTCCAGAGACAAGCTGTCATTGGTCACCAAAAGGGGACCGCCCCATACAAGGATTAACAGCCCCTTAAAACCCATGTGCACTTCCTGAATAAACGAGTTTGTGGATTCTCGCTCCACTTTCACCCAACTCCCGGAGTCTGTGTGTGACTCCGCGCTGCTCACCCCAATTCGGCAGAGACCCTATCGTCCCTCCTGAGCTGGCCTTGGGGGGGACCCCAACACATGGTGGTGCATGCCTTTAATCCCAGTGCTTCGGAGGCAAAGGTAGGAGGATTGCTGTGAGTTCAAGGTCACCCTGAGAATACAGAGTGAATTCCAGGTCAGCCTGGACTAGAGTGAAACCCTACCTTGAAAAACCAAACAAAAAATTCTTCTCCTTCTACCTGAATTCTTATGTTTGATCTTTTCATAGTATCACAAAATTCCCATTCATAGTATCTTGAAATTCCCATTCATGCTTTCCTATTAACTTGTCTTTCTCTTTGTTGGACTGTATTAGATCTGCCACCTGGTCTTCTAGTTTAGATATTTTGTTCTCTCCTTCATACATTCTATTGGTGAGACTTTCTATGGAGTTTTTTTTTTTTTGAGGTAGGGTCTCACTGTAGCCCAGGCTGACCTGGAATTCACTCTGTAGTCTCAGGGTAGCCTCGAACTCACAGCGATCCTCCTACCTCTGCCTCCGAAGCATTGGGATTAAAGTCTATGGAGTTTTTTATTTGACTTACTAAGGTTTTCATTGCTAATATTTCTGACTGGTTTTTCTTTATTATTTCTATTTAGAAATATTTCTCATGAATTTCCTCTAAATTAGTCTCACTGGAGGTCATTTCTGATGGATTTATAATTTTTGGTGGAATGATAGTGTCTTGATTTTTTGTGTTTTTTTTGTATTATAATGTAGAGGTTTTTGCATCTTTGAGTAATTTGATGCTTGAGTTTACTCATTATCTGCAGGATTCTTAGATTTATCAATCAATCTGATGTTATATATCTTCATGGTAGGATCTTAAGGTGCTAGGTGTGGCTCTTAAAAGACTCAAATAACAGCAAAAGTGACCCTAGATATTGGGTTTGCCTGCTATGTGGGTATTCTAGTAGGCTGGGTGGAACAAAATGCAGGCAAATTCTAAAATGTAACTGAACAATATACCTATTCAATGAAAACCAGCACAAAGTGTTTATGCAAGAGTAGGTGTTAAAACAAACAGATAACCTAACAAAGTCAAAGTCTCTAAGGATGTATGTTGCCCCACACCCTTACTCCTGTCAACTGGCAGGCTGAGATTTCTGGTCTGTAGAAGGTTCCAAGGTCTGCTTGTGACAGAGTTAGGTCCTGCCCCAACGAATGACAGAAGAGGAGACAAAGGCACTCTAAATCAGGAAGCAACAAATGACAAGCCCAAAATATAGCTTATTTAAGAAGGGCAAATCCAACCATCCATCAGATTTAATACAGAATTTACCCTGACATGGAGGGTGCAATTAGCATTTCCAATGCAAACTTATATACCTGTTTTTTTTTGACAGATACTGACCTGCTGTAATCCCAGTTACCTTTGGGGATGGCTTTGATCTCAGCTATGCTGCATGCCTGCTTGGGTCCCTCTTTGCTGTGCTGCGGGCTCAGGTAGGCTGGCTGGGTCATTGGGTTGCTGCTCTGATAGCCTGTGCTGGGTGCTGTGTAGGTGAGTTCCCTTCCCCAGGTGCTTGCTGGTGCTGGAGTTTATGGTGGGGTGAGGGGAGGCTGTGGCTGGCGTTTGAAGTTGTCCCACTGGACCTTACGATACTCTTTCTCACTAGCCACTCTACTGGTCCCTGCTGTCCTCCCCTTCAGGTTTGTGAGGAGGCTGGGGTGAGTAAAAATCCCCTCACCTGGCTTTTCCTATGCCTCAGGCAGAACCTGGCAACCGTGGCCATGGGGACCTGGTGCTGCCACTACTGTAGCCACTCCTGCCTGCTTCTGTGGTCTCTAGATGCTCTGAATCTCTCCTACTTCTCTGCTCTGGTTGATAGTTTCTTATACAGCTTCACTTTTTAGTATTTTTTTTTTTATTTGCTTTTGTTCCCCTAGGCTGTTTTGGCATGGTTCCTACATCACTATCTTAACCAGAAATCTGTTCAAATCCTTTTTTTTTTTTTTTTTTTGGTTTTTCAAGGTAAGGTCTCACTCTAGCCCAGGCTGACCTGGAATTCACTCTGTATTCTCAGGGTGGCTTCGAACTCATGCTGATCCTCCTACCCCTGCCTCCCGAGTGCTGGGATTAAAAGCAGGCGCCACCATCCCTGGCTTCTGTTCAAATTCTTTAGTTACCAGAGAAATGCAAATCAAAACAACTGAGATTTCACCTCACTCCAGTCAGGATGGCATTCATCAGAAAATCGAATGACAACAAATGCTGGAGAGGCTGTGGGGAATGAGGAACCCTTACCCACTGCTGGTGGGAGTGCAAATTTGTACAACCACTATGGAAAGCAGTATGGAGACTCCTGAAAAAGATGAAACTAGATCTACCATTTGATCCAGCTATAGAATACCTGGGTATATACCCTGAAGACTCAATCTTTACTACAGAGATTCTTGCTCAGCCATGCTTTTTGCTGCTCTATTACCAATAGCTATGAACTGGAATCAGCCAGATGCTCATCAAGTGATGAATGGATAATGAAGATGTGGTGCATATACACAATGGAATTCTACTCAGCAGTAAGGAAATAATGAAATTTTCAAGTAAATGGAAGGAATTGGAAAAATAACATTCTAAGTGAGGTCATGGAGGCACAGAAAGACAAACATTGTATGTACTCTCTCATATGAGGTTTCTAACTGGAATAAATAAGAAATAAATGTAAATGGAAGTAAGCACCAGGAATATGGGCATAAAACTAGAATGAAACCAGGAGAGAGAAGAAATAGAGAGAGAGGAGAGGAGGAGTTACACAAAAGTTAGGGGAAGGCAGAATATGGGCAGTGGAAGGGGCTTGGAGGGGTAGAAGGTAGGGATGGTGGGGAGGGAATTACTCAAAAGCTAAGACTAAAAAAAAAAGACTAAAAAAAAAGCTAAGACTACATGAATCAGTTTCATAGAAACCCTCATTCTGGCTAGCATTCTACCACATATAACCACCAATAAAGGGAGAGAGGAAGAGTCCAGACAGAAGATGGAACAAGCTTTACCTTAAAACCATGGACTCTGGCTGGTAAATTCAAGACCCAGAGTTGGGTTGCTCCCCAAAGTGAACTGTTATTCAGCGAGACTCATGAGTTCCCAAAACAATGCATTCCACTGCTAAAGTACTTGATTACCTGCCAGAGTTATAAGGTAAGACCCTATTGCTGAAGACACCACAGGCTACGGTCACAGGACATCAGAATACCATGCTAGAACTGAAAGGGAAACTTGCTCCCTCCTAGCTATCTCTCATAATACCAGAAAGTCCCGTTGGAGCTTCCAGAGGACAAAAGTCAACAACAGCATGAATAACCAGTGGACCCTGCAGACTATGAAATCAAGCAGCTGGACAAGAAGTACACACTTGTGCAATAGTGGCACACAGCCTGTAAACGTAACCCACTGTTCTCTGATTGAATATGAGGCCTGCTCAGTCGGATAGAACTCATATATAGTACTGGAAACCAAGTCAGAATCCCATGGTCATGAAATTTAGACTTCAGAGAGAAGCCCCTGCTGCTCTCTGGAGAAGAAGAAGAGTGTGCTAGCATACCAAAAATCTCTCAAACAACTTTGCTAACCCCCTTTAACCCAAACTGCTCTCATGCTTGGTTGAAGAATCTGTTTTATTTTACAGTTGGTAGAGAAAATGGAGGACAGCCTAGATCCATTGATAAGACAAGAAAATAGCCTATTGTCCACCATGAGACTTTCCACCTCAACGATATCTGCCAGGGCCCAGAAGAAATCAAAGAGTAAGTGACATGTTACTGCTAGCCTGACAACCAGCACCAGAGTGATGGTGACAGACATAATGATTATTCAAAACCTATCAGAGCAGGAATCTAGAGGCTACAAAGAACTCAACACTAAATCATACTACCCACAGGTCTGCTATGGCTCAGGGAACATAGCAAAAAAGGGGGTAGAGAGATTGTAAGAGCCACAGAGTGGGTAGGAATACCCTTAGGTATGATCCTCCTGATACTTCATAGGTATTGGCTGAGGCCTTCATGATCCCACAGTCAATACCATAACCCCACTGTGGAGGGCCCCCAGGGTAACAGAAGCAAGGGCAAGAGGATAAAAGAGTATAACCTGTTATAATATATAATAAAATGTTAAAATATACATAAAAAGTTATACAATGAACCTCCATGTACTATCACTCAGCTCAAACAATGATAATTTTTGTCAATCTTATCTTTATCTTTTTTTTTTTTTTTTTTTGGTTTTTCTTGAAGTACTGGAATTGAACCCAACACCTTGGGCATGCTAGGCAAGCAATCTAGCACTGAGCTGTATCTCTAAACCTGTTGTGTGGATTTTATTTTATCAAGATACCAATATTTTTTCTTTTAACCTGATTGGAAGATTAAAAAATATTGTAGGAATAGCTAATAGACATAACCACATGCTATCATCAGGCCTACAAATACAATAATTCCTTAGTTGTCAATCAATAGTCAAATTTTCCTAGTTGTTTTCAAGCTTTCTTTTCACAGTTTATTCAAATTGGGATCCAAATGAGGTCCACCTAGTGTACTTGGTTGAAAATGTCTGTTTAATTCTCTTATTTGGCAATCCTCTATCCTCCCTTTTCTGTATCACTGATTTATTGGATAAACTGAGTCAGCCCTTTTCCCCTGTAGAATGCCCTATACTTAATTTGCCAAATGCTCCTTTGCGATATTATTTAACTCATCCTTTGTTCTCTATATTTCCTAAGAACCTATAAGGAGACAGATTTGATTACATTCCATGTCACCTTGTGAGTAAGGATATTGTGATGGCTAATATCAAATGGGAGACTGGGAACATGGTTCAGTGTGTAAAGTGCTTGCACCTGCAAGCATGAAATTCTGAGTTTGGATCCCCAGCACCCATATAAGTTCTAGACATGGTGTCATACCTCTTTAATCCCAGCATTGAGGAAGCAGAGACCGAAGAGTCCCTAGGGCTTGCTTGCTAGTTTGTCTAGCTGAATTAATGAGAAACTCTGTCTCAAAAAAATAAGGTGGAGCCAGGTGTGGTGGCACACGCCTTTAATTCCAGCACTCGGGAGGTAGAGGTAGGAGGATTGCCTTGAGTTCAAGGCCACCCTGAGACTAGTGAATTCCAGGTCAGCCTGAGCTAGAGCGAGACTCTACCTCAATAATAATAATAATAATAATAATAATAATAATAATAATAATAATGATGTGGAGAGAGATTGAAGAAGACACATAACTTCAAACTCTGGCCTCCACATGCATGCACATGTATACACACCTGCACCCACACATACGAAGAAGCATAAACATGAGTACATACTACACACACACATACCATATTATTAACTTGATAGGATCTAGAATAGAGCTGGAGAGATCGCTTAGTGGTTAAATGCTTGCCTGTGAAGCCTAAGGACCCCAGTTCGAGGCTCGATTCCCCAGGACCCACGTACGCCAGGTGCAGGAGGAGCGCATGCATCTGGAGTTCATTTGCAGTGGCTGGAGGCCCTGGCATGCCCATTCTCTATCTATCCCCCTCTTTCTCTGTCTGTCGCTCTCAAATAAATAAATAAAAATAAACAAAAAGTTTAAAAAAAGGATCTAGAATAACCTAGAAAACAAGACTCTGGGCATGTCTAAGAGGTAGTTTCTAGATTAGCTTAACTGAGGTATAGGAAGACCCACCCTAAATATGGGTGGCACCATTCCATGGACTTGGGTCTCAGACTGAATGAAAAGGAGATATTAAACTGAGATCAGCATTCATCTCTCTCTCTCTGCATCCTGACTGCAGATTGAATGTGACCAGGCACGTCATGTTCTTCCCACCTTGCCTTCTCTGCTGTGATGGGCAATATCACTTTGAACTGTAAGCAGAAATAAACCCTTCCTCACTTAAGTTGCTCTTGTCAGGTATTTGATCATATCAACCAGAAAAATAGCTAATTACAGATGCCTATGAAGTCATGCTATGCACTTCCCACTGCAACACATGTTGTAATGCATTATGCCTTACCTGTGTGATTTTGATTGATGCCAAAATTTATTAATGGGTTCAGATGAGATCAGCTTATTTCTCATATTATAAATATCATCAACTTACCTAATAAGCAATGCCTACATCCACTATTTCATTAAGAAGTTGCAACATGGTGATATTTTCTGATCTTAATGTTTCTTCTGCTTCTATTAGCTAGAATTCCTCTATAAATAGGTGCTTTTCCTCACTAGCTATATTTACTTACTCCCAGTCATGAAGGGGCTGTACTTCCTGCTTGTGTGAAATGTGTAGATGAGTGATAGTGGAAGGTATCAGCTGTTCTCCTTTGGCCTCCACATATATGTACACAGGGTGTGGGATTCTGCACATATGTGCATATCCCATGCACACGCACACACACATACTGTACCACACCATGCATACCACATGCACATGCAAGTAAAAAAAAAATAAATGAATAAATAAAATCCCTTACTCCTCCATGTATCTCTTCTCCTATTCTTTTTATCCCATGATTTTCAGCCTGTCCTTTAGTTGTACTAACTGCTACCCCTTGTGATAGACATCTGCAAATCATAAGTCTGCCTTGAAAGGCTTTTGACAAAAGCTACCCAGTAAGCTACTTCCAAGTGAAAAAAAAAAAAGGCAAGCCCCTGTACCTTTCCTTCAGGGAACAATCAGACAGATGAAAATTCACACACAGTTCTTTGAGAATAAAGTCTATAATTCTTCCTCCAACACATACAGCCTGTATCAAGTGTTGGCTGCCACCCTCACAGCTGCCACTGCTCTGCATTTGTTAGCTAGAATGTTTCCATAAATATCAAAAGTAAGGGACATTGAACAAGCATTTGAAAATGCCACAGTGCTCCCTTGGTGTATTGCAACAGTTCCTTTCTTCAGACGCTCTCTTTTTTTTGTGTGTGTGTGTATAAGTTTGTTTTTACTAGATCCCAGAGTAAGGTAAAATTGCTTGTCATAGTTTGACAGTTAACTAGTTGCCTTCATGGAGGGTCAGAATACAGGAATTTCCTCCTCTACCATTTTTAGCAACCTCCAAAATCTTATTTTCCATAAGGCTGACAATGTCACTCTTAGGCTATCTTAATAAGATGACCATTAATTATTTTAGGAACAAGTTACCACATCATTGGATAGCCATGTCCTCTTTGTCTTTCTGGTCCTTTTGAATGAACTCCAGTAATAGTTGCTAACTACCTTGCTTTGTGTTACAACATCTTTTGTGTTTTCTCTCTCTGCCCTTGATAGCCATTTCTCCAATGGACTCTGAGTCTTTCCATGTGAAAGGCACGGACGAAGACCAAAGCTTAGGTGATGTGGGTATTGCCGTTGCCAAGGTGTACTTGCTCCTGAGTTTTTGAAAGGAAATTTCTAGGAAGAAGGTAATTCTTAATTTTTTCTATAGCACTGCTGGGCTTCTAGGTCTCTGTTCTGTAGAATAGGACTTGTTTAAATAAAGAACTTTAAGAGATAGCAGGTCAAATTTAGATGGAGAAGGTAAAACTGATTACTGTGTTTACAAATGCTTGATGATCCAGGATAAAAACAGTACAACATGTAAAAATACAGAAAGGTGTGCAAACAGAGACATCACTCTTCACATTACTTATGTCTATATAGAAGGGAATGTCATAGTCAGTGTAGCTTATGCATGCCAACTACCAAAATATAATGTGAGCATTGGTTTGACAGATTATGATGCAGCATCTTTGTATTGGCCTGATGTTAGTTCACAAGTTTCACAATCAGTTTGACAGGGACTGGATCTGTGAAGGCCAAGTGGAGGTAACTAAAGATTATCACAATGTGAAAAGCATTGACAGTTGACCTGGCATCTTCACTTGCTATTTCAATGCAGTCTTACGGGAACTACCTCTAGTGAAAGAAAAATGTTTCTGGGTCCTGGATAAATGCTTGTCTATCCATGATGGTACCAAAGGTATCCTTGATAAGAATTCTGGGCCAGGCATGGTGGCGCATGCCTTTAATCCCAGCACTTGGGAAGCAGAGGTTGGAGGATTGCCAAGAGTTCGAGGCCACCCTGAGACTGCACAGTGAATTCCAGGTCAGCCTGGGCTAGAGTGAAACCCTACCTCAAAACAACAACAACAAAAAAAGAATTCTGAAAGCAAGGATTTAATGTAAAAGTATATTGGAAACATAACATTGCAGATAAGATGTGGTACCCAATGGAAGAAGATGCTTACAATAAATAGTTCTCTCAATATTTAAAGATCAAAATAATTCCAAACACGATGGATGAGTGTATTACAAAGTCAATTATCCCACAGGAAAGTATCCAGTCTAAGACAAGAATTCCACAAAATAAATTAAGAGGAGGCTGAAGAGATGGATCTGCAGTTAAGGCCTTTGCCTGCAAAGCCTAAGGACCCAGGTTCAATTCCCCAATACCCACATAAAACCAGATGCACAAAGTGACACATGTATCTAGAGTTGCTTTACAGTAGCTAGAGGTCCTGACCCCTCTCCTTGCAAACAAATAAAAACATATTATTTTTATAAAAGAAGTTAAGAAGAGATGGGAACATCTTCAAATGTTCTTTCCCAGGAAGAAAGACTGGGCATCTTGCAAGAAGACAGTCATTTTCAGAATGCAAAAGGAAGCTACTGAGAGGTAAACCAAACAACAAGTTTCTGTGAAGAGTTTTCATACTTAATGACCAAGCTGAGAGAGGATAAGAGGGGGAGGGAAAGAGGAAGAGAGACACATAATGATACTGCCAATTCAAACTTAATAGTAAAGAATTTTATCTAACTTCTTTAGGTTCAAAGTTTTCTTAAATTGACAGTCTTGGTTTTTAAATATATTAATGTCACACTTATTTACTTAATCTTGAATAAGCCAATAATTTCAATTTTAGGCATTGCTTTTTGTTTCCCTTTGACTTAATTTTATTTTTATTATTCTTCCAAAAGTCAAATCTAGGTAACAAGGAGCATTCAGCAAAGTTTAGTTTCCATTACTATCACTATCATTGCATCCTGTTTCCATTTTCTTCAATTTTATCAGATTTTGCTTCACATTTCTGATGCAAAAATGAGCAAATGCACATATGTATGTATATTTCTACCCCCTTTTGTACATGAAAGATGGCATACTATTAAAAACTGTTCTGTTTAACTTTTTTTAAAGTTATAATATCTTTTTAATTTTTTTGTTTATTTTTATTTATTTATTTGAGAGCAACAGGCAGACAGAGAGAGAGAGAGAGAGAGAGAGAGAGAGAATGGGCACACCAGGGCTTCCAGACACTGTAAACGAACTCCAGATGCATGGGCCACCTTGTGCATCTGGCTTACATGGGTACTGGAGAATCAAGCCTCAAACCGGGGTCCTTAGGCTTCACAGGCAAGAGCTTAATCGCTAGGCCATCTCTCCAGCCCCTAAAGTTACATTCTATGTTGGTATATGAAAATTATCTTCATTCCTTTTTATAATTGCATTTTTACTCCATTATGTGGATGTGTTGGGCTTTCATTTTAATATTTTTTATTTATTTGTAAGAGAGTGAGAGAGAGAGAGAGTGAGAGCGAGAATAAACTGCCAGGGCCTCGTACCACTGCAAATGAACTCCAGATGCATGGGCCACTTTGTGCATCTGGCTTTAAATGGGTACTGGGGTATCATACCCAAGTCAGCATGCTTTGCAAAGCAAGCTCCTTTAACCTCTGAGCCATCTCCCAAGCCCTGTGTTGAGTTTCTTTAGTATATTGATATTACAAATGATTTGAATAAATAGCAATGAGTATATATGCCTTTGGAATAGCTCCTGGGGAGTGATATATATCCCTATGCAATTTTATTAGATATTGACAAATTCCACTCCATACAGGACTGCTCCAAGTTTTTGCATGCATCTTTTGGGTTTGTTGGTTGTGGTGTATGTATGTGTGTGTGCAGATGCACATGTCCCATGCATGTGCAGATGCCACAGGGGAATATCTAGTGTTCTCTTTTCACTCATCTACTGTATCCTGGAGACAGTCTCTCACTGTTGCCCCCTTTTTAAGTCAGGTTAACAGATCAGTGAGTCCCCAAAATTCTCCAATTTTTACTCTCCACAAGATTAAGGTGAGAGGTGTGCATGGCTACTCCCAGCTGTTTAAATAGATGCTGGGGAATCATCTCATCAGGTCTTCTCAGGCTCTCATGCTTGCACAGCAAGAGCTCTTGCTCTTTCTTACTCATACACACTGAGCCATCTCTGCCCGGCAGGGCTGCTCCACTTTGCAGTCCCAAAAGCAACAGGTGAGAGTCTGCATAACTATCTCTCTATAGAGCCAGTGTGATTCATATTGGTAACTTTGAACTTTATAGCATGGGAAAGACTTTACCTCACTCGTCCCACAGAAATATACCAAAGCTTACATCCTATGATTATTTCCCCTAATATTTGCCTGGGTTAAAAACTAATGGGTTAGCTGGTAGTAATGAGGAAACTCATTACATTGGCAAGCCTTGTCTTGACATTTTTGGAGCTGCCTACTTGCCTGGGGCTGAGGAAGGTTCGGAAACATGTTAAACAGCCTGATTAACAGAGTCCACATTGTGCCTACACCAACCACGGCTTGCTTATGCACTCTGTCTAAAGAGTGGAACAATAAATATGTATCTTTATGACTTCCTAAAGTGCTTATTTTCTTTTCATTATTAACAAATAAAATAAACCCACCGGAGTCTCCCAAAAGAAAAGCCCGTGGTTTTTGCTGTTCTTGCCTGCTTTCACGGTGCTTCTATCTGTGTTTGCTTGGAGCTCTCGCCATCTTGTGGTGGGACAGCAGATTTGAGAGCTGAATTTAGGATTTGTTAAGTGAAGGAAATAAAAAAGATTCCTTACTATGTTATATTGTGATTGTGTAATTTTTTACATAGTCTATAATTTACTTTGAAGCACTTCAGTATAAAATGTGTGACATATCTTATTTCATAAATATGTATTATTTA
Organism: Orientallactaga sibirica; assembly: GCA_036365145.1. Classification (NCBI taxonomy): domain Eukaryota; kingdom Metazoa; phylum Chordata; class Mammalia; order Rodentia; family Dipodidae; genus Orientallactaga; species Orientallactaga sibirica. The sequence goes on from JAEOAD010001221.1 coordinate 1,013,318, forward strand.
TATTAGCACTTTTTATTCACCTCTGTGAATTTTACCATAGTTTGACCTTTTTTTCCTATATTTTTTAAAATTTTTATTTTTATGTATGTTATTCTAGTTTTACATTCATAGTGGTGACTCTATTATCCTCCTCCCTGTCCTCCCTCTTCCATCTTGGGATCATAGAATCAATTTTTAACAAGATATTGTACTTGTCTAAAATATAAACTTTTGAAATTCTAGTTTGGAGTAGGGATAGTGGAAGTAGGAAGAAAGGTGCATTTCGTATATACTTTGAAGGGAAAGAGGAACTAGCAATATGTATTCATATTGATGAACAATTTTTCTAGTTTCCTGTAAACTAGTTTTAATCAATATTCTGGGGTTGGTTAGTTAACACTCAAATTATATTAACCAAAAATACATAGCTTTGAAAGATCCATTTGAAATATTTTAACCCAGGTGTTAACACCCCAAATGTAGCTATACCCCCTAGGATGTTCACATTTTTCTATCTGAACCTACACTAACTCAAGAGTTCTTGAATTCTCTTTGTGATCTGAGCTCTTTTTTCCAGCTGGTGAATCTATTTTCTGTTTTTATTTATTTATAATTTTTAAAAATATATTTTATTTATTTATTTGAGAGAGAGAAAGAGGGAGAGAGAGTGAGAGAATGGGCCCGTCAGGGCCTCCAGCCACTGTAAACGAACTCCAGATGCATGCACCACCTTGTGCACCTGGCTTATGTGGGTCCTGGAGAGTGGAACCAGGATCCTTTAGCTTTGCAGGCAAATGCCTTAACCACTAAGCCATCTCTCCAGACCTTCTGTCTGTTTTTAATGCACAAAATAAAACAGCCAATTTTGTTGAAAGACTCAGCAAAATATTAATGATATAACTTATCACATATTAATATGTGTGCTTTTCCCAGATTCATTACAGTAATGTTGACATAAGATTGTGCATGTTTATAGTATAAGATGTAATGTTTTGATATATGTATACATCATGAAATGGTCAAGTCAAGCTAATTAGCATATCTATTAATGTCGATCATTATTTATGGTGAGAACATTTAAAGTCTACTTTAATTAGCAATAGTAAAGCATATCACACCTCATAGTGATCCATAGTCATCATGCTGAATAGTAGGTATCCAGAATTTATCTGTCTTGCCAGACTGAAATTGTACACTTTCCCCAACATTTCCCTGTCTGGTAATCATCACTCTGCTTCTATGAGTTCATCCTTTTAAGATTCCACATGTAAGTATCATTGTGCAATACTTATCCTTCTGTGTCTGGCTTATTTCATTTATGATGCTTTCCAGGTTTATCCATTCTGTCACTGTGTTGATTAGCCCAAACTCAACAATTGCAAAAACAAGGGACAAAAACTTTGTTTGGGGTCTTGGGAATTAACAATTTGGAGACACATGTTCACATCTCTTTGAACCAAAGAAGATGGCAAGGAAATGGGAGCTGGAATGGGTAAGTAGTACAGAGCCATAAAATTTCTTTGGAGGAGACTTGTACTGAAATTTAGAAAGATGAAGTTCTGTATGATGAGGCTATGTGACTGGTTGAAGATAAGGAAAAGAATGTATATACTTCATAAAAATCCACAAAACAAGAAAGAGTCTGAAAGCATCTTGCTGCACATCTCCAGTGCCTAGCTACAATGTGATGATCTGTTCTACTTTTCTATAGTCAGAAGAAACCAAAGTTCACATTCATAGGCGGCAGCCAGAATTTCTTTCTCTTTTGATGGCTTTCAGACTCCATTTTGAAAAACCTGTGTTAATTGTGATTTTTAATTTTTTATCATTTATTTTTTATTTATATTATTCTAATTTTACATTCATATTGGTGACTCCATTATCCTACTCCCTGTCCTCCCTTTTCCAAAGGGACCCTCATCAATGGGGAATGTGGGTCATGCATTGTGGGGGTAGTCAAGAGTTATGGGGGGTTAGGCCAAGTCTCTAACATTTTTTCTGCCCCCTCTTCAGCGAATTTCCCTGAGCCACATTGGGGTCATTTTAGTTCTACTTCAGTGACGAGGTTTTGGGAGCCTCTGTGTCTCTGGATATCTGGCTTAGTTGGAGTTGGATGTTCTCTGTGTTTATCTCCTTCAGCCTTTTTCTGGTGTCGTGATCACCAAGAATGCTGTATTCTTGCCCTTCCCCTGCATTACTCTATGGTTTCACCTGGGGCCCTGGTGAGGTGTGATTGTTTGGTCGATTTTAAAAAATCAAATCAAAATAAATCAAGGACTTATTAAATCAAGGATAATAGTCTAACATCATTTTTCTGCATATGGATATCAAATTTTTCTAACACTATTTGTACAAAAGATTGTCCTTTCCTCATTGTGTGTTCTTGGTACACATGTCAAAGATTAATTGACCATAAAATCATACTCATTTCTGGGTTCTTTCTTCTGCTCCATTGGTCTATGTATCTATTTTTAGATACATATGCCATATTGTGTTAACTAACACATCTTTGTAGTATATTTCAAAAGTAGATAGTGTGATGTCTCCAATTTCATAGTTTTAGGTCAAGATTGATTTATCTTTTGTGGTTCTATATGAATTTTGGATTTTTGTCTACTTCTGTAAAAAAACATTGGAATTTTGATAGGGATTGCATTGAATCTGTAATTTCAGCAGTAATATGAACTTTTTGTGGTATTGAGGATTGAACCCAGTGTCTTGCTTGAATATTCTAGGCATGTGCTTTATTACTGATCTACACCCACAACCCAGTATGGACATTTTAACATTATAATGCACATTTCTTCGTTTCTTTCTTTCTTTCTTTTTTTTTTTTTTTTCTTTTTTTTTTTTTAGTTTGGCCAGGGATCATGGCTGACACCTGTAGATTTTTTTGGGTGTGGGGGGGTTCTGTTTATTTATTTATTTATTTGAGAGACAGAAAGAGGCAGAGAAGAGGGAGAAAGTGGGCATGCCAGGGTCTCCAGCCACTGCAATCGAACTCCATGTGCCCCCTTGTGAATCTTGCTTATGTGGGTCCTGAAGAATCAAACTGGGATCCTTTGGCTTTGCAGACAAACACCTTACCACTAAGCCATCTTATTGCCCCGTTTCTTTTCTTTTTAATGCATGTGTGTATGTGACAGGGTTTCAGTAAGTAACCTTAGCCTTGAACTTGCTATATAGACCAGGCTATCCTCAAGCTTGCAGAAAGAAATTTTTTTTTTTTTTTTTTTTGAGATAGGGTCTCACTCTAGCCCAGGCTGACCTGGAATTTACTATGTAGTCTCAGGGTGGTCTTGAACTCATGGTGAGCCTCCTACCTCTGCCTCCTAAGTGCTGGGATTAAAGGCGTGCACCACCAGGCCTGGCTTAGAAATCCTTTTGATTCTACATTTAGGGTTCTAGAATTATAGGTATATGATACCGTACCCAGATTTATGATTTTTAGTCAATACAACTTGGAATCATGTACAGTACAGCACACTAACTACTATATAGATTTACCTGACCCAACCAGACAACAGGCTTATCTGTTATCACAATATGAAGATATCTGATTCAAGTGACTCTTTCATGCAAAGAGCTTTCTGGAATTCCTAAAGATCAAGAAGCATGTGCTTAATCTTTACAAGCAGAGTCTATATGACTGTTTTGGACTCTGATTGCTAATAACTGTATGTGCCATAGAATTTAGTCTGACAACTCCCTTCAGTTATAATATTCTTCATAGTGAGATTGTAGAAGAGGTGGCCCGTGACCTTCACCACTTCTAATCTTCAGCTACTACTCAAGTTTAGCATCACAATGAATTTAGGTCCATTTATAAACCATTTGCAAAGAGCTGCAAGACTCACATAATCTGACTTTTACTTTTATTGGAACTGCTTGCTCTCACTTCTCTCCAGCAATACTGTTTATGTTAGTTTGCTAGGCTGCCATAACAAAGCATCACATACTGAGTAGTTTAAACAACAGAAATTTGTTGTGTCATATTTCTGGAGGCAGGCCTTGATGTTTCTAAGGACTGTAAGGGAAAATATGCTCCCTGCCTGTCATCTAGCTTCTAGAAATTTCCTGGCCATCTTTGGTATTCTGTGGCTTGTTGAGGCATGATGCTGATCTTTGCCTTCATCTTTGCATGGTGTTCTCTCTCTGTGTCTGTGATCACACATTCCTCCCCACCTTTTTTTTTTTTTTTTTTGGTTTTTGAGGTAGGGTCTCACTCTAGCCAGGCTGACCTGGACTGGACATCACTATGTAGTCTCAGGGTGGCCTCGGACTCATGGAAATCCTCCTACCTCTGCCTCCTGAGTGCTGGGATTAAAGGCGTGCTCCACCATGCCCAGCTACATTTCCCCCTTTTTAAAGAACACTACTTGTATCAGATTAGCAACCTACTCTTCTCCTTACTTCATCTTAACTAATTGCATCTATGATGAACTTATTTCAAAATAAGGTTATACTCTAGGATATGAAGGGGGAGATTATGCATTCACCATGAAGTTTTGGAGAACACAAACCTGCACACTATTGATCTTACTGATTCTGTAACACAGCAGGCTGATTTCTATCTCAAGTCCCTTGTACATGTTAATCCTTCTTTCTAGAATTCCAAAGAAACATGACAAGTTCCTTTCTCAGCATAGAAATGTCTTTCCATATATCACCTTCTCTATAGAGATTTTTATTTTTTTAATTATGTTATGTTCACTTATTTATTTATATTTTTTGAGAGAGGAGAGAATGGGCATAACAGGGCTTCTAGCCACTGCAAACAAACTCCAGATGCATTCTACCATGTGCATCTGGCTTATGGGGGTACTGGGGAATTGAACCTGGGTCTTTCTCCAGCTCAGGATGACCTGGAATTCACTATGTACTCTCAAGGTAGCCTCTCATGCTAGCCCAAGCTGACCTGGAATTCACTATGTAGTCTCAGGATGGCCTTGAACTGTGATCCACCTACCTCTGCCTCCCCAGTGCTGGGATTAAAGGGCATGTAATCACACCATGGATATGGTAATGTGGATTTCGAGTTCAAGGGCTTCCAAGAAATGCCCTTATGGGCTGCAGAGATGGCTAATCATTTAAGGCACTTGCTTGCAAAGCTCGGCCTTGGTTCCATTTCCCAGTACCCACATAAAGCCAGATGTACAAAGTGACATATGCATCTGGAGTTCCTTTGCAGTGGCAAGAGGCCCTGGAATGCCCATTCTCTCCTCCTCTCCTCCTTGCAAATAAATAAATATTCTTACTTTTAAATTTTATTTTTATATATATTATTTATTTATTTATTTGAGAGAGAGGCATATAGAGATAGAAAGAATGAGAGAATGGGTGTGCCAGGGCCTCCAGCCACTGCAAACGAACTCCAGATGCAGTTGCCACGTTGTGCTTCTGGCTTCCGTGAGTCCTGGGGAATCGAACCATGGTCCTTTGAGTTTGCAGGCAAGCACTTTAACCGCTAAGCCCTTTCTCCAGCCCTCCCTTTCTTTCTTTCTTTTTTTTTAAGGTAGGGTGTCACTCTAGCTCAGGCTGACCTGGAATTCACTATGTAGTCTCAGGGTGGCCTTGAACTTATGGAGATCCTCCTACCTCTCCCTCCTGAGTGCTGGGATTAAAGTCATGAGCCACCACGCCTGGCTCCAGCCCCCCCACTTTTAAATTTTATTTATTTGATAGAGAGAAAGAGGCAGCGAGAGAGAGAGAGAGAAAGAGAGAGAGAGAGAGAGAGGGAGAGAAGGGGCATGCTAGGGCCTCCAGCCACTGAAAACAAACTCCAGATGCATGCATCCCCTTGTGCATCTGGCTTATGTGGGTCCTGGAGATTCAAATTGGGATCCTCTGGCTTTGTAGGCAAATGCCTTAACTGCTAAGCCATCTCTCCAGCCCAAATAAATATTCTTTACAAAAAGAAAGAAAGAAAACCCAGTGTGATGTGGTGGTACACAACTTAATCCTAGCATTCGGGAGGCAAAGGTAGGAGGAGTGCCATGAGTTCAAGACTACCATGAGACTACATAGTGAATTCCAGGTCAACCTGGGCTAGAGCGAGACCCTACCTCAAAAAACCAAAATAAATAAATAAATCAAGTTCAAAATAAGTTAAAACAAAAGAAGTGTCCTGAGCAGCTAGTTGAAAAGTCCTCTATTAGGCAGCTATTTCCTCCACACTGAAACCTTCCCTCCTGGGCTGGAGAGATGACTCAGCTGTGCTCCCTTGAAACATTCTCTCCTGGAGGGAGGGAGGATGCTCATGAAACCCACAAGAGAGTTATAAGAACTCATAAGAGGGTTGGAGGGATGGATTAGTAGTTAAGTCACTTGCCTATGAAGTCTAAGGACCAAGGTTTAATTCCCTAGTACCCATGTAAGTCAGATGCACAAGGTGACACGTGCATCTGGAGTTCATTTGCAGTGGCTGAAGGCCCTGGTGTGCCTATTCTCCAGCCATAGGCTTTATATTAGCTTTTCAGTACCAGGCCATGAATCCTCTCCAATGCAGTGGACCTGAAATCTAATCAGAGAGCAGTTGATTACCTCCATAACAGACATACCACTATTGCACTTGTTGGCACATCTTGCCTAAATAGCCAGTTGTGTAGATTTCAGGGTCCTCTGTTGGTTAAAATGGTTTTGACTTTTTCCACTAGCAAGTTGCATAGCACTTTCTAGAACTATGACAGCTAGTTAGCAGGAAGGAGGCTTCTCACTACATTCCAACATGGTTTCTCAGTGTCCTACAACTGAAGCATGTGGTATCTTCAGCAATAGGATCATACAATCTAGTTCTTGTGGGCAAACAAGAGTACTGGCAATAACCTGTATTGTTTTGGGGACTCAAGGGTCTCACTGACCAACAACTCACTGGGAGGTATCCCACTACTGGAATTTGAATTTTCCTATAACAACCTGTTGCTTCTGGGTACAGCCTTATCTATCCCTGCAGGGTACTTCTGCTCAAACTATAGATACTTCTTTTTCAATTTTTTTGAATCTAGCTACTTGAAATAAAGAGAGAGAGAGAGTTTGAGTATAGGCACATCAGTGCCTCTTGCTGCTACAGATAAACTCTAGACACACATGCTACTTTGTGTATCTGGCTTTACATGGGTACTGGGGAATTGAATCTGGACTGGCAGGGTTTGCAAGCAAGCACCTTTAACCATTAAGCCATCTCCCCAGTCCTATAGATGCTTTGGGGGGGTGTATTTATTTATTTATTTAGTAGAGACAGAGAGAGGAAAGAGAGAGGGAGAGAGAGAGTGGGCATGCCAGGGCCTCTAGCCACTGCAAATGAACTCCAAATGTGTTCACCCCCTTGTGCATCTGGCTTACATGGGACCTGGAGAATAGAACTGGGGTCCTTAGGCTTAACAGGCATGTGCCTTAACTGCTAAGCCATCTCTCCAGCCTATAGATGCTTTTTTTTTTGGAAAGAGACAGAGAGAAGGGGAGAGGAAGACACATAGAGATGGGTGCGCCAGCAGTCTCTCAGCTGCTGCAAATGAAATCCAGATGCATGCGCCCCCTTGTGGTCAAGTGTGGCATTGCACCCTTGTGTCACTGCATCTGGCTAAATGTGGGACCTGGAGATTGGAACCGGGTTCTTAGGCTTAGCAGGCAGGCGCCTTAACCGCTAAGCCATCTCTCCAGCCCTATAGATGCTTTTTGATCACCCTATCTTTAATAACCCTTCTACCATATACAAATTATTTTTCTATTTCCTTTTCTATTTGAATTTTATTCGTAATAATCATCATTACCTGAAATATGTTTCCTCTTACTGTCCCTTTAGAAGGTAAGTTTTATGACAGGCAGCTTTTCCTTCTTGTTTACTTCTGTATCAACTCCTTTCATGGTGCCTGTGAACAAATATTTAAAACATGTTGATTATATGTACAAGTATGTGTCAATGAAAATGGAATGGGAGCTGGAGAGATGGCTGAGCAGATAAGGCACTTGCCTACAAGCCCAAAGAACCCAGGTTCAATTCCACAAGATCCATGTAAAGGACCCAGGTTCAATTCCCCAGGACCCATGTAAGCCTGATGCACAAGGTGGTGCATGCATCTTGCAGCAGCTGGAGGCCTTGTGCACCCATTCTTTCTCTCCCTCTCTCAAATAAATAAATAAAAATAAAATATTTTTAAAAATGGAATGGACACAAATTAGATCACCTAAGCTTTCTAAGCATTTATGCAACATATATCTGAATAATATATATATATATATATATATATATATATATATATATATATAGATAGATAGATAGATCGAGAGAGAGAGAGAGCAAGAGAGAGAGAGGGAAGAGAGAGAAAGGGAGGAGGGAGAGAGTTTATAATATTATCAATTGCCTTATAAAATTTTGATTGCACTAAAAAATTAAAAAATTAATATTGAATAACATTGAATGAGTGACTGCTCACTTTGTTCTCTGATTGAGTCTGGAAAGTACAGTAGAGTCAAGTGTTTTCTGACGAAAATAGATCTTATCTCAAACTCTTAAAGATACCAATTTCCCCCTCTTTGAAACAAGTTAATCATATCTAAGGGACCAATTATGTAACAATAAATTTTACTCCTCTCTCCCCAAGTTTAGTTTTCTCTTTCCTTGTACTGAACGAAAACCACCTGATAGCAATAAAAATCCAAGCCACCTGGAGCGGTCATTTCCAAGACAAAGACACATTTGCTCTTTAGCCTTTCCCAACCGTTTCAGGGCCCAGTGAGATCACATTAGTGGAGCTAACAGGACTAGTTATTAAGAAAAATGATGATCCTTTCCATAGGTCAAGTGACCAAGGCAAGACCAAGGAACTCAGCTGACTTTCAGCTGAGATTGCCAAACTTAAGACTTGAAGTCAGAGCACTGGTTCTGTTTGTTCCTTAGAGATTTGTTAGTAGAAAATTGTCTGCCATGAACCCTGAGCTGCTCCAAGCAGGGGCTGAACCTAATGGGCTGCCTTCCATTCCAGGCTGTAGGACCTAAAATAAGTGCTAAGATAAACTGATATTTACAAAGACCCATGGGGTTTTTTGGATGATTGTTTGTTTTCATATCTCCTTAGTGATCAGAAGAGGACTCTGGCCCGTATCTTTGAAGTTTAAAATTGGGATTTTCCTGTAATAAAAAAGGTAGAATTGTTTGTAGTTTGGGCTTTGTGAGGATTCACGTAAGGCAATAAGGAAAGCTGAGTTTCAAAAACTATTTCCTAAAAGACAAATCTTTAAATAAATAAAAGGAAGATCAATAATAATTTGTTTACATTTAGCCTGTTCCTCTTTCTATTATTCAGTAATTTTTAAGTCTTGGTGGGTTGCAAACCATTAGAGTGAGACATCTCAAATTAATGTGTACAAGAATTGCCTGCTCCCTTATAGATTTTTACCCACTTACTGGTTTCTGGTACCTATTTTTGGTTCCAGTTCACACACAAGTCTATACATTTGTAGCTAGGATCCACATATGAGAGAGAACATGTGACGTTTGGCTTGCTGAGCCTGGGTTACCTCACTTAGTATAATCCTTTCCAGATCCATCCATTTCCCTGCAAATTTCATAATTTCATTTTTCTTTACCAATGAATAGAACTCCATTGTGTAAATGTACCACCTCTTTATTATCCACTCATCTGTGGAGGGACATCTAGGCTGCTTCCATTTCCTAGCTATTGTGAATAGAGCAGCAATAAACATGGTTGTGCAAGTATCTCTAAGGTAAGGGAGGGAGGAAAGGGAAGGACTTAAGTGTATGGTAATGTACATATGTAAGTAGAAGAACTGATTACAGGGAGGGGAATGGCCTAAGCGAGGCTATGGGAAGAGAATGCATAAAAGAAGGGCAGGGTGAGGGTCAATCTAAACTCAAGATATTGTGAATAAGACATATGTAAAATTACTTTTTTGAATAAGGGCACATCTAGAAGCTGTAGACTGTTACTAGAAAATTTTCAGTACCTGGGATGGGATGCCTTCCAGTGAGTTGTTGGCCAAGGAAGTCCCAGTAGCCTCCAAAACATTAAAGGCTTTTGCCAAAGCCTTTGGTTTCCCTTGAGAAACAGATAGTAAGACCCTATTGCTGAAGACATCTCTTGCCTGAGAGGCAAGGTCACTGAGAAAGCAAGCTGGTGTGGAGCAGAAAACCTTCTCCCTGTAGACCAGCCAACTGAAAGCTGGAAAAAGCTGCACTGCACGCAGCGTATGGGAGACAGAAGTCATCAACAGTGAAAATAGTGGATGCTGAATATTCAAGTTTGGCCAGACAGGCCTAATGACTGAATGGGTGCAATAGTGGCATGTCTACTCTTGGGGTAAACAACTGCTCCATAATTGGACTGAAGGCCCTCTCTACGGGAGGGAATACATACCTGGTACTGAAAAACCTAAGTAAAAGTCTATGGTAGGTGAGGTCATGAGCCTTAGGGGTATAAGCCTGCTCTTGTCTGACTAAATGTATATATTATTCCCACCAAGCTGCCCTGAAAATACTACACTTAATGTTCATATTCACATATTAACGCTACTCTCACTTCTGGTTAGAGAAGCTTCTCTTTTCAGATGGCGATGACCACTGGGATGACCCAAAAGGCAACATAGTGGCTGAGAAGAAGGGATGGAGGAGTGCCCAGCACTGAAACACCTCTGTCACACCCTCCAAGGCTCAGGGACCATTGCGGAAGAGGGGGTGGATAGAATGGAAGAGCCAAAGGAAGGGTATAACCTCTTACAATGCAACTGTCCAGACAGAAATTGTCCTCGATATCCATGACCTTGCAGTGCCTAGCAATACCTCCGCAAGACCCTCAAAATAGAAGCAAAAGATGATGACATCACATTAAAAGAGAGACTAATGGAGAGAGGGAGGGGATATGATGGAGAGTGGAGTTCTAAAGTGGAATGGGGGGAGGGGAGGGAAATATCAGGTGGCTTTTTTTGTATGTAAGTATAAAAGTTGTCAATAAAAAATAATAATTAAAAAAGTAAAATAAAATAAAATAAAATAAAATAAAATAAAATAAATTAACAACAACAGAAAAAGAATTGCCTGCTGATCCGGTGAAAAGGAACATTCTAATCCCATAGATGTGTGGACCCTGTCCAATGGATTAGGTCGGTCTTTCAGCTTTTACACTTAGGCACTCACTTTGGTTTTATCCCACCTCCAGCTGCAACACCAGGTTTTTCCAAGCCTTCTGCTGCAGTAGCCATCCTACCTATGCCTTTTGTCAGATGCCTTCATGATTACCTCATGTTCAGATTTATCTTTTCTGGATTCCTTTCTCTCTGGATCTGCTCTCCCTCCATGAAAATAGTAGTAATAGAAGATCAACACCAATCACCTCTTGACCACCACCAAGTAAACATGGAATTTAACCACTGAGGGCAAAGTTTTTTTTTTCCTTAAAGGAATAATTCTGATTAGAATTCCATGCATTTAGAAAGATGAATGGGGAGGCTATTTTAGTGGGATGAGACACCAGCAGACATTACACCCCTAGGGCTCATGACTACCCCTGTCGTAGGTTTTGAGTATCAGGCAAGTATTCCCTTCCATGGAGTGGGCCTCCAGACCAATTAGAGAACAGCTGTTTTCCCCCATAACAGATATACCACTGTTGCACCCATTGGCTCACTGGGCCTGGCTGGCCAAATTTAAGGCTTGCAGTGTCCACTGTTGAGTATCTCCACTGGTGATTTCTCTCTCTTCCATTGAATTGCATGTAGAGTAGTTTTTTCCAGCTTTCTGTCAGCTGGTCTATATGGAGGAGGTTTTCAGCTCAGCTCCAGCAAGATTTCTCAGTGACCTCCCAAGTATGTGGAGTCTTTAGCAATAGGGTCTTACCATCTATTCCTAGTGGGAAACCAAGACCCTTGGCAATGGCCTGTAGAGTTTTGGGGGCATCAGTGACCTTCCTCTCCAACAACTCACTGGAAGGTATCCCATCCCTGGCATTGAAAATTTTCTAACAACAATCTATGGCTTCTGGTGTTCATTATCCAAAGAAGTCAGTTTCCATATGACTTATTCATACTCTCTTAGATTTTGATTAGCCCCTCACTTTTGTTATATAATCACTTCCCCTGACCTCATTTCCACCCCCATTAATCTGTTCTTCTACTTACATATATACAATACCATCCTATTAAGTCCCCACTCCCTACCTGTCTATTTCCTTTATATCTCCTTTCTATCTTACTGGCCTCTGCTACTGAGTCTTATTTCACCTTACATAGAAGCCAATCATTTGTAGCTAGGATCCACATATGAGAGAGAACCTGTGATGTTTGACTTTCAGGGCCTGGGTTACCTCACTAAGTATAATCCTTTCCAGATCCATCCATTTTCCTGCAAATTTCCTAATTTTATTTTTCTTTATATACATTTTTATATATCCATTGTATAAATGTGCCATATTCTCATTATCCACTAATCAGTTGAGGGACATCTAGGCTGGTTCCATTTCCTAGCTATTGTCAATAGAGTGGCAATAAACGTGGTTGAGAAAGTATCTCTAAGGCAGTGAGACAAGTCCTTAGGATGTATGCCTAGGAGTGGTATGGCTGTGTCATATGGTAAATCTATTTTCAGCTGTCTCAGGAACCTCCACTCTGATTCCCTCAATGCCTGGACCAGATTACATTCCCACCAACAGTGTAGAAGGGTTCCTCTTTTTCCACATCTTCGCCAGCATTTATTGTCATGTGTTTTCACGATGGTAGCCATTCTGACAGGAGTGACATGGAACCTCAAAGTAGTTCTAATTTGCATTTCCCTAATGGCTAGGGATGTGGAACATTTTTTTAGATCTTTATATGCCATCTTTATGTCTTATTTTGAGAACTCTATTTCGTTCCATAGACCCTTTTCTTTTGTTTTTTTGAGTTAAGGTTTCACTCTAGCTCAGGCTGACCTGGAATTCACTATGTAGTCTCAGGGTGGCCTCGAACTCATGGCGATCCTCCTACCTCTGCCTCCCGAGTGCTGGGATTAAAGGCGTGAGCCATCATGCCTGGCATAGCCCATTTTAAAAAAAATTGGGTTGTTTGATTGGTTATTATTTAGTTTTCTGAGTTCTTTGTACATTCCTGGATATTAATCCTCTGAATGAATGGCTGGCAAGGATTTTCTCCCATTCTGTAGGTTTCTTCTTTGCTCTATTCACAGTGTCCTTTGCTCTACACAAGCTTTGTAATTTCATGAGGTCCCAGTGGTTGATCAGTGGTTTTATTTCCTGAGCAATTGGGGTTATATTCAGAAAGTCTTCCAAGACCAATATGTTGAAGGGTTTCCCTTACTTTTTCCTCTAGCAGTTTGAGAGTTTTGGTCTGATATTGAGGTTTTTGATCCATTTGGATTTAATTCTTGTGCATAGAGAGAGATAATAATCTATTTTCATCCTTCTACAGATACTTATCTAGTTTTTCTAGCACCATTTTGCTGAAGAGGCTGTCTTTTCTCCAATGAGTATTTTTGGCACTTTTGTTGAAGATCAGGTGGCTATAGCTACCCAGACTTACATCTGGGTCCTCTATTCTATTCCATTGATCTACATGTCTGTTTTTGTGTCAGTACCATGCTATTTTTTTTTTTTTACTATGGCTCTGTAATTTAGGTTCAAATCAGATATGGTAATATCACCAGCTTTATTTTTGTTGCTCAAAATTGTTTTAGATATTCGAGGTTTTTTGTGCTTCAAAATGAAGTTTTGGATTGTTTTTTCTCTTTCCATGAAGAGTGCCATTGGAATTTTGATAGGGATTACATTAAATGGGTTCATTACTTTTGGTAAGATTGCCATTTTCAAAGTATTGATTCTTCCAATACAAGAACATGGGATGTCTTTCCATTTCCCAGTATCTTCTGCAATTTCTGTCTTGAGTGGTTTAAAGTTTTCATTGTAGAGATCCTTCCCTTCCTTGGCTAGGTTTATCCCAAGGTACTTTATTTTAAAATACATTTTATTTATTTATTTGAGAGAGAGAAATAGGGAGAGAGAGAGAGAAAGAATGGGCACACCAGGGCCTCCAGCCACTGCAAATGAACTCTAGATGCCTGCATCTGTGGGATAAAGCCTACTTGGTCGGAGTGAATGATCTTTCTGATATATTCTTGTATTCTGTTTGCCAATATTTTGTTGAGAATTTTTGCATCTATGTTCATAGGGGAGATTGGTCTATAATTTTCTTTTTTGTTCTATCTTTGTCTGGTTTTGGTATCAGGGTGATTCTGGATTCGTAGAAGGAGTTTGGCAGAGTTTCTTCCTTTTCTATTTTATGGAAGCATTTGAGAAGCATTGGTGTTAGTTCTTCCATGTAAGTCTGGTAAAATTCACCAGTGAATCCATTTAGGCCTGGACTTTTTAGTTGGGAGATTTTTTTTTAATAAGGGCTCGGATCTCCATACTTGTTATAGGTCTATTTAAGTAGTTAATCTCATCTTGATTTAATTTTTGTAGGTTATATAAATCAAGGAAATCATCCATTTCTTTCAGATTTTCAAACAGTGGAGTATATGTTCTTATAGTATATTCCTATGATTTTTTTAATTTCTCTGGTATCTGTTATAATGGTGCCTTTTCAATACCTAATTTTATTAATTTGTGTCTCTTTTCTCTTTCTTTTGGTCAGATTTGGTAAGGGTTTATCAATCTTGTTTATCCTTTCAAAGAACCAAGTATTTGTTTCATTGATTCTTTGGATTTTGGGGGGGGGTGCTTATTTCATTAATTTCTGCCTTAATCTTTATTGTTTCTTCCTGTCTACTGATTTTTGGTTTGCCTTGTTCTTTTTCCAAGGCTTTAAGGTGAAGCATTAAGTTGTTTACTTGTGACCTTTCTAGATAGGCATCTAAAGCTATAAATTTTCCTCTTCGGACTGCCTTCATTGTTTTCCAAAGGTTTTGGTACGTTATGTTCTCATTATTGGTTGATTCTATGAATTTTTTGATTTCCATATTGATTTCTTCATCAACCCACTCCTCATTTAGTAGTGTATTATTTATTTTTCATGATTTTGTGTATGCTCTATAGCTTTTCTTGCTATTGATTTGTAGTTTAATCTCATTGTGATCAGATAGAGTGCAATGAATTATATCAATTTTCCTGTATTTGTTAAAATTTGCTTTGTGTCCTAATATATGGTCTATTTTAGAGAATGTTCCATGTGCTGCTGAAAAGAATGTGTACTCTGCAGCACTTGGGTGAAATGTTCTTATTTATTTATTTTTCCAATAAGTAAGCCCCCAAAATTCCCTGGTATGGTAGTTTGAATTGAGTGTCCCCCATAAACTCATGTGTTTGGAATACTAGATTCCCATCTGGTAACAATTTGGGAATTGGAGTCTTGCTAGAGGAGATATGTTGTTGGGGGCTGGCTTATTAATGTCATAGCAGTTTCCCCTTGCCAGTGTTCAGCTCATCCTCATGCTGTGGTATTCCACTTTCTGTGGCAGATGTGATTTCTAGCCTCTGTTCATAGCACATTTTCTTCTGCCTTCATGGAGCTCCCCTTCAGACTGTAAGCCAAAGTAAACAACTTCCTCCCATCACCTACTTTTGTTCATGTGCTTCGTGCCAGCATTGTGAAGGTAACTGTAACACCTGGCCTCCAACCTTCCCAGCATTTGGATTTCAGACTTGTTATTTATGTGAGTACTGGATAATCAAACTCATCCAGTTTAAGGCCTTCATACTTGCACAGCAAGTACTCTTAGCTATTGAGCCACCTCCCAGTCCTGCCTTTATTTTTTATTGCTGAAAAATTCATTGTATATTATGTGCCATATTTTCTTTATTCTTCTGTGGTTGGGCACTTCTAGGTTGATTCCATAATTTAGTTTCTGTAAATAGTGATGTTATAAACATTGATGTGCAAGTATCTCTATGATATGTTGACAAGAAATCCTTTGGGCAAATACCCAGGAGTGGCATAGCTGGGTCATATTGAAAGTCAATGTTTAGGGCTGGAGAGATGGCTTAGTGGTTAAGGTTCTTGCCTGCAAAGCCTAAGAATCCAAGTTGTATTCCACAGTACCCTTGCAAGCCAGATGTACAAGGTGGTGCATGCATAAGGAATTCATTTGCAGTGGCTGGAAGCCCTGGTGTGCCCATTCTCTCTCAAATAAATTTTAAAAATTTACAAAAACAGCACTCTGGAGGCAGAGGTAGGAGGATCGCCAAGAGTTTGAGGCCACCCTGAGACTACACAGTGAATTCCAGGTCAGCCTGAGCTAGAGTGAGACCCTGCCTCAAAAAAAAAAAAAAAGAAAGAAAGAAATAAAGAAAAGAAAGAAAGAAAGAAAAGAAAAGAAAAAGAAAAAATTTAAAAAAGAAATTCAATGTTTAGTTTTCTTGAAAAACTTCTATGCTGCTACCAGCAGTGTATAAGGGTTCTTTTTTGTCCATAGCCATCATTTGTTTATGTATGTTTACTTAATGACTGCTCATGTGCAACCTTGCATGTTTGTGTCACTGTGCATCTGGCTTACGTGGGACCTGGAGAGTCAAACATAAGTTCTTAGGCTTTGCAGACAAGCGCCTTAACTGCCAAGCCATCTCTCCAGCCCAATACCTTCTATTTTTTGATCCAATCTGCTCCTCTTTGTATTTTGATTGGGGGATTTAGTCCATTAATATTCTGAGTTTTAAATGAGAGTTGTGTATTAGTTGCTCTCATTTTGTATTGTTTAGTGTTTTCCTATTCCTTATTTGCTTAACTACTGTTTTAACATTGCTGTGTCCTGGCCCTGAGATTTGTGCTTGCTCAGTTCACCAGTGCTTCCAAATAGATGTAGAAGTTCATTTCCATTACCCTGACAAGACCTTATGGGTGCCAAGAACTGAGAGTCTAGGATTTTACCCTACTTACAAGCTAGTAAATGAAACTAACACATTATAGACTCTGACAAGGACATGAGACTTCAGGGTCCAAGGTGAAGGACTTTATTACTCGTAGCACAGCAAGTAGCACAAATTTTAAGCTGAGTTATGTTGGTTTGTTCTGCCTTCAAGTCTTACAGAAGACGTGTAAGTGGGTGGAGGATGTTCAGTTTGATGCTGTGTACAGAATGGGTTTGCTTTGTGGCAGAAGAAAACTTGGTTAGAGATTCATTGATTATTAGCAAACAGAAGCAAGTCCACTCTGTTTGTGTGTGTGTGTGGGGGGGGGGAGATACTATGTTCTCTCTAAAGACTGCTTTATGTTAAATGAACTTGATAAATGGCCCAAGTGGATCAGGGATTTGCATTCTTGACATACTCAGCAAGAGTTTTAGGAGAATACAAGACTTGTGGAAGAGTATGTCTTCCAATAAAGGTTGTTTTGGGGGTATTGTAGAAAGATATCTACATGAGATAGGTGATCAGTGACAGAGCGAAGTATTATTGTAATTAAAATTGTACAGTCACTGTAGAAAACTATTTCACAGCTCCTCAGTAAATTAAACCTAGACTTACCAAACTACCTATCAATTTCACTTCTTGGTATATAGAAAAAAGTATAGATCACAGGTATTCAAGCAAACATATATAAAAGTTTATAGAGCCACCATTTATAAAAGCTAACAAATGAAAGCAACACAAGTTTATCATTAATGGACAAATATGCAAAACTAGGTATACTCATTCAATGGAATGTTATTTGGCAAAAGACTCAAAAGAAGGCCTGAGTCATGTTGTGATAGACATTGAACCTTGAAAAACATACTAAGGGAAAGAAACATGATATAAAAGGTCAAATATGATGATTCCATTTATCTACAATTTCCATTATGGACAAATCCACAGAGGCCAAAATCAAATACAAAAAATCTAAAACCAGTTGTTAGGCAGTGAGGGAGGTGGGAATAGAGAGTGACTGCTTAATGTGTATGGGGTTTCTTTTCATGGTGATAAAAATGTTTTGGAACCGGATATGTTTATGACAGTACAATGTACAATGTTGTAAAAATACTATAATGACACTGAATCATATTTTTTTGATGTATGTGAACTTTCATGTGCAGGTATACACGTGTGTGAAGGTGCACATGCATATGTGTGTGTACATGCAGAGTCAACCTCAGTGTTATTCCTCAGATGATGTACAACTCTTGTGGGATACGGTCTGTCACTGGCCTGGAGGTCACCAATTAGACTAAACTAACTGGCCAGCAAGCTCCACCTCCCCAGTGCTGCCATTACAAGCATGCATTACCATACCTGGCAGTTGCAAGGCAAGCACTTTATCAACTGAGCTGTCTTCCCAGCCTCAAATTGCACATTTTAATTGGTTAAAATTGTGGAGGTCAAGCTAATGTTAAAAAGGCTAATCTTTGCACAGGCTGAGCCTAGAGACATGGAAAACTATACGACTTGGGTAGAGCTTCTTGACGACGGGAAACTCACAGGTTCTTCAAATATTTCCTGATAAATGTAAACAAACAACTCATGATCTGATCTGATGCAAACTCGTGATCTGTCTTATGCCCTGACTCCCCATTGCTTTGACTACCTGAAACTAAACAAAAGCTACAAGTACAGTTGTGGGGGAAGTGCTCAAGTACATCTCTCTGACCCTCCATTAAATCATATTTTGGTGGTGTGTGGTCATTTTGCATGTATCCAAACACCTATGGAGGATGGACATATAAATTAGTAAGTTTTATACTATGTGCATTTTACCATCGTCATGTTCTTACCCATGTGCAGTATGGCAGACCAGTGAATAAAGGTCCTGGGTACTAGTTAGTGCTATGAGGACAGTCTACTAGGCTTCATCTCCAAGGCACCTGGGCCATCGTCGGATCCATACAGTGATTTTCTTTCTCCTCTCTTATATTCCAGATCCTCCCTGGATTTGAGCACCTCCACTCTATCCAAATAGGAATTCTCCTTTATTTTTTTAAATGTATTGATTTATTTATTTGAGAGAGGCAGAGAGAAAGAAGGAGGAAAGGAGGGAGGAAGAGAGCATGCGTGAGAGAGAGAGACAGTCTGGCTGGCCAGGGCCTCCTGCCACCGTAAACAAACTCCAGACCCATGTGCCCCTTTGTACATCTGGACATCTGGCTTTAGGCGAGTGCTAGGGAATCAAACCTGAGCTAATGGGTTTTGCAAGCAAGAACCTTTAACTGCTGATCCATATCTCCAGCCCCTCTATTTTTTTAACCAAGATGAACTTCAAGCCAGAATACAAATGCTAAGCAGTTAAATATCTTTTGTCTTAGTAGTTCTCATAATTTAGATTTATCTTAAACTCTCTGAAAAAGAGGGTAAATATTTGCTTTCTGTTCTGGGAGAGGTCCCTTCCCCAAAGTACAAGCTGGATGCTTCTAATATGACAAAGGGAATTTTTTTAAAGCACTGCATTTCCTTATTTCAAAGGCTCATTATTTACATCCTGCTTTACATATGACCAAAAGATTTCTGATCATTTACCTCAGGTTGTGGATTGTCAGGTTTTAGCTATAAAAACTTGTAGCTTTACCCTTTGTCCTGTGTAGAGAAGGAAGTTCAGAGCTAGTAAATATGATTGCAAGAAAGTCCTTTCTTTCCTTCTGTGTTTCGTTTTCTATCACTACCTAACAATTTGCAAATATGTATCATCAATGCAACTTAAGTTTATTATCTCACATGTCTGGATGCCCCAAGTCTGTGATGAGTCTTACAGAGCTAATATCAAGGTGTTGGCAAACTGCATCTTTTCTTTTTTTTAAAAAAATTATTTATTTATTTGCCAGTAAAGAGTGTGAGAGAGAGAGAAAGAGAAACAGGCCTCTATAAATGACCTCCAGATGTATGTACCACTTTGTGCATATGGCTTTACATGGGTACTTGGAACTCAAACACAAGTCCTTAGGCTCTGCAGGCAAGTGCCTTAACCACTGAGCAATCTTCCAGTCCCTATTGCACTTTTTCTAGAGGTAGGGAGAATAGCTTCCCTTCTTTTTCCAGCTGGGAGAGGCTACCACACTCCTTGGCTCCAGGCTGCTTTCCTCAGCTTTGTAGTCAGCAATAACAGGTTGTATTCTCACATACATGTGAGAATGTGACCATTTCGGTGGCCCTCTCCCATTTTTTAGGATTCTTGGGATTGCATTAGGCCAATCCATATAATCTCAGCAATGTTCTTACTTTGAGGTCAGCTGATTAGCTACCTTAATTCCATCTGCAACCTTCATTGCCTTTTGTCACGCAAAATCACAAATTCACAGGCTCCATGACATAACATGGAGACCTTTCCTGTGGAGGTGGGGAGGCAGTTGCATAGCTCTTCCTATCACATCACTACTTGAAAAAAATGTTTATTGAACATACACGGGTGATAGAGAACTTTGTGCTCTGAAATAAGAGGCAATCAGGCTATGACACAGGACTTACTCAGAAAAGAGTAAAAATTGAAGGCTTCATAAGTGCAGAGAGGTAATAAGAGGAACTCAGTATGAAAATTAAAAGTGGGTGTAGTATAAATACCAAGATGATCAGAGAAGGCTTCCTGGAGGAGAAAGAACTTGCTCATTTTTTTTGCAGTGTTGAGGATTGAAGCCAGTTCCTTGTGCTCAACCACTGAGCATTTTCCCCAACAGTCTGTCTTAAACATCAAGACTTGAATATAATTTATGAGCTGGATAAGTCTTACATACTTTTGAGTGTAGATTTCCAATGTAATAGTTGTAGCATGAAAGCACTCTGTGCTACTTAAGTGATGCATCCACAGCATTTATGAGCTTCAAGAGCACTGTTCTACACATCAACTCAGTTGATGTTCAACATAGTACTATGAGGAAAATAGGAAAGGAAGAGAGGCACAGGTTCCATGCCATCATGTACATCCAGACCCCTTTTTCCAGGACTAAGGCTACTCAGCATGTCCTTTATTCCTTGCAAACAAAGAGACACAGACTGTTTTCTCCCCAGTGAGACAGGAGAAAGTCATCTTTATCTACCTACTTTCTTGCCACCCCTGAAGATTCATTTAATTAAGATTTACACATTAAACACTGGAGAATCAGGTGATAAGGTGAAAAAACTGACATAGACATGGAAGTGACAATGATCCCACAACTGTACAATTTTATAAAAGATCCATAGTTTCTTTTCCCTCTGTGTCAACCTTCTCTACTTGTTTTCATCCTTGTTCCTCTCCTCATTCTCCTCCTCCTCCTGATCCCCATTCTCCTCCTTCTCCTCCTGGTCCTCATTTTTATCCTCTTCCTCCTATTCCTTCTCCCTCTTCTCCTTGAGTGGTGGTCTCCTGTAGACCAGGTTGGCCTTGATCTCTTTATATAGCCAAGGATGACCTTAAGCTTCTGAGCCTCCTGTCTTTGCTTCCTGAGTGCTAGGACTGTAGGGACGTGGCTCTTCTCCCTTCTTCAATGGCTAAAGTAGCATTCAGGTGAGGTACTCCACATGTGTTTTCTTAGGGATAATTATCATCATTCCAGCAGGAACTGTGGAGTGCTTTTTATATGTCAAATATTGCTTTAATTGCTTTAGATATTTTAATGCATTTAATGGCCACAACAACCCTTTTTCTGGGCAAACATGATGCAAGCTTAAACCTAGGTAGACTGGCTCCGGATTCTGTTTCTACATTTCATTCCCCTTTTCAATGGCAAAAAAGGAAAAAGCAAAACATGGCACCTTGTACTTGTTTAATTTTATAATTATTTTTATTTTCACTCATAAAAATGTTGCTACAAATTGTACAATTCTGCAACCCAAAGTCCATGGGTTGTCACAGAAAAATCCCAGTGCCTGGGGTAGGATACCTCCTAGTGACTTGTTGGTCAGGGAAGCCCCAGAGGCTCCCCAAAACAATACAAGCTATGGCCAGGGCTCTTGGTTTTCTATCAAAACTAAATGGTAAGACCCTATTGCTGAAGACACCACATACTTTGATTGCAGGACATGGAGAAATCAAGCTAGGACTTAGCTATAATCTTCCTCCCTGCTGACTAGCTGTCATAGTGCCAGAAAGTGCTAATGCAACCTGCTGGGAAGAAAAGTCATTAACAATTTTAAGCAGCAGAGGACCTTGCAACCTATACAACTGGCTAGCTAGGCAAGATGAGCCCACTAGTGCAATAGTGGCATGTGTGTTATGGGGGTAACTAACTACTCTCTGATTGGATTTGAAGCCCATTCCATGGGAGGAAATTTATGTCTACTACTGAATATCTAGTCAAAAGCTTATAGTTGGGAAGGTTATAACCTCTGGGGGGGAACTGCTACTGTTATTTGGGTAAATTTATATATAATGATATCATGGCTACCAAACTAACCTTCAAATATGCATGTTTATGCTCATATATTAGGGTTGCCCTGACTTTTAGTTAGAGATGTTTATTTTTTCACATGGTGGTGATTACTGGGGAGACTCAAAAACTCATCAAAGTGCTGAGAAGAAATGACAGTTGAGTGTTCATCACTAAATGAGACATTTCTATCATACCCTACAAGGCTCAGTGGCCATTGCAGAAGAGGTAGCAGAAAGAATGTAAGAGCCAAAGGATGAGGAGGGCTGCTTTGGAATGTTGTCTTCCAGATGCAAAGTGGTCATTGTACTCATACCTCACAGTGGCTGTTGTTATCTGCACAAGACCTGAATAATATTGGACCCATCAACATTTTGTCATGGTTGATGAAGGAAGGCATAAATAAGTAAGTAAGTAAATAAATAAATAAATAAATAAATAAATAAATAAATAAGGATTCCACCACTTTAAGATATTTCCTCACTGCTGTTTTCCTACCACCAATCTGCAATTTCCCTGTCAATATAGGGTATATTTTTGAATTTTTAAAAATTTTTATCTATTTCCTTTTTAAAATTTATTTATTTATTCAAGAAATACAGAAAGAAAGAGTTAGACAGAAAAACAGCATAGGTGTGCCAGAGCCTCCTGACACTGCAAATGAACACCAGACACATGTGCCACTTTGTGTATCTGGCTTTACATGGATACTGGGGAATCAAGCCCAGGCTGTCACGTTTTGCAAGCAAGTGCCTTTAACTGCTAAGCCATCTTTCCAGCCCTGGATCCCCCCCTTTAATTTCAAGGTATATATCCTGGGTAGATAGAATCCCAGGCTGTGCTTTATGGTTCCTGGCTGGCCTTAAAGTCAAAGCAAATGTCCTACCTCTACATCCAGAGTGCTGGGATTAATAGCATGACCAACCACCCCAGCATCTTGGATCCTTTTGTTTTGTTTTGTTTTTTGAGATAGGGTCTCACTCTAGCCCAGGCTGACCTAGAATTCACTATGTAGTCTCAGGGTGGCCTCAAACTCATGACAATCTTCCTAGCTCTGCCTCCTGAGTGCTGGGATTAAAGGCATACGCCACCATGCCCAGCTTGGATCTTTTTTTTTTTTTGAGACAGAGAGACAACAAGGCTGGTCTTGTTGTATAACCAAAGTTAATCAGGATCTTCTGCTTCTCCTACCTCCTCCATAAGTACTGAGTTTAAGGACATGAGACACCACTTCAGTTTATGAAGTGCAGGAGATCAAACCTAGGGCCCTGAGCATGCTAAGCAAGCATTCTGCTAACTGAGCTACATCCCCAATGTCTGGATCATTTACCCACAAGGATTTGGTACACTAAATTACAGATGAAGGAACTCAAGCCTATAAAAGACTTCAGCTCAAATTTAGTTCTATCACACCATGTACACTTTAAGAGAGGCTACTTTGATGAGATTTTGTTCTTTCTACTTAAAGAAATAGACTTGTTTCAAATAATTCCACATTCACTGTTATCATTATGAAATGTATCATTTTAGACAGTGATAAAAGCCAGATTATATCATTAAGACATCTAAAACCCAAAAAGGAAAAGTATCATCTTTCAACATTATCTTCTATGGATTTAAATGAACAATAATTGTAAACAAAAACCCAAAATATTACTTTTTCCCATCATGACTACTTAAAATTTTCTTTTGAAAATACCATCAAATTTCTTTTAAATATTCTTAAAACATTTTGTGACCTAAGTACATGCTTAAACGGGTAAGTCAATACTGTTACATATTAATTCCTGGAACAGCTGTATAGGAATGGTAACTGCAAAGGCAAATTTAGTATAGATAATGACTGAGACAAGTGATCAGAAAGAAGACAGACCAGGCAAGTTAGGAAAGGGTTGTAGGTTCATGATTTTATAAGAATCTACACATGATGAGTGGGATCAACTGTTTACATGAAGTCTTTCCAAAAGACTGACTGCATCCTGTGATTGAACTATAGGTAACTACTGATGCCATTTAAGTACCTGTTAGATATCTCCAGGAAGTAGTCTGTTCCAATTTAATGTCAATCTATAAACCTGGGAAATGCAAACATTAAGATAAGGGAAACAATACAGGTGGAGGGAGACTGTTAAAATATCTGGAACTAACTGAAGGAAAACATTTTCTAGATAATTCCTTAAAAGGGAGGAACTTGCTGCCAAAAAACCCCCCTGTAGTGTGTCTAGCATTGTCCAGGTGTTCAGAATAGAGACACATTATCTTACTTGAATTGGCTGGTGCATTTTTTTCAGAAGAATCAAATGATCCTGTGTTGCCATTCAGATCATCTGATTATCTTAGTTCAGATTCTGTGCTCAACAAATAAATATCTATTGACTTCCCCGAACTTTGAAATTGGGAATAGGGACTCTACCCAGAAAAGATGCGAAGTTTCTTTCAAAATGGCATATATAATTCTTTAGGCTGTATAGAAATTATAGATGAATGGATGGCAGATCATTTCTTATGAATCCCACGATCTCAAAAGTGTTTAGATATTTAGTTCATAATCTATTAGTGATATTTCTGCTACAAGATAGCTAGCAAGGAGTTTTCTTTTTTAATATTTATTTATTTATTTGCAAACACAGAGAGAAAGAGAGGGAGAGAGACTGAAAGAGAGGGGGAGAGAATGGGTGCATCATGGCCTCTAGCCATTGCAACAGAACTTCAGATGCATGTGCCTCTTTGTGCATCTGGCTTTACGTGGGTACTGAAGAATCAAATCCAGGCCATCAGGCATTGCAAGCAAATGCCTTTACTGCTAAGCCATCTCTCTAGCCTGGCCAAGATTTTTCTACCTTTCTTTGGACATCACAAGTATGATTGAACCCATTGTCTCTTTGCTACTTTGCACACAGCATTAGAAAATGTGCTTTATGGGCTGGAGAGATGGCTTAGTGGTTAAGACACTTGCCTGCAAAGTCAAAGGATCCTGGTTCGATTCTCCAGGACCCACGTAAGCCAGATGCACAAAGGAGTGTGCAGCAGTGGCTGGAGGCCCTGGCACACCCATTCTCTCTCTCTCTCTCTCTCTCTCTCTCTCTCTTTGCCTCTTTCTCTCTATCAAATAAAAAAGTAAAATACATTTTTTAAAAAGAAAATATGGGGCTGGAGAGATGGCTTAGCAGTTAAGGTGCCTGCCTGCTAAGCCTAAGAACGCTGGTTCCAATCTCCAGCGGTTCCAATCTCCAGGTCCCACGTTTAGCCAGATGCAAAGTGATGCAAGGGCACAATGCCGCACTTGCCCACAAGGGGGCGCACACATCTGGATTTCGTTCACAGCAGCTGAGAGACTGCTGGCGCGCCCATCTCTATCTGTCTCCCTCTCCCTCTCTGTCTGTCTCTCTCTCTGTCTCTCTCTCCAAAAATAAATAAATAAATAATAAAAAATTTAAAAAGAAAATGTGCTTTATAAGATATTCAGACTGCTATTATTCCATAGAACAATGAATTAGGAAGGTGATAACCTGTGCAATTTGCTTTTACTGATTGAAAAACAAAACCATGTTCACACTCTGAAAAGTATATTTACCCAGAAAGAAATTCAAAAGATACAAAATCAAAAGATGGAGGTTGGAGACAAGGTTGCCTGCAAAGCCAAAAGGATGCAGGTTCAATTCCCCAGGACCCACATAAGGCCAGATGCACAAGATGGTACATGTGTCTGGAGTTCATTTGCAGTGGCTAGAGGCTCAGGCTTGCCCATTCTCTCTGTCTCTCTCTTTAACCAAAAAAAAAAAAAAAAAAAAAAAAAAAAAAGATGGAGCCACTCCATAAACCAGAAAATAAGCTTTATCTTGAACCAAAATGTGTTCTTTTAGAGTCTATATCCTTAGGTTTGTTCCTTGGTTCCTCACACATAACACTCTAAACCCATGAAAGAATTATAGATAAACTCATATCCATGACAAAGCAGTTTTTCCTGTTCACATTTCTTAAATATTCCTAATATAGTAGAGTCCAGATCATTATATTGTTCTTGCCACCCTCCTATAGACAGGGTTTGGTTTGTTTTTCTAAGATGAGGTCTTTGACATGTCAAACATTCAGTATGATTTGCAAAAGTAAGATAATTTCATAACAAGTGATGAAAACACCACTCTTTTCACCCCAGGTTCCCTCTGTCATACTTCCTATCACATGAAGTGATCCTGGGATGACCATGAGTATATGTGGGATACAGCTACAGGGAAGTTTCATGGATGATACATTTAGCTTGTATTTAGGACAGTTATGAATTGTGTGCTTCTCTTACACTTGCATGTATAGTTAACTAATTTCTAGCTACCTTGGTGTTGGAATGACTTCTATAAATACTCTTACCACCTGTTGTGTCAATTTCACTCTGCACTACATAACACTAAGTTTCAGGTGTGTTACACAGCTAATGAAAATGTTATTTGTAAGGTTTTTGTGGTGTTGAAGAGATTTTTCAACTTTAAAAAATAAATATCAAATGTGTTGTGCATTGAAAAAAATATATATATTTGGGATTTTCGAGGTAGGGATTTGCTCTAGCCCAGGATGATCTGGACTCAGGGTGGCCTCAAACTGACAGCTATCCTCCTACCTCTGCCTCCAGAGTGCTGGGATTAAAGGTGTGCACCACCACGCCTGGCATTGAACTATACTTTTACAACGAGTACAACGTTTGTGTTATATAAATTATGCCTAGCAAAGCTATTAAAATGTGCTATGATTTGTTTTCTTCTTTTATTTTATTTATTCATTTTTACTATTTATGAAAGAGAGAATTGGCATGCCAGGGCCTCTAGCCACTGCAATCAAACTCCAGATGCATATGCCATCTTGTGCACATGCATCCCCTTGTGCATCTGGCTTATGTAGGTTCTAGGGAGCTGAACCTGGGTCATTAGGCTTCACAGGCAAGAGCCTTAACCACTAAGCAATCTCTCTAGCCCTTCTTTTATTTTTTAAATATTTATTTATTTATGAGTAGAAAGACACACAGAGAGAAAGTATGGATGAACCAGAGCTTCTTGCCCCCACAAACACACTTCAGATGCATGCACTACTTTGTGCCTTTAGCTTTATGTGAGTACTGGGGAATTGAACCCAGGCTGGCAAGCTTTGCAAGCAAGTGTCTTTAACTGCTGAGCAATTTCCCTAGCCCTCTTTTCTTCTTTCAAATTAAGTCTCATGCTGGAATGAGTGAACACCTATTGTACAACTCTGAGTACCTTAAGCCCAGAACCCCAAATAAATTCTGGAAGCTATGGTAGTTTTCTGTAATCACAGTGTGACTGTAGCAAGAAGGAATGCAGAAACAGGATGATTTCCAAGAAACTAGCAAGCAGAATGGTGAACAACAAACAAAGACCCTTCCCCCTCTTAAACCAAGTAGAAGGCAACCACCAACATGAAAGTTTTTCTCTGACCTGTACACATGTGTGGTGGTGCATGCTTGCCCCTACAATATTATATATATAGTCTCTTTTATGTATAAGGAAGAGTAAGATAAGACCATGTAGCTGAGTATTTATAAAATCCTGCATCAAATATTCTACTTAAGGGTGAAGTGAATGAATTCACCATGAGACTGGGAATTAGACAAACAGACATTATTACTAACTTTGATAGTTTAGAAGTTATGGCAAGTGACATAAGCCAAGTAAAAGAAATAAGCAATGTAAAAATAGGAAAGAAAGAGCCATGGGCTGGAGAGATGGCTCAGCAATTAAGGCATTTTGCTTGCAAAGCCTGACGGCCTGGGTTTAATTCCCCAGTACCCACATAAAGCCAGATCCACAAAGTGGCACTGTGTCTGGAGTTCATTTGTAGTTGCAGGAGGACTTGGCACACTCATACTATCTTTCTCTCTGTCTGCCTCTCTCTCTTTCTCTCTTTCAAATAAATGCAGGGTCAGCCTGGGCTACAGAGTGAGTTCCAAGTCAGCCTGGGCTAGAGTGAGACCCTACCGCAAAAAAGAAGGAAGAAACATGTAAATAAATAATTAAAACAAAAAGTGACTGTGATTTAGCAAATTTGAAACACCAAATAAAAAAATCAAACACCAAATGAAGAACTACCATTAGAATTCATAATGTTGCTAGATAGAAAAATCAATATGTACACCAAATTGTATCTTTTTTTTTTTTTTTTTTTTTTGAGATAGGGTCTCACTCTAGCCCAGGCTGACCTGGAATTCACTATGTAGTCTTTGGCTGGCCTTAAACACAGCAATCCTCCTACCTGGGCCTCCCAAGTTCTGAGATTAAAAGTGTGCATCATCACACCCAGCTCTGAGCTGTATCTTTCCATAACAGTCAAATTAACACACATATAATTTTGAATCCCATGAAAATACAAAGTACTTAGCAATAAAATGTGCATGACAGTATAAAAGGTCAAAAATAGCCACCATACTCTTGAACATCAAGGTGGGCAAACTTATCTGGTGTTAAGACATAAAACCACAGTAATTAAGGCAGTGGCATGGGAGAACTGAATAAATCCCACACATACAGACATTTCTAGTGTGATAGAACTGGAATTTCACAGCAGTTAAAAAAAGGTAGTTAAAAAAATAGTGTTGATGATTGCAATGATGGAAAACTCTTGTCAAAATTCCACCTTACATCATGCATGAAAAAACAACTCCAGGAATTAATGAACTCTAATAAAAAAAACTTCAGATACATTCAAAACATACCCATGAAAAGAAAATATGTGCATGTTTTATTTTTAAAAAAATAACTACATGAGACTATCAATCTCTGGATAATATTGGAGTGCTATAACAAGACATAAGATATACAAATCATAAAGTCATGGGATTATAATCAGCATACATAAAAATTAAGTTGAATTAAAACATTAATAGCCTCTCTCCTTCTATCAGTATAATCTAATATGAAGCACAGTTTTCCTTGAAGAGATTTGCTAATGTTTCTCATGAGAAGCATACTTAGGCTAAGACTATACCAAGATCAGCACAGCAGAAGTAGGGAATGAAGTATGTGTCTTAAGGATGCTTCCTTTTGTTTGTTGAATTAAATGATTCATAATCTGGAAATTACAAATTAAACTCATAATGAAGTAGCATTTCAGGGGTGGAGAGATGGCTTAGAGGTTAAGGTGCTTGCTTGTGAAGCCTAAGGACCCAGGTTCAATTCTCCAGTACCCACATAAGCCAGATACACATGGTGGCACATGCATTTGGAGTTCGTTTGCAGTGGATTGAGGCCCTAGCATACCCATTCTCTCTATCTATCTATCTATCTATCTATCTATCTATCTATCTATCTATCTATATATATATATATATCTATCTATATATCTGCCTCTTTCTCTCTCTCAAATAAATAAAAATAAAATATGAAAAATAGCATTTCACATTCACTAGAATCATAAAAAGAAAAGTTCAGAAAATACCAAGTGTTGGTGAACAGGTGAAGTTCTTATGCAAAGCTCACTGGAGTGTCCATTTATATGAGTGCTCTAGAACACTTTTTCAGTGAAGTTGGACATGCACAAATCTCAGGACCCAAGAATTTCACTCCTGGGAAAACCTTGGGTAAAATGTGGCATATATGTGTCATTCTATCAACATTATTCCATCTTTATAAATCAACATAAAATAAAATTTAAAAATGTTGCAGCTCAAAACAAGGTAGTTAGCAATGATTACTGGGGTTCATTCAAAAGGACCAGGAATAAAAAAAGAACATGAATAAATAAAGATATACTCATGCATTGTAATTGGGTTGAAACTGCATGTACCAACTTATATGACTCTCAACAAACCAATGTTGAGGAAGCAAATCACAGAGACATACATAAATACAGTGTTTCTTGTACAAAGTTCAACACGGGGCTGGAGAGATGGCTTAGTGGTTAAGGTGCCTGCCTGCTAAGCCTAAGAACACCCATTTGATTCTCCAAGTCCTATGTTTAGCCAGATGCAAAGTGAAGCAAGGGCACAATGCCACACTTGCCCACAAGGGGGTGCACGTGTCTGGAGTTCGTTCCCTGCTGGCACGCCCATTCTCTCTCTCTCTGTCTCTCTCTCCAAAAAAAAAAATTCAACATAGGAATAACTTAACAGTATTTCAAGAATGTATTTATAGTTACTGAAACTATAATGGAAAAAAGGAAATGATTACCCCAAATTTGAGGTTGCATCTGGTGGAGGAAGGAAAGAATAAGGATGTGATTAGGAAAGAAAACACTGGGAGCTTTGACAGTGGAAATAAATAATACATTTTTTAACCTGGGTAGTGATTCTGTAGATCTTAATTCTTTAAAATTATTCTTTGAGTTACATACATATGCCTTTTGTACTCTTGTGTATATGGGTATATATATTTTCCTACCATTTTAGAAAGGAAAATTATTAGTGCCCAAAGCTGAACACAACTCTAGCTAACCCATCATAGCAGACAAGCACCTTTATTTTGAGAGCTCTGCCTCTGTTGGTTTTGAATCGAGGTGTACACTTATACTTTATTTTTCTCTCATTCTATCATTCCCATCAGACTTTCCTCAGAGCTCTTATCATACCCACCAATCTGGGATCATCCTCCAAGACAACTGGTCTAATGAAATTTCTGAGTTAGCTAGGCTGAGGTTCAAATGGCAGCTGGCTGATATGACAACTTTTGTGAAAGTTCTCCTCAAAGAAGCGTCCTTGGGCCAGTTAGTAGAGTGCTTGCCTGACATGCATGAAACCCTCGGTTCAATTCCCAGCACCACATCAACTGGGCATGGTGGCACAAGTCTTTAACCCCAGAACTTGAGAGCTGGAGGAAGGAGGATCAGAAGCTTGAGGTTATCCTACGAGCCATTCTGGCCTAGATGAGACCCTGTCTCAAAAAATAAAACCAAAAGCTACTAAACAAACTAAAAGAAGCATTCTTGAGCCTGGTGTGGTGGCACACACCTTTAATCCCAGCATTTAGGAGGCAGAGATAGGAGGATAGCCGTAAGTTCAAGGCCACTTTGAGACTACATAGTGAATTCCAGGTCAGCCTGGGCTACAGTGAGACCCTACCTCAACCCCCCCCCCAAAAAAAAAGAAAAACCCAAAAAGCATCCTTAAAACCCACACTTCCCCTTCCTACTTCTCCTGTGGATGATCTGGGTATAGTATCAGCCTAATTATGCTTCTCTGGAAACTTTATTAAATCTTTTCAAGCAGTGTTTCACATGACGTTATGCTTATAATGTGATAAGCGAGGCTATTTTTACCCAAGAAAATTGCAATTTCCTGAAGGAATAAAAGCCTCAACAGGGAAAACCCCTGTGCTTCTCATAGGTAGGGCTGATCTATCAAAGCTGATAACACAGTTCCGTCCAGAGGAGGAAGGCAGAACACACTTATTCATTCCTGGAAGCTTTGTAAGTGGGTGTGCATCTTTGACAGCTTAAAGATTCACAGAGGTTCCTTACCCTGAGCTGGACAGAGGCCCCTATCCTGAAGGATTTCTCCAGAATCTAGGTTGGTCCTAGAGAGGCTCCACATTTCACATGACAATGGGAAACTGGCTGGTTAATCACTGGCTCTTAGTTTTGATTCTGGTAAGTGATGTTTCACTTTCTATTAATTAGGAATGTTAACAGAGTAAAAAGACATCACGCTTGTTAATATTTCTGAAGTTATTCAAAGGGGAAAGAGTCTATGGCAATTATTTGGCTCAAAAAGCTGGTTATCAGTTAGAAAAATCCAACTCTAGGCCATTTGAGAGAACAATGACAAACCATGAGTACTTGGAATTTAAATCTGTTTTCATTCTCTGTCTTGCCCTCTCATTTCTAACTACTGCCATGGAGCCCTGGTTTCTCTCTCTCCATTCTCTCTTTTTAAAAATATTTTTATTTATTTATTTGACAGAGAAAGAGGGAGAGAGAGAGAGAGAGAGAATGGGCAAACCAGGGCCTCTAGCAACTGCAAATGAACTCCAGATGCATGTGCCCCCTTGTGCATCTGGCTAATGTGGGTCCTGGGGAATTGAACCTGGGTCCTTTGGCTTTGCAGGCAAACATCTTAATCACTAAGCCATCCCTCCAGCCCTCTGTCTCCATTCTCTACTGCTATCATCAAGAGTCCATAAAATAACTTAAGGGTGGTGGTGGAAGCGATCTTAGAGATCATCTTGACCCAGCACCATCCATTAGATAGACATATACTGTGACTCATTTATGAAATGTATAAAATTTCTCATATTTCTGCTCTAAACAATAAAAAAAGAAGCAGATGAAATTTTAACAATGTAATAATTTAACCCAATATAGAAAGTTATTTGTCTTTCAGCATGTAATTAATATTGAAAATATTAATGAGATAATTTATGTTCATTGTTGCCAAGGCATTGAAGTATCATTAGTATTTTCCATGTACAGCACATTTCAATTGGAATTAATCACATTGCAAGTGTTCCAAAACTACACGTGGGTAGCAACTGTATCTCAAAGAGCAGATATACAATTCCTTGATTTTTATAAAGGAAAGTGACCCAGATGTTACACAGTGAATTGATTGACAAGCCATGCCTCAAAGCAGAAAATTTTCCCCATCCTACCTATACAGAATCCTTTCCTCCCTTCTTCCTATCTCTGTCTCTGCCCCCCACCACACATTATCCTTCCATTTCTGAGCCACACCCAACCTTGGGGCTCCCAGCATCCTTCCTCACTCAAAACTTCATTCACTTCTCTTTTGGGGCTTTTTTTCTCTCTTTTATTTTGGTTCCCTGGGACTTTCAGGTTGCCCAGGGAAAAGTGTGGCGTGCTCATAGAAGGTTGTTTACTTTGTATTTAAAGAAAAGCCAAGTGCTCATTTTATCAGGTTATCCGTGATTTATATTTTTTAATATTCAATACCATATGTTTAGTTCCTTTTGCAGTATAATAGAAAGAGCACTAGCTTAAGAGATAAGGAACCTGGCAAGTATTTTCAGTTCTTCCACTGAATGACCTTGATCAAATTATTTTTTCTCTCCAGTGGTCAGGTTCTGAATGATGAGAGAGGTTCTGGGTGGCTTGTGGAAATGACTAGATTAGCTGTACATTCAAGGTTGTTCCTAGCTCTAAAACCATTGCATTTTTTTACCCTTCTTTTAAGTTTTTTTCTTCTTCCTTTTTGGCACCATTACTTCCAATGATGACTCACATTTAACTCTCTAGTTTTGAATTCCCACTTCTTACCAACCCTATCTCTGGCATATACTCCCATGTACTATTTTAAAATAAAGAATAAATTACTCAAAAATTATTTTGATTCCTCCTTCTTCCCAGGTCTTGCATTCCACTTTCTTTTTCATTTACAGTTGAGGAAATACTCCTAAAGGTGGAAAGTGCAGTTCCTTATTCCTAGATGTTGCTATATTTCATTTACCTTGTATACAACTGACGGTGGACTGAATTCTTTGTTCCTAATATCCTCTTGGATCCTGAAATATTTTAGGTAACTTCCAAATAGGCTCATATCCTCCAAAAATTCTTTAAGTATCTCTGGATTTCAATTATTCTTTTCCATTGGAGTCACGACACTCAACTCTATAGATGATACTCATGTCTGGAAAGGATTTGGAGCAAAAGAAGCAGGAAGGAATCAATAGCTACTTGGGAGGATGAGGTAGAAGGATAGCTTGAGCTCAGGAGTTCAAGGCCAATTTGAGCCACATCAGAGCATACAAAGAAACAAAGAAAAAAGAAAAGGGGAGAGAAAATGGGGGTAGCACACCAGTTTGGTAATGATGCAACTCTGTAGCTTGCCTTTATTGAGCTCTTACTATACACTATTGCATTAATCACTTTACATGTATTATTTAATGTAAGCTCTACAGTGTTGTGAGGTAGATACTGTTATTATCTGTATTTCACAGGTGAAGAGATTGATTTTTTTGAGGATTTAAATCATGTCTGGCTAAGATTATGGAGCTGTTAAGTAGTGGCACTAGAAATTTAACCTCAGAAGTTTAATTCTAATGTTATACCTGGAGTCACTATGCTGTACTCTGAGAGGTTTGTAAGTGGTCCAGATCTAGGGAATATGAATGGGCCAGGTCCCAGCTGAAGGTCTTGTACTTGCGGGTTGAAATGATTCTTATCCATTCATGGGCTCAGAGATAAATTTGAGAGGCATCCCAGTACCATAGAGACCTACTTAATTTTAGGCTGGTACATCCAAACTTAGGATAGAGCTCAGTTTGTTGGTCTCAAAGACAATGTGCAGTGGGTTTCAAATTTCCCTCTTGGCCAATACACAAGCTTTGGATGGGCAAAGACAGTCTTTGGGGTTCACATGAGTCCAAAATAATAGATTTGAAAATCTGAGAAAAAAAAAAAAAAAAGACCCAAAACCTAAAACAAGAAAATGAATGTCAGGGCAGAAAGAGGCAGGCCGATCTGGGAGTGGTTTAGTCCTTCTCAGATGAGTGCTGTTATTGATGCTAAATCTATGCTTCGTTTCTTCAGAATTGCATGTATTCACTTATTGCCATCTTTTAGGTGCAATAGTTTGAAAGCTCTGTCCTGGAACTGGCATATGTTCCTGAAAGAGCTAAATAGATATTTTAGGCTTTTGCAAACCATATGGTCTCTGTCCCAGCTACTCAACACTGTCATGATATCATGGAAACATCTATAAACAATATGGAAAAGAGTATGTGTGGCTAAGTTCCAATACCACTTCATTTATGGTCACTGAAATTTGAATTTCATGTCATGATACATTATTTTTCTAATGTTTTTAACCATTTAAAATGTGAAGCAAAAATGTAAACACATTCTGAATTTGCAGAATGTATGAGACAGATTTGGCCCGGGGACCTTAGGTGGCTGACCCTGCTCATTAGTATCTGATGCATGTCTCAAAGTGCTCACTCCAAAAGATTTTATACTGGCAGGATTGTATTAATTGAAAATTACAACAGGTGAACATAAAATAGTCAAGATGTCAATACTAATTTCTGTCTATTACCGAAACTTTCCTGTATTCCCTGGTACTCTTGCTTTTTTTTTTTGTAGGTTGCCTGGTTGGGGCTGAATGTTTTCCTGTTTATATATGCCTTCCTAACTTATGAGATGTCTGATAAGTATTATTACACAAGAGAAATTCTTGGGGTGAGTATTGTGGTTGTGATGTGATGAATCTCATTTTTCCCTTTTTAAATTAATTTTTATTAGATATGAACATATTTAGTATGTAAACAACACATGTTGGTACCATCCTTTCCCTCCTCCCTGCTCCTTTCTGAAGAGGCCTTCCTCGTTGGGGATGCAGGTCAACCCCATCGGGATTGTGGGTCAAGCATTATGGAGACAGCAGTCAGCCTCTGTGCAAAATGTCCCAATTTGTGGCTCTAACAATCTTTCCACTCCCTCTTCCACAAAATTCCCTGAGCCATTCTGGGAGCATTTTAAGTCTACTTCAGTGATGGGCACTTAGGAGCCTCTGGGTCTCTGGTTTGGTAGGTGTTGAGTGTCCTTAGTGTCTATCTCCTTCACCCTTGTGCTGATATCAGATTCACTAAGAAAGCAGCACTCTTGCTCATTTCCCCAATTCCTCTGTGGTTTCAGCTGGGACCAGGGTGGAGTGTGCTGGGTCATTTATCTCCTCAGGTCCAGCTCCTGTCTGAAAAAGAGAAACAGATTCTCCAACAGAGAGTGAAGTCAGCACCAGTTAAATGGGATAACCATTATTAATTTAGAGAGAATTTAAAGGGTTTAGACCCTCTTATAGGCCAAGATTAGTGGGGGCTTGACAATGGAAAGCAGAATCATTATCTAGATATGATTCTGACTTGTTTTCCAGTTCCAGATATGATTTCCTTTGCACTGAGTGGATCTGTTAGTCAATCCAAGAGCAGTTGGTTACCCACCATGGCTGTCTGCCACTATTGCACTTGTGTGAGCATCAGATCAGGTTGTTTGCTTCTGAGAAGCTTAGACTTTGAGTTGCTTGGACAGATGTTGGCCACTTTCCCCTGGTAGCTCATGTAGAGCCTTCCATCACTAGATGGGCTAATTGTCTGGGGACTGGCTCTCCTCTGGATTCCAACCAGGTCTCTCCAAGATCTGTGCTGACAGTGTATGGTGTGTTCAGCAGTAGGTCTTACCATTAACCTCTGGTGGGTAATCAAGTGCTCTGACAGGTCTTGTTTATTTTGGGAAATCTAGTAGGTCTCTCTGATCAACAGCTCATTGTAGATGTAAACCACATCCTGGTACAGGGAATTATAGGGCAGCATTAAAGGAAAAGAAAACAGAAAAAGACAGAGAAGAAAGAGAAACAGGAGACATTTAAGGTTAGGTTTCATCTCACCTTTTCAGGGACCTTCAATTCAGGTGCTCCCCCTAAGGTCCTCTTGAAGGTTCCACCTTTTAGTCTAACTTCCAGGATATAGGATTCAATGGCACCAGTTCAATTTGGGTTCCGTTTTGTGTCCCCCACCCTTTCCCTTCCCCCAAGCCCTACCCTTCCTATTTTCCATGCCTCGAGATGCCATTCAGGTATGTCAGCAACTTGGGCTGATCCAGGTTTTGCTATGTAGCCAAGGATGGCCTGGAGCTTACAATTTTCCCACCACCACCTCCTGAATAGTTGGAATGACAGCCATAATACCTGACTACTGTGTTTGTTTTTAATCTTCAATTCCTCTCCCATTTTGACTCAATTCTCTGATTTCCTTAAGACTAGGATTACTGGGCTGGAGAATTGGCTTAGTGGTTAATGCACATGCTTGCAAAGCCTAAGGACCCTGGTTCACTTCTCCAGGTCCCACGTAAGCCAGATGCACAAGGTGGCTCATGCGTCTGGAGTTTGTTTGTAGTGGCTAGAGGCCCTGGCGTGCCCATTCTCACTCTCTCTCTCTCACTGTCTCAAATAAATAAATAAAATAAAAATAAAAATAAATAAAAAAGACTAGGATAACCAGGGGAGGAGAAACATGGAAGATACCTAGCTAAATTTGAATTTTAGAGCAACAATGAATCATTTTTAACACATGCATATTCCAAATATATACATAGCCATATAAAAGCATCACTTTTAGCTGGATGTGGTGGAGCACGCCTTTAATCCCAGCATTCGGGAGGCAGAGGTAAGAGGGTCACCATGAGTTCGAGGCCACCCTGAGACTACATAGTGAATTCCAGGTCAGCCTGAGCTAGAGTGAGTGAGACCCTACTTAAAAAAAAAAAAAAAAAGCATCACTTTTACTTGGCATTCTAATTTGCTGAACACAGTGAATTTTTTCTTTGCTGAATCTGACAGCTTTAGGGCATGCTCCCAGACCCAGTAAGGAAAACATGCAATACAAGAAAGTATACACAGTAGTATTCCAAGTGATTTTCAGAAACCCAGATGCTCCTACAGGGTGTCAGAGAAAGGCTAACCAGGTTGGGATCCTGCCATGCCCTCACTTCAGCTAGAGCAGGTTTCAGCTATCTTATGAATCTAAGAAAGATTTTGGTGAGCCAGAGATGTATGTAGTTCAGTTGTAGAGCACTTGCCTAGAATATTCAACACCCTGAGTTCAATCAGTGCTACTTTATTTTTCAATCTTTATTTATCTATTTGAGAGAAAGAGAGAGGGAGAAAGGGAGAAAAGGAGAGAGGGGAAGAGGGAGAGAGAGAGAGGAGAGAGAGAGAGAGAGAGAGAGAGAGAGAGAGAGAGAGAGAGAGAGAGAGAGAATGGGAATGCCAGGACCTCCAGCCACTGCAAATGAATTCCAGATGCATGTGACACCTTATGCATCTGGCTTATATGGATCCTGAGGAATGGAACCTGGGACCTTTGGCTTTGCAGGCAAGTACCTTAACCACTAAGCCATCTCCCTGTCTTACATTATTTTTTAAACAGTAAAGAGGATCTGATCATGGTGGCTCATGCCTTTAATCCCAGTACTCTGGAGGCTGAGGTAGGGGGATCACTGTGAGTTTGAAGCTAGCTTGGGCTACAGAATGAGTTCCAGGTCAACCTGGGTCCATATTTAGACCATGCCTCAAAAATGGGGTGATAGCAAAAAGGGAGAGAGAGAGAGAAAGAGAGAGAGAAATGAAAATCATTGATAAAACTTTAAAACTACTGCTGTGCACTAATACCTCCAAATGAGACAGGAGGGATACCTGAGGGGGGAGTTGCAGTGAATGGTGTAATGAGGAATCTGAGGAAGTGGCATACGAAGTACAAAAGAGGGTGGGAGTCGTTGGTAGGGCACATGGGTATGGAGATTGTCAGGAAGAAAGCTGAAGGTGAGGCAGGTTCTTCCTAGGCTGATATACCTGGGTCTTACTTGGTTAGAAAAGCAATTTTATTGCCATCTCTATCATGCAATAACAGGTAAGGGATATGGTTAAACCACTTTGATTTTGATGGTGCTTTATTTTCAATAGCTATCCACAAAGACCCATTCAATGTACATATTTAAGGAAAGCTTGTCCTTTAAAAATCTTTTCTCTTCATAGTCAAAGGATATATGTTGAGATCACAGTGAATTTGAATGTTCTGTTCATGACTTATTTCACCCTGCTGTTTTCCATTTTAAATGTTCCTCCTTGATCCCATTTTAGAAACTAAAACTCCAAAGGAAGTGTTAATTTGTCTTAAAAATAGCTTTTTATTAACAGAATGATGCAATAAATGGGGTTAGTTATTAAGAACTTGATTACTTCATGACTGAAAAAGTCAGCTGCATGAAAAATGAATCATACTGATATCCTGTGAATGTTGTATTTTTATGGCCACATTTAAAAGAATTAATTATAAGCTAGGCATGGTGGTTAACACTTTTAATCCCAGCTCTGGGGAGTAGGAGGATTGTCATGCATCCAAGGCCAGTCTTGGGTAGAGTGAGACCGTGCCTCAAAATAATCAATCAAACAAACAATTAATTACAAATAATGCTGCTTTTAATGAAGTGCATCAATAATGAGAAAATTCCCCCTTCATCCTGTTCCCTAGAGATCACCACTATTAATAGGTTGGAACACATGCAAATATGTTAATTCATTAAACACATATGCTTGGTTTTATTATATGTTTATTTTTTGTCTTGAGGTAAGTACTATTGTTTATCCACTTTTTAATTTCCATTGAGTTAAATTTGTTCTTTTGTGGTATATAGATCTATAAGCAGAGCAGGACAGATTATTTTAAAAAACTTATTTACTGAACCCTGGCTGGCAGGCTTTGCAAGCAAGAGACTCTGATTGCTGAGCCTATTTTTCAGTCCCCTCTATACACATTTTTTTCTTCAGTAAAAAGGGGTTCACAGTGTAGATATTGGCTAGAAATCACTTGCTACACTTAATATATCTTAGATGTCATTCCATAGGAGTATCTTACCAGCAGCATTCTGGAGCCAGTGCATCCAGCTTGTAATAGCTGGATGTGTATATCTCCTCTCAACTCTGTTAAGTGGTGTTCAATAACATCAAGTTGGTATCTTGAAATCTGCCATGATGGGAATAGTTTCATTATCAAAATAGGCACATGCTGGAAATGAAGAGTCCCCATTTAGCAGCTGTTAAAGCATTTACCATGCCTAAATCACTGCATATGGCTCTCTGCCTGTAAAGAGATTATCAATTCCTTACACTGTTGGACCATAAGTGGTTTAATCATTTCATAGAGTATTTCTCTCATTTAGTCTCACCTTGGGAGAATGTAGAGAGCAACTTGATTCACCATGAAGCAGAGCAAATAAATATCAGAAGAAGGCATTTAAATCCATAGTCAATAAGGCCTTAATGATGAAAGCATTTCAATTATGACATTGATGAGAGTTGATATAGAGAAATGAATATACATTGTGTCATTTCAATGTGCTGCAATAAGGACAAAAGATTTTGTCTGAAAAGAACCCATCCCATACAGATAGCTGTCACAGAATATGGAGC
The DNA here is from genome assembly GCA_036365145.1 of Orientallactaga sibirica. Taxonomy (NCBI): domain Eukaryota; kingdom Metazoa; phylum Chordata; class Mammalia; order Rodentia; family Dipodidae; genus Orientallactaga; species Orientallactaga sibirica. The sequence continues at coordinate 1,053,445 of JAEOAD010001221.1, forward strand.
TGTGAAATTATAGTCTTATATTTTCAATTCACTTGCCAACTGTAGCTTCAAGAAACCTCTGTGACTCAAATAAGCAAGCTATGGGAACCAATGTGGAAATACAGGCTCTCTGAGATGAGCAGAGGAAATTTACTTCAAAATGGAACAGCTTGTCTTTACTAAAAATAGTCAGTGTGTGACTCAGCAGAGGGAAAAATAAATGGGTCATGCCAAGGGCCAGAGATAAAAAGCAGGATGGCAGCTCTTGTTCACTGCACTGCCTATGTTAGGAGACATTATCGACACTAGACAGGTCTTCACCTGGCTTACTAAACTGATGTCATATTGTCCTGGGTTCATGTTGTATGTGGAAAAATGTAGTTGACTAGGTGTTTTTGTCTTTCTTTCATATTATTTTTAAGATAACATGCGAAGTAATGAGTTTCCATTATGGCATTTTCATACATACAGACCATTTTACTTTGTTTTTATTCATCCCTCTTACCTAATGCCTGCCCCAGTCCCACTACAATCCTTTTGCTGATCCCCTACTTCCTTCCAAATGGTCCTCCCATCTGTTTTTATCATGCACAAATTCCATTATTCTCTCTCTCTCTTTTTTTGAGGCAGGGTCTTGCTCTAGTCCAGACTGACCTGGAATTCACTATGTAGTCTCAGGCTGGCCTTGAACTCACAGAGATCCTCCTACCTCGGCTTCCCAAGTGCTTGGATTAAAGGGATGCACCACCATGCCCGGCTCCATTATTCTCTTTTTTATCTCCCTCCAACCTAGGAAATGCCATGATTTCATTTTTCTTTGTGGCTAAATAAATTTCTTTTGTGTATATGTACTACATCTTCATTATCCATCCATCTGTTGATAGACATCTATGCTGGTTCATCTTAGCTACTATGAATATGTTGACTAGAGTTCTTTAGGTATGTTTATAGCTGGGTCATATTTTAATTCTATTTTTAGTCTTTTTTTAATATTTATTTTTATTTTGGAAAGAGAGACAGATAGAGAGGGAGAGGAAGACAGATAGAGATGGGCATGCCAGCAGCCTCTCAGCTGCTGCGAATGAAATCCAGATGCGTGTGCCCCCTTGTGGTCATGTGCAGCATTGTGCCCTTGTGTCACTTTGCATCTGGCTAAATGTGGGACCTGGAGATTGGAACCGCTCGAGATTGGAACCGGCATTCTTAGGCTTAGCCGGCAGGCGCCTTAACAGCTAAGCCATCTCTCCAGCCCTATTTTTAGTCTTTTGAAGAACTTGCACACTGATTTCATTTGTGGCTGTACCAGTTGACACTCTCAGCAGCAGTGTACAAGGTTACTCTTTCCACACATCATGGCCAGCTTTTGTTGTTCATTTTCTTGATGGCAAACCATTCTGACTAGGTTGAGAAGGAATCTCAAAGTAGTTTTAATTTACATTTCCTTCTTGGCTAAGGATGTTGAACACCTTTTCAAACATTTATTGGAATTTTCTAATTCTTCTTTTGACAATTTTTGGCTTGGTTCATTAGCCCATTTATTGATTGGATTTGGTGTGTGCATGTGTGTGTGTGGTGTGGTATGTGTGTGGTGTTTTTATTAGTGTTTAGTTTTTGTAGTTCTTTATATATTATAGATATTATTCCCATCTGATGTGTACTTGGTAAAGTTGTGTTCCCATTCTGTTGGATGTCCCTTCAGTCTATTGACAGTTTCCTTTGCTGTGCAGAAGTATTTTTTAATTTCATGTAGTACCATTTGGATTCTTGGGCTATTGGAGTCCTATTCAAAATGTCCTATTCAGAAAGTTCTATGCTTGTATCTTGAAGTGTCTTTTCCTGTCTTCCTCTAGAAGTGCCAGAGTTTCAGTTCTTTTTTTTTTTTTCTCAAGGTAGGGTCTCACTCTAGCTCAGGCTGACCTGGAATTCAGTATATAGTCTCAAGGTGGCCTCGAACTCATGGCAATCCTCATACCTCTGCCTCCTGAGTACTAGGATTAAAGGCATGTGCTGAGTTTCAGTTCTTATATTTATATATGTGGTCCATTTTAAATTGGCTTTTGTGCTAGGTGAGAAATAGAGATCTAGTTTCATCTTTCTACAGGTGCATATTCAGTTTCCCTAGAACTATTTATTGAATAGTCTGTGTTTTTTCCAATTATGTTTTTAAGTGTTTGGGGCAGTGTGTGGGTTTATTTTGGGTTTTGTACCAGTGCCAGATAGTTTTGGAAATTAGATATTGTGATATTTGCAACATTGTTCATCTGCTTAGCATTACTTTGGCTATTTAGGGCCTTTTGTGCTTTTATATAAATTTTAAGGTTATTTTCTAGTTCTATGAAGCATATCACTGGAATTTTGATGCTCATTGCATTGAATCTGTAGTTTACTTTGGCTAAATATATAGAGGTTGTGTTTAGCTGCTGCAGAGTTGAATGTATTTGACCAGAACATATCTTTTACAGTTAGAAAAAGATGTTGGTTTAAGTCACTTGATAACCCAAGAAAATCAGCCTAAAATTCTTTCCTGAGAAGTTCTACTTTCCCAGGGCAGAGTGCTCATCTAGCATGCAAAAGACCCTGGTTCCATGCCCAGCACTAAAAAAAAGAAAAGTTCTCCATTATCAAATCTTTACTTATATTTAAGAATTTTGTAGTAAAGGTTCAACTTGTAAAGATATCTTGAATATGAATGATTAACATGTAATTGTTTTTATTATACATATATGATAGTCATAATTTCAATGTAAAATACAGGGAAAATGAATAAAATAGTTATCATCTGCAATTATACTTTTAAATATGAGGTTTAATTGAAATATGTATAAAATTATACATGATCTTAAGGCTGTATCATGAAAGCCAAAAGCAATATCTTAATTAAATGTTTAAAACAAAAATATTCAATGCTGGGCTGGAGAGATGGCTCAGCAGTTAATGTGTGCTTGCCTGCAAAGCCTAAGGACCCAGAATTGATTCCCCAGAATCCACTTAAAGCCAGATGCACAAGCTGGCACAATCATCTGGAGTATGTTTGTAGTGGCTAGAGGCCCTGGTGGGCTCATTCTCCCCCTGCCCCCGTCCCTCTCTATCTCTGTCTCTCTCTGATTGCAAATAAATAAATAAATAATAAATAAAATATTTTTAAAATATTCATTGCTAAACATTACATTCAAACATATTTGCTAATGTGGAACTACTGAATCCTGTTGTCTCTCATATTACTAAATGTATCACCAACACTTCCAAGCCAGTGCCATGGGAAGCTTTAAATTTAGATTTCATGGGCTGGAGGGATGGCTTAACGGTTAAGGAGCTTGCTTGCAAAGCCAAAGGACCCAGGTTCGATTCCCCAGGACCCACGTTAGCCAGATGCACAAGGTGGCACATGCGTCTGGAGTTCGTGTGCAGTGGCTGGAGGCCCTGGTGCCCATTCTCTCTCTCTCCCTCTTTCTCTGTCAAATAAATAAAGTAGAGTAAATATTTAAAAAAATAGAATTTAGTTCAGCATGCTTGCTGTCTTTGGCAAGCAGTGAAAGTGGGCTACTGAGATGTATAGGAAGCTTTCCCAATGTACAATTGTTGGTCTGAGAAAAGTGAATTGGGCAAGTCTCATCACCTGGACGCTGAGATAAAGTAGCAGTTTGTTTTTTTTTTCCTCTGTTCCAGACGGCATTGGCCTTTGCCCGAGCCTCCGCTCTCTGCTTGAATTGTAATAGCATGCTGATCCTGATTCCTGTGTGTCGTAATCTGCTGTCCTTCCTGAGGGGCACCTGCTCAGTGAGTCCCTTCTGTCCTTAGGTCAACTTTCACATTAAAAAAAAAAGAGTCCCTGGACTCTTTAGTAAGACAGCCCAACACCAAGTCCCTGAGAATTGAAGTTAGAGGTCTTCTTTGGTAACTGAAGGGGTGAAGAAAGTTAGATGGGCATTGGTATGCTATGATATGAATAAGGATGGTCATTCTATGTCTAAGACAGTTGGTTGTGGACTGGTGAATTGCATCAGGCTGGATTGTGACACTTGGCCATGATCACTTTACATTTGTAGTTTTGCAGTCACACGCTGAGAAAGCCATTGGATCACAACCTCACCTTCCATAAACTGGTGGCATATATGATCTGCATATTCACAGGTAACTTGGGAAAACCATGGAACTGTAAACTTCAAGGCATTCAGAATCTGGTTTCATTTACCAATGTGTGTGTATATATATATGTATATGAAAAATATGTTTTGAAGCCAGGTGTGGCAGCTCACACGTTTAATCCCAGCATTCAGGAGGCTAAGGAAAGAGGATCACCTTGTGTTTGTGGCCAGCTTGGGCTACAGAGTAAGTCCAGATAAGCTTGAGATACAGTGAAACCCTAATTCAAAAAGAAAAAAAAAATAAAAATAACATGAATATTTATTGAATGGTGACTTACTTCTGTAATCCTAGCACTGGGAATGAAGAGGTAGGAGGATCATCATGAGTTCAAGGCCAGGCTGGGATATAAAGTAAGCTACAGGTTATCTTGGGGCTAGATTGAGACCCTGGCTCAAATATAAATTTTATTGCACATTGGACACTATTTTTGAGGTTTTTTTCTTTTTATTTATTTATTTATTTGCAAAGAGACAGATAAAGTGAGAGAAAGTATGGGCATGCCAGAGTCTCCTGCCACTGCAAATGATCTCTAGACACATGCACCACTTTGTGCATTGGGCTTTATATGGGTCCTGGGCATGTGAGGGAAGAAGAAGAGGTCTGAGGGTAGAGGAGGGCAGAAGAAGGTAATGGAGGGAGAGAAAAGTTTGCATTTTTTTATATGGGGAATAATTCATCTATCTATCTATCTATCTATCTATCTATCTATCTATCTATCTATCTATCTATCAATTTTGCAAGCAAGCACTCCAACTGCTGAGCCATCTCTCTAGACCTTGAGGAACTTTTCTATACCTGTATTCATGGAGCTTAAATTCTATTCCTTTGTGAACTATATGGGTGTGCAAAAGATCTTGGATCTCTCTGTACACTCAGCATTCTACTAGCCATTGTATGTAGAGGTCTGTTATTCTAGTGGATTATGTCTGTCATAATATTCCTGAGACCCCCCTGCTTCCCATCTTTTCACTTAGCTATTCACATCATTGCACACCTGTTCAACTTTGAACACTATAGCAGAAGCCAGCAGGCCATGGATGGATCCCTCGCTTCTGTTCTCTCCAGCCTATCTCATCCTGAGAAAGCGGGGGATTCTTGGCTCAATCCCATCCAGTCTCCAAACACAGTGAGTTGATTCAATGGCAAAGCATGGGGATCTGTTCATAAGCAGGAAGGTCACGGTGTCTTAAATGGGTATTGTGTCAGGCTGACATTTCTCCTTTCACAGACAGTGATGTATGCAGCATTCACCAGTATTGCTGGGCTAACTGGAGTGCTCATCACAACAGTCTTGATTCTCATGGTCACTTCAGCTATGGAGTTTATCCGGAGAAATTATTTTGAGCTCTTCTGGTATACACACCACCTTTTTATCGTCTATATCATCTGCTTAGGACTCCATGGCCTTGGGTAAGGTCTTTAAATCCTTATGCTCATTTCCCAGCTCCTGTCCTTGCATAATTAATCATTGCAAACTGTCTTTTGTCTGTTTCAGTGGGATTGTCCGGGCTCAAACGGAGGAGAGCATGGGTGAGAATCATCCCCATAATTGTTCAGATTCTTATCAGAAGTGGGATACACATGAGGCAAAATGCAAGCGTCCTCATTTTGAGGGGCACCCCCCTGCGGTAAGAATGCTATAGTTTAAGGACAGTCTCTTGTCTGACTCTGTTACTGTCACTGATGGCAATGTTACTCTTATTAATATTAACATTGTTATTAGCTCAGCCCTGTATTGGTTCCAGTGAGAGATATCTACAATGCTCCTGCCTTCAAGAATCTTCCACCATCATAGACAATAGGCTATTCTAGAGGCTCTTGAAAGAGAGATCAATAGTTGTTACATGTTATGTGACACCACCTCCATAGAGGTAAAAATGATAATCCACATTAATTGATGGTGCTCATCATGTCCCAGCCTTGCTGCATAATGTGGATCATCTCTTTCATGTCCATTTTGGGACAACAAGGTGTACGATCCCACAAAATTAAATAAAGCTATAGTAAGTAAGTAATGGAGCTTGAATTCAAGTCCAACTCTTTCCAAATCCAAAGATTAAACTCTTGGCCACTCTCCTGTCCCAAAGCTTAGCTATGAAACCCCAGAAAAGTTCTCATGGAACAAAAACAAAGCATACTTAAAATGGGCTTTTTTTGTGTGTTATACTATGTTTGAAAATTCTTGTGAAACAGTTTTATAATAAGAAAAAGTTCCAAGGACTGGGAATGAGTTAAATGGTGGAGTGCTTGTCTAGCATGCATAAGTGGCTTTGGATTTGAGTCCCAGAATCACAAAAAAGAAGAACGAAATAAATTGAGTTCTAGGGAACTAAAGGTGTATGTCTCAGGGTAAACATAGTGGATATTATAGGTTAGGTTTTCTTGCTCACAAAATAGGCTCTATTGAGTGCCAGGCATGGTGGCGCATGCCTTTAATCCCAGCACTTGAGAATCAGAGGTAGGAGGATCACCGTGAGTTCAAGGCCACCCTGAGACTCCATAGTGAATTCCAGGTCAGCCTGGGCTAAAGTGAGACCCTACCTTGAATTTTTTTTTAAAAAAAGGCTTTATTGAGGAAAGGGAATGCTAACATGGCACTCTGAGAACCATTAAAGTCTTTAAACCTTTGTAGCATTAAAAAGAGTACTTTAGCTTTCATCAAATTGATATTTCAGTTCATTGAGGGAAGATATAGGTTAATAATTTTCCAGGAAAATTAATTAAATAGCTTTTAAGAAAAAATGGTGTATCTTCATGCTTTACATCAAAATATGGATCAAGGATGTATACAGCAAGAATGTAAATGTGAAAAAATTATAGTTACCCTAAGGCCATATGGGCATTTTGTTCTAATGGAACATTTGAGGAGGAGGAAAGACATTTTTAAATAAAACATACAACTTTAAAGCCAAAAAAGAAAAAATTATTTTTACTTCACACGTGTGCGTGTTTGTGTGTTCATGTGTGAGTACAGTGCACGTGTGCCATGGTGTGTATGTGAAGGTCAGAGGACAGCTTTCAAGCTGGTCATCCCCTGTCCAGCTCATTTGAGGCTGGGTTTCTCACTCTAGATTCTTGCTCTGTTCTTCTTTGCTGCACTCGCCATGACCTTCCTTGCACTTCTCCTGTCTCCTTCTCCTATCTCACCATCAGCGTCAGAATGATGGGATTAGAGAAGCATTGTCAAGTACTCCAGCATGAGTCATTGAGCACTTTATTCACCTAGTCATCTCCCCAGACATGAAAAGATAATGTTGCAAAGCAAAAGAAACAAAAATTAAAAACAGATGAAGTTTTTAAGTAGGAAAAATTTTTACAATGAATTTTTAAAACATAAACAACTCTCAGCAATTACTGGGCAATGTGTAACAAACTGATATAAGGAAGACAGACAGTATGAACTGAATATATGAAATAATTGTTATTTGTAATTTTTTTTTTTTTTTTTTTGTTTTTCAAGGTAGGGCCTTGCTCTAGCCCAGGCTGATCTGTAATTCACTATGAGCTCAGGGAGGCCTCAAACTCACAACAATCCTCCTACCTTTGCCTACCGAGTGCTGGGATTAAAGGCGTGCACCACCACACTTGGCACATAATAGGTACTTTTAAAAAATACTTTTAATTATCTGAGTGTGGTGGTGCACGCCTTTAATCCCAGCACTCGGGAGGCTGAGGTAGAAGGATTGCTGTGAGTCTGAGGCCACCCTGAGACTACATAGTGAATTCCAGGTCAGCCTGGACTAGAGCGAGACTCTACCTTGAAAAACAAACAAAAAATGCTTTTAATTATCTAACAGATTATCAAAGACCAAAATGTTTGCTAACTATGCATTGATAAGAGTGTGGGTAAATACTGGTGAGAACATAAACCTTTATAGCTGCTTGTAGAAGGTAATTATACAGTATCCATCAAACTTTATAATTCTACTTCTAGAAGTTTATTCCATAAATTTACTTGTACGTAGATATAAATACATGTATTGAATCATTAGTTGTACCATTACTTGATAGTACAAAATATTGGAAACCAGTATCCATCAGTAGGGAGTAGTTAAATTATGGGACCTAATTCATACAATGAAATACTCAGTGGCCAAAACCAGGAAAGAGGTGGTTGAATAAGTGCGTGTCATGCGTGTACTATGTCAGAAACATAGACTGACACATTTGTTTCTTTCTACAATGTCAGAATTTATTGAATTAATTAAAATGATTAACTCACAAGTCACATAGGTGACTACAATGGTGGCTACAATGTGCCAAGTAGTTGTAATTTTCCTTGATAGCTGGTCATTGACCAATGCAAACTCTTTTATTCCAATCTTAATTACAAACATTAACTCACAGATCACACATAATACATCACACAGTATATCCGTCTATCATCTATCACTTATCCATCCATCTATATATGCAGGTTACAGAATGGCTACAAACGAGCTAAAGAGGCCTGAACAGAGTTCAAGAAATTCAGAGAGTTTTTATTGGAGGCAGAGGCAGAAGGCTAATAGGCAAAGAGAACGTCTGGGGGATTTTAGATAACAAACCCTTTGGACAGCTGCTGGAGATCCAGGCTGCAGAAGCAAGCCAAGGGTCAGAGTTGAGCAGATCCTCAGGGTTGAGTTGCAGAGGTAAGGTGGTGGATGTGAAGACTATAGAGGCTAATTGCAAGTCTGAATCCAGATGGATAAGTGGGTGGAAGGCACATCTGCATTGGGGACTCTTGGGACTGTCAGAAGTTCTCTGCCTGTTGGTTATTTGATGCACACATGGGATGGTCAGATGACAGATCAGTGTGGTTGTGGCCTTTGCAGTGTTATGGATCCTCTTCTTTATGAGGTCCTTGCTTTTCCTGGCATGAGTTTAATATATCTATCTACTGATATGTTCCTAATCTACTTTGATAATTTTATACTGTTGTACGTTTTTATTTTAAAGAGTAAAATAAAAATCAGTCTGTACCTCATGGGTGGTTCTGGACAGGTGCTGATATTTATGTTCACAACCACGTATAGAGTCATTCTGCTTCTACATTTGCACTCGAAATGGAGTCAGATGGAGCTCCTAGCACTTTTACACAATATGCAGTAATGTAGGACAGGGAACAACCTGATCTCAACAGTATGAATAGGGACTAATCTTCCAGATGTTAAAGAGGCAGGGTATTGGGTATGGTCTTCTATCCTTTCCATTAGAAAGATCACTTCAATGGATATTTTTTCATAGTCCCAGAGTAATCACATGATTACCTCTGGAGAGCTCATGGGGAGGAATGCAAGGGAGATTTACTTTTCATTGTGCATTCTTTTGTATTTGGGGTTTTTCTATCACACAGTTATGCATTGTTTAACAATGGGATACATTCTGAGAAATGCATCATTAGGTGAGTTCATCATTGTGGGAACATCAGAGTGTAATTACATAAAATAAGATAGCTATGACATCACTAGGTGATTTTTTTATGGGATCCCAATTGTACATGTTGTCTGTTGAAATAAAAACACATTGTTGGGCTGGAGAGATGGCTTAGCAGTTAAGGCACATGCCTGCAAAGCTAAGGACCCCCCAGTTCAATTCTCCAGGTCCCACATAAGCCAGATGCACAAGGGGGTGCACCTGTCTGGAGTTCGTTTGCAATGGCTAGAGGCCCTGGCGTGCCCATTCTCACTCTCCCTCTCTCTCTCTCTTTCCCCCTCTCTGTCTCAAATAAATAAATAAATAAATAAATAAATAAATAAATAAATAAATAAATAAAATCTTTTATAAAACACATTGTTATGAGCTGGGTGTAAGTACATGTATGTAATCCTAGCACTATAGAAGCTGAGGCAAGAGGATTGAGATTTTGAGGCCAATAAGACCTTGTCTTCAAATAAACATATAACAACTGAGCTGGACATGGTGGCACACTCCTTTAGTCCCATCGCTTGGGAAGCAGAGGTAGGAGAATTGCCTTGAGTTTGAGGCCACCCTGAGATGACATAGTGAATTACAGGTCAGCCTGAGCTAGAGTGAGACCCAACCTTGAAAAACAAAACAAAAATATATGTATTTAGAGCTGGTGAGATGGCTTAGCAGTTAAGGCACTTGCCTGCAAAGCCTAAGGACCCAGGCTCGATTTCCCAGGACCCACATAAACCCAAATGCACAAAGTGGCACATGCATCTGGACTATGCAGTGGCTGGAGGCCCTGGCACACCCATTCTCTCTCTCTTTCTCTCTGCCCCTCCATCTTTGTTTCTCTCATAAGAATAAATAAAAACTATATATATAACAACTGCCAAATATTGTTACTCACTGCATGACTATACACACATTATCTATTTAAAATTCATTTCCAGGGCTGGGAGAGTGACTTAGTGGTAGAGTGCTTACCTAGCATTCATGATGCACTCAGTTTGTTCCTCAACACTTCAAAAATGTAATTTGTGGTAGAACAATTGCTTAAAACAAGTAAGATCTTCAGTTTAATGTCCAGCACCAAAAAAGTATTTTTTGAAAGGATACCTGGCATATGCTAAGAGAACATTTAATATTTAAAATGACTGGAAACTATATGATTTTAACTAGATGTTATCTGACATGTAGATAAAGACTTTAAAGACAGGGGCCTATGTAAGGCTTATTTTTTTAAAAAAATATTTTATTATTTATTTGAGAGAGAGAGAGAGATACAGAAGGAGGCAGGTAGAGAGAGAGAGAATGGGCATGCCAGGGCCTTCAGCCACTGCAAACAAACTCCAGATGCATGCACCCCCTTGTGCATCTGGCTTACGTGGGTCCTGGAGAATTGAGCCTCGAACCTGGGTCCTTAGGCTTCACAGGCAAGCGTTTAACCGCTAAACCATCTCTCCAGCCAATGTAAGGCTTCTTAACCAAGTTTACCAGACAAGTTGGTTAATGCTCTGTCTTGTCCATCAGCATCTTTTCCCTGTCTGTTACCTGAGATGAGTTAGAGTTGGCCTATTTGAAATTATACATAATATACCAGGGTTTTTGTGATTGGTTATGTAATATTCTAAGGGAGAGAATCCCAGTTTTGCCACCTGAATGTATTGCTTTGTTCCTTCCACAGACATTTAGAAAATATTATCTCCACATCCCTCATTTAAACATTTTAAAAATAATTCATGTTTAGAATAGAACATTTGGAAAATACGTAAAAATAGAATTAAGTTTAAATTTCATATAATTCTATCATCTAGAGGTAATTCTGATTCTTCCTCTGCAATCAAATATTCTTTTCAAACATTTGTCTTTAAAAAAATCTGTAGGCTGGGTGTGGTGGTGCACGCCTTTAATCCCAGCACTTGGGAGACAGAGGTAGAAAGATTTCTGTGAGTTAGGGGCCACCCTGAGACTACATAGTGAATTCCAGGTCAGCCTGGACTACAGAGAGACTCTACCTCAAAAAAATTTATATACAGGAGCTGCATATGTACACATTCCCATTTCCCTGAGTCACAGTTAATTCTGGACACTAGTGCTTAAAGTTCTTTTCCAATTTGAGACACTAAGTTTTGCATGCTTTTTTAATTTTTATTTTTTAAATATATTTTTATTAGTTATGTATATAGTATATATACAGCCATGATCGTACCATTGTTAGCCTTCTCCCTGTCCTCCCCCCATGGGTAATGTGGGTCTTGGGGTCTTGCCTTATGGGGGTAGCCATCAATTATGTGGGAGAGGCAAAATCTCTGTGTATAATGACCCAACTCACGGTTCTAACAACCTTTCCACCCCCTCTTCCGTGAATTTCCCTGAGCCATGTTGTGTTCATTTTAGGTCTATTTCAGTGTCTCTGGATATCTGATTTGATAGGGGTTCTTTGTGTCTATCTCCTTCACCCTTGTGCTGGTACCAGGTTCACCGATAAAGCAGCACTCTTGCTCATTTCCCCTATAACTCTATGGGTTCAGCTGGTGCCCTGGCGAGGTGCAATGGGCTGATTCTCCCCTCAGGTTCTGCGTCCATCTGAAAGAGAGAAGCAGATTCTCCAACAGAGAGTGAGGTCAGTGCAAGATACATGGATAACCAGTATCATTTTAAAGAGAATTTAATAGGTGTAGGGCCTCTTGTATCCCACTATTGGTGGGAGCTTGATATTGGAGAGAGGGCTCATTCTTTTGATATGGTTCTGACTTGTTTCCCGTTTCCGTGTATGGATTCCGTTCCACTGAGAGGATCCGTTAGCCAAATCTAGAGCAATTGGTAACCCACCATGGCTGTGTGCCACCACTGCACTTGTGTGAGCATCACGTCAGGTTGTTTGCTGCTGAGTAACTTAGACCACGAGTTGCTTAGACAGATGTTGGTCTTTCCCCCCAGTCACTCATGTAGCACCTTCTGGCACTAGACAAGCTAACTGTCAGGGGACTGACTTCCAGATTCCAGTCAGGTCTTTCCATGTCCTATTTGAACAGCATATGGTGTCTTCAGCAATAGGGTCTTACCAATAACCTTTGCTGGGTCATCAAGTACTCTGACAGAAATCTGCCTCCTTTTGGGAAACCTTGCAGGTCTCACTGATCAACAGCTCCTTGTGGATGTTAGCCACATGCTGGTATTGGGAGTTACAGGTCAGTGCCAAGGGAAAAGAAGGAAGAAAAATATAGGTAATATGAAAGAGAACAGAGAAGAGGGAGAAGAGCGAGTAATAAAGAGAGAAACAGGAGAAGATTGAAGTTAGTCTTCATCCTACCCTCTCCAGACCCCTGTGATTCAAGTGTTCTCTCCAAGCATCTGATGCAGGTTTGACCTCTTAGTATGTCTTTCAGGATATAGGATTTTATGGTACCATTTCCATTTGGGTCCAGTTTTTGTCCCCCCACCCACCACCCTTTCCCTGCCCTCTCACCCCACCATCCCTATTGTCCAGTCCTCGAGGTGTTCATTAGGCGTGTCAGCAATTTGTTTTAATTTACTCATTTGCTATACTAGTACCAGTAGCTAGCATCAATCATGTCCTTTCCCATTTTAGGTAATTTTGCTTTCAATTGTCTGCTTCTGTTTACACTTTATATTTATCTTTTCTATTGGTTCTGTATTGGAAGACAGATTTTCTTTTTTCTTTTTTTCTTTCTTTATTTATTTGAGAGAAAAGGGAGAGAGAGAGAGAAGAGAGAGAGAGAGAGAATGGGCACGCAGGGCATCCAGCCACTGCAAACAAACTCCAGATGCATGCGCCCCCTTGTGCATCTGGCTTATGTGGGTCCTGGAGAATAGAACTGGGGTCCTTTGGCTTTGCAGGCAAACGCCTTAACCACTGAGCCATCTCTCCAGCCCTGGAAGACAGATTTTCAAACTTTTAAATTACATACGTAATTTAACAATACACTCATATATGTATATGTATATGTGTATATATCCACTTATTTTATTTGTGCCTTTTCCTTTTGCTTCCTGGTCTGACCTATGAATTTTTAGGGAATGGTTTCTTTGCTGAGTAACAGACTGGTGAACAAAACTATCATAGTGTATTTGTTTCTATTTCCATACTAAATGTTGGTGAGATTAGTGGCTTGATAATGATATACATTAGCAAATTTAATAAATATTCATTGGATGGAGGAATGAATACACGTCAGCCCCAAATAAGAGATTCATGGGTAACCTCACCTCATTTGTTACTCTGTCTTTACACAGTCTTGGAAGTGGATCCTTGCACCAATTGCTCTATATATCTTTGAAAGGATCCTTCGCTTTTATCGTTCCAAGCAGAAGGTTGTGATTACTAAGGTAAGGAAATAAGCTCTTTTCATTTGCAGTGATAAGAGGTCTGTTCTATCTACTTGCAGAACTAAATTGTCACATAAAAATGAATTTAGAGGGGGAAATATACCTTAGTGTCTCCAGTGCTGGACAGAACTCCAGGAAAGAGGGCTTTGGCTGGAACCACCAGAATGGGTCTATGTTGGGAAATGTACACAGGAGTTCTGAGCCAGACAGAGCTTGCCCATAGATATATTTTATTTTGCTGGCACACTAAGTATTTAAAGGGTGAACTGGAGGTGGAAATGTAGCTCAGTGGTGAAGTGTTTACCTACCATCTCAAGGCACTGGGGTTGGTCTCTTGGCCTGCAATAAAGAAAAGAAAATAAATAATAATGGGACTAACTGGTTGCCAATGTTTAAAAGTCTGTATGGAAGTTTTCACATAAAAATATTTCTTATGTGGTATACATACAAAGTGGAATTTTATTCAGTCATAAAAGAGAATGAAATTCTGTCATGTTTAGGAAAATAAATGGAATTGGAGATTATCATGCTAGATGGACATAAGCCTGATTGAAAAGACAAATAACACATTCTTCTCATGTGTAGACTCTAGATTTAAATGTAAATTAAATATAAATGTATATAGGACATGAAAGTAGAAGTTGTATATAAGGGAAGAAGACGAGGTCCGAGGGTAGGGGGAACAGAAGAAAGTAATGGGGGTGGAGAAAAGTTTGGATTTTTTTTATATGGGGAATTTATCTATCTATTGTCTCTCTATATATCATCTATTTCCTAAAGGCACAAGGAAGACTATTATTTGGGGGAAGAAAGGAGACCACTGAGGGAGCAAGTGGGAGAGATGAGGAAGGATATGAGGGGTGAACATGAGCAATGTACAGTGATACACAATGTATGAAAATGTCATGATGAAATCCATTGTGTTGTATGCTAACTTAAAGCATAGTAATATTAAAAGCATTCCTGGGCTGGAGAGATGGTTCAGCAGTTAAGGTACTTTTTTGCAATTTCTAATGGCCTGGGTTTGATTCCCCAGTACCCACATAAAGCCAGATGTACAAAGTGGTGATTGCATCTGGAGTTTGTTTTCAGTGACAGAGGCCCTGGTACATTCATTCCCTCACCCCTCCTTGAAAATAAATAAATAAAACATTAAAAAAAGCATTCCTTACTTCTCTTGAAGAACCAGGAATCTCAGTTCCACTGCAACCTTTGTTTGCTGGCCCATTTAGAGAACACTTGCTCTCACAAATGACTGTACTTGTTGCCTTTTGAATTCACCTACAGCGATGTATGTGCTCCATTTATAGGTTATCATTCACCCATCTAAGGTCTTGGAATTGCAGATGAGCAAGCGTGGTTTTAGCATGGAAGTGGGACAGTATATCTTTGTAAATTGTCCCTCAATCTCTCTTCTGGAGTGGCATCCTTTTACTCTGACTTCTGCCCCAGAGGAAGACTTCTTCTCCATTCATGTCCGAGCAGCAGGGGACTGGACAGAAAAATTCATAAGGGCATTTGAACAACAGCACTCACCGATGCCCAGGTAGGACTCTGAAACTTGGATATTCCAATCAAGATAGAGAGTGACTTAAAAAGGAAAATGATTCCTTTATGAAGCTCACATCTAGTAAGACAGGCTAAAATTAAAATGAGTGGGCAGATGTCAGCTGGGGAAGCAGCTACATTTCTGGAAGAATGTTTGAGACTGAGGGTGGAGGTGAGACTTTACTTTCTCATTGTCTTTTGTCATCTGCTAGGATTGAGGTGGATGGTCCCTTTGGCACAGTCAGCGAGGATGTTTTCCAGTATGAAGTGGCTGTACTGGTTGGGGCAGGAATTGGGGTCACTCCTTTTGCTTCCATCTTGAAATCCATCTGGTACAAATTCCAGCATGCAGACCACAAGCTCAAAACACAAAAGGTACATTTATTTCGACAGATCACTTTTCATGTGGCCTATTCCTGACAAGTCTAATGCCTTCATAGACTAATATATTTACAGTTGATAAGAGAGGAAAACTCTGAAGTTTTGAGTGAAGGATCAGCCCAGGTGGGCAGGTGTGGAGGTCAGCCTTGGCTTCTGAAGGGCTGGAGCCTGGCTGCCTGTGTGTGGTTGCACCAGGAGTCACTGCCACCAGTCCTGCATCTGCCCTGAAACACTGCAAATGAGACAGTGGGTCCAGTCTGTCGCCATCCTGCTGGGCTCAGCATGCTCAAGGTGATCCCACTTCAGTTCAGAGGCTGTTTAGAAGAGGAACAAAGGGCTCTCTGTCCTTGTGGCTTCTCTTTCAGCCGTGGAGTGCTCCAGTCTTCCAAATCAAAGCTATTTTTGCTTGCCCAAGATTGTTCCTTATCCCTATTACAGTCTTAACAGAATATTTTGGTAAAGCTTGTAAACTAGATGGGAGAAGGGAACATGAGATCCCACACCTCTCAGAGTAGATAATGGCAGCGAATGGTTTCTGGGAGAGGGGAGTCATGTTTATCGGTGGGGTAGTCACTGGTAAGTAGCCCATTCCACAGTAAATAACCTTCCACTCATGATCATGTAAGCAACCCTAATTTAACTCAATGGATTAAAAAAGGGCATGAAAATAAAATGGGGATGAGTGGGGAAGGAGAAAGGTGTTAATGGGAGGGAAATAAGAGAGGGAAATTAGGGGAATGAGATCAAAATACATTATATACATGTATGAAAATATCAATATATATATATATAAACATACATATATATATATATATATATATATATATATATATATATATGTATATATATATATATATATATAAAATCTTATACTTAAAATAATAGTGAGTGATCACTTCTCTTTGCCAGGGCACCAACTTCTGCACATTTTCACTAAAAGAGTATGGTCTTATTTACAATTTGGAGTTTTATGTTTAATTAATTAATTTATTTGGAACATCTTGAACATTTTTGTTATGTTTTTTTTCCAGTTTATTTTCAGTGTACAAAATATGGTTTCTTTTTCTTTCTTTCTTTCTTTCTTTCTTTCTTTCTTTCTTTCTTTCTTTCTTTCCTTCTTTCTAGGTAAGATATCATTGTAACCCAGGGTGATCTGGAACTCAATATATTGTCCAGGATGGCCTTGAACTCATGGTGATCCTCCTAGTTCAGCCTCCCAAGTGCTAGGATTACAGGCATGAGCCATTGCACTTGGCCAAAGTATAGTTTCCATGATGACATTTTCATTAGAATGTCACGTACTATAACCATTTCACACCCTCCCCTTGCTCTCTTCTGCTTCCCTCTGAGATCCCCCTTCTTTTTCCCAAAGGATCCCTATTTTTTCACACTCCATATGTGAGAGGAAAAAATGCAACATTATTTGTCTTTCTGAATCTGGCTCATTTTGTTTAACATGACAATTTCCATATTGTGGAAAATCTTCCATTCTGTAAATGTTATTTATCAGGTCACCTTTAGATTTGATCAACAGATTTAGAATATATGTGTAAACACACTTATATTTGTGTTGTCACAGTATGCATGGTAAAGGACACTTAATAAGTATATAGCCTCTTTTGCTGATTTCAGATCTATTTCTACTGGATCTGCAGAGAGACTGGTGCCTTTGCCTGGTTCAATCACCTGTTGACTTCCCTGGAACGGGAGATGGAGGAATTAGGCAAAGTGGGTTTCCTAAACTATCGTCTCTTCCTCACCGGCTGGGATAGCAACATTGTGAGTTCAAATAAAACACTAATTCCCATGACAAATGTAAGATGACTGTCAGACAAAAGATAGTGCGTGCTGATCAGAAACAATTATTTCTTATAATTTCCTATGTGGTCTCACCCTTACACCTAAACTTAAAAGCAGCTGAAGGAAGAGGAAGATTCAGATGTGACCTTTGTAACTTCATACTTCTCTGATTTCAGGCTGGTCATGCAGCATTCAACTTTGACAAGGCCACTGATATCCTGACTGGTCTGAAGCAGAAAACCTTCTTTGGGAGACCAATGTGGGACAATGAGTTTTCTGCAATAGCTACTGCCCACCCTAAGTAAGTATCTTGTCCTCTGGATAGTTGAGTGTGAGTTTAAGAAGGCACTTACAGTTGAACACCCTTGGATCTCTGGAACAGAAGCTATTTGTGCCATTCTTAGATTCTTCTTTAAAACCAAGTATATTACATCTGAGGTTTTAGTAAAATAAGGATCATGATTTTATGATTGATAAGATGTTAGTTGTCCCCATAAACCTGCATTCAAACAGTAAAGCAAAGAGACTCCATTCTTAATGTCACTGCCAAACAAAAGAAAGAAGCAGAGAAATGGAGAAATTCAAATGCATTTCAAGGGGCCTCAATAGTCTCTGCATAAAGTAACAAGAGATTGGGGCATATAATCTTATTGATCAACTGAGCTCAGTTTTTCTGGAGGGTTTTGAGACATGTGAAAACATAGAAAGAGCTGCTGATATGGTACCAGTCATTCCAATAGGAAAGAGATGAGGCTGATTGTTGGCAAGGGAAAGCAATTCATTCCAACAAACATTACTAGCTACCTTCAGAAGATCAATGCTTACTATGCCAGAAGCTTTGTAGATTGAAAGAGAAATAGGATATGGCTCTTGACCTCGAGAAGGATGCGTTGGAGTTAGATAGGCAGACAGTCAATTCACAGCAGAATACTGCACTCCAGGGAGCAGGTGAGTGAGCATCCAAGGGACCAAAAAAGTTTGAAGGACACTTAAAGTTTTTAGGCAAGGCGCTATGAAGGCAGTCACTAGGTCAAGCATGTAGTGGCTCAAATTTTGGTGATTCTGGATCCTACAGATGTTTTTTGACTCTTCTCAGTTTTAGAACAAGGAACTAGGAATCCCTGTTATGTTCAGCTCCCCTTTCTGTAAAATGGGGGTGACATGTAAATTGCTGCCATACTTACTTGCATAGTTGTTGTGAAGATTGAGACCATCTATGACAGTCTTTTAAAATTATAAAACCGCAGGCCTGGAGAGATGGCTTAGCAGTTAAGAGCTTGCCTGTGAAGCCTAAGGACCACAGTTCGAGGCTCAATTCCCCAGTACCCACATAAGCCAGATGCACAAGGTGGCACATGCATCTGGAGTTCGTTTGCAGTGGCTAGAGGCCCTGGTGCACCCATTCTCTCTCTCTCTCTCTGCCTCTTTCTCTCTCTGTCTGTTGCTCTCAAATAAATAAAAATAAACAAAAAATTAAAATTATAAAACAGCAATAAGCCAAAGAGGTTATTCTAATTATCTTGTAGTTTTGAGTTGAGTATATTTGAAGTGTTGAGAATGCATGAGATTGCTAAGAAAAAGAAAGCAGGGAGAGACATTTATGGGTGTCATTGTGGCATCATCATACATATGTGTCATAGTTTTCTTTCTCTTTCTTTCTTTCTTTCTTTCTTTCTTTCTTTCTTTCTTTCTTTCTTTCTTTCTTTCTTTCTTTTTTTTTCCCGAGGTAGGGTTTCACTGTAGCTCAGGCTGACCTGGAATTCACTATGTAGTCTCAGGCTGGCCTTGAACTCACAGCGATCTTCCGACCTCTGCCTCCCGTGCTGGGATTAAAGGTATGCGCCACCATGCCCAGCTCTCATATTTTGTTTTCATTTGCTCCCCTCCCCCACTGTCCTTTCCTAGCTGCGTCTCTTCCTTCTTGCAGATAGGTTCTCCTTCTGCTTTCTTATCACATGTATTCTATTCTTGTCTAATGTTAGAGGAATGCCTACATTACGTTGGAGAAGAGAAAGATAAATCAGGCATGAAACAGAAGAATTAAGAGAGGTGGTGTCACAGAAACCAAGGGAAGAAATGTTGGAGAAGTATGGGCACCAGCATTTGGAGTGACAGGGGCGTGAAGTGTTTATTTAACTTAAGGATGTTCTGAACATATTTAGAGACAGGCAACAAGCCAGGAGAACAGAATAAAATAAATGCACAGAAGAAAGACAATATAATCATAATCAAAGATAAACACAAATGTTGGCAAGGAACTGGTGAACTTGGAATTCTACTACATTGCTTATGAGAATGTGAGATTGCAGCCCATGGAGAAGACTCTTTAATAGTCCCTCAAAATGTTAAACAGAGGGCTGAAGAGATGACTTGGTGGTTAAGGTGCCTGACTGCCAAGCCTAAGAACAATGGTTTCAGTCTCCAGGTTTAGCCAGAAGCAAAAAGTGACACAAGGGCACAATGCCGCACTTGCCCACAAGGGGGCACATGCACCTGGAGTTTATTCACAGTGGATGAGAGGCCACTGGCAGGCCCATTCTCTCTCTCTTTCTCTCTCTCTTTCTCTATTTCCCTATTTCTCTCAAAAAAAGTTAGAGTTTCCATATGATGTAGCAATTCCATTCGATATATAACCAAGAGAAATGACAACATGACTACACCCAAAAACTTGCACATGAATCTACATAGTAGATTGCTCATAATAGCACAAAGTAGAAACAACCCATGTCCATCAACAGATACAGTATGTATACATAACAGAATATAATTCAGTAATAAAAGGAAAGAAGTATTGTCACATGCTATAAGAGGGACAAAACTTGACAATATGCTCAATGAAAGAAATCAGACACAAAAGGCTACTATGATTTGATTCAATTTATAGGAAATATTCAGGATATATGTGTATATTGATACATACATATCAAAATATATATTGAAAAGTGACAGATATTTATGTAGAGAAAGGAGATCAGTAGTCAGGCATGGCTCAGAGGAAATGAGTGCATGCTAATGTAAATAGGGTTTCTTTTGAAGATAATGAAAATGTTTGGGAATTAGACAGTGGTGATGGTTGCACAACTGTGTGGTATAATAAAAAGCTCTAATTGTACAGTTCAAAAAGGTACATTTTATGGCCCATGTATTATGCCATAATTGGCTTAAAAAGAGAGGGGCAGCAGAGAAAGGCTGGGAGCCAGAGTATAACTGAAAATGTTGACTTGGCAAAGCACCATTTCTACAGGTGTAGGAAATATTAAGGTGGGGATAAATTTACAAAGGATGGCTTGAATGGCAGTTAAAACAAATGTACTCTCTGTGTGCCAGGCACTGTTTTAATTGTTTTATATGCTTTCACCTCATTCTCAAAATAACCCTATAAAGTGCATATTACACCCGATTTACAAAAGGGGAAGTGGAAACAGAAAGATTCAGAAAGTTGCTCAAGGCCACACAGTTGGGATGTCAGAGTTGGTCAGACAGACTGGCTCTGTCAGCAAATGGCAGAGAGATATAACCTAACATAGACTCCAGCAGCCTGAGTTGTTCCCTTGACTGTGCCACAGCAAAGAATTTCAGGATGAGGGCCTGGGAAAATGGCTCAGCCGTTAAAGGTGCTTGTTTGCAAAGCCTGTTGGACAGGGGCTCAAGTCCCGATAGCCATGTAAACTGGACACAAAAAGCATGTGGTGTTTGTTTGCAGTGGCAAGAGACCTTGGTGTTTCCACCCCCTCCATCACACATGAAAAATAAAATAAATTATAATTTTTTTTAAAAAAGAATTCTAGGACGAGTAAGTTAATAACCTTATAGTATACAATGCAATAGTACTTGAAAGAGTTGCACTTAGGTATCTTTACAATAGCTACATGTATGATCCTATGCTTTCAGGTACATTTCTCAAAGGATATAAATTTATATCAAAGGATATAAATACAAGGTTTAAAGATTAAGCGAAGCTTAAAATTTATGTAAACTTTAAACATTAAGTAAGAATATTTGACCCTGTTTACTGACTTTATACCATTAAAGAATTTCCTTTGATGAATGGATTGTACGATGATTTGATGTTGATGAGACACTTGTTGGATTCTGGGATGAGTGAAGAGTATTAGTAAACTCACGGTTAAGAATGTTCTGGTAAGTGCTCGCTTGGGCAGCACATATACTAAAATTGGAAAAATACAGAGAAGATTAACATGGACCCTGTACAAGGGTGACATGCAAATTCGTGAAGCATTCCATTTATTTTTTAAAAAGACTGTTCTGGTAAGCATAGTACACTTGTTTTTACTGTCCTTGTTTGAGGTATCCTTAGAAGGCTTGCATTATCTCTGTAGGCTATTTTAGCCTTAACAGTTGTATTAGTTTCTTGACTCAGTAGGAAAGGTGAGAGGCTTCTTTCTCTTCTCATGTCACCATTTTTTCCGGTTTCTATCCTACCTCAGCTCCAGAGCCTAACATTTATTCACTGTGCTGGAATTTGTCTCTTGTGTCTGTGCTCTCGCTGTAATGGGAAATGTCAACTGCAATAAAGGCTGATGGCACATTTAGAACGGATGCCACACACATTTAAGGAGAAAGAAAACTACCATGAAGAACATGGGAATCAACTGAATTCTTGTTCAGTGTAGGAGGGGCAGAGGCCTTTCCCCCTTTTCACTCCCATGCCATCTTCATTGCATCTAGGCCCTTACTATTGCTCTATTCCTACAGGTCCGTGGTGGGCGTTTTCTTGTGTGGCCCTAAAACTTTGGCAAAGAGCCTGCGCAAATGTTGTCACCGATACTCAAGTTTGGATCCTAGGAAGGTTCAATTCTATTTCAACAAAGAAAATTTCTGAACTATATGGATAAGCACAATAGTGTGCATTTTTTTCTCCTTTACAGTCAATGAGTTTGTTCAGGTTTGAGACAATACTGTGCCTTTCAAGCCTTCACTCCCTACCCCCAAACCCATCCCTTTCTCCATTCAACTTCATTACACTTGAGGCTTTGCCAACCGAAGAACGTCAGCAAGCACATGGATCCCTATTTTGGTAAAAATAATTGCAAATCCTTGTGGCAAACTGTGACTGCAGCTGAGCTGTGCTGGTCGACACTGGCACAATTCACAATTTTACCTCAGGTGACTGTTGATTTCAAGTGTTACCAATCTCCTGGACTTTGGTTCATAATCTCCCCTCCCAACTACCTTCACAAAGAATTCTAAGACTTTTTAAATAAAAATTTATTGAATCAATGATAAAACATAATCATAAATAATAAACAATGAACATAAAATTATGAGCCCCACCCCATATCACAGACTAGGTACATTTTGTTGAACATGATCTTATCCAGTGTGAACAGCAACTTACATTTTACTGATTTTTGCTTGACAAAAAAATATGAAGGGTTTTCTTACTGAACAAGTCTTGTTGCATTAGAAAGAAATCTTAAGGCATATTAATTGTGAGTGATGGTGTATTGTAATTGAAGTCAGCTATATTGTCATCATGTGCTGTTGGAGACAATTGGGCAAGCTTGATCTCATCATGGGATGGATGACTGAAGCTCTTTTCCAGCATTTTTGTTAGAGGGCAGTATTAATGTCTAGTTTAAAAGATGAGGAACTTATAAATTTGGTATTTTTGGTTCATACTTAGGAAGGAATCCCATTAAGGAATTGCATTCTTTCTCCTATAAAAATGCTTTTATCTCTCCCACCTTCCCAACTGTGTACAATAGCCACACTGGCTCTGGGATGTTAACAAGCCACAGTGAATGAATTGGAGGAAAGACGCCACAGATTTTCAAGAGGGGGGACATGGCATACTTCACTGTGCTGACAACTCACATCATCAGCATGTTACCAGAATGTTTCTAATTGAGCACTATAGCATCTATTTTATTACCAATAATTGACCAAAAATGAACAAATGGTTGTTTCCAATTTTCCAGGAACCTCCATAGCTTGAAGAATTAGTAAGGCAGTTTGCAGTCACTAGTCTGAACACAAATAAAGGTAGCTCATGAAATGGCAGTTACTAATCATGTTATTACACCAGTATAAAAAAATACTGATGAATGTCTCTGTAGGGATACATTGGAATGCTATTGCTGTTGCCAATTTACTCACCGGAATCCCACTAGGTAAATTAAGTTTAATAAGGTTTTGGGAAAAGGTACAATGGATTTTGAAAGATATATTACCAAATCATTTCACCTGCAGTCACCATGATTAGGAATCTGTTACTTGAAACCCAAGTTCCTAGCTAGAAATGCTTTAGTCTTGGTCTCAATGTCTAAATATATCGACCCTTTAAGAGATGATAGCTGCCAAAATCAACACATCAAAGGCTGAATATGAAGGAGGCAGAAAAGGCAGTAAGAACAGTAAGTTCTATGCATAAATGATATCTTGGTTGAATTGGGGATGAGTGAGCTACCTAGAAAGTTCTGGGCTGTTTTGCATTTTTTTCCTGATAGATTATAGTATGAAATATTTAGCAAATGCTCTTTGCAAATGTTTGCTTAAGAAAAATCCCTCATTTTAAATGTCTTATTAACTTGGTAATTTTGCATTCTTTTGCTTGACATGTAAGTAATATGTGATTACATTCTTAAGCCTATGCCATGATTTTAATTTACCTGCCCATAACCCTAACCCAGAGGGCAAGATTCTAAGAATATAAATAAACTCAAAGTAGTTCCAGTAAACTTTACTAATTATTAAGGCAACTCTTAACCCTTGAGGTTGGCCTGATGGAGAGAAACCATGTTCCTCCTTAGTGCCACTATGAGAACAGAAGGCAAGGAGAACTACAGGCTAGCTAGTGGCACTAATTATCTTCATATCTACTTGCAAAGAAGCAGGCCAGCCTACTGGGCAATCTGCCTGCCTGTGCTCGACACTTGGTCCTCTTAAAAGTGAGAAGAATGTAAAAGTTTTAGGGTTTTCTTGTGTTTGACATTTCTAGCATAAATTTGGTTATAGGGTAGGGCCACAAAGTTTGTGATTTTCTGGAAGATAGGGTGAAATATATTTTGTTCACTTAATTTGTTTTTGATTAAGTTTGAATGTGTAAAATACCAGTGACTTTGTAAACCTTTGAAGTTGGCTACCTAGACAGAAGAGCTTCACAACAGATAAGTAAATGTCACAGTCTCTCGGCTAGTTGACACACACTCAAACCAGTGCCAACAAAATCTTTGTCTTAACTATGAACTATGTATGTTCATACCTGCGATTGATCAAAAAAAATTTTGATAATTGGATTTTCTTAAACCAAACACACCACTGTGGTATGCTCTTTGCTTTGTTGGCCTTCTGGCCATTTTATAGTTCCAAGCATGTGCTATCTTCTCCCAGAAGACTCAGAAAATCTAGAAAGTTTTCCAAGGGCATACCCTTATTATCTTGCTGGAAGCAAATTCAACAAAAATAAAATTCCAGAAAACATTGCTTCTAAGGAATTCTCAAATATCAAGAAGAATAAATGGTTAACCTAAAGTAAAAATAGAGCTATGATAATATAACATTAAAGTATAATTCTACAGTAAGGGTAGAAAACATATCTAAGGTTTCACCCTTGATGTTCAGCTTTTTAAAAGCAAAAGGGTCATGTGTATCAATTTACAGTGTACTAAAATTGTGTTCAAAGTTTATTTCAAGTCACAGAAAATATACAAACTAAGACAACAAAATGAACTCTTTTTGTTCTGAGAGAAGGTGATGCGAGTCCTCCATCTGGCACCAATTTGACTCATGGGGGGGGTTAAGATGCAGAAGTCACCTTTTGTTTTTTCAACATTTCAACAGCATTGTGGAATTAAATTTCCAGATTTGTTGCCAGGTAATTTTGAAAACCTATAAGAAAAAAGTTTGGAGAAATCCATTAAAAGTGCAGAAAAAGTTCTTTTTCCTAAACACCAAGAAAGAAAGGAAGAAAGAAAGAAAAGAGGAGGATGTACCAAAGATCAATTGTTATGTCTGTTTCTGCTGCCTTGAGCCTCACTAAAGCCAAGGTCATTTGTGGCAGGGTTTTCAACCTCAGCACTACACTGACATTTAAGCTAGGGCATCCTGATATTAGGGAGTAAGAGGCATGTTCTGTACATTATGGGATGTTTTGGAACATCTCAAATTTCTGCTCTCTCAATGTCAGTGCATACTATACTATCTAATGTGTGACAACAGAAAATGTCTCTAGAAGCTGGCAAATGTGCCATAAGGGGCAAAAGCACTCCTACTTGAGAACCACTCATCTCTAATGGCAATGGTAAATAAGCCTGTGGGTGACGGTCTAGAACAGAGAGCCAATGCTTCTGCCACAACATGCATACACATTCCAGCAGACAGTAAAACTTTGCCCAAATCAAATCACATGGCTATAATTTCACATATATTAGCATAAATTGCTGTGAGATAAAAATGGTGAAAACAGAGTAGAGTTTGTAGTCTAGTTCACAGTAATGTTACAAGAACATGTGCTTGGCTTTGTACAACAAAGCCAAAGAGTAAGAGGTAGGTTATCATTGAGAGAATCTATGTGAAGTATACATGAGGTTCGTTCTACTATTTTCCAATCTTCTCATGAATATTTATTATTTCAAAGGTTAAAAAAAACAAATGCGGGCTGGAGGGATGGCTTAGCAGTTTAGGCATTTGCCTGCAAAGCCAAAGGTCCCAGGTTTGATTCCCCAGGACCCACGTTAGCCAGATGCACGGGGGGGGGACACATGCGTCTGGAGTTCGTTTGTAGTGGCTGGAGGCCCTGGCATGCCCATTCTCTCTCTGTGTGTCAAATAAATAAATAAATTAATTAATTAATTAAATTAAAAAATGCAAAAACCTTGACGTTAATGTGCCAGGCAGATGATACATAAGTAGGAATGTATAATGGCAGAACTTTGAGAAATAGTTCTATCTTTACTCTCCAAAACCATCAATTTTCTCACATTGCAGTGAATTCCTTCTCTCATATAATTGGAAAAATAAATTCATAGGAATACAATAAATAGTTCATGTTTAATGAAGAAAATAGAATATTTGAAAGCAAGGTAAAGTACTGGCCAAACCAGAAGTCTAGACAGCCATGTATGTATGATAGCTCCCAATGAAAATTTAGTCATTTTCAGTTTAAGTACATATGATATAATATGTAGTATGGAGATTTTAAAGATATTACAAATATGGGTTAAAATATATTTAGTAAGACTTCTAATTACCATAAGTGAGTTTACTATTTTTGTATAACATAAGTAGAAATTTTAACAGGGATGGGGTAAAAAGTAAAAATTCAAAAGGAAATTGCAGTGAATATTAGGACAATATAAATTTTAAACTTCTTTTAGAATATAGAATTATTTATGAAAGATGTTGGGGAAACAGAGAGAAAGTGTGTGTGTTTACATGTGTGCATGCGTGTGTGTGCATGTGCATGCATGAGTGTATAGGCACACATGCCATGATGTGTGGTGGACAGAGGACACCCAAAGGTTACCTTAACATGTTGGACCTTGACTTCCACCTTTATTGAGCCACAGTCTGTTATAATTATTTTCATTAAGAACACCAGACTAGCTTTGAGAGTCCTCTGACACCACCTCACAGACATGGTGTAATACTTGCACTTAACTTTATGTAGGTCATAGGGTTACACAATGCAGTTTCTGGACCTGTGTAGCAAGTGCTTATAATCACTGGGCCATCTCCCCAGCTTAGGAAAATGCTTTAAAAAAAAACAGCCTGGTGTGGTGGCACACGCCTTTAATCCCAGCACTCGGGAGGCAGAGGTAGGAGGATCACCGTGAGTTCGAGGACACCTTGAGACTACATAGTTAACTCCAGGTCAGCCTGGGCCACAGTGAGACCCAACCTCGAAAAACCAAAAACAAACAAACAAACAATAGTACTTGGACAACAAGTTAGGTTATATGATTACTGATGAAGCTGTATACTTGAATCTTTTTACCTAACTGATGGCCAAGGAAAATATGGTTAGTAGTGTGTAGCAATATCCAAAATGTATAAAAATTGATGATGGAAAATATCTATTCTATCTTCAATATCCTATAACAGTTTACTGTCAAAATATTTATTAGAAATAAATAGCAGAAACTCATATAATTATACATTTTATTGAAATGTTTTCTATTTTCTTCATTTTGATGGGACAGTTTGGAATTAAAATAATAAATGATTGTAGATCAATACATGCTAAATTATAGTGAGATATCCTGCTGCAGAAGCGGGATTCATGACACAGGTCTTTTACCTTGAATTTTCTATATTCCTGTATCTGATGAATTTTATTAAACTAATCCCACAATACTTTTATCATTAAAAAAGCCTAGAAGTCATTCAACAACTGAACAAGTGATCTATAGCCTTCCCCAATTGTTGATTAGTGGAGAGTAGAGTCTAATAGAAAGGCCTAAGGGCCTCAGGGAGCATCATGCTGATGCTTATGCTGAAAATATATACTCTGAACACAGAAGGGACTAGTAGCCCTGATCTGGTATGATGAAGTCGGCTCACCTTTCAAGGCGCTCCAGTGGATTTCTGTATTTGTTCCTTCAAGATGAGGATACTCTGCCTTTGCTCAGGAGGCAGCATGGCAATCTGGTCTGCAGTCAGCTGAAGAACCTGCATGATCAAAGCAGCCTGTGCAGAGGAAAAGTAGACAGTGAGTTTCAGTTATGATGGCCAAAACCAATAATAATAATTAATAATGATAATAATAAACAAAAAACACCAGCTGCTGTAGTGGGTTATGAGGAAGAATGGAAAAAGATTTCACACAAACAGGCCAAAAGGAAGAAAAAAAAATCAGGTGAGAAAAAACACAATGAAAAGAACAAGTATAAATTAAAATACCTAAGGTTAGACGATTCAAAACAGACACCTTCATGAACTCAAAGTTCCTCCAGACTAAGATGGGATCTGTGAGCCCTGGGAGTTCTTCAGTTTTTAATCCTGTTTTGAAAGTTTCTTTTTTTCCCCCACAAGTTTTAGCCTTTCCATCAGATACAGTTCACCACACTAGTCGAGCATAACAACAGAAAGATATACTTGTGGGAAATCTGCTACTGTTATTGGGGATAAGGCAGAGAGGGGAGGAAGAAAGGAGCTTGAATTTATAGGCAAATTTTCTCTGCACAAAAAAATCTGCTATTCGAAGATGAGTCTGAAATGTAAAACAAGCTGTCATTTATATCCACTTAAAAACTTTTGGATCAGGTTCACAAATGTTCATCAAACAATATAAGATTGCTAAGTTAGAGTAAACATCACCTCGAAAGGGACTTTGAAGACCCAGGATCGCCACATGGTTAACTGTGAAAAGATCAAAAAGACTAGATTTGTGAATATGGAGGCAGTCAGACAATGTTACTTACCTTCTCGTGATCCTGGGGTGTGACTTGGTTCTGCCCAGGACTAAAGCCACCAGGCTGGCTTCCACCTTGCATGCTTGCTCCCTGCATGCCTGCTCCCTGCATGACTGGGACCTATGTACACAAAGACACAAAGAGTTTTTTCAGAAGTCCTGTCATACGGGAAACCTCAACAGCATATAGAGCTCTTCGTAAAGATCAGCTTCTAATGTTAGCATCGGCAGAAGGCAAGGTCTAGCCAAAGATTAACTTAACGAGTTACACATACTTGCTTACAGCAGTTCTAGCGTCCTCAACAAATACCACACAGCACAAGGCAATACCACTGGACTAAGCAAAATTCAGCCACATAAGCACAGGGAGAACAGAGCACTCTTAAAACAAGTGTTTAGAAATGGGTGTGGTGGCACACACCTTTAATTCCAGCACTTGGGAGGCAGAGATAGGAGAATCACCATGAGTTTGAGGCCACCCTGAGACTACACAGTGAATTAGTGAATTCCAGGTCAGCTTGGACTAGAGTGAAACCCTACCTTGAAAAACCAAAAAAAGAAAAAAAAAGAAAAGGAAGGAAAGAAAGAAAGAAAGAAAGAAAGAAAGAAAGAAAGAAAGAAAGAAAGAAAGAAAGAAACTAGTGCTTAGTGGAAACATAAATAAATCCAACATATTTTAGACATAAAATATATTGGTCCATTGAGGAAGCTACATTTACAGTGCTACTGCCTACTTAGTTCAATCATAGTTAGTTTGTCCCAAGGGCCCTATTTCACAAGGCAGAGATGATCACGTTAGGCAGAAATGTGATGGAAAAGCCTCTAGAGAAAAGACTATTATTATCCCAGCATTTTTGCAGCAAGACTAAGAAATACTACTCACTTGAGGAAAAGAACAAAATACAGTTATATTATACTTACTGGCATTCAAGCTTGTCAGTGAGTTCAACCAATTCTTTGGAAGACTATCAGTCCCTGACAAAAAAGCCTCTATGCACCTAGTGAGGCTTTTGGATGGGCTCTACCTGAGTTATGTTTACACTCAGGCATTCACACCAGGGCTTAGGCATCCTTATATATAAATTAACAAACTTGTTACCTGCTTCCCAATGCAAAAGAAGCATTAAAGCATAAAAGAAGTAGAAATACCTATTAGGAGCAGTGACCATGGCAACAACCTGACAGTGAAAGCGACCAGACACCAAACACAAGAGAACTATGCTTTGTATCACAGAATACATAATAATAGATCTATTTAATGTTGACCTTGAATCATCAAAAATGAATAAAATAATGAATAAAATATTCCATCCTAGTTCAGAAAAAGTGTACCTTATAAATACTTCTTTCATTAAAATAGTTCTGAACCATTCACATGCAATCACTCTTACTAGTACTTATTAATACTAAAATTTGAGGTACTTTTATTAAGAAATAATCACTTGGAAGCCGGGCGTGGTGGCACACACCTTTAATCCCAGCGTTCAGGAGGCAGAGGTGTAGGATTGCCCTGAGTTCAAGGTCACCCTTAGAGTACAGAGTGAATTCCAGGTCAGCCTGGGCTACAGTGATACCCTACCTCTAAAAAACAAAAAACAAAACAAAGAAAAAAAAGAGAAATAACCACTTGGGCTGGAGAGTTGGCTTAGCAGTTAAAGTGCTTGCCTGTGAAGCCTGAGGACCCATGTTCCATCTCTCTCCAGATCCCACATAAGCCAAATGCAAAAAGGTGAGGCAAGCACAATGTCGTACACGTGCACTAGGTGGCAAAACCATCTGGAGTTTCATTTCAGTGGCTGAGGCCCTGGTCTACCAATTCTCTTTCTCTCTTAAAAAAAGAAAGAAAAGAAATAACCACCCAATAAGGGCCATTTTAAGCTTTCAGAGGTAAGTGTTGTAGGCAGATAAACACTAGCGAGAATGACCATATATCTTGGGCTGCCTAAGATTGTTCCAGTTTGTACTTTTGTGTAGAAGTCCATTATTATCAGCACTTGACTTTCAACTGTCCTTCTTTCTCTAGAAATAAATTACATAATCATCCTTGTAACAAGCCCTCCAACTACAAGCTTCCAACTAGATGGACTGCAGTTACATTTAAAAAATCTAATTTAAAATGACGAATTAAGGACATATTGTTAAGTTTAAAAAACAAGATCATAATGTGGGGGAAATAATATTTTTGCTGGAAAGCTACATAAATAATACAATAAAGGAATTATCTATAAGAACAATTATCTGTCACAAGTGAGAGGTATAGGAGAAGTGACATTCTTAATATAGTTTTTAGTATTGATTGAATGCATTATATATATTTATTTATAAATGAATTTATTTTTATAAAAACTTAAAATGTATGAAGGTTAAATTCTTATTTAACTGCCTTCACAGACTATTAATGAAAACTATATCGGAGCCGGGTGTGGTAGCACATGCCTTTAATCGCAGCACTTGGGAGACAGAGGAAGGAGGATCGCCATGAGTTCAAGGCTACCCTGAGACTACATAGTGAATTCCAGGTCAGCCTGGGCTAGAGTGAGACGCTACCTCGTGAAACCAAAAAACAAAACAAAACAAAAAAACTGTATTATTGGGTTGGAGGTGTAGCTTAGTAGTAGAGTTCTTGCCTAGTATATGTGAGGCCCTAGGTTTGATTCTTTTTTTTTTTTTGGTTTTTTTTCGAGGTAAGGTCTCACTCTGGTCCAGGCTGACCTGGAATTAGCTATGTAGTCTCAGGGTGGCCTCGAACTCATGGCAATCCTCCTACCTCTGCCTCCCGAGTGCTGGGATTAAAGGCGTGCACCACCACGCCCGGCTCCTAGGTTTGATTCTTATTGCCAAAAAGTACCCCCCCACACACAATTTAGTATCACAGAGCAATGAGTTCAAATACTAACAGAGAAAAAGGAGCAAGACATTAGCATTATTTTCAATGTCTTTTTGTACAGAATCAGTAGAATTATAAGAAGCATACTAAATAGTTATTTGGTATCTGTCTCTTCAGCTAGTAAATAAGTTGCATAGGGGCAGGGACTTTCTTGTTTATAGTATATCCTTAGTAGTGATCTGTATTTGGTACTTAGTAAGTGCTCATAAAATAATTATTGAATGAATGTATAAAAACATGGCTATTAGGGCACATGCCTTTAATCCCAGTATTTGGGAGAAAGAGGTAGGAGGATGGCTGTGAGTTTGAAGCCAGCCTGAGTCTACATAGTGAATTCCAGGTCAGCCTGGGCTAGAGTGAGACCCTATCTCAGAAAACAAAACAAAAAACAAACAACAACAACAAAAAAACAGGGCCAGGTGTTGGGGTGCATGATTTTAATCCCAGCATTTGAAAGGCTGAGGTAGGAGGATAGCTGAGTTGAGGTCAGCCTGGGCTAGAAAAAATAACCACAAAAAATGTCTATTATGAGGCTAATCTCTATACAGGGCCCATAAATTTTTTTTTCCCAAGGTAGTATCTCACTCTAGCCCTTGCCAACCTGAAACTCATTCTGTAGCTCTATGCTGGCCTCAAACTCAGAACTCAGAGCACCTCTGCATCCCAAGAGCTGGGCTTAAAAGTGTGTACCACTATGCCTGGCTACAAAAACAATTTTTTTTTGGATTTTTCGAGGTAGGGTCTCACTCTAGTTCAGGCTGACCTGGAATTCACTATGTAGTCTCAGGGTGGCCTCGAACTCATGGTGATCCTCCTACCTCTGCCTCCTGAGTGCTGGGATTAAAGGCGTGCACCACCACGCCCAACTCAAAAACATTTTTTGAAACAGCAGAATTTGAGGGTCTAGGGAGATGGCTCAGTGATTAAAGGTGCTTAACCTGGGTTCAATTCCCCAGTGTGGTAGTTTGAACATATGTCCCCCAATATATTCAGTGTTTTACTAGTTATAGTTTGCATCTTCAATCACCTTGCTAGAGGCAATGTCACTGGGGGCCGGTCTAAAGGTGTTAATGGTGTGGGTTTGAGATTCCATTGTAAAGATATGCAAATGTGCCTAGCAGGAGTTCCTGAAGTGTGCCGTGTGACCTGTTGGCTGTAGTTTTGCTCTGTGTGCTGTGGTGGCTGGTTGGCTTTCGCTCTCTCTGCTTGGCCCTGTGAAGAGCAAGCTGCTTTTCCTGCCTTTATGGAACTTCCCCTGGATCTGTAAGTTTCAATAAATAATATC
The DNA here is from genome assembly GCA_036365145.1 of Orientallactaga sibirica. Taxonomy (NCBI): domain Eukaryota; kingdom Metazoa; phylum Chordata; class Mammalia; order Rodentia; family Dipodidae; genus Orientallactaga; species Orientallactaga sibirica. Next base: position 1,086,586 of record JAEOAD010001221.1, read on the forward strand.
CCTTCCTCCATAACTGTGCCTGGTCTGGAAGTTCATCTCAGCGAACCTGAAGCTGTCTGCTACAGTAAAGTGGTACCGAGGAGTGTGGGGTGAGATGAACCTGACCGTGTGGATATTCGTCTTTTGGAACTTTTGTTTTGGAGGAATGGGCATGGACTTGGTGCTTGCAACTGAAGATGCCTTCTGGAGTGGTAAGCCAAGTTTTATGGACTATTCTGATGAGAGTTTGAGAATGCTAAGTGCAGACAGTATTGAACTTCGAGGCTTGGCTTATGAGCTTTCTAAGGGGAAGGAAAGACTGCAGAGGACTTTGTTGGAACTGGGCTACTGGCATAAGGGATGGCTACGTTCTGCTATCCAGGCCCAGAAAGTTTGATCAAGGTTAAATTTGTAATGGACTGATGTGCTTGGCTGAAGATAATCGGACTGAGATTTTAAGATTTTAAGTTGGAAAAACTCAAGCAAGTTAAAAGCAGAGGCACTGAGACTGGTTTTAGGTTAATGGAGCTGCTATAGTCAAACACATTAGCAATCTTAAGGAAGGTGGAAGGAAGGTGGTCGGACTGATTTACATTAAAACAATGGAGAGGATGCCTGAGGAAAGACTGTTAAAAATGCAAACTCTTTGCAAAGAGTTGACTGGAGAAGGAACCTGCTTTTCAAGGCTATGGTTTATTTTGTCCCTGGATTTAGAATATGGCTGTGTCCTGCACACCTGGTATTAGTTTTGGAAATATGAAAAATGCATGGAGTGGTCATGAGTTGCACACGGTTCCAGGAGCCGCTGCTGAGAAGCGGCATGAGGCAGGGCATGAAGACCCTCAGGAATAGGCTGGAAGAGCCTTTGGAAGATGGACCGTGGTTTGCATGGAGACCTGAAGATGTTTTGGATATACCAGGACTATGCAAAAGGGCTACCATGGAGTGCAGTGTTGGCATAGGATGAAAGTTTTCCCTGGCGACTCTGGCCAGCTGGAGGGAAGAATTGGAAAACCTGGAGACTGTCAGTCTATGGTTATATTGAACTTGAACTGCAGAAGTTTGATGACGGCTGATGGTGGTTGAGTTTGCATTATTCTAGTCTCTCCTTGCTATGCCTTATACCAGTTAAAATGTTTACTCTGTGCCTTTACATGTTGAAAGTATTTAACTTGTTTGATTTTACAGGACTCACTATCTTAAGTTGATCAAGACTATGAGAACCTTTGAAATTGGACTGAGTACAATTTACAATGTGTGATAGCTATAAATCTATTGGGGGCCAGTAGCTAAATATATTGGGGGCCAGGGGCGGAATGTGGTAGTTTGAACATATGTCCCCCAATATATTCAGTGTTTTACTAGTTATAGTTTGCATCTGCAATCACCTTGCTAGAGGCAATGTCACTGGGGGCCGGTCTAAAGGTGTTAATGGTATGGGTTTGAGATTCCATTGTAAAGATATGCAAATGTGCCTAGCAGGAGTTCCTGAAGTGTGCCGTGTGACCTGTTGGCTGTAGTTTTGCTCTGTGTGCTGTGGTGGCTGGTTGGCTTTCGCTCTCTCTGCTTGGCCCTGTGAAGAGCAAGCTGCTTTTCCTGCCTTTATGGAACTTCCCCTGGATCTGTAAGTTTCAATAAATAATATCCCTTCCTCCATAACTGTGCCTGGTCTGGAAGTTCATCTCAGCGAACCTGAAGCTGTCTGCTACACCCAGCATCCACATAAAGCTGAATTCAAACTGGCACATGCGTCTGTGATCCCAATGCACCTAGAACAACAGCAGGCAGAGCCAGGATAATCTGAAGCTTATGGCCCAGCTAGTCTGATGTTCATTGGCAGTACGGCAATTGGCTTGCAGTGGAGGCGATCCTACCTCAAAGGAGGAGGAGCACAGACACTTCAAAGTTGTCCTCCTGCCTGTACACCTGTGTCCTTTGATCTCCACATGTGTACAGTGGCACATACCTGCCCCCCCGCAAAATTTGTTTTTTTTAAAAAAGCTTGAAAAACAAAAGAGAGTATTTTTTAAATTATGTATTTATTTGATACAGAGTGAGGAGATAAAGAGAAAGAAAGAAAGGGTGCACCAGGGCCTGTAGCCACTGAAAACAAACTCCAGACACATGTGCCACCCTGTGCATCTGGCTTATGTGGGACCTTGAGAATCGAACCTGGGTCTTTAGGCTTCGCAGGCCTTAACCGCTAAGCCATCTCTCCAGCCCAAGAATACTTTTATTCTACAAACTAAGAAATAAACCACATTGGTATCTGTGGTAGTTTGAATAGATGTCCCCCAATATAGTCAGTGTTTATTAGTTTGTACTTTGCATCTGCAGCCACCTGGCTGGAGGCAGTGTCACTGGGTGGATCTTAGGGTCCAGCTATAAGGTGTGGTGGTGGGTTTAGGATTTCAATCTAAAGATATGCAAAGTGTGCCTAGCTGGAGTTCTGGAGGTGCTGTGTGGCTTTTGGATCTCTCTCTCTCTGCCTGGTCCTGTAAAAGACAGGCCAGCTTCTTCTGCCATTATGGAACTTCTCCTGGATCTGTAAGCTTCAATAAATAAATCTCTTCCTCCATAACTGTGCCTGGTTTGGAAGTTCATCTCAGTGAACCTGAAGCTGTCTGCTACAAAAGTATCTTAAATAGGGGTAGATAAGCATCCATACACGTAGGGATACACATGCAGATAACAGGGAAGAATAGCCAGCAAAGAGAGTGAGTGCTATTCTTTGCTCTATCACTTTTTTAAAAAATATTATTTATTTATTTATTTATTTATTTATTTATTTATTTGAGAGAGAGAGAGATACAGAAATAGGCAGATAGAGAGAGAATGGGTGCCAGGGCCTCCAGCCACTGCAAACGAAGTCCAGATGCATGCACCCCCTTGTTCATCTGGCTTACATGGGTCCTGGAGAATGGAGCCTCGAACCGGGGTCCTTAGACTTCACAAGCAAGCGTTTAACTGCTAAGCCATCTCTCCAGCCCTCTATCACTTTTTAACTCTGAATTTGGCTGAGTCACCTGAATGCTTGGCGCTCAGTTTCCAAGCCCATGAAATAAGGTAACTGTATAGTTTCCATCTCCCATTCCAGATGTCATGTTCTCTCTCTCCTCTCCTCCCTCAAACACATGAGAAGACATAAACATATGAAAGCAGAAGATAGACATAAAGAGAAGAGGAAGAAAAAAGAAAGGTGGAGGATCTAGAGGGAAATGAAGATGTCAGCATATAAAAACCAAATGTGAATGATGAGGCGGAGATGACAATTGTAGAGCACCACGCATACATGGCTGTGAGAGAAGAGACGGATTTTCTTCCACAGATTCTTGGTGATCACGAGTAAATTTCCTCCACTTCATTTAAGTGCTTTAATGACAATAGATCAAGATAGGTTTCTGTCACCTTCAATTATCTAAATGACACCTGACACTCACATGCTCTAGCCTAGCATCATCTGGGGGAGATTCATAAATTCTCCATGTGAAGATCCTACAGATCAAGATGCCAAGTCAGGTTTGGGCTGAGATCCCAGCACTTTTTTTGGAAAATCCTTCTTTGTGATGTTGGTTTGTACCGACAGTGAAGAGTACTCTGACTTGCAAATGTTCTAAGGCTCTTCTCAGAAAGAACTAACTCCTGAACTTGTGGGACAAGGTACAATCCTGGCAGCCTGAAAAATCACTGCCCTATAGGATAGAGAAGTAAAGGAGATCTAGTCTTCCCTTTTGAACAACCAAATATACAGTTCAATTTGGAAAGCAGTAACAATCAAGCTAAATAAACAATTACTGAAAAACAGTCAAGATTTCACACAGATGCCAGAAGTGTTATACATACCGGTCTGGATCCCTGGGGAACAACAGCCCCCATGTTCATTGGACTGGGACCTTGAATTCCACTAGGCATAGGTCCTCTAGGGCCAGGAACTGGGCCCCTGGGATCCATGCCTCTGGCTTCCATTCCACGGACTTCCATCACACGGGCCTCCATGGCACGGGCTTCCATGGCACGGGCCTCCATAGCACGAGCTTCCATGGCCCGGGCTTCTAGTCCTCTGGCTTCTAGTGCTCTTGCCTCCATGGCTCGGGCTTCCATCCCTCGTGCATCGATTCCTCGGGGATCTCTCCCACCTATAAAGTTGTAAGACAAGCTACTCACCTGTAAGAACTAATAATTCAAGAAAGATGGGAATCTATTTCTCTATTCACATCTTTTCACCTATGAGACTCATCTCCTAATTTCTCAGAATTGTGTATGAACCTGAAAGGTGTCTGTCAACCCTCTTACTGCAGATTGGAGTTGAAGATAACTGAGTTCTTTATCAACCCATATCTATAAGTTAGCCTTGTGGTGTAGTTTCCCCTTACCTCTGCCATCCAAGGGTGGACCTCTCTGATCTAGCATGGGTCCTCTTGGCTCTGCCATTAGAGGTCTGGGCTCAGCTAATGGACCTCCCCTCATGTCATGCGGGGGTGGTCCACGGCCTTCATGGCCAGGAACATGGTGCATGGGTGGACCCTGATGAGGTGGTCCCAGGTAACCTCTAAACATAGAAAAAAGTGATATATGTTAAAGCAAAATATACCAACAGAATATCAGTAAGTAAATATCCAATAAAGAACTGATACAAACATCAGTAAATGTTAGTAAGACAATGCCAGACAGATCAAGGAAAAGCCACAGAAATCCATGTATTGGAAAATGTCCTACTTGACCAGGGCATTCAAAATTAGGAAGGAATTAATGGATAGTCACCACATATATGAGTATCTAGTATAGTGCTTAACAACATGGGTTCTAGATTCAGACTGCCTGGACTCACATCTAGGCTTTATAATTTCTTAGATGTGTGATCTGGGACATTTATTTAAGTTCTTTATGCCTTGATTTCTTTATAAACTAAGACTTATGATCCAGATTTTAGGGTTGGGTAGATCTCCCTCTCTCCCTTCCTATCTTTGTGGGGATGAAGATTAAACCCAGGGTCGTGTGCATGTTAGTCAAATGCTATACCATGCTACACTCCCAGGCTTGGGTCCTGCAGATCTAATGAGATGACCTAGCAGAGTCAGGGGTGAACCCCATTAATGTTAAAAACTATTATTTTTTGCTACACCAGTATAAGTTTTCCTTGTTGAAGTATGTATTTATTAGAATTTGCAATTTCCAAAAGTACAGTAGTCATAGTTCATAGTCATGCCTTTTATTTATAGCTTTGCCTTAGGAGAAGTAAGTGCTCAGTCTTGGAAAGTGGCCAAAAATATTTATCTTTTTTTGTTTTGTTTTGTTTTTTTGAGGTAGGGTTTCACTCTAGTCCAGGCTGACTTGGAATTTACTATGTAGTCTTAGGGTGGCCTCGAACTTATGGTGATCTCCTACCTCTACCTCCTGAGTGCTGGGATTAAAGGTGTGCGCCACAGTGCCCCGCTTATCCTTTTTTTTTTTTTTTTCCGAGGTAGGGTCTCCCTCTAGCCCAAGCTGAGCTGGAATTCACTATGTAGTCTCAGGGCTGGCCTCAAATTCCAGTGATCTTCCTAACTCTGCCTCCTGAGTGCTGGAGTTAAAGACATGCACCACCATGCCTGGCTAATATTTCTCTTTTAAAGTGGGTAAACAGGTACAACTGGTGCAGAAAGAATTGCTCTCAAAGCAGGAAAAAATTCTGTTTATTGCCACGTTAGTACTTACCTAGGCTCTACTTCTCCAGTTACAGTAAGTAAAGTGCCTCCCCGTGGGTCGTTTGGAGCATCTCCTAGCAGACCACGAGGTGTTGGGACGTTGGCAGGCAAGGCTCCCCGCTGCATAGCTGCTCTGGGGTCTTGCATCGGCACTGACAGGAAACAAATGGAGAGTTACTGCTGTGAAAGACAAATACAGAGACAAAAAATGACTCTGTACCACTGACAACATAATTCAGACACCTTAGAGTGGGTGAAACCTCACCACAGCAGAGTCCTCTTGCAGCTCAAGAACAGAAGCAGGGTGTAGGCAGACTGTGCCATGTCAGAGGTATGGATGGAATGATATAAAGAGCAAAATGGGGAGCAACCTGTCAAGGACTAGCACTGTGACCTGAAGAACCTTAAGCTCCTGGTTTTCCTTCTAATCAATTTTAGTTCAATGACCAGAGTCACAAAAGAGAGGTAGGGTCTTGGCATATGTGAACACTGCCATGGCTCTGCAAGAACCTGCTGTCTCCTTACAGACTGCTATTCCATCCAAGCCTCCTGACACCAGTAGGGAGGGAGTACAGCCTCGGACAGATGCCCATATCATCCATGTTCTCTGCCCTGTGTGAAGAGGTCAATCTTAGGCTTGTGGCCTCAATAGGAAAAAAAAAAGTTGTTTTTCTTTAAACACATACACACACACATTCACACACACAAAAAAACATACACACACACAAAATAAAACAAAACACTACCGTTTTGGGTTCTGAATGTGAGGATGACTGCCAGGCAGCTCTTTTCCTCTTTACATCCCACCCTGAACATCACAAGCAAAAGGAAACTCGCATATACAATGAGTACCTTGAACTCGCTCAATTGATGCAGGCCCGGCGGGTCCCACGGGCGAGTGCTGTAGGGTTCCTAGGTAAGCAGTAAGTTCAAAAGGAGAAACAGCAGACACTTAAAATAGAACACACACAGAAATGTATGTAGGGAGAATGGAGATTTACATATATATGTTAAGAAAAGTTTGTTAGTCTGGTTATACAATTTCCTAACCGACAGTAGGTCTTTTTGGTATCTGAAACAGTTCCACTTTGACCAGATATCTTCCTTAAAGGGAAACCCATAAGCCATTGGAGTAATTTGGGCTACAATAACTAAAAGTTTTGATTCCCCCTTTTGCCACTACAATTTTTTTCTTAAATCTCCCTATGACGTGAAAATGAACATATTTTCAAAAGCAAAATGCAAGAAATTGCACTGAAATGTGGAATGTGAGAACTACAGAGGTCATAACAGAAATGTGGCAATAGTTTTATCATATTTTAAAAATATTTTTTATTTTTAATTTATTTATTAGAGAGAGAGAGAGAATGGGCACACCAGGGTCTCTAGCCACTGCAAACGAACTCCAGATGGATAAACCACCATGTGCATCTGGCTTATGTGGGTACTAGAGAATCGAACCTTGGTCCTTAGGCTTTACAGGCAAGTGCCTTAACTGCTAAGTCATCTCTCCAGCCCTTTATCAAATTTTAAAGCACAAAATTTCTGCCACTAAAATATATATCAACTGGGGAGATGCAGTGAATGAACTTTGGATGAAGAAAGAGTATCATTTTCTACCATAGCAAGATTCCGATCACTAACATGACAACAAAGATTAATGAGATGACACAGCCACCAACACTAAACGAACATGGTAAGAAAACAAGAAATATCTTCTAAAACATTCATTGGCTCCTTTCACCATTACAGATATGCAAAAGAAATAAGGAAAACTGTGTTTCAGGAAAACTATGACCAACTGGGCACAAATGCAAAGATTCTTGCTTCCTCTGCTGGGGACTGAAGAAAAATATAGAAAGCTCATTTTACTTTGTCTTTTCATGAATAAATCATTGAAATATCTTTGAAACGTGAGTCATTCCCTTTATAAATTCTTTACCAGAAAGATGTAGATAATTATAGTAGGAAGAAAGATACCTGTGAAAGTGTGTATTAAACAGCTAAGATTTCACTGATAAATTAATGTCCTGGGGGAGGTAGCAGTCCTAATGCCTTCTCACTATTGCAAAAATATTGTGGGGTAAGCCGGGTGTGGTGGAGCACGCCTTTAATCCCAGCACTCGGGAGGAAGAGGTAGGAGGATCGTCATTAGTTCAAGGCCACCCTGAGACTACAGAGTGAATTCCAGGTCAGCCTGAGCCAGAGTGAGACCCTACCTTGAAAAACCAATATATATATATATATATTGGGGTATAAATACCACATACTGACATCAGTGGGGTGGGAGCACACAACAGCACAAAAACTTGGGGTGGGTATTTAAGAGAAAAGATGAGGCATTCAGCTAGGAGTTTGTCTTGCTGCCAGAAATTTAATAAGACATCACTTTTAGCACTTCAACCATCAAGCCCAGTGTGCAACCATGGACCTATATCTTAGTATTTTGTTTTTTAAATGGGTTTTACTTATAGACCATAAGCTAAGAAGAAAAAATATTGAGCTTGCCTGTGCTTGTCCAAATCAGACTATTCCCATTACAGGGACCCAATGAATTAGACTAGAACATATTAAGCAATGTTTTTGAAGTTAATAGTGGCAGGATAGAATGATGAAAAGGGGGATAGATTCTGGATTCAGAGATTTCAATCAGCTCTTTCACTTCTAGGTTGGAAGAAGAGAGAAATACCAAATCCAGTCCACAGTACTCAGATGTTGCCATTTACTTACCTTGTCCCCTTAAGAAATTTAACTCGTGAGCATCCAGCAAAGCTGCAGTGCTGGCACCTAACTCACAAGTTTGTTTATGAAACAAAATACCTGGGTATAGCTGGGGATGAAGCTTAGTGCCAGAGTGCTTGCCTAGCATACAGAAGGCCCTATATTCAACCCCAAGTACTACTAAAGTGCCTGTGTAAATCCACTATTACTCACACCCTTCTTTTTCTCACCTTCTGATCTCTTCAATTGAACTACACTTAGTGTTCCTTAATTCTCCAATTACATGAAGAAACAATGTGAAGGTTTTGATATGCTGATGCTGTTACAATGTTTCTGTCAACAGAAACTTGCCAAGTATGTTTTATAAGTCTAGGATACCCCACCAGTTTGCTCAGTTGTATAAATCTAGTCATCAACATACACCATATGCTCACTATTAAAATTTCATCCTAAGGCTACAACTATTCATAGAGTGTAAGTAAGGACATGTCAGTGGAGTCATGAGACAATTAAGGCACAAAGGATGCTTTTGTTTCAGCATCAGTCCTTGCAGAGCTAGGCTCAGAATAACCAGGTGCAAAGTCTAGAGCAACACTGTTTCATAAAAATTTCTGTGACAATAGAAATGTTCTGTATCTGCAATGTCCATTTATGGTGTTAATTAGCCACATGTGACTATTGGACACTTAGAACGTGGTTATTGTGATTAGAAAACCAAATTTTACATTTAATTTGAATTTAACTTTTTTTTTTTTTTTTTTGGTTTTTCAAGGTAGGGTCTCAATGTGGTCCAGGCTGACCTGGAATTAGCTATGTAGTCTCAGGGTGGCCTCGAACTTGTGGTGATCCTCCTACCTCTGCCTCCCAAGTGCTGGGATTAAAGGCGTGTGCCACCACGCCCGGCGAATTTAACTTTTGAATTAATTTAATATTTAAGTTGCCACTGGTGGTTAGTAGGTGACATATCAGACAGTACAGACATGGAACATTTCTAAGTACAGTTCACAATAATCAGATATTGATATTTACCTTGTCCTCGTTCCATAGGCACTGGTCCACCTCCTGGCATTCCAACCTGGGCCTGCATTACTCCTGGAAGATAAAGGGCAGGAAAGAAAAACACAAATTAGGAAGGTACAAAAAGTTAGAACAGTGGCTGAGTTTACAAATTTCCTTATTTTTTCCCCACAAGGAGAAACCTATAAGGGAAGGTGGTAACTACCACTCAACAATGTAGTAGGACAAAGGCTGGGGTTTGTTAGTATATGTTACACTTCAGTGACAAAATTAAGTTCAGTAAGAATATTTCACCTCATCAGTTACCAAAATGTGGCAGCTCTTCTGTAATAAAGGAAAATAATGCCACTTACCCACGGACCTCCTTTCACAGGAGGCAATACCATTCCTAAGGTATTCTGTAAATGTGTGGGTATATTATGTCAGTCATGATAAAGATTTGTAGGGAAACATCTGGCATTGAATGAAAAGTTTCCAGGGATGCTATGTGTCCTACAAACTATGAGACAATCCGACAAAAGCAAGGATTATCTTGTATTTTATAAAACTTTCAAATGTCTCATTGAACATTCATAGAACAAAAACACTGTTGGTAGCCATCTGAATGTAAAACCTAAGTGTTTTATTTGTAAACATGAAGGTTATTTGCATTGCTTTAATATATATTTGTTGAGTTTTCTAGAAATACAAATACTGGGTAAATTATGGGTTCTGAAATTTGTTTTAAAAATTTTAGTATATTTTCACTATTTAGGATAATCATGTCAAGAGTCCTTGTGGTATTTGAGTTGTCAAAGCAAACATGACTGTCTACATTTTAAGTTTATATATTCATAATATAGATGCAAACAGCTGACCTAGTATAACTATACCTACACACTTGCATATTAACATTTTAAAATTATAAATTAGTGTCCTTTTACTTACTTTTCTTTTATATTGTAGTTAGGGCCTTATACTGGGGACTTTTTTGGAGTCATGCTACATAAGTTGTATCTAATCTGTACATTTCATTTCTGGACAATAAGTTCGTTGCAAAATATCCATTACAAAAAGGGGGCAGTGGATTTAACAGGGCTGAGAGCCTACAGTCTACTCTAACCAGATGGGGTATGATGACTACTATATAAAGAATGATCACGCACCACAAATCCTTGTCTGGTCCCTTCCACATAGCAATAATTCTCTTTTCCTCAAAGGAGCAAGATATGCTGTGAGTGGGGATAAAAGGCAAGCTGATTTGTTTGCAGTTCATTAATACTTCCTTAAAATAGAAAGTACACATCACATTCTCCCTATTTCATTGAACATGCTAGGTACTAACATGCTATGGATTAAGAACCCAAGAACTGGGTGCTAGCCCAGCCCTTGCAACTAGGTAACTATGGTTTTGAACAAATGACTCAACAAAATTATTACATTCCCAGGCTTCCTCATGTGTAAAATGAACAAGTTGTTCCAAACAGCAGTTCTCAGAATGTGGTCTCCAGACAAGCCATATCAGCATCAGCAAGAAAATGATAGAACTGCAAATTCTCAGGCTCAGCACCTCAGACTTACTGAATTACCCAGTTTGGGAGTAGGGATCAACAACCTGTGTTTTATAGGCCTTTCAGGAGATTCTGACACACATCAACATTTGAAAACCACTGGTCTAAATGATTTCAAAGCTCCCTTCCAGCCATAATATGTTATTCTGTTTGTTGTGTCCAGACCAATCACCAAAACAATACAAATGCTTAGGATCTGAGGGAAAGACAGCAGAAGGTATTGTGGGCATAATTTCTCATTAAATAAATCATCACATAATACTACCTTTATTTAAATGGGCTAGATTCTCGTTAGTGGAATTGGTAGGTCAAAATATACATGAATTTTTCATGCTGTATTAGTTTTTGAAAAGCTGAAAATCTTCACATTTCTACCAGCAATGTATGAATACAACTTTCTCCATGAATATTGTCATCTTTCTTTGAAAATTGGCACTCTGATGTGTTTAAGTGGCATCTTATTGTTATCTGATTTGTAATTCCCTAAGTCTAAAGGAATTTGCTTTTGTTAGCCATTTGGCTCTACTTATCTATGAAATTCTTGTGTATTTTCTTTGTTCATTTTTCTAATCTTTTTTTTTTTTTTGCTTTTTCTCATCAATTGTCATACAGCTCTACACAAGATACCTCAAAAATCTTCATGAAGTTTTAAGCTATAATAAATTAAGAAATATAGATGATATAAACTCAAAAAACATATTTCAAAAGCTTAATCATTTAAATTTTATGCTTACACTCATTAATTTCCTGTTCTTGGTATTTTCTTGCTCATTAATTTTCTAATTCATCAGAAGTAGTACTTAGAATTCCTTAACTTTTTAAATAATGTATGCATTTAAAGATATTCATTTTTCTTTTAGGCACTGCCTTTACTATTTCTCATGCTTTTTATATGAAATATATATGTACATAAAATATTTTTGTTTTCATTTAGCTACTTTATAAATTTCTTTTTATTTCCTCTTTAATTCAAGGATTAGCTACAGTATGTTCCTTAACTGTCCAAGTAATCTTCTTCTCAGTCACCTTTTAAATACTTAAATTTTTTTTTTTTTTTTGGTTTACAACCAGAGAATGTGATCTATAAAATCTCTATGTCTCAAGTTTGTTAAGGTTTAACTTTGAGGCTAAATACAGTTTAAAAAAATGTTTGATGGTTATTTGGATAGGTAAAGTGTGTTCTGTCCTCAAAAGACACAAGGCTATTTCCAAGTAGTAAGTGGAACTCACTAATTCTGTTATTTAACTCTTTTACATGTCTACTTTTTGTCTGTACACCAGCACAATGCTATTCAATATTGGTCCACAGAAGGCACTGATCATAACTTGTATGTCTGTTTACAGTTTATGACCAGGTGAGTACAGAAATGGAGAGCAGACATGTAGAAACACTTGCATCAATTCGACATTATTGTGACATCCAAGTGTGTGATCAGTACACTTGTTTCTGAAATCATTTAGCTGGAACTGGTAGTACATGCCTCTAATCTCAGCACTTGGGAGTCTGAGGCAGTAACATTGTGAATTTGAGGCCAGCCTGGGCTATATAGTTAGACCTTTTCTCAAAAATAGCACAAACCAACCAAGAAATCATCTATTAATTATTTCCTTAGCCTAGAATACTTTCTAGCTGCACATTAATTTTCTATCAAGATCCTAGTATAACATAATAATAATTTGGCTGCATTGCAGCAGTTACTAAGATAAAACTTCAGCGAAGTAAAGAAATGGTAAAGACTAAATGAAAGTTACCTCCAGGGGCTAAGGAACTGGGACCAGGTCCTGTACAGCAGCTGTCATTTGCACGGGGCTGGAACTCCACCTTGCATAGATGCTTGCATCAGAGGAGGTGCACCATTGACTTTTGGTTTACAACCAGAGAATGTGATCTATAAAATCTCTATGTCTCAAGTTTGTTAAGGTTTAACTTTGAGGCTAAATACAGTTTAAAAAAATGTTTGATGGTTATTTGGATAGGTAAAGTGTGTTCTGTCCTCAAAAGACACAAGGCTATTTCCAAGTAGTAAGTGGAACTCACTAATTCTGTTATTTAACTCTTTTACATGTCTACTTTTTGTCTGTACACCAGCACAATGCTATTCAATATTGGTCCACAGAAGGCACTGATCATAACTTGTATGTCTGTTTACAGTTTATGACCAGGTGAGTACAGAAATGGAGAGCAGACATGTAGAAACACTTGCATCAATTCGACATTATTGTGACATCCAAGTGTGTGATCAGTACACTTGTTTCTGAAATCATTTAGCTGGAACTGGTAGTACATGCCTCTAATCTCAGCACTTGGGAGTCTGAGGCAGTAACATTGTGAATTTGAGGCCAGCCTGGGCTATATAGTTAGACCTTTTCTCAAAAATAGCACAAACCAACCAAGAAATCATCTATTAATTATTTCCTTAGCCTAGAATACTTTCTAGCTGCACATTAATTTTCTATCAAGATCCTAGTATAACATAATAATAATTTGGCTGCATTGCAGCAGTTACTAAGATAAAACTTCAGCGAAGTAAAGAAATGGTAAAGACTAAATGAAAGTTACCTCCAGGGGCTAAGGAACTGGGACCAGGTCCTGTTACAGCAGCTGTCATTTGCACGGGGGCTGGAACTCCACCTTGCATAGATGCTTGCATCAGAGGAGGTGCACCATTGACATGCATTGCACCCTGACCAAGAGAAAAAAAAAGTGTGTGTGTGTGTATGTGTATGTATATATGTATGTACATATACACACAGAGACACACACACACAGAGACACTCACATACAGTCTCTGAAGACTCAAAACATTGTCTATGCCCTTAAAGCCTTCTTCAAATTGGTAGCTCCAAGTATTCTCCCAAACACTCTTTTTTCATGTATAACATTAGATTTATCATGCATTGAAATCCATAGAAGCAATTCCACAAGAGTCTGGTTATGTGAAAATTTAATATGGAAAATATAAATATAGAAATTTACAAGCAAGCCTTATGTATGTGGCAAGGTACATATAGCATTCATTCTTGAATTCATGAATGAGCCTAGTAATAAGAGCTAAACAAGACTTCGGGCTGGAGAGATGGCTCAGAAGTTAAAGTTGCTTGCTTGCAATGCCTGATGGACTGGTTTTGTCCCTGGATAGTGTTTGGGAGGAATATGAAATTTTTAATGCTACACTGAAGTTCCTTGAGAGAACTGGAATGTTATCTTTTCATCAGTGTATTCCCCAGAGATGCCAGCAGTTCTTTGGAACATAACAGAAAGAATAAAATCTAAGTTACAATAAAAAAAAATTACACACATTTAGACAAAATTCTCAAATAGAAAAGATGAAATGTGTAGAGAGATGGTAAAGAAAAAAAAAGAGGCTACAAATTAGGTTTAGATACTAGTTTTGCCACTTCCAATTCTATTATTAGACTAACAAAACTTTCAGAGTCAATTTTCTATTTCTGCAAAAAAATATTTATTCAGACAATTGGCTGGCAATATATGGACTGCTAACTAAATTCTGTCACTTTTTATAAATGAAGTTTTATTGAAAGCAATCACATATATTTCTCTATATATTATCTCATGCAACTACGGTAGATCCTATGGCTTACAACACGAAAGATACTTGCTATCTAAGGTTTTTATAGAAAATGTTTGTGAGTCCTTGCCCTATATCTTTGTAAGAACCACCCACATTATTTATCTCTGCTAATCTGATAGGAGAAAAATGATAGCTTATTTTAATTTATAGTTACATTTATCATAACATTGAATATTTTATTTTTACATTTGTGACCTATTTATGCACAATGCCCATTTTCTACTGGGTAACTGTAGCAACTTTCTTGCTAATTTTAAGAGACTTTTTAATGAAAAATTACATATAAATAACGTAGAAAATGTAATTACTACTCAGCTTAGAAAATACAATATATATGCAAACAAACTCTCCTACATGATTTTCCTCAATCACACCCGATAGCCGGCAGTTGTTTTTTTTTAAAGATTTATTTATTTATCAGAGACAGAGAGAGGAAGAGGGAGAGTGAGAATGGGTGTGCCAGGGCCTCTAGCCACTGCAAACGAACTCCAGATGCATGTATCTCCATGTGCATCTGGCTTACGTGGGAACTGGAGAATTGAACCTGGGTCCTTAGGCTTCACAGGCATGTGCCTTAATTGCTAAGCCATCTCTCCAGCCCAGCCTACAGTTTTTAACAAAGAATTCCTACAGACATTTGAAAATTTTTATATTCATTGGTATATACTACATATATTCTTTTATAATTCATACAACACATTTTTTGGAATTTATGCTGACATATATATTCATTTAGGGTATGTTTCCATTTTCACTTAGTTTTATTTTTATGTATAATGTTACATTTTTGAGTTAAATGTGTTGATACTATGTATCCTAGCTTAGATTAATGCTATGTCAAATTATTTTTTAATAGTCACTCACAGGCTGGAGAGATGGCTTAGCAGTTAAAGGCACTTGCTTGCAAAGCCTGATGGCCCAGGCTCAATTCTCCAGTAACACACATAAAGTCAAATTCACAAAATGGTGCATGTATCTGGAGTTCATTGTAGTGTCAAGAGGCCCTGTTGTACCCATTCTCTTTCTATCCCTGCTTACAATAATAAAAATGTTTTTTACAAAGCCATTCACATTGGTACATATAGTTTATTTAACTGCTTCAAGTTTCCCACTGGATAAATATACCACATTTTCTCCACTCTTCAATGATGTACATTTCAGATGTTCCCAATTTTCACTAGCATAATGTGGCAATAAACAATTTTTTTTTAATTTTTGGAGAGAGACA
Organism: Orientallactaga sibirica; assembly: GCA_036365145.1. Taxonomy (NCBI): domain Eukaryota; kingdom Metazoa; phylum Chordata; class Mammalia; order Rodentia; family Dipodidae; genus Orientallactaga; species Orientallactaga sibirica. The sequence goes on from JAEOAD010001221.1 coordinate 1,102,358, forward strand.
GAGAGAGGGGGAGGGAGACAGAGAATGGGCGCGCTAGCAGTCTCACAGCTGCTGTGAACGAAATACAGATGCGTGTGCCCCTTGTGGTCAAGTGCGACATTGCGCCCTTGTGTCACTGCATCTGGCTAAGGGAACCGGGTTCTTTTTTTTTTTTTTTTTTTGGTTTTGCAAGGTAGGGTCTCACTGTGGTCCAGGCTGACCTGGAATTAACTATGTAGTCTCAGGGTGGCCTCGAACTCTCGGCGATCCTCCTACCTCTGCCTCCCGAGTGCTGGGATTAAAGGCGTGCGCCACCACACCCGGCTCCAGGAACCGGGTTCTTAAGCTTAGCAGGCAGGCGCCTTAACCGCTAAGCCATCTCTCCAGCCCTCAATAAACAATTTTTGAATATGACTTTTTTTTTGGTTTTTTTGAGGTAGGGTCTCACTCTAGCTCAGGCTGACCTGGAATTCACTATGTAGTCTCAGGGTGGCCTCGAACTCATGGCGATCCTCCTATCTTTGCCTCCCAAGTGCTGGGATTAAAGATGTGCATCACTACGCCCGGCTTATGACTATTTTTATTAAGCAATTTACATTTTGCTTATCATATGTGGGTTAGTATTTTCCTACTTTGTCTTTGGTGTTTACTTCCTTTTTGTAGAGAAAAATTTGCAACTTTTAAATGCATCAACTTTTTATGGTAAGAAGTTTGTATCATGCTTTGAACATAAGACTTTTCATTGTATCACTTGAGAATGAAGAGTGCTTGCCTCATGTAACCGTGGTGAGGATTAAATGAGATAACATATATGGAATAATGAAGCACTAACTACAGTTATGGGCATACATAACCATAAAATTAGCTTATAAGAAAAGGGTATACAGGAAGGATCTTTTGACCTGATGAACTCAGAAGTGAATCTATATTCTTTTGCTGGCATGTGGTCTGCCTCCTAGAAATGGCTTTTTATGCCTCAAATTATAATTACCATCTCTGATTCCTGGTGTTTCTTCTCTCAATATATTCTCCTAAAAAGAAAATAACATTTTAAGACAGATAAAGGAAGTATTAAGGGATAAAGCCCTACCAAAGTTTGGGCTTGAGGGGCCTGAGGATTCTGCTGGTTCATGGAAACATTGGATCCTGAGCCAGGCCCAGCACCATGGGCTGGCTGGGGGTTGCCTGAAATCAGCGTTGGGATATTTGTCTGGCGATGTAGAATTTTCTAAAAAGTGAAAAGACAAACCTATGAGCTGTCTGTTTAACAAAGCAATCAGGTAGTTCCTACCCTGCTCAAGGATTGCCCTAATATTTCTATAAAAATCCAGAAACACTCACCAGGGCAATCTCGGGATCCACAATTCTCATCACTACCTGTGCTTGTAGCAAAGCATAAGCCAGCTGTGGATTCTGCAGCAACATATTCCGTGCTTCCTGAGGACTATTCTGCACACAGAGCTGAGGAGATAAGAAGAATCCTGTTCAAGTTCAATATTGTGAATCTCATAGTGATGTAGAGCCATATCTCATCTGGTTAATGTAATGCTTAAGAAACAGGGTCTCATATGCCCAGGCTAGCCTGAAACTCACTATGTAGTCAAGGATGACCTTCAATTCCTGATCCTTGCTATACTCTTCTAAGAGCTGGGGTTACAGATGTGCATCACCAAGCCTGTTTAGTTATAACTGATTTACATGGGACACAAACTCTTATCCATGGCAAGAGGGGAAAAAAGGCATTTACAATACCATATATTGTCACTTAGAAAAGAAAGCAATATTTTAATATCTGTATCTGATATCTACAAGGGCCACCAAACCTCACTGGATTGTTTGGGCAGGTGTTTGTCTACAAAAGTAGAAAGCTCCTTGTAAAAAAAAAATGTAAAATATAGTGTGCATACGTGTACAGAATATTGAAAGAACAAGAATGTATGTAGTAGATACAAACTTGAACTTGAGTTCAAGGAAACCACAGCCATTAACATATCAATTTACTCCTTGAAAAGTCTATTATGAGTTGCTTTATTCACAAGCTAAAGTGTCATCCCACCTTCATTTGTTTCATCAGCTCAAACATCTGTTCTGGTGGAAGACTGGCAACAGCTTTGCTAATGGACTCAGGGGCATCCTCAGGGCTGATGGTTTCTCCATAAGGTGATTCAATGACTGGAGCACCAGTGCCAAGGCCTGGTTAGGAAGAAAGTACAGAAAAGTTAGGGAGGAAAAATAAAAAAGTTAAATCATTTTTAAATTTTTTCCAGGGCTGCTATAAGCAGCAATCACTAACTTTAAATTCTGTGGAACTGAAAAATAAGTGATCTAAAAATCTCTTGTGTGAAAAAAAGTGACAGTGTATGTTCTGTTCTCATAGGAAAGCTGGAACAGTATCACATAGTTGATGTTAACCTCAGAGAATGAAACCTTATTGATGTCTTTTGACAAATCATTTCAAAGGGACACTTAAATAGACAAATATATTAATTTCAACAGAAAATTTCTGGATCTATTATCTCACAAAGATCACCGTAAAATGCCTTTAGTACCCCACCAGTTACTGCTCTGGCAATGTACCCACCTAATTGACTAGACTTAGAGGCCTTTAATTCACCTCCTACCTCTGCCTCCCAAGCGCTGGGATTAAAGGCATGCGCCACCGCGCCCAGCGTTGCTTTGTTTTTATTTGTTTTATGTTTTAATTCAGGTACCTTAGGTTGGCCAAGAAAGAAGCTATTTGGCATATTCCAAAACAATCATAAATGAAAACTTCCATGGTTCCATCTTCATTGACTTGTACTGCATGCTACTCACTCTTCAATTCTTCTTTATTCTTTTCACTGGCAGCATTATCCACTCGAAGGGCTCGCCCACTGAATTCACGCCCGTTCAGGTTCCGCATGGCACTAAGTGCTGTCTCTTGGTCTTGGTATTCACAGAAGCCATAACCTTTTGGCTTTCCTGTCTCTCTATCATATACCAATCTGAAGAGCAAAACCAAGTATCAGGAACAAATGTAAATGCTACACACGTGCAGGGTTTCTGCAAATACTGCCATGCTCTAATTTGGCCCATTGTAAGAAAGATAACCATCTGACTGGCTTGTTGAAATGTTTTTAAAACATTTTAGTGAAAACCATTGTTTTACAGTTATGATTGGATGTGCATGATATGGTTTGTGAGATATAGCTCAAAATTTGTGGAAATTTTTAACAATCTCCCACTATGAAATAGAAGAGGATCTCACCTGAAACTAACAACAGGTCCAACCTCAGAAAAGATGTCTTTCAGTTGTTCTTCAGTAGCTTCATAAGGAATGTTCCCCACTAAGGAATGGATAACATGTTAAAATTCTGACAATGTAACCAATATCCTTAGTGAGAAAGTAGGCAGTATATTACTTGTATCAAATTTTGTAACAAGAGGCTCAACATTGTTTTCTCCAAAACCAACTTTCATTCTATTTCCTCAGACCTCTCAAGCAAAAGGAGCCAGACTAAATATAAAAACGTGTCTCAGGCCAGGCGTGGTGGCGCACGCCTTTAATCCCGGCACTCGGGAGGCAGAAGTAGGAGGATTACTGTGAGTTCGAGGCCACCCTGAGACTACATAGTTAATTCCAGGTCAGCCTGGGCCAGAGTGAGACCCTGCCTTGCAAAAAAAAAAAAAGTGTCTCACCAACAATTCTCAGGCAGACCTGACAAATATTAGATATTTGCTAATTTTGATGGAGATATTAAGTATAAGATCTATAAGTGTTGCTACTGAGTAATAGATATATAATTTTTAAATCAGGTTCAATTTATACATACACTGGGGAGAATAATCATGAATGTAGTAGGGGGTGCTTAAAATTTATTCTCAAATAGGTTTGTTTGTTTTTTTCAAGGTATGGTCTCAGTCTAGCTGAGGTTGACCTGGAATTCACTAACTTCCAAGTCCAGAGTGCTGGGATTAAAGGCATGCACCACCACGCCCACCTGCTGAATTGTTCTGTTATACTTTCAAACCGTTTTTTTTTTTTTTTTTTTTTTTTTGAGGTAGCCCAGCTGACCTGGAATTCACTATGTTGTCTCAGAATGGTCTCAAACTCACAGCGATTTTTCTACCTCTGCCTCCCAAGTGCTGGGAATTAAGATGTGCACCACCATGCCAGCGTTCTTTTTTGTGTTTTTGAGACAGGATTTTCATATGTAGCTCAGACTGATATGAAACTGTAGCTTAGGCTGGCTTTGAACTTGAGGAAAACTGTCTCATCTTCCTTAGTATTCAAAAATCCATCCATATTTTAAAGGTTACTTTAAAATAATTTACAATAATACAGTTACAATAATTTGGAATAGTTTCCATACACTTTAAAATCTCTCTGATGGCTTTTTAATCATTCATTATTTACAATTCACATGAAGATACCAAGTGGATGTTCCTACTACAGATGAAATATTGCAAAATAAAACGAAAAGGAGGGGTTAGAGTTATAGCTCAGTTGGTGGAGGGCTTGCATAGCATGAACCAGGTCCTGGGTTAGAGTCACAGCACTGCATAAACAAGAAATGGTGGTGCAGAGCTGCAATACTGGCACTTGGGAGGTGGAGGCAGAAGGATAAGGAAGTCAAGGTCATCCTCCGCTATACATGAGTTCAAGCCAAGCCTGGGTTTATGAGATCTTGTTTCAAACCAACAAATAAAAGCAAAAGATATAAGTCCTTGTGAGAGTATGGGAAGCAAAAACAGGTATCTACAACCTCAGTAAGAAGTTGAAGTAAGGTTCAAGGTCTGTTACTATTCACCCTTTCTTCAAATAATTGTAAATTATACAGGAGAAAAGGCATAGAAAATGAACGCTAGATTCCAACTCCCTGAACGATACTGCGGAAAATCTCTGAGACCTCGAGTACATCAGGCCTAGAGTACATCAGGTTGCCCGCCCCACAGACAGGATCAGCAGGGAGAGCAGCATGCTTGGCCGACACGGGCTCCCCTGGAGGGAGATGATGGGAGGTGCCGAGGGAGCGTTCCTCGCCGCTCCCGTGCCCTTTTCGGCCCCTCCCAGGCGCTTGGATCCACTGAATTCCTCTCACCGAATACAGAACGTAGAGAACGATCCACCGCAGGGTCTCGCACAGGCAAACCCGCCATCGTTCCCTCCCAGTGTCTTCCGGTGCGCCGAAACACACACTTCCGCAAGGAGAGCAAGCCCAGCGCTGACCACGCTTCCGTAAGGCGCTTGAGCCGGAAAAGCCTGGAGGAAGAGAACACAAGGCCCTCCCCTAGCGTCATTTCACTGTACGTTTAGTCCGGAGGAGGAGAATCCGTCGGTGGGTGGGACTACAGCCTGAGATTAGCTGTGATCCCAACGTGATTGAAGAGAGGCTTGCCTACCCTGAAGGCTTTTAACTTGCAGAGATCATTATTAATCACTTTTGCTTCCACTGATCCAAAAATGTATCAGCCACAATACAGACTGCTGCAGCAGCCTTATCTTGGTAGCAGGGAAATTGTTTGCTAACCGCCTCGACACTTTCGTTTTAGTTCTGCCTTAGGAGAGGATAGATGCAACATGCATCCTGTAATTTTGTTAAAAGTTGTGTTTAGGGGGGAGGGGGAGTAGTGAGGAGAGTCCAGCCAGACGTGAAAAGAGTGGCCGTCAATGTCCTGTGCTTACATTACTTAGGAGAGCATAGGGGAGACAGACTGTCTTCTCTCCTGTAGTTCCTTGGCCCCAGATGCTTAGAGTGGTGGGAAAATGTGCCACCAGACATTAGCAGGAAGGGTTTGGAAACAACTTTAATTCCGTGCTCTGGAATATGGTGTTCAGTACAAGTTGCCAATCAAGAGTAGGTCCTCTAATTTGACAACGGGAATAGGGGAAGAAAAAAAGAAGTTAAGAGCGCTGTCATTTGAAGAACTTGCTGTGTGATGAAGAATTGTAAAAATGAGCATTATGTCGGCGGACTTAAAAAAATATTACCATAGCCTGAGGATGTAGTGGTAGAGTACTTGCTTCACATGCGGGATTCCGAGTTCAATCACACAACAGTCTATCCTATAGTGTATCAGAAGAGAGTATAAGTCTTAGCTTTAAATATGGAAAAATAGAAAAAGAATTATTTTACGTTGTGGATTGTGTCATTTCAAGGAGCGATTCTGGTAAAGAGAAAGTTTTAGAAGAATAGACCCATTCCCATGAGTGCAGAGTCCCATTTGTGGTGGCTATGTGACTTTAAAAATAGCTGGTATAATCGAATTGTTCAAAACTCTGTATTTGCAGCTCTGTAAGAGACAGTTTCAAGGAGTTGTGGTGTGAGTCACAGTTCTGTAGTAGAAAAGAAACTAAAAGTTGTAACAGTTCCCGTGTTGTGAATTACTGCTAAATGAATGCATGCTCACCTAGTGTTTCCCAAACTAAGAACACAAGAGTCACCTGGGGTGGGGGGCACGGCTGGAGAGATGGCTTTAGCTGTTAAGGTACTTGCCTGAAAAGCCAAAAGACCCTGGTTCGATTCTCCAAGTCCCACGTAAGAGCCAGATGCACATGTGTCTGGAGTTTGTTTGCAGTGGCTAGAGGCCCTGGTGCACCACCCATTCTCTGTCTCTCTCTCTCTCTCTCTCTCTCTCTCTCAAAGAAATAAAATATTAAAAAAAAGATTCACCTGGGGTCATGAAGTTCCACCCATTTATGAAATGAGATTTCATGCAAGGAGCCAGGGAATCATTTTTAAATAAGTATCTCTAATGATTCATAGAGGCAGGCAATTTAGATAATATTGCAGCTACTGAGAGATTTATGGCAATGGTTAGAACTACATACATACATACATAGTTGGTGCTTAGGGCACCCAGACACATATGTGTGCATGTGTGTGGGGCATGTGATGTGATGCATGTGCAGATGCACCTGCCTTGTGTGCACACATGTAGAGAAATTTGGGTAGCCTTCTCTTTTCTCTCATTCACCTGTTTCCTAGAAGACTTTCATTCGACCCAGAGCTTTTATCAACATTCTCACACCCTTGTCAAGCTTCCAGGGAATTTTCCAGTCTCTAGCCTGCCCCCACTAAGCACCCAGGACTGTATTTACAAACATGCATGGACATGCCTAGCCATTTTACTTTTGTGCCTGGAAAATCAAACTCTAGCTGTCTCTGGCCTTCGTGCTTGTGCAACAACTGCTCTTAAGTGCTGAGCTATCTCACTGGCCCTGATTTTTTAAACTGCAAAATGTTATTAAGCAATAGCTGGACAACTCTTACAGTTGCTTTCTCAGTTCTCAACTCGGACCTATCCCTTTGAGGGAGGGAGTTTGGAAATGTACAGAAGTGTTTTACAGTTGTAGCAATGACTAGACTGAACATTATTACTGAGAGAACTAGAAATAAATGGACTGTCATATCCAGGGAAGTCTTATTCAATGAACTCCTCACCCTATCAAATGCCAATATTTCTCCCTTTGAGAAACCCTATGAATAACAGCCATACTAAACAAAAACAGACCCTGGATCTAAAGGCCAGTTTAGCATGGATGGCTTCTACTCTAGCCCACTGAGCTGTGCAGCTGAAGCCACTAACAGCTAACACTTGCCACACATTTCTCTAGCTTTATTGTAACAGTTTTTTGGCCCTGTGTATCAGATTTCCACAAACGTAGTTGCTCTCTTGACAACATTAATTTATTAGCTCACAGTTCTGCAGGTCAGAAGTCTGAATGGACTTGGCTGGGTTTGCTGCTTAATTTCTCAAGAGGATGAAATCAAGGGATTGGGCTTTTACTGGGAGTCTAGGGGAAGATCAGCTTTCAAGCTCAGTTTGTTGTTAGCAGAAAATTTTCTTTGTTCTGATAGGATTGGGGGATTGTTTCTTTGCTGACTATTGTCTTGAGAGCTCATCCTTTTAGCACCTAGGTGTTTTTCTCTGGTCTTTGCATGTGGTAATCACACCTCAGAGCCAGGGGTAGCACATTGTAAGCTGATGCTTTGAGTCTCTCACTTTTCTTCTGTGAACAGTTGGGGAGCACTTAATTTTTAAATGCTTTTTATTCTGTTTGTTTACAATATGACCACCCAGATAATCTTCCTGTACTAAGGTCAACTATGTTCTATAACACCATGACATCATGAGAGTACATCATAATCATATGAGGTTGTTAATATATCTGGGATCCAGGAAATCATGGGGTCCAACTTGGGACTTCTGCATATCATGCCCAATTTATGGATAAACACATTTAGGGAAGTTTAAGTAACCAGGCTTGGTGGTACACATCAGTAATCCCAATAGTCAGGAGCTTGAGGCAGGAGAATTGTGGATTTGAGGCAAGCTTGGGCTACACAGTGAGACACTGTCTCATAAAACAGATTAACTTACTTTAGGGTCAACAAAAAGCAGCTAAGGCATGGTATCCACTTAGGACCCTCTGGCACTAGAGACTATTTGCTGTTGTGTCTACTACCTTGTACAATAACTGAGAAAATTTGGATGGATCAACATGTTGTTTTCATTTGTGGCAAAGAGTGTAAATATTATGATCTTTTGATGGTGGAGACATGGCTTATAAAACGAACCACGAGAAAAAGTCGAGGAACCTATTACCCAGAGGCTGAAGAGATTGAGGTAGCCCTCCAAAGAACCTCTGGCCCGGAGCTGAGATTTTATTTCATTTTACAGTTTTCACAGCCAAGGGTGGGGATAAGTGAACAAACAAGATATGGCAATTTGCATATCAATCATTTCTGTGGTCAGGCCACCCTAACAATGAATCCCATTTTACTTTGTTTTAGCCTAAACTGTCTTTCCTTCTTGTTCCCCTTGGCCCTTTCTGGACAATTCCTTCTTTGGGATTTTTCCATCTGCTGACAAAGGTAAGTTTTAGTTCCTCAGCAGTTAACTCATACAGTGACTTTTAGCTTTTTTTCTAACCACACTATTATCAACCATCCATGGAACATCCACTATTGGTTCTGTCACCCCAGCAACCAAACTAACTCTACTAGTTATACAAGAGGAAGTGTGTACAAGGGCTACATCCTAAAGGCTTGCATTTTCTCTTAGGGTTTTACTTATAGGCTCTATGTGAGTATCTGTCTATTGAGAGTCTTCCCGTGATAGAGACACTCCCTGTGTGGCAGCATCTCTTTTCCCTTCAATTTATAGTAAAGTGAAAACAGATAGTAAGGTATATGATCATCCTGTATGTTATGATTGAAGCTTCAGTTAACAATAACATAACTGTGATCTTAAGAGGTAAGGAGACCACTAAAAAAGAAACATTTTGCATAAGTGAGACTAGATATATAGAATGTATAGGATAAATGGTACTTGGGACTTTGACTAGGTAAGAAAATGGACCTGATGGAGAATCAAAGAATTTGGGAAACCATATTCATCGTTTGTGGGGTAGAAAATTTTGTGGAAAAGTTCCCATTTCTTATCCAGTTTTGTTGATGACACCACAAATCTTGGATGAGATACCATTAAGCGAAACAAAATGTCCAAAACTGTGAGGGCACATACACATAGATCTCTTTACTCTCCCGAGGTAAGTAGTACATCATCATTCATGTTAGATCTATGTTTAAAGCTCTTCAAAACTCAAGAAATGAAATCCCTCATTAATCCTGAAAGACACATGTGGAAAAGCGGCCATTCTTGGTTAGGTACCATTGCATGAAAAGATGTCAGATGTAGTGCTACCTATGTGAGAAAAATACTAAATGAACAGTGCCTGCAAAATCTATAGAAATAAGTACTTATGTGAACATAGATGCCATTCAGAGCCAGGAAGAAGGTATCAACTGGCTTTGCTTTAAGAAGCATTGATTTTAGTTCTGTACTGCTACATTACCAAACTGGTTCCAGAACAAGATTTATACTTTCTGGGACTGTAGGAGATTTCAGTCCTGAGGCTACTCTAGAAAGAGTTGTTTATAGTCCATCAAAACTGTTCCTTTTAGTCTGTTCATTTTTGTTTATTTTTCTTTCTTAGTTAACTCTTTTCAATGAAGTTGTGTGCATTTCTATTTTTTTCCTTTCCCAGAATCCTGTTCCTTAAGAGAGGGCTCTGGACTATTTGCTTGTTCAGATGCTGCATTATGAGAAATGTTGCTAAGTACAAGGCTAGGCAGTAATGTGGGCAATTAAATTGGAAGATTTAGTCTGTCCTTAGCTATGTCGTGGTGACCTCTTATTACCAAATGAGGACTGATTCCAAGTCAAGCACTGGATAAAACTGCACAATAGGAGGGAGTTTTTGAGCTTTTTGCCTAGAATCCACTAGATTGGTCTAACATCTGCTTCAGAGCCAGAACTCTGGGATATTTTTTCCTAGAACATGCCAGCCACAGTTTAGCAAAATGAAAATGATTATCACAGGATAGGATTCCACTCCAATAGTCTGCTGGCAGGTAAGCATGGCTAGGTAAAACATATAAGGTTAATGGTATCAGGTTGGGAGAGGGATGAAGAGGTGATAGTTACTACAAAGGGTTAACATTTATGACATTATATGGATTACAAGCTTTTCTACATAGTTGTCTGATCCTCACAAAATCCACAAGATACTTTTAGAATCTAAAGTAGCATTTGAGCAAGGGATCTTCTGGGAAGGAGCAGGATTCCGAGAAAGGAAAAGAGAAATGTATGCAGAATGCATTGACAATAAAATGAATGAACTAAAATAAAAATGAAACTACTAAAAGCCAAAAAAATTCAGAATGACCAACCAAGCTTGTGTATTTATTATTTTGCATGTGTATGTGGTATGTGTGCCCATATGCATCTGGAGGCTGGGAATTGATGTCAGATATCTTCTTCAGTGGCTCTACACCTTATTTACCAAGACAGGGCCTCTCAAACCGAGAACTTGCCAATTTGACTAGTCTATCTAGCCAGCTTGCCCTGGGGATCCCCTGTCTCTGCCTTCTGAGCTCTGGAATTACAGACACACTGCCAAGTCCGCCTGCCTGACATTTAAGTGGGTGCTGGGCATCCATACTCAGGTCCTCACAGATTGAGTCATCTCCGGAGCCTCAATGACCAGGTTTGATGTACTGAACAACTCTTAAGAGTAGCTCCAGGTCATTAAGGTCATTCATATTTGCTGTGTAGCTAGCACCCTCATTCATCTACAAGCTGGTTTTTCATCAAACAAAATTCCTTACCTATTCAACACTCCATAAACCACCATTCTATGTTCTGTTTCTATGGCTTTGACTACTCTAGGTACCTCATATAAATGGAATCATACAATATTGTCATTTTGTGGATGACTTATTTCACTGAGTGTGTCTTAAAGTTTGATTTTTTATATTTTTAATATTTTATTTATTTGAGAAAGAGGGAGAGGGAGAAAGAGAGAGCTCGTGCATGCCAGGGCCTTCAGCCCCTGAAAACAAACTCCAGATGCTTGCACCACCTTGTGCATCTGGCTTTACATGGGTAGTGGGGAATCCAACCTGTGTCCTTTGGCTTTTCAGGCAAGCACCTTAACTGCTAAGCCATCTCTCCAGTACTAAAGTTTTGTTTTTAATTTCAAGCCTTAAGAGTTTTTGTTGTTGTTGTTTGTTTCTTGATATAGGGTTTCCCTCTAGCTCCGGCTGACCTGGAATTCACCATGTAGTCTCAGGGTGGCCCTGAACTCATGGCGATACTCCTACCTCTGCCTCCCTCCCTCCCGAGTGCTGGGATGAAAGGCGTGCACCACTTCACTTGGCTAAGTTTTTTTTTTTTTGGATCCTAGATTATTAGCCCCTTATCACACACCTCATTTGCAAGTATTTTCTTCCATTCTATGGATTGCCTTTTCATTCTATTGATATACTTGAAGAAATTAAATTTGGGGGCTGGAGAGATGGCTTAGCTGTGGGGTACACCTTCCTGGGGAGTCGGCTGCCCTGCTTGATTGACGTGACCAAGGATTTTTTGCCTAAGAACATCCTGCTTCCACTCCCATTTTATGGCCTTACTGCAAGTTCCCTTTGCCCCAGGTAGCTCTTTGTAACAGCAAACAATAGGATACAAACAACAGGATAGGAGAACATGACCTTCTGACCCTGGTACATTTTCACAGTGCTGTAAGACTGTATGTATTTCCCCCCTCTGACTTCAATAAACGGCATTCTTGAACCACAGCAGGAATGACCCAGTGAGTGTCTCTTTAATCCTAGGCACCTCGCCCAGCTCGGGGTCTTGGTGGTAGCGTGGGCGCTACACTTAGCAGTTAAGGTGTTTGCCTGTGAAGCCTAAGGATCCAGGTTTGATTTCCCAGTACCCATGCAAGCAAGATGCACAAGGTGGTGCATGCTTCTGGAGCTTGTTTGCAGTGGCTAGAGGCTTTGTTGCACCCATTCTCTTTATCTGTCTTTTCCTTTCTCTCTCTCCCTCTTTCAAATAAATAAAATTTAGGAAAAGAAAAAAATTAAATTTGTAACTGATGAATAAAAACAAATATGTACATATTTGAGGTGTACCAAGTTTTGAAATTTTTACTTATGTGCACCAGCATGTGTGCATGGGTGTGGGGGAAACACCAAGGTATCTTGTGAGCTTTATGTGGGTGGCTGGGGCTCTGAACCTTTGCAAGCAAAGCACCTTTAACCAGTGAGGCATCACCCCAGACCTTCATGTGAGATTTTGATACATGTATATATTGTATATTGCTTACATCAGGATAAAGTTCTTTCTCTCCTCAAACATTTATTATTGCTTTATGGAGAAATTAAAATTCTTTTTTTCTGGCATATAATATTATATAGTACATTAGCATTATTTATAGTCACCCTACTAGATAAGAGCACACCATAACATTTTACTCCTATCTAATTATAATTCAGTAACCACTGATAAGCTTTTTAAACCCCTCTAGTCTTACTATTCACCCCAGTTTAGCAACAATTTGTGGTAGTTTAAATGAATGGCCCCCCAATATATTCAAGATTTTATTACAATTTGTAATTTAGATCTGCAGCCACCTGGGTGGAGGAAGTATGTCACTGGGTGAATGTTAAGGTCCAGCCTTAAGGTGTGATGGTGAATTTGAAATTCCAGTCTAAAGATATGCAAAGTGCCTGAGTTCTGCCTGGAATTCCTAAGTGTGCTGTGTGGTGTGGCTTTGGGGGTTTTGGTTTATGGCTCTTCTACCTCTCTCTACTTGGACCCGTGAAAGCCATCAGCTTTTTCTGCCATTATGGAACTTCCCCTGGATCTGTAAGCTTCAATAAATATCCCTTCCTTCCATACTGTGCCTGGTCTGGAAGTTTACCTTAGTAAACGTGAAGTGTCTACTACACGATTCTACAATTTTCTTTACACCTTTCCTCCCCTTTTCTCCTTTTTTTTTTCTTTTGAGACAGAGTCCTGCTATGCTCCCATAGCTTACTGAATGCTGAGTTATAGATGTGAACTACCACATCCACATTTTACTCTCAATTTCTATGAGAGCAACTTTTTTTTTTTTGATTCTTTATATGAGAGAGATGATGTGGTACTTACATTTCTTTGTCTGGCTTATTTCACTTGGCATAGTATCCTCTAGATTCATTCACTTGTTGCCAATAGCATGATTTCATTTTTTATGGTAAATAGTATTCTATTTTGCATATGTACCACATTTTGGTTATCCACACAGCATATCAACTAAATTAAAACACTAAGAAATTTTCATGGGCAATTTTATAGACCAGTTATTTCTGTCATTTACTAAGTTTTTAAGTTAGCATAGAAAGCACTGGGTTTCATTATGATAATGTTGGGGGGGGGTGGACTCTGGTGCCTTCTAGCCATCTAGGGGTTTCTGTTTAGTTCCTCAGGGTGAACAAAGAATTGGACACTCCAGAACAGACAGAAGAACAGAAGTTGGGAGAAACAGAGAAAACAAAGGTAACTGGTTTATTATGAACGAAAGCATCTGTGGTAGTTTGACTAGATGGCCCCCAATATATTCAGTGTTTTAGTAGTTTGTTGTTTACATCTACATCCACCTGGTTGGAGGCAGTGTCACTGGGCAGATCTTAAGGTGTGGTGGTGGGTTTGAGATTTCAATCTAAAGATATGTAAAGTGTGCCTAGCTGAGTTCCTGTAGTGTGCTGTGCTGTGCGGCTTTTGGCTTTTGGTTTCTCTCTCTCTGCTTGGACCTGTGAAGGCAGGCCAGCTATTTCTGTCATTATGGAACTGCCCCTGGATCTGTAAGCTTTAATAAATATCTCTTCCTCCATAACTTTGCCTGGTCTGGAAGTTCATCTCAGTGAACCTGAAGCTGTCTACTATAGCATTCATTTGCTAATGATGGATATCGGTTGCCCTTGTCAGGGAGAGTCTTTCCTTTGATCTGTGAAGTGTAAGTTTCCATCCATCAGGCCTGATGGGGCAGCTTCTTTGATCCTCCCCCACATGCATGCTGGTGGGAAGGAGAAGCTTGTTCTCAGGCTTCGGCCCTTCAGTGCCCACCAGGATGCCCCTTCTTCCACTTCCCCAGTTCCCAGAGGCCCATATTGAAGCCCTGGAGGGTGGATGTTGGGCTTTGCGTGGGAATCACCTAGTAGGCCTAGTCTCAATGGGCCACTCACCAGGGGCTTGGATGCTTGGTCCTGCATCTTGCATCCTGGGGGGATGATGGCTGTAGCCATTGCAATCTCGGTGGTGAGGGCTGGACTCTGTCTAGGCAGCTGTGATGCCCTGACCCCTATTAGCAGGATATACAGCTCTGTTTGCAGGCAGTGTGAACATCTGTTATAGTCAAGGTACAATTGGTGCCTGTCTTGTGCTCTGTGGGGCTTGAGGTGATCTCAGTGTGATGAGTGATCTTCAACACTGTGCCTATCATAATGACATCTTTATAATTATGTCATTTTAATTTGCTCTTATTCAGCCCCATCTCCCATGTCCCCTTTCTTCCACTTGGTACCTGTACTCCAGTTATTCTCCCCTTCTGCATTTATACTATTACCTCTCGATTTCCCACCTCTCTTAAGAAGAGCTTGATGTCCCCTCTCATGATTTCCTTCCTAGTTTTGCTTTTATAAAAAGAAAATTAGCTTATTTATTTGAAAGAGAGAGAAAATGGGCATGCCAGGGCCTCTAGCCACTTCAAACAAACTCCAGACACATGCTCCACTCTTGTGCATCTGGCATGGCATGGGTACTGGGAAATTGAACCTAGGTCCTTTGGCTTTGCTAGCAATCACCTTAACCATTAAGCCATCTGTCCAGCCCCTCCTTCTTAGTTTTGTAACAGGTGTGTTAACTTTTACAGGGGAGATGGGAACCACCGCAGATATGACACTGACAACAGACCAAAGAAACAATTGCACTCAATTTTAGTTAGTGAACCAGTGACTTTATTGGAATTATTTACAGGAGTATAGGAGAAGGAGCATAGATGTCTCAAAAGTAGCTGCATCATTGAAAAGCCCACCCCAGCCCAGGTGCTGACTTACAAAAGCTAGATCTTGAATGCTCACTACATGATTTTCAGACAGCTCTTTAGTAATTTTTTATGGTTTATGCAACCCTAGGGAGGGACCTTGTCCATCATGTAAGTTTCAGGAAGTTCCTGAATCTTGCCAGCTGTTTACTTCCTGAGTCTTGGAAATTTTATTTAATTCCTGAATCTTAAAGACCTTTCTTCTAGAATAAAATGTTTCAATTTATAGGATATTGCTTACAGCAGTGACCTGAAAACACACATATATAAATGAACAACACATATTTATGGATTTAAATCTATGATCTTCATATGATAGAAAACATGCAATATTTATTTGCCAGTCTGGTCTATTTCGCTTAACATATGTCTAGTCACAACCATTTTCCTGCAAATGCCATGATTTCATTTTGTGAATATTTTCTTTATTTGCAGGAGGGTTGGAGAGGAAGAGGGAGAGAATGTGCACACTAGGGCCTCTAGTCATTGCAAACAAACTCCAGATACATGCACCACTTGCTGCATCTGGCTTTATGTGGTTACTGGGAAATTGAACTCAGGTCAATTGGCTTTGCAGGCAGTTGCCTTAATTGCTGATCCATCTCTTCAGTCCCATGGTTTAATCTTTTAAAAATAATTTTAAAATTTTTGTTTATTTATATATTTATTGGAGACAGAGAAAGGGCAAGCAAGAGGGAGAAAAGAGAGAGAGAGAGACACACACACAGAGAGAATAGGCACACCAGGGCCTCTAGCCTCTGCAAACAAATTCCAGACACATGCACTACCTTGTGCATCTGCCTTACATAGGATCTGAAGAATCAAACCTGGGTCCTTAGGCTTCGAAGGCAAGTGCCTTAACTGCTAAGCCATCTCTCTAGCATAAATATATATAAATATTTATAAATATATATACAAGGGGAGCAGAGAGAGAGAGAGAGAATGAATGAGAATGAATGGGCACTCCAGTGCCTCTAGATGCTATAAAGGAACTACAGACATATGTGTCACTGTCCAAAT
This sequence comes from Orientallactaga sibirica, assembly GCA_036365145.1. Classification (NCBI taxonomy): domain Eukaryota; kingdom Metazoa; phylum Chordata; class Mammalia; order Rodentia; family Dipodidae; genus Orientallactaga; species Orientallactaga sibirica. The sequence continues at coordinate 1,118,772 of JAEOAD010001221.1, forward strand.
GGTTTTACATGGATACTGAGAATCAAACCTGGGTTGTTAGGCTTTGCAGGTATGTGTCTTAACTGCTAAGCCATCTCTCCAGCCCCAATGATTTCATCTTTTTATGGCTATAAAAGATAACATTGTTTATCTGTATGGTTTTCTTTATTCAATTGATGGACATCTAGGCTAGTCCCATTTTCTGAGTATTGTAAATAGTGTAGCAATTAGCATGGATGGATAAGTATCTCTATGGTATGTCATCTTAAAGCACTTTGGATAAATACCCAAGGGTGGTAGGGCTGGGTCATATGGTAGTTCTATTTTCAATTGTTTTGAGGAACATCTATGTTGATTTCCATAGTGGCTGGGCAAGTTTACATTTCCAGCAATAGTGAATAAGAGTCTTCTTTACCTACATCCTTGCCACCATTTGCTGTCCTTTGTTTTCTTGATGATAGCCATTCTGAGTGGAGTAAGGTGGAATCTCAAAGTTTTAATTTGCATTTCTCCAATGGCAAAGGATGTTGAATAGGTTTTTTTTGCCATTTGTATTTCAACTTTTCAGAACAATCTGCCCAATTTATTGATTAGATTTTTTAAGATTTTATTTTTATTTATTCATTTATTAGAGAGAGAGAGAAAGAGAGTGAGAATGGGCATGCCAGGGCCTCTAGCTACTGCAAACGAACTCCAGATGCATGTGCCAGCATATGCATCTGGCTTATGTGCGACCTGGAGAATCAAACCGGGGTCCTTAGGCTTCGCAGGCATGTGCCTTAACAGCTAAACCATCTCTCCAGCCATTATTAGATGTTTTATATTTAATTTTTACATTCTTTATAAATCCTAGATACTAATCCCCTATCAGATGTATAGTTTGCAGAGATATTTCACCAATTTATAGGCAATCTCTTCACTCTTGTGCTTTTCTTTACTGTACAGCCATGTTAATTTCATGTAATCAGAGTTGTCAATTCCTTTTGTTATCTCCTATGCTATTGAGATGGAAATTGGGTTAAGGAAAATTTGAAGTCCCTTCCCCAAAGTTATCTACTGTACAATAATAGACTTTTGTATTGGTTATGTCTTGTACTATATAGTATTTTGTGCTGGTTAAGCCTAACACTGTAGTTTTTTTTTTTTTTTTTTGTTGAGAGAGAGACACAGAGAGAGACAGAGAGAAAGACAGAGATGGGCACGCCAGCAGCCTCTCAGCTGCTGCGAACGAAATCCAGATGTGTGCGCCCCCTGTGGCCAAGTGCGGCATTGCGCCCTTGCATCACTGCATCTGGCTAAACATGGGACCTGGAGATTGGAACCAGCGCTCTTAGGCGTAGGAGGCAGGTGCCTTAAACACTAAGCCATCTCTCCAGCCCAACACTGTAGTTTTTGTATTGTTTCAAGGCCATGATCTGTATTGCAGTTCCTATCCCATACTGTAAATCATCTTGTGTTTCCTTTTTTTTTTTTTTTTTTTAATCTCCAGAGCACAGCTGCAGGCATTTGTCTGCTAAGTAACCATTTTTATGTTTAATTTTTATTTTAGAGAGATAGAGAGAATTGGCATGCCAGGGCCTCAGCCACTGAAATTGAACTCCAGATGCTTGCACCACCTAGTGGGCATGTGTGACCTTGCTCTTGCCTCATCTTTGTGTGTCTGGCTAACATGGGATCTGGAGAGTTGAACATGGGTCCTTAGGCTTTGCAGGCAAGTGCCTTAGCCGCTAAGCAATCTTTCCAGACCTAACTAACCATTTTCTGTTTCCAGAAAACTTGCTTATCTCATACTCAAGGTCTCTGGCACTAGGCTGTGGCTCTGGGTTCTGAGACCTAACAATGATGAGAATAGTCCAAGTACTGAACCACCAAAAATCAGGGTCCAGGCTTCGGAAGAGATTCCCCTGGGCCCATACTGGATTGAAAATAAACTCATTCTCTACTCAATCTCTGGTGCTGGTTCTGTGAGCCTCACTTCCCATAACACTATGGGGGTTCTTTTCAAAGAGTCTTTACCTATGCCTGTATCTTAAAGTGTTTTACCAAGCTTTCCTCTAGCAGTTTCAAAGTTTTATGTCTTACATTAAGATTACTTATCCAGCCAGGCGTGGTGGCACATGCCTTTAATCCCAGCACTTGGGAGGCAGAGGTAGGAGGATCGCCATGAGTTCAAGGCCACCCTGAGACTACAGAGTGAATTCCAGGTCAGCATGGGATAGAATGAGACCCTTCCTTGAAAAAAAAAAAAAAAAAAAAAGATTATTTATCCATTATGACTTAGATTTTTGTGCAATGTGAAAATATGGATCTAGTTTCAATCTTCTATATGTGAAAAAAATCAGGTATCATGATAACTCCAGCATTTCTCTTCTATTGAGGAATGTCTTGCCTATTTAGTTTTTAGTGTGTCCATATGCATTGTAGGATTGTTTTCTCTAGTTCTGTGAAAATGTCACTGAGATTTTAATGGGGATTTCATTGAATCTATAGATTGCTTTCAGTAGAATGACTATTTTTACAATAATAAGTGTGTTGTTTGAATGTGAAATGTTCCCCATAGCCTCTTGTTTTTGTGATTAAGCCTCCCCCTCAATCCCTAGCTGGTAGAGTCATTGATAAGAGTAGCCTTTGTGGAGGAGATGTGTCACTGGGGGTGTACCTTAAGGTTTATTATTGGAGACCACTGGGTGCTCACTCACTATACTACCTCTCTGTTGATAAGTTGATGTTAGGTAACTCCCTTCTCACGTTATGCTTTCCCTACGATGATGAAGCTTCCCCTTGAAATTGTAAGCTGGATAAACGCTTTCCTTCCATAGCTGCTTCTGCTCAGTGTTTCATCCCAGCAATGAGAGGGTCACTGCAACAATATCAGTGATCATAGGATGTCTTTCCATTTTCTAGTGCTTTCTTCAGTTTCTTTGTTCAGTTCCTTAAAGTTTTCATTGTTGAGGCCATTCATCTGCTTGCTTGGTTAGGATTATTCCTAGTTATTTTATTTTTGAAGCGATTATGAATTGGACTATTTCCTGATTTCTTTGTGTTTTTTTTTTATCAGCACATAGAAAAACTGCTCATTTCTGTATACCAATTTCGTACCCTGCTACTTTACTGAAAGTATTTATCAGGTCTAAGAGTTTTCTGGACAAGTCTTTAAGACCTTTTTTTAAAAAATTATTTATTACAGAGAGAGAGAGAGAGAGAGAGAGAGAGAGAGAATGGGCTCGCCAGGGTCTCTAGCCACTGCAAACAAATTCCAGATGCATGTGCCTTCACGGGCATCTGGCTAACATGGGACCTGGAGAATTAAACCTGGGTCCTTAGGCTTCATAGGCATGTGTCTTAACCGCCAAGCCATCTCTCCAGCCCGTCTTTAAGACCTTTTGAGTAAAGTATCATATTGTCTGTAAATAGTTTATCATCCCATATATATATATATATATATATATATTTTTTTTTGAGGTACAGTCTCACTTTAGCCCAGGATGATCTGTAACTTGCTCTGTAGTCCTAGTCTGGCCTCAAAATCACAGTAATCCTCTTACTTCTGCATCCTTTTTCTTTCTATTATCTAATTGCTCTAGCTAAGTGTCAAACACTGTACTGAATATGAGTGGAAAGAGTGAGCATCCTTATTTCATTCTGGATTTTAGAGGAAATTATCTTAACGTTTCCTCATTTAGTATATTATTGGCTATAGGTTTGCTGTATACAACTTTTAGTATGTTTTGACCTATGTTCCTTCTGTTTCTAATTTCATCTAGGCTTTTGTCTTAAAGGAATGTTAAATTTTGTTGAAGGTGTTTTCTATATCTATTGATATGATTATGTGGTTTTTTGCCCTAAAGCCTGCTTATGTGCAGAATTGCATTTTTTGATTTGCATATGTTGAATTAACTGTGCACACCTGAACTGAAATCAATTTGGTGATGATGTGTATTCTTCTTAATGTGTTCCTGAATTTGATTTGCAATAATTTTTCAACTATATTCATGACAGAAATTTCTCTAATGTTTCATTTTTCTGTTGAGTCTTTATCTGATTTTGGTATCAGAGTAATTTATAGAATGACTTTGGTAGGGTTCCTTCTGTTTTTGTTTCATGGAACATGTTTCCTTTTTGTATTGTGGATTGTTGGTATAGGAACAACTAATTCTTGTGTGTTGATTTTGTACTCTGCAACTTTGCTTTCTTTATATTCTTTGTGACTTCTTTGTCATTTGCAAAAACAAACAAACAAACAAAACCCAGCTATCTCCTATTACTAACTGTAATGGTTTTATTGGGGGATATTTAGGGTTTTCAATGTATAAGATCATTTCTTTCTCTACAGAGATAATGTTATTTTCTCTTTCAAATTCATATGCCTTTGTTGTTTTTCATCTTGCCTAATAGTTCTTTGTAAATCTTCCAATGCAACATTTACTTTTGTTTGGGAATATCTTAATTTCTACATTATTCTCAAAGGACAGTTTTGACAGATGTAGGATTCTCTGCAGGGTTTTTATTATTCCTTTAAATGTATTTTTATACTCCTTCTGGACTGCAAGGCTTTTATTGAGAAATCTACTGAAGAAAATATATATTGGTAGCAATGTCTCACTCTGTAGCCCTATCTTTTCTAGAACTTACCACATAGATCAGGCTGACTTTGAACTGTCCTGATCCTCTTGCTTCTTCCTGTGGAGTGTTGCGATTACAAATGTGCATCACCAGCTTCCACTGAATAATCTTATTGAGGATTCCCTGTATTTGATGAATTGCTTTTTTCTTTTTCCTTTCAAGATTTACATTTTGTTTTTGGCCTTTGATAGTTAGATTATAACATGGCCTGTCATGTGCCTCTTTGGCTTTATCAGTGAGATTCTTCTTTTGTAGATGCATGTCTAACCTCATATTTGGAAACTTTTCAGCCATTATTTCTTCAAATAATCCATCTGTCTTTTTACCTTCTGAGATTTCTCTGATATGTATATCAGTCTGCTCAATGGTGTCCCTTCAAATATTAGCCGTTGTCTAATTTTCTCCATTATTTAGTTGATATATTTGAACTGCTTTCTCTCTGTAGTTGTAAGCATTGTTCTAAATGGAAAAAATCTGAATCCTTAAGCTGGTGGTATTTGAACAAGTGAAAGAGATTTGTCAGTTCCTGAAGAATGTTTAGATTTTAGTTGCTGTTGCTGCTACCACTTGCTGCTTCTGGAGAAACAGTAACAGCCCTTGTAACATTGTGGCAATGTTAGCAGGATTCACCATCACATAATGGTTTGTGGACCTACCAAATTCTCCTAACTAATGATATCATACAAACCAAAACTACACATTGGAATCCTAAGTAAAACTTGAGGAAGAAATATCAATTCAGAGAACATAAATAAGATTGAGTTTCAATCAGTACTTATTTTTTGGGTGAATCTAAAAATGTTTCTATATGCAAAGATAGTATACAGAGTATATCTGCCCATTTTCCCTTGATCCCAATCCTGAATACCATCTTAGATTAGTCTGCTGGTTTGTTATAATTAATGAACCAATGTTGACACATAATAATAATTAGAGAAGTCCCATGCTTTGTATTTCCTTAGTTTTACGTAATTTCTTTTTCTGTACTAGGGTCCAACTGGGTATATCATATTCCACTCATTGTTGTTGCCATCTTAGGCTGTTATTTTCTAAAAATATTATTGTGTGTAGGATTGTGATGTGTGTGTATGTTCTATTCATGTGTGTGTTCAGATGCATGCATCCTGTGTACACACATACAGAAGCAAAAAGCAAATGAATCTGGAAGGGTCACCATCCTTTTGTCTCTTGAATTAATCTATAATTTGAATAAGGGCACATCCAGAAGCCATAGATTGTTAATAGAAAATTTTCAGTGCCAGGGATGGGATACCTTCCAGTGAGTTGTTGGCCAGAGAGGTCCCTGATGCCTCCAAAAACATTACAGGCTATTGCCAAGTCCCTTGGCTTCCCTTGAGAAACATATAATAAGACCCTATTGCTAACGACTTCACTTGCCTGAGTGGCAAGGTCACTGAGAAATCAAGCTGGTGCTGAGCAGAAAACCTTCTCCCTGTAGACCAGCCAACTGAAAGCTGGAAAAAGATGCACTGCATGCAGCCCTATGGAAGACAGAAGTCATCAGCGGTGAAAACAGTGGACACTGGAAACCTCAAGTTTGGCCAGACAGGCCCAAGACTGAACAGGTTCAATAGTGGCATGTCTGCTCTGGGGAATCCAACTGTTCTCTAATTGGACTGATGGCCTTCTCTATTATAGGGAATACATGCCTGGTACTGAAAAACCTAATCAAAAGCCTATGGCAGGGGAGGTCATGAGCCTTAGGGTTACAAAGCCTGCCCTTATCTGGCTAAATGTATGTATTATTCCTACCAAACTGCCCTGAAAGCACTACACTTAATGTTCATATTCATATATTAATGCTACTCTCATTTCTGGTTAGAGAAGCTTCTCTTTACAGATGGCGATGACCACTGAGAAGATCCCAAAGGCAACATAGTGCTGAGAAGAGGGGTCGGAGGAGTGTCCAGCACTGAAACATCTCTGTCACACCCTCCAAGGCTCAGAGCCCATTGGGGAAGAGGTGGTGGAAAGAATGAAAGAATGTCCAGACTGAAATGGGCCTCGATATCCATGACATCACAGTGCCTTGCAATACCTTCACAAGACCCTCATAATAGGAGAAAAAGATGATGACATCAAATTAAAAGAGAGACTAATTGAGAGAGGGAGGGGATATGATGGAGAGCAGAGTTGTGAAGGGGAAAGGGGGAGGGGAGGGAAATATCATGGTTTATTGTCTGTAAGTATAGAAGTTGACAATAAAAAATAAAATTATTTTTTAAAAAAGGAAATACAATTGAATTTTTTTTGATAGTGTTACAAATCAAACTAGAGTCTTTTATGTTCTAGACAAATACCACTGGGATATACCATTAGTCAAAAGATAAGAAATTCTTTATTATGTTCCTAGAAAATTTAGAGTTTTCTTGTCAGGTGAGCTCTTTAAAGTGATTCTTTCTGATCATATGCTTCTCCTTCTAAAGGCCTCTCTTATTTCATTAGCCAGTCTGAAATCCTTGTGAATTTCAGAATCCCACATTAAATTGCCATTAAAAAAACAACCTCTCATCCTTCTTCTATGCATATATCTCACGTGGTTTTTCCTATAAATTCTTTCAATATAGTATGATCAAATAACTTTTTGAACTACTTGGCATGATTGAAGGCGTGATAATACAACCCTGGGTGTTATCTATTGAACATTATGGTTCAATTTTCCTTCTCTAGACTGCACTGACTTTTAATGTGTGCATAATGTAAATATTAAAAAGTGTCAATATTTTGTCATATTCTATGTACCTTGCAAATATTTGTATTAATGTCTTCTCTCTGAAGAGAACCCTTTTTAATTTAGTACTATGTATCTCTCTATACTTCCCTTCCTCCTTTCTTTTCTTTCTTCCTTCCTTTTCCTTCCTTCCTTCCTTCCTTCATTTAAATGTTCCTTTTGATATTGGGAATTGAATCTATATCTGCTTTTTTATGATGGTAAGGAAGATACAGACTCTAGCATATCTAGAATGTGGCCATCTACAAATTTGAATGAAGAAGCTCCATCTTCAGAAGTCAGCATAAAGTAGAGGCTTTCTAAGAGATATTTCTGTTTTTGTAGTCATAAGACTTCTGTTGTAGTCAGTTCCACTATGCTGAGATGAAATCCAAACCAGGCACAGTTTAGGAGAGGAAGGGGTTATTTCAAGTTTGCAGATCCAGGGTGAAGTCCCACCAATGGTGGAAGAAGCTACTTACATACAACCAAGCAGAGAGAAACAACCAAACAGCCAGCAAAATCCAAAAGCAGCCAGCACAAACCTGCAGCAAGAAGGATCCCTACCAGAGCTTAGACCTCTCTGCATATCTTTGGGCTGGACTCCAGGATCTGGCCCCAGTGACACATCCTTCAGCCAGGTGGCTGGAGATCCTAGTTACAAGTTTAATTTTAACACCCGAGCCAATGGTGGCATGCATTCAAAGTACCACAATTTGGAAACTTTATTTTTAAAAAATATTTTATTTATTTTCAAGGACGGGGTTGGAGAATAGGCATGCCAGGGCCTCCAGCCGCTGCAAATGAACTCCAAACACATGTGCCACCTTATGTATCTAGGTTTATGTGGGTACTGAGGAACCAAACTGGGGTCCTTAGGCTTTGCAGGCAAATGCCTTAACCACTAAGCAATCTCTCCAGCCCTGGAGCCTTTATATTTTGTTGACTGCTTGGGACCCATAACTTCAAGTACTGTTCTGTCTCTGGTAGAGACTAACTTATATTTCTATGTCTTATTCCTTTTGGTATTGCTTTTATCTATGCCTAGGATTGGATTCTTCCTATTGTAGCTGTTCTGAGGTGAATCTAGCGATAAACAGAGCAGCAGATTGGTGCTAAATATGCTTTGAAGCTACCAAAAATGTAAGTGCTAGAACAATTTATCCTTTGAACATTCAGAGGTGACTTCCCATATCTACTACTAGGCTTTCAAAAATATCTCTTACTCTGAAAACACCAACCCAGGAGTTGGCTCTCAATTCTCACTTTATTCTGTTTTCGAAGTCAGTCTAATGATATGTTCCCAGGCCACCATGATCTGGTTAACTTGAAAAGGGACACTGAAGTTAAATAGCATTTAACAGATAGTGAATGGCCCATGAATGGTGGTGAAATAGACACAAAATGGCCTGAGGATCTATGACATCACAGTGCCTGACACTACCTACATAAGATCATCATAGTAGGAGGAAAAGATCATACATCCAAATAAGAGAGACTGAGAGGGGGAGGGGATATGATGGAGATTAGAGTTTCAAAGAGGAAAGTGGGGGGAGGGAGGGAAGTACCATGGGTTATTACCTACAATTATGGAAGTTGCCAATAAAAATAAATTAAATAAAAAGTATTGTTCCTTGCCGGGCGTGGTGGCGCATGCCTTTAATCCCAGCACCCAGGAGGCAAGTAGGAGGATTGCCATGAGTTCAAGGCCACTCTGAGGCTACATAGTGAATTTCAGGCCAGCCTGGGCTAGAGCAAGACCCTACCTCGAAAAACTACCAAAAAATATTGTTCCATTTTTGATATTTCATATATGTACATATTTTTATCTTATTCCCACATCCCCTTTTTTATCCCCCTCCCCTCCCACCAACACCCTTCTTCTTTCCTGTCAATTCCCATTGTACCTCCATGCCTGTTTAATTTACTCATTGAGTTAAGTTAGGACTGCTTGCATGATCATGTGTGGTAGGTTATTTACCATGGAATGGGCAATTTATCAGTGGCCATACCACTGATGAACCTGACTTTCCCTCTCCTAGCCACTACTAGCTTCCATTAGCAACTAATTTGGAAGGTGTGGGATTCCATGGGCCCTTTTCCCTTAAATGGTGAAACAGGCCCAGTTTTGTGTAGGAAACCACAGCTGCTATGAGTTCATGTACGTGATCTCCATGTCCTATCCAGAAGACAGCATTTTTGTAGGCTTCCTCCTCCTTCTCCTGTTCTTATATTCTTTCCATGCCCTCTTCTGCAAGGTTCTCCAAATCTTGGAAGGGATGCTTTAAAAACCCTGTTTGGGGCTGAGCACACAGTAGTCATTTAGTCTCTGCAATTTTGCCACCTGTGCATCTCTCCATTAACCACTGCATTGTAGTAAGAAACTCCTGTGATCAAGGCTTCAGGCAGTATTAACCTATGGGGATAAATATATTCAGAAGGCAGTTTGACATGCTGCCTATTTAGCAAAACCGCATAGGGCTCATGTCCCTGGCCATAGGTTTTTACTCAGGTTTTCAGTAACAGGCATAAAATCCTTCCTGTGGAGTGGCCCTCAAACCCTATCAGAAAGCAGCGGTTGGTTAGTTACTCCCATAACATTCACTTCACTATTGCACCAGTGGCCATATCTTGCTTGGAAGCTTTGCTGTGGAATACACATGGTGCACAGATGAGTATGACTGTTGATGGCTTTCTTTCCCCAGCAGATTGCATAGCATCTTCTTTTTTTTTTGGTTTTTCGAGGTACGGTCTCACTCTGGCCCAGGCTGACCTGGAATTAACTATGTAGTCTCAGGGTGGCCTTGAACTCTTGGTGATCCTCCTACCTCTGCCTCCTGAGTGCTGGGATTAAAGGTGTGCGCCACCACGCCCAGCCGCATAGCATCTTCTGACACAAAGAAAACTAGCCAGTAAGAGGAGGCTTTCAACTCAGTTTCTTTATGTCCTGCAACTGAAATGTGTGGTGTCTTCGGCAATAGATACTTACCATGTAGGTTTTTGTTTTGTTTTGTTTTGTTTTTGTTTTTTTGTTTTTTGAAGGTCAGGCTGTTTCACTATGTAGTCTCAGGGTCAGGCTGACCTGGGATTCACTATGTAGTTTTTTTTTTTTTTTTTTTTGGTTTTTGCGAGGTAGGGTCTCACTCTGGTCCAGGCTAACCTGGAATTCTGTAGTCTCAGGGTGGCCTTGAACTCTTGGTGATACTCCTACCTCTGCCTGGCCTGCGCCACCATGCCCAGCCGCATAGCATCTTCTGACACAAAGAAAACTAGCCAGTAAGAGGAGGCTTTCAACTCAGTTTCTTTATGTCCTGCAACTGAAATGTGTGGTTTTACTTACCATGTAGGTTTTGTTTTGTTTTGTTTTGTTTTTGTTTTTTTGAAGTAGGGTTTCACTCTAGGTCAGGCTGACCTGGAATTCACTATGTAGTCTCAGGGTGGCCTTGATCTCACAGCAATCTACCTCTGCCACCCAAGTGGTGGGATTAAAGGTATGTGCCGCCTGGCTGGTTTGGTAGTTTTTTTTTTTTTTTTTTTTTTTTTTTGGTTTTTGCGAGGTAGGGTCTCACTCTGGTCCAGGCTAACCTGGAATTAACTATGTAGTCTCAGGGTGGCCTTGAACTCTTGGTGATACTCCTACCTCTGCCTCCCGAGTGCTGGGATTAAAGGTGTGCGCCACCATGCCCAGCCGCATAGCATCTTCTGACACAAAGAAAACTAGCCAGTAAGAGGAGGCTTTCAACTCAGTTTCTTTATGTCCTGCAACTGAAATGTGTGGTGTCTTCGGCAATAGATACTTACCATGTAGGTTTTTGTTTTGTTTTGTTTTGTTTTTGTTTTTTGAAGTAGGGTTTCACTCTAGGTCAGGCTGACCTGGAATTCACTATGTAGTCTCAGGGTGGCCTTGATCTCACAGCAATCTACCTCTGCCACCCAAGTGGTGGGATTAAAGGCATGTGCCGCCTGGCTGGTTTGGTAGTTTTTTTTTTTTTTTTTTTGGTTTTTGCGAGGTAGGGTCTCACTCTGGTCCAGGCTAACCTGGAATTAACTATGTAGTCTCAGGGTGGCCTTGAACTCTTGGTGATCCTCCTACCTCTGCCTCCGGAGTGCTGGGATTAAAGGCGTGCGCCACCACGCCCGGCTCTTGTTTTTGTTTTTTTGAGGTAAGGTCTTACTCTAGCCCAGGCTGACCTGGAATTCACTCTGTAGTCTCAAGGTGGCCTCAAACTCATAGTGATCCACCTACCTCTGCTTCCCAAGTGCTGGGATTAAAGGCGTGTGCCACCACATCTGGCTGGTTTGGTAGTTTTGATGGGTAACCAAAGTCATTGGCAATAGCATGGCATTTTCTCTAAGAATAGCAGGACTACCAGAATGAAGAATGTTCAGGCTGGGAGGTTGATAGAAAGATATGGCACTGTATACCTCACTGCCTCCTTTAGCTAATGTAGAGAAACTTAGATGTAAAAAACCAGAACTGGGGGGGCAGTGAGGTTTTGGGGTAGCAGTTTTTTTTCTATTGGTGACTAATCAGACTTTGAGATATCCCTCAGCAATGTGTCACAGTATATCACAGGCAAGAGTGGGGTGACACTATAATACCTCCAGAATGGGGACACAGAGGTCTTTCTCATGAAGGTGTGTTTCTATGTTCCTCCCACCCAGGAGATGGTTTGTTTTTCATTGAAGCTTTTGCTCACCGTGTGCTGGTGAAGTGGATGTAATAAGGGCTATTGGGAATGCCGTCTGTACATTTGGGAGCTGCAGTGTCTGATTCCCTGTAGTCATTAGGACAATAAGGTCTTCTCCAAATTTCTGAACCTTTATAGGTATACCATTGATGGCATGATCCCTGTATCATGGTACTGGATGTCTTGCTGGCCCACAAGGGCCAGGACCAAATGTAAACAACTTAGATACCCCTATCAAGCAAGGCCAAACCTGTTACAATTTTTGGATACTCTTCTTCTCCAAGGACAAAATCATCTCTTTGAGTAAATGTACAGAAGCACTTTGAGTGGTGGCTGACAGAAAAATGACAGGATTTCCCCCTATGAGATGGTCAGCTCAGACAACATAACTTTTGAACTATGAGATCATCTTCCCATGGAACACATAGAGCTTGTCAAGAAATAAATGAAATCTTATAATGCCCACATGGATCGCATAGCCCTGGATCTGAACAGTCATCTATGTCCTCCAGTTAACTAAAGGAGGTGGATCCTAGGGCAAAAGGGTTCTACAGGATTGAGCTTACACAGTAGATGCTATTAACTTACTGGTCCAATACAAGTTCAAGTTCCCTTGTCTTCTAATTATAATTGTGTGTGTGTGTGTTTAATGTACTGTATGGTGAGTGTGCAATGTGCTGTGTATGTGCAGAGACCCATATACTTGCCTGCTCTATGGCTCTTCTAATTGTTCTTGTTTTTTGAGCGAGAGTCTCTCTTTTACTATTTCTGGAGCTTGCAGGGCTCCATAGATTCTCAGGTCTGTGCTCCCCTGCAGGACTGGGGTTATAGGCATATGTGGCCACACCCAGCTGGTTACGCGGGAAGTCTCAAACCTTCTCAGACCCTCATGCTGTTGCAGGACATGCATTTAACCACTGTTGCAGTCAGGTTTGCATTGCTGGCAGAAATCACACTATCAAGAGCAGCTTTTGGGAAAAAGGAGTTTATTCTGGCTTATAGACTAGAGGGGAAGCTCCATGATGGCAGGGGAAAATGAAGGTATGAGCAGAGGGTGGACAACACCCCCTGGCCAACATAAGGTGGACAATAATAGCAACAGGAGAGTGTGCCAAACACTGGCAAGGGGACACTGACTATAACACCCATAAGCCCACCCCCAACAATACAATGCCTCCAGGAGGCTTTTAATTTCCAATTGCCATCAACTGGGAACCAAGCATTCAGAACACCTAAGTTTATGGGGGACACCTGAATCAAGCCACCACATTCCTCTGCCCCCCATAAACTGACAATCATCCATGATGTAAAATGCAATGCATTCAGTATGACTTTAAGAGTAGCCATAGTTTTTATTAATATCCTATATTCAAATATCCTATAATCCAGTCTTTTAACTGAGCCATAATACCAAAAATTCCCCCCCAAGCCCAAAATGGCACAGAATACACATTCACACTGTAAAATATGGCATTGGGCATAGCAAAGAAATATTCAACCAATACAAGATTTAAACAGGGCAAACATCAAACTCTGTATCTCCAAGTCCAACAACTCTAGTCAATGACCAATCTCCAAGTCTGATAATTCTAACCAGCAACAAGTCTCTGGAGTTCTAATCCTGCCCCTCCAGCGAGGCTACTCACAGTCCTGGAAAACTTCATCTGGGGCAATCAGCCCTCCTTAGCAGACATCTTGTAGTCCCAGCATCTCTACTGGGTCTCCACTGCAACCCAGGTTTATCCTCCTAGCCCCATCTGGTCTCCATGCAGGCATCTAACAAACCGGCTTCACACTGCCCATGGCCATTTCCAAAAAAGAGACTACATTACAAACTCAATGACCCTCTCTTTCCTGCATTTCTTATACTCCACAATACCAGGTAGGGTGCCAATTTGAGGACACTCCTTGAGTACTCAGGCCCCTTCAAAAGAGTATACATTCTTCCCATTGCCCCAGTGCAGGTCAGCTGGCCCAATCTCAAAGGTTGTAATCTCATATAATTGCAGCTGAGCAGGCAGAAATTTCAGCCCAAAGATTTCATTTCTGTGCCATATCCCTCTACTCACACCAGTCCATTTCTACGCAATACAACCCTGCACAACTTCTCAGGACACAGCCATATCAGAAAGCCTCTCACACAAACTGCTTCTAGTCTATTCCAGGCAAATCTCTCTAACCCTCATAAGCCAAACCTCACAGTCCATAGTTCTTACTGCATTCAGGTCTTTCAACTCTGAACAGAATAGTCCATCAAGCTGGACTTACAGCACTGCAAGGCATCTCTTAGTCCAAGGTTTTGAATCCTTCTACATTCCTCTTGAAAATCACCTCCAAAATGCCAAAGCCACAGTCAGGTGTCTAGTAGCAATCCCACTCCTTAGTACCAATTTTACTGTTGCAGTCAGGTTTGAATTGCTAGCAGAAATCACCTGACCAAGAGCAGTTTTTGGGAAAAAAGGGTTTATTTTGGCTTATAGACTCGAGGGGAAGTTCCATGATGGCAGGGGAAAATGAAGGTATGAGCAGATGGTGGACACCAACCCCTGGCCAACATAAGGTGGACAATAGCAACAGAAGAGTGTGCCTAACACTGGCATAGGGAAACTGGCTATAATACCCATAAGCCCGCCCCAACAATACACTGCCTCCAGGAGGCTCTTAACTTCTTTTTGCCATCAGCTGGGAACCAAGCATTCAGAAAACCTAAATTTATGGGGGACACCTGAATCAAAGCACCACACATGGGTACTGGAGAATCAAATCCAGGTCCTTAGGCTTTGCAAACAAGCACCTTAACCATTGAACAATCTCTCTAGCCCCTGGGGTTTTGTTGTTGTTGTTATTGTTTTTACGAGGTAGGGTGCTGCTCTAGCCAAGGCTGACCTGGAATTCACTATGTAGTTTCAGGGTGGCCTCAAACTCATAGCAGCCCTCCTACCTCTGCCTATTGAGTGCTGGCACTAGAGGCATGCACCACCATGCCTGGCCCTAAGTTTTTAATTTTGATGAAATCAGTTTTTCTGTGTTTTGTTACTTGTGCTTGTGGTGTTATATATAAGAGAGTGTTATGTCACCCACATTCACAAAAATCTACATCTTTTACATTTATGTCTTCATATATGGTATAACATTGAGTCCAAACTCATTTTGTTTCATGTGGCTATTCAAATGTCCCAGCACGATTTGTTAAAAATATTGTTTTTGGGTTGGAGAGATGGCTTAGTGGTTAAGGTGCCTGCCTGCTAAGCCTAAGAACCCGGTTCCAATCTCCAGGTCCCACATTCAGCCAGATGCAAAGTGACGCAAGGGCACAATGCTGCACTTGCCCACAAGGGGGCGCACACATCTGGATTTCGTTCACAGCAGCTGAGAGAATGCTGGCGCGCCCATTCTCTATCTGTCACCCTCTCCCTCTCTCTCTGTCTGTCTCTCTCTCCAAAAATAAA
Organism: Orientallactaga sibirica; assembly: GCA_036365145.1. NCBI lineage: Eukaryota > Metazoa > Chordata > Mammalia > Rodentia > Dipodidae > Orientallactaga > Orientallactaga sibirica. The sequence goes on from JAEOAD010001221.1 coordinate 1,134,245, forward strand.
AATAATAATAATAATAAAATATTGTTCCCCATGTAAGCCAGATGCACAAGGAGGCACATGCATCTGGAGTTTTTTTTTGCAGTGACTGGAAGCCCTGGCGTGCTCATCCTCTCTTTCTCACTCTTAAATAAATAAATAAACAAATAAAATATATTTTAAAATATTGTTATTTACTGAATGGTTTTAGCACCCTTCTTGACATTTAATTGATTGTGTTTACTTCTGTATTCTTAATTCTATTCTTTATGACAGTATTTCACTTTCTTGATTATTGTATCCTCTGTTAAGTGTTTTGAAATCTGGAAGTGTGAACCTTCCCACTTTGTACTTTTTCAAATTGGTTTTGGCATTCTAGGATCTCTTGTTATTGTATATGAGTATTAGAATCACCTGACCCAATCCTTTAAAGACAAAACATCCCCCAAGCAACCCATCTTGAAAATGCTGGAATTTTCCTTGATTCTATAGATAAATTCGGAGAACATTGTCTTAATAGATCTTTCCATCTGTGAATTCAGGCTGTCTTAAAATTTATCCAGATCTTCAGTTTTGAAAATGTATAAAATGTTCAATATGCAAGCCTTTTTCTTCCTTATTCTCATATGTTTTTATTGTTATTATTAAGAAATATTTAGGGCTGAGATATGGCTTAGTGGTTAAGGCTCTTAATCTCAGAAGCCTAAGGATCCAAGTTTGATTCCCCAGTACTCACATAAGCCTGATGGTTCAAGGTGGCACATGCATCTGGAACTCATTTGCAGTGCCTAGAGGCCCTGGTATGCCCATTCTCACTCTCTCTCTCTCTCTCTCTCTGCTTCTTTTCCCTCCTCTCTATCAAATAAATAAATAAATAAATAAATAAATAAATAACTGTTTAATTAATTAATGAGAGAGGGAGGGATGGGCACACCAGAGCTTCCAAGATGCACATACCACTTTGTGCACCTGGCTTTCATGTGTATACAGGGGAATCAAACCCTGGACCATCAGGCTTTGGAAGCAAGTGCTTTTAACCACAAGGCCATCTCTTTAGCCCCTTGCTCTCATAATTATCATTTCTTTATGTCATTATATTTAGAATTATTCTCTTCCAGATTATCCATTGTTATTATTTTGAATTGTAGTTGATTGTTCTCTGTTAATCCTCAACCCTACAACAATGCTAAACTCGCTTATTAGATTTGGTGATTTCTTAAAGGTTTAGATATACTTTATTAAATTAAGAGAAGAGGAGAGAGTACCGAGAGCTCCTGCCTATGAGAAGGCAGGACAGGGTAGAGCCCCTGAATGGATTTTGTTGGCAGATTCTTCCGGGTTTCTACATGTAGGTGTGTGTCATCTGCAAATACGGTTTTCTGCCCAATGTAGATACTTTCCCCACTTTTTCTTTCCTAATTTATCTGGCTAGAACTTTTTTTTTTTTTTGGTTTTTTGAGGTAGGGTCTCACTTTAGCCACGCTAACCTGGAGCTCACCGTGTAGTCTCAGGGTGGCCTTGAACTTACAGTGATCCTCCTACCTCTGCCTCCTGAGTGCTGGGATTAAAGGTGTGCACCACCACACCCGGCTCCTGGCTAGAACTTCTAATACAATATTGAGTAGAAGGGGAAAGGCAAACATCTTTATATTAATTCTGATCTTAAGAAGAAAGCTTTTAGCCTGTCATCATGCTTTCTATCATGTAGAGGAAATACCTTTTGATTCCTTTCATTTGGGTATTATTTTGTTAATTATTAAACGATATTATATTTTGTTAAATGCTTTTGCTATGTCTATTAAGATGATTCTGGATTTCCTTTACTTCATTCAGTTAACAGATGGTATTGCATTGATTTGGTAAATTAGCTATTTTGTGAATTAAATACAGTTTGATTAGGTTTATATCCATTTACATCTGGGTTTGGTACTTTGTTATTGGTATTTGCATGCACATTCATGAAAGATTCATAAATGCTTTGGGCTTGTAACATTCTTTTCTTGAAGTGTCTGTATTTTCATATCTGGATTAACAGTGGCATCACAGAATGGATTAGGATGTGTTCTCTGTTCTATTTTTATTTTTTAGCTTTTTTTTCTGAGGTAGAGTCTCACTACAGCCCAGGCTGACCTGGAATTCAATTTTGAAGGCCTTCCTCCTTTCTATCTTTGAAGTAGTCTTTGTTCCTATTAATCAGACCTCTCTCTTCTCCTGCACTAGGTCATATGGAGGCAACATTTAAGTGCACTGTTTTTCAGAGAAGTTCCCTTTCAGATTTTTATGGTGCTGTTTAGGTAATTTATTTGATACACATACACGTGTGTGTATTGGTTTTTTGAGATAGGGTTTCACTCTAGTCCAGGCTGACTTGGAATTAACCATGTAGTCTCAAGGTGGCCTTGAACTCACGGTGATCCTGTTAGGAGCAATAGTTAGGAGTATAGTAATAGTTCTAAGTAAAATGAGGCACTCACCCAGCAGAGACAACATCACCATGGCAACCAGGGGCCACGACCAGAGACCCACCACAGAGTGGCTGTGCACTGATATGCCAATGAGCTAACCCTAAGGTGGCTATCAGCAGCCAGAGTAACTAAGGAAAAAATGGGTATAAAAACCCCAGGAAAAGCTCAGAACACTGTCACTCAACTCAGAGAGGCAGAGTCCACGTCCCTCTTTGTGTTGATACTCGCTGTGAGAAGAAGCAGCCCATAGGACCCTTAGCAGCCTGGCTTGAAGTGGGACAGAGCAGAACCCAGATGCCACCGCAGGCCAAGTGACATTGCAAGTGAGTGCCTCTGGGATTTAAGCTAGTTGAAAGGATAAAAGAGAGAGGAACCTGGCTTAATTAACATGTGTGAAGAGTGAATGAAGTGTGGCAGTTGAAGCCAATGAAGAAAATGAGCTACATGATTCCATTCATATGAAGTGTCCTGAAGAGAGAACTATATGGAGACAGAAGATAGATGCCAGGTTGTTTAGGTATGAGGAAAATGGAGGTGAAAGGGGAGTGATAGATACATGGCACAGGGCTTCTTTTTGGAGGTTGAAAATGTCCCTAAACTGACTTTGGTACTTTTTGCACATATCTGTGAGTATATTAAATATTTTATTTTTATTTATTTATTTGACAGAGAGAGAAAGGGAGGAGAGAGAGAGGGAGAGAGAGAGGGAGGGAGAGAGAGAGAGAGAATGGGCGCACCAGGGCCTCCAGCCACTGCAAACGAACTCCAGATGTATGCGCCTCCTTGTGCATCTGGCTAACATGCCTCCTGGGGAATCGAACCTGGGATCTTTGGCTTTGCAGGCAAACGCGTTAACTGCTAGGCCATCCCTCCAGCCCATCTGTGAGTATATATTAAAAAAAAAACACTGAATTGTAAACTTTAAGAGATGAATTATCTGATATTTAAGTTACAGCTCAACAAAATGGTTAAAAGTACGATCCATGACGTCTGTACAATGGCAGAATATCTATCCCTAGAGCCCGCTTTGACCATGTAGATACTGACAACAGCAATGCATGGTCAATGCCCTGCAACAAAGCCAGAAACCAGTTAAGAGACTCCTGCCCCTCAGGCTAGTGGGAAGTCAAATCCGTTGAAGTTTGAAGGGAAAGTTTGTGATCCTTCACAGGCTCCCTTCTAGAATAGCAAGCACAGTTAAAACTCCCGACTGCCTAGTTCTTCCTAAGGAGGGAAAGAAAAGACTGCAACATACATCCAGAATTATGGTTTGGGAGGGTGAAGCTGCCGGAGAGATTAGCTTCTGTCTTGCCTAAAGCTAAGTGCTGACAGAATTGAATGCCAAGTTTGATGGAGGTTGTTAAAAGCAGATGTGTGCATCCAAGAATGCAGTATGTAGTACCACAGAAAAACGATAGGTGGCACTCCAGTACTGTACCTTAAGAGGTCATCAGCAAAGGTGCAATATTACAGATGAACAGTAGGGGGAGGTCGTGAACAGAGACCAGCAAATTTCTTCAGTTAGATTACAGTTAGAAGACAAGGGGAGAAAAATCCCTAGAAAAAAAGCATGGAAGGTCGTCAGACTATAGTCAGGCCTATAGGAGAAAGTTCTCCGTGCATAGTATGAAGCCAGACTCCAAATACTAGGAGAGGTAGCTGAGTTTAAGATAACAAATCATACAAAGAAAAAGGATAATATAAGCCATCAGAAGAAGAAATTAATATCTGAAAACTGACCCTAAAGAAACAGAGATTAGTGAATTTCTAGATAAAGAATTCCAAATGACTGTCACTAAGCTGTTCATAAATCATAAAAATGAATTAAATGAGAACATAGACAACAAAGTGATATCAGAGAACATATGAACAAAATGAGAAAATGATAGATATAAACTATGAAGAAGAAACAAATAAAACTTATAGAATTGAAGAATAAACACTAAACAGAAAAAACTCAGGTTTCCAATAGCAGCCTTTACCAGGTGTAAGAAAGATTCAGTGCACTTGAAGACAGGACATTCTAAATTAGCTATAAGGGGGCTGGAGAGATGGCTTAGTGGTTAAGGTGTTTGCTTGCAAACCCTAAGGACTCAGATTCAATTCCCCAGCACCTGTAGTTCCTTTGCAGTGGCTAGAGGCCCAGGCATGTCCATTCTCTCTATATATTTGCTTTTTTCTCTCTCTCTGTCTGACTCACTCTCAAATAAATAAACAAATAAATAAAATAATGAAGAGGGCTGGAGAGATGGCTTAGTGGTTAAGGCACTTGCATACAAAGACTAAGAACTCATGTTCAAATCTCCAGGTGCCACGTAATTCAGGCACACAGTGACACAAGCACACGATGTAGCACATGTGCACAAGGTGGTGCACATGTCTGGAGTTCGTTTGCAGTGGCTGAAGGCTGTGGCATGTCCATTCTCTCTCTCTTTCTCAAATAAAATTTAAAAAGAGAAAATAATGAAGAAAGGTGAGGAGAAATTAAGAGAATTACTCTACTGGCATCAAGTGTAAGGACATATGCATTATGAAAGTACTAGAAACATAAAACAGAAAAAGGAGGGAGTAGAGAGGCTATTTGAATAACTAATGGCTGAAATCTACAAAACTGAGGACAGAAAGACAAATTCAAGAAGCTCAAGGACATTGAACTATGAGACCTCTAAAGAGATTTATATTGAGATGCATCATAATCATCCCATCCAAAGTCACAGAGAATCTTGAAAGCAGCAAGAGAAAAATGACTGATTGGATACACGTGAACTATTAGATCATCAGCAGATTTCTCTGGAGAAGTTTGCAGGATAGATATACTCAAAATAGATATATTCAAAATGCTAAAAGAAAATTGCTATCTAAAATTTCTATATTTTGGAAACTGTCCTTCAAAAATTAAAGTGGAAAATTGAAACTCTTCCAGATAAACAAAAGCTGAAGGAGTTAATCACAGTAGAATTGTCTTAGGAAAAATGCTAAAAAGACTCTATCAATTTGAAACAAAAAGATGAGAAGCAGAAACATAAAAACCTATGAAGATATAAAACTCCATTGTAGGAGAGAGAAATCACCAGTGAAGGTACACAACAGTGAACACTGCCAAGCTTTAAATCTGGCCAGTCAGGCCAGATGAGCCAATGGGTGCAATAGTGATGTGTCTGTTATGGGGAAAACCAACCTCTCTCTAATTGGACTGGAAGCCCACTCCGTGGGAAGGAATACATCCCTGATACCGAAAACCCATGACAGGGGTATTCATGAGCCCTAGGGGTGTAACGTCTGCTGGTGTCACGCTAAATGTATACACTATGCTCACCAAACTGCCCAGTAAGCACTTCTCTTAATGTCCACACCCATATAGTAATGCTACTCTCACTTTTGGCTAGAGAATCTTCTCTTTTCAGATGGTGGCAACCTTGGGATGACTCAGAAGGCACCATGGTGCTGAGAAGAAGGGACAGAGGAGTGCTCGGCACTGAAACATCTCAAACCTACCTTCCAAGGCTCCGGGTCCATTGTGAAAGAGGGGGGAAGAAGAATGTAAGAGCCAAAGAAAGAGTAGGACTCCTTACAACATGCTCCTTCAGACACAAAATGGCCTGGATATCCATGACCTCACAGTGCCTGACACTGCCTACATAAGACCATCATAATAGGAGGAAAAAATGATGACATCAAAATAAAAGAGAGACTGATTGAGAGGGGGCAGGGGTATGATTGAGAGTGGAACTTCAAAGGGGAAAGTGGGGGGAAGGAGGGAAGTACCATGGGATATTGTCTACAATTAAAGAAGTTGTCAAGAAAAAAATAAATTAAAGAAAACTCCATTGTTAAGGTTAAAATACTGACAAATGTAGAACACTGTAGAATTGGCGTGTACTTGTCTAAATCACTTTAAAACTATGTTTTCTAAAACCAAAGCATAAAAGTATAAATCTAGGGCAGAAGAGATGGCTTAGTGGTTAAGTACTGAGTTTGATCCTCAGACCCCACATAACAAGCCAAAAGCTGTGGAAGATGTCTTTAATCTCAGCTCACTGACAGTGAGATGGGAGGCAGAGATAGAATTTCCCAGAAGCTCAGAAGTTCATGGAGAGTACAAAAGTCACAGCGGCAACACAAAAAACCCTGCCTAAAATGGGGTGAAAAGCGAGGACTCACTTGAAATTTGTCCTCTGATCGCCACATATGTGCTGTAGCATACACATGTATATACTCACACACATGAACACACACACACACACACACACAAAATTTTTTAAATATAATGACAACTTCAAAGCCTTATTCTCTAACCATTTCTTTCCTGCTTTCACCCCCCTGCTTATGAGTTACTCATTTCTTCTTTTTGTGCATGTCTCATGATTTTTAAGGAAAGTTGGACCTATAAGGTCACACAATGTAGTAAGTGCAGATACTGATTTATCCTCGTTATCTGTGGCTTGTTTTGCTTGCTTATCTATATGTGGAATAGCTTGGCTAGATAATATTAGGGAAATGTTCTTCCCCACTGTTGTTGCTCCCTAGAAGGAATGGCTTTGGATAGGTTCACTGTCAGTGTGGAATGACAGTGGTTTTAATAAGATTGTCTTTGGTCTATCTTTCTGATCCCATCTTCTGTTGATCACTCCATCTTGCTGTCACACCCACATGCTAGTCTTCTTTAATTGAGGGCTAATTGCTCAGTTGACACAAGGCTAGGATAGTCTTTGACTTGCTGACAAATGCGTTCCTGCATTGCTGTGACTATGATTTCATGTCACAATGTCAAAAGATTTGACAGTGTATGACTTAGACAGCACCCTGTGCTTTACATTGCTTCATGGCTGAACCAATTAACTCAAGCCTCTTGCAGGGATACTGGTGAAGCTCCTATCTGAGGTTTGGTTTGATCCCTATATCAGGCCTAATATTAGGTTTGTGTTTCCCTGGTTTGCTCTGGTAAATTATCTGGCCACCAGTTTAGTTTGTTGTTCTCATAGGCATTACGCTTTCTTCTTAATTGCTTACTACCAAAATATCCATTGCTTCTAAGAGTGCCCCTAGGGGAGAACTTCCTCACAAATGATTTGAGATAATGGCAGTCCCTGTGGGTAGAGCTTTGGAGCTCTTTGTTCTTATAGTTTCCCTCATTACCCCTGGAAATGATCTCTGAGACTTTTTGTGGCTACTAGGTATGTGTCTCCAGGTGTCTCAGCTTATCTATCCTCACATGGAGCCACCATTTTTAGTGAGCTGGGTGAAGGACAATTGGGACCTCAAAATTCTTGGTCAGCTACACCTGGTGTTGTGTCTCTTTGCTGTGAATAATAGCTAGGTAAAAGAAGGGACACAACTTCTCAGTGGAATGTCCGCTGGAAATTTCATTTCTTCAACTTGGAGTATGTGGGGATAAGGAATTCTGGTGATGTGCGTTTCACAATAAGATATGGTAACTTTGACTTGGGGGTTTAGGGGTGAGAGATCTTCCTGGAATGGAGCTCCATCACATTCATCTGAGGAATAGAGAAGGAGGAAACACCACCATAGATTCTTGCTGTTATGAGTTTTAATATATTTTCTTTTTTGTTAAAATATTTTAATTTTTATTTATGAATTAGAGAGAGAGAGAGAAAGAGAGAGAGAATGGGCATGCCAGGGCCTCCAGTCACTGAAAATGAACTCCATATGCATGTGCCACCTTGTGCATCTGGCTTATGTGGGTCCTGGGACATCGAATGTACGTCCTTAGGATTTGCAGGCAAGTGCCTTAACTGCTGAGCCATCTCTCCAGCCCTTCTTTCTTTTTTGTGAAGCTGGGTCTTTCTCTAGCCCAGCCTGACCTGGAACTCATTCAGTAAGCCCAGGCTGGCCTTGAATTGAACTCACACAATCCTCCTACCTCAGGCTCCTGAATGCTGGGGTTAAAAGTGTGTGCCGCCATGCCCTACTTAATAGATTTTCTTGAAAAAAAATTTCTTCATTTGTTATTTGCCCTTAGACAAGTTCTAGGGCATTGAAAGGGTTGTCTTACAATTATTTTCACCAAGAATTCTTCTATTTTTAATAAAATGCTTGTGGTAGTTTGGATAGATGGTCCCCCCAATATATTCAGTGTTTTATTAGACTGTAGTTTGGCTCTGCAGCTACCTGGCTGGAGGCAGTGTCACTGGGAGGATCTTAAGGTATGGTGGTGGGTTTAAGATTTCAATCTAAAGATATGCAAAGTGCTCCTAGCTGGAGTTCCTGAGGTATACTATGCTGTGTGGCTTTTGGCTTGTGGCTTTTCTCTCTGTTTGGTCCTATAAGAGCAGGCCGCTTCTTCTGCCATTATGGAACTTCCCCTGGATCTGTAAGCTTCAATAAATAATATCCCTTCCTCCATAACTGTGTCTGGTCTGGAAGTTCATCTCAGCGAACCTGAAGCTGTCTGCTATAATGCTGCTTTGTGTGACCAATTTTATGGTTTGGGGGATCTGGTAGCATTCCATTCCTGACAACACACTTGTACTATTTAGCTAATTTGTGTTCTTGATTAGGTGGTTAAGACTCTACTAAGGCTCAGTTAACCAGTATCCTTTTCTGAATGGAGAATAATTCTTTGTTTATCATAAGCCACAGTGGTCTTCAGAGTGATTTCCTTTCAGCACTTGGCAGGGGTTTTATATTTTATATTGTTTCTCTTGCCTGCCACAGACATGGCATTTTGAATAGCATTGGGTTTGCCGAGTCACAAAACTTAAGGGGACACATGAGTTTATACTGTAAATGAGACCTGCTACAAAGCCTTTTTTTTTTTTTTTTTTTTTTTTTTTTTTTTTTTTTGCTATGGGCTTCCTCCCAAAGGAAAGCTTTACAAAATTCCCAGTAAATAGGTCAAGATAGCATGTTGTGGTGTGGTACTTGTTCTTCAAGTCACATGTGTTAAAAGTTTTACCCCAGAATGTTGCTATTTGGAGGTGGTGGAGCCTTTTAGAAGTGGGGCTTCATGGGAGGTCCTTAAGTCATTGGTGGAATGAGGTGTCTACCCTTGGAAAGGATTGTGGTACCCTGACACTTTCCTCTTTCTTTTCCTTCCTGGCCATAAGGTGACTGGTTTTGTTCTGCTATCTGCTCCTGCCATGATATACTACTTCACTACAGGCCTAAACATTAGATCATGGACTGGAATCTACAGAAACAAGAGGCAGTAGAAATGCAAGAGTTTATGTTTTGTTTTATAAAGACTATGCACACATGCCCTATACCACTGCACCCTTATATACTTCAGCACTGTGGTAAACTCCTGAGATTTGCCCATTCCCTGGTATACATGTTTCCTTAAGGCATTTATATGCTTTCTATTTCCTGTTCACTGGGTTCGCTTAGCATCACTATGATGAATCAGTTCTTAGGGTTATCAAGAAAATCCAATATCCCCTGGACAATCACAAGAGGAGTAATTGGCATAGCCCTAGGGAAATAATGAATTTATAGTGCTATCTTTGTATCTCCATGCTATAAATGTAGACTGTATCTGATTTTGATTATTGGTTAAAATGAAAAAGAACACATTTTCTGGTTAAATGACTTCATTCCATTAGAGATGCCACATGTATAACCCCATCTAGCATTGGTATCATTTGATAAAATTGGTGATGATTTGCTCTAATTTTCCATAAATCATCTGGTTTATCAAGCAAGCTACTTAAATGGGGAGTTGGTAGACATTATTTTTCTAGCATCTGTCAAATTTTGTTAAGACACTGTTTTCTGCAGTTGTCCTGGGGGTAAAATATTGCCTTTGGTTAGCTATCATGGCAACAATGAGGCCAATTCCAGCAACTTCTGCTTGGATTTTACTGCCAGAATAGTTCTTACTCCATGGGTCAGAGAACTGATTTGGGAATTTTGAGAATTACAACATGTATCTGTTCCTACAGTAGATTGTGAATCTTGGAAAATAAGCAGAGGATGTATCTTCAGTTTCACCGAGTGACACTTTTAAGCAAAGAGTTTATCATGTAGACCCCATAGATCCCCTACTGTTGGTTAAGGGGGGTGCTCTGTAACTTTTTTAGAACCATGAACTGTATAAAGTTAGGGATTATCTCCATGGTGACTAGAGGAAGTTAGGTTTCTTAAAAACAAACCTATAAATTTTCTTTCTAATGTATGTGTTTTAATAAAGGTCCTGCATAAATATAGAACCCATAGAATATAAATGTGTAGATGGATGATAGCTAGATAGATAGACAGACAAAAAGATACATATATTAGAGGGGATTTATTAGAGGAATTGACTCACATGATCATGGAAGCTGAAAAGTCACATAACACACTATTTGTAATTTAGAAACCCAGGGAAGCTGGTAGTATGGCTCAGTTCAAGTTCAGAGGCCTAAAAACATGGAGGAGCCACAATTTCAGGTCATAGAGTCCAAAGAGCAGAAAACATGGAGTTATTATATTCAAAAGCAGAACAGTTTAGGTGTCCTAGATCTACAAGAGATAGAAAGTAAGCAAATTCAAATTCACATATACTTTATCTTTTTTTTTTTTATCCTGGGCCTGAGTCCATTGCATGGTACTCACTACAATTTGGGTGAGAGTTGTTCTTTCTTAGTTCACTGATTCAAACGCCAATACCATCTTGAAATACCCTCACATACATACCCAGAAATAATTCTTTACCAGCTATCTTAGCATCCCTGATTTCTGGCAAACTGACACCTAAAATGCACCATTAAAATACATCAAGTAATGCATTAATAGGCTGCCCATATATTTTATTCTTTGGGCCCTATAATCAATAAACCATTACCACAATTCCTTGTGAATTAAAATACTCAGGTTACCCTATAATTTTGTATATTATTATGATAATGATTCATATTTTGTCTAACTTTTACCACCTTGGGGCCCCATTGTTTCCATTTCAGATCAGGGAGCCCACCTCCTTTTTATCTCTCATCATCTCTGACCTTCAGAATATGAGCTACTATACACTTGTTAGGAATGTAGGTGCTTCCCTTGACAAAGCACATTTTTTACTAACTTTTACATTTTTTTTTGCTCCAGCCAAGGCTGACCTGGAGTTCACTATGTAGCCACAGGCTGGTGTTGGGCCCTATGAGGCCTGGGTGTGAGGCCTAGTGGAACTTCCTAAGCCTGACTAGTTTGGCGACTTGTCTTTGGCCTACTTCCGCTTACTCAGCAAGGCCTAAGCCGAAACTGCCTCTGCCCAGCTACTGCTGACGTGGTGAAATACTATTGGCCCTGAGACCCTCCCTCTTTCTCAAAGTTATATAAACACCTTCCCATTACAATGAATACTATTGGCCCTGAGACCCTCCCTCTTTCTCAAAGTTATATAAACACCTTCCCATTACAATGAAACGAGTTTTCTGCCCTTGACAGACTCCCGGCTCAATGTGGTTTTTTTCTCCGGTGTTTTGGGGAAAGGTTTGAGCTGCGACACCTGCCTTCCCACTCAGCCTCGAGAGAAGCGGCTGGCCCGACTCTCTCTCTTCCGCTCTACCTGCCGGTGGAGGGAAACCCACAGGCTGGCCTCAAACTCCCAGTGATCCCCCTACAGTAGATTCCTGAGTGCTGAGATTAAAGGCATGTGCCGCCACAGCTGGCCTAACTCTTACATTTTTAAAATCAAGTACAAGTGTACAAGGAATTCATAGAAAAGTGGCAAGTAGGAGCAATTTTTTAAAAATTTAATATATCTTTATTTGCAGGCAGAGAGAGATAGAGAGAAGAAAGATAGCCAGAGAGAATGGGTGGCACCAGCCACTGCAAACAAATTTCAGATGCATAACCCCCCTTGTGCATCTGTCTTCTATGGGTACTGGGGAATCGAACCTGGCTCCTTAGGCTTTGTAGGCAAGCATCTTAACCACTAGGTTATCGCTCCAGCCCCAGAACAAGATTTTTAAAAATTTATTTGAGGGGAGAGAGAGAAAGAATGGGCATGCCAGGGCCATCAGCAACTGCAAACGAACTCCAGACATGTGTGCTCCCTTGTGTGCATGTGCAACATTGCATGCTTGCATCACTATGCATCTGGGTTACGTGGGACCTGGAGATTTGAACATAAATTCTTATGCTTTGCAGGCAAGCGCCTTAACTGCTAAGCCATGTCTCCAGCTCCCAGAATGAGTTTTTTTTTCTGTTTAGAACAATTTTGCAAACTGTTGCCTATTCACTCTCACATACCTATTTCTCAATTTATTTAACTATGTGTTCTGACAAACAAGGACACTATCCTGTATTCAAGAATCATTGGTATCATACAATTTACACTTAGAAATTATTACCATTCAATCCTTAGAGCTAGTTGAAAGTGTGCCAGTTGTTTTTCAGAGAAAAATGATTCAGGCCAGATTACAAATTGTATTAAAATTTTTAAAATATTTATTTATTTAAGAGAGAGAGAGAGATGAGAAGAAAATGGGGACTTTAGGGCCCTTGGTCACTGCAAAATAACTCCAGGCAGATGTGCCATTTTGTGTGTCTGGCTTTACATGATTATTGGGGAATTGAACCTGGGTCATCAGGCTTTACAAGCTAGTGCCTTTAACCACTGTGGCATATCTCCAGCCTATTGCATTTAAGTTTTATGTCCCTTTCGTCTCTTTTAATTTGTTTTTTTTTTTCAGTCCTCTCCTAACTTTCACAATTCTGAAACATTTAAAGATTACCATTGTTTTGGAGACTGTCCCTTAAACTTCTATTTCTTTGTGATTAAACTACTACTATATATCTCTGGTGGCTTTGAAATATGTGAACTGGCTAGGCTTAAGTACATTTTCTCAAATTACATGTTTGCATTTTTCTTATTGAGATGAATTATAGCCAAGTCTTATGGGAAATTTGGAGGATAAAGGAGCATGTATTTTGCATCTCACATACCTCATATTGTATAGATTTTGATTCTTATTGTGGCTATAATGTATCATGTATGCCTAAAACAGTTCCATTATTATGTCAAACTTCTGGTTGTATCCTCCCTTTTCTTTTGCTTTAAATATAATAAAATATTTACTTAACTTCTTGATTCTTTTATCTGATACATAAAATTGTAGATATTAATATGGTACAATGTAGTGCATAATACATTATATATTATGAAATTTAAAAATCAGGTTAAATTTATCTATTAAAACATTTTTATTTCTTTATAGTAGAAACTTTTACAATCTTTCTTTCTAGCATTTTAAATGTACAGAACATTATTGTTATCTAGTGCTGCCATATGCTGCAATAATATTCCAGAGCTTCTTGATAATATGTAGCTAGAAATTAGTACTCACTGAGCAAACTTTTCCTGTTTAATTTTTAAAATTTATTTATTTGCAGAGAGAGAGAGAGAGAGAGAGAGAGAGAGCCTCCAGCCACTGCAAAAGAAGTCCAGATGCATGTGTCACTTTGTGCATCACATCTGCCTTTACGTGGGTACTGGGGAATCAAACCCAGGTTTTTAGGCTCTGCAGGCAAGTGCATTAACTGCTGAGCCATCTCTTCAGCCCTGAACAAACTTTTTATTTTTAAAAATATATTTTATTTATTTATTTCAGAGAGAGAATGAGGGAAAAAGGGAGGGAGGGAGGGAGAGAGAGAGAGAGAGAGAGAGAGAAAATGGATGCACCAGGGTCTCCAGCCATTGCAGAAAACTCCAGATGCATGCATCCCATTGTGCATCTGGCTTATGTGGGTCCTGGAGAGTTGAACCTGGATCCTTTGTCTTTGCAGGCTAATGCCTTAACCACTAAGCCATCTCTCCAGTCCTGAGCAACCTTTTTTATGATCCCCACTGTCCCCACCCTTTGGTAACAACCATTGTACTCTCAAATTCTGTGAGATCAACTTTCAAAACAGCGTAGCCATGAGTGCTGTTATGTGGTGCTTATCATTCACTTAATATCATGATCTGTTCTATGTTATCACATATACCAACATTCAGTCTTTTTATGGCAGAAGAGTACTCACCTATGTGTGTATATCTTTATATCTATCATCTATCTATTATATATCTATCTATATTACATTTTCTGTTTTTCTCTGTCTCATTGTTTTTCTGAGACTGAGTCATGCCTAATAGACACTACCCTCAAACTCAGTATTTAAGCCAGATTGACTTTGATTTCATGACCCTCTTGCCTCATCGTCCAGAGTGCTGCAATTGCTATGAACCCACATGCCAGGCTACAGTTTCTATATTTGTGTATCAGTTGATGGACATTTTGGTTGTTTCTATTTTTTAATATTTTAAACTATTTATTTATTTATTTATTTATTTATTTATTTATTTATTTATTTATAGAGAGGGGGCAGATAGAGATAGGGATAGAGTGAGTTAGAGAAAAAATGGGCAAGCCAGGGCCTGCAACCACTGGAAACGAACTCCAGATGCATGTGTCACCATGTGCATCTGGCTTATGTGGGTTCTGGAGAGTCAAACCTGGATCCTTAGATTTCACAGACAAGTGCCTTAACCAGTAAGCCATATGCCAGCCCTCTGTTTCTTGACTATTTTGATGAGTGTTGTAACAAGTTATGCAGACATCTCTTCAGCACACTGATTTCATTTCCTTTTGGATACTCAGTAGTGGGATTGCTAGATCATATGGCAGTTCTATTCATAATATTTTAGAAACTTCCATATTACTTTACAGAATGGCTGCACTAATTTATATTCCCATGGACACTGGGCAAGAACTTCCTGTACTCCCATCCTTACCAGTACTTGTTCTTTTCATCTTTCTGATGATAACCTTTCTAACTGGAGTGAGGTGATAGCTCAATGTTGTTTTGATTTGTGTTTCTCTGATGACTAATGATGTTGAGCATTTTACACATACCCCTTTGCCATGTGCATTTCTATTGAGTGATTATATGTAGATATACTACCTAATTTGAGATAGAATCGTCTTTTTTGCTATTGAGATTCATTTGAGATTCTTATCTATGCTGTTTATTAATTTCCTGCTAGATATATTGTTAGGAAATATTTTCCCCATTATGTTGGTTGTCTTTTCACTTTGCCAAATATAATGATTAGTTCTAGTAATTTTGGAGGACTTTTTGGAATGTTCCATGTAAAAAGATCATGTTATCTATACATAGTAATAATGTGACTTCTTTTCCAGTTTGGATGTGCTTTCTTTCTCTCTTGCCCAATTGTTATGTCTGGGATGCAGAGCACTAATTTGACAAAAGTGGAGGAAGTGGTCGTTCTTGTCTTGTTCCAGATCTTAGAGAGAGATATTTTAGCTATTTCCTACTGAACGTACTATTAGCTATTGACTTATGATAAGTGGCCTTTATTATGTTTGGCCACATTCCCTTTTATGCCTAATTTGTTCAACATTTTTATCGTGAAGGGATTTTGAACTTTATCAAATGCATTTTTTTCTGCATCAATTAAGGTGACAAAATGGCACCTGTCCTTCATCCTATTGATTTGGTGTATCACATTTATTGATTTGTAAGTATTATTGTATTATAGCATACTTGAATCCTTAGGATGTGTCCTACTTGATAATGGTGAATAATCTTTTTTTGTTTGTTTGTTTTTTTAAAGTAGGTTCTCCCTCTATCCCAGGATGATGTGGAATTCTGGAATTCACTATGTAGTCTTAGGGGGGCCTTGAACTCACATACTGTTGTATTAGGCTTGATAATATTTTGCTGGGGTATTAGTGTCTATGTTTATAATTACCCTGCAGTTTTCTTATTGGGTCATTATCTGGTTTTGGTATCAGAGTAATACTCTCCTCATAGCTTGTGCATTAAAGAATTCCTGTCCCTTAGTTTTTTTTAATAACTTAAGGAGAAATGGTATCAGTTTTATTTAAGTGTTTGGTAAAATACAGTATTGAAGCTAATGGGTCCTGGGTTTTTATTATTACTTCAGTCTCATTACTTATTAATGGTCTATATTTTCTCTTTCTTAATGATTTAGTCTTGGTAAGGATCATATGTCTAGGAATTTGGCCATTTCTGCTAGATTATCAAATTTGTTGGTATGTGATTTTCATAATAAATTGTAAGAATCTTTTTTACTTATATGGTGTCAGTTTTCTTTCTTACTTGTAGTGTGTGTGTGTGTGTGTGTGTGTGTGTGTGTGTGTACATGCCATCATATTTGCAGGTCAGAGGACAACTTTTGGGTTAGACCTTGCCGTATGAGGTAGGGTTTCTCTCTCTCTCTGGATTCTTGCTCTACTGTTCTTTGCTGCCCTGGCCAGAAGCTTTCAGGAAATTCTCCTGTCTTGACCTCCCATCTTGCTGTCAGTGTCAGCATGCTGAGATTACAGAAACCTGCCATGACTTTCAGTTTTTTACATGTGATCTGGGGATAAAACTTGGATATTTGGGCTTGAGCAATGTGCATTTTATCCATTGAGCTGCCTCCCCAGGACCATGGCGTCAATTTTTAAAATTTATTTTTTATTAGATATGGACATATTTAGTATGTAAACAACACATGTTGGTACCATCTTTTCCCTCCTCCCTGCCCCTTTTCTGAAAGGCCTTCCTCGCTGGGGATGCAGGTCAACCCCATGGGGATTGTGGGTTATGCTTTCTGGGGGCAGCAGTCAGTTATGGGGGAGAGGCAATGTCTCTGTGCAAAATGTCCTAACTTGTGGCTCTAACAATCTTCCGCAAAATTCCCTGAGCCATGTTGGGTGCATGTTAAGTCTACTTTGGTGATGGGCACTTAGGAGCCACTGGATCTCTGGTTTGGTAGGTGTTGAGTGTCCTCAGTGTCTATCTCCTTCACCCTTGTGCTAATATCAGATTCATTAAGTACGCAGCTCTCTTGCTCATTTCCCTAATTCCTCTGTGGTTTCAGCTGGGGCTGGAATGGAGCTCGCTAGGTCATTTATCTCCTCTGGACCAGCTCCCATCTGAAAAAGAAAAGCAGATTCTCCAGTGCAGAGTGAAGTCAGCACCAGTTAAATGGGATAACCATTATTAATTTAGAGAGGATTTAAAGGGGGTAGACCCTCTTATAGCCCAAGATTAGTGGGAGCTCATGGGATGGTACCATATACACTCATGGTGAGTCATCTCTCCTCAGTTAAACATCTCTGAGAAGTCATTCAAAGACACACACAGAGGCATGTCTTCTAGGTAATTCCAAACCCAGCCAAACTGGCAATGAAAGTTAAGTCTCACAACTTGACATATACACACATGTTACTTTAAACCACAAACTTCCTCTCTGGCCCCCAATATTTAATGTTTGTTTCATACTATATTTAATCTAGCTCCACGACTCCTCAAATTCTTACAGTCTTCAAACTGTTCCAAAGTCTAAGTGAGGGGTTTCTGGTGAGACTCCGGCAATCTCAAAAAAAAATCTTTGAGTACTTGTAATAGAAAATAAAATAAAAAAGTAATTATGAGGCTGGAGAGATGGCTTAGCCATTAAGGTGCCTGCCTGCTAAGCCTAAGAACCTGGTTCCAATCTCCAGGTCCCACGTTTAGCCAGATGCAAAGTGACACAAGGGCGCAATGCCGCACTTGACCACAAGGGGGCGCACACATCTGGATTTCATTCACAGCAGCTGAGAGACTGCTGGCGCACCCATCTCTATCTGTCTCCCTCTCCTTGTCTGTCTGTCTCTCTCTTTGTCTCTCTCCAAAAATAAATAAAATAATAAAAAAATTTTAAAAAGTAATTATGCACCAGTGAAGATATTCAACAGTGAACACTGCAAGCTTTAAATTTGCCCAGCCAGGCCAAATGAGACAACAGGTGCAATAGTGGAATGCCTGTTATGGGGGAAACCAACTGCTCTCTAATTGGACTGGAGGCCTGCTCCATGGGAGGGAATACATCCCTGATACTGAAATCCTACGACAGGGGTAGTCATGAGCTCTAGGGGTGTAATGTCTGCTGGCATCTGGCTAAATGTATAGACTATGCTCACCAAACTGCCCAGTAAGCCCTTCTCTTAATGTCCACACCCATATAATAATGCTACTCTCACTTTTGGTTAGAGAAGCTTCTCTTTGCAGATGGTGGCGACCTTGGGATGACTCAGAAGGCACCATGGTGCTGAGAAGAAGGGACAGGGGAGTGCTCAGCACTGAAACATCTCTAACACACCTTCCAAGGCTCAGGGTTCATTGCAGAAGAGGGGGTGAAAAGAATGTAAGAGCCAAAGGAAGAGTAGGACTCCTTACAACATGCTCCCCAGATACAAAATGGCCTGGATATCCATGATCTCACAGTGCCTGACACTACCTACACAAGACCATCATAATAGGAGGAAAAGATCATGACATCAAAATGAAAAGAGAGACTAATTGAGAAGGGGAGGGGATATGATGGAGAGTGGAGTTTCAAAGGGGAAAGTAGGGGGAGAGAGGGAAGTACCATGGGATATTGTCCACAATTAAGGAAGTTGTCAATAAAATAATACCTAATTTTAAAAAGAAACATTAAGTAAACACAGAACCTTATAGTTAGTCTTGCTGTTTTTCACAAAATAAGGGGAATTGGTTAAAACATGTTGCCTTGGGCTGGAGAGATGGCTTAGCGGTTAAGGCACCTGCCTCCTAAGCCTAAGAACGCCAGTTCCAAACTCCAGGTCCCACGGTTAGCCAGATGCAAAGTGATGCAAGGGTGCAATGCCACACTTGACCACAAGGGGGCGCACACATCTGGATTTTGTTCACAGCAGCTGAGAGGCTGCTGGCGCGCCCATCTCTATCTGTCTTCCTCTTCCCCCCCCGTGTCCCTCTCCAAAAAATGTTGCCTTTGTTTTGAAACTATATTATATATGTACCTCACTTAAAATGATAGAAGTTTAGTTTTGTTTACTTTGCAGTGAGTGCTATGTAAATGTGCAAACATTGAATGTAATGTAGATTGTATCCACAGTGAGGTAGAAACAGCTTATAAGTATACCAATTATATATTCACATATCTTTTTCTGATTGACCTTACAAATGAAGACTTCTTTTTATGCATTAAAAAAAGTAATTATATACTTCCAATAGGCATGTCCTACAGTAAACGTTCCCATTCCAATAGTGGGGAACATGGGGTAGAGCCAGGAATGATTGGTCCAAAGCAAGACCAAAACCAGGCAGGACAAATAGCAAATACCAAATACTGCATCTCAATATCCAGCATCTGCAGCTCTTGATGAAATGATTTGGCTACCACAGCCCTTTGAGGTCTGTTGCCTGTAGCACATATAGTCTCTCTCTTGGGCCAGCTATACTGTCTTGGCTGTGGCTTTTCTTAGTGGATGTACCATTGTTCTGGCATCCCCAAAATCCCAGGGTCTCATTACAACTTGGGCTCTTCTTTCACAACTTCATATATTGACCTTTCAGGGTCTCTTTGCAAAGAATCCACCCCATTGTTTGGCCTCAGTGGCATTCTGTTATGTTATGTTACCGCAGGCCTCCATGATCCTGTTACTCTTGCATTTTACAATGCTTACAAACCTGTGTGGATGATGTTGATCATGTTTGTCAGATTGAGCTGTAGTCTGGCCCTCTTCTGCTGAAGTGTCGATAGCCTCTGTGTACTTTGGTAGTTGAATCTGAGAAAACACTTCCCTATATGGTTATTTATGAGCAGAAATTCCTCCTATGGCACTCTCACTTCAGGCTCTCTCCATTCAAATGAGCTCCAGATGCATGTGTCACCTTGTGCATCTGGCTTATGTGGGCACTGGGGAATCGAACCTGGGTCTTAGATTTCACAGGCAGGTGCCTTAACTACTAAGCCATCTCTCCAGCCCTCTTCCATTTTTTTTCAAACCAACTCAAGATGCCTACAAACAACATGGTCAAGTAGTCATAGCAACAACTCCACTCCTACTACCAACTGTATTACTGTCCTCATCACTCTTACTGAGTATCTGACAAAAGCAACTTAAGGAAGGAAGGATTTAATTTTGGCTCGCTGTTTGAAGAGATACCATTCATCATGTGAGGGAAAGCATGGTGGCAGGAGTCTGAGGTGGCTGGTCACATTGTGGTCATAGTCAGGAAATAAAGAGATGTGTGCTCAGATTCATCTCACTTTCTCCTTTTCCCTTTTTATTCAGCCTGAGAACCCAGCCCATTAGAATGCTCTAATACATCACATTCAAGGTAGGTCTTCCCTCAGTAAAAGCTCTCTGCAGAGCCCCTTACAGACACATTCAGAAGCATTGTTCCAAGGTGATTCCCAATCCAGTCACATTGACAATGAGGATTAACCATCATAGTCTGTACTTCATTTATTTTTGCCTATTTTAGGGATTTTTATATTTATTTTACCTCATTGAGATGCAGTGAAATTGTTTGAAATCCTACTTTTTTTAAAAAAAGATACTTTCTATATATTTATTTTTTTAACAGAGAAAGAGGCAGAGATAGAGAGAGAATGGGTGTGTCAGGGCTTCCAGCTGCTGAAAACAAACTCCAGACTCATGTTCTACCTTGTGCATCTGGTTTACGTGGGTTCTGGAGAATCAAACCTGGTCCTTTGGCCTTGCAGGGAAGCACTTCAGCCACTAAACCATCTCTCCAGCCCGAATCCTACTTTTTTGATGTAGACATTGATTGCTATTAACGAACTTTATTATATCTCATAAATTTTAGTATGCTGTGTCTCTAATCTCATTTATTTCAAGAAATATTTTAATTTCTGTCTTGATTTCTTCCTTCATTCATTGGTGTTCAAAAGAAAGTTTTATTTATTTATTTGAAGCAGAGAGAGGGAGAGAGAGACAGAGAGTGAGAATGGGCACACCAGGGCCTCTAGCCACTGCAAACAAACTCCAGACGTATGCGCCACCATGTGCACCTGGCTTATGTAGAACCTGGAGAATCGAATCTGGGTCCTTAGGCTTTGCAGGCATGCACCTTAACTGTTAAGCCATCCCTCCAGCCCCCAAATAAAGTTTTTTGATTTCAATTTACTTTTATATCTTCCAAAGCTTTGCTTTTCTTCTTCTTCTTCTTCTTCTTCTTCTTCTTCTTCTTCTTCTTCTTCTTCTTCTTCTTCTTCTTCTCCTTCTCCTTCTCCTTCTCCTTCTCCTTCTCCTTCTCCTTCTCCTTCTCCTTCTCCTTCTCCTTCTCCTTCTCCTTCTCCTTCTCCTTCTCCTTCTCCTTCTCCTTCTCCTTCTCCTTCTCCTTCTCCTTCTCCTTCTCCTTCTCCTTCTCCTTCTCCTTCTCCTTCTCCTTCTCCTTCTCCTTCTCCTTCTCCTTTTGAGGTAGGGTCTCGCGTTAGCTCAGGCTGACCTGGAATTCACTATGGAGTCTCAAGGTGGCCTCGAACTCACAGCAGTTCTCCTATCTCTGCCTCCTGAGTGTTGGGATTAAAGGCATGTGCCACCACATCCAGCTTCTTGTTTTATTGTGTTATGGTCAGAAAAGATATTTGGTTTTCAATGTTAAAACATTTGAGGACACTTCTTTGTAGCCTATCATATGCTGTATCTCAGGTTTGGGGAGTATTTCAAGTCTGATGGTTCCTTGTTGATTTTTTCACTGGGTGATCTGTCCATAACTGAGTTGGGTGTTAGGTTTTTTTTTTTGTTTTGTTTTGTTTTTTTGGTTTTTCGAGGTAGGGTCTCACTCTGGCCCAGGCTGACCTGGAATTAACTAGGTAGTCTCAGGGTGGCCTTGAACTCACTGCGATCCTCCTACCTCTGCCTCCTGAGTGCTGGGATTAAAGGCATGCGCCACCACGCCCAGCAAAGGTGTTAGGTTTTTTAATGCTTTCCTTTTGAGTGCTCTGATATTGGGTGCATATTGTATTTATAATTGTTATTTTATCTTGCTGAATTAAATCCTTTGTCATTATATAGTAATATTCATTGTCTCTTTAGTGCTTTAAAGTCTATTTTATCTATTCTTAGCATGAATACTTCAGATTTATTTATTTTTTATTTTAATTTTATTTTATGTTTATTATTATTATTATTAACAAGATGTTTCATATGGATACATCATGTGTTGGTACCCTCTTTTCCCTCATCCCTGCCCCCATTCCATTGGGGACACTCCTCGGTAGGGTTTTAGGTATTCCACATGGGGTGTGGTTTATGCATTGTGGGAGCAGTAGTCAGTTATTTTGGGGGGGAGGGAATGCCTCTGGGCATGATGTCTCAACCTGTGGCTCTTACAATCTTTACACCCACTCTTTTGCAAAATACCCTGAGCTGTGGTGGGTGAGTTTTAAGTCTACTTCAGTGATGAGCTTTTAGGAGCCTCTGGATCTCTGTTTTGTTAGGTGTTGAGAATCCTCAGGGTCTGTCTCCTACACTCTGGTGCTGATTATCAGGTTCAGCATGGAAGCAGCACTCTTACTCGTCTCCCCAATTCCTCTGTGGTTTCAGCTGTGGCTTGGCTGAAGTGAGAGGGGTAGTTCATCTCCTGCAGTCTCGCTACCTTCTGAAAAGGAAGAACAGATTCTTCAACCCAGAGTGAAGTCAGCATCGTTTAAATGGGATAATCATTATTGACTTAGGGAGAATTTGATGTATGTAACCCCTCTTTTAGCCAAAGATTAGTGAGAGCTTGACACTGAAGAGTATAATCTTTGTCTCCATAGGATTCTGATCCGGTTCCTAATTCCAGATATGGCTTCCTTTACACTGAGAGGATCTCTTAGCCAATCAGAAAGCTATTGGTTACCCATGTCTGCTTTCTTTTAGCTTCCATTTGCATGGAGTATCTTCATTTTCAGTCTATATGTGCTCTTGGAGGTAAAGTCTATTTCTTATAAGAAATATATAGCTGTGCCTTTTTATATAAGTTCAATGACACAGTGAATTTAACTGTAGAATTTAATTCATTGATATTCAAGATTACTAACAAGTGAGGTCTTACTCATTTACATTTTCTACTTCTGTTGTATTCTCTCTCTCTCTCTCTCTCATATCAAACTCAGAGCCTTGCATATGCTTGGTGAGCACTCTATCACTGAAGCACGTAATTCCTTTTCTCTACCTTTTATAGTTTTCCTTGGTGATAAGTAAATAACTGTAGTAGTGTGCTTTTGTTCTTTCCTTATTATGTGGTTTTCCAAGTACAAAGTTTTAAAGTATAAAGTTTTACTTACAGTGAGGCTTATGCAAAATATCTTTTAGTCAGAATTGATAGGAACATAAAATCATCAAAAGTAATAAGAACAGAAACAAATACAAATATCAAAGGAATAGGAGTCAATACACTCATAAGAAAACTTTCCAGTGTGTTACATTCCTCCTTACATTTGAAATTTTTGATATGTCGTTGTATATTTTTCTATAGTGTATATAACTTAACATGCTTATGTCATTGTTATTTTTACTAATTTTAGTGTTCATATACAAGACATGAAAAGACAATGCAACACATGATATTAGAACATTTTTAAATTATCTCCATAATTACTTTTTTTTTGCTTGTTTTTCAAGGTAGGGTTTCTCTCTAGCCCAGGCTAACCTGGAATTCACTATGGAGTCCCAGGGTGGCCTCGAATTCACGGTGGTCCTCCTACATCTGTCTCCTGAGTGCTGGGATTAAAGGCATTCGCCACCATGCCCGGCCATAATTACTCTTAATAGAATGTTTTGTGTGTTTTCTGCTTTCTTACTCATTCTTTCTATTCTTTCAGTGTGCAGAACTTCCTACAGCATTTCTTACAGAATAGGTCTTGTGGGGATACATTCTTTCAGCTGCTGTTTTTCTGAGACAGTCTTTACCCTCCTTCATTTCTAAAGGATTGCTTTGCTGGGTACAGTGGTCTCTGTTGGCAGTTTGTTTCCTTGTATTCTGTGAAAATTTCACAACACTCTATTGGCCTATGAGGGTTTTGCTGAGAAGTTGACTGTCAGGGAAATTGGGGCACTCATGTTTTTTCTTTATCTGAATGTATTGAGAATTTTTTTCTCTCATCTTTGAAAATTTTCTAAAAATTTTTTGAGACAGTGTCTTGATTTGTAATTAAAATTTTCCTCACACATTTGATTCTCCTGACTTAGGCTCCCATGTGCTAGTATTACAGGTGTGAGATATAACCGTAGCAGCTCACATTTAAGAACTTGATTATAGAATACCTAGGGTAGATTTGGCTTTAAGTTTTATGTTTCTGGATATTGGTATCTTTCTCTGGATTTGGGAAGTTTTATGTAATTATATCTTTGAATAAACTTTCTATCATTTGGCAGTCTCAAATCTCTCTGGAACCTAATAATGCAAATATATGCCATTTAAAAAATATTGTCCCAAAGTTCCCATACTCTTTCTTTATCCTTCTCCATATTTTTTCCCATGCTCCACCAATTGGGCATTTTCAAATTATCTATTTTGTGCACAGTCATTCTTTTTTTGTTCTCTTTGATCTGTCTTGCTATTGATGACTTCAGTAACATTTTTATTTCCACTGAGCATTTTCCAGTTCGACAATTTCTGTTTGAATTTAATATTTTATTTTCTTTCTTTCCTCTTTCTTTCTTTCTTTCTTTCTTTCTTTCTTTCTTTCTTTCTTTCTTTTTTTCTTTTTTTTTTTTTTTTGAGGTAGGGTCTCACTCTATCCTAGGCTGACCTGGAATTCACTATGTAGTCTCAGGGTGGCCTCAAATTCATGGCAATCCTCCTACCTCTGCCTCCCAAGTGCTTGGATTAAAGGCATGCACCACCACACTTTTATTTCATTTCTTTAAGTTTCTCTGTTAGAGTCTTGCAATGTTTCTCTGGGTTTTATTCAATCTCACTGAATTTCTTTAAAATGGCTATTTTAGGTTACCTGTATGAATTCTCCCATGCTGATCATTGCTTGGTCAATTTTTGGCACCTTACTTTGACTACAAGGTGAAGTCATGATTTCCTGAAATCTCTTAATTCTTGTTTGTATGTGACAACATTTAGACCTTGAAGGGTCAGGTATTTAATTCAATATTTAAAAAAATATTTTATTTTATATATTTATTTGAGAGAGAGGACAGGAGGCAGGTAGAGAGAGAGAGAGAGAGAGAGAATGAGAATGGGCATGCCAAGGCATCCAGCCATTGCAAACAAACTCCAGACACGTGTGCCACCTTGTGCATCTGGCTTATGTGGGTCCTGGGGAATTGAACCTAGGTCCTTTGGCTTTGCAGGCAAGAGCCTTAATCTCTAAGACATCTCTCCAGCCCCTCATTCAATATTATGTATTTAAAGATTTTATTATTTATTTATTTATTAGAGACAGAGAGAGGGAGAGAGACAGAGAGCGAGAATGGGTGTGCCAGGGCCTCTAGCCACTGAAACTGAACTCCAGGTGCACCATGTGCACCTGGCTTATGTGGGACCTGGAGAATCGAACTGGGGTACTTAGGCTTCATAGGCATGCACCCTAACCGCTAAGCCATCTCTCCAGCCCCCTAATTCAATATTCTTTTTTTTTTTTGGTTTGTTCATTTTTCGATTTTTCAATTTTTCAAGGTAGGGTCTCACTCTAGCCCAGGCTGACCTGGAATTCGCTATGTAATTTCAGGGTGGCCTCGAACTTATGGCGATCCTCCTACCTTTGCCTCCCGAATGCTGGGATTAAAGGCGTGGGCCACCACGCCCGGCCTAATTCAATATTCTTAATGTGACTTTGTTTGTTACAATCTTTCCAAAAATTCTGGAGTAGCTGTTTAATTTCTTTGAGCCTTTGGTCACTTCCACTTTTAAGCACTAGGTGGCACCCAGGACTGGATTTTCCAGTGGTCTGCCCTTAGTATGTTGTCACTAAGTCAATACTAGAAAGCAATTCAAGCCCAAGTTTGTTTCAAATAAACTAATTGGCCTGCATTATTATCATCTGTGATATGGGCTCCAGTGTATTTTAAGGGTCTGGTAGGCCCTTGCAACTGTGAGAACCAGGCATGACTCAACTTAGCATTGTACTGTTCAGGAAGAAGCAAGAGAATACTTGGAGAGTAATTTCTCCACAGAAATCTCTCCTGGGGGTTAAGATAGGTCTGCATGCTTCACCCACAGTTCTTGGCTAATGGTGAGACCTTGTAGGAGTCTGCCTGGTTGTGGACAGAGTCAACGGGGATGGACCATCCCAAGATTCCTATATCATACTTGTGGTCACAAAAGCTACCAAGCTGTGTCACATCCTGAGTCTATGTCTAAGTCTAGTAAGACAATGACTTAGGACCAGTGCCCACACTTTTATGTGTTGCTTATTTTGCTGAAGTATATTTCTGGCCCAAGATTGCTGTAACCAACCACAATTTGTCTTCTTTGTAACTGGAGTAATTCTTGAGGCTCCATTCATAGGCAGGCCCAGGGACTGGTCATTTCATATCTGTCTTGTGTTATGGTTTACTGGCTCAACACTAATTTCCAAGGCAAAGTCCTTTTGTTCCTTAATTGTGATCTCTCCAGTGGATGGGTTCTTGCACCATTCCTTACTACCCAAAGTTGGGATGGTATTGTCCAAGGAATAATTGATCACATGGGTTAATGCTAAGTTGAGTCATGCTTGGTTCTCACAGTTGAAAGGGCCTGCCAGAGCCTTAAATGTACACTGGAGCCCATGTCACAGATGGTAATAACGCAGGCCAAATAGTTTATCCCACTGGAACTCAAGTCTCTGCCTTGTACTGGGGAAGTTCTATAGCATTTTCTGGAAGCACTTGCCTGCTGCCCAAGGTTGGGGAGCAGGTGGAGGACATAGTCTCTTAGCCACCAAGTCTGGTACCAAACTGAATTGTATCTGAGTCTTATAGTTAGGACCTGATTAATCTAGGAACTATGGTTGGTGTACACCAAATGTACTCTATAACTAGAACTGATAAAGTCAAAACTCAGCTCTGTCCTGCAGTCACACAGCTGGCATTGGTCTAGAGGGTCTATCTGCAAATTCTGACATGATCTAACCATGACACTCCTGGAACTGGATGCTGAGACAAAGCCCTGTATTATCTTTTTGTGCCCTGCCTCTCTAGAGGGTAAAGTCAAGTCTCTGCGGCTTAGCATAATTTAATTCTCGTGGCTCAATCTATAGGCCTTACCCTGGCCATACGTGTCAGAGGGCTTTGTCAAGCATTGGGTTTCAAGATGGCATCCCTCATACTGTGTTTTGAATAAAAAACTTAGACTCTACCTGTTTGCCAGTTAGCGGGTACCACTCTGTATTTGACTTCTTGGAGTTGGGGGACACAAGCATCCCTTTCTTTTTCCCCTTCAGTGTGCTTGTTCATTTTGTTAATATTTAAACAATCACTCTGGTCTGTTTTTTTTTTTTTTTTTTTCTGAGGTAAGGTTTCACTCTAGCTCAGGCTGACCTGGAATCTGTCTCAGGGTGGCCTCGATTCATGGTGCTCCTCCTACCTCTGCCTCCCAAATGCTGGGATTAAAGGCGTGCGCCACCATGCCCGGCTCCCCTGTTTTCTTTAATCTCCTATACTGGAGGTTTGGGACAAGAGTGCCTGTTGAACTTGGTACATCGTGCAAAGAGATCCCCAGAAGATCTTACACAACTGTCGTCTTGCTCCCCCTGCATGGGTGTGTGTTTAACTCTGTGATGAACATTATATAGGATATCCATGTTACTAAGGTCTTAGACAAGAAGAATTGCCAGATCAATGCTTGTGGACTCCGGTTTGTCCTTGCTCTCTCTCTCACTTTACATTGACCTTCCCTTTCCAGCTGTGTGATCTGGGGACTTCAAGCTCTATCACCAAGCATGAGGGCAATATCCTTATGTAGATTGCCTAGACTTCTCCCACAATCCATAGAAGGTCAATGTAACCAGGCATTTCTCTAAAAATTTCTAGTTTCTTTTGACAGAGGATGATAGTGAGCAACCAAAATCTTGTATTAATTGTGTTATTGGAGAGTCATTGTTTTTAGGCTCTCTCAATAGACTAAGCTAAGAACATATGTAAGAGTATGTGTGTGTTTCTAATTCTCAACCTAAATGTATATCTATACACACAAACACATTTGTATCTATATTTTCTATAGAAAATAATTTTGCATTGATACCACCATTCAATTTTAATCTAATACCACAAGGTTCTTTATATTTTTCTATTACCATATTGGTACCTTCCTTTATGACAGTGGTAGACCTAGATTTTTAGTTAACAATGTTAATCTCATTAGGCCTCACCTCTGAATTTATATACATTGACACCTTCCTCAGGGCATTCACTATGGATGGATGCCCTCCTTAATCCACTTGGGTTCTGAGCACAGACAGTCTCCTTTATTGCATGCAAATGTTTTCTTCAACATCTTA
Organism: Orientallactaga sibirica; assembly: GCA_036365145.1. Taxonomy (NCBI): domain Eukaryota; kingdom Metazoa; phylum Chordata; class Mammalia; order Rodentia; family Dipodidae; genus Orientallactaga; species Orientallactaga sibirica. The sequence continues at coordinate 1,162,886 of JAEOAD010001221.1, forward strand.
AAGATCTGATAGCCCATGCTAGGTCACCTCTCCTTGGGAGTGTTATTCTTACTCTGCCTTTATTGTGAATTTCCATACTGGACTGTCCTCTATTATGGACCATACTCCTCTAACACCTCACTTAGGTTTCAGTACCACATACCAGGCCATTCCTCTACAGGAACTTCTTTTCTCTGTTGGGGTTTTGATTCCACATTGAGCTGTTCCCCTCTATATTTGCATAGGTACCTTCCACAACCCTAATTAGCAGGTGGGACGAGCTCTAAACCCTATGCTATGCCTTTCTTATTCTACCTAGACTTTAGCACCTTGTTCTCCAGATGCCTCTACTAAGTGACTCCTAGACTCAATTGCTCAGGAATGGTATGGACGAAAGATCACAGGGATGCTCTTTAAAAAGTTCCTGTGGGGCTGGAGAGATGGTTTAGTGGTTAAGGAACTTGCCTGCAAAGCCCATGGACCCAGGTTCCATTTCCAGGACCCACGTAAGCCAGATGCACAAGGTGGTGGATGCATTTGGAGTTCATTTGCAGTGGCTGGAGGTCCTGGTATGACCATTCTCTCTCTCTCTCTCTTTCTCTCAAATAAATAAATAAATAAATAAATAAATAAATAAATAAATAAATAAATATTTTTAAAAAATTCCTGTGAATGTGTGCTCTGCGTGTTCCCTGGAGGTGTGGTTGGTGTAGCTTAACAGTTTGTACACAGACCTATTCCATATTCCATTAAATCCATTTCTCTACACCTTTGGATTCATTTCATAAGATGCTACAGAAAATCATATATATATATATATATATATATATATATATATATATATATATATTTTTTTTTTTTTTTTTTTGGTTTTTCGAGGTAGGGTTTCACTCTGGTCCAGGCTGACCTGGAATTCACTATGTAGTCTCAGGGTGGCCTCGAACTCTCAGCGATCCTCCTACCTCTGCCTCCCGAGTGCTGGGATTAAAGGCGTGCGCCACCACGCCCGGCTTGAAATTCATATATTTGAGTTTAGTAACTGCAGGCCATCATTGAGTAGAAGTTTTAACTAGTCAACTTGTGCTTTAACTTGAAGTTCTGATTTGTGGATGAGTATAACTGTGTAAATAAATTCACCTCCATCAGATCTTATATTTCTTCACTATTGGTCAACACCCTGAGATATTACTTATGTATATGCTTCCTGTGCTCTTGTCAATAGGGCTGTTGAGGCTGGGCATGGTGGGGCACGCCTTTAATCCCAGCACTAGAGAGCTAGAGGTAGGAAGATCGCTGTGAGATTGAGGCCTCCCTGTTCAGATCTTATGACTCCTTTGGGGTATAGGCTCTCTATTGGGCCAGGCTTTGTTCCTCTCAAGTTATTGCTATGATAGGCTTAACTTTCCCTGTGGGCTTGAGTAGGTGAGAATGGGGATCCATATGAGGTTCAACATTAATTCATGTAATAACTGACCCAGGTGCATTTATTAAAAGGATTGCATGCAGAGAAGGACTCATTCCCTATGTGTAGGGGACAGGGAAAAGAAGGGGGTACTGCTTAACTCCTCAGCAATTAGAGACTATGTGAGCTATTTATATTTTATGTTGTTATTTATTTTCATCACTCTCCCCTTTTTACTTCTTTGATGAATGGTTGGACTGTGGCTCATTATAATTTAGGTCCCAGATGAGAATATAAATTGAATCAATATCACCTCATTTTGATGTAGTGGCTTATAGAATTTTACATGTCTTCTCTATTGAAGATGAGAGTTCTATCTTGCACAAAGAATAGGAATGGCTTTATTTTGTTGTGCTCTATCCATAACATCAAAGATTGTCTTTGAGTGACAAAAGTCACCCAACCTGTGTCTTCAATAAATTGTGTTGGGAAACCATCTTCTACACATGTAAAGGAAATAAAATCAGAATTTGGAAGAGATATCTGCAATCTCATGCTCATTGTAGCATTAGTCATAATAGCCAAGATATAGAAGCAACCTAAATGTCATTATTCAGCCTTACAAAAGAAGAAAATCCTACCACTTACAACACATGGATAGACCTGGAGGATATTATGCCAAGAAAAATAATCTAGACTCAAACAAACAAATACGATATGATACCATTTATGAGAAATAGGCAAACTCGTAGGAAGAGAGAATAGAATGGGGTTAGCTGTCAAGAGAAGAAGAAATGGGAAAGTCGTAACAAAAAGTACAAGATTTCGGTTATGTGAGTCCTAAAGATCACTTAGCATAGTGCTCATCTTCAGCAATGTTAATTTTTTTTTTTTTTTGGTTTTGCGAGGTAGGGTCTCACTCTGGTCCAGGCTGACCTGGAATTAACTATGTAGTCTCAGGGTGGCCTCGAACTCTCGGCGATCCTCCTACCTCTGCCTCCCGAGTGCAATGTTAAATTTTTATGCTTAAAATTTCTTGCTAGAAGATCTTATGTTGTGTACATATAGAACAATAGTAGTAAATAAAAATCATGGGGAAATTTCAGCAGTGATAGATATGCTTGTAACTTATTATATTAAGTAATGAAAATGTTTCCCAGCCAGGCATAATAACCATTACCATAAAACAATTAGGCAAACATGAAGCCTGTTTAAACAATTCGACCTTCATAATCTTATCAACTCTTACATTTTAATGTTTTAATCCAAAGAACTTCTTCCTCTCAAGAACATTTAAACAATCTTGCACAAAAGGCTTTGGATCAATTTTTACCTTGATTGATTTGTCTGACTATTGCTCCAGGGAATTTTAAGTCAGATACATAATTGTGATCTTTGATTTTTTTTTCTGATTTTATAAGTGTCTCTAAACGGAGGTAAATGAAACAAACTTATTTGTAGCATTTTTTTTTTAGTTTTTTTTAAAATAAATATATATTTTTTATTTATATTATTCTGATTTTACATTCATAGTATTGGTTCCATTGTCCTTCTCCCTGTCCTCCCACTTTCAAAGGGACCCTCATCAATAGGGAATGTGGGTCATGCATTGTGAGGTTAGTCAAGAGTTCTGGGGGATAGGCCAAGTCTCTGTGCATAATGCCCCAACTTGTGACTCTAACAATCTTTCCGCCCCCTCTTCCGCGAGTTTCCCTGAGCCACATTGGGATCATTTTAGTTCTGCTTCAGTGATGAGGTTTTGGGAGCCTCTGTGTCTCTGGATATCTGGCTTAGCTGGAGTTGGATGTTCTCTGTGTTATCTCCTTCAACCTTATTCTGGTGTCGTGATCGCCATGAACGCTGTACTCTTGCCCTTCCCCTGCATTGCTCTATAGTTTCAGCTGGGGCCCTAGTGAGTTGTGATTGTTTGGTCGATTTAAAAAAAATCAAATCAAAATAAATCAAGGACTTATTAAAAAACATTTATTTATTTATTTATTTGAGAGAGAGAGAGAGAGAGAGGGAGGGAGGGAGGGAGGGAGAGAGAGAGGAAAGAGGCAGGGTCAGGGAGAGAATGGGCACACCAGGGCCTCCAGCCACTGCAAATGAACTCTAGACATATGTGCCACCTCCTGCATCTGCCTTACGTGGGTGCTGGGGAATCAAACCTGTGTCCTTAGGCTTCACAGGCAAGTGCCTTAACCACTAAGCCATCTCTCCGGTCCCTTATTTGAAGCATTTTGGTCCATCAAACCTTCCATGATTCTGTATTAAAACGATTGTTGTATCTCCATGAAACCATTTTATTCATTCCAATTACTAATAATAATCTAAATATGCTCATCTTTCTAGGATGATTTGCATGGCTCTATCTTTTCATTCTTAGGCCCATCCCTATCAATGTTTTCTTTATTCACCTTATTTCTTAATAACTGTTTAAAATGTCCACATTCTTAGAATGTGACCCAGGACTCTCTTTGTTTCCCTCCATTCTTTTATTAATTAACCCAATGCTTTCTCTTTTCCTTTCTTTCTTTACTTTTTTCCTTCTTTTCTTCCCTTGGTGTGCAGGAATCAAACCCATGCTCTCGCACATGCAAAACAAACACTTTACCACTGAGCTTCACTTCCAGCTTCTTCTAATTTTTTATTGAGAATTTTATGAACGTCTTTCTACTTTCATATCTATTGTCTTCCTCCTCTTCTATCATCTATGTCATAATGTTGATGGACTTAATATTGTGCAGGTCTTGTGCAACTAATGACATCCTTTGTGAGGTCATGAATGCACCAGTCCGTTCAGTCCACCTAATGTATTTATTAGCAGCCAAAAGACCCATGAAAGGGAAGATAAGACAGCAATGATAATAAGGCCCCTTGGATTGTCTTTCTATTTTGCAGCAGTAAGGTCATATGGTATGCTATGTGTACTATTGTGTTGCTGGGACAAAGCACCAAACAAAAAGCAGCTGATGGGAGGAAATTTTATCTTTTCTTAAATTCTGGCTTACATTCTCAAGGGAAAGCTTCATGATGGCAGGGAAAAGCATGACATGAGCAGAGACTGGACATGACTTCTGCCACAGAAGGTAGAAAATAGTAGCAGGAGAGTGAGCTGATTCCTAATGGTAGGGAGAGCTGGCTATAACATTCCTAAGCCTACCTCTGACTTCTCTACCTCCACCTTCTCTACCTCCATCTTCCCACATTTCCACTAGCTGGGACCAAGCATTGAGACCACATGAGCTTAAGGGGTAACAAATGATTCAAACCATGACATTCCACCTCTAGCCTCCATAAACTCACCATCATCTATGATGTAAAACATAATGCATTCAGTCCAACTTTAAAAGTCCCCATAGTTTTTTTTTCAATCTCCAAACTGTTCAAACATCCCCATATTTCAAGGTCACCTACCTGTCAGCCTGTAAAACAAACAAACAAACAAAAACACATAAAGGCACAAAGTAAACATTCACACTGCAAAAGATGGCACTGCAGAGAGAAGCTGAACCAATCCAAGATCTAAAACACACAGGGCAAACATCAAATCCTGTAGCTCCACATCTGAATCTATAACTGGTGACAAATTCTGTTGGTTTCCAATTCTGCCTCTCCAGCTGGACTACCCACAGCCTGGAGAAAACTACATCCTGAGACAGCAGCTCTTCATGGTGGCCATTCTATAGTCCTGGCATCTCAAAATGTTCTGGGGTCTACACTACAACCTATGGTTCATGTATGCTATGACTCCATTAGGTCTTCATGCAGGAAATCCAACCAACAACCCTTCCTCACATCTCTCAATGACTGTTTCCAAAAAAAAAAAAAAATCAAACTGTGTTGCAAATGCATTAACTCTTTCCTGCGTTTGTTAAACTTCCATAGTACCATGTGGGTTTTGTCACCAAGTTGTTAATTCAGGAGGAAATAAAGCTGATTGGAGAGTAAGAAAATATCTTTAGCATTCTTCCTTCAGCATCCCTACTTTCAAAAGAGTCAACATCCTTCTGAGTATTCCAGTACAGAACAGTGGGCCAGTCTTGATGGTGGCAATCTTTCAAATAATTTGTATCTGAAGGGGGCTGCTGTCTCCTGTCCAAAACCTTATTTTCTTTCTGTGATATAACCATTGCTCATGCCAGTGAATTTCTTCTAAATACAACCAAACTCACATTCTCAGGACATGGGTAGAACACAGGTAGCCTCTTATATAAACTTCTCCTAGCCCAGTCCAGACAAAGCTCTTTCTCTACCTCATAAGCCAAGCCTGTATCGTCTATAGCTATTTTTTGCCTTCAACATTTTTAAAATTTTTATTTATTTCCATATTAGAGTCAGAGAGAGGGAGAGAGAGAGCGAGAGCAAGAGAGAGAGACAGAGAGAGAGAGAGAGAGAGAGAGAGAGAGAGAGAGGAAGAATGGGCATGCCAGGGCCTCTAGGTGCTGCAAACAAACTCCAGATGCATGCACCACCATGTGCATCTGGCTTACATGGGACTTGGAGAATCGAACTGCTAAGCCATCTCTCCATCCTTTCAATATTTTTTTTTATTAAGTAGAATCTTTGCATGTACACATGATATGTTAGTACCATCATTTCCTTCCTCCCTGCCCCCACCCCACTGAGGGCCTTTTGAAACTTATTTGCTGGAGGAATGTGGAAGGATTTGAAACCTTAGCCTAAGCGATGCCTTGAAGTACTGGAAGCAGATATATATATATATATATATATATATATATATATATATATATATATATATATATATGTATATGAGGGAGCAGGGGAAGAAGCAAATGTAGAGAAATGGGTACCAGGACCTCCAGCCACTGCAAACGAACTCCAGACACATATGCCAACTTGTGTATCTGGCTTACATAGGTCCCGGTGAATCAAACCTAGGTCCTTAGTATTCACAACACCTGAACTGCTAAGACATCTCTTTAACTTTCTACTTTATGACAAAAGATATCATTCTTAAATTAGTTATTCTTGGAATCCATTTTAGAAAAGGCACCTATATAAGCTAATGATATTACCTCATAAGATGAGTTTTACCCTCTAGTTTCAGTGGTTTTTGTTTTTTCCCTTCTCCAATATTCAATACTTTCTTGGTGACCAAAGATCTTAGAGATTTTTTTCTGTGGTTTTGGCATAATTTCACCCTTTGTGAATAGCATTGAAGCTAGTGGCATGAGTTCAGACACAGTCTGCATCAAGGCCTGACCAGGCATTCTCTTACTTTCATTTTAGCTCTTAAAGATAGCAATTATGAAATGACTGTGTATTTAGCATGCTTATTAATAGTTTGTGTTTCCTTGCATATTCAATGACCTAGCTCTTCAACCATCTCTAAATTCCAGTGGTAGCTTCTACATTTTACAGCTGAATGTAGAACAGTTACAGTTTCATTCTATGATCAACTAAGTGGACATCCAAGGATCAAAAGTTACTTATTCTACACTGTTTCCATCTCGTCTTATTTGTGTGTATGTGTGTGTGCACAGTTTTATGTGTGCTGGTACACATGTGTGTGGGTACATGTGCAAATTTGTCTATGTGTGTGTAGGCCAGAGGACAGCCTCCTGTCATTTCTCAGATGTCATTCACCTTTATTTGAGATAGGGTTTCTCACTAGCTTAGAACTCACCTAATTAGTAGACTTGCTGGCCAGCAAGCCTCAGTGATCTGCCTTTCTTTGCCTCCCTAGTGTAAGAACTTAAGCCCCCATGCACATCTTTAAAGTGTGTGTGTATATGTGTTTGCGCACACACATGCCACAGCCCCCATGTGGTAGTCAGAGGACAACTCTGGGGTGTTGTTTCTCACCTTTCACCTTGTTTTAGGCAGTGTCACTCAGTGATTTTTTTTCCCCAATGGGAATGTCAGACTAGCTGGCCTGGAAGCTTTGGGATTCTCCTGACTCCACTTCGTGTTGTTTTAGGTGCATTAGGATTAAGGTACATGCACTACTTTTGTTCAACTTTATGTGGTTTCTGGGGATCTGAACTATGCCTGTCAGGCTTGTGCAGCAAGCACTTATTTATCAAGCACTTTTAATCACTGAATCATCTTCCTAGCCCCATACACAGCTTTTTGTGTGGGTTCCGGGAATGGAACTCAGGTCTTCATGCTTGCAAAACAAGCAATTTATTTATGGAATTATCTTCCCAAGCCGCTTTCATTTTTTTCTTTCTAATCATCATATTTCGGTGAGCCAGGGTCATTCTAGAAAATTCCACCTCACAGGCGATACATGAGTAAATAAACTCAAACTCAGATCTTCCTATAACAAAGAAACAACGTGAGTCTGGTAGTACGATTATGTTAGGTATTTTCCTTGCCCATCAAGCAAGTAATATTGACGCATCAGATACCAGTTGAATGTTTTCTAATTCTATTTAGTCCTGAAATGACCTACTTAGAGATAGCCTCAGATCTCATACAGTGAGGACTCAGTCCCCAAGACTTCTCTCCCTTTAGATGTCGATTTCAAGCCCCTAGATTATTTTTCCTATGTTTTTGACCTACTAGTTATAAATCATGGTTTCCAAAAACCCTCCCCAGAGTTGTGAGTATACTTTAATAGTAGAATTCTTGCCTCACATCAATGAGGCCCTAGGCAATTGAAAAAAGGAAAGAAAAAAAATTCTCCAACTACCTCCTTAGGTTGTATTGGTTTGCTAGTGTCTCATAGAACTCAGGGAAACACTGTTTCTGCATTTATTTTAAAGCATAAAACACAGAACATGGAGCAGTAAGCCAGATGAAAAAGATGCATAGGCCAAGGCATGAGAGAGGAGGTATGGTTACTGCCATACTCTCTCTGGAGACATTACAATCCAGGAACCTTCATGTGCTGAGCTCTTCAGAAGCTTCAGGATGTGTGTATGGCATAGATTGTGTGAGCATTTCCTGGGTGCATACTTATCTGTCAAGTCAGCAAGTTTATACATCATATGATCATATTTATATATATTATATATATAAGCCATCATACTTCAAAAGAGTAAGATATTTTTGTTTTAAAAAATACACTGTGCTAGGCATTCTTTACCCTATTTCCTACTCTTCTTAGTTTCTCTCTGTGGCCTAGAGGATTTATCGCTATGGAGTGCATATTCTTGGTTTGCTTGCCAGCTGGCTTGTACTTTTTTTTTGGTAAAGAAGTAGAAATGGTAAGAAATTCGGTGGTAGGAGGAAAGAAGGGTCCAGTATTTCTGTCTTGTTCTCATTCTCCTGTGGCACTAGGTGCCTTCCTGAACAAGAAGAGCTTTTTCTGAGCAATTACTCTTCCACAATTCTGCCACTCACTGGATTCTTTGTTTCCTGGACCTCTTGGTTCGAGGGCTGATTATACTTTCCCTCTCAAACCTTCTTATTCCTTTTTTATTCCTGCAACCCTGACCACTCCCTAAAAATAGTCTTTCCATGGACTTTATCGGGACCATTTGTAGTCAGTTATTTTCCTAATGAGGTCCTACTGATGAAGTCTATTTCTATCTTTATCCTTTGCCTTAACTCCATGATTTCTAGAGAACAATAATGCTGGAAGGAGAAATACCCTTGGGTGTTTTTCTATACTTTTTTTTTTTCCTGGGCTGTTCTATAATGTTTGGACATAGACTATTTGGATAATAAAAATGAGACATCTAGAAAGATTACTTGTTTAAAAAAAGTTTAAAAAATCTATCGAAGTAATACTTGACCATAGAAAATTTAGAAAACCACAAACAGGAAAAAAATAGCAATCCTCTTCCACAGAAATAATCACTATGTAACATTTTGATGAATGTATACATATCTAAGTTGTATCCATATTTAAACTTCCATAATTCCCAAGGCTGTACAATCTTCAACTCTTGATCTTTTAAAGAGTCTTCATTAATCACCTCATCTGTGGCACAGTGGACAAGGAAGAAGCACGTGATGAAAAGAGGAACACAGCAGAGGAGGAAGCAGACCTGGGGTAATTTCATAGTTCAGCCACTTTCTAGACTGTCATAGTTGATGAACTGGGTGGACCCCACCCATGCTGAATCCTGGTGTACTGGGCTGGGCTTGTGTGCTCTTTGGGAGGGGCTGGGTTTTCCAGCTCTCACACTTCGAGGAATCTATGCCAGAAGAATGGGTATACAGAAGCCATAGTTGCACAGCTGGCTGCCTGGTACAAAGCTCCTTTGGAACACATGGAAACCTCTAGAATGTAAGACAGCCCAGAGAGAAGTTATGGACCAATTAATTCTCCAGTAGCCCTTAAAAGGTTAATCCCAAATTGACTACTGAACACAAATGTGTTCCCACAGGGAAGAATCTAATCTTATTGTGTGGAATAACTTCAATCTTTGGAACTGGGCCTTATTTAGTAGATGCCAAGGTCATTTTGTTTTCCGTCAGAATCTAAAGCAGAAAAAAATCCCTATTTGATTTCCCCTCTCTCTCTCTCTCAAAAAAAAATAGCACAATTAGGTATGTGTGGAACATCTTGTCCCATGCATTTGCTTTTTGGCTGCCCAGTGTTATGCTGACCCCAACTAATCAACCTTTTATCATCAAGTATTTAAATTAGGCTTGTGAAAGAGATCCTAGAGGCAGGAAGTTGGCAATATAGAGACATACAGAGAAGAGTATATTTTGGGCTAGTTGATTTGGGGTCACTGGAATGTTTTGTTGTGAGACAGGGTCCTGTCTGATTTTTGGCCTCACTGCTTCAAAGCAAATGAAATACCAACTTTCTACCACTTTACTTTTCTGGATAGTTAGCAGTAGCAACAGAAGGATAAAATTTAGAACCATCCTCTTTCTTGTCCTTTTAAATTCTTTTGACTTTCAAGGCCCTAGTTTCAGTATAAAACATCCTGTTTATTAGCCTGCTTGAAAGACTTAAAGAGAAACATATCAATGGAAAAATGTTTTCATTGACCAATCATAAAGCATGGATGAACCCCAACTGCTTATTTTACAAAAAGAAATCAACAATAATTTTAGCTCTGCTAGTAAAATGCCTTTGATGTGGAAATCTTATTGCACATTTTTAGATGGAGCTGAGGTGAGATAAGTGAAAATTTATTGCACTTCAAGTAGGAAGGATCTGAGCAGGGTGGACTCTTTTAAAAAATATTTTATTTACTTATTTATTTGAAAGAGAGAGAGTGGGGGTAGAGAAGGAGGCCGATATATAGAGAGAATGGGTATGGCAGGACATCCAGCCACTGCTAACAAACTCCAGATGCATGCACCACCTTGTGCATCTGGCTTACATGGGTACTAAGGAATCGAACCTAAGTCTTTAGGCTTTGGAGGCAAGCACTTTAATGACTAAGTAATCTCTCCAGCTCCAAGGTGGACTCTTAATAGCCTTGCTTATTCAAAATGAGTGCCAGAATTCAACAGATTTGCTGACACCTCCTTGAACTGTCCACACACATCTAATTGTTAAGCTTCATTCTCACACACCTTTGGCTATACAGTAAGAATAGCTATAAGGCTGTCAAGTAAGAAAGCAGGATTGATCATGAGGAAACTTTAGGAGAGGGACGTGGGACTAAATATAGATGAAGGGTTTTTCAGGGCAGGGGATGCAGCTCAGTGGCAGAGCACTTGGGGGAGGGGAGAATCATTTATAGATAGCTTCTTGTTAACCCAAAGAGAGGAAGTTTGAGCTGCATTATCAAAAATGAAAAGGTAGGCAGAGAGTGTGAGCTTTATCAGTGAAGATGAAGCGTGTACTATTATAGATACAAACAGAGTGGAGGAAGCGCTCATAATGTAGGTTCCCAGGAAAGTCATGGTCCTATTGAACTAGAGTGTCCCTAAGGGAAAATATACCAAATGAAGATTAGTCTTATTTAAGTGTGAAGACTCAAACAAATGGTTAATTGAACTCAGACAGGATGCCAACCTGCCTTTTAACCTTTTAATTACTTACTTATTTCCTTGCAGGAGATTAAACCCAGGATTTCACACATGTTAAGCTGGCACTCTATCATAGAGGTATATTCCTAGCTTCTAGTTTTGCTTGTCTAAGGTAGATAGAAATAAGCACAATAATTAATGTATTAGAAAGATATTTTATGTTTTGAGAACTTGATCTTGATGTGCTCTAAACACTGAATCATTCTAGCCTGGTGTAATACACATGGAATTTAAGCTCTTATTTCTTCATTTAGCATTAAAGTTTTCCTAATTTGTCTGAGGTGTAATTTCATCATCTATAAAATGGGAATAATAATGCTTGATGTCTAGTGCTTCTATGAGGATTGACATATGGAAATAGTTTCCTGTCCAACTTGTGTGGCAATTTGTCTAGTGTTCTAGCTTGAGTCAAAAATTCTGACTCCTCGAGAATGCTGCTTTCTTAGTGAACCTGATATCATCACAAGGGTGAAGGAGGACACTCAACACTTACCAAACCAGAGATCCAGGGGCTCCTAAGAGCCCATCAGAGCAGTAAGCTTAAAACGCACCCAACATGGCTGAGGGAATTTTGCAGAAGAGCGGGCGGAAAGATTGTTAGAGCCACAAGTTGGGACATTTTGCGCAGAGACATTGCTTCCCACCCCATAATTCATGACCCACAATCCCCATGGAGTTGACCTGCATCCCCAGTGAGGAAGGCCTCTTCAGAAAAGGGGCAGGGAGGAGGGAAAGGATGGTACCAACATGTGTTGTTTACATACTAAATATGTCCATATCTAATAAAAATAAAATAAATCTGGCTCTAAAGAGTTCTCTGAATTTAGTTAAAACCTTTCAGACCATATTTTAAATGACCATCTCTCTGTGAATGTTTCCCCAAATGTAGGTTTTAGTATACATTCAAATGTGTTTTGCTCAACTAGCAAAACCAAGCAAAACCCTAGCCCACAAAACTTTATCATTATGACTCCTTTTTCCTTCTCTTCATTATCTTAGACTCCAGAAGACGGGACTGAATTTCATAGGCAGATCTGCAATTTCAAATAAGAAAAACAACACTAAAAAGTACTCAGAGGGTGCAGGGTTTTGTTTGTAGAAAGGAAGTGTTTCTAAGCAGTACTATGTATATGTTGTATTAGAAACTTCTTGTTTGGGAGAGTGGGCTGTCATGTGCAGTGTAGCCTGTACCCATTAGATCCCAGCAGCACCATTCCCTTGAGTGTGACAACCACAAATGTTTCTAGATAAAGTCAGATATACCCTGGGGATAGGGACAACATTATCCCTGATTGTGAACCAGCCTCCAGGGAAATGTGTCAATGAGCTCTTTGGCATACAGCCACCTTCTAGGGGTAGACTAAAGACATTGGAAATGTGAAGTGAAAGGTGAATGGTGAGGAATAAGAATTTTGAGTCAGAGAAACAGTTTAGATTTTGACAGAGAATCTCTTACATTTACCAGGCCATATGGTGACAGCAATTAGTAATCCATAGGTCCTGCTTTCAAGGGGTTCACCCTTCAGTGGTAGAGGCCATTTGAAATGAAGTAAGAAGACCATGTAGTGAGTGTTGTATCCGAATTAGAGAAAAGGCTCTATGGGGTAATAGAAGCACAGTGGAGTGGTACTCACCCTACAGGAATGCAGGGAAGACACATGTGAGCTGAAGGAAGCGGAAGTGTAAGGATTAGTTTAGGAAACATAAAAGGGTGATAGAAGATCATGAGAGAATTTGGTTTTTGGAAGGAAATGAAAATCATTTAGGTTGGTTGGGAGCCAAATGTTTTGTTGAGAACAGGTGTAGTAGAAGAGAGGTTTGCAAGATAGTCAGGGGACAGATCACAAAAACCCTTTCAAGCTATGAAAGAAACTCAGTTCTGGCCAGGCGTGGTGGCACATGCCTTTAATCCCAGCACTCAGGAGGCAGAGGTAGGAGGATCACCGTGAGTTCAAGGCCACCGTGAGACTACATAGTGAATTCTAGGTCAGCCTGGGCTAGAGTGAGGCCCTACCTTGAAAAAACAAAAACAAAAAAAGAAAGAAAAAAAGGAAAGAATAAAGGAAAGAAAGAAAGGAAAAGAAAAAAGAAACTCAGTTCTGAGAGTATTGAGTTTCTCCATGATCTACTTTGGATGGATTTAGGAACAATTACTTTGTCAGAATTGTGGAAAATATATTGGAAGCAGGGTGATAGGAGGCTATTGTAGTGGAGGTGAGAGATGATTACAGCCTGAGTTAGAGTAGTGACAGTGGAAATGAATTCAACATCTATTTAGGTGATGAGAACAACAGGATCTGGGGACTAGTTAGTTGTGAGAACAATTTCTTGCTTGTGCTACTGGGTAAGACATTAATGCTAGTCATTGATGTGGAAAACATTGGTAGCAGAAGAGGTTTGGAATGAACTTAAGTTTGGAAAAATTGAATTTGAGGTGGCTGTAATCACTGAGGTAAGGAAAGGTACTGATTAACAATGTAAGTCTGAATACCAGGAGAAAAATATAGGGTAGAGATACAAGATAGTCATCAAGGGTAATGGAAGCCACAGGAAAGGATGTGTCAACCAAGGAGAATGTCTATAATGGAATGATCAGTGCTAAGGATATTCCGATGACTTGCTCTTTCATGAATGCTACCTCTAAGTGGAATTCCTCAACTGATTACTATGGTTTGGAAATACTGTGAGTGTGTCCTCCAAGGACTCATGTATGGCGATGTTAAGAGGTGGCCAGACCTTTAAGAGATGGAGCCTAGTAGGAGGTCACTAGGTCATAGGGGACTTTGCCCTCAGAAGGGATTAAAACAATTCTCTTAAGACTTTGACTTAGTTTTCATGAGAAAGTTTTTTTTTTTTTTTTTTTTTTTTTTTTAAAGAGTAGGCATGGCTCCTCCCTCACTTTGGCTGTATATCTTGCTATATGATATCTCCTTCTAGCTCATGCTCTTGCAATTTTGATGTCAACTGCCATGAGGTCTTCACTAGAACTCAGCAGATGTTAGTGATATTCCCTTGAGACTGAAGACTATGAACTAAATAGTCTTCTTTCCTTTTCAAGTATCCGGCTTCAGATACTCTATTATAGTCATAGGAAAATTAATACATTAAAAATAAAATACTGCCCCATCAATCTCTGTTTAAGTAGTTTGTTCTGAAAAATCATCACTATTGGGCTGGAGAGATGGCTTAGTGGTTAAGGCATCTGCCTGCAAAGCCTAAGAATGCCTGTTCAATTCTCCAGGTCCCACGTTTAGTCAGATGCAAAGTGACACAAGCGCACAATGTCGCACTTGTCCACAAGGGGGGCGCATGCATCTGGAGTTCATTCACAGTGGCGGAAGGGCGCTGGCATGCCCATTCTCTCTCTCTCTCTCTCTCTGTTGCTCTCAAATTAAAGAAAATAATAAAAAACACTATCAATAACATTTTATTTATGTAACTCCATATATTTTGTTTACTCTCAGATTAAAAAATATCAATTTATTTATTTATTTATTTATTTATTTGCATGCATATGTGGGCATATATATTTATTTGCATGCATATGGGCATACCAGGGTCTATTGCTGCTACAAATGAATGCCAGACACATGTGCCACTTTGTGTCCCGCTTTATGTGGGTTTTGGGAAATTGAACTCAGGCCATCAGGCTTTGCAATCAAATTCCTTTTTAATCACTGGGCCATCTCCCCAGACACAACTCTCAATTATTTTTGCAATAGTTTTATTTGCAGATATTTAAAATTCAGGCACTTGAAACCAAGATGCCCATTTCATATCAAACTCAAAGTTTCTTTTCCATCCCCTAACCTCAAGTGCAGCTTGCCTAGAGATGCATCAGATCCCCCAGAGAAGAAAAAAATGATTTGATCTGTCCTCACATGCTCCTTGCATCACTTCCTCCCCTACTTGATCTAATGCTTCCAATGACTCCTGGTTGTGGGTAGGGACAGGATAGTCTTCAGGGCATGGTGACTATTACCTGAGTGCAGTATAAATTTCCCAAGTAAAACAGATTAAAGGAGGAAAGGGATATTTTGGATTATGGTTTCCAAGGTTTCAGTCCATGGTCATTTGGGTCTGCTGTTGGGCGGTTCATGTATGGTGAGGCAGAATATCATGGTTGTTGAACAAGTGGCTGATCTCATTATAGTTAGGATGCAGACACAGAAAAACAGGAAAAGGGCTTGGGACAAAGATATAACCTCCAATGACACGTTCCTCATGACTTACTTCCTCCAGGCTCCACCTCCTAATAGCTCGTTCAGTTATGATCAATCCCGTGATGAAGTTAGTGTGGTCATGTCCAAATGACAATTCAATAGCATCACCATCTAGGGAACTGCACTTTCAACACATGAGCACTTTAGGGAGGTACTTCATATCCAGCAGTGAGAAAGTTGATTGAGTAGAGCTAGTTTAACTTAGCTAACAACAGTCTTTGTGAGGTAGGTACATCAAATACTGCTTTTTCTTTTGACATGCTCTCATGATTTGTTCAAAAACTGCTCTCATTCCTCATCACCCTAATCACCTTTTCTTGGTACAATTTCCTGATGTATGATCAGACTGTCTGCCCCCATAGTTCTTGCCCACACAACTGTATTCTCATGGGATCCTTTTCTTATTCCATAGCTGCCAGATACCCACAGAAAAATAGCCTGCTGGGCTCATAGAAAATGGGGTCCATTACAACTGTATGTCACATTCTTTGCTGTGCCATTGAGTGCCTTCAGCCAGCCTTCTAGCTTAGACTTTGTGAGATAAAACATCAAGTGTAACATTCTAGTTTTTGATCACCAGAGGATATATGTGAAGTTCTTCTATGAACTCTCCGTGCTTCAGTAATAGCCCCGGCAGACCCAAAAATTTTGTAGTGGGGCTGGAGAGATGGCTTAGTGGTTAAGGTACTTGCCTGCAAAGCCCAAGGACCCAGATTTTATTCCTCAGTACCCACATAAAGCCAAACGCACAAGGTAGATCTTGTCTGGAGTTCATTTGGAGTGGCCAGAGACCCTGCCATGCCCATTCTCTCTCTCTCTCAAATGAATAAAGAAAAGAATGTAGTGCAGCAAGTTCACAGCCTGGGAGTAAGATGGCTGTTTCTCCCTTTGAAAGGTTTATTTGGGATTTTGATTTGGGTTTGTCCTGAGCAAGGAACCAAAGCTGCTTGGTATTCCCGTGAATTAAAACAACCCTCTTTGGCAACATGGTGCTGAGAAGAAGTGACAGAGGAGTGCTCAGCACTGAAATATCTCTATCACATCTTCCAAGGCTCAGGGTCCATTGCGGAAGAGGTGGCAGAAAGAATATAAGAGCCAAGGGAAGGGTAGGACTCCTTACAATGTGCGCTTCCAGACCCAAAAATGGCCTGGATATCCACGACCTTGCAGTGCCGGACACTACCTTCACAAGGCCATCATAATAGGAGGAAAAGATCATGACATCAAATAAAAGAGAGACTGATTGAGAGGGGGAAGGGGTATGATGGAGAGAGGAGCTTCAAAGGGAAAGTGGGGGGAGGGAATTACCATGGGGTATTATGTACAATTATGGAAGTTGTCAATAAAAAATGAATTAAAAAAGAAAATATATAAAAAGCTTTTTAAAATTTATTTATTTGAGAGAGTGAGAGAGATATAGAGATAGGGAGAGAGAGAGAGAGAATGGGCACGATGCCAGGGCGTCCAGCCACTGCAAACGAACTCCAGATGCAGGCGCCCCCTTGTGCATCTGGCTTACGTGGGTCCTGGGGAGTCAAACCTGGGTCCTTTGGCTTTGCAGGCAAATGCCTTAACTGCTAAGACATCTCTCCAGCCTCCCCAAAATATAAAAAGCTTTTAATGAAAAGTTCAGGTTGGTTAAACAAAGATATTTAAAAATTCTAAAAATCCTCTTTATTTTTCAAATTAATCTCTAGAATTATCTAATGTTGGTCTGAGTTGAATGGTGAGAATTAATAGTTGAGATACCAGTTTGGCTACTTTTTAGCAAATCCTGTGAGTAGCTGTCTAGCATCTCTCTTTAGAATGTAGTGTTACTTTTAGAATGTATGTCCTATTTCTTGAGGCCTCTGTCAAAACTTTGAGAGGACACAAAAAAGCCCTTTTGAGCATTCATATATATATATCCATCCATTGTATATGCACATTTGTGTACACATGTCATATGTGCTTATTGGTAAGGAGTATTATAGTGATCTAGTTAAGAATATGGTATCTGAATTCATACTATCTGTCTTCAAATTCTGAGTTAACTATTTGACCTCTCAATGCTTCAGTTCCTTCATCTGTAAAAATAACATTATATACACTATAGGATTTTTGTGAGATCTAAATTTGTATGTATGCATGCATTTGTTTGTATATCTTGGAGTTGTACCTTAAAACAGTCTGTAGAATAGTAAGAAGTAAGAAGTATGTGGGTCTATTAATGTTGCTTCTTTTTCTTTGACTTTACAGTGTAAGTTCCATTTGGGCAAAATAATTTTTTGCTGATTATTGCTGAGTTTCCATTCTAATAAGTGCATATAATAGTCACTAGTAGATCTTCTTGTATGCAGAATTCCTCTGAATAAATTAATATTTATTTAGGTCTTTAATATTAAGGTAGGGATAGAAAGAGTGGGATCTGAGAAGATTAAGAAACATATCCAGAAGAGATCAGCAATCTGAAAACACAGGAGAGGAGCTCTTGATGAGGAATAAATGGGGAATTGTGCCAAACGTTGGTAGAAAGTCAAGGGAAAATAAAGCTAAAAAGAAATCATTGCATTCGATAACAAAGAACCTCAATCTTTTGCTTTTATATCCTAGTACATGTTGCTTTTCATTTCCTGAAAAATGCTTTTATTAAAATGAATAAGTACTCAAAATAAATCTTTGAAAATAGATCTTAAAATTGTTATCCCCAAATTACCAACCTCCAGAGAACAAATGAGACCAGTGCTTCCCTGCTCTTGGCCATAACCACAAAGGACTCCTCCTCAATACAATTCAGTATGGGTTTCTCTGACCTGGACTCTCCTCTTGAATCAAACCACAAAACCTGCTGTTTAAGTCCTCATGACACTTTTCCTCCTAAGAAGGTCTTTCTTTCTTCCTCACACTTTCAAAAGCAAAGCACACTATACAAAGACGTCTTATAACTCAATAATAAGAAAAACCCAATTAAATGGACAAATGGGGGCTGGGAAGATGACTCAGTGGTTAAAGGTGTTTGCTTGCAAAGTCTGCTAGCCAGAGGTCAGTTCCCAAGTCATCTATGTAAGCCTGATGCAAAAAAGTGGCACAAACATCTGGTATTCATTTACAGTGTCAAGAGGAAGAGGCCCTGTGTGTGTGTGTGTGTGTGTGTGTGTGTGTGTGTGTGTGTGTGTGTGTGCTTAATGCTTAAATGAATAAAAAACTTAAAGGACAAGTGATCTAAAGATACATTTTTTTCAAAGGCATGAAAAGATGTTCAACATAATTAGTTATTTGGAAAATGTAAATCAAAACCATGAGATAGGACTGGAGAGATGGTTCAGTGACTAAGGTGCTTGCCTGCGAAGCCTAAGGATCTATGTTCAATTCCCCAGTACTCACCTAAAGTCAAATGCACAAGGGGGCACATCTGGAGTTCATTTGCAGTGGCTAGAGGCCCTGTCTGTCCATTCTCTCTCTTTCTCGATTTATCTCTAAAATAAATAAATAAATAAATAAATAAATAAATAAATAAATAAAATATTTTTTAAAACTATGGGCTAACACCTCTCACTGATTGGGATGTCTGGAATAAAAAAGACTGATAAGAGCAAGTATTGCCAAGGATTTAAAGAAAGTCGAACCCTTACACATTGCACTTGGGGATGTAAAATAGGGCAGCCTCAAAAGACTAAACACAAAGTTACAATATGAACCAGCAATTCTATTGATAGGTATTGATGTGCTTTTAAAACAAGTGTTCATAAAACTTCATGTGAATGTTTATGGGAACAGTATTTATAATGCCCCAAAATTTGAAACAACTCAAATTCCATGAACTGATTGTATAAACAAAATGTGGTGTGTTCATACAAAAGAGTATTATTCAGCTAGAAAAGAGGATGAAAACATGTTTAAGTGACGTCACAAAAATGGCAGAGTACAGAACTCCAGAGCTTGTGAATGTCTGAATGGTTATTAGATGAAGAACAATTTGGGGGAGGGGTGGTTTCAAGGTAGGATCTCGCTGTAGTCCAGGCTGAGCTGGGATTCACTATATAGTCTCAGGGTGGCCTTGAACTCACATTGATCCTCCTACCTCTGCTGCCTGAGTGCTGGGAGTATGATGGCTCAAATTTTTAAAATATGGTTCACAAAGCTCTTGAAATTCCAGCCCCTACTCATCTGTTATAAGTTGAATTGTGTATCCTAAAATTCATACCAAAGTTTTAACCCTTAGTACTAAAAATAGATCTTCCATTTGGAATACTATACATGTAATTAGGTAAGGTAAGTTAATTAGGGTGGTCCTTAATATATTATGATTGATGCCTTTATAAAAAGGGAAAATTTGAAAATTGTAGAATGGGAAAATGGCTCAGAGGATAAAGCTCTCACTTCTGAAGCCCGAGTACCTGAGTTTGACCCTCCTCAGGTCCCACATAAAGACCAGAAGCTATGGTGGGCCTCTGCAATCCCAAAAGAGTACAAGATAGGAGTCTGAGACAGGAGAATTTCCTGGAAGGTCATGGTGGTGAGTGCAAGAAAAAACAGCAGAGTGAGAAAGAGAGGGTGAAACTCTGCCTCAAAAAGAGCTGGTAAGGCAAAGACTGACCTGAAAGTTGCCCTCTAATCTTTACATGCACATCATGACATGTACATGCCCACATTCCTAATATGCACACCAAACAGGTGCACACATGAACTTGCACACACATACACACACACGAACACATACACACAAAAAAAAAAAAAAGGGAGAAATCATAGTATGTTAAATAGCATCTCTGGCATCTAGCTACTAAATGGCAGTAGCATTTCTCCAGTCATATCAACAAAAAATATCTCCTGGGCCGGGTGTGGTAGTGCACGCCTTTAATCCCAGCAATCGGGAGGCAGAGGTAGGAGGATCGCTGTGAGTTCGAGGCCTCACTGAGACTGCATAGTGAATTCCAGGTCAGCCTAAGCTAGAGTTGGACCCTACCTCGAAAAACAAAAATCAAACAAAGGAAAATCTCCTGGTACTGCCAAATGTTTTCACTGGAGAATGTCAAGATATACTAAGACTTTCCAAGTATTAACTATATTAATAGGTGCTATGGGAAGGTAGAAGAAAACAAAGAAAAGTCTACATACATTCTGAGATATGTATTGAGCATCTACTATGAGAAAAATATGCTAGACACTGGAATTTGTGTAAATCTTTCCTCAGGGACTTTATTGATTTGGATTGGTAAAGACAGGGAAGGTATAAACAGAAATACAATATGGAAAATACGAAGCTGGGAGAGGCTCAGGATAAATAGATGTACCTAAGAAGGCTGCTTACACAAACCTGATTGGGAGTGAGTAGTGAACTGTCACTGGAAGAAGTAACAGGTTTTCTGAATATTAAAAATCTGAATAGAAATTAGACCAAAGAAGATAGAAGGCCATTCTAGGCAGAATATCAGAAGTAATAAAATTGCTAGAAATATTAGATACTGAACAAAGGAAGGACAAAGAAGGTAGAGGTTTTATGATAGCAGAAAATGTCAGGAAAAATGATGGCAGATGACGCTGAAAAGATGGTGTGTCTGCTTTTATAGGTCTACCACAATAAAGTACTACAAACTGAGTGGCTTTAAGCCTCATATGGTCTCATAGTCCTGAAGTATAAAAGACTACCAGGGCTGGAGAGATGGCTTACAGGCTAAGGCGCCTGCCTGCTAAGCCTAAGAACGCTGGTCCCAATGTCCAGTGGTTCCAATCTCCAGGTCCCACGTTTAGCCAGATGCAAAGTGACACAAGGGCGCAATGCCGCACTTGACCACAAGGGGGCGCACGGATCTGGATTTCTTTCACAGCAGCTGAGAGACTGCTGGCGCGCCCATCTCTCTCTGTCTCTCTCTCCAAAAATAAAAAAAAATAATAAAAAAAGAAAGAAATAAAAAGACTACCACACCTCCCAACCAAGAACTATACTGCGAAAAATGGCTATACTGTGGGAGTTATGAAACCTTGAACTTGACTCAATGACAGTCTAAATCTACATCTTATACAATATACTCATTGAGTCAATGTAGATCATTAGTGCACTAAATTTACTTTGTCAAAAGCCTTTTTTATTTTGACAAAAGTAAGCTTCCTGAACATGAGATGAAGAGGAAATGTGCCTGCAACCAGAATTAAAAATTTTGAAAGTTAAACAATACTCATCATTTATATCAGTAGGATAATAGATACATAAATTGTAATATCTTTATGCTCTGGAATTCTGTACAACAGTGAAAAAATGAATACGCTAGAGCTGCATCTATCAACAGGGATAAATTACTTAAGTATAATGTAAGATCAGAAGTTATACCTGGAGTAATAATGCTACTTATGTAAAATATTAGATATTGTTTAGAGATAGAAACATATACAGTAAATGTAGATGAATATAGAAATGATGGAGACTAAATTTGGGGAATGAAAATATCTGAATGGAGGGTACTTTGTATTGTAATACTTTATTTTTAAGCTTAGTACTGACATATCTTTGTTATATTATTCCACATATTATATACATCTCCTCCATATCCCATAAATAATGTATATTTGCTTTTGAGATGGATATCTCCTTATGTAGCCCAGGATAGTTTCAAACTTTAAAATTTTTATTTTATTTTATATATAACAAGTTATACTCTTTTATCCACTTGCCCCTGCTCCTCTTTCCCTGGGGCCCTCCTTAGTGAGGTTATGGTATTCACTGTGGGGTAGCAGGGAGGACTTGGTCTCAGGGTTATTCCTACCCACACTTTAGCTCTTACAATCTTTCTGCTCCCTTTCATGCAATGTTTCCTGAGATATGGAAGAACTGTTGGCAGTCTGATTCAGTGTTGAGTTCTCTTTAGCCTCTGGATTCTGCTTTGATGGGTTTTGAATGATCACTATGTCTGTCTCCATCGCTCTGGAGCTGGTTGTTAGGCTAGCTGTAAGAGCCATGTTCCTGTTGTTCCTCTGCAATTTCTCTTGGGCTCCAGCAGATGTGGTGCAGGTGGTAGGTATCATGGTGGGCAGATAGCTTTTTGTCTTATTGATGGATCTTGATTTTCTTCTGTTTTCTCTGCCTTCTGTAAAATAAAACAGATTCTCCAACCAAGAGTGAGAGCAGCTTGGGTTAAAGGGGATATGCAAAGTTGTTTGAGGGACTTTTGGTGTGCAAGCCCACTCTTGTTCTCCATGGAGCAGGGGGTCTTCTTTCTGAAGTCTATGAGTTTCCTGACAATGGAATTCTGACTTGGTTTCCAGTATCAGATATGAGAGGGCCTCATGTCCAATCAGAGAACAGTTGGTTACCCCCAGAGGCTGCATGCCACTACTGCAAAAGTGTGTACTTCTTGTCTGGATTGTTGATTTTGTAGCCTGCAGGGCTCCCTGCTTATCCCTGCTGTTGTTGACCATTGTCCTCCAGTGGTTCTCATAGGGCTTTCCAGCACTGTGAGGGCTAGTTAGGAGGTAGCTAGTTTCCCTTTTGCCCCCAGCATGGTATTCCGATGTCCTGTGACCACCAAAGCCTGTGGTGTAGCTGCAAACTCTTAATACTTTTACCTCAGCTTCCTTTATGCTGGGATTACTGTACAGATATTAGATTATTAAATATTAGGAAGGAGAAAGAGGAGAGGGCAAAGGAGTGGGAGGGAAAGCAAGAGTGCATGACGTCATACATGCCTGGGAAATCCTTTCAAGGAGATGCAAACAGTTAATAGGTTTAAATGTAGGGGAGAGGCCAACCAAGATAAGAACCAGTAATAATGCCTAATTTATTTATTTTCAAAGACTTTATTGACACAGATCATTGGGTGGGTATTTTCTTAAGCAGGGCTTCAGTGGGGGAAGGAAGCCTGATTGCTAATGGTTGAGAAATGAATGAGAAGTAAAGGAGTGAAAATTGCAGACACACCTCACCTGTAAAGTATATTTTCAATGAGTCTGCTTATAAAGAGGCTGAAGAGAGATCATGTGTGCAGGTAGGATATATACTTTTAAGATGGTAGAAACTTGAGCATGTTTAATTAGTGATAATACATTGAGAGTGTTCTACACATGTTTAATGACTAATGTGAAGAAAAGAGGGATAGAGAGGAAGAGGAGATATGTGTGGGGTGCGTGTGTCACATGCTTTCTAAGAGGGTCTTCAACAGGCTTAAATTCCTACCAGCAATTATGAAAGAGCTTATTTGGTGGTTAGTTCGCCATCATTAAATAGCATTTAGAAAAAAACAACAACACAAAATTGTGTGTCAAAGAATCCCCTTTCAATGTCAGTGGGTGAGTTTAGTCTATGCCCTTAGCCTAAAAGTTTTCTGTTTTACAGACTTTTTTATTTGGCATAAATAGCAGAAAGCCAAAGAGTCTGCATGGCATATATTTTATCTTCCCAAAATACAATAAATCTCTTATTTTCTTAGAAGTACTTGATAGTTCGACAACTTGTGGCTCAGCTGTGCAAAGATGTAGTTGTTTTCCCACCTCTGGGCGACCAGGTGGACGTAAACTGTGGAGGAGGCACATCTAGTCTTAACAGGCTCAAGCTTCATCTCGGAACCCAGGAGAACATTCCACCAGTGCGTGAAGGCTTTGGCTCCCAGAACTCTCCTCTGCGCAAGCTGGGTGGCCGGGGACTGAGGATCCCGCGCGCAGCACAGTGCGGCCCCTTTAAGAGTGCAGCTCCTCCCCGCTTCAGGGAAAGTTGCAGCTTTTTCCGCCTCCAGGGAGGGTGAGAAGGGCCGGCCGCCCGGCGGGGTTGCGGTCTGCTCGGAGCCAGCGACCCTCCTGGGACTTAGGCGCGGGGACCTTGAATTCCCTGGCAGCACCTGTTGCAGGTGACAGGTAGGCCCTCAGCCGGTGGCCATCCCCCGGCACTGAGTCTGGGTCTTTTTCTGGGTCCCGCGTCCCTTATCACCGCCGAGGCGCCCCCACCCCCATCTCAGGGACCCGCGTCCATCTCTGGACGCTGGCCACGCTCGAGTCCTCTCATCCTCTTCGATGGCGCCCCGGCCTCTCGGCCACGTCCGCCCCTCCAGGACCGCGCCCCCAACGCTGAGACTCCTGTCTGCTCGGGGCGGACCCTCCTTGCCACTTGTCCTTCTTTTAGGCTTCTTCTACTCCAGCTCCCTGGGACCTAGTCTCTGGGGCGGGCCGCCACCTATTTCCTGTGATTCCCCGCCCCGAGGGTCCCGACTTGGGGTACTTCTTCCCGCCAGCCGGTTCGCTCCAGGCGAGCTGACCCCGGGGGCGGAGGTGGAGCCCGGAGAAGTGCGCGACTACTCACCTTTTCGTGGGTTCTTCTCCCTGCAGCGCGGCCGTCCAGCGGGTTCTCGGCCCGCGGCGTCTCGGAACCCAAGAGCTCCGGCTTCCATTCCCTCCACCCTCCCACGGTGTAGACCCTCCGCCACAGGTACAGGCTAAAGGCCAGATGGCGGGAGTCCTGCCTCAGTGAGCTCTGGAAGCTGGCTCCTGCTCGCTTTGGGCAGGCTGTGGAGATTTCTCCAGGCGGCAGTGTGCCCAGAGCCCTGTGAGGGTAGAAAAGGGATTCATTCTTCCAGCCTGTAACGTTGGAAAAGTTGCAGGTGTTTGATGAAATCATGTGCTTAGAATTTTGATTTTGGTAGCTTGACAAATGATGTTTTTCTCATTAATCAACCACTTCTCTCCCCAGTACCCTTCTTCTTCACCGCAGGAGGACCTAGCATTCAAGAGTATTGCTTTTGACAGGGTTGACCCTAAACTCTGTATATTTGCGGTAAAAATTACTCTTCAGTCCTTTTTTTTTGAGATGGGTTTTTATTGTAGCCAAGGCTGACCTAGAACTCACTATGTAGATCAGGCTGACCTCAGAACTTGCCACAGTCCTACCTCTTCCTTCCAAAGTACTAGTGTGCCTACCTCCCTTTCTCTGTACCTCCTATTTTTCCTGCTTTAAAAAAATAAAAATATTTATTTATTTGAGAGAGAGAGAGAGAGAGAGAGCAAGCGAGCACCAGGACCTCTAGTCACTGCAAGTGAACTTCAGGCACATGAGCTGTCTTGTGCATCTCACTTAAATGAATACTGGGGAATTTAACCTGGGTCCTTAGGATTCACATGGAAGCACCTTAACTGCAAAGCCATCTCTCTAGCCCTTTTACCTGCTAACATTTTTTTCAAGATTTATTAATTTCTTTATTTGAGATAGAAAGATGCAGATAGAGATAGTCAGTCAGATAGATAGATAGGTAGGCAGGCAAGCAGGCAGATAGACAGACAGACAGATGATGGGATGATAGAATATGGGCACACCAGGGCCTCTAGCCACTGCAAATGAAATCCAGACACATGTGCCACCTTGTCCACCTGGCTTTATGTAGGTACTGGGAAATCAAACCTGGGTCCCTAGGCTTTGCAGACAAGCACCTTAACTACTAAGCCATCTCTCCAGTCCCAGACCTTGTATTTTTAAATGGGTGCTTTTCTACTCTTTCGGCCCCACCCCGACTGTTCAAAAATCCATGACTGTTAAAAGAGTTACTATCCTTCAGTGATGAGGTTTTGGGAGCCTCTGTGGCTCAGGGAAATTTGTGGAAGAGGGGGAGGAAAGAATGTTAGAGCCACAAGTGGGGGCATTATGCACAGAGACTTGGCCTATCCCCCATAGCTCTTGACTACCCCCACAACGCATGAACCACATTCCCCATTGATGAGGGTCCCTATGGAAGAGGAAAGA
Organism: Orientallactaga sibirica; assembly: GCA_036365145.1. NCBI lineage: Eukaryota > Metazoa > Chordata > Mammalia > Rodentia > Dipodidae > Orientallactaga > Orientallactaga sibirica. Next base: position 1,189,098 of record JAEOAD010001221.1, read on the forward strand.
CAGGGAGGAGGATAATGGAGTCACCACTATGAATGTAAAACTAGAATGATATACATAAAAATAAATAATTTTTTTAAAAGAGTTACTATCCTAAAGTGTTCGCCCCATGTAGAGAAAACAGCTGCAGCTCTGGGAAGTTTCTAGTTGTCTGTGTGTGAGGTGGGGGGGGGTGAGGAATAGTTTAAGCCCCCGCTGGAAATCCAGCTAGAAAAAGCCCACCAATTTGGCTTGGGAGGCTTTTCTTGGGGAGCAGATGAACATAACCCACAACTCAATTTCAAGTGCTTCACTCTGGGTCAGAGCACAAAACTGTACCTTGGAGGCCTGTCTGGGGTAATTGGTCTGTGAGAATATGTAGCAATCTGGTTTATATTCTGAGCACTTCATCTTCAAGGTTACAACTAACAATGATTGTTTGAATGGATTGAGCCAGACATGGTGATAAGTACTTCACATAACTATCTCAGGCCATCCGAAAGAGAATTTTGTGCAGGAAGTGCTACAATTGTAACCATGACATGAGGAAAAGATGGAGAGGTTGGGTTCATTGCCCCAAATTGCACTCTAATGGAGAACAGAGCTTGTGTTCTAGTCCTTTGATACTTCCTCTACTGTTTTAGAAGTTAGGAATATCAATATTTCATGGGTGAGGACTATGTGATTAAATGCTTTCAAATTGAAGCATAAGTCTTGGTCCTTGATTCCATCTTAGATACACTATGAAGGCTTTGGACCACTTACCTCGTTCATGCTTTATCTGCTTAAATGTCCAACATAAGGCCAGTTGGTCACGTTTCTACAAAAAAAAAAAAAAATACACAGCCTTGAATATACTCAGATGAATGAAATCTCCTGAGTTCTCAACTCAGTGGTAGTTGTCTTGAAGTTAGGAGGTGATATCACCCTGAATTTTTAGGTGAATTCACTCATATTCTAGGGATGTGCACTTGACTCAGCTTCTGCTCATGGTGGTTGAGGAGAGGTGAAGAGGTAGCAGCAATAAACTGTTTCTCAAATGCAAGAGAGAGAAGCTAGGGGTAATGGTGTGCTCCTATCATACCTTAGACCAAGAGAAAAGGGGAGCAAAGGTCTTCCTCAATCCTACTTTTTGGGACCTTGCTCAAACTGTTTTTTTTTTTTTTCCTTTCTGGAAAACTCACAACCCACACCCCTCTCCCACCATTAATTCCTATTCATCCGCAAGATTTAGTGCCAAAGTCATTGCCTCTGAGATAGCCTTATTGAGCACACATTTCCTTTCCCCAAGCAGAATTACTAGTTGTCCTGTGTTTTGAAATACTTTGTTTACACTTGTGCAAAGCCTTTAACACCACTCTTAGTTATTTTTCTATCTGGACAGTTGTAACCTCTGTAAGAGCAGAGATTTGATCTTGAAACACACTTTGTCTTTAGCACAAAAGATTCAAATATTCACACTAGGAATGCAGAGATGGGGATACCACACCTTCAAGGGGTTGAAATGTAGTGACATATTAAAAATACAGAAGATATATAATATTAAGGCTCTTGAAATCCCAGTTAGGAGTTTGTACATAAATGTCACCTCTTTTGTGAGGCACTCACTGTCTACCTTTAAATTTACAAATGCCCCTTTCCATTATGCTACATTTGACTTGCTTAATGTCTGTTCCTCTTTCCCTATAATATCAAGTCCACATAAATAAGAATTTCTGTCATATTCACTGGGTGCCCCAGGAACCAGAGCAGTGCCTGGTACATCATAGGTGGGTGCTGATATCTGTGAAATGAATTAATGAATGACATTGCCATTCTAGGAACTGGAACTCTTTGTTCTTTCCTGGGCCTGAAACATGTCTGCCCAGCTTACCCTACAAATATAAGGTTGCCTCAGGCTGGGTTCTCACATAGCTTTCCTTTCGCTGCATTTTACTTTGAGATTGTATTCCTGATAACAACTTTGACCTAGTTGGAAGTCAGTCAGTCTTTCTTTCTTTCTTTCTTTCTTTCTTTCTTTCTTTCTTTCTTTCTTTCTCTCTCTCTCTCTCTCTCTCTCTCTTTCTCTCACTCACTTACTTATTTTTGAGACAGAGTCTCACACTATAGCCTAACCTGGCCTGAAACTGTTTGAGGCTGGCTTCAAACTCACAGTGTTTTTCCTGGTTCAGTCTCCTGAGTACTCAGATTACAGGCATAGGCCATCATGCCCAGCTAGTACCTCTCTCATTTTAAAAGTGCAAGTTTCTGGATGGAAACGTCTGAACGTTCAAAAAGATGATGCAAAGATACTCTGCTTCTTCTAAAATTTATGTACTTGTGCACGAGCATGCGTGTGCGCGTGCGTGTGTGTGTATACGTGCACATGCTAGGGACTCTTGTTGTTGCAAATAAATGCCTGCCTGGCTTTATGTGGGTGGCTAGAGAATTGAACCTGGGAGGGTAGGCTATATAAGTAAGCACCTTTAACCTCTGAGTCTTCTCCTCAGCTCCATCATGCAGCTTGATGGGGACTACACTGGGAAGAAGTTTATGTCTTGTGAGATGTCAAGGAGAGGCTGGAGAAAGTGACTATGTGACAGGGAGGCAAAGAGCCCCAAAGAATAATAGCCTACCTTCAATCTTAGCACTCAGGAGGTAAAAGATAGTAGGATTGCTGCGAGTTCAAGGCTACCCTGAAACTACAGAGTTCAGTTCCAGGTTAGCCTGGTCTAGAGTGAGACCATACCTCAAAAAAGATGCCACAGGCTGGAGAGATGGCTTAGTGCTTAATGCACTTGGCTGCAAAGCCCAAGAACCCATGTTCAACTCTCCAGGTCTCACGTAAGCCAGATGTGTAAGGTGATACAAGATCACAAGGTTGCACATATGCACAAGGTAGCACACTGATCTGGAGTTTGATTACAGGGGCTGGAGGCCCTGGTGTGCCAATTCTCTCCCTCCCTCCAACCCCCCCCCACACATATTAAAAAAAGGTCAGTCCATTGGGTTTGTCAAAAAAATGCTACAAATTATGGTTCTAGTCTTAAGTGATATTTAATCTTCTTTATTTTTATTTTTACTTTTTTTTCTTTGAGGTAGACTCTCGCTCTAGCCCAGGCTGACCTGGAATTCACTATGTGGTCTCTCAGGGCAGGCGATCCTTGGATCTCTGCCTCCCAAGTGCTGGGATTAAAGGCATGTGTCACCATTGGCTAAATTGATTTATTTTTTGGTTTTTCGAGGTAGGGTCTCACTCTAGCCTAGACTGACCTGGAATTCACTCTGTATTCTCAGACTGGCCTCTAACTCATGGCTATCCTCCTACCTCTAACTCCCATGTGCTGGTATTAAAAGCATGTGCCACCACACCAGGCTTAAATTGATTTTTTAAGGGTTCTCACTCTAGCCTAGGCTTGACCTGGAACTCACCCTGTAGACCAGGCTGGCTTTGAACTCATGGCAGTCCTCCTACTTCAGCCTTCCAAGTTCTGGGATTATAGGCATGAACATCCATGCCTTGATGCTTAGCCTTTTAGGTATAAGGTGGTTATTGGGTTATGAAAATCCATAACTTACTGATACTTGTACAGCACTTGACTAGTTATATACTGGGGTTCTTCAGTATGAGCAAAACAAAAAACAGTTCTGTTTTGTTTAAGTGTATTCTGAAATAGGCAGTAAGAGAAAAAGGCCAGAATCCCTGTAAAGACAGAGTTAGAAGGCGTTGGGCCCTGAAATAGGTAGTGAATATGTCATTCTCACTGTTTCATGTATGCTAACTTCTTTCAAACTCAAGTTTGTACAAAAAATCTGATAATCCTCTTTTAACTTTATCTCTCTCCAAACTTTGAGCATTACAACTCAATCTGTGGACTTTCCTTCATTTACAATCTTCCTATAGGTTCTCATGCAGCATCACTGTTTTAATAACATCTCAACACTCATTACTCTCAAATTATTTGAATATTTATTTGAGAGAAAGGCAGAGAGAGAGAGAGAGAGAGAGAGAAACACAGACAGATAGATAGGGAATGAGTATGGGAACATCAGGGCCCCTTGCCACTGCAAACGAACTTCAGACACACATGCCACTTTGTGCATCTGGCTTTATGTGGGAACTGGGTAATCAAATCCAGGCTGTCTGACTTTGCAAGGGAGCACCGTTAACCACTGAGCCATCTCTCCAGCCCATTACGCTAAGATTTATGTCTCTAACTTAGGCCTTCTTTCTAAGCTACAGCTTCATATTTTTAGTGACCTGCATTTATTTATCTGGTCAGTATCCCAAATATATTGGGGCCAAAAGGAATCCTGATTGCTTTCACATTGTCAACCCTTTCCATCACTCTCCCATGACTCAGTAAAAGCACTACTAATAAACCATTTGCTCAAGGAGAGAAATTAGGATTACCATTTATCTCCCACACACATTCAGTTCTTGAAGTCCTGCTGACTTGCTTTTCAAACTATGTCGTGTATTCTTCCACATGCCTTCATTTCCTCTGCCTGTCATCCTAGTCCAATCCATCACAAGGCTACACTGAACATTGATCAGTGTTCAAGAAGATATATATGTATGTATGTATATATGTGTTTTTTTTCTAAGAGAATTTCAAGGTCAGGGAAGTAAATAGTTTCCATTAGGCTGGAACAATAAATATTAGTCATTTATTATATTGCTTGGTGACTGCTGCTAATCATAGCACATCATATATTTTTAAATTGCTAAAAGAATAGTTTTTTAAAGTTTTTGTTCACTTTTATTTATTTATTAGCAACAGACAGAGACAGAACGAGGCAGAGAGAGAGAGAGGGAGGGAGGGAGAGAGAGAATGGGTTCACGAGGGCCTCCAGCCACTGCAAACGAACTCCAGATGCATGTGCCCCCTTGTATCTGACTTACGTGGGTACTGGGGAGTTGAGCCTCGAACCGGGGTCCTTAGGCTTCAGAGGCAAGCACTTAACTGCTAAACCATCTCTCCCACCCCTAAAAGAATAGTTTTTTTTAACATTGTCACCACAGTAAAATTCATAAGTTACCTAGCATGTCAGTAAACTACATTGAATCTCTCTACAATGTACACATAGATTAAAACACATCTCATAACTGTCAATAAAGCTAGTAGGTTATTTGATATATATTTTATAATTTGTATAGGCAAGACCAAAATATCATCTCTAAGGGTTTACATGTTTTCAATTGAGAGTGCTTTTCATTTATGCCTTTACTGGGGATGAAATAACATCTTTTTATTATTTCACTGTGTGTGTGTTTCTCTGCTTAGAATCTAATTTAGGGCCTTATGCATATGAAATAAGTGCTGGATTACTGAACCTCGCCACCAGTCTGGGAAAATTTTGAAAAGATTTTGCCAGTCTAATAAATAAAAATAATACCTGATTTAGCTTGGTATTTCTCTGATCCCTAACAAACATCTTTTCATGTGTGTTAGCTGTTTATATTTTTCTGGAGACTTGTTTCTTATATCTTTTGTACATTTTAAACTGGGTTATAAATTTAATTTGTTTGTAAGAATACTATTTATTAGGGATATTTACCATTGTGTTATATAATTCAAGTTTTTAAAATCTAGATCTAGTCTGTCATCTGTCATAACTTTGTTCATGATGTGTAATCCTCTTGTAATCATATAAAACACATCATAAAACGTTTTAGAAACATGTTCATTACATTTGGCAATTAGGAAGTCAATGACAACATCAGTTCAGGAGGAGAGAAGACAGATCATAATCATAGAGGGATGGGGAATAAGGACTGAAGAGAAATATGGTAGGTACATTGAAGAAAATTGAAGATGGGAAGGAGATCAGGGGATAAGGACATGCTTTTAATTTTGTTTTGCTTAAATAATAGGATAGAGATGAGCCTGTGTATGTGTAGATGATACACAGTTAGATGATACAAGGTCCCCAAGGAAGCTGTAGGGTGGTAGTGAGACAGAATTAAAGCTGAGAAAATGAAAGGGAAATAGATTTTTCATTGAGATAGGAGAGAAAGAGGACAAAACTAGTAATGGTATGGAGGGCAGAGCTGTGGAGAGACAGGATTCTGAGGGTGGTTTTCCTGACAAGAGTCCTGAAGGGCTGGATAGAATTTGAGAAGGATGAAATAAGGACTCTGTAGGGGCACATCATCAATATTATGCATGTGTATAGGAGCATTGTGTTCAAGGGCTGGGGAGATGGATCATTGTAAAGTGTTTGCCACTCAAGCCTAAGGACATGAGTTCAGATCCCTAGCATCCAGATGAAAAGCTGGCCATGATGGTTTGTGTCCCTAACTAGGGACATTAGAGGGGTGTAAATTGAAGAATCCCTGGAATTTGCTGGAAATATAGTCTAACCAAATTGGTGAGCTCTTAAAAAATAATAAGTTGGGCCAGGTGTGGTGGCACATGCCTTTAATCCCAGCTCTTGGGAGGCAGAGTTAGGAGGATTGCTATGAGTTTGAGGCCAGCCTGAGACTACATAGTGAGTTCCAGATAAGCAAGACCCTACCTCAAAAACAAAACAAAACAAAACAAAAAAAACAAAGCAGGGGGCGGGGAAAGTAATTGAGGAAGTCATCCACTGTCATCCTCTGGCCTCCAGACACAACTGTCCACACACACATATGAACACATACATACACATGTGAAAAAACAGGAAGAAAACAAAAGAAAAAAACATGTTCACTGCAGATATATGTAAGTTTTATCAATTATACCTTCACAAAGCTGGAGAAAATAAAGACTAGATTACTTGAGTTTGTGGCAATCTCAAGTCACAGAGCCCTGAATCATTTTTCTCAAGCACTACTCGTCAGCCTAGATCTAGAAACATAGTGTGTACAATCTAGTTTGAGGGAATTGTCTACATGGCTGTGACAGAAGTATGAGAAGGCAAAGATTGGATAGTGCTGGCAAAGGAAGAACTGAAATGACAGATCACTGTGCCTTTTATATCTGCGACTACCAAAACCTACCTTGAACTCATTTAAGAGATGGAAATTTCTACTGTATCTACACTGTTTCCTGTTTGTAGTTCTGTTGATTCAGGTATCATAATTGCTTTAGAAACACTGTCTTTGAACTATTGCTAGTGACATCAGAAAACATGGATTATTTGCTGAAAGCCTAAAATACCCTGGGGGCTTGCAAAATTCCAGGACCCTATGTTGGGTCCATCTATCCATATGCTTAAGATAGAGTGAAGAAGATAAGTATTAGCCTTTTTTTTTCATTTCTGCAAGGGAGACATTTGTTAAACAATCTATCATATAATTTATTACAATTGTGAAAAATTCTGTGAAGTTCAACTTTTGGAATATCAGATTGTTCTAACAGTTTTTTTTTGGGGGGGGGTTGGAGGTAGGGTCTCACTCTAGCTCAGTCTAACCTGGAATTTACTATGTAGTCTCAGGGCGGCAGGCAACGGAACTCTAGGCGATCCTCCTACCTCTGCCTCCTGAGTGCTGGGATTAAAGGTGTGTACCACCACATCCGGCTCTAACAGTTTTTGTTTTTAATCAGTTTACATTTGCTAAGAAGTATGAAAGTACTTCTGAATTGATAAGCAAACATAAAGTGTCTTTATTACCATTAAGGGTGATCATTTTTCTTTTTGACATCTATTGACCATTTGATTTGCCTCCTTTAATAATTACTTGTTGGTATTTTCTATTAGATATTTAGCTCTCCTGTTTGATATCACTAACTACACTTTCTCTGCTCCCTTAGCTTTTGGGATCGTAAAGTATATCGCTTCAGGATTGGTGGTAATTGCTTCTTAAAAAGTATTTATTTAGTTGCAAGGAAGGAGGGACAGAGAGAGAGAGAGAGAGAAAGAGAAAGAGAAAGGAAGGAAGGATGAGAATGGGCTTCAGGACCTCTTGCAAACAAAGTCTAGATTCATGTGCCATTTTGTGCATCTGGCTTTATGTGTTTGATGGGAAATTGAATTTGGGCTGTCAGATTTTGCAAGCAAGCACCTTTAACCAGAGAGCCATCTCCTATCTCTGGCAATCCTAAGTTTTTCTAAAAGTAATGGCTTCATTAAAAATAGCCAGTGTGGGCTGGAGAGATGGCTTAGTAGTTAAGGCACTTGCCTGCAAAGCCATAGGACCCAGGTTCAATTCCCCAGTACCCACATAAAGCCAGTTACACAAGATGGCACACACATCTGGAGTTCATTTGCAGTGGTTGGAGTCCATGGCATGCCCATTTGCATTCATTCTTTTTATCTCTATCAAATAAAAAAGCCAATGGTCTAAGGACTACGAGAGGTCCAGAAAGGAAAAGAAAAAACTAGAACTCTCCACTGGATTTAGGGAGTCCTTGTAGACCTTGGTAAAAGCAGTTTCAGGGTGCTGTGTGCTAGAAAGCTAGACTAGTGGATTGAAAAATAATTGGTGTGAAATGAGGAATTGGAGGCACTGAGTATGGATAATTCCTTAGAGAAATTTGGCCCTCACAAGCAAAGAAAGGGTAGTAGCAAGAGAGGGGTTGAGAACCAGGAAATTTATTTTTCATTTAGAAAGGACATTAGTATCTTTAAGGTTGATGTGATGGAGGGGTTAATTGATAGAACAAAGTTCTTGCAGAGCAAAGTCCTTATGCCTGAGGGGAGATGATATGGAATCAGGTGGAGATTTATCATAAATGAGTATACATGAATATAGGTTTATAGATTTAGCAGTGGGAACTTGTCTGATGGCATTTATATTTCTTTCTGATAAGAGAAGAAGTAAGACCAGCCTCACAGAGCAGGAGTTGAGCTGGGACAAAGTTTGGAGTGACTAGTATAGGTGATTGAGGAAGGGTTGGAACAGTTATTGTGGAGAACAGGACAGCAAGCTAGGGCCAGAAAGCATATTTGTGGTGCCAAGCAATGTTGATGTAAGCTTGGCAACAAATAATTCATGTGGATAATGATCTACCAGACTGATTTGTTTCTTTGCTAGATCCCAGGAGCCCCCATGAAGGCATAAAGCCCACAATCGAGCTCAGATAGGTTATGTTTATTTTTGATCAGATATTTGCAGTGACATTATGAGTTAATGAAGCCAGTAACAAGAGTACAGTTGGAATATGAGAATCTACACTATATTGGATAGGAAGTGAAGACAGGAAGGAGTTGACAAGGTGAAAGAGGGTCTGTGGAAGACTGTCTCCAATGAGGTCTGAGTATGGATGGGTAGGGGGAGATCACGGAGTGAACAGGCTAGAAGGATAGGGTGTTAAATTCAGTGAGAAGTATTGAATTAGTGATACCAAAGGTTGGGGAGTTTTGGATGATAAACACTTGGGTGTGGTTGAATAATATGTGATATTCTTGATGCCAGCTCATTCATTTCACAAATATTTATTGAGTGCATAGTATAGGTCAAGCAATAGTCTAGGTACAGAAGGTACAGAGAGATAAAATAAAGTTCCATCTCCCTGCACTGAAAAAAATCACAAAATCTCTTCTCTCATGAAGCTTATAATCAAGTCAGGGAGATTATTCATTTAAAGAACTAATTGACAGAGTAATATTAGATATTATTCAATGTATATAACAGAAGGATATTCTTTTTACTGAACTTATTCCTCAAAGTGTAATTCTATTTAAAATTGCTAGTAATACCCAAATCAAATATTTACATATATGTGGCTCGAAAAGAAAATTGAGACATCTTGAGTGTCTTGCTTTATCTTAAGTTGTACTGACTGAATTATAGGAATTTATGTCCTCCCCATTAGAACTTCATAAGGTACTTTTTAATTATTAATTTTTATTGACACCTTCTATACTTACATACAAAAACCATATGATATTTCCCTCCCCATCCCCCCATTCCACTTTAGAACACCGATCTCCATCATATCCCCTCACTCTCTCCATTAGTATTTCTTTTAATTTGATGTCATCATCTTTTTCTTCTATTTTGAGGGTCTTGCGAAGGTATTGCTAGGCACTGCAAGGTAATGGATATCGAGGCCAATTTCTGTCTGGGCGGTTGCATTGTAAGCAGTCATACCCTTCCTTTGGCTCTTCCATTCTATCTGCCCCCTCTTCAGAAATTCATAAAGTACTTTAATGTACAATGTCAGTTTTGAAGATAAATATATACAAATCCAGTTTGAATATTATAGTGGTTTTAATTTTTATTCTTTATTTTTTAAAATGTTAGACTATTGCTTCTGCTGTAGACCAGATGTGAATAATGTCAGTACTAATCTTGCACTAGGGATTTGAGGTAATGTGTCAAGTAATTATGGCTAAGCAGTTTAGGAGGGAAGGGAGACTTGGTGTAAGTTAATATATCACATTTATTTTATATCATTCTCTAATTTATACCTACTTTTGTGAACATATGCTCACATGCATATTTATTAATATTTCACTTGAAATTAGCACTTTAAAATCACCTGCTATATATATATCACGATCTAAGTTCAAATACAGGTCATTTAATTGTGTTGAAGGTTTCTATGGCCATAGCTAGATCACAGCATCCCTAAAATTAAAAAGAAACCAAATGCATGAAATCACAGCTAGGTGTGAATATGAGCTGGATTAGTCATGAGCCATCATGATTTTTCATTTAATGGGACGGTGTGGGTGAGTTTTAGGTGATGTGGCTTACAAGAAACAGATGCCAGTTTGAGTTCTGTTTAGAAATCCCTGCCATCTGTGACCCTGGCACGAGAAGAGGGTCTTCCCTAAAGAGGTTCTGCTTTATCAAACCAATTGACTAAGGAATGATAATGGGGTTCTGTATTTCTCAATAACAATATGTTGGTTGTTTCACATCAGACTTAACCAAAAAACCCTTCTATGCATATATATTACCTGGGTTTTACAACATTTATTTTGCAGAGCTGGATCAAGCCAGGACTTTTTCCATGTGAGTCAAGTACTCTACCACTGAATGTCATTGGCAGCTCTTAGATTTTTGAGACAGGGTCTCCCTATATAGCCCAGGATGGCATTGAACTTGTAATTTTCTTGCCTTCACTTCCCCATTGCTGAGATTACAGACATACAACATCATACCTAAATAGTTGTGGATTTTTCAAAATCTCAGATACACCTCCAAGAAGGACTCTCTATGGAATGGGGACAGGGGAGAGGGGACAAACAAAGATAATCTAATGGTAATATGACCAATTTGTGGTATTTTCATATATTAAAAATCCTGATAAAAATGATTTTAAAACTCTTGGCTTCTTGTAGAAAGGGAGTTTTAGCACAGAAGGTGTTGAACTGCCCAGTCTTCCCCATCAATCTTATTGGGGCCCTTATGTGCCTGTCTAGTCTATCTGAGAGGCAACTTTAAGCACAGATTTTGAAAGCTAAAAAACAAAATGAGACTTATCTCAGAAGGCATTCCCCCTGTTACCAGGTGTGGTATTTGAACTCATGGTATCATTTTGACTCATGTTCTAATTTTTATGAATTTTATACTTTTATGGACCACCTTCATGGACATCTGCCTGCTGGGATTAGTGGAGGGCTTTAGATCTCTGGAGTTCCTGAGGAGCAGGAAAAACTAAAGTGTGGAATCATTAACATGTATTTTCATATATCCTGCTCTCTGGGAGCAGTGTAAGACATTCAGTTTCCCTTTAGGACTTAGTGTAGACAGGTATATGTTATTTGAATCAGAGATTTCCTCAAAACACTTATGAACAGAATTAGATGACTTTGAAAGGTAACCAGGGCTGGAGAGATTGTTCAGTGGTTAAGCCACTTGTCCTCAAAGCCTAAGGACCCAAGTTCAGTTCATTAATGCTCATGTAAGGCCAGATGCACTAAGTGGCACATGCATTTGGCAGTTGCTTACAGTGGAAAGAAGCCCTGGAGTGTCCATCCTTTCTCTGTGACTGCCTCTTTCTTTCTTTCTTTCAAATAAATAAATGCATAAATAAGAAAGGTAACCATCTATTTGGTAGAAATTGTTCCCATATATGATTCTAAGAGCTAAGTAAAGCACTAATATTTTGGTGATATTTGTTCTTTTCATCATGTTCTTGCCGTCCTTTACAAGAGATGTCCTGGATGGGGAGAATGGGTTCTTTCTCCTCTATAGAGGAGAGGCCGCTGAAATGAAAAATAACATAGTCTGAGTGCCTCTCAAACATTGATCTATTAGTAAGGACTTTATATTTAAAAAAGCTTAAAGTTACCAAGGATAAAATGTCCCCTTTTCCAAATATGACTGTTCAGAAAAATACTGCCAGAACATGAAGAGACAGTATAGTGTAATGACTAAGAGCTTAGACTTTAGAGCCAGACTACCTGGTCAAAAACTAGATTGTCTCTTATAAGGGGTTATTAGGCAAGTTACTCACTTAATCTGTGCCTCCCATTCATCCTTTGTAAATGGACATAAAAATATACTGCCTGTCTCATAGCATGATTATAAGGACTAAATGTGTCCATGTATCAAAATACTTAGAAAAGTGCCTAGTACATAGGAAACATGATATAAGTAGAAGTGTAAGCTACTATCAACCATCATTGCTGACATCATCATCATTACCATCAGTTGGTGCATATCTTAAAAGGAGCTATAGCTGTAAAATATCTTAGCACATAAAACTGCCCCCCTTTTAATAGAACTTTATTATAAAAGGATTCTTCAGCCAAAACCTCAGCCCAAAGCATAAATTAGAATCCTTTATAGCTCGCTGTAAATTTCCCAGTATAAGGGAAAAGAGGAGGCAATTTTGATAGTATAAAACTTTTAGCAATGGACCCTGTGAGGGCAAGGGATAGGGTTTGTTGTGTGAGACAAGCTTGTGCTCAATGGATGGGTGAGGGTTTGCACCCCAACTATCTACAGCTGATTACTGTGAAGTCTTGCTTGTTCTTTGGTTTTAGAGCCTTGGTTCTGATTCTTTCACTTTGTCTCAATTCTTGTTTTTCTTCTTTTTGACCCTACTTTTAAAATCAATGCTATTTTGTTATGTTTTATGTATTTTTATAAGTCACTTTAAATCCTGTCTGGAACAGGGCATAAATAAGTATCCTTTAAACTGATCATATCTAATTACTAACATTTGCTTAATATTTATGCTTACCAGCCTACCTCCATGCAGAGAGCTACAGTGACTTTCCATCTGGGCAAGAATACTGATTAGATTTCTCAAATTTCATAGAAAGATGTCAAAACAGCCATATGCTCATATATTTTCCAAAGCATATGGTTAATAATAATTGAAGCTAAGCAGCTAACAATTTTGCTTACTCTCTTCTCTTCCCCCTCCTACTTGTCTCTTCCATATTCACCTCCTTTCTTCCTCCCCAACTCTTCCTCTTCTCCTCTCTGATACCTCCTCCCTTTCTCCTCTTCCTCTTTCCCTTTCCCTCGCTCCCTATCCATTCCTTTTCCTCCCTTCCCATCCTTTCCTTTCCTTTTCCTTTTTTTTTTTTTTTTGGAAAAAAAGATCTTGCTATGTAGCCCAGGTTTTCAACTTATGATCCCCCCGCCTCAACCTCACAAGTGCCAAGTAGACTCTTTCTTTTGTATGTGGAGGATTTTTTTAAGTGGCAGGACTTATTAAGGGTTTTATATACTTATTTTGAGAGAGAGGGGGAGGAGGGAGGGAGGGAAACAGAGAGATAGAGAGAGAGAGAGAGAGGGAGAGAGAGAGAGAGAATGGGCACTCCAGGGCCTCCAGCCACTGAAAATGAATTCCATACTCATGTGCCACCTTATGCAGTTTACTTACATGGGTCCTGGGGAGTCACATGTGGGTCCTTTGGCTTTGCAGGCAAGCACCTTAACTGCTAAGCCATTACTTGATGTACCTATACAAAGTTTCAACTTAATTTTTAAAAAGCACTTAAAGAATTGGAGAGATGGAGTATTTTTCGTAATCTGCAAACTAACCACATATTTTAGATTTGGTCACATTTTCAGTGCTCTAAAATCCACTCTCTTACCTTTATATTAGCAAATAACTGCTAGTTATAAGGGCTATACTTCAGTCAAGTTTTGTAAACGCACACACATAACAGGTATTACGACAGTGCTTTAGATTGGTATGTGTCAGGTATTGTCACTGTCCTGGTGACAGTAAATAGAACACACTTTGGAATGTGTTGTGAGGCAGCAAAGATCTCCATGCTGCATTACTTACATCAGGACAATAGCATTGTGATTAACAGAATGATTACTTTTCCTAATTAACATACTTTGCATGTCTGTATGCAAGCAGAATCAGAAAACATTTTTATAAGAATGGTATGGTGGTTTGATTCAGATGTCCCTCATAATCTTAGGTGTTCTGGATGCTAGGTTCCCAGATGATGGAGATTTGGGAATTAATACCTCATGGAGGCAGTGTACTATTGGGGGTGGGCTTATAGGTATTATAGCCAGTGGTTGGCATAGTCTCCTGTTGCGGTTGTCTATCTAATGTTGGTAAGGAGGTGATGTCCACTCTCTGCTCATGCCATCATTTTCTCCTGCCATCATGGAGCTTCCCCTCGATCCTGTAAGCCAAAATAAATCCTTTTTTTCCCCACAAGCTGCTCTTGGTCAGGTTATTTCTATCAGCAATGCAAACCTGACTGCAACAGTAAAGTTGGTACCGAGAGTAGGGTCATTACTGTTAGACACTGGACTGTTTTCCCCTTTGGAGCTGATTTTCAAGAGGAATATGGAAGGATTTGAAACCTTGGTCTAAGAGACACCTTGAAGTGCTGTAAATATAGCTTGATGGACCATTCTGGTCAGAGTTGAAAGACCTGAATGCAGTAAGAACTATGAACTGTGAGGTTTGTCTTGTGAGGGTGAGAAAGAGCTTTGCCTGGACTAGCGAGAAGCAGTTTGTGTGAGAGGCTTGCTGTTATGACCATGTCCTGAGAACTTGTGAAGGTTTGCTGTGCATAGAAACAGATTGATGTGAGAATAGGGATATGGTACCGAAAAAAATGAAATCTTTGGGCTGAAACTGCTGCCCTTTTAGCTGCAATTGTATGAGAGAGTACCACCATTGAGATCGGCCCAGGTGAAGGAGTATCCTGTTCTTCAAAGTCTGCTTTATTTCCCCCCTGGATTAACAAATTGGCACCCTACCTAGTATTATGGAGTATAATAAATGCAGGAAAGAGAGGGTCATTGGATTTGCAGCACAGTCTTGTGTTTTGGAAACAGCCATGGGAAGTGTGAAGCAGGTTTGCTGGTTGCCTGCATGGAGACCTGATGGAGCTGTGAAGATGGACTGTGAGTTGCAGTGGAGACGCAGTGGAGATGCTGGGACCACGAGATGGCTGCTAAGGAGAGCTGCCAGCCCTGAATGAAGTTTTCCAGGACTGTGAGTAGCCTAGCTGCAGGGGCAGAATTAGAACTCCAGAGCCTTGCTGCTGGTTAAAATTATCGGACTTGGAGATTTGTCAATGACTAGAGTGGCTGGACTTGTAGGTACAGAGTGATATTTGCCCTGTTTAAAGCTTGTATTGGTTGAATATTCCTTTGCTATTCTCAATGCCATCTTTTGCACTGTGAGTGTTTATTCTGTGCCATTATGGATTTTGGGGGGATTTTTTTTTTTTTTTTTTGGTATTGTGGCTCAGTTAAAAGATCTTGGATAGCTGGGCGTGGTGGCATACACCTTTAATCCCAGCACTCAGGAGGCAGAGGTAGGAAGATTGCCAAGAGTTCAAGGCCACCCTGAGACTACATAGTTAATGCCAGGTCAGCCTGGACAGAGTGAGACCCTACCTTGATAAACCAAAAAAAAAAAAAAAAAAAAAGAAATCTCAGACTAAGGGAATATTTGAACATCATTAGGATTGATAAAAACTATGGGGACTTTTAAAGTTGGATGAATGCATTGCATTTTACATCATGGATGGTTATCCATTTATGGGGGCCAGGGGCAGAATGTGGAGGATTGCTTCAGGTGTCCCCCATAAACTTAGGTGTCCTGAATGCTAGGTTCCCAGATGATGGAGATTTGGGAATTATGCCTCCTGGAGGCAGTGTATTGTTGGGGGTGGACTTATGGGTGTTATAGCCAGCTTCCCCTTGCAAGTGTTTGGCACACTCTCCTGTTCCTATGGTCCACCTTAGGTTGACCAGGGGATGATGTCCACTCTCTGCTCATGCCATCGTTTTCTTTTACCATCATGGAGTGTCCCTCAAGCTTGTAAGCCAAAATAAACCTTTTGTTTCCCACAAGCTGCTCTTGAGGTGATTTCTGCCAGCATTGTGAACCTGACTGCAAAAATGATTTCCTTCAACTCTCTTGTAAAAAAAGTTTCTCAAATTTTTTTTGTTTGTTTTTGTTTTTCGAGGTAGGGTTTCGCTTTAGCTCAGGCTGACCTGGAATTCACTATGTAGTCTCAGGGTGGCCTCAAACTCGGCGATCCTCCTACCTCTGCCTCCCAAGTGCTGGGATTAAAGGCGTGCGCCACCACGCTCAGCTCTCAAATTTTTTGATTGCTCACCTTTATTATTCCAAGCTTTCATCATCCCCAAAATATACATACTTATTTATAAAGTATGCATGTTTAGCACTGTATAACTAGTATATCATGAAGCATTTACAAACTAAATGGTGAAAGATACATCGTGTTGTAATTAATTTTAGTTTTTTTTTTTCTTTTGGTTTTTGAGGTAGGGTCTCACTCTGGCTCAGGCTGACCTGCAATTCACTCTGTATTCTCAGGCTGGCCTCGAACTCACGGTGATCCTCCTACCTCTGCCTCCCCAGTGCTGGGATTAAAGGTGTGAGCCACCATGCCCGGCTGTTTTTAGTTTTTATTAATGGAAAAATAACCTTCATTTTCATTTTGATGAGAGCAGCAACATTCAGTATATTTCACTTAAAATGGTGATATGGCTGCTGAAAGATCTGATTGTAACTTCTATTCATTCTATACTTGATTTTATTTTATTTTATTTTATTATTATTATTATTTTTTTTTTTTTTTTGGTTTTTCAAGGTAGGGTCTCACTCTGGTTGACCTAAGTCTCAGGGTGGCCTCGAACTATTCTCATTCTATACTTGATTTTAATGACTATTTTTTCACAATACATATAAGTCTCAAAACAAGAGAAATGCACTTTTGGATATACTTACTAAATAAACATACTGCCAGTTCTAGGTATCAGTTGCATGAATGTTTTGCTGTGGTTTTGTTATGCCTGCTGTCAACTTGCTGCATTTTGCACTTTCAACAAATTGCTCAAAAGTCCTTGAAAGTTGTCATGTGGAAGAGTGACAAGGTGAGGCACATCTTTTAGGCCATAAACTTACATAATAATGGAAATAATTCAAATCTGTTTTGCATTGTTTATTTTCTACTTTACAAACCTTGACCTAACATATCTTAATGTCTCAATTAATTTAAACTTTCCTAGAATTCTATGCATATTTTAGGATTTGAAACTTGATTATTATAAAACAAGAGTTTATATATTTAATCTTAAAAACTTATGAGAAAAGGCCTAGTTGCCATATTTTAAAAAAGCTATATATATATATATGTGTGAACCTATTAACCAGAGTAAGGTAATTAACTTACCCATAACCTCCTGCTATGGTCCAAATGTGTTCCCCAAATTGTTGGAATTTAACAATATTGGGATTTTGAGATCTACTGGGAAGGTTTTTAATGGGGACCTGTACCCTCATGAACGGGTTAATGTCCTTATTGTGGGAATGAATTTTTATATGATATACATGTATTAAAATACCATTTCTAAGTCCATCATTTTCTATACTACACATATGCTAAAAAAAAATCCTTAACAATACTGCTTCTGTAAGGATTAAGGATGTAGTTTCATGGTATATTGCTTTCCCATGCTTAACATACAAACAAATGCATAAAGTATTTTTTTACAATAACAATCATGTTTTTTTAAAGCCAATAAAGAAGAATTAAGCCTTGGTGTAGCCCCTTCAACCTTAGAATTCTTAGTTCCAAAACTGTTCGACAAATACATTTATAAAATCATCCAATCTCTGGTATTCTGTTATAGCAGCAAAAATTGAATTGGGATACCTCAAAGTCTCCTTGTAATGTGTTGTAATCTTTCCTTACTTCCCCTCCTTATGTTATTGCCACCCACAATGAGCGATCTGTTTTCCATTACTGTAGACTAATCTGTATTTTCTAAAGTTTTAGATAATGAAATTATGCCATATATGTCCTTTTTCATTTGGTTTCTTTTAGCATAATTGTTTTGAGATTTACCCATGCTGCTGTGTGTTAGAAGTCAGCTTTATAATGTTGATTAGTATTCTACTATACAATGGAATATCCACAGAGTGAATGTTTTTTTATTTATTTGTCAGTCTTATGGAAATTTGTGTTATTCTCATGTTTTGATGATTATGAATAATACTTTTTAAGAAACTACTAATCCATTGCTAATGTGGCTGTACCATTTTATATTCCATGTATCTTCTCTGTCATCATAGTGCACTTAAGTCCCAATTGCTTTAAATTATGAGTAATATTTGGTACTTTTTAAACTGTAGTCATTTTTTTCTTTTTTTAAGTATATTTTTTTATTTGAGAGAGAGAGATTGGGTCTTTAGCTTCTGCAAACAGATTCATATACCTTGTGCATCTGGCTTATGCGGGTCCTAGGGAATCAAACCTGGGTCCTTTGGCTTTGTAGGCAAGTGCCTTAACTGCTAAGCCATCTCTCCAGCCCCATTTTTTCAAGTACTTAGTGATATCTCGTTGTGTGTGATAGCTCATAGTTTGAGCTAATGGTTCATGATGTTGAGTATATTGTTAGGTACTCATTTGCTATTTTTGTATCTTCATTGATGAAGTGTTTACTCATATCTTTTGCTCATTTTTAAAATGGCGGGGTCAATAGGGATTTGAGAGTTCTTTAGGTA
Organism: Orientallactaga sibirica; assembly: GCA_036365145.1. Classification (NCBI taxonomy): domain Eukaryota; kingdom Metazoa; phylum Chordata; class Mammalia; order Rodentia; family Dipodidae; genus Orientallactaga; species Orientallactaga sibirica. The sequence continues at coordinate 1,207,916 of JAEOAD010001221.1, forward strand.
TCTAGATACAAGTCTTTATCAGGTACAGTATCTGAAAGTATTGTCTTCTAATATATGATTTCTCTTTTATTTTCTCATATTTAAAACAGCCAGTGTGTTAAGCTTGATGAAGTCTAATAAGTCAAGTTCTGGGTTATGATTATGTCCCATATCACAAATCTTTGAATGGTTTGCTTATGGCTATCCAGTTTTTCTAGTACCAATTGTGGAAATACTGTCATTTCTCTACCAAACTTCTGCCCACTTTTATAAAATAATTCGAGTGACTCTAAATGTAAAGATTTATTTTTGTACTCCTTGTTCTATCCCATCGGTATATTTGTCTGTCTTCATGACAATAACATACTTGCTTGATAACTGTGTATTTTAAATGTCTTGAAATTGAATTATAAATTCTAACTTTATTTTTTATGCTTTTTAAAATTAGTTACTCTTTTATTGTCAAATTCCTTAATTGTAGACAATTCTCATTTCATTTTGATGTCATCATCTTTTCCTCCTATTAGGATGGTTGTGTGTAGGTCATGGATATCCAGCCATTTTGTGTCTGGAGGAGCACATTGTAAGGAGTCCTACTCTTCCTTTGGCTCTTACATTCTTTTTGTCCCCTTTTCTGTAATGGACCCTGAGCCTTGGAAGGTGTGTTAGAGATGTTTCAGTGCTGAGCACTCCCTGTCCCTTCTTCTCAGCACCATGGTGCCTTCTGAGTCATCCCAAAGTTGCCACCATCTGAAAAGAGAAGCTTCTCTAACCAAAAGTGAGAGTAGCATTAATATATGGGTGTGGACATTAAGAGAAATGCTTACTGGGCAGTTTGGTGAGCATAGTATATACATTTAGCCAGATGCTAGCAGACATTACACCCCTAGGGCTCATGACTACCCCTGTTGTAGATTTTCAGTATCAGGGATGTATCCCCTTCCATGGAGCAGGTCTCCAGTCCAATTAGAGAGCAGTTGGTTTCCCCCATAATGGACATGCCACTATTGCACCCATTGGCTCACTTGGCCTGGCTGGGAAAATTTAAAGCTTGAAGTGTTCACTGTTGAGTACCTTCACTGGTGTTTTCTCTCTCCCATCTAACTTTAATATTTATTTATTTGAGAAAGAGAGAGAGAGAGAGAATGGGCATGTCAGGGCCTCCAGATGTGTGTGCCACCTTGTGCCTCTGGCTTATGTGGGTCCTGGGCGATCAAACCTGGGTCATTTGGCTTTTCAGGCAAGTCCCTTAACCACTCAGCTAGCTCTCTAGCCTAGTTCTAACTTTATTGGACATATGTTTTGACCCACATAATATCACAATATGCTGTTACTAGTTTTCCTCAAAGAAGTCATTTATATTTTAAAATATATTTAAATCAGAGAAAGATATTAAAAATACTTTTTGTTTGAGTCAGAATCTCATTCATCCAGACTATCCCAGTGATCACTATGTAAATCAGATTGCCTTGAACTCACAGCAATCCTTCTTCCTTAGTCTCTCAAGTGCTGGGGTGACAGCTGTAAGCTATATACCTAGTTGAGAAAAGTATTTTTGAAATATATTTTATTTACTTACATGAGAGAGAGAGAGAATGGGCACATCAGGGCCTCCAGCCACTGCAAATGAATTCCAGATGCATGCGCCCCCTTGTGCATCTGGCTTATGTGGGTCCTGGTGAGTCAAACTGGGATCCTTTGGCTTTGCAGGCCTTAACTGCTAAGCCATCTCCAGCCTGAGAAAAGTATTTTTCTTCCCATAATTACCATTGCATATTTTCCTCATTCCTTTACATGTACTCATATTTTTATGTAGTATTATTTTTCTTTTCCCTAAAGAAATTATTTCTTTTTTGTTTTTTGGTATTTCAAGGTAGGTTTTCACTTTAGCCTAGGCTAACCTGGAATTCATTATGTAGTATCACACTGGCCTTGAACTCATTGTGATCCTCTTACTTCTGCCTCCTGAATGCTGGGGTTAAATGTGTATGCCACCAAGCCTGGCTTATATTCTTATTTTTATAGTGCAGGTCTGCTAGTGATTCTCCCAATGTTTGCATTTCAGAAAAAGTCTTTATTTTTTGGAATATATTTATTTGGATATAGATTTTATGTTGACTGTAGTTTTTCTCTCTTAGGGCTGAGAAGATGGCTCAGCAGTTAAAGGTACTTGCTTGACATTTTTCCTCTTGGTATCTTAGAGATGTCAGCCACACTTAATGAAAGTAAATGTATTATTGAAAACAACTTATCTTTGCTTATCTGTATGTAACACCTCTCTATTCACCACTGTGGCTGCTTCTCTCATTGTTTCTAGTTTAAAGTGATTTGGCTGTAGCATGCCATATAATGTGGCTAGCTTTCTTTGTTTCATGTTCTTGACGTTCATGGAGTTTCTTAAATCTTTGAGTTTATTTTACTTTGCAAATTTAGGTTATTATTTCTCTGTGGTAGTTTGGATGTATGTACTCCATTGACTCAGGTGTTTTACTAAAGCTTATAACTTGGATCTCCAGCTGCATGGAGGAAGGAGGGGTCACTGGGGTTGGATCTGAATTCCAGCCCAGAGGTATGTAGAGAGGTATGATATCTGATGGAGTCCTTACTTGCTGCCAGTTTTGTGGTTGCTGATTTTTGGTGTTTGTTGGAAGATGGTAGTTTTTCTCTCTACTTGGATATATGGAAGCAGCTGATTTTGCCATCTATGGAACTTACCTCTAGAGCTGTAAGCTTGAAATAAATCACCTCCTGCCATAATCTGTGTATGATTTGGATGTTCTTACCAGCAATGTGAAACTATCTACAACATTTTCTAAATATTTTTTTTTCAGTCTGCTCAGTTCTATTGATGACTTACTAAGGTAAGACTTCATACTCTAGCCAACACCCTGTGAGTCACATGAGGTTTTCTAGTTTGATTTCTGAAAAGAGACACTATATCTGGCCCTGTGTGAATGGTAGGTGCTGTGGTTTAAAATAATCTCAGGCAGTTCTTTTCCAGGTCTAGAATAGTTTCATCAGAGGCATGTCATGGGCTGAATACGTGAATATCTGAAAGCTAGAATCCTTGAGGAAAACCTTGTGTACATCTCTTAAAATCTCTCTTAATGCTGTTCTATCTGGTACTCTTTCTTAAGATTTCTAATGACCTAACGTTTACTCAGATTCTCAACTCTTTGTGAACCTGGGGAGCTCAGTAGGTTCTCCGTCATTTCTTTCTTTTTTTTTTCTATAATTTGGCCTGAAAACTCATGACTGCTATCTGGGAAAATCAAAAGGCTTGCCTTATTTATTTCTCATCTCTCAGAGATTACAGCCTTGCATTGTCTGGTGTTCAGTGTTTTGAATCCATTGTTTCATGTATTTTCCAAATTCGTTGTTGTAGAATTCGAATTCATTCTTTATTATTTCATCTTGTACATTAGTAGAAATTCAATGACAGTTTGTACTTCTAATGATCAGGACCAAATTACAGTCTAATTTCAATTCTACTATTTCCAATATGTAGGCACCATCACATTCCTTGTTTGATACAGCTAAATTATGTCTAAATAACTATGTTCATATGGATACAGAATCTGGCAACAGTAGATAACAGCATGGTAAATCTCAAAACACTAATCAGTGTCTGTGTGAGATACTCTAACATTTGTTTGACAAGAGTAGTTTAATTCAGGGCTTCTTGGTTAAATTAAGCATCCTTTGAGAGACCCTGCAGTTCACTCATGCTCAGTAAGGTATTTTTGCCAAATTATTCTTATGTATATTTCTAATTGTGTGTGTGGGGGGGTCCATGTTCTATCACATGCATAGGGAGGTCAGTGGGCATCCTTGTATGTGTCATCACATTCTTCCACATTATATGTGGCATTGTCTCTCATTGTTTACCACTGCATTTGTATTCACCAGGATAGTTGAGATCATGAGCTTCCAAGGAATTCTCCTAACTTTGCCTCCTTTCTCATTGTAGGTGTTTTAGGATTACAGATGCCTGTTATGGCTTTCATGTGGGCTCTGGGGATCAGAACTCAGGTACTCATGGTTGCGCTAGAAATGTTTTTCCACTGAACCATTTAAAAAATTTTTTCCACTGAACCATTTTCCAGACTTAAAACTGTTAATTATCCTTAGTCCACTCAGTAAAATTCTTTTATCATGTCACTTTGGTGAGAAATGACTAATGATCCATTAGGGTTGACATGTAAAACCACCATATAATTAGTATTTGTAAGTTTAGAGTAATAATTTAATAACAGTTCAGTCTTTCAGTCCTTGGGTGTGGGTACATTGTCAGAAATTTTTCTGTTATATGTAATGTTATGTTCACAGTTATTCACTTATAAAGATTTTAAATGACTTTACTTCACAATTCATCCATATTCTTTAAAATAAAATACATGTAATTTTCTAAGACCTACTTAAACCTGAAAGCATGAATTCACATATGCAAACTGACAGAATATGAGAATATGAGAATAGCTGAGTGGCACAGAATTTGCCTTCCATGAGTGAGGTCTTGAATTATATCATTAGAACCTAAAAAAAAAAATAAGTGCTAACACTCATTATTCTCTGTGTTCACATGGCTTTGAACATTACCTATTTTCAAAGCTCATTTAACCTTTCTAAAACAAGTCCAGAAGTGTAAATATAGTTATCTTCATTTTATAACTTAAGAAATTGAGACTCCATGAGGTTTATTAACTTGTTCAAGGTCACATAGCTAGTAAATGTTAAAGTTATGATTCAAATTCAGTCTGGCTCTGCAGTCCAAGCTTTTAACCACAACACACATACTTCAATCAGGTTTTATTTCCCCTTTCAGCTCTATTACCACTCAATTTTCATGGCTTCACTTTAAACACATAAATAACAAATTTTTGTGCAAAAATACTTGCTAAGAATTTATTGAATGCATATTTTGTGTCATATGCTGTGCTAAACTCCTGGAGTTATAAGGTCCCCCACATAAGGACTTTCTTCAAGGAGGTCAAACCTGGTAGAAGTTTCTAGTTTGAGCACAAGTGTCATAGTCTCCATGTTTGGGAGAAGGGCCACTAATGTGTTCAACAAATGTAATAAAGCACAATCTAAGGTATTCCTGCCTCATGCAGGATTATTACCTGGTATTTTCTAATTTATCAGTTTTCATTTTTTGGAAAGCCAAAAATGAATTTTAATCTGAGTATTATTCTTATAAGGAAATATATATGTGTATAATTTTCTAGGTCACTGCTGAAAGCCAAAGACAGCTAAGTCAGAATTTACATCTAAGTCTGTCTTACAACATAGTTTCCATTATTATATTCATCATTTTTTTAATTTTAAAATCTAGTCTTTAGAATTTGAAATAATTTTAGATATCAATTTCCTCCCCTTCTTGAAATCACTCTGTGTTGATATTAGCACTAATGTTTATTAATTATTTTTAATATATATGACTAGGGAATAGCTTACATATATAGAATTATGTTTATATCTCTGAAATTGATCCTATTTTTCAACTGATCTGTATCTTTCTAATTTTTTCTAATTTTTATCTGCTTTTGATATTAGTAATTGTGAGAGAGATGTCAATTACCCATTCTGTTGAGGACATTTTAAATTTCCCTCTTGCTTTAGTATTCACATTAAAATACTCTACTCATTTTTATCAATAAATGTATGAAATTGCTAATTAAAGAAGCTCATTACCCTATAATTTCTTGCTCTTGGCATGGATGCTAGAAGAATATTACATCAACATGCTTCATGCAATACTTGACACCTCATGACTACATAGAACAAGCTAATTGTCTATCAGAGTTTAGGTTTTTGATACTGACATGATCTGAACCATTGTATTGCCCTTTTGACTATATACTTATGACTGAATGGAAATAAAGTTCCTCTTTTCTTAGGCTTTGTTTTCTCTGCTAAATTCTAGTCTCCATAAATTAGGAGTCTATACAATGGTCATAAGTTTTTTTTTAAATAACTTTATCTTTCTCGTTGTAACTATATTTGTTCCTCTATTTTTTTCTGAATTTTCATTTTTAAAATATGATGAACTATTATTATAAGAGGATATTAATTCTTGGCACATGAGAGCATTATTTTTATTCTATATTTTCCTTTGTGAATTTCTAGAGAATATTCTATCCCATAATATGTAGACAGGATTAGTGGTGGAAGTGGCAAAAAGCAGGTTTGTTTGCTAAGCTATTAAGGATGCATTTAGTCCATTATGATTCCTTCATTGACTTATGGGTACTTTCTAAGTATCTTTTAATATTTCAGAAAATACTGAGATTATAATTATCTTTGAAAGCCAACTTAATTTACTTGAAGTCAAAGATTGTGGTCTGTATGAAAATTATTTTTTGAAAAAATTACTGTACTTACATCATAGCCTAGGACATGGTCCATTTTGAAGTATGATATTTCATGTGTACCTAAGAAAAATATCTCTAGTTGTTTATGCCCTTTAACTTAAGATTGTTTTATTGATCAACTTTTAAAATATATTTACTAATTTTATAGGTTTATACTATTAGCAATTGAAAAAAACAATTCAAAGGGTTTTGTTAAACACCTATTTTGGCCAATTTGGCTCTTATTTGTATTTAATATACCATTAAATATTTGGAAGATGGTTTGTTAGTGTATGCAGGTTTAGTATCTATGTAGTGTAGTTATCTTCTCTATCATGTATAATGATTTGTTGTCTTTAATATTTACATTTAGAGATTCATATGGCTACCTCAACTTTCTCTTGGTTGATATTTACATGATATATCTTTTCCCAGCTTTTTTACATTATATCTTTCCTTAACTTTGTTTTGTTTGTATCCTTTATAAATGGAATATAGCTGGATTTTCCCTTAGCCAATCTCTGTATTTTCTTTTTAGTTTTTAATTTATTTTTGCATGTACATGTGTGTGGTGGGCATGCATATGTATATGCATGTTCACATGTGTGAATGTGTTAGTACATGTGTATGGAGTCCAAAAGTCAACATCTAGTGTTTCCTCCGTCATTCTCCAACATATTTTTAATTTTTTTCCAATGTATTTTTTGAGATAGAGTCTCTCATTGAATGAGGAGCTCACTGATTTGGCTAAACTGGCTAGTCAGCGAGCTCTAGGAAGCCCCTATCCCTGCCTTCCCATCACTAGGACTACAGGCACATGCTGCCACACCCATTTACATGGGTGCTAGGATCCAAACTCAGGTCCTCGTGTTTGTGGCAAGCATTTTACTCATTGATCAATCTCCCTAGCCCCATAATCTTTGCACTTTTGATGAGTCAATTTTGTTCTTGTGTCTTCTCTCCCTTGCTATATTTGTGTATCAGTTAATTTCTTGTTGTTGGGACAAAATACCTGATGAGAAACAGCTTATGGAAGGAAAAAGGTTGAATTTGGTTACAGTTCCAGAGAGTAGAGTCCATCATGGTAGGGAAGGTGTAACAGGCCTGAGGAGGAAATTTTAGTGACATCAGAAGGGAGGAAGCATGAGGGGTGCAGACTTGATGGATGGATGGATGGAGGGAGGCAAGGAGAGAGAAAGAGAGAGTGAGAAAGAGAGGGGACATGAACTAATGAACAATGAGAACAGCAAGAGAGGCTGGACTGTACAATCTCAAGGTGTACCCCAGTGACCCACTTCATTCACAAGGCTCCATCTATTAAATGTTCCACAACCTTCTTAAACAGTGACACACCGGAGCAATAAATATTCAAACACAAGAGCCTATAGGTGACATTTTACATTCAAACCATAATTTGAATTTGTTTTATCTTACATTTTGTTTTCTATTTGTCTTGTTTGTTTCTATACTTTCCTATTTCTCTTTTCCTTTAATTTTTATTTTTTATACTCTTTTCTTCTCTCCACTATTGATTTTGCAAGATCTTATCACATATGATCTGGCTGCAACCTATGATCAAAGGTAGGACTGAGGGTTAAATATGACTTTGTGAGAGGAGGTAGATTAGCAAATTATAAGGAAGAGGGGTGGAGAGCTAAGAGAATTCATGCTGGATAGAATTGATTTTTTTTTTATGAGACAAGGCTATCTTATAGGAAGTGAGAGAAGTGAAGTGGAAAGGCTTAGAATGGAAACTGAAGGAACCAGGCAAAGGAACAAGTACGAATCTCAGGATTTATATGTGAGAATGAGTCCAGAAACCGTGTAGCACTGGATGTGGCAACAGACAAGGCAGACTATAGCACTGGTACAGGTTTGGGATTTTCTTGGGCAATTGTGGCAGAGGGATAGAGTAATCAATGAGAGATAACAAAGTACTGAGATAACTTGTAAAGAGGAGGTTTGCTTTGGTATGCAGTTTTAGATAGTATTGAGGTTTCAGGGACCTACCTAGCTTTTCTGTGCTGTTTATAATCTATTGTCTTATAGGCAATTGTTAATAATAATATAGTTAATAATGTGGAGGTGGCTTTTTCTAGGTTCATTTCTTTTCTTACTCTGTCTACCTTGGGCTTCTTGATGGCTGGGGCTATTAAAACTGTACTTTCCAATATATTCTCTTGTCCTGATGTCTAGCACTTGTCTCTAACTATTTCGCGGGCCTGCTGAGTTACTTGGGTATCTTGTATGCTACACAAACTTTATGTGATTAAAGTAAAATCTCCAGACATGTGAGTTAGGTGTCTCTGATTTCTCCTCCTTAATACTCTGCATTGTAGGTCACCCTGTTCTATGGGTTGTCCTCCTCATACCTCTTCTGTGTTCATTCTTCTTGCTGCCTGTCTTACAACTTTATTGTTTTAGTGGATTCAGCAATTATCTAGATTCCAAACCTGTGTTCTTAACATTATAATTGCCCCTTTAACATACATCATTTAATTTTCTTCAAAACCTTGTGAGGAAGGAAATTGTTTTAGGTGAGAAAATAAAGATTAGCAGAAATCAAATGACTTGTCCAGTTGGTTAGGGTCACAGGTGGTAGGCCATTGTAATAACCTCCCTGTTTTCTTTGAATTGTTTTATTTTTTGAGATTAAAAGGGAAATCACATGTTCCAAAGATTAGAACTATATCCATGTAAAAATTAAATGTTGCTGCCTCCCAATACAACTCCTTAAAAGAAACCAATGATAAAGTTTTTATAATCTAGATATTTGTCTTTCTATATAAAATGTTTAGATAAATACTTTCCTAAAGAGGTCATTGAATATTATGTAACTTCTTTTACTCATGTACATGTTTTGTGTCATTATATAAAGATTAGCCACATGATAAACAGCTCTTTACTATTCTATTATGTGGAAGCATTATTTTCTTAGATAATTTCTGTTCAAGATGTTTTTGTTCTTACAAATAATATTGTAGTAACATTTTTTTTACATATTCTCCTGCATGCTTGTTTTCCTGAAGATTTCTATTAGGTAGATTCTTAGACGTGGTAGAGTATGCCTATTTTAGAATGTATGATTCACTACCAAATTACACTTCAATTTGCCCTTTAAATCAGTTTTTAATGTTATAGAGTGATCTTTGCAAAACGAATTTGATCAAATGATTTTCTTTTGAGACAGAGTCTCATTGGCATTGAGCTTACTATGTAGCCAAGGATAACCTTGAATATGTCATCCTCCTGCCTTCATCTCCCGAGTGCTTGGGTTACTGGTATGCACCACAAAGCCTGGTTTTATTTGGTGCATGGGATTTATTTCAAGATATTGTGCATGTCAGGCAAGTATTTTACCAAGGAACTAAATCTCCAAACCGGACCATTTGATTTTCCAACATCATAAAGAGACATAAAAGATTTTTGGTGGATTTCTACTATATTGTACGTACTATAGATTATAGAATTCTTCAGTTTCAAGAGTATTTAAGGGTTATATAATTGAACCCCAACTTGGAAGTTTCCTCCTTTCTTTTATATCAATAAAAATATACTCTGTCAATAAGGCAATACTGCTTTTGTAAAACCTTCTCAGGTAAATAGTTCTCCTTTCTCCCTTATCTATGTAAGACACAGTTAGGTAGTTCTCTAAGTTCCCATAGTGTTTAATTTATAGTACCTTGATATCTTTTAGCACATGGCACTATATTCATGTGTATCTGTTTTACCTGCTATTCTTCAAACTTCTGAAAGGCAGAAACCATGCCATAATCATCTCTGTTTCTCCAGTGCTTTGGACAGTACTTTACAGAACACTGCTCAACAAATGCTATGGAGTGAGGAAAGCTGTTCTCAATGTGCAGGGGCATGCAAGAACCTTGGGAGGTTGGGAAAGCGGTGAAAGTCTTTGAAGCATATCAGAAAACCAACTTTCCAGAAACACAGGATTGAGTCAGACATGAAGTACTGAGCCTACTGTGGCAGCCCTCATGCACTTTTCCCTCCACTGCACAGACTACCTACCTGGTTAATTGGGTTAATAGAAATTGTACTTGAGTACATTTCAAATAATAAAAATTGAAAAACTGAGGACCTTCTTGGCAAAGGACCCATTCTTGGGTCTCCAAACTAAGATACTTATTCTGAATGGCCCAAAACTTCCAAAACTGATGAATAATTTCTTGAAAAATCATTTTAGAGCACATTTCATGTAGGATTAGGAATGGTAAATAGGTTAGATTCTTTGATTTTTGTCTCTTGAGCCTTGTCTTAGGAGAAGTGGTCCAGAGAAAGGTTTGAGGACTGGGCATCTATTATGGAAGTAATAATCTTTATTTAATTAAATGTTTTCTCATTTCAGGGAACCCCAGTAGCTCTCCTTGTCTGGTTCTTTTGAAGGAAGACTAGTAGAAGAAAAAGTAGAATACATCATGTCAGAAATACTAGACCTCTCGTTTCTGTCTGAGATGGAAAGGGATTTGATCCTCAGTGTTCTGCAGCGAGATGAGGAACTCAGGAAAGCAGATGAGAAAAGGATTAGGTAAGCATCCCAGAAAGAGTGCACTTCTGGGCTTTTGACAAGTGTTATCTAAGCCTTTCCATATATGGCTCCCCTAACTATTAGGAGAACTACAGTGCATGTTTACAAGTCCTCATCAGGTCATGGTGGACTGTGAGACTGTTGCTTTAATAGAACCCAATAGTCTTACTGTCTTTGCTTCCTGAACACTGTTCCAGGAAACCTCTGCAGATCCTGAACCCACTTATGTCTCTTTTTTGGGTCTTGACAGGCGACTGAAGAATGAGCTACTGGAGATAAAAAGGAAAGGGGCCAAGAGAGGCAGCCAGCACTACAGTGATCGGACCTGTGCCCGGTGCCAGGAGAGCCTGGGCCGTTTGACTCCCAAGAACAACACTTGTTGGAGTTGCAATCACCTAGTGTGTCGGGACTGCCGCATCCAGGAAAGCAATGGCTCCTGGAGGTGCAAGGTGTGCACCAAGGAAATGTGAGTCACCTATGGCTTCGAGAGAGGATATTAGGAAGACTGGTGACAAGCTCTCTCCTCAGCCTGTATGGGTTGAATGTCAAGAGCCACTATTTATCCATGTGTCATTTTCTTTCACTCCTTCCCAGAGAGCTGAAGAAAGCAACTGGAGATTGGTTTTTTGACCAGAAGGTGAATCGCTTTGCTTACCGCACTGGCAGTGAGATAATTAGAATGTCCCTGCGCCGCAAACCTGCAGGTACTGGACCTGGTTAGAGGCCATTCTCTTCAGGGCCACCCTCAGTGACAGATCCATTGGGGTGGAATCCTTGGGTCCTCTGACTGGTGGTTTCAACTCCAGGGGCTCAGCCAATTTGTGGGCATATATGAGAGAGCTCATACCTATCTCATCTGCAAGTGTGGTATGTGTGGGGGATGCTGTGAACATTGTTTCCCTTTCTTGCCTTTGTCACCACCACTCTGCCATGCTTTTGTTTGTCTTGAAGTGAATAAAAGAGAGACAGTGGGGCAGTCTCTCTTTCAGCAGACACAAATGGGTGATGTTTGGCCTGGAAGAAAGATCATTCAGGAGCAACAGAAGGAGGCCAGGTGAGCGCGAAGGAATTATTATGAAAATGATTTTATGTATGCATGTGTTTGTGTACATATATTAATGTGCGTTCATATGTATGCCTGCATATGTATGTGTTAGTGCATGTATGTGCATATGAAGGCCACAGGTTGATGTCAGATGTCTTCTCCAGTTGCTTTTTGCCTTATTTACCAAGGCAGGATCTCTCACTTGAACACAGGGTACACCAATTCAGCTAATCTAGCTAACCAGCTTGTTTGGGGATCCTGTCTCTACTTCCTGAGTGTTGGAATTACAGGCAGGCTTCCATGTCCACTTGGCATTTATGTGGGTGTTGGGAATCCAAACTCAGGTCCATACAACTTGCATGGCAAATGCTTTATCCATTGAACAATCTCTCCAGCCTCTAAGTGTAATTTTTAATTTTTTTTAAAAAAATATTTATTTATGCCTCTCCCCTCATAATGAATGACCCACAATCCCCATGGGGTTGACCTGCAGTCCCAATAAGGAAAGCCTCATAAGAAAAGGGGCAGGGAGGAGGGAAAGGATGGTACCAACATGTGTTGTTTAAATACTAAATGTGTCCATATCTAATAAAATTAAAAAATATAAAAATGTATTTATTTGAAAGAGAGGGAGATAGAGGCAGATAGATAAGTAGGTAGGTGGATAGATAGATAGATAATAGACAGACAGACAGACAGAATGAATATGTGCACCAGGGCCTTGAGCTACTGCAAACAAACTCAGATGCATGTTCCACCTTGTGCATCCAGGTTTATGTGGATGCTGGGGAACTAAACCTGGGTCCGTGGGCTTTTCTGGAAAGTGCCTTAACCACTAAGCAATCTCCCCCTAAGTTTTTTATTTTTAAATGCTAAAAAATTCCTTTTAGAAAATTTGGAAACTTCTTAGCAGGGTTACAGGTATTCCCCAATGGGACTGTAGTTTATGCATTCTGCGAGCAGTAGTCACTTATTTTGGGGGGCCAGGGATGAGGGAAAAGAGGGTACCAACACATGATATATCCATATGAAACATCTTGTTAATAATAATAAACATAAAAAAGAAAGAAATAAAATTTGCTGGGGGTGATGGCGCACGCCTTTAATCCCAGCATTCATGAGGCAGAGGCAGGAGGATTACTATGAATTCAAGGCCACCCTGAGACTACATAGTGAATTCAGGTCAGCCTGAGCAAGAGGGAGACCCTACCTTGAAAAAGCAAACTAAATAAATAAAAAGAAAATTTAAAAAGAAAATTTGGACAGTACAGAAAAAGTAAAGATAGAGATATCAATTTTAATTTCACCAACCACATGTAAATATTATGTTTTGGAAATTTTACTTTGTTGTTCACAAGAATAATCTGAAGAAAATGAGTGAACACAGCTCATTATTGGAAATTTCATTAGTATAGGACACAAAAGTGACAAAAGCCACAAGTTACTCAAATTCCTGCTACCTCAGTTTTCACATTATTTGGAAATCTTTCCCGATATTTTTATATGAGTGCAAGGAGAGACTGAAAAGCCTTTATAATTTCTATCATATTATAAATTAAAATTATTCTGTTTAACTTTAGTTAAATTTAACAGAATCAAACATTGAAATAAAATGGAAGATTCTCTAATTTTCAGGCAAATGTCTCTTTACTAGTCATTAACATCTCCATATGAAAATCATTAATCAGTTAATCTTTATTTATGTGTTTTTATAATAGATTTACTAAAACATAATTACCATTTCATTCATGTTTCATAGAGAAAATATGGTCTATATATTTTATAGGTTCTGATGCAGTGTATGTATATTCTTCTAGACAGGATTCTTACCTCCATGTGAAACAATTTATGTCTGCCCCACATTTCATTAGACTTTGTAGGCTTTCAGTCTCATCATGAGTTCCTTTGCACTCAGAAATACATTATTAAAAACTTTGATGCATCATATATACAATTCTACTTTGAACTATTATGCAGCACACAACAGTGCTTTTATGCGTTGAATCCCTATTTTTATTTACTTTTATGCAAACTCCCACTCTAGCCCAGGCTGGCCCTGAACTCATGGCAATCAGCCTTCTGAGTGCTAAAGTTGTAGGTGTGATCCTCTACACCCAGCTAAATTCCAGATTTAGAAATTTCTTTTTTAAAAAAGATTGTGCTATATACATGTTAAGTAAAAAAGATAAAAGGAAAAGAACTTTAAAAACTAAGTTTTACAGTTAATTCATAGAAAATTAGCAAAAGATTTGAACAGACATTTCACCAAAGATTCTATACAGATATCAAATAAGCACATGAGAGGATGTCCAATATCATTGATCGTTATGACTACATAAATAAAAATCACAATACAATACTGACATGTATCCACAAGAAAGGCTAAAATTTAAAAGAGACTATACCAATTGTTGATGACAATGCCTTTACTTCTGTGGAAATGTACAGTGTTCCAGCCACTTGGAAAATCAGTTTAGTAGTGTCTTTAAAAATTCAATGTTGGGCTGGAGAACTGACATAGTGGTTAAGGCATTTGCCTGCAAGGCCAAGGATCCCAGTTCGATTGTCCAGGACCCATGTAAACCAGATGCACAAGGAAGAACATGCATCTGGAGTTCGTTTGCAGTGGCTGGAGGCCCTAGCACTCCCATTCTCTCTCTTTCTGTCTTTCAAATAAATAAATAAAATGAAATGAAAATATTTTTAAAGTTCAGTGTTTACTTAATTAATGATCAAGCCATTTCATTCCTAAATATTTAACTCAAGAGAAGCCAAGGCATATGTCAATTCAGATTTGTATATGATGTTAACAGCCATTTTATTTGTAATGGTTAAAGCTCAGAAACAACTCAAATGTTCACCAGCAAATGATGGATAAACTGTGGCTTGTTTATACCATAGAATATACTCAGCTATGTAAGGAAATGACCTGGTTGTACATGCAACAATATAAGTTAATCTCAAAATAATTATGTTGAGTGAAAGAAAGATATCAAACAAAGAAGATCACCTACTGTATGATTCTATTATATACATTTTTAAAAATGTACAAACTAATATTTAATGACAAAAATTAAATTAACACTAGCCTGGGGACAGGGGCAGAGAGGAAGAAGGGTTTATAAAGAGGTATAGAAAAACTTTAGGGGAGTGATAGATATATTTCTTAACTAAATTCAGTGAAAGTTTGATAGTTATATATCTATGGCAAAAATCATTAATTTACATACTACAATATGTATAGCTTATTTATGTCAGTTATAAAAATTCAAAGGGTAAAAACAGTATACCATAGAAATGTAAAACATAGCCACTTTTCCCTGCCAGCTCTAAGGGTCATCTTAATTCTTTTTTAATATCTGTATGATATTTCATTGCATATATGTACTGTGATTTTATCCACATAGCCTTGGGTGGGTGACTCATCTGTTCCAGGTGGTGAGGCCCCCTTTTCCCTTGGTGGATAAGGATAAAAATGGCTTTTATTTGCTGAACCTGATTAACACATCTGACATCATCGATCAGAATGTAATTTCTAAAGCCAACTGCTTCTGGCTTCTGTGACCTCTTGTCTCATTGGATGGAGGAAACTCTTATTTATCCTAAACATGAAACAGATTGACCATAAATGTTTCTTTCCATAAAATTATGGAGCCTCAGAGATAATTTAATTCAACCTTATTTTTACAGAAAAGCAAGCGGGATAAATAATTTACCTGAGATTATGCAGATCATTAGAGTCCAGAACTCCAGTCTCTTAGTTTATTTTTTACTGCACAGATGTCAAATAATTGCTTTTTTGCCCTACGGTTGTGTGTGTCCTCTCTGGATCAGTAAATATTAATCTTTAGGAAAAAAAAATTTAAAAACACTCCATGGTTCATTGCTGAATGACTTTTCTAGAGGAATTATTTGGTTTGGAGTTCTTTTTTATTTGCAGTAAAGGGGGTGAGAGCACGATTTCACAAGAAAGAAATAAAATTGAGCCCCCTACAAAACTTCCCTTGTTTTTAGACCTTGTTTTCTATGGAACATAGAAAATAATCAAGTAAATATAGACTATATCAGATGTTAACAAGTGTGATGAGGAAATTAAGTAGACTCAAGAGACAGGGTGTGCCAGGAACACATGTGTTTCCATAAGCTGATATTTTTGGAGCATTAGGCCATGTCTTAATAGCAAGGTGGAATTTCAGCAAAGACACAAAGCAAGTGAAGGAGCAAAGCAGAGAGGATCTGGGGGAAACACCAGCAGTACTAGGAAACTTTGAGTCAGTGTTTGGCATATGTGTGTGAGCTAGAACTGAGTTACAAGGTGGTTGAGGGGACATGAGAACAGAAATGGATGAGAAGAGTTGCATGTAAGGCCTTGTTCACACTTGTAAGGACTTCTGAAAGCCATTTTAATTTATAAACATACTATTTTGATCATATTATCTTCCTATTACCCTCTGAGAGAGAAGGGTGGATCAGAACGAGAGACACAATCTTACTTCCTCTTGACAAATTGAGATAAAATTCACATGACATAAAACCACCAATTTGACAATTTAAAGTTAAATTCTGTGATGTTTAGAACTTTTAGAATGGTATGCAACCATAACAGCTATTGAATTTTAGAACATTTTCAACCATCACTCCAAAAAAAAAAAAAAAAAAAAAAAAAAAAAACCTTGCACATCAGTTCTCCAGTCCTCAGTTGGCTTCCTATCTCTATGTTGGTCTACTCTGAATTTCTCATCTCAGTGTATTCATTTAAAAGGTGGACTTTTATGTGACATTGTTCAGTCAGCATCATAGTTTCAGTATTCATGCTGCAGTAGGTATCAGGATTTCATTCTCTTTCATGAATGATGAGCATTCTATTGTTTAGATATACCTTGTTTTGTTTATCCCATTATCTTTAGGTGAGCATTTGGGTTATTTCTACCTATTGGCTATTAAGAATAATGCTTCTATGAACATTCATATACAAGTTTTTGTTTGAACTTACTCTTTTCAATTCTCTTGGTTTTATTCCTAGAGGTATAGTTTTTGGATCTTATGATAAATCTGTCTGAATTCTTTTTATTTGGTTTTGTTGTTTCTTGAGATGGGGTCTTGTTATATTGTGAGGCAGGAGACAATGTCTTTGCCTCAGCCTACCTTGTAACTCAGATTTTAGGCATGCACAACTGTACCTAGCCTCTTGTATCATTTAAAAGCATGATTTGTTGATCAATATGTATTGTAAGAGAAACAGAGGTGTGGAAGATGGGACTTAGGATTTTTGACCTGAGAAATGAATGGAGGGAGTCACCATTTGGTGCCCTTGAGGGAAGGGAAGGCTTTAGGGGGATTAAGAGCTCTGGTTTTGGCCTTGCTCTGTTTAAGACATACAAGTAGAGATGTTGACTAGGCTGTTGGAAAAACGAGTTTGGACTTTGAGTCATTAGTTTCTCAAGGATATTCAAGGCCATGAGACTAGATGAGCTCATATAGGGATAACCCTAGATCAAGAAGAAAAGCAGGTCTGGGGAGAAACCTGGATATAATAATCTAAACATGAGTATTCTGGGAAAAGGAGGGAAGACCAGTGAAGAAGATGAGAAGGGAGAGCCAGTGAGGTTAGAGGAGAAACCAGGAGAGCATGGAGTTGTGGGAGTCAAGAGAACTTACTTGACATATTAAGGAAGAATGGTTTCCCCTTCTTTTCTAGTTCTCTCATTAGTTTTTTGAGATAATGTGCCCAGGAGTGATGTTCTTCCATTCTCTAGAGGTAAGGGCTTCTGTTTTGAATGTCCAAGGCCATTATTCATTAAGGTGATTAAGTTGAAAAAGAATTCTAATCTACTAAATACTGTCTTCAATCCAAACTCTGGATATATCTAAGTTGTACTGAGGGCACTGATTCAAGAATTCTGTGAATAAACATCTGAGTATCTACTCTATGCTTGTCTATCTTCTATGCTTGTCTATCTTCTAGACACAGGAACAGAGCAATAAATATATCCAATAGAGGAAGAAGACAGGAAACAAATAATTTGTTTATTGAACAAAGTAAATAATTTAATATACACAAATAATTGCATATGTGGTGATGCTTCCAAGAAATCAGGGGTGTGGTCAAAGATTTTTAGAGGAACTGACAAATAAGGACTTGAAAAGGATTTCATTAGGTGAGAAATGGCCATTATACAAAGAACTTCTCTAACTGAAAAAGGAAGGGGATGGAAAAATTTAGGGTACTCAGGAAAGCAAAATAACTAGTTTTCTGAACAGTAAATTGTGAAGAAGGATAGGAAAAGAAGGGCAAGGCTAGAGTCCTTAGTAGAGGAAAATTGTTTGGATTTTCTTTGTATGCTAAGGAGTTTGAGCTCAATTCTAATAGTAATGGGGAAACCAGTACAGAGTTTTAAATGTCTTCTCACATGACTAGGGCTGTAGCTCAGTGGTAGAGTACTTGCCTAGCATGTATGAGACCCTTGGTTTGATTCTGAGTACTGGTTAAAAAAAAAAAAGATGTCTATTCACATTCATCTTTTAAGAAAAATCACCCAGGTTATCATTATGAATTGGTTGAAAAGAGACCCAACTTAGAGGCAGGAATAGTTCACTTCCTCCAAAACATTGGCTCTTGCTCTTTATTCTAGTGTGCCATTTGAAGTGCCAAAGCTCAAATGTGGAAAGAGTGCACTGGAGGCTGAGAGTGAGAGTCTGGATAGCTACACTGCTGACTCAGATAGCACTTCCAGGTAGGCTTCCCTCTCACCCTAATCTCTTCCCACCTTGAGCTCTCACTTGGTTCACTAGCTTCAGGAGTATGTCTTCTATGTGTTGAGTTTTCCTGATTTATGTCCCCAGGAAGTTATATGAAATATTTTTTTCTGATATCACCAGAAGTCTCTCATGAGCACTTCTCTTGTAGCTCTGAGCACAGCTTTCTTGAGTGTGGTGCCTTCCCCAGGCTGCTGCACTGTGAAGTATTCTTCCTAGCCCAGCAGCAACCAATGCTAAGGTCTCTTAACAATGGGAATGTGAATATTTGTGTCTCTACAAAGTTTTTTTCCTGACCTTTTGCATTCCTTTAAGGTAAATTCAATATGATTTGGTTTGCTAAAATGATGTTAAACTAGTGACTCTCCTTCCTTGTAAGAACTTTGAGTCGTGGGTAGGAGAGTAAGGGAAGAAAGTGACTTGGTTACAACTTCTTAATCTACCTCTAGGGGAGATTCTCTGGATAAATCTGGACTCTTCCCAGAATGGAAGAAGATGTCTGCTCCCAAATCTCAAGTAGAAAAGGTAAACTTCAGGCTATTGGCTTTCCTTCCTTCTTTTTGCTTTGTCCTTCTCTCTCCATCACTGATTCCCTAACTCCCTTCTCTTATCTCAGAGTTTAAATCGGGAATTCCACTAAACTAATTTCACTTCAGACTCAATTGACAACATTTTCAAAGGTCATGGTTGACATGTGTATGAAAATGGATTTTATACTAAATCTGAGTATTTAATGTTTCCTTTAAGTTTGTCATAGTTGAATGAAAATCTTACTCTTATTCTGCTCATGATCATCCTCCCTTGCTCATTCTTCTGTTGTTTCTATTTCCTTGTCATTATTCCTTCCCAGGAAATTCATCCAGGGAGCCAAAATGCTGTATCTATTGAGGAGGGTGACATGATATTCAAGAAGAATACCAGAAAAATCCTCAGGCCTTCAGGTAGCTAGTTACCCATTATAGCATTTTAGAGCTAATGTTCTGAGCAGTGTGGCTGGGGTCTTGGTATGGAGTTCTGTAAATCTCTTTGACTTAGGTTTTTGGTCTTTCCCTCAGAATATACTAAATCTGTGATTGATCTTCGCGCAGAAGATGTGGAGCAAGGAGATAGCTCCTTGGGAGACAGAAGCAAATCAGTACCAGGCCTCAGTGGGGATATGGTAAGTGCTCTTATATTTCACTTGATTGCTCTATTAAAATTGTTTTCAGGCCGGGCGTGGTGGCACACACCTTTAATCCCAGCACTTGGGAGGCAGAGGTAGGAGGATTGCTATGAGTTTGAGGCCACCCTGAGACTACATAGTGAATTCCAGGTCAGCCTGGGCTAGAGTGAGACCCGAGCTAGACTCGAAAAACCAAAAAAAAATTTTTTTTTTCAATTTAGAGATGACTTCAGAATCTGATTCACACACACAAGATGTGTTAATTCTTTGGGAAAGGCAAATGACATAGCTCCCAAAAGTCCTGAAGTAAATCCAGGCCTGTATTTATTTAAAGAAAAGGACTGCCTTTGTGATCTCTTACCTTCTAACACATTGCTGCATAAATGTTTGGCAGCTCAAATAAATGCCTAATTTGATTAAAATGTAAATAGATGGCTAGATTGGAGTAGTTAAGTGGAAAAGAGTTATACTACCTATGAAAATATTAAATACTTATATTCTTTTGTGATTTGAGGAAAGTGTTTGGCATAGATCTGGGAAGCTGGAATCAGACATAAAGAAACAAGAACATATACATACATGTCCACATGGAATCTGAGTTTTGCAACCCATTTGCTTCTCACTGAAGGAAAGCTATTGGTAATGGGACATATTTTTATGCAATTTTTATCTATTTATTTGAGAGAGAAAAAGAGGCAGGCAGAAATAGAGTGAGTATAGGTACAACAAGGCTTCCTGATACTGCAGATGAACTCCACATGCATGCTCCACTTTGCACATCTAGCTTTACATGCATATGGGGAATTGAACCCAGGCTGTCAGGCTTTTCAAGCAAGCACCTTTAGTCATTTCTTCAGCCATTTTTCCAGCTCTGGAACATATTTTTATTAACTCTAAATTTCTATTTATTCCAGGAAGAAGAGGAGGAGGAAGAAGACATTGACCACCTGGTGAAGTTACATCGCCAGAAACTAGCAAGAAGCAGCATGCAAAGTGGCTCCTCTATGGTACATTCTGTTTGTTGGTGCTTCTAAACTCTGAAGGGCACCAAAAGGAAAGAAGAGCTTGCTAGAGCAGACTCAGGACCTGGAGAAGTCACCCTGATCACTCTTTCCAATGCTCGTTTCTGTCCTCAATTTAGACCATAGGTACTCAGTGTACTTCTAAGTGACTTCCTCGGGATTCTCACACAAGATGTTTAGGGCTAGGGGCATTATTCATCACAGCATAGTGAGCTGTATAACTTCTCCTGTGAAAAAGTAACCAGGTCACAAAGTGAAGACCAAACTTCCTCATCACAGCCTGTTGATTATTTTCACATTAAAAGGGAGAGAGTGTCATGAGAAGGGGTTTTGCCAGGTTGACATTGAGGTGTAGTCAGCATTATGAAGTTAAGGGGATATTTAAAATGGGGCCTAGCTCTATCATAACTATACAGAATGATACTTAACAAAAACAGAAAGAAGGGTGATTAGATTTTCACTCATACAGGAAGAAAATGTTGAGCTCACCTCATGCAACTGATCAATAGGAAAAAGGAAAGGTGCCTTTCTGCTTCTCTCCTCCCTTGTTACCCCCAATTCTGGTCCAACCTCTTTTCTCTTTGGTCTTGTTGGAGAGAATGTAGATAATTATAGCACCTTGCCTTAATTAGTAACTAACCAATGTTACAACACATATAAAACATACCACAAATGGGCAGGGTGTGGTGGCATACGCCTTTAATCACAGTGCTAGGGAAGCTGATGTAGAAAGATTGCTGTGAGTTCAAGGCCAGCCTGGGACTGTAGAGTGAGTTCCTTGTTAGCCTGGGCTAGAGTGAGACTCAGCTTTTGGAAAAAAAAAATACCACAAATGGACTTCCTGAATCTTACCTTTGTCCATCTTCTGGAAATGGTGAAAATTAACCATAAAACATACAAAAGGAGGGCAAAAGAGATGCTAAGTTCCTTTGTGAGCCATGAGCTGATTAGTCCAAACAATGGTGAACGCGCTGCTAGCTCTAATATACCTCTTGGGTAAAGGGCTACTGACATGTCTATCTGAAATCTTTGTTTTTTTAATTTTTTTATTATTTTTATGAAGGGGGATGAATTGGCATGCCAGGGCCTTCAGCCACTACAATCAAACTCCAGACACGTGTGCCATCTTGTGCACATATGTGACCTTGCATGCTTGTGTCACCTTGTGCGTTTGGCTTACATGGGATCTGGAGTCAAACAAAAATAGGTCCTTAGGCTTCCCAGGCAAGCACCTTAACCATTAAGCCATCACTCCAGCCCTGAAATCTTTGGTTTTATCCTGGGGAAAAATATGAGTAGTGTGGGAGGTACAGTGTGTCTTCCTCAGACAGTTGTGGCTGCTTTACCTTCAGAGTACCATTGGCAGCATGATGAGCATCTATAGTGAAGCTGGTGATTTTGGGAACATCTCTGTGACTGGCAAGATTACATTTTCCCTGAAGTTTGAGCAGAAAACACAGACTCTTGTCATCCATGTGAAGGAGTGCCACCAGCTGGCCTATGCTGATGAAGCTAAGAAGCGGTCTAACCCGTGAGTGCTTCCGGGATCTGACTTGTACTCTGAGATGAGAAAGCTAAACCTGGTATCTGCTTCAGCACTCTTAAACCAAGCATATCACTGCTTGGGGATGGGGAGGGTAGGGCAGGGGATGTGATATAAGAAATGGCCCATGACTTGGAAAAAGTAAGATTGGCACCTCTGTGAAGTGTTGCTATAGCATTTAAATATTAGGTGTGTGTTTGTGTCCACACACCTCTTGCTACTGCAAACAGAATACCAGACATGACACTTCCACAACTTTGGGGTCTAGCTTTATGTGGGTGGGTGAGGAATTAAATCTGGGCTAGCAGGCTTTGCAAATGCCTTTAACTGCTGAGCCATATCTCCAGCCTTGCTGTGACATTGACATTTATAGCATTGCATTTCATCATGGCTTATTTATTTATATTGTACACGTGCGTGTGCGTGCGTGTGCGTGCGCGTGCATGTGTGTGTGCATGTGTCCTTGCATGCATAGGCCAGAGGACAACTTTGAGTGTTGTTCCTTAGGCATAGTGTCCATCTTTTCTGAGATAGCATTTTAGATAGCCAGTGAGCCCCAGGGATTCACCTGTCTCTGTCTCCCCAGCTCTGGGATTACAGCATGCACCACCATGCCTAGCTTTATTTTTTTTAACATGGGTCCTGGAAATTGAACTCAGGTCCTCATGCTTTCAAGGCAAACATTTTACTAAGTTATCCTCTAGCCACTCATTATGGCATATGTATGTGTGTAGCAGGGAAGTAAAGAAAGGACTTCTGAAATGCTGGTAAGTAACGCAGTGTTCTCTTTGGTTTCTAGATATGTGAAAACTTATCTTCTGCCTGACAAGTCCCGCCAAGGGAAAAGAAAAACCAGTATCAAACGGGACACCATCAATCCACTGTATGATGAGATCTTCAGGGTAAGTATCTCTACCCTGAGAAAAGATTTTGTTCCTTGTGTCCTACACTGTAGCTATGCCTCTGCAATGTGCCTGGATGAGCTGGGTTGCAGTGAGCCACGTCTATGCCTGTGGATTCAAACTGGGCATCTCTTCATATCCTGATCTCCTGGGAAGAAAATACAGGGGGTTTGGCTTCCTTGGGTTCTTGTGAATTTGGAAATTCACAAGGCCACAATGCTCATTTTAAAAGGACATTTGGGACAAAGAGTCTCCTTAGTAATTGTCTATGGAAGTTTTCCTGTCTCCTCCATCACTCAAGGAAAATGTAATCAATTTTCCCTGGCTTTCTTTGGGCTGTGTTAGTTTTGGTTTTTAAAACTATTTTTAATGAAAGGGGATAAGTTGAAGTTTTGAGTGAAGTAGCTCAAAGTGCTAAAGAAGTTTGATATTCTGGACTATAGACCTTAGGTACAGGTTATTTAGGGTTTAGAAGAATCATTTTTGAGGAAGAACTACAAACTGATTACCTTGAGCTGTTTCTTTCCCTTCACAGTATGAGATTCCAGAAGCTCTCCTGGCCCAGAGAACTTTGCAGTTTTCAGTTTGGCATCATGGTCGCTTCGGCAGAAATACTTTCCTTGGAGAGGCAGAGGTCCAGATGGATTCCTGGAAGCTGGATAAGAAACTGGATCATTGCCTCCCTTTACATGGAAAGGTAGTCTGCTTCACAACCTTACACAGTTCGGCTGTGTGGTGATTGTCTGCAGTGGCCTCTGCTGGTCTATGTTGGTAGTAGCTCTTCATGGACTCTTCTTTAGAGTTCTATTGCTCCCTGCTGGCGATTCCAAGTTTGACAGCAATTTCAGATGTTTTGCGTGCCAAGTGTAAGTAATCTCTGCTGTCTAAACCAGGCAAAGTTGGAAACCCACATTTTGCTTTGAAAAGTCTTTCATACATGTGCCAAGCTTTGACTCCTAACTCTCCACAGCATGGGCCTATCTAACATTCTAACTTACACGTCCTCTCCAAGCTAACCCTTCTTTTCAAGCCAGCCTTCTTGCTAAAGCAACAGGAAGCCACACAATTCTTGGAGTTACAATGGCTGCCTTCTTGGTTGCTTACCCAGCCCACGGAAATGTTAACTTCGGTGGCACCTCATGTGAGGGCGTAGCTGGATTGCTTAATCATGTCTGCTATCTCAGTGCAGATGTGGATGGAAATACTATTCCTATCACTTGCTAGCTAGATGAGTGAACTTACTTAGGGAAGTCATTTAACCTCTGTGAACCTCACTTTCTTCATTTATAAAATAGTGATAACATTAATAGTCTTTTTTTTTTTTGCAAAATATCAGCGCTACTGACACATAATGGTATTCAGTAGGTAATGGTTAAGATGAAATTCTTGTTAAGAATTCTTGTTAATATGAAGTTGTTAAAACAGAGGACTTTAGCTAGCAACTTATCAGAACCTAATAATCACAAGGTTATGTAAAATTCTTATAATAGTGTTTTAAATGTTTCAAACAATATACAGTACATGGAATATCTTTGGAAATACAGTCAAGAAATTCTCAATGGGATTGCCTCTAGGAAGGGACTCTTAAGTAGGACAGAGATTCAGTTCTCTGTATTTTAAACTTCTGAACTTTCATAATGGAAGACTATTGAGTGTAAAATGTATTTTATATACATGATTCTACATAAAAAGAACTTAATATATGTAAAAAGAAAGTAGGTTTTATTTCTTAGAAATAGCCACTGTTAATTATTTTATCATCCTTCTAGAGTTTTTTTTTTTTTTTTTTTTTGGTTTTTTGAGGTAGGGTCTCATGGCCCGGGCTGACCTGGAATTCACTATGTAGTCTCAGGATGTCCTTGAACTGATGGTGGTGATCCTCCTACCTCTGCCTCCCAAGTGCTGGGATTAAAGGCGTGCACCACCACACCCAGCCCTTCTAGAGTTTTTTTATTAAGCAATACAGGTATTAAGGTATGTGTATATACACACATATTCTTTTATACAAACAAGTTCACATGAACCTCATTGTTTATACATATACACATGTATATTATACAT
The DNA here is from genome assembly GCA_036365145.1 of Orientallactaga sibirica. Lineage (NCBI taxonomy): Eukaryota > Metazoa > Chordata > Mammalia > Rodentia > Dipodidae > Orientallactaga > Orientallactaga sibirica. The sequence goes on from JAEOAD010001221.1 coordinate 1,233,282, forward strand.
CTTGATTTTTCATTAAAAATTATCATAAGCGTCCCTGTATGCCACCATTTACAGATTGATGTCATTTTAAAACTGGCACAATATTCTGCCATGTGCCTGTTTTACAAATTTATTTACCATTCTTCCACTGGTGGGCACTTAGATTGTTTATTTTGCTTCTTTAAAAACTATGCTATAGTATACTTGGTCAATTTTTTTTTTGTTTAGTTACAGAGGATTGAACCCAGAACCTCACATTGCTAAACAGGCACTCCACCACTGAGCCACACACCTATCTCCTATCTTGGCCTTGTTTTGGAAATACAACTATCAGAGATAAATTCCTGGTGGTGGAATAGCTGAGTCAAAGGAAGTGTTCATTCAGTACATTTAATAATTTGGTAACTATTACTTTCCAGTAAAAAATAGCAACATTGCTGGGCGTGGTGGTGCACGCCTTTAATCCCAGCACTCGGGAGGCAAAGGTAGGTGGATCGCTGAGAGTTCGAGGCCACCCTGAGACTACATAGTTAATTCCAGGTCAGCCTGGACCAGACTGAGACCCTACCTCTCAAAAAAAAAAAAAAAAAAAAAAAAAAATAGCAACATTAAATTTGTACCTTTAAATACTCATAAAATAGGAAAGAAATTGTGATCAAACTAAAGTATATTATTAGAAATTTAGAATTTCTTAAGCATCAGACATGCAAATCATTCTCAGTGGCCTCCAATTTTTATAATTATAGTGAAAATGTCATTGTAAACTACCATGAACTGTTACTGATAAAAATGTCTTAGATCTGGCCAGGCGTGGTGGTGCTCCCAGCACTTGGGAGGCAGAAGTAGGAGGATCACCATGAGTTTGAGGCCACCCTGAGACTACATAGTGAATTCAAGGTCAGCTTGAGCTAGAGTGAGACCCTACCTCAAAACCACCTCCTCCCCAATCTTCAATCCATGTATCACCATTTTGTTTCCTCTTGCTGGCATTCATCTCCAGATTCTTTTCTCCCCCAAATAATAAGCTTGGTGTATTCTGGGTGTGTGGCAAATTGATTGAGAGCTATGGGGATGATTTTCCTGGCATCACCATGCTCAATACTGAGGAGTCTCAATAAACATGGTGTAGCAGACAGCTTGAGGTTCGCTGAGATGAACTTCCAGATCAGGCACAGTTATGGAGGAAGGGATATTATTTATTGAAGCTAACAGATCCAGGGGAAGTTCCATAATGGCAGAAGAAGCTGGCCTGCTCTCCACAGGGCCAAGCAGAGAGAGAAAAGCCAACCAGGCACACAGCAGACAGAGCAAAACTACAGCCAAAAGTCACAGCACACTTCAGGAACTCCTATTAGGCACACTTTGCATATCTTTACAATGGAATCTCAAACCATCACCACACCTTAAGACCGGCCCCCAGTGACATTGCCTCTAGCAAGGTGATTGCAGATGCAAACTGTAACTAATAAAACACTGAATATATTGGGGGACATATATTCAAACTACCACACATGGGCAGGTGAAAGGGCAATCTTGTCTGTGCCAACTCATGGGGCGAAAACAGCATAAAGAAGAGAGTCACACAGAGAGAGTGAATCAATTCTGACTCCCAGAGCTAAAGATGATAGGCTGCTTACTACTCATTCTTGGCATTCATTCACTCACTGTTATGTGCCAAACATTTATGTATACTGCATACTTTGCTAATTGTTGTACATACTAGGATGAATAAAACAGGCTTCACTTCTATCCTGGTGTATTGATTCCAGTGGTAGAGAGTCACATTAATTCAAACATATTTGTATGTAAAGAAGGGGCTGAGGATGTAGCTTAATGGTAAACTATATGCCTAGAATATGTGGCACTCTCGGTTTGGTGTCCAGGACTGCCAACACATACACACACTAAACTATGTCTTAGTCAAATCTGTAGGACAGAGTTTTGCCTAGCCCTAAAATCTTTACAAGGCCTTTTTATTAAAAACACCTTTTCATGTATAAAAATCACACAAGTGATATATACCATTTTTCAAACAAGGCACTATAAATGTTAATATAGAGTAAATAGCAAAAGCTCTCCTTTCCCATTTTGTTCTCCTTACTAAGAGAAACAAGTGTTAGGTTTTTCTGTATCTTTCCAGATTTTTCTCTGTAGTACTAGGATAGTAATTAACAACATGGAGTCTGGAAACAGTCTGTCTAAGTCTGAATAATGGTTCTGCTGTGTAACTGTGGGAAAGTGGTAAAAGTGGGAGAGTGACTTAACCTCTTTGTTCCTCTATCCCATAGCCTGTAAAATGGTAATAATAATACTTATTTCATAGAGACAAACTTATGGATTAAACAAAGTGATATACTTACACTATCTGCTATGTGCCTGGCACATAATAAGTGATAATGATAAAACATTCTTTACATATATAAGCTTTTTTTTGTTTTTTCCAGGTAGGGTCTCACTCTAGCTCAGGCTGAGCTGGAATTCACTACAAACATAAGCTTTTATATGCACAGCTATATATTTAATACAAGCATGTTTTTTCTGCATCTTACTTTATTCACTTAACAGTAACTCATATGTTTTTTCTATTTCAGAAGATATAAATTCACTGTGTTTATAGAATAAAATGAGACCACAGATTATGTTTATTTTGCCCAAGAGTTACAAGATAGACTTTTTATAGGCATATATTTAAATACATCTTACATTCAACCAGATTTAAAATGAAAACTCATTTCTATGAGCAAATGACACCTACCCAAGATAGGTAGCTGCAGCTGGAATGAACTAGTTCTTGTTTGAACCTACCAGATTGTGTGAGGAAGGCCATATTCATGGTGCTACCCAAGGAAGAAGACTGATGGGGTTCTTTCCTATAGTGACACCCCCTTTCTTTAATTGTACATGGGCTGTAATTGGACTATAATTGCAATTGGGCTGTCAGAGTTTTCTCCTTCCAAGCCTTCATTCTCTCTGATAACAGCATGCATTTTTGCCATATAGACATTAAAGTCTCTCTTAAACCTTTCCTATGTTGACTGTTCTTTAGATTGCTTCTACTCTTTGCTATTACTAATAATGCTGGTAGCAAGATTCTTTATCATGGTGTCAGTCTCTTGTGAGTTTGTGTGGCCACCACACTGGCAGACCTCACAGTGGCACTATAATGGGTATTGATTCTTCTTCATCTACTCCTGATTAAACTGTGTAGAAACCTGTAGCTTCCATGGACTAGGGACCCTGGTTGATAGCCATAAGAGAGGGATCCTTGTGTGCCATGAAGCTGTTCTTGGGATAATTTAATTATTTATTTTATTTCTCTGTTTTTGAGATAGAGACTCACTATGTAGCCCAGACTGACCTCAAACTCAGTGTCCCTGCCTCAGGCTCCTGAGTGCTGAGATTATGGACATGTACCACCATGCCTGGCAATGGGGGACAACTTTTGAATTCTCTGCAAGAGATATCCCAGCAGCTTCTGAGAGGCGTGGTTTGACCTGTTGGGTTTCCCTGTGTTTCAGATCAGTGCTGAGTCCATGCCTGGCTTGCCATCACACAAAGGCGAGTTGGTGGTCTCATTGAAATACATCCCAGCCTCCAAACTCCCTGTTGGAGGTGACCGGAAAAAGAGTGAGTTTTCTTTGGGGCCCTGGATTTAGCTACTAGACCTCTGCATATGATTTGTGAGAGGCTGGCACCAGTGGTGTTGGATAGCACAGACTTGGATGCTTCCTGGGTCTTAGGGGGAAGATTTCCTTGCTAAGGAAGCCTTTCTCAGCCAGAAGGGAGTGCCTTGGGGGTTGGCATTCTTTTTCAGTTCCTTTTAGTTTTAGGATAGTAATATGACTTAGTGTTGATACAGGGTGGATGGCAAGAATGGTCAAGTATAAGGAATGGGAAGTTGAAGACTGTGGGGAGTAACCCGACATTGTCAGCACTGTGTTAGTGACTGTGGGTATGCAAATGAGAGAGATGTGATACTTGCCCTCTCTTGGGGAGTTTCTTATAGTAAGAGAGAGAGCATTGTGCTATAAGACTTCAGCTACAAGGATGATGGATTCTGTCTGATCACTTTGGAGGGAGCTTTGATCAAGAAGTAATGTTGAAACTGGGCATTTCGATTTTATCAGGAAGAAAATGAGGGAGGATAAGGAGAAAACAGTATTTCTAGAGGAGAGTACAGAATGATCACACAGGTTTAGAAAGCCCTGGTAGCTGGACATGGTGCTGCATGCCTGTAATCCCAGCATTTGGGAGGAAGATTTATGTAAGTGTGAGGCTGGGCTTGGCTGTATACTTGGTTCCAGGCTAACCTGGGCTACATGGTAAGACTCTGTTTCATAAAAACAAAAGGCCTGGTAAGCATTGGGTTGCAGGTAATGGAATGTGCCCTGAGTTTGGGTGGAACTGGAGTTAAGGTATAGTAGGAGTATGACTGGCGTTGGAGATGAGGCTAGAGCCCAACTTAAAAGAAGAGCTTAATTCAATTTACTAGTGATGGAAAATCAACGTTCTTTTTATATGCCTTTAGTGAGGTCTCATATAGAGGATTTGGGAATATCAATGAGGTATCAAGGAGGATGTGCAAAATGATAGAGAAGTGGCAACGATAAGAACCTCAGGGATCAACAATGTTTTAAATGAAGGGAAGAGGAAGAAATGCCAGTGAGGGAGAGGGTTATAAAGATAGAGAAAGGCCAGGAGATAGCTTGAAGAAGAAGGGGATGGAAGTTCTCACAATTTTTTCAAACACTACAGGAGGTCAGGCCAACTGAGGGTTGAGAAGAGACAGCCCACTGGCATTATTCATGGGACAGTGGAAGCTGAAATCAGATTTCACCAGAAACTAGGCTGAGGACATAGGGCAAGAAGTAGAGGTGATGATCATGGGCATCCTTTCCCACAGCTGGTGGTGAAAGGAAGTAGAGCCATGGAGAACAGCTTGAAAAAGAGATCAAATGGAAAGGAGGCTTTCTTTTAAAATGCATTAAAAAAAAAAAGAAGCAGTGGGTCAGTGTGCATGCAGACTGAAGACAAGGGATTGCTGGCAAAAGGAACATTACAAGTGGTAGCTAGTGGTGAAAATTAATAGTGCCTAGACAGTCCTACACAGTCAGGATGAGATCAGCAATGCAGCAGAAGAGTTCCCTCTTACTTTAATTGCTCAGCAAGTATCAGACAGGTTTCTTCTCTTAACTGTGGCTCACTCCTATATAAAAGGAGGAGAATCAGTGTGTGTATCTCATGGGATTGTTTGAGGGATTGAATACTTAAGACAGTATTTGGTCTACAGGGAGTTTTCAATGAGCATTGGTTGCTATTGGGATTATTAATTGAATGCTTCCTGTTTCCTACCAGGCACTGTGCTAGGAAGAGAGGATAGAAATCAGGCATTGTTCAGTTCTTAAGGAAGTTGCTGCATTCAAGAGCAAGGAAAGGAAGTGCTAGGTAGATACATTGCATCTGGTGGTGTGGGGGCTCACTTGCTATGGCTGACATCCCTTACAGGTAAAAGTGGGGAAGGGGGAGAACTCCAGGTGTGGATCAAAGAAGCCAAGAACCTGACAGCTGCCAAATCAGGAGGGACTTCAGACAGCTTTGTCAAGGGGTGAGTCCCTGGACCAGCATCAGACTAACCAATTTCAGGTCAAGAGAGTTAACAGAGGAACCCAGTCTAACCTTTGTGGAGCCCATCCTTGTGTGTCCTATTGCACCCAGCAGCTAGCTAACTATGCACATGTAATCAATCGGGCATGGCAAAGCCTCCACCACCACCACCCTGGTCGAAGCTCAATTCAGACTGGACTGTGGTGTGAGTTTCCAAAGAGGAGGGTGGTAGGCAGAGAAGTTCTGACTTTTTCCACTTCGTACTCTTCCTTCCTAGATAAATGTCGGTGTCCCCTGAATGTCTAGATTTGATATTCAGGGCTTTATTTTCTGTAATTTATAAAAATAATGTCAGCTCTCTCCAAATTAGAAATTATTCACTGATTTATCCTCCCTAGAGACTTGTGTTTGGCTAAGCCTACAGATATTACCATTGGCTTTATTTGCCTTGGGTAGGAGAAATAGAGCTACATATCTAAAACTCATTTTTGGTGGAGCATAGACACAGCCTGACTAATAATCTATTCATTTTCTCTCCAGGTTAAAGGAAGTGAATGATCTAGTGCAGGTAGTGTTTCAGCAGATTCAAAGGAGGGGTGTGTGCACTTGGACCTGGGTGTTGGCTCACCATCCTCTGCTAGGCCTGTGGTAGAGGCAAGGGGAATATAGATCAATATTGCAAGCTTTGAGTAGATGTTGACGACTCCCCACCCTCTGCCAGATACCTCCTTCCCATGAGGAACAAGGCCAATAAGCGTAAAACTCCTGTGATGAAGAAGACCCTGAATCCCCACTACAACCATACATTTGTCTACAATGGTGTGAGGCTGGAAGATCTACAACACATGTGCCTGGAACTGACTGTTTGGGACCGGGAGCCCCTGGCCAGCAATGACTTCCTGGGAGGGGTCAGGCTGGGTGTTGGCACTGGTGAGAGCCTCTCCCCCATCCTCACTTGTCTTAAAGGACTCTTGTCTATTTAATCTATTTCTCACCAATGATACACAAAGTTCTTTTTTATGGCAGGAATCGTCTCCACTTCAGTTAACACAATGACAAACAATTATCAACTTCCTACTCTGTGCTAGGCAAGGGAAAGACTGAACTCACACAGTATTCTATGTATAGAAATGTGAACCTAGTGGCCTGGAACTTCATCATCTTCCCACCAAGTTTCTAAAAACTTATCTAAATTCCTTTACCTATAATTTCCATCTTCCATATTGTTATTAGAGAAACCTCATTGCTAGCAAAAGCCAAACTGTCTCTAAGAATTCTGGATTATTCTCCCCTTCTTAATGGTTCTGCTTCTGGAAATCTTCATTTCTCTTACCGATCATTGTCCTTTTTCTTGACTACTGAAGGGAAATACAGATATTCTCTGGGGTTTTCACTCATTTTTGCTTTGTGTTTTGAGAAAGGGTCTATGTAGCCCAGACTGGCCTTGAACTCATGAACCTTCTGCTTCTACCTCTCAAGTGCTGGGATTACAGACATGGAATTTTATTAAACAACAAAAAACTTACCCAGTCACATGTCTGCCCCTTCTAATTTCTTTTTCCCCTTGAACTTCTGAAGCTCCTGCCTCTAATTTCCCATGTTCTGGGAGGTCAGGCAGGTACCACCATATATGCCTTATAGGATCCTGGGGCTTGAACCCAGGGTTTCATGCATAACTAGGCAAATACTCTACCAAGTGACCTGTATTCCAGATATATCCTCTACATTCTTAAAAAAGAATCACCTCTATTTTTCTAACCTCTTTTTCCCTTCTCAGTTCACTTTGATCTGGCTTCTGTCCACTCACTCTACTGAGTGGTTGCTCTTGTCACAGTTTGGGTGTCATCTCATTAGATTTCAGCTCTACTTAATGGAGCAGATTGCTCCACTTTTCTTGAAATACTTATATTGGCATTACACTTTTCTTGAGTACCTTTGACCTCCCTGTACACTACTTCTCTGTTGTCCTTGAGATTTTTTCATTCTATACCCAAACTCTATATGATGATATGTTTTGGCTTAGTCTTGGATCCTTTTATATTCCTACACTCTCTAGATTCTCATATACTACTTGTCTATTAGTAACACAAAACACTTAGAATAGTGTTTTTATACATGTAAGCTAGTTCATAAGTCCCCTGCTTAAAACCCTTCAATGACTTCTTTTCATACTTAGAAAACAATCAGAAATTCTTAGAAAGCCTGTAGACCCCATATAATCTTTTTAAATTTTTTTCTGTTAATTTTTATTTATTTTATTTTTGAGCAACAGAGAAAGAGGCAGAGAGAGAGAGAGAGAGAATGGGTGCACCAGGGCCTCCAGCCACTGCAAACAAACTCCAGATGCATGTGCCACTTTGTGCATCTGGCTTACGTGGGTCCTGGGGAATCGAGCCTCGAACTGGGGTCCTTAGGCTTTGCAGGCAAGCACGTAACTGCTAAGCCGTATCTCCAGGCCCCATATAATCTTTTTTTTAAATTTTACTTGCTCATTGTTTTCTAACCACCATGACTTTAGTTTTGTTCTCCAAATATGCCAAGCTCCTTTACTTCTGGGAACTTTTATAAGGATTATCTTTCCTATACACATGTAAACTGCCTGAGGGCAGGGACTTCTGCTTTGCTCATCATTGTTTTTACAAAGCATAGAAGTGTAATTGACATGTAGTAGCCATTAAGTAAATTTTAGCTGAATGAATGAATCAATATACAAAGTTCTATGATCCTACCTTCAGGCCTAGAGTCTATAGCTACAGAAAAAGGTGTTTAGAAGCTGAGCATGGTGGCACATGTCTATAATCCTAGCACTCATGAGGCAGAGGCAGGAAGAATACCACAAGTTCATGGTCATCTGATCTACATAGCAAGATTCAGGATAGTCAGGGATACAGTGTGAAACCCTGACTCAAAATACAAAAACAAACAAAAAAACATAAAATAAATTTAAGTCAAGGTGACAGTGATGAAAGGGTGGTAGCTCTGGTGTCTGCAATAGCCTCTGAATGTTCTTGGAGACCCATTACATCAACCTGAAGTCTCTTGCTAATCTCAAGAGCACAGATCTATCTGAAGGATCAACCAGGAACACGTGCCAGCTTGCTCTCCCCATCAGCCTATCTTCATTGCACTGTCTTTTATGGGGCAGCCATCCTTGCTATACAACCCATCTCCTCTGATGGGCTCAGGAGTAAGGCCTTGTGCAACCTCTTCTAATGTTTCTCCTCAGGAATCAGTAATGGGGAAGTGGTGGACTGGATGGATTCGACTGGTGAAGAAGTGAGCCTGTGGCAGAAGATGCGACAGTACCCAGGATCTTGGGCAGAAGGGACTCTGCAGCTCCGTGCCTCGATGGTCAAGCAGAAGCTGAGTTCTTGAGTCCCTGTTATCTTCTGCAGATGCAGCCCTGGTCAAGCCAAGTCAAAGGAAATGAAGAAATCAAGAGCAAATATTTCTAATTTAATATGTATCCATGTATGTTGGATGTGTGTGTGTATAAAACATGTATTTTTGCAAATCTCCTTGTGCTAGCTAGAATGATGTCAACTTGTTTCCTTTTTAACAGACTTCCTTTTAAAACAGGCTCAAGAATAATGGTCTCTTCAAATGGTTTTTATTTGTGTTTAGTCTGGTATATATTCAGAGTACATTTTTTTCCTGGTCTTTATGGTGTTTAACTAACTTTAAATTTTTTTTTTACAACTTTCTACCTTTGGTCCTGCTGTCCTTGCTCCTACTTCCTCAGGAAACGTTGGCTGCCTTTGGCATTAGTTCCAGTTTGTGGTTCTAGGTGTGCCTGACCTGAGGCCAAGGCTCTGGGAAGCAGGGTTGGTGTACCGAATCAAGGGAATGTGTGAGAGAGTTAAGTAGGATTAGTCCTGCACGTCTAATTTCTACTTTTAACTCGTCTTCTACTTTGTTAAGGTCCTGGAATTGGCTTTTAGCTTTTTTTTTGTTTTTAAGTAGTTTCCATCTGTGTATGTGTAGTGGTTTTCTGTGAAATGCTAAGAAAATTTCTGAGCTCCTTCCTATACTAGGCCTTTGGGGAATCATGATGAAGTCACTTTAGAAAAGCACTTTAATTAGATAATAGCCTTTTCACTGATACATGAACATGCATAGCAAGACCTTCTGGCTGATCCCAGAGGGCTTGAGTGACTGAGGGCAAAGTGTCTCACAGCCCTGCTGAATTCTCTGCATTCTGTATTTTAAACAGACTCAGCAGTTGTTTGAGAGAGAACTCTCATTTCTTTTTCATCTCTACATTGTGTCTGTAGTATGCTTGCACAAAATATAGTCTACATGCCTCTGTGTCAGCCAGAAGAGCTAAAAATTATCTAAACTGGCAAAGTATTCTTTTAGGATAGGGACTGTTACTGCTCCAAGAGAATGTGGACAGAAGCTTTCATTTTTTATGACTTCTAGTACCAATCCTATTTTTTGTTTTTCTTCTAATTTGACCTACATGTAACATGGGAGTGTCACGTTGAGGCTTTTCAAAGAAAGTTATGGTGAGGTTTCGTTCTTGCTACTCATTCTTACAAACTCACCTTTTCATTCACAGAAATATGTCTACATAAAGTGTACCTGTAAGAAGACTATATGAGAGAAGACATCCCTGTCAATGAAACCAGCTCGTAGCTTACTTTTCTATAAGGCCACTGTCAGGCAGCTAGTGAGATTTCTATTGTATGTATGAACTGAATGGAAGAATGTTTTTAATAGATTTGTTTGGTGTGGGTTGATATTTTAATGGAAAGCATAACTTGGAATCCTTGGCTCTAACCTGTTAATCGGCTTTCTGCCTTAACATAATGTGTGTGTGCTTCAATAAAGCTTTATTATTTGTGAAATATTTGCATTTGTTAGTTGTATAGATGTGTTTGTCTGTGATGTCCTGACTTACTGTTGAATGTAAGAACCAGAGTGATCCACACCCCTCTCTCACCATCCTTTTCCCACACTGCTGCCTCATTCCTGTGCTGAGTCCTGATCCCTTGTCCTGTATGTTGGCATTTAGCAGTGCCACCACCTTTCTGTCTCTCAAGCACCAAAGGAAGTTGGCCTTTGGATTTTTCAACTCGCCCTTGCTGGAGGGAGGACAGAACCATTCACACAGGAGGTAGAGGGAGAAATTCTATGCTATGAGCACTTCTTTCTGAATCCACCAGTTTTTCAGTGACATGGAGACTTTTCTGTCTACTTCTGGCAGTATTTAAATTTGAGAGTGAATCACACAGATTCTGAGGAAGTTATTTCAGAAATTAAACTCTGAGTTTCTAGACAGGGTTCTGGTGACTCTTAGCCTCTTGTGTAAAAGGACATTAATATATACCCAATATTTTTTGTACCCAAGGTTTTGCATATTATTGTGTGAACCTCTCCACCTACCTAATGAAGCAGGAAATGTTCCCTTGTTACAGATGAAGAAACACAAACCCACACTCGTGCAACAGAGTTGATATTTGAATCCATATCTGACTACAATGTTGACTCCTGTGAGAATGATGTATGTTATGGCCAAAATGTCAAAGGAAACTATGAGTTATCTCTTTTAAGATACCTTAAATGAAAATGATTTACAAAGGGGGGTAATCAGAATGCTTTTGATGTTACCTAGCCAACAGCCTTTTGTGTGTGTGCATGTGTGTAAAGGGGGTAAAAGAAAGGGAAGAAGAAGGGACAGAGGGGATAAAAGAGAAAGGGTGAAAGAGGGAGAGAGGACAGAAAGGGGGGGGGCTCTTGTCATGCCAGACATACTTTCAGTCTAGCTGGTTATGGCCCTGATTCAGCTCCTATCTCTCTCCTGCTTTAGGTGTTGGAATTTCTTGAGTCAGGCAATAATGTCATAATTCAAAGGTCTAAGGTGAGGTTACAGTAAAATTTTACCTAAAGGAAACAAGATTGACTGGCCTTGGCTATTCAAAATGAAGCAAACCCAAAGCTCAGTTGTGTTCAGCATAAGTTGTTTAGAGCGTCTATAATCAGATGTGTTAACCTGTGGCCTACTGGACCTCATGCATCCCAGGATAGCTATGAATATGTCTCCTCACATTTAGAGATGACCATGTCATCCTGCAATGTCAAAAGATTGGAAAGAGGCTCAGGAGAAAACTCTGTGTGGTAGGGGCTCCCCTGTATTATCTTTTGGCCAACTGGCCTGTTACCAGGTCCTTCTTTGCCACTTGAAGTGTTAGTGATAAAGAAAAGGAAGGTATTTATCTTTCTTACTGTGCAATCTTTGCCTTTGGAACCACAAACCTTATCTAGCCAGAAATTTCCCATGTGAACTCATTGTATTTTGCCTTCTGCTGATAACTTGTTTTTGGCCTTTCAAAAGTCTTGTAATTCCCTGGAGAGAAGATGGAGAAGATATCTTTTTCCTACCAGTCTGATCAGTTCATCCATGTCCCATCCCATCCAGCAACTGCCTAACATTTTGTTTTTGCATTTTAAAATGGAGATTTCCACTAAAACCCCAGTGGAAATAGCTTTCTAATTCAAGGCTGTCCCCATATGTTGTGGGCCTATGACTTATATCCTATTACTGTGCTTTAAAGAGTAAATTTTCCTGGGTTGAGAGCTTGCCATTTCCCTCTTTCCTTCTGGGACCACCGTGAGTATTTTGTCTGGATAGGATTATAGAACATGGAACCTTTCTCCTTAGAATGTTCAACTGTATTTAAATGGGAAGTAAAGAAAAATGTTGAGGTTAGGTAGTATAATGTTTAAGACCATTAACTCCAAAGCCTGTCATCTGGTGTTTAAACCTGACTCTGCCACTTATTAGCTGTCTGATCTTAGGCAGATTGCCTAACGTCTCCAAGTTTCAATTCCTTCACCAGTAAATGGGAGTGAATAACAGAATCTACCTTAAAGAATTCTTGTGAAAACTTCTGAGTCAATTAATAGTGTATTTATTATTAGCTACATCTTTCCCAGCCTGCTTTCTGCCCCCTCTAGTCTTCACATTGGTGATTCCTTGGGTAACGCTGAAGGAGTGGCTGCAAAGTCTTAACTGGGACTATGGATTCCATTACTGTATATTGGAATCTCGGCAGCCTGGGAAGAACATTTTCTTTCAAACACAGGTACGATGCCAAGTGGTGAAGAAGTCACAGCAGGGGACTGCAGCTGAAAGAGTAGCTCAGTAATAGTGCTTAGTATATTTGAGGTCCTTAGTTTAGTCCGAAGGAAGAAAGGAAGGAAAGAAGGAAGGAAGAAAGAAAAATAGCAGGGATTTGTGTGTGGCTCTACTTCCCAAAAGTCCATTCTCAGGTTTAATTTTAGGCCCACCTCTTAAGATATGAACTTTTGCTCCTGTGGCTCCCATCTCCTCTGTGCTCATCTCTTAAAGTGTGTCTCTAAAGAACTGAATACATGGAACTGTTTTCTTTCCCTGCTACTGTCAGTGGTACTCTTGAGGTGATCTAGCTCAGGTTGGGGACTCCTTTAGTGAAGGGACAACCTTCCAGGACACTGGAGGGGTCTCACTAGGCAGAAGTTCTAAAGCCAGCTAGAGTGGCCAGTGGAGAGCATTCTGCTGTGACTGGAGTTTTTTTTTTTTTTTTTTTTTTTTAATTTATTTATTTTCCTAAAAATTCACTCCCAATGCAATGTTTTTCTAGCTCTTGATGAAACGATAGTTCAAACAATGTCTTTAGCCCAAATGTCCTAGACAAATACCTTCAAGAATGTTCTGTAGGCCCCTGTCCCTCTTCTCCCTCCAATCCAAATAGCTAAGAAAGTATCTTGGTTATCTGTTGTGATGCTGCCCTCTGCTGTCCCCTCAAGGTAGAGGAACCATTTACAACACAGCCAGTGAGTGGAATTAGGATTTACTTGTCCGAAAGACTTTGGAGCTATGCAGAGGCCCCAGTTGGGAAAGGAAGACCTTCCAACCACAACCTACTGCCAGAACCTGTCTCAGTCCCTACCTAGCTTCTCTTGCTCCTCCAGTGCTACCTGAAGTAGACACATCCTTGGGGAAACTATTAGCCCTAAAATGGTGCCTAGAAATATCACAAGCTTGGCAAACCTCACCCACCTCAGAGTCTTGTCCCCAGCACCATAGGAAACCATTTCCTTTTTCATTAGGCCTCAGTTTGGCTAACTAGGGAAGCTTTTTTCCTTGACCTCAAACACTCCCTGTCTCAAGTTCATTCGCACACATCCCTTTGCTCCCGGCGCTGTGTCAGCTCTTGGTTGCTCAACAGGTAGTCATCAATGAACGTGAAGATTTCCTCAGGAGTGACAGGTTCCACGTAGCGTTCCCGGTCAATACCTTGCTTGTCAATCAACACCATGTTGAAATAGGAGCGAGTGAGGCGCTGAAATTGCCTAGAGAGAGCAGCCAGGGAGGTATGAGACTGTCCATTTGTCCCACAATGCCATGCGCTTAGCTCTACCCCTTACGGTGTTCCTATCCCTTCCATTATCCATTTCAAACCCCCTTTTCTGCTAATACCCTAGTCGTGCTGCCCCTACGTATCCAACTCTGCTCAGCTGTCCTTACCTCATCTAGCTGAGGCAGCATATTATTTCTGGGTTGTGCTTAGATGGTAGGCCCTTCTATAGTAAGGCTACTACATAGCAGCATACGGGCTGCATGGAATATCTCCAAGGGATGCCTATCATAGACACTATGACTTGTATGCACATCATAAATTGCATCACTGAGGTTAACAAACACAGCCTGGTTAACTTCTATCTGTTGCTATTAGTCAGCTGTCTCATTCCTGAGTGCTCCCTAGTCTCTTTAACTGGAATCAAATCTTTCTGTTCCCATGAATATTGAGTCTTGGAGGCAGATAATATTTCCATAATAGAGACTATTGATTGATTTATTGGCCCTGTGTGTATGTAGAGGCATTGGAAGGCTGATTGATAATGGATAATCAGAAAAGACAACTTCTTCCACCTGTCACGTGTAACCTTTTTTCCCCCATGGAGATGGGTAGATATGATTGAAATTTCAAAGCCTAAAGATGACTTTTACTGGAGAAGCATTTATGAAATCACAAAGAGGTGGCTTGTGGTGGGGCTGGGTTCTGTGTATTTTAAGACCTCATTCCTCATTTCCTGCTAGAGGTAAAAATCTGTCATCTTGGGCTGAAGAGATGGCTTAGCAGTTAAGGCGTTTGCCTGTGAAGCTAAAGGATCCCGGTTCGATTCTCCAGGACCCACGTAAGCCAGATGTATGAGGAGCACATGCATCTGGAATTCGTTTGCAGTGGCTAGAGGCCCTGGCGTACCCATTCTCTCTCTGTCTGCCCCTCTTCTATCTCTCTATCTCTCTGCTTGCAAATAAATAAATAAAAAATCTCTCTTCTTACCTAATGTAGCCATAAGAGTTCAATTACAAGAAGTACCCCCAAGTGAGTAATGTCTGCTGATCTTGTTCCAACTCCTGGTTGCCAGTGTCCTGCATCAGCTTCCTGCCCACCCTTGTCCTGAAGCCTCCCAGACTGTACCTGAGCTCCTCGATGATGCTGGCTGACAGCGCTTGTTCCCGGATGCGCCCCACCTCCTGTGGTGGCTGTCCCACCAACTCAATGATGGTCACATGCCGCAGGTCCAGTCCGCAGGTAGATTGCTTAGAGGGGCATAGAACATTTAATGGAACAAAGTTTTGTGTTCAAACCTAAGGCTGCCTGGCTGATTTCGCCTGGAACCACATGTAGCAATGTGGGAAACAGAGGGCTTCTGCAATGATCACACAGTTAGCTGATCACACACTATGAGATTTGCACAAACTTCCCCCTGTTACTCCTGAAGCACTTGCCACAAAAGTGTTCCCTTCATTCTATAGAAGTATAGAAAACCAGTTGCACAGTGTGGTGTAGAAAAGAGAAACAGAATTCCTAACTTACAGGAACATAATTATTGCTTAACTGAATAGATTTTAACCAACACAAGCACTTAATGAATGGCTATTGTGATATAAGAATAAGTATTCTTTCTTGTTTACACATACTTAATGCTTTGTTGAAATATTCCAATCCTTCCAACACCTTTAACAAGTTTGGTAGAATATCACTCTTATTCTGTAGGGGAGAACATAATTTGCTCAGATTGGCATGTCAATAAGATACTGAGATAATAATGAACTCAATAGATAGTTCTCAAAGGAAGAAATACAAATGGAAAATAGACATCAGGGAAATGAAAATTAATACTGTTTTGAGATTCCATCTCACCTAGTGGGGATGTCTACCACCAAGAAAACAAATGATAACACATGCTGGCTTGGATGTTGTGGTAGTTTGAATAGATGGCCCCCAATATATTCAGTGTTATTAGTTTACAGTTTGCATCTGAATTCACCTGGCTGGAGGCAATGTCACTGGGTGAATCTTAAGGTGTGGTGGTGGGTTTAGGATTTCAATCTAAAGATATGCAAAGTGTGCCTAGCTGAAGTTCCTGAGGTGTGCTATGTGGCTTTTGGCTTATGGCTTTGCTCTCTGTCCTGTGAAGGCAGGCCAGCTTCTTCTGCCATTATGGAACTTCCCCTGGATCTGTAAGCTTCAATAAATAATATCCCTTCCTCCATAACTGTGCCTGGTATGGAAGATCATCTCAGCAAACCTGAAGCTGTCTGATACAGATGTGAAGAAAGAGGAACTCTTATTCACTATTGGTGGGGGTGTAAACTAGTGCAGCCAGTATGGAAATCAGTGTGGAGGCTGATCAAAAAACTAAAAATAGAAGTACCATATGACCTAGCCATACCACTCCTGGGAATATATCCAAAGCTTTGCCTCTATCTCCCACTACAAAGATGCTTGGACATCCATGTTTATCTCTGCTGTTTTCACAATAGCTAGGAAATGGAATCAGCCTAGATGTCCATCAACTGATGAGCTCAAAATGAAAATGTATTACATATGCACAAGGGAATATTATTTAGCTGTGAAGAAAAAACAGAACTTATAAAAATTTCAAGAAGATGGATGAAACTGAAAAATATTATACTAAGTGAAGTAAGCCAGACTCAGAAAGACAAACATCACATGTTCTTTCTCCTCCACTCTTTGTCTATATGTAGAAAAAGGACCATGCAAGGGAGGAAGAGTTCTTGATGGAGGGGAAAGGAAGAGAAAGAGTAATGAAATATATGTGACATGGGAGCTGAGGGGAGGACTATTTGGAGACAGTAAAGGGAAGAACAAGAGGACAGGGGAAGTGGGAGGAGGCAGTAGAGGAGAAGGATAAATAAGAAAAAAATGCAATGACATCTCTATCATCTATCTATCTATCATCTATCTTATCTGTCTATCTATTTATCTATCATCTATCTGATCGAAAAATGCCATAACGATATGCATTACTTTTTGTACTAACTTTAAAAATGTTGAGCCAAGATTCAAACTGAATGCTGATGCCACCTGCCCTACTGTGTTCTTTTCCACAAGGCCACAACCCTGGGATTTCTCTCAGTCTCCAGGCTTTCTCCAAAGTAGTGCCAGGTGCTCTTTCCATCACCCTTCATTGCCTTCCTTATACTGGACAGTGTACTCTGCACATTATTCTCCCTGACTCTTGATCCTACCTTGTCCTGCAGGACCTATTAGCTACCCAGGCAAGGTTTGTCTGCTTTTTAAATTCTATTTATTTCAAGACAGTATCTGGCTATGTAGCCCAGTTGTCTTCAGCCTTAGTATCCTTCCTCCTCAGCCTCCCAAGTTCTTGGATTACAGGAGTTTACCCTCAAACCCAGCTAGATTCAGGTTAAAATAGGCATTAAACATTCCTTGGTAAAACACTCCTGTTCCATTATTTGACCTCTCCTCTAGTTTTCACCTTCAGTCATTTTCCTCACTGGCAAGTTCTTGGCCCTTTCCTTGTTTCCTGTTAAACTAAGCTGTTGCCTTTGTCTGCCTTCTGGATCTCTGGAAGAACACGTTCCTTTCTAGTCCAGATCCCTGAGTTCATTCTTTGGGTCAGACTGCTGACATCTTGGACTTCTGATATTGACTTGGCAAAATCTATGAGTCAAGCTTTAGAATTTCTCTAAATACCTGTTTCTTTTTCTTGGGTATCCAGCCGCTTGCAGCATGTGTAGAGGTGATACTTTTAGTCCTGGAAGTACATCCTGACTCTCTTTAGTCACCCAGACTGTTCTTTCCATAAGTCCCTGTGATTATACCTACTCTGTCATACTTTTCTCTCCCTGACCCATTGGTTAAAATCACCATAAAACTTCTTCAATTTACTTCAAGATATCACAGCACTTTTCCTACTAGGGTTGGTTGACAGCAAATGTCGTGGAGCCAGACAGACAGGGCTCAATACCAGCTCTACCGTGTACTAGGTAGTTGTCTTGGGCAAGTCAGTTAAACTGTCCATGTCTCAGTTTCCTTACCTATTCAGAGAGGATTATAATAGTATCAAACTCATAAGGGTTGCTATGAGAGCTGTGTGTGTGTAAAGCATGTAGCTCAATACTAGGTATATACACAATACTTATTGTACAAGTGAAATTCCTTGAAAACACACATATAGTTTACTCCTAGAGCTTACATTGAATCATAGCTATTTTACAAGCCTCAACACAGTCTCTTCTCAACCTTCACCTAGCCCCCTGCAACACACATCTACCATTCCAGTAGCCTTTTGACTTTTTAACAAAAACATCATTTTAACAATATCATAAATGTGTCTAATGATAAGACTAATAAAAAATTAGAAGTTTGGTTTGTGATTCACAAAGTAGGGGTTTGCTAAGCTCCCAGGAGGACAGGGTCTCACCTGCAGCATAGAGATCTGCATTTTATAATATCGGTTGGAGGGATCAGGAGCTGAGATGATAAGGAGTCGCTGTTTCTCATAGAACTGATCTAGGAGGCCAGCCGCTGAGTTGACATTGACATTAATCTTCATAGCTAGGGCAGAATCAGATGACTAGTTATAGTCTGCCCCTCTCTTTCATCCTGCTAAGGTAACCTAATATCTTGATCAGTTTCATACTTTTAGGTGTTCTTTCCCTGGGGAGAAATCCTGAAGGAAATAAGATTTTCTACCCTTATTCTTGATGCAGAAATATTCTCTGGGAGACTGTTGGTCTTAAAATAAACCATCTCATAATCCCTGTTCTTGTACCATATACATTGCTGCTGGAATGCGGGGCCAGGGATGAAAATCTTCCAAAGTACTCTGGATTCCCAAGCCCACTTTGCCCATTCCCTGGTTTCACTCACGAGTACAGATAGGTGGTGATCCTGACCACTGACGACTAGACTGGCAGACCCGGGATGATGTGCCTTGTCGCTCATAACCACCATCACAGTGATATTCACAGGTGGCACCATAGTTGTCCCCAGCTGAGGTGCAGGTGATATAACCATGCTGTGGTGGTTTCAGAGTTGGGCACCGTCTCACTGTCAGAGAGGAACTCACATTAGAACTTAATTATGCCTCTCAGTAAATAAGGTAGAGAGTGATCAAATAAAACACCAAATGTCAACCTTGGCCCTCCACACATGTGCAAATTCACCCCCACACAAGTGTGCTCAAAAGAATATATATATGCACACACATCACACATATTCACGTGCATGAAATAAATTTTAAAAATGAGAATGACAAAACAAAATAATGTGATACAAAGGAAAGAGGAAAAAACAGTCAACCCACACCATCTGCTTTGCAGTGAATGAGAACAAAGACTGATTACATTTGGTCATTTTGAAGGCCAAGAAAAAAATGAATATTGAGTATCTTTGTGAATTTTATCTGGACTTAAGAGAAAGTCTTGCTGGAGTGCCCAGATTTCAATAATATGTGTAATATAGGCTTCCTGTGGTAGTTTGAATGTGATATTTTGAATATATGGAGCCAAAGACTGAGGTATTTTATTAAAATTGAGCTTGCAACTTCAGGTCCTAGCAGGCAGATCCCTGCTGCAGGGGTGTGTGTCACTGGGGCAGATCTTAGAGTCCAGCCCTAAGGTGTGTTTGGGGGAAGATCTTTATTCTAGCCCAACGGTGTGGAGAAGGAAGTTTGAGCTCTGGCTGTTCCTGCTTCCTTGTGTTACTGGCTGTTGCTGTCTCTCTGCTTGGATCTGTGAATGGGAGCTAGCTTCTTCTGCCATTGATGGTGTTCCCCTGGACTCTAAGCCTGAAATAAACCAGTTCATCCCATAAGCTGTGCCTGGTTTGATGAATGTCTCAGGAATGAGGAACTAAAAGTATAACACTTCCATAATGAGCCTATTTGGTCCAGTATAAATATGTTGTGTATGTGTAAGCCATAGAAAGGAGAGGGTTGTGGTGGTCTTCTACAAGGTCTAGAGCAAAGCAGGAATAATAAACAATGTGGGAGCTAGAGAACTCTTTCTGACCTTGCACTTTTACAATGAACTTGCAGCTGGCCCGGTTGTAGGCTCGGTCATAGGCGGTATAACGAATCACATGCTCTCCTTCAGGAAAATGAGAGCCAGGCTCTGGTCCCCGAAGTGTCACCCTACATGAGACATAATGAAGGAGCCACTAAGGAAAAAGATCACTAGAAGTGAGGTCTGAGGCGCAATATCATTGCAAGCTCAGCCTTTGCAGTTCAAGTGTGAGCAGTCTGAGGGACTGGGAGAAGCTGCTGAGGGCCACAAGGGACTTGTGTTTCTCAAGCTCACCTGGTGATAGTACCATCAGCAGAATCTTTCACCAAGGGTGGGTCCCAGTATACTCGAGCAGTCAGTTTCTCTGGTTCTGCCATCTTCTCACGTGAGTGTGGACAACGGATCTTGGGGGGATCTATGTCTGCCAAGATCAAAAATCAAGTGCTGATTTGTGGGTTCCTTGTTTTCCCTGGAGGGAACCCACTAAGGTACTATCACACAATAAGAGGTAGGTAAAAGTTAGCACTTCTTTAGAAAACTGGGGAAAGAAGCAAAGAAACCTGACCCATAGTGCTACTCGCATAGCAAACAGGAAGGTCTCTAGAATTAGAAATCTAAATCTTTTGTGGACTAATATAAGAATGGCTCTTTGTGGCAGGATACCTGAGAGCAAGCAGCATTTACCTACACATACAGGCTCGCCTCCACTCCATCGCCCATCATCCATGCAGATTCGGCTGCGGTCACCTTCTAGGTGGTAGCCACTGGAACAGCTGTAATCACAGCGGGAGTCAAGAAGCACCCCATTTGTGCAGGTGTAGGTGCCACTAGTGATGAACGGCAGTGCATGGCACCTCATCTCTATGAGAGAACCAAGTGGCAAGTTCAGTAGCCTGTGGGACTATTGGGAGGTGATGCATGGGCATTTAGCACAAGCAGGACCATATTGGTAAGCAGAAAATACAGAAACTTGAACCCAAATGTCCTTTCATTTTTGTACCACCACCATATTAGTTACTTTTCTCATTGCTGTGGCAAAATACTTGACAAAAAAGCAACATAAGTGAGAATGGATTTATTTCTGGATTGTAGTGTGAGAGAATACAGCCAATCATGGCAGGGAAGGCATGGTGGCAGAAGCATAGAGCAGCTGTGAGAGAATACAGCCAATCATGGCAGGGAAGGCATGGTGGCAGAAGCATAGAGCAGCTGTGAGGGAATACAGCCAATCATGGCAGGGAAGGCATGGTGGAAGAAGCATAGAGCAGCTGATCACAATCCACAGTCAGGAAGCAGGAAGTGATTTGTGCTGGTATTCAGCTTTATTTCTCATTTTTATTCATTCTAGGACCCCAGCCCATGAAATGCTGTTGCTCAAATTAAGGGTGAGTCTTTCCAACTCATTTAACATAATCTAGAAACTCCCTCACTGACATGCCCTCAGATTTATCTTCTCAGTGATTATACATGCAATCAAATTGATAATATTAAACGTCATATCCTCAGCTGGGCGCGGTAGCACATGCATTTAATCCCAGCACTTGGGAGGCAGAGGTAAGAGGATTGCCATGAGTTCAAGGCCACCATGAGACTACATAGTGAATTCCAGGTTGGCCTGGGCTACAGCAAGACCCTACCTCGAAAAACCAAAAAAAAAAAAATTACACACACACACACACCTATACATACATATATATATATATATATATATATACACACACACACACACAATACTCTCCTTCTGGGAAGGTTATAAGTCCTAGGGGGGAAGCAACTTTCATAATTTGGCTAAATGGATATATTATGCCCACCAAATTATCCTCCAAATATTTATGTTTATGTCCATCTACTCATGCTATTCTTACTTTTGGTTAGAGAAACTTCTCCTTTCACATGGTGGTAACCACTGAGGAGACAACATCACAATACTGAGAAGTGACAGTTTAGTGTTCAGCACTAATTGAGATATATCTATTAACCCTTCCAAGTTCAAGGACCATTGTAAAGGAGGGGGCAGAAAGAATGCAACCCAAATGATGGGGAAGAGTGCTTTGGAATACTGCCTTCCAGATATTAAGTTGCTGTTGCATCCATGACTTCTCAGCAACTGTCATTACCTGCACAAGAATTACATAATATTGGGCAACATGTTGCTATGGATGATGCAGGAGGCCAAAAAAAAAATAATGACATCAGAAGAGTAAAGGGACTAGTAGGAATGAAGGGAGGCTTCAGTGCAGGGGCATAAAGAGGGAGCAAAGGAGGGTAGTTGGAGGGGATTATGATCAGGATACATTGTGTATGTGTATATGTGTATAGTTTATCTATTTTAAAAGTTTAAAAGATCATCTAATTGGAGAAAAGATAGCCTCTTTAACAAGTGGTGCTGGGAAAACTGGACATCTGTATGTAAAAGGATAAACATAGATCCTTGTCTCTCTCCATGCACAAGAGTCAAGTCCAAATGGATCAGGGACCTTATTATCAGACCTGAAACTCTGAAACTGCTAGAGGAAAAGGTAGGGGAAACCCTTCAACATATTGGCCTAGGCAAGGACTTTCTGAATATAACCCCAATTGCTCAGGGAATAAAACCACTAATCAACCAATGGGACCTCATGAAATTACAAAGCTTTTGTACAGCAAAGGACACTGTGAATAGAGCAAAAAGACAACTTACAGAATGGGAGAAAATCTTTGCCAGCTATACATCTGACAGAAGATTAATATCCAGAATATACAACGAACTCAAAAAACAGAATAATAAGAAATCAAACAACCCAGTTAAAAAATGGGCTATGGAACTAAATAGAGAATTCACAGAAGATGAAATACAGATGGCATATAAACATCTAAAAAGTGTTCCACATCCTTAGCCATCAGGGAAATGCAAATTAAAACCACTTTGAGATTCCATTTCACTCCTGTCAGAATGGCTACCATCAAGAAAACAAATGACAATAAGTGTTGGTGTGGATGCGGAAAAAGAGGAACACTTCTACACTGTTGGTGGGAATGTAATCTGGTCCAGCCATTGTGGAAATCAGTGTGCAGTTTCTTGAGACAGCTAGAAATAGATTTACCATATGATCCAGCTATAGCACTCCTAGGCATATATCCAGAGGACTCTTCTCACTACCTTAGAGATACTTGCACAACCATGTTTATTGCAGCTCTATTCACAATAGCTACGAAATGGAACCAGCCTAGATGTCCCTCCACAGATGAATGGATAATAAAGATGTGGTACATTTACACAATGGAGTTCTACTCAGCGGTAAAGAAAAATGAAATTATGAAATTTGCAAGGAAATGGATGGATCTGGAAAGGATTATAATAAGTGAGGTAACCCAGGCTCAGAAAGCCAAACGTCACATGTTCTCTCTCATATGTGGATCCTAGCTACAAATGTATAGACTTGGGTGTGAACTGGAACCAAAAATAGGTACCAGAAACCAGTAAGCTGGTAAAAGGCTATAAGGGAGGGAGGAAAGGGAAGGACTTAAGTGTATGGTAATGCACATATGTAAGTAGAAGAACTGATTACGGGGAGGGGAATGGCCTAAGCGAGGCCATGGGAAGAGAATGCATAAAAGAAGGGCAGGGGGAGGGTCAATCTAAATTCAAGATATTGTGAATAAGACTTATGTAAAATTACTTTTTTGAATAATGGCACATCTAGAAGCTGTAGACTGTTACTAGAAATTTTTCAGTACTTGGGATGGGATACCTTCCAGTGAGTTGTTGACCAAGGAGGTCCCGGTACCCTCCAAAACATTAAAGGCTTTTGCCAAAGCCCTTGGTTTCCCTTGAGAAACAGATAGTAAGACCCTATTGCTGACGACATCTCTTGCCTGAGAGGCAAGGTCACTGAGAAAGCAAGCTGGTGCTGAGCAGAAAACCTTCTCCCTGTAGACCAGCCAACTGAAAGCTGGAAAAAGCTGCACTGCATGCAGCGCATGGGAGACAGAAGTCATCAGCAGTGAAAACAGTGGATGCTGAATATTCAGATTTGGCCAGATAGGCCCAAGGACTGAACGGGCGCAATAGTGGCATGTCTACTCTTGGGGTAACCAATTGCTCCATTATTGGACTGAAGGCCCTCTCTATAGGAGGGAATACATACCTGGTACTGAAAAACCTAAGCAAAAGTCTATGGTAGGGGAAGTCATGAGCCTTAGGGGCATAAAGCCTGCTCTTATCTGACTAAATGTATATACTACTCCCACCAAGCTGCCCTGAAAATACTACACTTAATGCTCATATTCACATATTAACGCTACTCTCACTTCTGGTTAGAGAAGCTTCTCTTTTCAGATGGCGATGACCACTGAGATGATCCAAAAGGCAACACAGTGCTGAGAAGAAGGGATGGAGGAGTGCCCAGCACTGAAACACCTCTGTCACACCCTCCAAGGCTCAGGGACCATTGTGGAAGAGGGGGCGGATAGAATGGAAGAGCCAAAGGAAGGGTATGACCTCTTACAATGCAACTGCCCAGACAGAAATTGGCCTCAATATCCATGACCTTGCAGTGCCTAGCAATACCTTCGCAAGACCCTCATAATAGAAGTAAAAGATGATGACGTCAAATTAAAAGAGAGACCAATGGAGAGAGGGAAGGGATGTAATGGAGACTGGAGTTCTAAAGTGGAATGGGGGAGGGGAGGGAAATACCAGGTGGGTTTTTTTGTATGTAAGTATAGAAGTTGTCAATAAAAAAAAATAATTATAGAAAAAAGATCATCCTAACTTTCTTTTATTTTCTTATTCCAAAGTACAGAAGTACTTTTACTGAGGTAAAGGCGACCTCAAAGAAGTAAATAAGTTGTCCAAGTACACGAACTTCAAAATTAAACCCGTGTTTCCATGCCAGCTCTACCTTTTACATGCTCCATGACTTGTAAAATTTGCCTCATCTCTGGAGTCTGAGTGTTTTCATCAGTAAAATGTTTTCACCACACAAAGTAATCATGCAATATAAAAAGATACTACATCTAAATTTCTGGGACTCAGGCATGTCCAGCTTTTTGACATTGGGATACAGTATTGTCATCTATAAAGTTCACATTCAAGAACTGCAAAAGCAATCTCATAATGGTTTAAGAAAGTTTACGATTTTTGTGTTGGGCTGCTGTGCTGTTTTGATTCAGGTGTCCCCCATAAACTTAAGTGTTCTGATTGCTAGGTTCCCAGCTGATGGAGATTTGGGAATTAATGTCTCCTGGAGGCAGTGTAGTGTTGGGGGTGGGCTTATGGATATTATAGCCAGTTTCCCCTTGCCAGTGTTTGGCACGCTCTCCTGTTGCTATTGTCCAACTTATGTTGGCCAGGGGTGATATCTACCCTCTGCTCATGCCATCATATTCTCCTGCCATCATGGAGCTTCTCCTCAAGTCTATAAGACAAAATAAATCCTTTTTTCTCAAAAGCTGCTCTTGGTCATATGATTTCTGCCAGCAATGCGAACCTGACTGCAAGAACTGCATTCATAGCTATCTTTGGCCACAGGTGGATATTGTGGCTTATGGGCTCCTGGTTGAACACACCTGGTGGAGCCACATCAGTGGTTAGTTTTTGTTTCTTCCTCCTCAGATGCCATGTGTTCTTCAGATGCTTTATGCCCTCCAACACATTTAAGGCCCCTTATGAATATAGTTTGGGATTTTGTATAAACACTTCTTAGATGAGACCACTTACATGCCATAGAACGCTGACTTCCTGTCCAGGTGACAAGTCAGGACAGTTTCTGGAGGGCCAAGTGTGCTGGTATTTAATAATGGAGAAATCCTTATGTTTTAGACACCACATGTGCCTGAAACTGTCACGCAAGTTTTCATTGTGAGACTGTACTTGTAATAGTCATATTGAGATAACTTATACTTGAAAGAAGTAGGTCCCATGCTCCCTTAGTTTGTCTAAGTTCTAATCTGGCATAAAATCCACTTGTTGGAGCTTTGAATAAAAATTATATATAAGTTACGTTCATTTTACTTCTTAGCCAAACAAGACTTGAAAATTATTGTCTTTCTGTTTTCCTGTATCTGTTATGGAAAGACACATGCAAAAATGACCTCCCTGAAATCAGAGCTAAGAGAAAAGATTGGTCTCTTTAGAGGAATTTGTTTGCTTAGTATTATATAACAATGAAAATGATAGAACCAAAGTGTTTGCCCTTGTATGTGTCATGAGGAAAGTCAAGCTAAACATCAACTCATTCTAGGAACTTGGAAGTATGTATGTCTACACTCTTTTCACTGGTTTTATGTTTACTTATAATTTATAGCCTTAGATATTTCAATTTTGTCAGGACAATTCAAATTCGTTTTGGAAATGATAGGGTGTAAGTCATAAAACAACTTAAGTATAGTCACCTAGAAAGTTGTGATGATTTCCTTCTAGCTGAGTATCTAGGTTCTCCTTTCCTCCACACGCTCTTTTCTGACCAACCTCAGTTCTTTCTGAATGCTCTGAACATTTGCATCCAAATATATGACATGTATGTGCATAAGTTGTGTTTCTATCCCATAAGTAACCTGAGGGTAGTTGAGGAACTGTATCAGCTCTTGACACAGCCAATACAGAGGTCTACATATGCGGATGTACTTTAATTAGTAATGGACATATGGATAGACAAAATGCAGCTGCTAAAAGAAGGTAGGCTGCTGAGTTTGAATAAGAGGTAAGTTGTTGTGGTCCCCACCAAGGCCAGCTCAGGAGGGACAGTAGGGTCTCTGCTGAGTTGGGGTGAGCAACGCAGAGTCACAACACAGACTACGGGAGTTGGGTGAAAGCGGAAGCGAGACTCCGCAAACTCGTTTATTCAGGAAGTGCACATGGATTTTGAGGGGCTTGGCTGGCTAATCCTTGTATGGGCTGGTCCCCTTTTTGTGACCAATGACAGCCTGTCTCTAGATAGGACATCTCGTAGTAGGCTTCTCGCGAGCATGGGACTGTAACTGTTGTCACACCAAGCCTGCGCAGAACGCCATTTCCACAGAAGCCACTTCCTGTTTTCTTCTGCCATGCGGTCTGGCTAGGACCAGGCCTATATTGTGCCATACATATCCTCCTTTTTGTTTTTATTATTGGCAACCCTGAGAGGTATGGTTTATTGCCAAGCCATTGTTGAACCCAGGCCCCAAGGGATCATCATACGTGACGGTGCCTGTCTTAGGTTTTTCCATCTCATGGAGTCTTACCCATCATTGGCTTCTCGCCACCTTGGTGAGAAAACCCAAGGGGGATAGCCTAGTATGGTTTAGGCCAGCTCAGGAGGGACGGTAGGGTCTCTGCAGAGTTGGGGTGAGCAGCGCAGAGTCACGACACAGACTCCAGGAGTTGGGTGAAAGCGGAAGCGAGACTCCGCAAAACTCATTTATTCAGGAAGTGCACATGGGTTTTGAGGGGCTTGGCTGGCTAATCCTTGTATGGGGCGGTCCCCTTTTGGTGACCAATTACAGCCTGTCTCTGGATAGGACATCTCATAGTAGGCTTCTCGCGAGCATGGGACTGTAACTGTTGTCACACCAAGCCTGCGCAGAACGCCATTTCCACAGAAGCCACTTCCTGTTTTCTTCTGCCATGCGGTCTGGCTAGGACCAGGCCTGTATTGTGCCATACAATAAGTATTTGGTGCTAAAGGAAGATATGATTTGGGATATGTGTGTGTTAGTATCCCCACATTATACTTAAACAGCTGTAGGGACTTTTTGTTTTTACTTTCAGAAGAAAATGAAAAATAGCCAATGTTTTATTAGCTTCACTGGCAAGGTCTTCTAAGGCTGTAGGATAAAAAGTATGGTACTTGACCACAAGTAGGAAAAAGTCTGAAACATATCCTTGGAAGCTCCAGAAGGCCCAGGCCCACATCAGTCCTCAAGGCCAGCCTTATCCTCCTACACACATTCCTGGCTTCCTTAAGTCAGAAGGACTGGCTGTTACTTAAATTACATGCCTATATTAGTTGGACAGTAACCACAGGGAGAGAAAAATAAACCATGATGTTAGGCGAAGAAAGGCTTTGTTGGGATCCTAAGGAAAATTCCCAACTTACTTCTGAAAGAAGGACATAGTAACACTTTTAGGTGTATACTGTCAGTGGCCAACTGGTTGGGATCTCTATTATACACACATCAGTATATAAACATATACAACTTACGTCTGCAGTAGGCAGTTCCAGACCAACGCCGGCTGGGCAGGCATTGCACCGACCTCTGTCCAATCAGTCGAAATCCCCGGTCACAGGAAAGCTCACAACGTGTGCCTAGGCTGCTGTGATAATTTCTTCCCCTCGGTGAGTAGCATGTGGCTTCTCCATCCTGGATATTTAATGTATAACACCATCGAGGGACTATGGAGATAGAAGAAAACTAGACTAGCAACACAGTATACAAAGCAGTGTGGTGTTGGCAGAAGGGAAAACACATAAGTAAATGGAGCAGAATGGTGATTCCAGAAAGAGACCCATGTAAGTATGCAAAAATGATTTGGGACAAAGATATAAAAACAATTCAATGGAGGAAAGACAGATTTTCAAACAAAGAGCACTGGAGCAATTGTACTTTCATATGCAAAATAAAAAAGGAAGGAGAAGAAGACAACAGCTAAAAAGAAAATAAACACAACGTAAGCATCATACCATACAAAAAATTTACCTCTAAATGGATGCTACATTTACAACAAAAATATCAAACTTTTATAAAAAAGAAAAAAATCTCTGGGTCCTAGCTATAGGCAAAGAGGTCTTACACAGATACCAAGAGCAAAAATTCATTTTTAAAAAAATCAATAAATCAGACTTTTTCAAGAATAAAACTTTTGCTCTACAAAAGAGATCAAAGATCAAAGATAGGGCACAAACTGGGAGATATATATATGTTTTTCAAGGTAGGGTTTCACTCTAGTCCAGGCTGACCTGGAATTCACTATGTAGTCTCAGGGTGACCTTGAACTCATGGTGATCCTCCTACCTCTGCTTCCCGAGTGCTGGGATTAAAGGCGTGCGCCACCACGCCCAGCCGCATAGCATCTTCTGACACAAAGAAAACTAGCCAGTAAGAGGAGGCTTTCAACTCAGTTTCTTTATGTCCTGCAACTGAAAAATGTGTGTGTCTTGGCAATAGATACTTACCATGTAGGTTTTTGTTTTGTTTTGTTTTGTTTTTGTTTTTTGAAGTAGGGTTTCACTCTAGGTCAGGCTGACCTGGAATTCACTATGTAGTCTCAGGGTGGCCTTGATCTCACCGCAATCTACCTCTGCCACCCAAGTGGTGGGATTAAAGGCATGTGCCGCCTGGCTGGTTTGGTAGTTTTTTTTTTTTTTTTTTTTTTGGTTTTTGCGAGGTAGGGTCTCACTCTGGTCCAGGCTAACCTGGAATTAACTATGTAGTCTCAGGGTGGCCTTGAACTCATGGTGATTCTCCTACCTCTGCTTCCCGAGTGCTGGGATTAAAGGCATGTGCCACCATGCCCGGCTTGGGAGAAAATATTTTAAATCACATATTCAGCAAAGGACTAGTACCTAGACTACAGACACAACTTCTAAAACTCTACAAAAAAAAAATTCAGTTAAAATGCAGGCAAAAGATATGAATAGACAGACATATTACCAAAGAGGATCTGATGGTAAATAAGCACAATTAAAGTCTTTTCATTTGTTCAGCATCATTTATCATTAAATAAAAGTAAACTACAACCACAATGAGATGCCATTAGGACATCTACTTTAAAAATTGGGGGCTGGGGCTGGAGAGATGGCTTAGTGGTTAAGTGCTTGCCTGTGAAGCCTAATTGGTTTGAGGGTCGATTCCCCAGTACCCACATAAACCAGATGCATATGGTGGCGCATGCAGCTGGAGTTCCTTTGCAGTGGCTAGAGGCCCTTGGCGCCCATTATCTCTCTCTGTGTGTGTCTCTAATAAGTAAATAAATAAAAAATAAAACTTAAAAAAAACTGGGGGCTGGAGAGATACCTCAGCAGTACCCATGTTAAGCCAGATGCAGTAACACATGCATCTGGAGTTTATTTGCAGTGGCTGGAGGGCCTAGCATGCCCATTCTCTCTCTCCTTCTCTCTCTTCTATCTCTATCAACTTGCAAATAAATAAATAAATAAACATTAAAAATAATTTAAAATAGGGCTGGAGAGATGGCTTAGCCATTAAGGTGCTTGCCTGTGAAGCCTAAGAACCCAGGTTCACTTCTCCAGGTCCCACGTAAATCAGATGCACATGGTGGCTCATGCATCCGGAGTTTGTTTGTAGTGGCTAGAAGCCCTGGTGCACCCATTCCCACTCTTTCTCTCTCTTTCCCTCTCTCTGTCTCTAGTAAATAAATACAAATAAATCTTAAAAAAATAAAATAATAAAAATTAGCATGTAAGTGCCTGTGTGTGTATAGTGTGTGTGTGTGTGTGTGTGTGTGTGTGTGTGTGTGTGTGTGTGTGTCTAGTGTATGAACATTTGTGTGCAGATGCACATGCCCTGTGTGGAGGCCAGAGGAGAATTTCTGGTGTCTTCCTCTTTTTGTTCATCTGCCTGTTCCCTTGAAACTGAAGCTCTGATTCTACCCAGTCACCTTTAAAAAATTATTTATTTGCATGTGTGTATATGTTTGTGTGTGTGTGTATGAGCAAGCCAAGATCTCATGCAAACAAACACCCATCTGGCTTTACATGGTTATGAGTGGCTGAGGAATTGAACCCAGGCCAGTAGACTTTGCATGCAAGCATCTTTAAACACTGAACCATCTCCCAATCCTAGAGCTGCCAGATTTTGCCCTACCTCTGTCAGCAAGCCCCAGTAACTCTCCGGTCTCTGTCCCCCAGCCCTAGCAAGACTAAGGATATAGATGTGTGTGGCCTCATCCAGCTATTTACTGGGTTGGTGGGGGTGCTGGGGGATTAAACTCTGGAGGTTTCAGGCCTTCTCTGTCTCTCTCAGGCTCTCATGCTTGCCTGGCAACAGCACTTAACTGCTAAACCATTTCCCCATCCCTAGAATGTCTACTTTTTAAAAATAGTAATACCAAACTCTGGAGAAGATGGAAGAAAGATAACAGAGCACTCATATATTGGTGGCAAAAATGCAAAAATATAACCAGTTTAGAAAATAGATAGTTTCTGAGGCTAGGAGATCGCTTGGCAGTTAAAGATGCTTGTTTACAAAATCTGATGGCCTGACTTCAATTCCCTATTACCCACATAAAGCCAGATGCACAAACTGGCACATGCATCTGTAGTTTGTTTGTAGTGCCAAGAGGCCCTGGCATACCCATTCTCTCTCTCTCTCCTTTCAAACAAATAAAATATTTAAAATAAAATAGGTGGGTTTTTTTTTGGTAAAAGTAATACTATACTTTTTGTAAAGAAACATATGCTCAGCAATCCCACTTCAAGGTATTTCCCAAGGATCAGTTGTTAGAGCATGAGACTCAATCTCAGGGGTCATGTGTTTGAGCCCTACAGTGGGTAGTTCAATGATTTAATTTGGACTTCTTGAAAACCTGAGATGGTAAGCCAGCATTTATTGAGTACCAACTGGATAGATCCTCAAGGTATTTACCTAAGTGAAATGAAAACCTGGTCCACAAAAAATCCTGCACAGTGTGCTTAAAATAGCTCTATTCATAATTGTCAAAATCAGGAAATAATGTCTATGGGTTAAATGCTGAACTAAGTGGTTTATTCATATATAAGAATTAAGTGCTGATACGTGTACCAATATACATGAATCTCAAATATATATTGGGATGTTAGGGATGCTAGACTCAAAAGCCTACCTACTGTAGGATTCCATTTATTTATTTATTTACTTATTTTTATTTTAGAGCAAGTGAGTGTGAGAGAGAGACAGAGAGAAATGGTGCACCAGGGCCTCAGACACTTGTACCACCTAGTGGGCATGTGAGACCTTGCACTCGCCTCACCTTTGCCCATCTGGCTTATGTAGGATCTGCAGAGTTGAACATGGGTTTTTAGGCTCCACAGGCAAGCACTTTAACTGCTAATCCATCTCTCCAGCCCTTATTTATTTTTAGGACTCCATTTATATGATGAATATATAGGAACATTTACAGGTAAAAATACATGGATAGATATCAGGATTAGAGGTAGGGGAGCTCTTTAAAAGGACAGAATGGGAAAAGATTTTTTTATTTTTAATATTTATTTATTTAAAAGAGAGACAGAGAAAGGCGGTGTGGGCACATCAGGGCCTTCTGCCACTGCAAATGAACTCCAGATGCATGTGCCACTTTGTACATTGGATTTACATGGGTACTAGAGAATTGAATAAAACCTGTGCCATCAGGCTTTACAAGCAAGTATCATTAACTGCTGATCCATATCTGCATTCCCTGGAGTGAGTTTTTAAGTAATTAACTTGTTTGTTCTGTGGTGGTAGATATCTCTATGTATTTGTTAAAACTCACAGAATTGTACACCAAAAAGTGAGTTTTGTTGTATGTATATTTAAAACAACTTTTATAAACTAACATGAAAATGTGAATAGAGAAAGAGAGGAAATGCAATATCAAAGAAGGCTGCTTAGGACTGAAAATTCAATCCCAGTTCAGACTGAACACAGGAGGTCACAGTGCCATTATATTATAAAGATGCCTTATTGGTGACACAAAATAATTGACTCCAACTGCTTCAATATACGTTTTTTTATTTATTTGAGGGGGGAGACAGAGAGAGACAATGGGTGTGCTGGGGCCTTCAGCTGCTGCAAATGAACTCCAGATGTGTGTGCCCCTTGTGCACATATGCAACATTACATGCTTACGTCACTGAGTCTGGCTTATGTGGGACCTGGAGATTCAAACATGAGTTCTTAGGCTTCACAGGCAAATGCCTTAACCACTAAGCCATTTCTCCAGCCCTGTTTTTTTGAGATTCTGTCTCACTATATAGCTCAGTTGGCCTTGAACTCATGATCTTACCACCTTAGCCTCTTGAGTGCTGGAATTACAAGTATGGATCACCATTCCTAGCTTCAACTAGCTCAGATTTTTAGGGATATTCAGAAACAAATGGTTTTCTGTGCAAGGACACTTGCACAGCATGACACAGTTCTGTTTGCCTAAGGTTTGGAAGGCTAAAATCCCATGTAAGCTGACCTGACTCCTAAATTCTAAGGACAAAATATAGGGTTGTGGGTAACTTTAACTAAAAGCACATTATATCAGGAGCTCAAGGAACAAAGAAAGGCTAGCACCTCTGCTTGCATGCAGCTGAAGAATGAAGATAGATAACAGTGAGAAAAAAACATTCTTCAACTAACACCACACTTGGGGCTTTTAGCATTAGTTTCAAGCCTGTGGCAGTGACAGGGCTGCCATGTGGAGACACCATCTCCAAATTACAGAGCATCTTTTAAGTACTATAATTGCATATTTGGTGATTTTAAGGCCATGCCACATATCACCAGACCTTACGTGGGAGGCTGGGACATCAAATATCACTTTTGTGCTATTTCTCTCCCATATTCTATCAAGGAAAATCCACATCAGATTGAAACTGGTAGAGGAGGCAAGAATGGCAAAGGGAACTATGAAGCTCAGGATTGATGCAAAGGCAGTAATAGAGGCCCATCTAACGGAAGTAAGTTCAAATTTGCTGGCCCAGAGGGATCCTGGCATAAAGGCTGGAAGACTAGAGAAGGGCAAAAACTTTTAAATTTATTTTTATTTATTTATTCAAGAGAGAAAGAGAAAGAGAGGAGAGAAAGGGCACAGCAGGACTTCTAGCTACTGCAAGCAAACTCCAGATGCATGCACCACCATGTGCATCTGGCATATATGGGAACTGGGGAATCAAACCTGGATCTGTAAACTTCACAGGTAAGCGCCTTAACCACTGAGCCATCTCTCTAGCCCCTAACTGAATGTTTGAATGAGGGAAAAGGTTAGCTTATAGGCACTATAGCACAGTGACAGTGGCAGCACTGACAGCATAGTATTCTAGGACATTTAAAAAGAAAGGCTCAGGCTGGAGCGATGGCTTAGCAGTTAGGGCGCCTACCTGCAAAGCCTAAGAATGCTTGTTCAAATCTCCAGGTCCCGTGTTTAGCCAGATGCAAAAGTGACACAAGTGTGCTATGTCACACATGCGCACAAGGGGGAAAACGCCTCTGGAATTCGTTCACAGCGGCTGAGAGGCCCTGGTGTGCCCATTCTCTGCCTCTTCCTCTCTCTCTGTATCTCTCTGTCTGTCTCTTTCCGCCGTCTCTCTCAAAAAAAAAAAGTAAGGCTCATCAGCAGGAGATGATCTCTAGAAGCAATCCCAGGCACCCTCCCCCACTGAGAATTTATAGGCAGTTAACAGTTGCTACAGGGAGAGGCTCATGAAGCCCAGCCTTCTCTGGGGACCTATTGGTGGCTAATAGTTGCTGGAGGAGGGAGAGACATTATCATCAGAGATATATTTACTGTTAAATCGCTCATACTCTGGTAAATAACACCCTCCCAACCCGTGGTCATGCAAGCAATCCTAATTAAACTTAGTGAGATACAATAAAAGACCTCCCAGTAGAAGGGAGAATGGTTGTGAAGAGGAAAGGGATCAGCAGAAGTGGCAGGGGACAAGAGAGGGTAATGGGGGTTGGACATGATCAAAATCCATTACATACATGCATGAAAACATAACACAAAGAAACTCATTATTTTGTATAATTAATACATACTAATAAAAAAGGGAGGAGACAAATTTGAAAAAAAAAGAACAAGTACTTCCAGATTGACCTCATTTATGTTTTGTGTAGGGCCATCAAACTGGTTGAACAAGGGAAATGGTAGGGACAATATGTGGAATTAAGTGAGGTATGTGACAATGTTTTTCATGCCAGTGATGTGAATGAGATCAAGAAACACAGGAGAGGTAACAATACAGTTAAAGAGATTCATGACTGTCTGAATAAGTGAATCCAAAGAATGCCAGTGGGAGCAAAAACTAAGAATGTGGTTAAAGTCTGAATGGTGCAAATGTCTGCTGGGAAATCTGTTAATCAACATTGAATGCTATGTGCAGGGACCATGCTACATCTTTCATTCAATAGAATTTTATTCATTTATTTATTGATTTAGAAGGAAAGAAAGAGAATGGATGAGGATGGGCATTCCAGGGCTTAATGCCACTGCAAATGAACTACAGACACATGCGCCACATTTTGCATCTAGTTTCATGTTGGTACTGGAAAATTGAACCCAGGCCGTCAAGCTTTGCCTTTAACTGCTGAGCCATCTCTCCAGCCCCACACTTCTTTTTTACACATATATCACCTCATCTATGTCTTCCAACAGTAAAATAGGTAGTGTTTATCCTTATTTTGAAGATGAAGAAGTAACTTTCCCAGCATCCCTCAAGAAGTAAGGGTCAGGGCCAGGATTGAATTAAGCTTTGTTCTAAACTCCACATTCTTTCTAAGCATAAATCTGTCACTTCAGCTGCCATTTTGAAGTACAAATTGTCCTCTTTGAAGAAAAATATTCCCGTTGTTCAAGATCCCCAAATTATAAAGTTACATAGTAAAATCTGTTCTCCTTATCCTCCCCACATGTCTACCATCATTTATTTTACTTCCAAAGATCTACTGTTAACAGTTTCTTTACACACATGATGTAAACTTTTGTGTACTTATTTACTGTGTTTCATGTACAGCAGCATATTTTGCTCATCATTGTTTTACCATCACTGCTTTACTTTTTTTGTCACTGAACGACACCTCCCTCAACTGACAATTAGATTTTGTCTGTTCTTTTGAGGTGGGGTCTCGCTCTAGCCCAGGCTGACCTGGAACTCATTCTGTAGTCTCAGGCTGGCCTCAAACTCAGAGCCATCCTCCTACCTCTGCCACCCGAGTGCTGGGAATAAAGTTGTATGTCACCATGCACAGAAACAATTACTTTTAAAATACAGTGCTTGTTGTATTTTAGAGATCTTTATTTATCATGACATAGCATACATGTAATTTATTTAAATTAAATAACACTGATAAAATACTTAAAATGGTGACTGGAGTGTAACAAGTGTTTTTTTCAGAGTCAAGGAATACAAGGAAAAGAGTGTAAGGACGGGGTTGGAAGGACTTTTTTCTATGGTTATCTTTAGATAACCCTAGCAGGGACTAGTTGGCATAGAACTGAAGCAAGCTGTGAGCCAGAAGCTTAGCTGCTCAGCATACAGAGAAGGGAACTGACTACACATAGGTTTCATGATAAGGGAATGGCAGAAAATGCAAGACTTTCAAAATTCATACCTAACTGCATGGGTAGTTTGCTATAAAATAATGATATCCTTTTCAATGCCATGGGTTACATTTTTAATGAAATAGATGGAACGAGCATGATTTTATACTCAGACAAACCTAGGTTTAGTTCCCTGCATCATTGCTTCTAAGTTCTGATATTCTAAATATGACTTCCCTGAGCTTAGTTTCCTCATCTGTGAAATGGGAGATAATAAATCACTTTCATATGGCTGTGGTTCGAATCTAATGAAATTGATCCCGGGAATGATGTTCCATAAATAAATGTCTGGGTTTGAACCACTGTCTTGACACATCTGCCACTGGAGATAATGTCTCCAAATTGCAAGAAGCACTTCAATGTTCCAGTTTCAGAGAAAATGATCATGAAGTCACAAAGGCTTTACAAGGTGGCTGGGAGCTCAGGTTGTACTTTTCCTGGCCACTCCTTTCTACACATCATTGACAACCTCATTTACTTTGTTTTAGGCCTGAAGAGCAAGTTCCAGGGCACTAGATACCAAGGCCAAAGGCTACTATGTGACTTATAATTTTCTAAATGACCTGTTGCTAATTTAAAAATAACTGATAAGTGGGGCTAGGGAATGGCTCAGGAGGAGTAAAAGCATGAGGACCTGAATTTGATTCCCCAGCACCATGTAAAAAGCTGAGCATGGCCATGCATGTCTGTAACCCCAGTTGTGAGGAGTTGGGAGATAGGAAAATTCCCTAGAGCTTGCTGGTCAGCCAGCATGATTCAGGTTCAGTGACTCTGTTTTAATGAAATAAAGTAGAAGAGTGATAGAGGACAGTTCACACTCTCCTTTCGACATTGCATGCATGCACATGGGACATGTGCATTTAAGTGCAGATCAACACACATCATACACATGTACATAACACACACACACACACACACACACACACACACAATAACTGATGAAGGAGGTTAATAGTAATCACTGGGATACAGACCCTTCACAATAATTTCTGGGTCTCCTAGTGTGGCTTGGTGGTAGGGCACTTGCCTAGCATGCATGAGGCCCTGGGTCTAATTCCTAGCTCTGAAAAAGAGCACCTTCTGTTTCTACTGCTTTTTATTATTTATTTTATCCATTTACATTTTCCTAAAATTTGGTGTATATTCCTAGGATGCCAGCAGTCAGCATCTACTTTTTACATAGTTCTGTACAAGGAAGATCCATGGCTCCTTCATTAAATTTATATATATATATATTTGCTTTTCGAGGTAGGGTCTCACTCTGGCCTGGAATTAACTATGTAGTCTCAGGGCGGCCTTGAACTCACGGCGATCCTCCTACCTCTGCCTCCCGAGTGCTGGGATTAAAGGTGTGCGCCACTACAGCCGCCTCTAAATAATAATTTTTTGAGAGTAATTAACAGTAGACCAAAAAAAGAAGTGCATAGTGAAGACCAAATGAGTGGTCTAGGCCAAAAACAAACAAACATACCAACAAAAAACACCCATTAACTTTTTCAAGGGACATAGTAGGCACTCAATAAGTACTCTGAAGAATGAGTGGCTGAGGGAAAGCTCAATTTGGGCCAATGGAGCTTGGGAATGAACATTTGACCACTATGGCTAAAGCACAGAGCCAGTAGGTTTAAGGGATGTAAAAATCTGAGTCAGGGAATCCAGTTAGGAAGGAACTACCATTATACATGTCTAAAATAGTAAGAATTTTCATACCATGGATTAATAAAGAACTTACAGTTTGTAGTAATGACTAGCGAGACATGATGAAAAAAGAAAGCTATGAAAGGTGATGGAGACTATCAGAGATGACACTGAAGTACTCTGAAATCTGAGTAACTAAGAGGATCATGGTAAGAAGGTCAGGTGGTAGAACCTTTTTCAAGAAAGAATAAATAATTTTGTTTTAGACATCTTTAGTAATGTACTGCAGGTGATCCAGACAGATCAACATTTTTCAGTTTTTGTTTTCTCTCTGGTTAATACTTTATAGCCCATCTCACATACTTCATCTGTGACCATATAGTGAAATATCATGAAACCCAAGGGAGAGGGGCAAAGAAAAAAGGGGTATCTTTACTGCTGTTGCAGTGACTACGGAGACCGAGGCTCAAGGCCATGAAATTTTGTCTTTGGGAAACAACTGTAGTGCTCAAGAGGTGGTGTTTTAGCTGGGGATCTATGAATGGCTGAAACAGACTGCAGGGTGTTTAGAAACAGTAGCAGGGGTATGCACCATCAGGCGTGAGAGAACATAATGAAAGGATACCTGGAGAGGCACATAGAAGAACCCAAAGCTCTGATGATTTCTCTATGAAAACTATTTACCTCCTCACCAAATAAAATGCTTATAGCCTTCATTTTGATCTCTGTAATATTTGAATATTGTTCATCTACTACCCTTTCTATTTTCCTAAATTTTATTCTGTTGCTCTTGTAACATGATAGACCATCTCCTTTCTCATGGTCTGATTTTTCTCTTGATGATTACTTTTCTCCTACTCATATCCAACAACGTCCTCTAAAGATTTGACCTTGGCCTTCTACTTCATAAAGCCCATCATCCATCCAAGCTGGAGAACCACACAGCTTCAGATTTTTCCTAACTACTTGTTGGGTATATTTATCAAGTCAGTTTTCTCTTTAAACTCTGTCTTTCATTTTTCTTTTCTTTTTCTTTTGTTTTAGAGAGAGCAAGCAGGAGAGAGAGAGAATTGGTGCTCCAGGGCCTCAGCCACTATAATCAAACTCCAGATGCCTTCACCACCTAGTGGGCTTGTGAAACCTTGCACTTGCTTCACCTTCATGCATCTGGTTTACACGGGCTCTGGAGAGAGATCAAACATGGGTCCTTAGGCTTCGTACACAAGTGCCTTAACAGGTAAGTTATCTCTCCAGCCCTGGCTTATGTTTTGTTTTTAATATTATGTGCATTATTTGCAAGGATTGAGAGAGAAGGGAGGGAGAGCGAATGGGCATGCTAGGGACTCTTGCCACTGCAAACAAACTCCAGACACATACACCACTTTGTGTATTTGGCTTTTTAAATGGGTACTGGGGAATCAAACCAGTACTATCAGGCTTTGCAAGCAGGCACCTTTAACCACTTAGCCATCTCTCCAGCCCTTTAACTCGGCTTCAACTCTTTTTTTTTTTTTTTTTTTTTATTTGAGAGAAGGGTTCTATAGTCTTTTCAACTATTCAGGCTGAATGCTTTCAAATGTCAAGTTTTCTTGGTATGTTAAATCTGTACCTAATTTTGTCAGCTCCTTCCTTGAAGATGCATCTCTGGGGTGCATACTTTTCTTGTGGCGCTTGGGATCAATCCTAGGGCCTTGTGCATATTAGGCATGCACTCTATTATTGAGCCTCACCCCCAGCCCCACTGGGATACATCCTTACTCTTCATTTCATTGCCACTGCATGCAAACGTTTCTAGCTAACGTTATTGTAAGTGGTTACTGGAGAGTCGCCCTGACTTAGACTCTACTGCTTTCAACCACTACTTTTTAAATAAGATAACCAGGTTAATGTACTGAAATTACCATCTCTAGTGTTACTCCCCTGGGCAAAAGCATGTGATGACTCCTGATAGCTAGTTCCTTGTATAACAGCTACACTCTTCTGTGTGGTTTGCAATGCATAGGAACAGAGATTCAGAAACTGAAGAGATATTAGACATAATCAGGTCCATATTTCCTTTCAATGCAGGAATCACTATTCAGCATTCTTCCTGCTTCTCCTTAGGAGGATCCCAAGATCATTTCCTACTTTGTTCTAACCCTTTATATTCAAGTTCATTCTCTGCTACTCCCTCTACATTCCTTTCCTTTCAGTCAGGTTGATGCTTGTTTTTTCTTAGCTCCTTAGTATAATAGGTTGTTTTTACCCCCACATCTTGGGTCATCTGCTTTGACAAATACCCCCTCCCCCTTTCAAGCCCTCCGTCTCAATAATCATTCAAGGCCTAGCCTAAATTTCATCTTCCATGACCTTTTCCCAATTCTTTGTCTTAAATTCCCATTGCATTTACCTCTTACCACAGAGTTTCACATTTACTTGCCCTACATGTGCTAATTTTATTCTGCTTTCACCCAAACAAGATTCAAATTCCTTGAAGTGGGGAGCAAAACCCTGTTCTTTGGCTTTGCATCATCTCAGGCTTACCTTGCACGAGATTGGGAATATAGGGGGGTACTCAGATGATGCTTAATGACTTACATTAGATAGATAATCTTCACACTAGAAAGGTAAAGTCAAAAAGCAAGCCAGTCACCAAGTTCATGATTAGGAATTATAGCCCACCTGTGCACCTGCAATCCCAGTAGTGGAATGGCTGAGGCAGGAGGATCTTGAGTTCAAAGCCATCCTGGACTACATAGAGAGACCTTGTCTCAAAGAAGAACACAAAACAAGACGGATTGGAATATAGCTCAGAGGCAGAACATTGTTTCCCAGAAACAAAACAAAAGCAAAAACAAAAACAAAGAAAATCAGTCTCTTATAATTTCCTGTGATGCAATTTGACACATATGAGCCAGGCGTGCATGAGAATCTTTTAAGGAAAGGCCTGCTTGGAGTGTCCATTTTGGGACTCTTGGCTGGCTGCATGCAACTGAGGATAGCTGTGAATATAGCCCAACATCAAATCTTAAACTGGGATGGAGAGATGGCTTAGCAGTTAAAACACTTGACTATAAAGCCAAAGGACCCAGGTTTGATTCCCCAGGACCCACATAAGCCAGATGCACAAGGTGATGCATGCATCTGCAGTTTGTTTGCAGTGAGTATAGGCCCTGGTGTGCCAATTCTCTCTATCTGCTTCTCTCTCTCTCTCAAATAAATAAAAATAAAATATTTTTTAAAAATCTTGGGCTAGCTGGGCGTGGTGGTGCACACCTTTAATCCCTGCACTTGAGGGTCAGAGGTAGGAGGATTGCCGAGAGTACGAGGCCACCCTGAGACTACATAGTGGATTCCAGGTCATCCTGAGCTAGAGTGAGATCCTACCTCGGAAAACCAAAAAAAAAAAAAAATCTTGGGCTGGAAAGATGGCTTAGCAGTTAAGGTGCTTGCCTGCAAAGCCTAAGGACCCATGTTTGACTCTCCAGATCCCATATAAGCCAGATGCACAAAGGTGAGGCAAGTGCAAGGTTGCACATGACCATTAGGTGATGCATTCATCTGGAGTTTGATCTCACTGGTTGAGGCCCTGGCGCTCCAATTCTCTCTCTCTCTGTTCCTTGCTCTCTAAAAAATTTTAAACTTACTTAAAATGAGGTATTTATAATGCATTTTTTTTGAAATTCAGTTGTGTGGCTCTTGAGCATGAACTTTATAGATGACAACACTGTATTGCAATTTCAAAAGTTTGGACATGTCTGAACCAGAATAAAAAGCTAAAAAAACAAACAAACAAAAAGAAAAAAACTTTCCTGAGCCTGGGAAACAGTAAGGATTACCTCGGTAGTCTAGGGTGCGGGTCCATGGAACCTCTTCTACATATACTTCATTGTGGCTTTCATCTGGATAGTAGCCTGAGCCTAGAATAAAGATGATATCAAGATGATGTATTAGTTCCTCAAGCAAGTCCTTCCCAGTACTCCTGCCCCTATCTTTTTCTGAGGACCTGGCACTCTATGGGAGGGCAAGCCAAGTGACTTGTGGGTGAACCTGAACGTATTAGCACATAACAAAACAAACTTGCAGGGGCAAGGTGGGGTCTCACTGGTACACTAGAAGACTCCTTTCAGAAGAAAAATAATTGAACTTCATAACCACCTATCAGTTTTGTCAATCTGGACTATAAGTGATTATTCCCTTGATGCAACCTATGAGTTTTGGTGAGACATTGATGACCAAGCTCTGGGGATGAACTTCTGTCCCAGGTATGAGGAAGTAATAGTATCTAAGTCTTCCTAAGTGACAGGCCTGCACAAAGTTCTCAGAAAGAAACAGTATTTTAAGCTCTCACTAGCCCACAGGGCATGTACATAGTTGGTATCTAATTGCTGT
Source organism: Orientallactaga sibirica (assembly GCA_036365145.1). NCBI lineage: Eukaryota > Metazoa > Chordata > Mammalia > Rodentia > Dipodidae > Orientallactaga > Orientallactaga sibirica. The sequence continues at coordinate 1,275,455 of JAEOAD010001221.1, forward strand.
TGCTAGCGTTGGCATGCCAAGGCAGAGATGGTTGGCTTAAAAGGCAAGGGGGAATGAGAACAGTCTCATGAGTGCTTTGTCCTGGCTTAGAGAAAAAAGAAGTTAGAGTAATTTTATTTTCTTTCAGTGCCAGGAATTGAACATTGGGCTTCGTGAATTCCATGCAAAGTGCTCTACCACACTCACACTGAGCCATTGAGTACCTCCCCCACCGCCTGCAGAGTCCTTTGTATCAATTTCCTGTTCTGATCAGAAGGAGCTTTAGCAGTGTGCTGCTGAGCTAGGGAACATTCCTCATCTATCTCCCTCCATCCAGTTAAGTGGCTCAGTCCCTGGTGGAGGCAGGCCTGCGGCTGTCTGAGAGACTAAACAATGTGTTCCACCAGACAGCAGGAAATCAGTCATGAACATGAACTAATTGGAAAACAACTTGGTCCTTTCCGGAGGGAAGTTTCCGGAAATCCTTCTTCCAGGCTTCCTGAGCTCTACATTCGTACAGGAATAGAGCAGTTAGCCTTGCTGGAGTCTGAAGACAATTCTCTGTTTCCAGAAGTGGGTGTGCTTCCAGGACAGGGCTGGGCTTTAGTGCTGGAGCCCTTTGGCCTGTGTAAACATCCAGACCACAAGCTCATGGCCTTTTCTCTGCAGAGGCACAGGGTCCCCTGCAGTACAGGGTGGAGCAGAGTACAAGATGATGAAGTGCCTCCCTTCCCCAGGGCCCAGGCTGGGAGAGAGAGAGAGAGAGAGAGGTGGGGGTAGGGGAGGGTTGGGAAACCAGTCCAACTTGGTGAACAAGGAGATGAATCAAATTAAAAGTTTGCTTTATGAAATCATGTCCTTGTTGGTTTGCCTTCATTCCAGAGGAAAGATTTCATTTTTTGCTTTGTTTTCCATTTTGGTTTTTGTGAATTCCCTTCATTTCTCCTTAGGTCTCATCGCCCTTGATCTTTTCCTATATGGCAGGTTCCTTTGTGAGGCTCGGAATTCTTGTCAGCTGTTTCAGTTTAGTGTTAGCTTCCATGCCTCACAGCTCCTGTAAACAGGAGACCAGATGTATTTGATTCCCTGAAGTATTGGGTCTCCCCACTCTTATGACAGAGCTAGCTGGTGAAGAAATGCTCAGCAGGGAACAAACAACTTTTTTTTGTTTGTTTTGCAAGGTAGGGTTTCACTGTGGTCCAGGCTGACCTGAAATTAACTATGTAGTCTCAGGGTGGCCTCGAACTCTTGGCAATCCTCCTACCTCTGCCTCCCGAGTGCTGGGATTAAAGGCGTGCGCCACCACGCCCGGCTACAAACAACTTTTTACCACTAGAGAAAGCAGGATGTGCCTGGAAAACAATGAGTGCTAACATCACTTACCTCTTACTCTATGTAAAATATGTTATCTCATTATGTCACCACAGCATCTCAGTGAGGCAGACTATTCATGCTCTCCAATATACAGATGCAGAAGCTGACTCATAGGAATGAAAGGAGTTTTCTAAGGTCTCCTGATAGTAAGTAGCAGAATGGACATCCCAGGCCAGGTTTATTTGAGCCCTATGTACTAGGCTCAGACCACCACCACACTGAAGTGGTACTAGAGAGCTTTTTTTTTTTTTTTTTTTTTTTTTTTTGTTTTTTCGAGGTAGGGTCTCACTCTAGCTCAGGCTGACCTGGGATTCACTCTGTAGTCTCAGGGTGGCCTCGAACTCATGGCGATCCTCCTACCTCTGCCTCCCGAGTGCTGGGATTAAAGGTGTGCGCCACCACGCCCGGCTACTAGAGAGCTTTTGACTATGTTCAGCAGGGATACAACCAAAACATTTCTTGCAATCTAGCATTTTTACTTTGCGTGGGGAGGGTGAAAGTGTGGGAAGACCAGAGGCCACTCCAGAATTATAGGGGATGTGGGAAAACTGAGGGGAATACTCAATCACTTAATTACAGTCTTTACCAGGGTGCGGATGTAGCTAGACCAGTGCCTGGTTTCCTTTATGCCAGGAATGGGTTTGGGTTACTTAGCCACTTTAAAATTTTCCAGGCCTCCTCTTTGCCTGCTTTTGAGTATTTTATGCATATGGTGGGATAAAAGAATGAAACTGGAAAGTCCACTCTCTATATCCACCCATCTGTTTGTCCCTCTTCAGTACTGGGGATTAAGGCTTGGACAGCATTTCCCAGTTCCTTGGCATCAAGCAGTGCTTGATTTCTGTGTGGTCTGTTACTGAGTTTCTCCAACTGCCACAGCCAAATCAGACCCTCTAAGTCCCATGCTTCAAAAAAAAGTATGGTTGGAAATGTAATTGATATTTGAAGACTATTTTAAGATCCACATTAATATTTGGCTTATAATGACAAATACAGCACCATGATCTCCCGGAATACATCAATATTATCTGTTGAATACAGAATAGCACTCGAACTAGCAATACAGAGGAGAAACATGGGGACTTCAAATAGCTTTCATCACATATCCTATTAAGAAGGCTTGAAGGGCTGTTAGAGACTACAGCAACCTAGACTCCTCACGAGCAGTGGTGACTATGGTGATTCATACAGAAGTGGGGAGGGTCACCTTTTCAAGAGACTCTCTGAGACCCTCAAATAAAGCTAAGTTTTTCCCCTAATGCCCTGTATGTAGAACTTCAGCATTCAGGCTTTTGTTCTGGAAAAGGTAAAGGCCTTTGTACGCAACAAGGATTCATATAGGTGTTCAAAATTGTGTTTTGAAACTTCTAATGTCCAATGCTTTAGTCCTGTTGTCTTTAACTGGATTTTGGTCTTCTATATTTGAACTGAAGCCAGGGGGTGGATGGAGAGGACAGCTGCATATTTATATCCTGAAGACTTGGGGCTCTTTTAAACCAAAGCAGTGTGTGCTCTGCCAAGTGCTTGATTTGAATTTCTTCATCTCAATGTCAACCCTTGTGCTTGGCCCCCTACAAAGCCAGGTTAAGCCAAAGAGGGGAAGAAGTTTGCATATTTGTTTGAAAGCTGGATGCAGCTGTTCCAGACAAACAGGGCTATTGCCAAAGGCCTCCACCAGAAGCTAAGGGTATGTGGAAAATTTTAGCTGCAGTGACTGTGATGGGAGCAGTTTGTTATTTACTCATCTCTGGATATTTTCCTAACCCCATTGGTTGGGCCTGTCTCATTCTTACTCTTTCACTCTCTTTAGCCCCTTTGAGGGCAGACACTGCAGGCCACAGAATATTCTTAGCCCTTGAAATGCCAGCGGGTCCCCCATCAAAAACCTCTGTATGCCAGATCATTTTCCTTTCGTCATCCCTCCCCCTCTTCTCCTCCCTAAGACCATTCTTATTGACTCCCTATGTCTCTAGGGGTGAAGGGTGAGATCGATATTTAGAACTCCAGAAAGCTGAATCCTTTCTCAAATAAGAAACAAGCCAGAAGAAATAGGGGAATTCCTGATTAAGAGAATGTGATCCATACTGCCATTAACAGCTTTGACTGAAAGGGACTATATGAGTCTCATAAATCAGGTCTGGGAGAGAAAGAGAAAGGGTGAGAAAACTCTGATAGATTCTTATTCTCTGTGAATAGATTGCCTGTCTCCCTTATTTTTTCCAAAAGAGATATATGGTCTGAGTCCTACCTTTGGGAGTGGCCAGGGTATTTGACTCAGAAAATAATAAAGGCTTGACTTACAAAAAAAAAAAAAAATCTCACAAAACAGTTTTCAGTGGGCTGGGTGATAGAGTAGTTGCCTATCATGTGTGAGACCCCAAGTTCAATCCCTAGCACAGAAAACAAAATGAGACAAAAATGGGTTTTAGGAAGCTAATTTTGTGTTGGCAAAGCGTATTATCAAACAATTCTTTTTAGAGTGCCTTATGTGCCCCCTCCGGTAGCCTGACACAATATTTAGCCTTATTTATAATTATATGTTTGTTTTTCTCTAGGCCTAAGATAGGGATCTCTCATTATAACCTAATTCTTCCATCTTCTGAGTCTTGGTCTAGGCCCTGTCCTCCCTGGAAGTAATGGACAACAGCCCCTGGGACTTACCTGCATACCATGTTGGTATCACTGCTGGAGTTAGGAAGAGCAGCAGAGAAAACACACTTCTTTGAGTTAGTTGAACAGTCATCCTTGACATGCAAGTTTCAGGAGACAAGAATAAGGTTATGTGGCTAGAAGTAGCCGGGTGAAGGGAAATGAGTTTCAAAAGTCTCTCATCTATGAATTTCCAAAAGTGAGAGGAAGCAGAAATATGGGATCTGTAAGGAGGAAGGATTTTAACATTAATGAATGTCTGTTGTATCATCTAGCTCATTAGTACCTACCATTTTATAAAATGTCTTGACTTCTTTGTTATCTGTGGTCCTCCCTCTTTCCTCCTAGTAGTAGGTGGAGTACATTAAACAACTAATCTTCAACAGACTCTGGTGAGATTTGTCATTGGTTGCATGGTCCAAGTTATAAGGAAGGCACATTGAGGTTTCAAGGCCAGGAAAATGCTACCATAAAATCACACAGAACCAAAAGAGAATGTGATAATCTAAAGGCTACTAGTTAATGATATTGTTCCTTTCACTAACATTTCCTAACCACAAATCTGGGAAAGCATGAACATATGTAGTCTAAGACCTTGAACTCTGGAGTTACACAGGAATGGAAATAAATCCAATTTTGTCACTGAATACCTATAGAGCCTTGGACAAATTACCTAGCTCCTTGGAGCCTGTTACCTCATCTATAAAATAGAAATGATAATATCCAACTCCTGAAATATAGCATCTCATTCCACATACAAAAGTAATCAGTATGTATTGACATTGTTACTACTAATTTTTTACTGGACAGGACAGGGCGTTTGTTTCTAGTTTTACCTTGACTCTATTCCTAGCTTTGGGTTTTGAAGCTTAGTGGCTTGATACTGGTTTCCAGCTTCCAAATCTAGCCTAACCTTCCAGTTTTGCCCTGCTGAGCCAGCAGGAAGGCATAGGGGTTTGGGGATAACCTACTGAGGCCCATGAAAAGAGAGTAAGTAGGCTTATTTTTCCTCTTGTCTCCACTCTAATAGGATGAGAGTCTTTAGTGGCTGCCAGTGGACAAATACTTAATAAATGACAGTATTAAAATGCTGCTTATTGGTATAAACTAGCCATCAGACCTTTCAGCAAGCACTCATTCACCTACATGCTTTCCATGAAATGCCATGCTCAGAGAGGGAGTCAGTCTCAGAATTGGAGAGACAAAAAAGATGGCATATTCTGGCTAGCATCATTAAAGAGACATGGAACATCCTAAAAAAATTCTTTTCAAATTCATCACTACTTGGCTTTAAAATTTTTGGGTGTGGGGGGGTTGAGGAAAGGTCTCTCTCTAGCCCAGGCTCTCCTGGAATTTGTCTCAGGCTGGCTTTGAATTCACAATGATCCTCCTACCTCTCTCTGCCTCCTGAGAGCTATAATTAAAGGTATGCACCACTACACTTGGTGGCTTTAGATTTTATCTACAGAGAGTGGCTATTATAGAAAAGTGAGAGGGAGAGAGGCAAGGAAAGTGAAAAGCTATGGAGCGAATGCTCTGACAGAGCTAAAGAAAAGAGATGAACTAAAGCACCAAAAGGCAATAAAAGAAGAGAGTAAAACAAGAGACAGGAAAACAAAGAGCTAGGTATTAATGACTGACCTGTCTCTCTATATAATTTCTTTATTATAGAACAAAGGTTTTCCCTTTTCAGACCCCATACTCTGAATCTGTGACCTCTTCCCTGCCCACCTCTTCCCCAGTCTCAGACTGAAAATTTAACTAACCAGAGAAAGTCATCCCTTTGCTGCAGTCTGAGAAGGTAGTGGGAACATATATCTGCAGCCAGTTCACGGTACAAATGAAAACAGCATATGATCCAATTTCATAAAAGAGTATCTTCACCTCCAGCCATGTTATCCAAGCCCTGGGTCTCTTTTACCCCTCCATAGCTTTGAAATGGAACAGTATAGATTGAGGGATTAATCTTACCTTATTTTTATTTTTTGTTTCTTTCTCCTTCTCTTTCTCCTTCCTCTCTGCTCCTCTCATCAGTCGGGGGGGGAGGGGTAACTTCTAACTACTTTAACATTCCTAGAACGAGTGGCTCCTGGTTTGTCCGGGCCTCCCTCCGGGATTCTGTTAACACTGTCCAGATGTTAGGATTTTTGCATCTGCCAAAACTTGCCTTAAAGCTATATTATCCCCCAAGCTATAGTCGTTCCTCCCTGAGAGCAAGGTTTTAGAGAAGTGGGGGAGAATGAAACAGAAGGGTTAGAGGACCTCAGTCTGTCTGCTGCAGAACAGGGGAAGTGTGAATGGCATTGGCCTCAAGCCCGTCAGTGTAGTGATGACTAACAGAGCCCGGCTGAAGGGCTTCCAGAGATACATCTCACTGAAGAACACTACTTTCTATGACTCAGCATGACATCAGGATGGAATGAAAAAGAATTTCCCCAACTTCAAGGAGAAGGGAGCAGTGTAGCTGAATTTAACATTCCCTAGAGGTTTTTCCTGTGCTTTCTTGATTCTCACAAACTCCAAGTTGCCTTGCCACATATATGGTATAGGGTCAGACACACGTAGAAATCCTCTTACCAATGATCTTACTTCTTTGGACCTCAGTTTCTGATAATACTGTGTTGTTTTGAAAAAAATGTGTGTGTGTGTGTGTGTGTGTGTGTGTGTGTGTGTGTGAAGTTTTAGGAATCAAACCCATGGCCTTTCACATGCCAGACAAGTACTCTACCACTGAGCTACACCCCTGCTTTACCAAGCACTTCTTGTCTGAAGACTCAAGACTAATTTCCCATGTAAGAGTTGAGGGAATGTGTGCCTTCAGTGGCTTTGCTGTGAAGCTAATTAAGTGGTTCAGGCTATGAGCCCATCTCTTGGGGAGGCTGAGGCAGGAAGACTGTGAGTTTCAGGAAAGCCTGGAATGCATAGAAAATTTCCAGGATAACCCTGGGCCACATAGTGAGATCATGTCTCAAAAAATTAGTGGTTGTAGATGAAAAAAACTTATTGCTGTAGAAAGGTATTTACCTACTGTGTATATAAACAAATCAGTAAGCACTTCTTGATTACCAAGGGAAAAATTAGACTTACAATACAAAGTTTGGCTGAGAAGATAAGATGAAGATACTGATAAAATATATACTAAATTTATTATAGTTCAGTATCATTTTCAGCTTGAAGTAATTTAATATGAAGCCTCTCAGCAGTCAATAAGGTATTAATTTTTTAAAAGCATGAGATAACATAAGTTACTTACATAGCTGAGGTCTCAGCAAAGCTCAAGGAGGCTAGACTAGAAAAAAGTTTCTTAGAAAGCAGAAATAGAATTGTAAAATTTAATACCATTCAACAAAGCATTTCTCATTTCTACATGTCTCTAACCATATACTATGAGTTTTGAAGAAGGCAGTATCAGGGATAGAAAGGCTTCATGGAGAATCTAAAAAGATTGGACAGGTATTAATTTTTTAAAAGCATGAGATGAATGTTAAAAATAGACATGGAGCTAGAAAAAAGTTTCTTAGAAAGCAGAAATAGGTGGAAAATTTAATACCATTCAACAAAGCATTTCTCATTTAATCCCAGCACTTGGGAGGCAGAGGATTGGACAGGAGGATTGCCATGAGTTTGCGCACGCCTTTAATCCCGCCCTAAGACTACATAGTGAATTCCAGGTCTGCCTGGGGCCAAAGTGAGACCCAACCTCGAAAAACAAACAAAGAAAAAAAGAAAAAGAAAAATAGACATGGAACAGAATATTAGAAAAGGAATAATGGGAACAATACAAGAGATAATAGTTGATAAAAATATTCCTACTCAGGAAACTAATTTTTAAATAATTGGTTATGAATTAATTAATGGGTGAAATGATAAAGTATAAGATGGTTATAACATACAATATGTAATTTTAAGAAAATAAGTTTGAGGTGTTTTTAAATTTCATCAAAGGTACTTAGCCAAAGAAAATTGGAAGGGTGTTAGAAAAAGTCTCAAGAGGCTAGGGAGATAGCTCAGTGGATAAAACAATTGCCAGGTAACTCTTACTACCTAAGTTCAGATTTCCAAACCCTATGGAGAAAGCCAGAAGCTGTGGTGGACTCCTACCATCCCAGTGCATCTATGTTGAGAAAAGAGGTACAGAAAGGAGAATTTCCCAGAGGCTTGCAAATGCAGTGATGAACAATGAGAGTCTGTCTCAAACAAGGTCGAAGGGGAAGGATCACCTGAAAGTTGTTCTTTGTACCTCCACACACTTGTCTACAATCACACACATATGAACATACACACATACCCACACACCAAACATTGTTTTAAAAAAAAAAAAAAAAGGGTTAAAAATGAAAATAGTAAGGGTATTATTTTATGTGAATAAAAAATAAAATACACTCTGAATGAAATGGCAGATGAATTTTTACTGGTTTCTAAGACAGTAGAAAATATCAAGACATTGTGTAGGAACTCAATTTAATTTTCCTGTTTTGTGACAGTGCAATATTGGGGTAGCTTAGACAATTAGTTTTTTTAATTTAATTTAAATACTTGAGTACCTGTTACCCCTAGACTAGCTGTGATCTTAATGTGCTAAACAGGGATTGGCTGAGCACCTGATGAGCTCATCAATTGAGCATTATGTCCTAGGCTGCTCAGGAGGTGCAGTGGTCCTTTTACACCAGCTCTTCCTTAGTTTCTGAACATCTAAATGGCAGGATGTAGAATCAGTAAGAATCAACTCAAAGACAGCACTGCAGTAATTGACTAAGGACCCGAGTTAATGTAAATGTGTGGTCAGACTTTGAGCACTGGCATTAAAGAAAGAGGTAGGATACACGAGGGGGAATGAGTTCTGGGAAGCTGGACATTGAATAGAAGATAACTTTGTGGTTTGAAGTTGAGCAGAGAATAGGGAGGAGACCTTGCTTGTTTGTAGAATAATACTATTGGCTTAGGGAAACTAGAAAATTCACGTTGGAATAGCAGCAGGAAATGAGTTGAGATTTTGTTTGGGGGCTATAACAGGGGTGGAGTATGGGGGGGTAGACAGTGAGCACTCTGGTTTATGCTATTTCCCTTGCCTTATGTCTGCAAAAAAAAAAAAAAAAATTTAAACCTAATTCTGAAGGTTATAGGAAATTAATTGGCAAGGGACACAATTCCTTAGTAAATATAAAACAAGTGGCAACAATATTTAACAAAACTATTTTTTTCTACTTTTTTGGTGTCAAATGTATTTTTTTTCTTCTTTTTCGAGGTAGGGTCTCACTCTAGCCCAGGCTGACCTGGAATTCACTATATAATCTCAGGGTGGCCTCAAACTCACAGAGATCCTCCTTCCTCTGCATCCCAAGTGCTGGGATTAAAGGTGTGTGCCACCATGCACGGTTCAAATGTATTTTTGTGCTCATAAAGGGGCAAATTAATAGGTCAAATCAGAAATTAATAATCATATTTGTCACTCCAAGACAAACAGGGTTAATACCTAGACAGCTCTTCTATTGGGGTGAAGGCAAAAGGTTGGTTCAACCTCCCCATCACTAAGAGTAAGGTAGAAATAGGCAACCATCACACTTCTTGTGCTTCAGGGACCCCTTGTTTATGGCACCTCGTTTTCTGAACAGCAGTAATCTTAGCCTAGTCTGAGTCAAGATACCTTTGGAGTTGTTTCTTCATTTGTAGAATGAGGGCAGTAGGAGAGTGAATCTTTTGTGATGTAGGCAGGAGGTGACAGGCATCAGGCACTTAGCAACAGTGGTTGGTACCCAGTGCTCAGTTTCACAATTATTTTTAATAATTGAAAAAATGAAATTATCTTATAGCCTTAAATACTTGAAAAAAATGAAATCTAGATGTTCAGGCTATAAGATAATTTAAGAAACATTTCTTAAATTGTCTTGGTTTGGATTCACTGTATTTTAGATTTGGTTTTGGACTCAGACCTGGGCCTAGATTTGAACTAAACTGAACTTCTGGTTTCTGTGGCATGGCAGAAAGGGGGAAACGAGTGTAACAGGGAAGGAGGCAGTGGTGCAAGGTGTTGTGGCCATTGGAATATTACTTTCCATGTCAGACTTTGGTTTAAATTGGCACTGACTGTCATTCAAACAAAGCCGTGTTGTGAGTGGCAGAGGAAGGGAACGAAGGAAAGTCAACACATTCTTGGAAATAAGTCGCGGCTTTTGCTTGAGCTAGTTTGTTTTTGCTTCAGCCACAGAAATATGACTTTGCTCTAAGGCACACAATGAAAATTCCTTCCAGGACATGGTAAAGCCTAAGCTTCAGGGGAAACTTTCTGTTTAGGATGACAAGGAGTCAGTGAGCAAGACTTCCCTGGATACTTGGAGTTCTTAGTACAAAGAACTCTTAATTATGGTCCTTTAGCCTAAGGATAAAGCTTTGCATATACTGACAGTCCCCTTTCTCCCAGCCTCTCTCCTAAAGCTGAGGTAAATGTGATGTTTTAAAAGTTAAATGTTTGCTATTTTATTGATGACTTTGCCTCAAAGTATTTATTAAGAATGTGTAATATATATCTGCATGTATGGTTATAATTTATCCAGTTTTACATATATTTGTATATTAGACCTTTCTAATTGTAGGATAAAATTTATTACAGATCTTGTAAATGCAGTAATTCATTCTCCAATAGTTGCTCCTTTGAACCTCAGACGTCTGGCGGGATGTTATAGGAACTGGTCCTAGGTCAATATTCAAAGCACAGGGCACCTTTGTGTGACTAAGTCAATAGAACTTTCCTGTTTTCTGGTTCTGTGGTGTATGTTTCAAGCAAAGTTTCAAGTAGAAAAGCTTGGGTATCCACCTCTCCTTCATGAAAACAGGACTTTTTGTAACAACAGTATTGGCCCTTTGTAATGTTAAGCATGTGTCAATTATAACGAGATGGGTTGGACAGGGAAAATACATTGCCTTCTAACTCCACTCCTATATTGATAACACACACGTAACACTCAGTCTCTGCTCTAAAAGACCTTGCATTTTTAGTTGAGAACCCAGACCTTAACAAGCTTTCTGTGATGCAACAATATATACCAACACTTTTACAATACACAGCACTGAAACATAAACTTACATATATGATTTTAAAGGGAAAATAATATATTTTACTTTCCCACTTTTAATGGCTATAATTTACTAGAATACCCAATTATAAAAGTTTTATGCTATGTCTCACTATATGGTTAAAGGAACATATAAGTCTATAGTCTTACTGTTAGTTTCAACTCAGATTTCTTAGAAATTACCACTGCCCTAGTAAAATGTATATTTTTTGTCAAGGAAGGAGGCTAGAAGGCCTAATGTTTTTTTTTTTTTTTCTCACTACAACTGGCAATTGAGTTTTCACATCTAGTAATGTTTTTTTATTCTCTTTGATTACATCTATCCTCCATTTCAAGAAATATAAATGCTATGGATTTAACTAATGTCCCTGAGTAAACAGAGGGAAACCAAGGTGCCAATACCACTTCATTAATTCATTTGTATTTAAAACATTTTATAGACGTGCTATGAACCTGATTAGAAGAAAAAGACATTCCACTGTGAGGTTCCTAGGAGAAGCAAATGAACTGTTTAAATTGAACTTGATCTGAAAACCTGAGTGGTCTCTCTTGAAGCTTCAGTGTTGCTGGAAAGCTGGCAACAGTAGAGTTCTGTAATATCTAGGCTCGTTTCTTTCTTTCTTTTTTTTTCCTTGCTTTTAATAAGGCATAGAATTAACTCATTATAGTAGCTTCATAAATATGTGTGTTTGGTCCTGTATATTTGACTAAGCACTCCCCTATGTTCCTTATGAAATAAAGGCTCGCCTACATTTTAAAGTAACTAGAAAGTACCCTATAAGGTTATTCTGATTCGTATGACCCAAGTTTTCTTTTTTAATCCAAGCTTTTTAAAAGGTTAAATCAATTTAGAAGATTTGTCTACTTCTTTACATGTAACCATTCCCAAAATCAAGACAGAAACTAAAAGAACCTCAGCTTTTGCCTTTCCACTATTGAGAAAATGTGAATAGTGACAATTTTTAAATGTTTTTAAATTTTCAGTCTACTGTTAAGGTTGACTCAGGGCAACATTTGGACAGATGGGAATGGAAACTTTTGGGGAATTGATTCCCATCCTGCAAGCAGCTTAATTTTTTAGGAACAAAACTTAGTCTCAGGTTCTAAGAAGTTCTAAACAATTGGGAGAATT